>CM033030.1:9233861-11633861 GCA_019207045.1 Branchiostoma floridae x Branchiostoma belcheri | reverse complement strand
CTGTCTGAAGTATCCAGACCTGATGCAAAACTTGAAGGTATTACACCACTGTGTCATCACAACTGTACTAAATATATCCATTTTCCTCCAGCACCTTCGTCGGTTCAACAACTTCAACTCGTACCTGGCTATCCTGTCAGCGCTGGACTCTGCACCCATACGGAGATTAGAGTGGCAGAAACAAACCACAGACGTGAGAACTTCTTCTGTTACATATTCTTGAACACTGCTGATTATCACTAATCAGGAGGGTCAGGAATCATTTTAAAGAGATTATTTATTTTCCGGAATGTGAAATTGTATGGGCAGTGTTTTTCATCTGGTGGAACAGCAAAGGCACTTTGAATTACGCTTCCTCTATTTCTACTCATGTTTTAGTCATTGGGGTAGATTGTCCATAGTCTATGAAAGACTCTTAACATGATTGAGCATATATGAAGCATAATGTACAAGTTGTACAGAACAACTGTTTGACATTGTAATCTTTTTTCCTGTCACAGGGTCTTGCAGAGTACTGCACACTGATAGACAGCACCTCGTCATTCCGTGCATACCGGGCAGCCCTGGCAGAGGCAGAACCACCCTGCATACCTTACCTGTAAGCTTGCACACCTTCTTGTTGTTTGTTCCAAGGAGTACTCTTAAATGCTCTTGGTTACTCTTTTGATTCTGTAATTACATTGATAAAGATACAGTTTGAAACTCAGTATCCTCCCCTACAGCATGAAACAAAAACACCTCTGATCAAAATAGCTGTTGGACTTTTCTTTTCAGTCAGTTACGAAATGTAGCAGGTACCGTCTGAAGCCTCTGGTCGTCATCAAAACAGCTGCTGCTTGACAAGCTTTGTATTGTGTTTCTTATTACCTAAAGCCTAACCTTCACTGACACACCTCAAATATGATGTGTTTTTGCAGAGGACTGATCCTACAGGACATCACGTTTGTTCACCTGGGCAACCCTGACATGCTGGAGGATGGGATCATCAACTTTGCCAAGCGTTGGCAGCAGTTTAACATCTTGGACAACGTGCGCAGGTTCAAACAAGTGTAAGTTTTCAGCAGATTCTGTTCTGTTGCTGGAATGCATATGACTTCATCTGTTTCATACGAATCAGAAACTAAGGCATTACAAGTTTTAGACATAAAATCGGAGGCATGCTGTTGGTATCTCAACAACAGCAAAATTGATTGGTGAATAGTCAATTGTCAAGGTTCTTCAATATTCAAAAAATATGAAAGATGCACCAATTGACATTTAAGAACCAGCACATGACCATGTGCTACTTACCATTGTTGCCCGTGACTTGTTCCACAAAGAATGTGATGATCTACTTAAAAGTTTTAAGAAATGACACAGTATCTCATGGCCTATGTATGGCGTGGCAATAGTGTCTCCAAAACTTGCTCGTAGAGAAGACATACGAATGTAAAAAATGAGATGAAATGTTACTCCATGCTTGAGGTCCGTGAGTGAAATAAGTTTACTTCTTCCCTTCAGGCATTACGACTTCAAGAGAAATGAGAAGATCCAGACATTCTTCAACAACTTTGACGAGTACCTGTCAGAGGAGGCTCTGTGGCAGATGTCGCTGGAGATCAAACCTCGCGGCGTCCGCCGGAAACCCGAGCCAAAGGAACCGCCCCCTGCAGAGTCCTCCAGTTGAAGTGTTCCATCTTAAGATCATATTACGAACCATTTCATCTCATATTTATTGTATCATCTACCACTTTGTAACTCCCACCGAAAAACTCCCCTGTTTCTGGTAGGGAATCATCCAAAGATGACTGGTAATTACCAGTGCTTTGGGATGTAACACTAAAACAGAGGGGTGTGCATGTGCTGCTGATGTTTCTCCATGGATGAATGTCAGTTCAGTAGAGTGCTAAAATTGGAGTCAAGTGGACAATGTCATATTGAGGCCATTGCAAGAAGAGAGCCACTTGATATGGCTAACTTCTTATAAAGTCATATATGATGTACAGGGATATGGTCTCCCATTGCCTTTCTTATCCTACAAATAAGAATTGGAAAGGCAAGCGGTTAGAAGGCCAAGAAAGAGAGAGAGAAAGAGAGATACAGTGGCTGTTTCATACAGGTCTTTGTATGGAAATTTATTTGCACAGCCAGAGGCAACCTGTTTTGTGCACCTCATGGCAAGTGATCTGCAACCAATCAAATTGGAAATGGTTGAGTGTTTTCTTCTTACCATCCCTCTGACTCCTGATCTTGTAAGGACCAGTGTAGGAGAGAATGTGAAAGCTGGTTTGCTGGTTTCTTTGGTAGAGACCATTAGTGGTGTGGTCACTTTTTCTGCTTCGAAAATCATCAACAAAACTGGCCTCTTACGAAAGTTTTTATAGTCTGAAAACTTGAGCAGGTGAGGTCCACTTGTCCTTACAGTAAGATTATGTTATATTCAGAGGGCCAAGGTGTTAACATTTGGGGCATTACAAACAAAGGCCGCGTACGTCAATGAAGGTTAGACAAACTTTATTTCAAATCTGGTGTAAATGTCAGTGTAGAGACTCCCCGACATTCGTCAGGGTAGAGACTCCAATATATATATATGTGTATATATATATGTGTAAGCACTGGATTGACATGCAGAATGTGAACTACAATGGGGGATGTTCCTTTCTCCAGAAACATCTGTGTGGCAAGGATTCTGAAATGCTGGCATTTGCTTCCTCACACTCTGAGATTAAATGTCTTGATTTTGATTGAAAGGATGTCCTTTTGGGCAGGGCAGATAGAAGAAAGGAATAGTGTAAATTGTTGTAAATGATTGTAAGTAAATAAGCCGTGATGTTCTTTGAGCTAGTGGAGTAGGCTGAAGAGAAACAGAATGAACAGAACGAACGAGAGGGAAACAGCCACAATTTGAGACCTGGAGTTGATACAGCAGTGACAGAATGAGGTTTTGAAGTAGGAAATTTAGAGAGTGCCATGACATTCTTTGTTGAAGATGAGAGGACGTGAACAAAGAAATATACTTTGTCTTCCATGTTGTAGATATCATTGTAGCTAGTGTGTGGAAATGTTCAAGACAGGAAAATCACAGGACAGGAGAAGCAAACTTTTAAAAGACAAGAAACACTCTTTCAAGCAGGAGCAGTCTTTGGGAACAATACAAGTAGTACATAATGTTTCAGTGGAAGTTACTGGCTGCACTGTTTGTAGTTCTTTCAGGTGATCTGAAAGGTCAATTCAAAAGTGCACAGTGCGAGTACATGCATTCATATTTTTATGTGCGTGCACTGTGTACAGGAGATGAACAAAGTTAGTCTAAACCTGCATTAAAAAGAGTGTGCTCTTGCTAGTTCCCATGTGACCTTCTGGAATACATTGTGCTATCACAGTTGGCCAATCACATCTTGTGTTACATCCCAGGTTATCGTACATGTATTTCCATAGGAACAGTTAGCTAAGGGATGTTCCCTTCAAACAATTATCCTCTGGCTGTGATAAAGGTATTCTTAAGACTAGTTAACAAATTTGGACACCATAGCAAATGGTATTCATAACACTTATGCAAGTAAAGATGTGTTACACAGTATGTAGAATAACTTGTTGCCATTGCATTAGGTATGCATCAGTACTGTCTGTGTGTACATTCATTTGTACTGTAGGTAAAGCCTTTATGAACTGTGAATCAAAAGTGTTCATACATGTAGATAGCAGAGAACCTATAGGCAGTGTAGATATCTTGACTGAGTGTATTTGTTTTCTGTCACAGTGTCTTTCATCCCATGTATCATGGTTTATATGTTACTGAAAGATAGGGGAAAGTAAGCTTTAGATAAGTTCTGATAGCAAACTCTGTTCTGCAGTGACAAAACAATATTTGACATGTGATACACGTCCAAACTACAGTCAATCTTGCCACTTTTCTGTAGTCAAAAAATGAAATCAAATCTATGAGTTTTACCTAAATTTGGTGGGAGATTTTCTGTGTAGATTACAGACCAGAAGCAACTACCAGTACAAAGTCTATTGGACAACAGTATGATATATTCCTGTGAAATGAGAGACAAGAAAAGTAATTTATGTGTAATTTATGGGTAGATACTTTCTATAAAATGGCTAAGGTGGCCAACATTGTCATATATGTATCATATCTGTTTGCAACCACAGTTTTATCTGTTTAGATAGAATATAGCATAGCAATTCTTAAGCACTAAGTGCCAAATTTCTTTCTAGATTCCTTTATGTTTCCTACATTTTTTTATTGTTATTATAGAAACTCTCTATTTTCAACATTTGTGTATTGCTCATCCCTTGTTCTTGTGTATATATTTCTGTTCTGTAATGTTTTGTAAATAAGGGATTTCTATGGACTCCCTGTAAAGAGATAGGATATGAAATTGTGTAAAAGCCAAACCACGCTGTGCTGACATGTTTTGCCTTTTATGTCTACAGAAGGTGTTGCCTAATGTTATTTGTAAATTTTACAATAAAAGCCATTCATAATGTTATATGCAAGTCTTAAGTGTGTTTCTGTCACATCTACTCATTCTCCTTTGCAGAGGGGACCAAAGTCATTGCAAACCCCTCTTCGAGTAAGAGGAGTTTTTCAATGCCAATGCCTTTGGTCCCCTCTGCGTAGGAGAATGTATCTACTTAAAGCACATGAGTATGGTTATACACATGTATTGCCAAAACATGGTCCTGTCCATGCTAATGAAATGTATTCGATCCAACCATTCTGTATGCAGTACAGCACACAGTTATGTCCATTTGAATGTTATCCAGCCCTTCCACTCCTGCTAGTGCATGTTCCTGTCCTTGGTGCTGAAGAACACCTACCCCCTTGCATTAAATGGTTTTGCCAATGTCAATGAATGGGATCCACCCTTCGAAAGTACATGTACAATGTTCTATTCCAGAGCATGGACCTGTCCTCGTGGCTGAAATGTGACCCTATCCTACCATCAAGTTTATAGTAACATCACTTGGTTGTGTGCATTGAAATTTAATTCAACTCTGTCACTCCTCCTAGTATATGGTCCTGTCCTTGGTGCTGAAGAACACCTTACCCTACCTGTTTTAATTAATGGTTTGGTCCATGGTAATGAACTGTGATCCATCCTTTGAAGTTACATGGTGGTAGTACCCTAAACGTGGACCTGTCCTTGGTCCTTAACTTAATCCTATTTATATATGGTAGGATATAGTTCATGGTCATGTCCTTAGTCCAAAATGCACTATCTTACCGTCCCTGCTATTGTACATGGCCATGTCCTTAGTCCAGGATGTACTACTATCATATCACCCCTGCAACAGTACATGGTCCTGTGCTTGGTGCTGAAATGTGATCCTATCATACCACCCCTGTTAAAGTACATGGTTACGTCCACAACACTTGTCCACATTTTCCTGACGATACCCTGGATAAATTTGTAACGTTGTGTCAGGTGAGCATTCTGCTATTCTACTCAAGAATACAACATTTGACGCAAAATGATGATCATATGGGGCATGTTTATTCAAGTGAAGACAGTGTGCTGGTATACTACTGTGTTGTATTTTCTGTGGATGCCTTTGCAGACGGTGGGGGTGGTTTTGTTGGAGACTTTGGTGTTGGTGTCTTCGGGCACTTCTTGGGAGACGTAGCACCGGTCCGGGATGCCACTCGGGAAGGAGGCCTGCTCTGTAACGTGATCTTGGTCGCTATGGGCGGCAAACCCATCCTGGGGACTGGGGAAGGAAACGACAATGTATCCGGCGTTACATTATATGGTGACACTAACTCATATTAAGAAGATATCTGAGTGTATCTATATATGGACTCCTTTGGTCAATATTGACCATGGTAAAATCCTAATTGATATCAGCCCTACAGCGTCGGATGTGGCTAAACAGTCCAACACGAGAATGACTTGCCTTTGTCAGACGAGTGTGCCACATAGGGCACATCTGTAAGCTGACTCAGGTCTGTTGCACAGTTCTAAATTTATATATCCGTCGGCCATTCGGCGTATCACAACAGCTACGTTTACAGTTTAACCAGTTCAGATGGACAATGTCAACGTTTTGTTAATGATGAGAATCCCGCCAACATTTCACAGAAAGGCACCCACCTACTAGCCTGAGTACCATCCTCCGTAGTAACCGCTGGCTCACTACTTTCGCTTGCTAACCGTGGTTAGCAAACGAAAGTAGTGAGCCAGCGGTCACTACGGAGGATGGTACTCAGGCTACCCACCTACACCTCTGACCGGGCCGTCGTTGGGCCTGTTACCGAAGCGAGTTGCCTTCTCCCAGGCCTTGAACCTGGGATCAAGCGTGGGCGGCCACTGGAACGTCTGCCGGTACGTGGAGTCCAGGGAGCGGTTGATGACCGGGGCGCCGCCTGAATTTGATGCGATTATCAAGAGAATGTGTCGTATCGCGTTATCAGTCGTTTTCGTTCAACGAACCAAGAACACCCAAGAACACTCAATCAGTTCAATAAATTAGGTTTTCCAGAATCGTAGCTACCCGCCCTTTTTCAAACTGCACTGCAAAGGATTAACACTTCGACTAACAAATTATAATTGGAGTTATGTTATCTCGTGGAGTGTTAGCAATTATGCAACGCGAGTATCACCTTTTTCAAACTTGGGCACAGAGAACTGGTGGTTGCGTTCGGTAGAGAAATTTGTCAGACCTGGAAAGGAGACCGAAAGAGCGTGTGTTACTGGAGCCTGGTACATGTACAAAACAAGTTTATAGTGATAAGGCTAGGTACCGGGCGTGGGAGAAGCTTTAAGAACAAGACTAACTTTAGCATTTTCCTTCGGTTGTTCACAGACATGTCATTTCCGGGGTTGTTTTATAAGTCTCGTCCACGTATATCATTGTGAGTTCAGCGCTCGAAAAGAGTGTGCGGGAAGGTTTACTTGGACAAAAACAAAAACAGATAACGTTAAATATGAAATGAAGATTTTACCTAGATGTCTGAACATATCAGGGAAGCGGCTTCTACACAGTGAAAGGTCCGGTTCCCAGATTCCAAATGTCTAAGGAAGAATATGGGAGAAAAAACATGATTGATACAGGGACATTGTATTCGGTTGTAAAATTATTAAAACAAAATGATGTCCCTGTCATTCTCCTGCGCAGTGACATCCAATTGCCAAGGGCAAACTGCCCCTTGTCCACAAGGAGTTTCGAGACGACTGTGCTCCCTCTGCGTAGGAGAATGTGTCCTGTAAACCATATATTTGAAGCTAACTCCATGAGATGGCATGGGTCCATAGCAATGTTCTCTTTTCATGCGAAAAGAACATACAGGAACGCTTGGTGTTCTTAGAACTGCATGTTGCTGAGCATTAAAAGGGAATGTCTTTTCCGTCACATGGGGAAATGTGACGAAAATTGTAAGCATGTTAACGTTAACGTTACATATAGCGTTGTCATGTATATTATGTACCACTATGTCTGTGCCGATGAATTAAGAGATGATTGTACTTAACTTCATGCTATTTGTACGCTTTCTACTGTCAACTTTTTATCCTATTCTAAGATGATAGGTTTGATAAAGATAACGTTACCCATGCCTGTACTTACATGGTTGTCCCTGTTGTAAGGGCTCTGGTACACCAGCCCCACGGGGTGGGGGTTGTGCAGGCGGGTGGGCGAGAGTTTCCTGGGGATGTGGCGGGGCTGGGTGTTGACGGGTCCGTAGTCTGTGAAGGTGATGTTGCGGGGCAGGCAACTCCTACGGGTGAAGACGTTCGCCATCTTGTTTTTGGCGTTGCTAGGAGGTATTCCAGAACTGGAGACGCTCACTCTGGGTTTCCATGTGGCGCATAGCTTGATCGTGGTTACCTGAAGCGGTTCTTTGCTCTGCCCCTTCATCTTATGACATCACAATTAGAAAATTACGTCAGAAAGTGCCTCTTTCACGTCACTGATGTTGATAGGTTACTATTGACTTTGTTTTTCTTAGACGAAAGCCATGAACAGAGTAAATTAACCTTTTACGGGCCAGTGTTAAGTTTCTTGCGAAACACAGAATAGCCTGCAAATCCCATTGCCTTTGTGAGCTAATAGTAATGATTGACAACACGGTTCAACGTTTGACTGTCTTGGTGGTTCCCAATTAATGTTGCGTGGACTCGAAAGTGCAGTCAGCACCAAGGACAGGCCCCGCGCATATGGTCTCCAGTCGTACATGTAACGTGACGATTGTTACACGTCACTGAAACTTTTGTGTTTTGTAAAGGCTAAGCTGGTGACTAGAAAAATTGCTTGCTTTATCAAGAAAGAGAACTGTACCCGGGTATAGTACAAATTGTCCAGAAAAAAAACGCGAATATGCGCATAACAATACGTTAGTGCTACATGTACATGTATCATTCTGCTATGTTAGGCGGTCTTAAAACTATGCACATGTGCCGACCAATAAAGGCTTTCTTTACTGTTTTTTTTTTTTTTTTTTAAACCTTTATTGGAAAATCATAACAATTACACACATTGTGACATTTACATGTATAGCTTGGTAACTACATCTCCGACTACGGCAGATATATAACTATAAAACTTAACAATTGGTTCTCGAAATCCTGGACGTTGTTACATTTACAATTACATGTAACCGTTACAGCTACATGACTTCATCTTCGACTACAACAGATACACAATTATGAAACTTTACAATTGGCTCTCAAATTCCTAGACACTTACATCACTTTGAAACCATTAACACAACCTTAGGCATACTCTAGTAGTCTATGTTTTACGGCATGGAACGTGGGGTAGGCATTGCTAATGGCGGTGCAGAAAAGGTAATATTTGGCCTGTAGGATACACCTGTTCAAAGTTTTATTGTTTTCAATGTGGGACAAGTGACCATAAATAATTTCAATGTTGGTGAGACCTACGGGATGCTGGTTTTCTTTTTTCCACCAGTCAGTGAAATCTTTCCAGAATGTTTTGACGGTGTGGCATTCCGCGAATAGATGAACAATTGTCTGCTTTTCTTCGCAATATGGGCATTGGTCAGAGTCTTTAATTCTTATCTTTTTTAAGTATGCATTGGTGGTCAAGAAACTGTGTATAATTCTGTACTGAAAGTACTGCATTTTGGTTTCTTGTGAGCATATATAGGGTAACATATAGACTTTTTTTATGTCCTCTTCATCCTGTAAACATCGAGTAATTTCATCTTGCTTGGAAGGTGGTTGCACTATTTTATTTACGAAGAGCTGATATAATTGTTTGCATTTGTAGCTGAGAGTCGATCTAACATCAGGTTTACTATTAATGGGGTCTGTTAACACCTTTTTCCACCCGGGGGGAATTGAGGAGCAAAGACCATAATACCTTAGGATGTCGGACGCATTGAATTCGAATCCGAATTCCCTCGTAATAGCTTTTGGAGTTAGAATATTTCCCCCGTCATCTATAATGTTTTGTATCGTCCGTATGCCACATATATACATTTCCTTCCAAAAAAACAGATTTTCTTTCTTGTAAAATGTATTGATTATTCCATAAAAACTCTTGTTTAATTTCCATTGAAGTTTGAGGGCGATGTGAGTTCAATTCTTCCCAGGCTTCGAGTATCTTTATGTAAAAGGTAGGCATATTTCCAAGTTTCAGAGTTTTAATTGAAAAGTTGCATTTAAAAAGGAAAGCTCCTCCATACTGGAGGAAGTGAGACTCTAACGCTTGTGTCGTACAAATTCTCCCTACCCAGCTGGCTCTTAATGCCTTAACCATGCTAGCAAAATCCATCATTTTTAACCCTCCTTTATCTTTCTCTGCAATCAAAGTTGAAAATTTAACCTTATGCGGCTTGTGGTTCCATACAAAATTTAATCCTATAGCATTAACTTTTCGTTCGAAATTTGGTGGTGTTGTAAGAACAGAGCAGTTGTAAATTAATTTTGAAACAGCAAGACATTTATATATTAGTATTCTCCCAATTAGAGTTAAGTTTCTTCCTGACCAAACTTTAAGTATGTTATCCATTTTCGTTAGTTTTTCATTAAAATCGAGTTCTTCGCATTTTGCCTTGTCGTAGGAAAAGTGTACACCTAGACACTTAATTGGTTTGTCTGGCCAGTGAACATCAAGTGGTTTGTCTTTTCGTTCTTTGTATCCTCCGATCCACATGGCCTCCGTTTTCTTTTTACTGGCCTGTAGTCCGGAGAATTGGCCGAATGTTTCTATCGTAGCCAACGCACGTCTTGCCGAGGTCACACTGTTTGCGAAAATTGTCGTGTCATCGGCATACATAAGGTTATTTGTTATCTGATTATTTATAGTTATTCCTACTATGCTTGTGTCTGAGCGTAATTTACATGCTAGTAACTCTAGGCCTAGTATGAACAGGAGACCCGAGAGTGGGTCCCCCTGCCTTACTCCGCGTTTCAACGTGAACCAGTCTGAGGTAAAACCATTATTGATTACACAACTACAGGAGTTTTTGTACAGAACCGATACCCATCGTCTGAAGATTGGTCCAAATTCAAAAGTCATGAGTGCCTTTTCCAAATAATTCCATTCTAAAGTATCAAATGCCTTTCTAAAATCAACGAATAAGGCTATACCGGGGGTTTGTGTTCTTTCAGTCTCTTGAATTATATCCCACATGCGTCTTATGTTAGTGCCGATGTATCTTCCTTTTACATATCCTGTTTGGTTCTCATGTATAATAGATGGTAACACGGGTTCTAGGCGTAAAGCTAAACATTTCGTCAGGATTTTGTAGTCTGTATTTAAGAGCGCAATAGGTCTCCAGTTCTCGAGTTTTCTACAATCACCTTGTTTTGGGAGGAGGCGGATGATCCCTCGTTTCTGTGATATTGCTAATTCCCCCTCTTCAAGTGCAGTGTTAAAGGAGTCGACGATTTCATTTTTAATCTTGTCCCAAAAGTATAAAAGAAACTCAAACGACAGACCATCTGTCCCTGGTGATCTATTTTTCTTCTTTGCCATCTGTTTTAGAGCTGTAAGTGCTTCTTTAACCGTTATATTCCCTTCACAATTATCTCGTTGCTCTCCAGTTAGTTTATTTATTTCGTTGTTTGTGAAGAATTCTTCAAACTTTGGGTCATGAGGATTTGTTTCTTTTGATGTATACAGTGATTCGAAAAATTGTTTCCCTTGCTCTAAAATCTTACCTGGATCCGTGATAACTGAGTTATTTTCTGTCAGTAGCTCATTAATACACTTTTGTTCGTAATTACGTTTTTCTAGGTTTAGGAAGTATTTGGTGCTTTTTTCACCCTCCTCGTGCCAACGGCATCGGCTTCTGATGATTGATCCTTTCACTTTTAAATGTCTAATCTCATCTAGTTTTTCCTTAGCGCGGTTGTACTTACACCAATTTTCCTGGCTTGGGTTTGACTCATATTGTTGAATGTAGGAGTTTGTCTGCTTTTCTGCTGATAACTCATCTTTTTTTCTCTCTTTTGCTTTCATTTTAGAATAATACATAGTAAAAGATCTTATCTCCATTTTTATCAAGTCCCATAGAAGTCTTTTATCCTCTATTTCGGAATATTTCGCACGGGCGTCATCAATTTTGAGTTTCATCGTATCAGTATATGTCTTATCATTAAGAAGTGTATTATTAAATCTCCAGAATCCTGGGCCTCTCTTACATGCATTTTGAGGTTCAAAGTGTACCGTAACTGCCGAGTGGTCGGGTGACGGTGCATGGATAATATTCGCGCTGCCACACCGGGCTTTTAAACTATCAGACACGAAAATGTAGTCTAATCTGCACATTATGCCTTGATTCGCATCCCGCCAGGTGTACCTTCTCTCTTTGGGATTTTTTTCCCGCCAAATATCAATCAGGTCTTGCCCTTTAGTTAGTAAATTAATGGCTTGTATTGTTCTTAGCTTTTCCTTTACAGGCCTCCCGCCACGTTTGTCCATGTCTGTGAGAGAACAGTTGAAATCTCCTGCCATAATTATATGGCAGGTGGAGTTTTCTCTAAGCTTAGTCCTTATGTCTTGAAAAAACATATACTGTTCTGTAATTTCATTTGGGGCATAAAGATTAACAAAACATACTTGTTCACCAGCAATGACTGCATTAACTATCAATAATCTTCCATTTGTATCGTTTTTACAGTTAATTATTTCACAAGATTTTCTGGGATTTACGAGGATGGCGACACCTTTGCTGTGGTTTGTGCCATGACTATAGAGAATTGTTCCCCCCCACTCTGCCCTCCATACGCGTTCTATTTTGGCGTTTGAAAATGTCTCCTGTAGGAACACTACATCCACCCTCTGCTGGTGCAACCACCGAAAAACTGTTCTTCTTTTAACTTGATCGTTTAACCCCCTTACGTTAAGACTTAAACAGGTAAGCTCTGACGTTAAATAGCACTGAGTAGTAGTATCAGAATCCATGGTTTAAAACAATTACACAGCACCAAAAGTTGCCCTGGTGGATCTTAGGTCTTGTCTGCGACGTCCGGTATCCGTTCCTTCGTTGTTGGAGTGCCTCTGGGTAGTACTTCTGGTTGTCGGCCTCGGGGGATGCACGATGAGACGATCGTAGCGGAGGTACGCGACGTTGCCCCTCTCCCTGGCGGCCTTCATTTCTGGGATGAGCTCTTTTCTTTTCTGTCTGACAGCCTCAGAAAAGTCTTCGTTAATGAAAATGTGGCTGCCCTTAAGGTACCTGGCACGTTGTAGAATGGTCTCCTTGTCCTTGAACCTCAGCATCTTGGCCACAATAGATCGTGGACGTGCGTCTGGCTGGAAGCGTCCATTTCTGTGAGCCCGCTCGATTTCGATCTTCTTTGGATCTATCTGCAATTTGTCTTTCAGTAGGCTTCTTACCTTTTGCTCACATTCTTCCCATGATTCTTCCTTGACGTCGGTTATGCCATCTATCAGAATGTTGTTACGTCTCGTCTGATTTTCTAGGTAGTCTGTTTTGTTGTGATTCGAGGTTATGTCGGTCTTTAGTTGCAATATCTTTGCTTCAATCTCTTTGATTCTCTGTTCTTGTTGTTTGGAATTAGTCTGAATGTCTTCAATATCTTTTTGTGAGTACTGGAGACTGACCTTGATTTCTTGGACTTCGCGTATAAGGTTGTCAATTCTTTTGTTGTGGCATTCCATTGTTGATTCCATAAATGATCTGAAGTTCTTCTGCTGCAGTTTCTTTACTGTTGTTCGTTCACAAATGTTTGCTGTTCGCTCGTTTCTTGTCAATAATATCCTGCAGAGTCAGGATATAACGTTATGAATATTGATGTGAAGTTAATGTTTGTTTACCCCAGACTTTCACATGAGATCTATAAGTGACTAATATTACCTGTCACTTATTGACTCACTTTAAACTGAGATCTAACGTTCAAACACTGCAAAACTTAGATCAATGGGGAAAGAATGCATGAGAACGAAACATAGAATCGATCTTGAGCCACTTTTGTCCGAGTAAAACAAACATGACTCTCGTACGTTACAATATTGTTCAGTACGTTAGTATTAAATGAAGCTAAACGTATCGAACGTTACCAGTGCACGTTTGGTTAACATCACCAGTAAAACTATAAACAAGCGTAGATTATTCAAAGGTGAACATATCCGTGGTAGAATATGCAACGTTAACGTTACCACTTTTCGGACATATATTGACTTTTCGCTGCCCCCTCCCATTTCAGTGGCATAGCCCTAGCAGAATCACATGATATGTTGTCATAAGACGAAAACATGGCGGACGGAAGTAGTTTTGTTGCAGTATTGTCCGTCTTTCTCCTCGGTTTGTGCCAACATGGGAGCAGCCAACAACCTAACCCGGTAAGAGCACAGTTACAGGGTATTTGCTGTTCTCTGTGGTGAAAATTTGTTAGATATAAACGCCACACTTACTGTCATAACTGTTTTCTAACCTTCGGTCGTCGACTAAGTCAGATGTCAGTCCATTTGTGTCGTGTAACGTTAACACAAACTCTTGTTTTCCTGGCGATCTTAAGGACAATTCTATGCCTGTACTTTACTTAAGTTACAACTGACACATTAGGCTAAATCACTTCAACTGTTCTGGAACTTCCTTAACTCTTGGTGTTGGGATAACAATGCATTGTCTTTGTTGACATAACGGTGCAGTCAAACGAGTTCTCAGTTGGTTGTGTAACGTAATGTTTACAATTTTTTTAGACTAATAGAACCTTTTACAGTGTTATTCACTTTGGAATTTTCGTGTCCACAACATTTACTTGGGATGCTCAAATTGTTGTTTTAAAGAAATGTTCACAGCGATTCAGAAACAACTGACGAAACAACAGGTGCACTGTATTCCCCAGGGAGCAGTAATATCGACTGGCAAACACAATGAATTGATCTGTTTGATGTGTTCAATTCGTGTGGAAAAATGTCTTTTGTGCTTCTTTCTTCCAGGTTTCACCTCTTATCGTAGAAGAACAACTTCTGTATGTGGGTGGCACATGGGGAGAGGTCCATACATACAGGTGTGTTCAGTAAAACTAATATTTTTATAGGTATTAAACATATCAGGTGACAGTTGCCTGCAAGTAACGAGCAAAGGAAACTCTGTTGTTTATTCAAGACCAAGAGGGACATAAATGCAGCATGTAGAATCGTATGCCAGAGAACAGATACTTAAGCAACTTGAAACAGTCAGACTTCTAATCTACTACCTTCTGCACCTGCTTTGGATACAGATCTTGTCTAGCATGTGCTACCTGAAACATCTGACCATTTCCAAAATCTATCCTGTTGCCTCAGTAACTGTTTTCTGTATCTTATCACAAGTATGTTTAAGCTTGAACAATTAGACTCTTTTTACTAAATTGCAGCAGACATACAAATTGTATGACAATGTCATACAATTTATATATGACATACAAATACAATTTGTATGTCATAATGACATACAAATTGTATTTGTATGTCATATACAAATGTATAATTCTTTTTTTGCAATGTGAACTCAGTTTTTTGACTCTTTTGTAGAGACAGTCCAATAGTCTAAAGCACAGGTCCCACATTGTTGATAGTCCAATTCCAATTTTAGTATTCTATAACATATAACGTTAAGAACAGATCATAGTGAACTGGGTTTGGATTTCTAATGTATATATTATCTTAGCAGAAACTCAGAGCCAGTTGAGCTACTATTTGTGAGCCGCATTTATTCAATCTATGCTATACTCGAGTTACAATAGTACACCTGAACCCTGTTCCCCCCAGGATCCCCATCATGGTGGGCACTCCCAAGGGAAACCTCATCACCGTGGTGGAGGCCAGGCAGTACAGCGGAGGGGACTCAGGGCCAAAGTTCATGGCCATCAGGAGGTCAGAGGACAAAGGTCAGGGTGACTTCTTTTCTTTTCTGGCTAATGTTTTTTGGATCATGAGTAAGTTATTTCCATTCTCTTCCTTGCACACAAAAGCATCTACCAATTTCTATATGTATATGAATGATATGATAAAGTATTTAATAATGATTGCTGTTGATAATAAACATACAATGTGTTATTACTAATGATAAAGGAGGGAAAAATCCTATTACTTAAGACGTCTAAACAGCCAATTAGAAAGTTCCTATTTGTATTCCTTTCCACATGTCTTGCAGGTTTCACTTGGTCAGAGATGGACTATGTCCTGAATGATGGCACCTTCCAGGATGGCATGAACCTGGGCACCATCCTGGTGGATGAAATCACCAGCGAGGTCTTCATCTTCTACACCCACTGTGCCCACTATGTCAAGTGTGAGGTGTCTACCACCTACATGGTGAGCAGTAGGGACGAAGGCAAGTCATGGAGTCGTCCCAGGAACATCTCGCAGGAGATCGGTACCATGATGTTTGCACCAGGGCCTGGCTATGGGCTACAGGTGGGTGGCAGGAGACAGCTTTATTTGACAGAACCTTATGTTCTGAGCACTCTCATCTTTGTCTTTAATGTCCCTATAAACATGTCTGTCATTTACTTGAAGATTAATCTCTCAGACGTCGGCAAGGTTAAAACAAATTCACTATACAGATGTTGGATTCTACAAACCATTCTTTAAGAAGCAGAAGAAACAAGTCTTCTTCATTAAATATCATGCATGTGTCCTTTCATAGCAAATGTCAGTGCATTTTCTGTTCTTCAACAATGATCAATTTGGCACTGATTTGTAAAGCAGGAACTCTGGCATTCTGGCATCTATTACTAGATTGATTTGGATGCATTCTATGAATTGTTGTGTCAACCACTTGCTCCTTTGACTGTCCCTTCTGTAACTTTCATAGAAAAAGTATGCGCCTCACAAGGGGAGGCTGTTCACATGTGGGCACTCCACACTGAACATGAACGCCATCTCATGTCTAGTCAGCGACAATCATGGCAAAAACTGGACTAAGTTTGACGCAGTCAAGAGTATACCCTACGGTCAGCGCAAGAAGATGGGAGACTTCTGTCCAGGGGAACCTCAGGTACATGCCTTTAAACATTTTGCCTTACATTCTTCCCTCCCTGCAGAAAAGGTACGCACCCCACAAGGGCAGGCTGCTGACGTGCGGCCATGGCACGTTGGCCGGGGACGGTGTGTTTTGCTTGATAAGCGATGACCACGGTGCCCACTGGAGGTACGGCGGTGTCATGAAGAGTATTCCCTACCTGCAGGCCAAGAAAAGGGGGGACTTTGACCCAGATGAAAACCAGGTACACACCTCCACAACCAGGACACAAAACACGACCCTCCCATCTTTCCCTCTTTGCTGTCCCAGTTACATGTATCGAATCTTTACCTTTAGGGAAGTGGGCCTTGTTTTCTGTTCATGTAACATATCCCCAGTAGTAATTGAATCAAATTCTGTAACAGTTTTCTTTTTCATCTTTCTATTCAATAGACTATTTTGAATGATTTTCATGTCATATACTGCTACCATATATGTCTTCCTTTGTTGAAGCCAAGTGCTGATCTGCTGCTTAATCGTGTTGTATGTGCATGATGCAGAACCTGTTTATACCAAGATTCACTAATCAGGATTCTTCCAGACATGGAATTAATCTTGCTTTAAAAAGCCTGGTATGAATCTTTGATCTGTTGATGTATACATTCAGTGTGAATAAAATACAGCAATTTGCAAATTGTCCTAATGGGAGATTGTCAATTTTGCCCATTCCCCTTAGCCAGTAGAGCTCCCAGATGGATCTATCATAGTCAACGCCAGGAACCAGTACCTGTACCACTGTCACTGCCGCATCATCATGAGGAGTTACGATGGAGGGGAAACGTTCCCCCTGGAACATCTGTACTTCGATGAGACTCTGATCGATCCAGCAGTCGCCGCTGGGGCCTACTACAGCAACGGGGTCATGTACTTCAGCAATACAGCTAGCGAGGTCCATCGTGAGTATCTGTTTTTGTTTACTTCAGTAACACAGCTAGTTAGGTCCATCTTAAGTACCTATCCTTGTGTACTTAAGCAACACAGATAGTGAAGTCCATCATAAATTCCTATGTGCTTTAACATTGATACTAGCAATATTGCTTGTCATAAGTAAGTGTAAAGGCATTTTGTATCTTAAAGGCATGGAAGATACAAAAATGGACAGACAGTTGCTCTTGTTGAGATGTTCTTACAAACTTTAAGGTATATTTGCTGTGGAATGGAGCAATGATAGATATTTAGCCTAGAGTTAATTTTGACATCTGAAATGTCAGTAATTATTGGCAAATGTAATTTCTGTTTAAGTGAGAATTGGCTGTTTCTGCTTAAACATTTTTTTATTTACTTATGATTCACTGCAAAACAAGGCTCATGGAGCCACTCAAAATGGTGAAAGTGCTGTGGATATATAAAGACATGGTGTTTTCCTCAATCAGTTTCTACTCCTAGGTGTTCTCAGACACAAATACTGAGCTGTGTATTTATGCCGTTTTCTGTCCAGGTTCAAACATGATGCTGAGGTGGAGTTATGACAACGGGACCACGTGGCCTGGTGCATTACCCATCTGGGACAAACCTGCGGCCTACTCCACTCTCATGATGCTGCCCACAAACGACGTGGAGGACCAACAACATCTGTACCTGCTGTATGAGAAAGGAGTGAAGAGTTCAGCAGAGAGCATCTCTCTAGTGAAGATAAGTTTGTATGGAAACCTATGAGAAAACTTAGAGATTAAAAACTGATGTCCATATTCGGGTTTTTATTGCATATCATGTTGAAGTATTCAGTGAATGTGTAACATGTTCAGTGCAAATAGTTACTGAACAACCTACAATAATTACACAGCAGACCTCTGTTACCTTGAGTTCCTGAGATTCTGCCTTACACTGTGCATATTTCACTGGTAACATCAAACCCAGACTGTTGACTTGTTTCAGCCTGTGACTGTTTGGCCTGATGTGAAGTCTCAAACCCATGCATATGGTCCATCTAGCAAAGATAGATTGCCATGTAGGTAATTTTTACATTTTCATAGAGGGATACAACCTCCATTATGTATGTATACATGGCTTATGTGTGTATTAAGTACTAATGAGCCATGAGAGTTGCCTCATGTGGGCTTGTTTTTACTTTTATCTAGCCATGATTGAAGAATTGTCAGGTCTTAATGTAAATCAGAAAGTGCAATAGTTGTACTTAGATCAATTTGTGGGGCCAGTTTTATTTCTGACATTGTTGTACAGGAGTCTGTAATTACCAAAGAAGTATTCTTCATATTGATTGTTTCATATATAAGAATTAATGAGATTGAAATAATCCAAGTACTCAACTGTATATTCATGTACAAAGAGATTGAACATTAGCCTATACGTATATATGGGTGACATTTGACACCAAAATGTGTATAGCTTGCCAAGGAGCTTCTTACAGTGCTTAGTAATACGTAAAAAAGAGCAATACAAATTTTCAAGTTTACGTTGGTTGTTGTTATGTCTTTATCCAAGCCCACAACACCATACATATTACACTGTACATACATACCTTGTAAAAAAAATAACAGGTATGTGTTTAATAGTTACCGATTATGTTCCTGACATTCTCTTATGTTACAATATCCTATGTTGCTTCGTGTCTTATAAGCCCACGTGGGCTGGGCAGCTTGACGCATGACACGTTAATAAAATTCATTCATTCATTCATTCAAATTAACCTGACAAGACTGTAAATATCAAGGATGTCATACACAAGAAGAAGCTGCAAGGTTTTGCTTTTATCCAGTCACATATATTTTGGAAGATGTGACACACAACTCACTCATTTTTACATCAGCAGCAGCATTGGCATCATAAGTGCACTTCCAACGTAACATTTAGAATTATAAATATGTTGTATAAAAGTTTCCTTGTCGAACGCCTTGGTCCTCCATTGTGTAAGGCAAACATTTTTAAAATACTGCATTAGCACATACATATTTGTACATTTTAAAGTAAAATGTCTGATTACTGATACTGTATGTGACCATCTATGACTACTCCAAAAGAATATAATGAATAATAATAGTCATTACAAAATACATGAATACTACATGTACATTTTGTAGTATAAAGAAACAAAACCTGAGACAATTGCTCTTACACAGTCATAAATACATGTACTTATAAAATGGCTTTGAATTGTAGAAGTTATTCTTGAAGAATTTGGTCGTCTGAGCCACATGATTATGTATGTAACACATTCATCCATCCAACAAATTCAGTTACATTCAATTTTGTGTGTATGTACAGTCATGTACTTTGCTCATTGCTTTTTATCACATTTTTGTTACGTGTCAACATATACAAATTTAAAGCTTCATTCTCCCTCGAAAAAAGTTATGAGGAAAATACACCAAAAGATGAATACATCACCAGATACCATATTCTCACACAAACAATGGTGAGAAGACAGCATTAATCATAGCTCTCCATATAAACTGATTTTTGCCAGAGAAATGGTGGAGTAAGCATTTTTCTGTCCCTTCTCGTACAGAAGATAGATGAATCTGCTGTCCTCAGGGTCTGTGTGCAGCATCATGAGGGTGGAGTAGGCTGCAGCTGCAGGCCAGACTTGGTACGACCCAGCCCAGGTTGTACCGTTGTCATAGCTCCAACGTAGAGTCATGTCCTCCCCTGGAACAAAAACGTGTACCTATTAAGTATTATCTAAACAACATTGTATGGTATTTATACATGTGTATATGACTCCCATTTCTCTAGGGATAATGCGTCTGAAAGGCGAACATTTAAAGAACAAGATGTATGTTTGAAACCTGCTGAAGACACACTTTTATTTGGATCAAATAACCTAGGCTTCCGGTCATTTCGAGTTGAAAAGGATTAGAGGACTGATCAAAAGCTTGTTGGTTTGCACTTAACCTTGTGCACAAGAATAGAGTTCAAATTCATTATTATAAGATATATGTCTGAAAAGCATTTCAAGATATGATGAGAAGATAATAAGATAAACTAGTAAGATGCCCAGACTTCATGCACCACAGAGTCCCGTGAACAGACTTACTTGACTTGTCATTGGCAGGGTTGCTGAAGTACATGACCCCATCATGGTAGTACAGTCCTGCAGCCACTGCCGAGTCCACTAAGGTCTCATCGAAGTACAGGTGCTGCAGGGGAAACGTCTCTCCACCGTCAAAACTGCGGAACACGATACGGCAGCGGCAGTGGTAGTGGTACTGGTTCCTAGCGTTGATCACTATGGATCCGTCAGGAAGTTCTACTAACTGGGGGAAAAGCATGAAAACATGTTAAATTGCGTCCTGTTGAAGATACATGTATGCAATCATCTACCTAGTGAGAAATGCAACAGGACACAAGTTGTCCTTGTGAGGCTTCAACTTCTCCTAAAAACAACACGTAAAGTCCATACCTGGCTCTCATCTGGATCAAAATCGCCCGTCTTTTTTCCCTGATTGTAAGGAATGCCCATCATGGCTGAGACGCTGTGCCAACTTTTCCCGTGGTCATCACTCGCTATGCAGAAGACGCCATCCGCTGGCAGGGTGCCGTGTCCGCAGGTAAAAAGGCGACCTTTATATGGCGGGTACTTTTTCTAGAAAGAGAAGAATGAACGTGCAATGTCATATCTACCTCAGACTCCCCTGGAACAAAGTCTCCAAGTTTATGTCGGCCGGTAAGGGGAAGAGACAGAAGGGCCTGTCCTGCTGCCCAGGTTTTGCCGTGGTCATCACTGAAGGCACAAGTGATCATCCTGTTTAGTGGACTGGAATGGCCACATGTGACCAAACGACCTTGGTAGGGTGCATGCTTTTTCTGGAAATCAAACATGGAGTAAGGACAGGTTATGAGACTACAGTGTTTTCAGCAGTTAAGGTCAGAAATCATAATTTCTTTCCTTTCTGATCAGCAAATTTCATGACCTTTCGGCTTATTTTTCAAATCTTCACAAACTTTTTCCAAGCTCCAACCTTTACTGTCAAACTGGCCTTTATATAGATTGTATTAAATACAACATCTTTTATTTGTATGTTTTCAAAAGTCCTGGCACCTTAGCCCCAAACAGTGCAGTCTACACAGTATTCCTTGTAAGAGTGCAAGGACAAAGACAACAGATAGACTTGCATGAAGAAAAGAAACAAAACAGAAAGTATCATATCTGGAACATGCACTTTTGCAAGCTGAAAGTAAAGCTGACAGATTTCTTGTTTCTGTAGCATTAAGCAACAAAAATTCTTATCTATGCTTTAAAGTCACATCATAGCTTCATTTTCACAGATTCAATTACACAATCCTGTCTTCAATCCCCCCAAAATTACCTGAATTCCAAACCCTGGTCCCGTCTCAAACTCCCTGCCATGCATCCCGATCATGCCTGTGATGTTGACAGGCTGTCCCCAGGTCTTCCCATCGTCTGTACTGTTCACCACATACGTCGTAGAAAACGTACACTTGTCAAAGTGAGGACAGTGAGAGTAGAAGATAAACATGGTCGCAGTTTCGTCGTCTACGAGGATGGAGCCCAGTCCAATACCGTCGAAGTAGGTCCCATCGTCTAACACATATCCTAGAGGCTGCCATGTCATACCTGTAAGATAATCATAACATGAAGGTTTCATGTACTTTGAGGACAGCTACACCTTAGGACCATTAAAAAACCCACCACCCATATTGATAAGTGTAGGGGTCCTTCCTGGTGTGAGTAGATCGAATAATGCTCAGATATGCAGCTTGGACACATGTACTACATTTTTTTGTACTGTAAATACATTTTAGTTCGCTGGGATTTAATTTCGCGGTAGCGGGGAAAAGGACAATTCGCGATGGTTTTAAGTACTGTAGTCTGACTAGTCTCTTACTGCCATGGAAAAAAGTTTGCGTGGTTTTAGATTTGTGGTGAAGTGGCAACCGCAGTTAGAACTTACCGCGAACATTAAACCACCGCGAAAGTTTCTGCATTTACAGTACTCAGTACAAACCTGGTGTGTTACACTATGAGTATGATGTTAACATACAATGCAAACAAACAAAGAAATATTGACTACTTAGATATGCAGCTTGGACACATGAAGTCGATATTCAATACAAACAAAGAAATAAATTTGTTTTCAGTTCACCTTTGTCCTCTGACCTGCGGATGGCCAGAAATTTTTCCCCAGCATCGCCGCTGTTGTACTTTCTGGCTTCACACACGGCAACGAGGTGCCCCCTCGGCGTACGGGACAGCAGTGGGATACGGTAAGAACTCACGCCACCCTGGCCGCCACCAGCCAGCCATATTATCTGCTCCTCCACCAATAATGGGCTGACCTAGTGTACACATGATATGGTAGAGAAAACAACAAATGAATTCTGTATCTGGTCCTTGATATGTGTATTGTTGTCTGCAATTAACATTGATTTTATAACACAATGATAATTTTTTTTCATTTTCTGCTGATAGATCCAAATCTGAGAACCAAAACTACCGAAGTTCTGACTTCGGGATGAAAAAAGCTAACAAAACATATAAGCTCAAAATTCCTAGCCAGATCATTATCAACAAGGTCAAGCTACCCTGCATAAATTATAAATCAGACAGGACACAGATTTCGTCAATTGTGCTGTATCTTTATGCACATAGCCCAATGGTGCCAATTATCTTCGAACCATGGTCGTATACCGAAGTCACGGGTTCCGCACTGGGCGCCCAGTGCGGAATTCGTGGAGAAAATGGCGTCGGCACTCGGGGCCCAGTGCGGAAGAAACTTCCGCACAGGAATTCCAGTGCGGAACGGCTTTATTCGAGTGCTGAAGACCCGTCAGCACTGGAATTCCAGTGCCGAACTCCGCCCAGCACTCGGTTTCTAGTGCCGAACTCCGCCCACCACTCGGTTTCTAGTGCTGAGCGGAGATCAGCACTCGGTTTCTAGTGCGGAAGGGTGGTTCAAAGGTCGTTCAGCACTGGTTACCCAGTGCGGAGGTCATTGAGCACTGGATAACCGAGTGCCGATCTACCTAAGTCACGGGTTCCGCACTGGGATTTCTAGTGCTCGGTGACTTTTCGGCACTAGAGGCCGAGTGCTAAGACCACTTCGGCACTAGAAGCCGAGTGCTACTATCATTTTAAGACCGTCAGCACTGGGTTTCCAGTGCTCGTGTCCTCCCATACGCAGCTTTCTCAGGCTCAAGGTGAACGTTTTGTTACACTTCTTTTATGTATCATGGCATTTGTGTACCACCTTTAATACGTGATGTGATCTGCAAACGTTATTTCTTCAAGATTTGTGATAGATATAGCCCTTTTTGGGGTAGTTTTGTACCACCTTTAATACGTAATGTTATCTGCAAACTATCGTCCCGAGAATTAGAACCTGTCGTTGCGAATCATTCGTTGTTACAGAAATACTTCCAGCTTTCAAATCCATTAAAAATAAACCACAATGACAACTTTTTTCAATGTTTATTTCTTCAAGATGTCACACAGTTTGTTTGCTGGGAATGCGGCGATCAGCCACGAAAGAAGCGTCGCCGCTGATTGTAGTTTAGCCTGATTTAATCGCGCTTCTCAGGCCCGTCCTGTAGGTACATTGCCGCGCCCATCAATGCGGGGAGGAGCCTACAAGCTCCGGATAGCGGAGTTTGCGTTACACAGACTAATTGTAGTTTTGTTTTGAAATACTTTTCTTTGTATGATTTTAATAGCATGTGCGTTCTGAGTTTGCTTTTGACAGTTGCGACATTGTTATCGTTATAAGTGTTGATTAGAAAGCTCTGAAAATGAATGTCCTTCAGACGCTTGAAGATTAAATGTTGTTGGGTTGGTTGCAATAGTAAGACAACGTGTGCAACAATGGTTTCATTTAAGGCACTTACGTTCTACAGTAATACTTTAATAAAGAATGTTTCAAGAAATTACAAATATCGTCGACTTCAATATTGTTGTATCTGACCAAGGACGTTATATGCTGACATACGAAGATAAGGCATGTCCCCTTCTTTCGACGACGATCGTATCATGGCAACCACTTATGTGTACCTTTGACCCGGAACTGTAACGTTACCTCTCATTGACAAGGCGATGAACATAGTTCTACAGAAATACATATAGAATACATTACTAGGAATTACAACATATCGTCATCTTCATTACGTTGTATGAAGATAAAATGTATAAGGTACCCCTTCTTTCGACCACAATGGTATCGACCAATGCCATATTCAATTTTACCCTTTGGCCCGGAACTGTAAATAACGTAACGGAGGCTAGCTGTCAGCACTCGGTTTCCTGTGCGGAGTATTTATCGTCACTGGTTTCCCTGTGCGGAATGTTTGTCGTCACTCGTTTTCTAGTGCGGAACGTTTGTCGTCACTCGTTTTCTGGTGCGGAAGTAGTCTCAGCACTCGGTTTCTAGTGGTGATTCGGGTTTTTCGAGTGCTGAAGCCGTCTCACCACTGGGCACCTAGTGCGGACGTATCTTCGGCACTAGACGTCTAGTGCGGAAGGCCCCTTCCGCACTAGACACCGAGTGCTGAGAGAGGAACCCGTGACTTCGGTAGTTTTGCAATTAAGAGGGGATGTGTCCAGCTATTTAGCTAGAAAGTTTGTTTACAAAGGGAGGTCAACGTCCTTGATAATGGTTTACGCAAGGCAAGAAGCTGAATGGTTTACAGTACACAGGTGTAGCTGAGATTACTAGTACACAAACCTGTACGTCGTTAATGGTTTATAGCGACTCGTTACATGTGCTATGAAAGCCTATACCGACTAAAACTTAGCGTGGTTATAGCAACAAACTTTATCTCTTACTTTACGCTGCGATGATCTCCAACAAGAGGTGAATGGGGGCAAAACAGACACCAAAACAAACACTGAAACGATCACAACAAGCTTCACTTCCGCCATGTTGCCTTATGACGACATCGTCATGTGACCACACCTTCCTTTGTCAGAGACAATGGTGGAAGAAGAGTCCATTGTGATGTCATCAATTATATTCGTTTGTCTTCTTGGTAGTACGGTTACGTATGGGAATCAAAGATTTTAAATTAGATTATAAGTGTATGCTACAAGTAAGTTTTGCGTAATCGTTTTTAAACACAAAATTGATTTAAATAGATAACTAGAGTTCGGCGACCTCATACCTCCATGAAAATTTAGAGCTTTCGTAAATTTCACTAACACATTAACATAATTTATGCATGGTGTTGTTAATCATTGCCTAACGTACACATGTCACAATTATAAAATTCCCATTATTAATCACAAAGTGGTTTTGCAATTTTTACATAAATTATGCAAATAAGTTACTCATTACAATATTTGGTATCTGCTTATATTCCACTTATCATAATTAACATGTGTTACATGTATTGAGGTCCAGTTATTGAAAACAATGGAACTATACAATTTCTTCATTAATTATGCAAATTAAGTCCTCATTTGCATAACAAGTATATCATTATGAACATCTTTGCCTAAGCTACCTACATGCCTAAAATGCAGGCAATCCATCGTTCCTTCCTGCAGTAATCCTCTTTGGAGTGTCTTGACAAAAACACCCCTGCAGTTCCACAATTAAATGTTAGGGGGCTGAAAGTTGCCCCAATTGTTAATGGCACTAGAAGCTGTCTACCACCTAAATGTCAAGACCATAGCATGTCTGGAACATGAGATGCATTGAAAAAACTGCTATGATAGAATATTCTCATTAATTATGCAAATGTATTCATATTTTGCATAGTTAGTATCTTATCTTGTAAAACATTGTCTAAGGTACCTACATACCAAAAATGATGAAAATCCGTTGTTCCCTTCTTGAGTTATCCTCTTCAGAAGTTTTTGACAAAAATGCCCCTGCTATCCCAAAACTAAACGCTAGGGGGCCCAAACTTATGTCATTTCTTCCTGAGCACAAGAGCTATCTAATGTTAAAAAATCGTGACCATAGCATGTTCAGAACACCGAGATAGCAAAACCGGAAGTTGCACTGCAGTACCAAGGCGAGCCGCTAGGGGGCCCAAAATCTAATCATTTCCAGCTTTCGTTACACACTACCAACACACCAAGTATGAAAGCAATCCACTCAACCGTTCATGAGTTATTTTGTTTACACACACACACACAGACACACAGACAAACGCGGGGTAAAATATAACCTCCATGACATTTCATGGAGGTAATAAATGTAAGTTACCCGCTTCTGCTGGAAATTTATCGGCACTAAAGAAGGTATACACACGCAGGTACTTAAACATTAGCCTTGGTTACTATATTCATAAGTACTGGGTACACATCACACTTACTAATATGCTGGTGTAATTATGTCATACTTATGGTCCCACAAAGGGAAAGATTTATGTCGTCCTTGGTGCTGATTGGGCTATCCTATTGTGCTGCAAGGACTTGCTGGATGGCGTTTTATATCGTATTCACGTGACGATGGACACAGAAATTTCAAGGTGCGTGGTTGTCACCAGACTTTGGTCAGACTTACCTGCTTATATAAATTCCATAAAGAACGTCCTTGTTTTTAAATTTTCAACTTGGAGCCTGGAGCCGAGTATTGTAACTGTTAACGTTAGTCTGTTCCGGATCCAATGGTTGCTACTCCACGGAGCAGCGGTCGACCGTCGGAAATGAACCATAGCTAACAATACTGGACTATCTTCAAACGTAGGGAACAGAATTTCATTGCTTTGAAGCGTCGCAAACGGCACGTGAATGCAACACGCCCGGTCTCGGTCAGTGTCTTCTAACGTTACACTGTTTGCTGAAACGGTTACCAAGTTTTGAGGGAGAAAGACGTTCTGGAACAGGGTATTGTTAGCTGTTGATGTTCGTTTAGTGTTACCTCAGATGACCCAAACAAACCTCCATTCGGGAACAACAAAAAAAGTGTCAAAACATTGTTGATTCTGGGAAATATTCCACGTTCAAACAGCAAATAAGTAAAAGCCAGGTGAGGAAAGAATTTCGTTTGGAAAAAAGGCACCTCTACAAACTCGGTCAAGAGCCCACAAGCATTGCTGGCCAAAACTCATTTGCAATCTAAAATGTAACTTATTTCTGCCGCCACATCAGTGACCTGCTAGTTCCAAAAAGAGAAACTAGCCTTCATAATTTGCTTCACTCGCAACGTGTACACAATTCCGAGTAGCTGTTAAATACTGGTAGTCAATACATGTACTCCATCACCGCCGCAGTCGCGTGATAATGGGGACATCTGGCGGTTTATGAAATAATTGCAGCTACCCAACTGCCATTTACTGCAGTAACATTTATTGGTCGTTGCGGGGCGGTTTTAGACTATACAGAATTGGTGCACTTCATCATGACATTACAAGTTTTGTTGATAGGGAAATATCGTGATGACATCAAGACTTCTTTTTAATGTACCTTGCTGTCTTTTCTGTCAAAACATGGAAGGCACAAGGGAAATCATCATCACACACATCAACAAAACTTTCAAATACTTCCCATTAAAATCAATCCTGCTCTAAACAAATGATATTTAATAATAAAATACACGTACTAAGAGAGTATCACTGAATATATTTATTGGAAATCAATTATGGCATGTATGGATAGTGGTCAATTTCTCCACAGTGCACACCCAATGTGCGTGAAAATGTTTTGAACTCTAAAAATTTTACAATTCTTTTGGCATACATGGTGAAATTCAAAGGCTTAAAATTACTGGTTGAGTCTATGTGCTTTGCTGTTTATAAAAGTACCAGCCTCTTCTTTACAAATCTAGTGGCTGGTGGTATTCTTATAAAATCTGTACATAAGGAGTACCGGTATATCGAACCTATCACACAACAAAACAACATGGCCAGCAACTGACTACTTTGAACTTTACACATGTCAAATATTGCTTCTGAATTCATTTAGGAGACAAAGATTTTTGCTGGCACAATAAGATGTACAGGAATAGCAGCCATAATGGTTGTATATTGCTCTAATTGGCATATGACAGGCCACACTAGGACAGACCATCCATCGAAGACACATTATGAAGTACATGTACTGCTTACTGCAGTTGTGCATTACAAATCCTTTTGGCAATCCTGGTTATCCGTTACAAAATGTGCCTGTTACTGCCACAGTGGTAGATACAACAGTAGGGTGCTGATTTTCAACCCTAAAATGTCTCATTTCATCCACCCCCTTAAAAAGTCAGAAAATATATCCTCCTGAAGTCATGTAGTTGTTGTTGCATGAGATCTTCAATGGTCCCAAGAAACCACAAACATCCAGTCCAGCACTTCACTTCTTGCTTGCTGGCGTTTCAGGCACTGAAAAAGTAAAGAATAAGATTAACGTCAGTAGCATTAGATTAATAATCCTGATAAATTCTTCATACTTAGCTTGAAGAATAAGTATATTAGCAAAAGAGATACTATTGAGTGGACAATGCATTTCACAAGAGGGATCCCAAGATTTACGGTTGTTAGTTAAACCAACACAAACTTTGTAAAGCTTCATACACCACTGTAAGTTCCCTACTCACCCTGTCCTGAGATCTTCAGCATGACAGTCTCCATCTGTTGTTCTAGTTCACTCTTCTTGTCCAGATAGTCCTGAACTGAAGCGTCTGTGGTGTTTTCTAACCACTGTTCCTTCTCTGTCAGAGCTGCATTGGTGGATGTCTGAAGAAAATAAATTAATTCCAATAAATTTCAAGCAATTGATAATCATAGCCTACTGACTATACTTTTCCATGAAATTTACACCAAAAAGTGAATTACCGGTATGGTCACAAAAGATGTTAAGATACAGATGTACAAAACAGTTAATGTTTGTTGCAGCTGATATGCTAAGTTAGAATGAACATCACAAAACTTCAGTAGATGTCATCAAGGAGGTTAAAAAAGGTTTTAACTTCCTTGACGTCATTTTCATTGTATGAAGCTCACTTTTTCTTCCTTGGTGAGTTTTGCTGCTCCCATCTTCTCAGGGTCAGCGAGGGTTTCCCTCATTGATGCGACGTAAGATTTCAATGTTTGTCTCGCTTCTGTGGAGGCAGAAGGAACATGTTTCTTTTTTAAACTTCAGATTCATGTCCTAACACCATTCAGGACATTGCTTATTATGCTTTATTGAAATGATGTAAAACTTCTACAGCCAAAAAACAGTAATTTACAAAGATATTTCACGACATTGATTGTGTACCAATCATGTTCACACTATAAATTACACTTCCCTTACCTTGTCTATCTAGATACTGTACACAGTCGTCCATCGCATATCTGACTGCAATCTCCCGCGCCCGCTCGCCGTGGTGCGTTCTCTTCTGCAGGTCGGCCTGGAACTGAACCAGGATCTTCACACATGCCAGCTTCCCCCAGGACGCTGCTCTGTGGAGCGCTGTGTAACCTGGGAGAAAACAAAGTCCACTTTGATACGCAACTCACAGGAGTCTGAACCAGAAATAACAAATAACACAAAATGGGCTGCATTGATTCAATGTACATGTATATTATTTAGACATCTCCAATACCATCTCTTTTTGATGTGTTGTCCGTATTGTACAGCTGTCCTTCAGTGTAACATGCCAGCTTTGTTTTTGTTGTTGTTATTCTGGTTATAACTTGAAACAGTTTTACAAAGCACTTGACATTCCTCTGACATTTACTCCTCATGGATGTAACATCATTACTCTATTATATGTTTCCAATCTTGTGCAAGAATATGATAGGACTAATAAAGATACCTGTTTGTAGTTTGATAGCTTAACTGTCTCCAGCTTTAATTTTTTTCCCATCCCACTCATTGTTTGACTCATTGATTGATGATTGATTGATAATTGATTGACTCATTACGTCGATGAAGGTTAGACATCCAGGTAATATGATATGCCAAAAGTAGTTACTCAAGCAACTGGATATGGTTTTGGAAACAGTCAGACGTTTCAGATAGTATCGGTCAGACGTTTCGGATACTATAGTATCCAACATCCTTCGTCAGTGATTGACTCATTGTTTGGGAGCTCATCTTTTGCTCTGTCACTGTAAGACTACTAGTAGGAAAATACATTATCATCATGGGTCCTGGAGACAGCCCTGTGTAATAGAGAGAACTAGTCCATGAATGCCAGTCTCACCCCTGGGTGTTGCAATGTTTGGGTCAGCCCCTCGGACCAGCAGCTCCTTCACCACGTTATCCCTCCCCAGCATGGAGGCCATGTCCAGCGGAGACTTCCCTTCCAGGTCTCTCTCATTCAGTCTCTCCTGATCACAGATGGAGAAAATCACATTGAAGAACAAGTGACAAATTTCATTTTACGACACATAAGTAACTTTAATCAAATTTAACGTTATAACCGTTATATGAATGAAAACTAAATCATCATAGGCAGAGGTTTTATTGTTTTGTCTTTTGCATTTTTTTCCATGAAGCTTTCTCCAACCTTCCATTACAAATACATCCCTTGCTAAACACTTGGTACACAGAGGAAGAACTCGTCGCATGTTGTCGCATTTGTATAAACGCAGACTGCAGCATATAATGATGGAATCCTTGGGGACTATGTTAGTCAATTAAAGCCATAACCTTAGAGGATTATGTTATATCTCAGTCTCTAAGGTCAGATCCATCAAAACAGGATCTGCAACTGCGAGCACAAGCATTATGAGTCTCTCATACCTGGATCTCGGGGTGGTAAGGGTCCTCTTCATCGTCCAAAGCCCGGCACAACCGCGACACTTCCCCGCTCAGAGCTGCAGCCATGGCCAAGTTGATGCTCAGATCCGGAGGAGGAGGGGCGGGCTCCTCCGATTCTTGGTTTTCTTCTTCCTGGGCCGCCGTCATGGCTCAAACTAGAATCAATCAGCTAAACAATGAAGGTACAAACGCACACAGGCGTGCTTGATCCGAAAACTTACTGCAAAACAGGAGAAAAGTCCAGCAAAATATTCCAGACAAGTCTCCAACTTTTTAGTTGTAGCAACGGCGTGACGTCACGAAGGACGAGTCCACTTTTATAAACAGGGGCGGCAGGTTGGTTAATATGTGAGTTCCCGGATGAATATCCCACAAAGCGTCGCTGTTTCCGGAAAGGTACGCTTTGTACAGACCAGACATTTCGGAGGCAAATTTCTCCAAAAAGTCACGTTTTACAGGTAAGAATGACGTTTTTGTCGGTATACAAGAAAGAATTGAACACCTGCGCACAGTTTTAGAGTGGCTTATCAAGAGACAGCAAAATGGTATGCGTTTTTAAGGGACGTGTCCTCGGGAAAATGACGTCAGGTCGAACGCCATGTTTGTTTGTGTCTGCTACATCTGTCAGTAGAAATCAAAGAAAGTGAACTTCTACTGTTTAAAAACAGATTTTTACGGAACCTAGTTACTCTAATATTGTAATATACTAGATGTTGAACATAATCCACCCTTTGGTGATTGACTGTAAATTCCATAGAAGAAACTGTTGGCAAATATTATAAGACAGTTTTAACCTGTTGGAATATGAAAGGATGATCAAGGAATGTTGATATTTTCAATATTTTTGTCTTTATATTATAATAATGCTGCATATGTTTAGGTGTGTTTTCATCTTGTACGGATCACATTATGTATGTCACGCCCAGAATAAAGTCAACCATTTGCAGCCATGATCCAATAACACAAGAACTGTAATATGATTATTGAAAATTGAAATTACATTTTTTCCTGCCATCAGCAAGCATGTAATAGTATTGCCCATGAAGATATTCAACAAAGCCACCAATTGGTATGCACTCCATCATTCTCCTCATGACAGCTGTGTATATTAGTTTCCATATGCAGAGTTGGTCTTAATCTGTGTCAGATTCAGAGTCATGTGAATCTTTATAATGACAAAGTCTTTATCCATTCAATACGATATCACACCCAGGGAGGCAGGGAGTGAGGTGCCCTTGCCTGACCAGTGGTGGTAGTTTCAAACAAACTGGTGCAATGAAAACGAAATCATTCAAAAAGTGCAGTGCTATACATCTTGGCTTGCTAGGTCATAGTGTCGGTCCCATACTACTGTATTAGCAACAGGAAAAATTAAGAGGGTTCATCTGCATTCTAACAATGTCAACAGTTCCAGTTCCACATGCCCCATTGTCAAACTAAGTCTCTATCATCTACAAGTAGATTGAGTCGTTGTGTAGGGTTTGACCTGCTGTAGACTAGACATGCTTCACAGCCTTCACATCTGTGTTTGTTCTTTCCAGCCCAGTGACAAGAGTCGACTGTCAGGCGATGGCTGCCCACATGCACCCTGTCACTCCGCAGGAGGAGGAAGTGCCACGCGCCAGGATGGCATATTCCTCCGACAAGCACCCCAGGCAAACGTTAGAGGCCATCAACTCCCTACGCAAGCGACGGGAGCTCTGCGACGTGGTGTTGATCGTCGGCGACCGCAGGATCTACGCCCACCGCGTCATCCTCGCCGCCTGTAGCCCTTACTTCCACGCCATGTTCACGGGGGAGTTGGCGGAAAGTCGACAGACTGAAGTGATCATTCGGGACATTGACGAGCGGGCCATGGAGCTGTTGATAGACTTTGCATACACGTCCCAGATCACAGTGGAGGAGAGCAACGTCCAGACCCTCCTGCCTGCAGCCTGCCTGCTGCAACTGCAGGAGATCCAGGAGGTCTGCTGCGAGTTTCTGAAAAGACAATTGGACCCGTCAAACTGTCTGGGCATCAGAGCCTTCGCGGACACTCATGCGTGTAGAGAACTCTTAAGAGTGGCTGATAAGTTTACACAACACAATTTCCAAGAGGTAAGAAAGAGAAGAAGAATTCATTTCACAAATGTGGTCGCTCCATACTTACAATAAAATGTTGTGGTGTGATGTTTTATATTCAACATATGAATGCAAATGGTTTCGTGCTACATGCAAAATGGTTGTAAGTGCAGATCACTATTTTGCTAAGAAATTCCTGACATTTTTTCCACCAATGCTTTTCAAATGGTAACACAATTAGTGTGCAGGTGTGTGCTGGTACCTGTTTATAAACAGCATTGCGGATATGTCCCGTAAACCTACCTTTTCTTCTGGAGACCTGACCTGAATACCGTACATGCCAACACCTCAGCACATTTGTCCACAGCTGGTTTGTAGGTTTGGGAACCACTGACAGGGTTTGAAGGAAATGTCAGTTACTACAAACAGTGCTGCAAGACCTACCAGGAGACTTAAGCTCATGAAAACATCTTCTGCTATTATTAGTATGACATATTCACACTGCAGATATGATCCATACCATGCAAAACATAAAGTCGCGCAACTATAATTAAGTAGTTTACACCTGACCCAGTAGCAGAACTCAAAATGAAAATCACTGTCAAATGTTTTAGCTCATATCAAATTCTTATGCGATGTAATTGATTAGAAATCTCATAATATACATCAGGTTTGATTGTGACCCTGGCCTTTATGTTTTCATTGAATGCAATGCAGGTTATTATAACTTTCAGTACTTCAATTAAATTTACCAAAAATACCTGTACAAATGCCAGGCCCGAGTTTCCCAACAGGATGATTAAGATGTTTCTTTTCATTGGTCTAGGTAATGGAAAGTGAAGAGTTCATGCTGCTGCCAGCCAATCAGTTGATAGATATCATCTCCAGCGATGAGCTGAATGTCCGTAGTGAGGAACAGGTCTATAACGCTGTCATGTCGTGGGTCAGATACAACCTGCCAGAGAGAAGAAATCAGTTACCTATGGTACGTATTGCTAGGGTTTGATATAAATCTTTTTAAAAGTTCTAAGTTGGCTATGCTGCATGGATTACAGTTTTATAAAGTAGCATGATTTCTTATTTGACAGTGTTTGGAATCATGCTGAGTACATCACTTAATTGTTGTGTGAATCAGTGCCTCCTACCAGAACTGTACCAAACAGCAGTCTCCAAAGCTTTCTACAGAATTGGTTTTGAAACATGTTGCCCTGTGTTTCAGTAACCTTAGCTGGTAGAGAGTCTATTTGATTAACAAACAATTTTAAGCAATGTATATTCTTATCTCATGCCAAAAAATCATCATTATTGTACAATTTATGACCAACACTAATACTAGCTTTTATGTGCTGTCTTCCCTGCAGGTGTTACAACATGTGAGACTGCCTCTCTTAAGTCCCAAGTTTTTAGTAGGAACTGTTGGTGCAGACCTTCTTGTAAAAAGCGATGAGACTTGCCGAGACCTCGTAGACGAAGCCAAGAACTACCTGTTGTTGCCCCAAGAGAGACCGTTGATGCAAGGACCCAGGACACGCCCACGCAAACCCATCCGCTGTGGGGAGGTGCTCTTTGCAGGTACGCATCATTCATATTCAAATTATCTGTTTGTGTGGCACTCTTATTTGTACATACTCTTTGATTCCTTTATTTCCCTACAAGATATTTAAAACTTTTGCCAGTAACCTGTGTGTAAGGGGATGGAAGTCTTAACTGATTGTAAGTACCAATAAGAAATAGTAAAGAATTTTTGGGAACCTTTTTAATAAATGCAAAGTCTTCTGTGAGTCATGTTTTCTAAAGAAAACACTGAAAGACATGTAGTTGAAGTAAAGCCTTACAAATGCTTGTGCAGTTTTTGTGATTCTTTGGTTTTTGTGGTCTTTTTCTTGAGTTTGTTTGTCATCCTGTAGACTGTCTTTGCTGTTGTGAATTTGTGCACCATTGTTGTCCTGTTGTGGACATCTGTCATGTTGGTCAGAGTTTGTCCAGTGTTGTCCAGTCAGCTCAATGACATTAGCTAGAACAGTAGTCGCAAGAACAGTCATAGTCTGGAGCTGTAGCATTAACAGTTGGTAGATGGTAAAGGCCAAGAATGTATTATTAGCTGCTGTCTTCATTGAATGTTAGAATTTTACTCTGTCTTAGAATATCTGGTCTATCAAGTTTAACATCAAAGGAGCAAAAAGTCTTTTGTTTGTAGTTTGAAGGTACATGTAATAAGATTTCTACGTTTGAAACTGAAGTCAAAGTCAGAGTATCACAGATGCAGCTATTTTTGCTGTGTCAGCCATTTGGACAAAGGAGTGCACAAACAGGGTTACATCATGTATTTTGGGTTTGTATATTTTCAGTTATTTTTATTGGAGCAAAAGCAAGGTTACAATTATGCCACAAACACAGTTTAACTTTTATGTGCATGTTTTTATTCTTATTTTACAACTGCCACTGGTATCCATGAAAAGTAGGCTTTTCCTAACTGATGTAGTTGTCAGGTCATATAATGATCAACACTTTTTAAGCGGCATGTGAAACTGTATTTTTGCTCAGTCTATGTGTATGAAGTAGTCACTGTTTTTTATGTTGTAACTCTTTCGTGTGAATATTCAATATCTCACATGCCAGACAAACTGAAATTAATCTCAATCTGACTTGCCCTGTGTAGTACTCTCTATATCAAGATAGGAAAATAAAAGTGAATGTGATTTTCGAAGCTTGTAGGACCATGGAGGACGATTGTTCGTTGATCATTGAGCTTGTGTTGGTACATTGCTGGTAACTGATGGCCAACTTGACAGAGTCTCCAGCGCGTCTGTCTGGTCTGGACCTAACGATAAACGTTAGAAACTGTCCTTGCAGTGGGCGGCTGGTGCAGTGGGGACGCCATCTCCAGCGTGGAGCGGTACGACCCCCAGACCCACGAGTGGCGCATGGTGGCATCCATGAGCAAGCGGAGGTGTGGCGTCGGCGTGGCAGTGCTGGATGATCTGCTGTACGCTGTGGGCGGCCATGATGGATCATCCTACCTCAACAGTATTGAGAGGTAGGAGAAGGCAACATGATTCTCTTAGTTATGATATTCATGATTGTCTTAGTTATAATACTCATCAAATATCTGGCTCAAGTCTACCCCTAAAATGTAACCAATTTTTAGGCAACGTTAGCTGCATGTCAGTTTAACAGTATTGGGAGGTGAGAGACCTTAACTTAAGCGAACATGAGTCTCTTAATTCTAATGTTCATCGAAAAGAGTAGGGGGTATAAAGATGAAGATCATTATAGAAGGGAAATGTTACAGTTGCAGCAAACTATAGCATCAATCCAAGAAGTTTTCCTATCTCCAATCCTAGTTTGCTAAGTTTCCTTTATGCAGAGTTATGGAGACTGGCAGTGATATGGCACTCCAGATGTCTGTAACAAACTGCCTTTCTCACTTGCTTATCAAATTATCAATGTCCAAATTTTCCATCTACCAAATTTCCGCACTTCCGAGCTTTCCATAGCCATTTACTGCAGATTTCCTGGACGCTGGCGTCCTCCCTATCGCAAAGAATGACCGTGTCAAGCGTAAGGTGGCTGATAACCGAAAGTGAGCACTTAACATGATGTCCGGTCGCGTCCGTCTGCAGGAAGACATCCATAAGAAAAAGTCGTGTTCCCCATTTGCCTAATTGTCTCCAATCAGAGGAGGTGAGATGGACCGGTGCAGACAGGTTCTGGAGGAGAAGAATGGGCAGAGTAAATGTGCAGATAAATCAGCCCTTGTTAGCAGGCAATTTAGTTGTCTTGTCCACCTCAGGCTGTCAGAGATAAGCATGGCCAGGCTTCTAGCTCTGCTGAATTTATAGTCGGCTGGAGCTCAGATCGCAGGCCGTCCACAAACTTTCTTGTAGGGAGATGTACAGCTTGTGCTCACTGGAAAAGGCATCAGAACTGAAGTTAGAGTTTAAAGTTACCAATAGAATATGCAATAGCCACTGAACCCAAAAAATCCCAGTACACTTCAGCTAGCACATAAATCAGCTGTATATTAATCAGTTGTACCATGACAAGGGCAGTTAAACTGACACCATAATTATTGTAAAGCACAACTTTATGACATATACATGTATTTCTACGTATCTTGTTATATTTATTGGGTATATATCTTGTAATGTCTTTATATGTATCCAGATGATAAAATGAATAAATGAAATGAAATGTTTTTGCACTTGGTGAGACAAAGACATGTTCATCAATAATTATTTCACACCACTAGCCTGTGTATGTTTTTCCCAGGGACACGTGAAAAACATTTCACAGGCCCGAGTTGTGATCTACTGGTAAAATAGATAAAGGAAATGAAATGTTTTTGCACTTAGGTGATGTGGTCGTGAATGATTATTTCACACCTACCTGTATGTTTTTTCCATGGACCCATGTACATGATGCCTGTTTGTGCCTCAGATACGACCCTCAGACAAACCAGTGGTCGAGTGACGTGGCGCCGACGAGCACGTGTCGCACCAGCGTGGGTGTGGCGGTATTGGACGGGTATCTGTACGCTGTGGGGGGACAGGACGGTGTCAGCTGTCTCAACATCGTAGAGAGGTGAGCATCTTTCATAGCAGTATGCTGTCTACAACTTATAGCTGACAAAGACGAAGTGTTGAGATTGCTAAGGAAAGAAAGATACTTGTACTTGCCTGTTCAGGTCTTGAACATCAGTTTTTAGCCATTTGTACTGATGTAGTGACATGTTTTATGTTAGTCTTAGCAATGCACTGACAACATCATAGCTGACAAAGTGTTGAGATTGCTAAGGAATGAAAGATACTTGAACTTGCCTGTTCAGGTCTTAAATATTAGTTTTTAGCCATTTCTAGGTACATTTGAACAATGAAAAGACATGTTTTGTGCTAGTCTTAAAGTAAGTGAGATATGAAGATGTCAGTGTTGTATGTGTAGAAATGTAAAAGTATTACAGTTGTAAGGTTCATGACTATGTCTTCATTGGCTCCTTTTATTGCACCTTTTATTTTGCTCTAGCACTAACACATGTACATGTTGTTCCATGGTTGTGTTGGCAGGTATGAACCACAGTCCAACAGGTGGACCAAGGTAGCATCTATGAGTACACGGAGGCTGGGCGTGGCTGTGGCAGTGTTGGGAGGGTACCTGTATGCTGTGGGAGGGTCAGATGGAACATCACCCCTCAACTCAGGTAACAATGGTTCACCCCTTCCTGTTTTTCTCTGTAAGTTAGGTTATCTAAATTGTAAGGTATATCTACACACATGTGCAAAACCCTGAGAAAGAGCTAGTTACACTTTAATCATGATGTTGGAACACTGCCAGAGTTATCACCAGTAGTTTTACAGTTGGAGACCAGGATGCCAGACATTATAGGAAGTTCTCTGATAAAAGTTGTACTGTACACCACTCCATTTGTATCAGGTTGTAAGAGTTAAACTGAGCCCACAATTATAGACTTGAACTTGACTGAGTTCCTCAAAAGAAGATTTAGCCTTCAGCATCAGTGAAGGAAAGATGACCATCATACACTTGACTCCAAGTGTTGTCCTCAGTGTTAAGGTCGTCCCTATCTTTTCTTTATTACTGCCCAAGGGATGCCATCTTTGTTATCAGAAACTATTTACTAGTATGTTGCCATTGACCAAAGTCCACAACTTTACTTCAGTGTTTTGTACAGGATGTTTCAATTTCTAAGCACCGTCATACATACATTTTTTCCCCTGCCTTTTCCCTCAGTTGAAAGATATGACCCCAGAACCAACAGGTGGTACCCTATAGCGCCCATGGGCACGAGACGGAAACACCTGGGCTGTTCTGTCTACAACGATAAGCTGTACGCTGTCGGTGGACGGGACGACGCCACAGAGTTGAGCAGCGCCGAGTGTTACGATCCCAGGATGAACACGTGGAGTCCTGTTGTGGCTATGAGCTCACGGAGAAGTGGGGTGAGTTACGGGATTACTAGTATACATGTATTGTAAATGTGATGGGTTTTAGTGTTGATTAGGCTTCCTTGTATTCAGCTAGAGGAAAGGGTATGTCACCCCATAAGGGGCAGTATAACCTCAATGGTGCTGTAATACACCGTTTCACTAGGCCTCTTTGTAAAGGTGTATTGCTATGTCGCCCCATGCTGTTGATTATAATGGGTTTTCAAAAATTGATTAGTGTAGCACAGAATTGTTGTCATCTATTGATAAGCCTCTGAAAAGGTGACCCAAGATAACACAGTACCAGCATGTATTTGTTTATGAAGATTTACCTCATAAACTGAAGGGCATGAAGATAAACAAGTATCAGTTAATCTCATGACCATACAATAGGTTAGAACAATTGTACAACAAAGTGCAATTGCTTCTTTTTTGTTGACCAGGTTCCATAAGTTTACTTTTATTGCTACTTCCAGGTGGGACTAGCTGTTGTGAATGGTCAACTACTTGCAGTGGGAGGCTTTGACGGAACCACGTACCTAAAAACGATAGAAATATACGACCCGGACGCGAACACGTGGCGGATGTACGGTGGGATGAACTATCGCAGACTGGGAGGGGGAGTCGGGGTAGTGAAGATGCCACAGTGCGAGTCCCACCTCTGGTGACCCACAGAGACCAGTGTTCCCTCCAAACTCAACAAGCCTGACCACCCCTGCAAACAGAGTCTAGTAGTCCAGATGAAGCACTGGTCGTGTTGAAGGAAGAAAACTCCCTAACTGCCCTGCTTGTGAACCTATACAAATCTGGTGCTAAAAGACTACCAAGGCTAACCTTTCTGGTGTAAGTTCATTCATGCACCAAAATTGTATTCAGACTACTAACTTGGTCCCAAGGTAGTCAGGTGGTTCTAATCTAAAATTTTGCTTTACAAAAGGCTTGTGTAAACTGATAAGGATAGGGATGACAGGCTAGAGTTTGAGGGGAATTTCACTGGTCAAACCGTGATTAATCTGTATTATTTGTGTAAAGTTTTGTACAGTATTACTGTGAATAGCCTGGCATAGCCATGCTGTTGAATTTTGGAATTGATGTGAAGTATGTTGTAAGTGGTAGTATGAAGTATCCACCTTATTTAATAAGTGTACAGCTCCTGCTAAGAATTGCTGCACTGCATTAGACAAGCATTTTATTTTATTTTATCTTATTTTGTTTTTAATTTTTCAAAAGTTATTTTTGGTTATTTTTCTTTTCTTAAGTCAAAGGTAGCAGAGAGTTGTCTGTATGGTAATAGTAATATCAGTATGCTGTCTGACAGAATACAAGATTAATTTTTCCATTGTCTTTATTTTTCACTCAGTCTAAGTCTAGTCCTACGTTTTATTGTATTGGAAAAGACACTAAACCAATAGCCTTGTTTGGGAGGAAATTTGGAAATCCAATAAGCCATTTTGTACAGCACAATCAAGTTGACAACGACAATTGATTTTCTATGGAAGAGACATGAAATACAGCTTGCTCAGTTCCAGGCCCACCTAAGGGCAAAGAAAGGAAGTTGCCAACTAACTGATTGAATGGCTTTTGCAGTGGGACAATGCATGTTGTAAGATTGGTATATTTTCTATATCTTTAATCATTGGGTGTAACCTCTAGTATGCTGCAGTTAAGTTAAACCACTATCTTGTTAATTTTGATGGATAGCTTGGATAAGTCTATCCTATATACTCTATTGTGCAACAAGAGACATCTGGGACATCTAACTTTGGTGAATTTGCATGACACCATATTGAGACATGTATTTGATGATACACATGTGCAAGAAGTGATGGAGTTATATCAACAGCATTTACATCTGGCTTGTTTTGCAGATATTATCAGAACTGTTGTAGTGAGCGTCAGTCGCACAAACACACTCATACCACTTCATATTTTATAAACACCTTTTTTGTCATTGTCATTAGCACCAGTGTGACACCATAGCAATTAATAATTGTATAGGATTACATACAAAGTGTCACATAGCATTGTTTGATTGTGTCTGTTAAAACACTACAGACCTGTAAATACAAGCTCCAATATGAGCCAACAGAATGCCAACTTTTCTACTATCTACTTGTACAATACCACTGCTAGTATAATACTTTCTGATGAATATTTGTGTGTACAGGGTAAAATGATGTGTCTGTAAGGCTTATGTACATGTATGACCCTCAGCATGGCTCCTACATTTCTACATTTTCTACCCCAGTAGACAAGACTAGATTTCCACATTTGCTCATGGCAGAATGACTTAGATGACAAACTGTTTGTACCTGTATCTGTCCACCAATTAAAATAAACTTACATCAACTAATCCTTAGCTTGTTTGGAAAATGGTATTTTGTGGTCAATACTCAGGGGAAGTGGAACATTGAGAACTTTGTGAGTCATCTCATTCCAATGTTTGCAATGCACAGGCCACTTAACAAGATCACTTGTGTCTCAGACTAACAAAGTACAAGATCATAAGTTGTGACGGTGAGTTTTTGTTTTTTGTTGTCCCGATTATTTGTGGCTGTTAAGCAAACATGATGAGATGCCCAATGTTTTTAAGACATCTTGTCAGGATGTTCTTACATTTTTATTTTGCACCAACCTTACCGGTACTTTGTATTGCAGGGAAGGGAATTTTCCCCTACTTTTCTCATTACTGACTCAAGACAGATCAGCTGCAAAAACTCCATTCATGCCAGGATTTAAAAATCTTGGGATTGATCCATGAAATCCGACTCAAGGGATCCCACTTACCACTCCTTGGATTCACACTGTTCAATCTGAGGCTTGGTGATTCAGGATCAGTAATGTGCCTGGGTACAGGATCCTCAAATCCTGGTGTGAGACATGTGAAGCTACTGCATAACAACCCTTCATTCCTCAGGGGAGGCGAGGAGCAGTCCTATCTGACCCGAAGTAACCAAAGACAAGTTTTCTTCACAGAGTTGTACATATTTGCTTCACATCTGCTCATGATCATGATGGGACAGCACTTTATAAATGTGCTTTAACCCATTGTTTGAACCTTGGCAGGAAGTAAGAAAAATTGTTTCTATTTTTTCTTAAAGGTCACATCATTATCAAATTGCCTTTTCAAGGTCACACCAGTGTCTCTGACTGGCATGTGACCTTGATCTGCATGCAAAATATTTCTAATCTCTGAAATTCCTGCTATGTAGCAGATTTGTTGCCAATTTCAGGGTGCCAGTATGTAGCTATGTTACTAGATTTAAGACTTACTGACAGTTCATATTATTATTTCACATATTACTTATGACCTTGGTTTACAGCTGATTTGTATGGAACAATAATGACCCTTGTGAAAAATTGAGGCCATCAGAACCCCCAGTTGTATTTCACCTATTGGTTGAAAGGTGCTTCCTGCAACATTTTGTTTTTAATTGGCAGCAAAACTGGGATTGTACCAGATAATGTATTGCTGGGAAGTGATTACTTGGTATGCATGAAGGCATGGTCAACATTGTATGTCAGAAGTGTGATGGATGTGTTTACACAACTTGACATGATGCCATACTGGCTATGGGTTTGCTATTTTCCTTCTTACCTTTGCCAAGAAGGTTATTTTTGGGGTGTGTGCTTGCATATGTCTGAGTATTAACACGATAAGTTGGTTATGTTTTCAGGACTGTGGTCGTGTATGTCTGTGTGTTAACATGATAACTCAAGAATTCTCAGATCTTCATGATATTTGGTTTAAGGACAGGTCTTGATGAGATGTTGAAAATGATTAGATTTTGGGTCCTCTAGTGTCCAGTTACAGTACTTCCAGTTTTTACATCTCCTGTTATAGAACATGCTGTGGTCCCGTTTTTTAGATGGTACATTATACATATATCTCTTGGGGCAGAGTCACTGGGGCAGAGTATAAGTGGTGTGGGCCCCATAGTTAAGGAGAGCAGTTTTAGATGGGGTTAATTGCCCTTTTGTAAAACATTCCATTTTCCGATACACTTTATGACTTTGTTGACCCTGAATATAGTTCCCATCCTCAAGGGTAATTGAGTATTGCCCTAATACTATATCAAAGGGTTGAATGCTAGTAGCATACTGACTTGTATTGTGTGGCAATAATTATGTGGATAGCTTACAAACAAACCTTTTGCCACCCATGACTTCCATGTAGATGCTTCCACAGTAGACCTGTGTCTTGGGAGTTGGATGGAGTGGGCCAGACTTTAAAGGATAAACTGGCATTTTACTTACAAATTGAGGTCAGATGTCAATTGTGAAATGGTCATTACATCCTGCAGACAGCAGTGGGGACCATTGATTTTGGCATGATTGTGCAACCATGTCATGTACAAAATCTTCATTATTTTCTGTTGGTGAAATCTAACAAAATACACTCTGATCTCCCTGTGAGAAAAGATGGCAAGTCTTAAAATCTTAAAGTAGTACCTAGGCAATGAAATAAAAGCTGGTGGGAAACAACCAATTGAGGATAAGCAACATGCAATTATTTACTTTAACTTGTTTATTGTCACATGACCTCTGAAAGGGGGGACTTTTCACTTCCCACAGCAATATTTGTTATTTCTCAGGAAGATCCTCTTAATGCCTGGTATGCAGGTGTTTTTCCACCTGAATGACGCCAATGCCAGCACCGTAAGAAACTCAGGACATTCTATACTGATAATCTTTATGCAAACAAAGCAAAAGAATGGTATACAAGAAGAATGAAGAGCATTGATAAATCAAAGGTGGGATAATAGCTATTCTACATGTATTTCTACTTGGGCTATTTGCATGGTTTGATTTTGCTTAGGGTAAGTTTCTGCATCACAAGGCTTTTCTGTCGCCAGAAGGAGGCCCTTCAGCGGTGCGGGATGTACGACATCATTACCGTGATTCACGGCTCTCTCCCTAACACCTGACCGGCCCCGGTTTGTCACCCCGATCGGATTGACACCCATTTTGTTCAGGAAATTGTCGCCATTTGACTCGGACCCATTATATCCGACATGTTACCAATGAAATGCCGATGCAAGGCAGCCATTAACCCGGCAGCCACTTTGTATCCCTCACAAGTAATGAAGACATTTAGCCATGCAGAATCCCCTCCATCACATGGCTAGTCATTAGTGAAACACTGTAAATGATAGCGATCACAGGTAGGAGAATGGCCGCGGATGATAGACACTGACAGCCAGTGTTCAAGGGCGTCAAACCCATTAGATATGTACTCTGCAACCTGGCTACGGGCGGGGAACACAGATAAGAAACTAGAGAATTTCTTGGGCTCAAGGATAAGGTTTTGAGCATCTTGAAGATTTATAGCACAGATAAGCATAAACATTCAATTGATTTCTGCAAGGACGTCCTTGATTTTTGGATGTTCTTGACATTCTTCTGTCCTCAATAGTACACTAGAAGTTTCCAATTCCAAGGTATGAGAGTTGATATTCTATGTGAAATATAGAATCTTCTTTATGCTCCTTTGTGTATTCACTTTGGTGTGTCATATTGCAGCCAGTAGGTACCCAGTCTAAGTAATGAGGCATGTAATCCTTTGCAATTTTGCAGGACAAAAATGGGGAATTAACAAAGGCACATTTGTAGGCAGATTACAGTATGCATACGCAAAATAGATCTTTTTCAATTCAAGTGTAACAGTGGTGTTCAAGTACTGCCTATCGTCCTTGCCCAAGAGCACTAGTGCTTTTGTGGCGACAGCGATAGCGGTCGTGATTTGTGATCCGGCTGCCCGGGTTCGGCGCGGGTTCGAATCCTGGGAGTCGGGATGTTGTTTCTTTCTGTTCTACTCGCCCCTCTGGTTGTTCCACAAGGGAGTAAACAAGAAAATTTCTCATTGTTCATATAGGGTCATTGGTATAAAGAATTTCTGGGTAATATTACATTATGTTATATCTATGTACTAGATAACCCTGAGGGAGGAGACACTGAGTCTATATAAGCTACAGAAAGAGAGCTTGAGAACATGTTGTTATTTCCAAGCAGATATGGGGAATATTGATTTTCATTATCTTCAACTTACTAATAGTAAGTTTCCTTATGATCTACCTGATTGACAGAGTGTGTAAAAACACAATATCACCAGAAGGATTCTCCATGGGAGAGGTGTACATGTATATTGTTCATTAGGTCACAGCAAGTATTGATGACATCAGTGCACTAATTCTTTAAATTTTCACTTATTTCAGGATCAATTTTTTTTCTTCTTTGGACATGAAAAGTTACCAAAATGAGCAAACATGTGTTGTATATCAACTTGTAGAAGTGACAGTAGCAAGGAGCTATGACTGTTCTTGTTGGATTAAAACTAGTTGGACAGCACCAATATTGAGGCCATGAGTGTAGTTTCCAACTTGGTATTAAAGTGATGTGGGACCGCGTGGCACGATCGGGAGCGCGTTGGTCTCAGGCCCGAGAGGTCCCGGGTTCAAATCCGCTTGCCGTGTCACCGATCTTGTGCCCTTGGGAAAGGCACTTTACACGACTTTCCTCACCTAACCCAGGTGTAAATGAGTACATAGCTGCGGCTAGTGGCAGTGACAGGCCTTTGTGGTGGTGACAGGCCATAGGGGCATGTTCAGGCATGACGCACCCGCCATGACACACGAGTCAGGGGTAGGAGGAACCCCTTGCATCCTTGGTCGGAAGTCCTCCTAGGAGACGGATACTCCAAATAATAAACCTGCATCTGCTGGGGCCGTCTTACGTGGCAAACAGTTCTGTCCCTGTAGGACTTAGTGCACCAGTAGACGAGAGGGTGGAGAAGGGAGTGCACACCCCTCCTTCACCTTAAAAAAGTCACGTGCAGGCCAGGCAGACTGGTCGTCTAAGCAACCTTGTCTGCCTACCATTGATCTTCGGATACGAAGAAACAGCCATCATTAGTGATACCGTCTGCCACACTTGTGATGTCACGTTTACTACACCAGTGTATGTCTTTAATACAGAATGAATGCTTTGCTGGTTATGCCATGTTTTGTCCCTTAAGTTCTTGTTACAACGTTTATAACATTACAGTCTATTTTGAAAATGTACTTTTTTTTCTTACCTGTCCCATTATTTTTGCAGTCTGCAGAGGACGTTATCCATAGGATTTACTTGCTGTGGCCTTATTAACACAATATCAGAATTTACATCACCTCAGGTATTTACACACTACAGGAGTTAACAATAATGCCTGCATGGTTGATGCATTGATTCAGAATTTCTTGGAAAACAAGGTTTGGAAATGAAGAGTAAGAGCAAAGGTCGTATAAACAGATGATGGTCATCTGAGGACAAAAGTTGACCTCTGTTCCGCTTAAGGGGAAATCCAGTGTCATCCTGTTTTGCAGACATGAGAGCTTACTAAGACTAGTAGTCCAGGGTCGCTGTAAATTTGCATAAATCCAAGGAGGACCTTCTGCTATCCAAATATACTAAGTAGTACATGTATTTAAAGTGAAGAGTGTGTATTCAAGTCCTTGGACATCATGACTGGTGTCTTGACGTCAATAAGCTCATTTGCATAAGGTGAGAAGTCATTAAAGAATTAAACAGACAAGATGAATAATGGAGATGATTCCCCTCCATTCACAAATGTGAAGGTCATGATGACAGCTTTGATATATCTACATATTCATGAGCATGATCCCAGCCCAGGCCACATTACACACACTGCTAGTACCACTTATAACAACACCTTTGTTTCTTACATGTATATCCTACAAGTCATAATCTCTGCGCATTGGTTGAGAGGGAAAGTTGTCATGTTTTCTGACTGTTCTTTAAAGTTTAATAGTTTCAAACCACCCGAGGCCCGCCCCAAACCTACACACAGTGGCACACGTGCATGCATACACGTACACATTACCCCCAGAAAAAGGTATGCAGATATAAGAAAAAGAAATTTTCCGTTCAAACTTTTTTACGACATGGAGACTACTACATATTATTTGAAGTTAATTCCATTTCTCCAACCATATGATTAAATGCTCCTTTTCAAATTTTACACACAGTCAGACGATTTTTACGTGACACCATGTGATTTGTATCCACTTGTCGCCCGAGGGTGACCCACATATGAAGAACCCCGTGAAGTGGTAAATGCCTTTATCATTGCAGTCCACACCCTCTGGATGGCATGTTGGATAATTTATGGTGCGGTCAGGACTTATGGTATGTTCAAACATCACCTTGTGCCCACCCTGTAACCTTCTTTGCCGGAAATGGGTGAGTACAGTTATAGTAGTGTATCAGAAATACTTACGACGTATTGTTTCATTGCTTTATTACTGGTGAACACTGCAAATCAAGAAGTTATGATTGGACGATTGTCGTGATTTTGTAGGTACTATAGGCCCATCGAAAATGTTTGGGACACATATGGGTTTTTTCTAATCTACCCATGAACTCTGCACAAGTAGACGGTATTCGATTTTAGTCTTACAGAATCATGGTCCTGCAATCAGTCGAGACAAAAAGTGTGAAGCTCAAATAGTGTGAAGCTTCTTTGTGTAAATAAGTGTTTATATAGCAGTGAGAGTCTCCGAGAGGGTGCGAAGAAGGTGTCCTAATTATTGTGAACAGTTCTCCGCCCAAGTTTTGATAAGACCCGCTGACGGTTAACAGCGCTGGCAACCGACATATGATGACGCCTTTCCTTTGTCATTGCTTACCGATTTAATTGGTCATAATTGCTCCGCGCGTTGCCGACAATTCTGAAAGACACCGTCCCAGACCTTTTTTGTTCATTACCCACTGATGACCTCTCCTTTTGGTGTGATACTGTCAGGTCAAGCTGAACGGACATACCGATAGTCAGAGAATAAAAGCTATCTTTGACTCTGATGCTTCTTGATAGGCATTGCTAAAGAAATACGCTGTTCCGTCCGATTTCTTTGCTCACCTAAAGATTCCATCTATATGTGGAATTTCTACACCATGAAAATTGCCATATCAGTGGTGATACGCAGATTTAATGTCTACAGATAGCAAAAGTTAAGACCAATTTCTACACCATGAAAATTGCCATATCAGTGGTGATGCGCAGATTTAATGTCTACGGCCAGCAAAAGTTTAGACCAATTTTAAAGTTGCCTAGCCGTTTTGTGATAGTAGTCATGCTCATTCTAAGGTCAAGTTAAAAGTACTTTTTTGGAGCGAATCGGGCCAGTATGCTAGTAGGACGAGGGAAATGAATTTGCATACTAACACGATTTAATATAGGCTGTTCACAAAAATGCAGTGCACTTTTCTTACACTTTACAGAACTTGTACATCCTAATAAACATAATCAGACATATCGGACACTATCACCTGCGTCATGGTCGCGTTATGATGTTCACGGGTCAGAGCCTGAAGTTGCACATCTCACGCAAATCCTCGGGGCGCAATCAACGATACCTCATTTGACGCAGCTACGTGCAAACGGGTGGAAACGCAGAATTCCGTCCAGTTAATCGACCAATTTGCCAAGTCGACGCACAGCATCTAAGCACAGGAACCGTCATGGAAAATCTAACTTGACGTAGGCAAGTGCAGACCATGGAAACAAGGACTCTTTTTGAGAGCTATATTGACCATCATTGTTTCCAGTTGATTGACTTGGATAATAGCTGAATGCAAATCTGTCAAAGCCGACCATGATCAAAATGAATCTGTATAAACCAAAAAGATAAAGTTTCCTAGGTTTCATTACTTATACATTTGTATGCCAACTGCCAACACGAGAAAATGGACAAGAAATAGCATAGATTTGACTTTTTTTGCGGCGGCGACATCGCCAAGGTGGGTTTGACATTGTACGTCTTTCTGTGTGTCGTCAGTCATTGGTATACCCATTCTCCTGGTTATACCATTACGCTCCCACGGTCTTTCTTTCTCTCTCCCACGGTCACAACCAATGCACTACTGATGCACTCTCCAAGCAGAGGTTAGGCAAACGTCAAAACAGCCGGAGCCTAACCTCTGCTTGGAGAGTATGCACTATGAGTTATCCGAGCGGCACTAACCAATGTGTCAAGACTACGTTATCAGACATTTTTTTTATTAACCCGATAATTTGTTGATTTCGTAAACTATAAAGTACACGTGCAACAAATCGATTGAAGTTTAAGTGAAAACCCAAACCGCAAATATTACACATGTATCTCCAAGTACAAAGAATGGCCACCTCATCTTTTCACTGAGAATGGAACGACTCTATGTGCACTTGTGCTCTTGGAGACTTTCGTAACTTAATAATCATAACGTTTTAAAGCTGAATGCAAACCAGTCCCATGTACAATGCAAGGACAGACATACTACGGTATACACTGTCTTGTGAATCCACATGTCGATGACGGCTATACGCATAATTGCAGGAGTTGCAGCCACAAGTTGAAATCCTAGACAATTTCATGTCCAGGTGGTCATACATCATCTATACTATGACGAGAACCATAAATACAGTTGGAGCCGTCAGTCCGCCCGTGGGCACCCGCCACCCCATCCAGGGAACAATAAGTACTTATGGCTTAGTGACGTTATGACTGACATGTCCTGTATGCCCGATTACCCGCAAGGTGCGCCAATTGCTAAAGCCATAACAACCTTAATGACCCCACCCGTCCGACCGGTCTCTTGTGCGTAAAGCCGTGTCAGGGGGCATTATGAATTAATACCCTGCCATTAAAGAACGGCCCGCACCAATGGTCCTTAGTTATGCGTCACAACAAAAAATGGCTCGTCTGCTTGTCGGTCGACTCGTCGGAAATGGGGACACCATCCTTCACACGGTAGGAAGATCATACACCAAACAGCATGTACATCATGTCACAGTCATGTTACGTAAGTCAGTTTTGTGATCATTAGGTAATCAGTACAATGTGGGGAAGTGTCAGACGGCTATCACACTCAAACATCACAGGTGCTCTAAATTGGCACTTATGAGTGGTCTATCATTTTTGTCTGCAGTTGATAGACGAAATAGAGTTAAATCAAGGAGGTTCATTGCTTTATGTAAGGATAGTAGCATTACTTAATACTCAAGATCATAAATTAACGACTATGACGACCGGTATATATTCATCTAACCTAATGGTTGTTCTTTTTCTCTATATTTTTCATTATGATGTGTTTGTGTCGATACCCTTGTCTCGTTGTTTTTGTTGCTTTTGTTGTAAGTAACATTCTGCGTGATGCCGACTTTATTTTGCTTGGTCTTAATGGTTGTTTGGTCGGTTATGTAATCTGACATTTACTAAAAATTGGTTGTTGACCCAGATGAAACAGCCATGGTGGTGTTCAAACAATAAGAAATCTGTACTCTCTAATGTAGACGTATTGCCTTGGCGACCAACTTATAATGTCGATCAGGAAAAGAGATGAAAACCTGTACCAGGTATTCAGCACGTGATTTCCGAAGAGCACCGCAGGTTTTTACTGTTTATTTGTGTTTTAAGACACAGTGTAAAATGACTGTGACATAGTCTAATATTCTGCACATTGAGTAGTCAGTTCCATGCTGTTGAGCTTGGGAGGGGATACGTAACTGTGTAATACTAGTGAGTGTGTTACTTTCCAAGCGAAGGTTGGCCCCGTTTTTTTTTTTTTTTTACGTTTATGTACAAGATACAAAATAGAAAGCCCGATAAAAGCGACTAAAACAACGTAAAAGGAAAACAGCGGGAGCCTAACTTCTGCTTGGAGAGAACTAGTATGTGACCTCAGCAAGTTGCCTGAGTTCTCCAAGAAGAGGTTTGGCACGTCGACCGCTACTAGCCCCCAGGAAGGAAAACTCTGCTCGGAGAATATTTGTTACGCATGTAACTTCTACCATATCAAATTAAGAACATAGCATCACGACTCCAAGTCTTTCATGCATCACTATTTGTCTCTAATGAGTGTACCAAAGTCAGGATTGTCAGACCTTTAGCCGGCGGAGAGACACAGGGGGAATAACAGGCTTTTCTCTAACGACCCTTGTCACCATCACTTGATTCTCCTGCTTATGACTCGGACACGGAATCCCACTGTTCAGACGGGGATAGCAATTATCACCACTTAGATGTATCCCCGAAAACGACCGGGGATAAGTTTACATAATTGTTCCGGTTTGTGCATTATCTGACGCGGGGAATTATTGCTGAGTTGCACGGAGCTTGTTGTAATACCTGGTGACGTCTTGCGTCTGGCGCGACGCACGGAAACATTAAGATAGCCGCGCCATTGAAGTTGCCGGTATTATCATGACTTGTCTGGAAAGTCTGTAAGTTGTACTTGAGTGATGTATAATGCATGTATGGCCCGAAGCGCGGAGATACGCTACGTGACATCTACCGGAAATGTGCGAGAAAACCAAACAAACAGAATAACTTGTTGAATGTATTTGTGTAGATGCTTCCTATATGTACAAGTAGCGTAGTTCCTTCTCCCGACTCCGTCCTACCGCCCATCTCCAAGTACTAGTTATCCCTGAAAAATCACTGCTCTCAGAATAAAGTGCAGCTTTCCGCCATGTAACACCAGGTAACGTCACAGCGCTCTGTGGAGAGACCACCTATTGGACGTGTCAGTCCTCAAGCCGCCAAAATGTGCTGTCAGATTTACATGTTCTATAAGAAGCTTTACATACAACAGTAGACAATGTTGTTAAAACCAAGGACGTTATATAACGGGTATGGAAAGAAGTTGACGGTGTGGGGACCGGGGGGGGGGGGAGTTTTATGGAAAGACGTTGACGGTGTGGGGACCGGGGGGGAGTTTTATGGAAAGACGTTGACGGTGTGGGGACCGGGGGGGAGTTTTATGGAAAGACGTTGACGGTGTGGGGAACGATGTTGTGTCGTGAGTAACGTTATCCCCCTGCCTGTTGTTCTTTCCCATGTTTAAGCAATTAAGGAGCGCAGTATTCGTCATATCTGCGCTCTAGTTCTGACGGTTTTACACCTTTCAGGTCTATCGAAATAGTCAAAGTCAACCCTACCATATACCCCGGCCACATTACCCACGATCTTCGGGCGTATCGATGGAAGATCGGCCATATTCATTCAAGATCGACGAAGGGTTGCGCGTATTTTTCACCTGAAAACCGTCCCTGTCACATATAAGCCATACTTTGCACCTTGTACAATTCTTGTGCAATAAAGTTATTTTTATAAGCGAGACCCGGGCGATTGACGCAGATTCGTCGTCCGATCAATTTTCTCTAAAGGTGACAGGGGTAACAGGACACGTCACGTCGAAGGAATGAGGTGCGATGTTGTTCGGAAAAACGTTGGGAACATAAGATGGCTTACACCATCTGTGCCAATACAATATCATGGTTAGTCATGAGTCATATCTAAGTGTAATGATAGTAGTGTCCCGGCATTGTTTACTATCATGCGATCTTCACTTCCGGCAGGACTAATATGTAACACTTGAAAAACACTGTTCGAGTTCTTCTTGCAGCTATATATAAATTATATAGCGTAATGTCTTCTGTTAGGCAATATCGACCGAATCAATCTAAACGGCGAAGTATCATTAGTTTGTTTTCAGATGGTTTAAACAAGGGCAATGTATAAAAGTCCTTGGTTTAGATCATCACCCTACAACATGAACATGCTTCTGCTGGAGATCGCTATGCTCTGGTCACGTTTTATAGTACCACCCTCCTTGGAAGTACAAAGATGCAAACAAAAATCGTGTAACGTTTCCCCTCCTCTCAAAACGAATGGAACGTCCCAAGTCTACGTATATGGTGATCATCATATTAAGATGCCAAGGTCGTTCCGAACGGCCATAAAGAACCATAAAAGATTCAATGGCTTCCCAGGGATCATTACGTTACGGGCCTCGTCTTCGGATTAACCGGAAAATATGGTTCCCGGGGCGGCATCAATTGGTATTATGTCGCCTATCTCTGTCGTTTCGTTTCAATTTCGCTGCTTCTAAAATGTCAAGGTAGATTCACTTCCACATCTTCTTCACTTATGTTCTAAGAAGGGGGATGCACATACAGGCGCTGTGGCCACAAATCCCCCAAACGCTACGCTTTGTATACCTAAACTCGCTATTGCTTATTCATGTTTACTGGGCACAATTTCAACATACATTTGTATACATGTACATGTACGTGAGTCTTGTTTCCCGCACGTCTGGTCATTCGATTGATTGATTGATTGATTGATTGATTGGTGTACATGTGAATTAGTCTGGCAACAGATTGACTGATCGATCAATCTATTGATGGAGGCAATTCCATGCACAAAACTACCCAATATCGCGATTTCATAACAGTCTTGTGACATAATAAACGTATCACAGTCAAATGCGCCATACCCTGACTCAGGCCAGCCATGATAACGTCCCTTCCGTAGATATATGACGATAACAGCTTTCTGTTAAAGCTTGCCATAAAATCTAATTTTGTATCTGCCAGCCACACGGTGTGTACCTATTTCCTGCAAGGCCATATAAGGAACACCGTGTCCTGATCTTGAGAAATGACTCATCCGGCATTCGGGTTTTACAGCCAAGGTCATCACTTGACCTTCGGAGTCTTAACGATCACAAATGTCGTTAGTCTGTTCCTTAAACCGTCCCGACATTCCGTGTTTTGTCTTTAATCACTTCCTATTAAATGACCTTGTCCTTGAGCATGCAGGCGGAGAAGAGCAGTAAACCTGGAGTCGTTAGGATCTGGAGTCCCGCCAGGAGATATTTTCGGATGGCAATAAATTCCACACAGTAGATAGTACAAGACTTTATGTTTTCCTTATCTTCAAATCAAGAACCGCATATAGGCCGTATATATTGCTTGTAGCATCTTACTCTACTCTTATGTTCTGTGCTACGCATTTTAAGTTGAAACGCTACTAAGTAAGCATGAAATGAATATCCATTCCAAAGCAAGCCATTGATAGGGAATTTATGCAGAAGGGATTGATGCGGATTTTCATTACCTGAGAAAACGATGAACAAGAAAGCCAACTGTATATGACGTCAGCGAAATTCGATAGCCCAGATCAATGTTTAGCATCTTTTTATCATCAACAGATACATTCTCCTTTATACAATGGTCTTTAGATCCATCTGTTATTTTGGTCTATCGCAGTTTATGCAAAATATATAGGGCCGTTCAAAAGCCGATGGGGGGCATATTCTGTCATTATTGCTTTTTTTACGACACCGCTTTTTTATTGCTTCTCTAAATAAAAGAAATGCACCCAGACATCAAGTCCATTGCTTCTATCTATAAGGAATTTTATCGTATATATCGCTTTCTTTATATATGACATATTTGTATAATACATCGTTAATAGGAGCCCTACAGACGGGACGGAGTTTATTGTCCATGTGTTACTTTACAGCACTTGGCATTCTTGAAACAAACACAAACGACAGCTGTGTGAGTTTATGTCCTCCCAATGCGGCAGCCGTTTTGACGCAACCACAGAGAATCAATGACCACAATACTGTCTTATAGTACATGCAGACTGTTTTATGGGTCCTCCGGGGCCCCAATAAACGTTACAACCTGTGTGGCCAATAAACGTCATTTTTACAGGGCCTTTGACGACCGTTTTTACTGCATCACAGACATACAAAGCATGACTGTCTACATGCGGCACATAATGAGCTTCCCTCCGGACTCGGCTGTGATCACGGGAAGATAGCATTGCCTGGCCATTCATTTGGTCTATTGTTGCTTGGAGCACGATTGTTGTGCCATAATGTAAGGCACAATAAGGGACACAACAGGAGTAGGGAGAATGGCTTATATCCATCATCGATAGTGGAAGGGGGAGACAACAATGTTCCCCAACTTCTCTTTTTTATCATAATCTAACCTCTTTAGATCTAGTTCCCCAACTTCTCTTTTTTTATCATAATCTAACCTCTTTAGATCTAAGGGTCCGTCATGGATGGAGAATGGGAGGGAATGTTTATTGATGGACGTTCAAACATCCTCTTTACTTGCAATTGTCAGAGGATAAACATCGTGTGTGGCAGAAACTCTGGGATCGACGACAATTTCTTCGATATGTTTTACCGTTGGGGTATATGGATACAAGTTACTACGCATAAGTTAGGTCTTTATTGATGGTAAGGCACCCTTTTGTCAATTCGATCTAAGTAAAAATCAAGTCGAAGTAGTTGGCATTTAGAGACTGCATTTAGACTAGAGTAGTCACATGTTAACATCAACTTTCATAATTCGACTGGACGCCATCAATCTTGAGAAGAACTTAACAACCATGTTGTTTCAAGTTGATATGGTGGTATTATCATGGTACCTGGTGGAATTATGGAAGTTGATGTTATATTATCATAGAGCCAGATGATGTCGACCAATCAGAAGGCTCCGTATACACCTCAGAGCACCATATACACCTCTGGGCGGGTCATTAACCCTATATTGTTTCTCCGTCTGTATTTCCCCTATTACAGTCAAACCTGCCCAAGTCGACCACCCGGGGGACCGGAAAAAAGCGGTCGATTTGGACAGGTGGTCGCTGAGAGGAGTATCGACTCAAAACATGCCCGATGCAAAGTATATTTTTTTTAAATGGTTTCCGTTGTGTTGAATGGCAAATAGCAAGCACACTGCACGCACGCAAAGAAGCGAGGTCTTTAATGTGAAGGTATGAGCTACACAGATCTTTCTTTAAAAAGTATGAGGCTATATACGTTTCAGCATTTGTTCACTTTATAATGATATAGTTTTTTTTTTTAAATCTTCTGTAACAACTAAATTCGGATTTTCTTACAACGATTTCGGCACAAAATCGCGCTAGTTATCATCAAAAATCGATGAAAACCTCAATTTTGAAAATGATGCGGTCGTTATGGGTCCATTTTTGGGCCGGTCGCGGTCGCGTTGGCCAGGTGGTCGTTGAGAAAAGGTCGCTTAATGCTTACGTCAATGGGGAAAAAAATCGGGACCGAGAAAAAGCGGTCGAAATGGCCAGGTGGTCGCTGAGAAGAGGTGGTCGCTCGGGCAGGTTTGACTGTACTTGCAATTAGCCTGTGGAAAAGAATTTGCAATAAACTTATCGTTATCAAAAAGAACCTTCAAAATGACTGACACTGGAGTAGCACGGGAAAAGTTAAGAAGTGGTCTCAAAGATGACATTTCTAATCCACGTCGGTAGAGGCGCCCTTAATTTCCAAACAGATGTTTGCTTTCCCCACACTTCAAGTTGTGCGTTTGTAATAGAGATACAAGGCAACTAAACCGTTGTCGTAGTAAACCTTGTAAATGTTATTTTCACTTCACTACGTTCACAAAGAGAGAACCAGCAAGAAGGTGTGGCATTGGAACTAGTAACAACCTTTGTCGAGTTTTAACGACAACGCTAACCGCTTAATCAAACACCGGTCGGTGATTATATGGACAGTTAACGACTCGCCGGTGATTACTTGGACCATTTCTAATGATCATTGATAACTTACCGGTGTTCATTGGGACAATTTTAAGAAAAAGATGTTAGTAGCAGCAGCATAAAGCGCCGACTGTATGTCCTGTATTATATCGTGATTCAATACCATCTAGATGACCTCTATCTTCTAAATCTAAAGGCTACGTGAGGAATAGTGCGTCTCTAACCGGAAGTGCCTATTGATCAACTCCGTCTTGGAGTGTGGTGTTTTGGTTTTATTGCCCACGCACTTACAGCTCCGTGCTTTCTATCTATTACCCATGGAGGCCGGGGTACTCCGTAAGGCATGCAACGGCTCTTCACTAAACCAGCAGACGTGATCATACAAGAGAATACCTGTTGCTCATGTCCAACCATAACCGTCAGCATAGACCATGGACGTGACGATTTTGTTGTACGGAGCTGAGTAGTATTTATTTTCTTTTATTTATTTATTGAGATTTACCACGTTTGTGGAAGGATTGACATAACAGGTGACTATCAACTTTTCAATGTAAGATGTCAATCCGGAGACCAGACTATAAGGTTTGATCCACTCACACGGGGAAGGACCGCTACTCTTTGCGATAAGTGTGGTGGGTTCTTTAACGTGCGTGGGGTGTGGCTCTCCCCAAACACGGGACCTCCATTTACGCTCTATCCGATGGACGGCCCTAACTGAAGCTAGGTACTAATTTCCACCTTAATTAAGTGAGAAATGTTGTGTAGAGTGCCTTTCCTAAGGGCACAAGATCGGTGACATGGCAGGTCGAACTCGGGACCTCTTGGGTCTGAGCCGAACACCTCAGTACCGCACACGACCCCACAAACCTGCATACCTATGCTGGCTATGCATATACAAGATTAGTCGTTTACCCTTATGTCTCGTTCATTTACATCTTTTTTCACTTTCTTCCCTCATTTCTCCATTCCTTCTTACATTCATTCATTCCTCAATTCCTTCCTTCCGATGATATTCGGAGTCATACTCTTCCCACGCAGGACTATGATAATTGTATGTGTCGACTGTATAAAAGTAAATAAATATTCAATCATTCATTCACACCCATGGGTACCTTTTTGACAGTGACTCAATCAGATAGATAAGATCAAAGATTGGTAGATAAAAGTCATTACTAAACATCACTCGGACATGCCCATGTGGGCTCCGCTATCCGGGACGTCTGCGATCACAGGTTTCGGAAAATTGGGTCAGGGACTCCATCATTCATTCATTGACTGTACTCAGATTGTAAGTGACTTATATTAAAGTCAATTAACACATCTAGACATATTATAGATCTAGCTCCGGCATGCCCCTGGGTTTCATTTCGGAAACCCTTAGTGGCAATTCCCGCCAAAAAATTGGGTCGAAGAAAATGCGGGCTAGCTCCAGCTGTGGCCGGACGGATTAACTTCAGATGTGGCCCCAAGCGGAACAGATGTCTACTTTTTTTACCGCACTGAGATGTCTTCTTGCTTTACTGTTTCCGGTGTGGAGCGCGCGCTTTGGTGGTGAAGTCATCAATATCGCTAGCTTGGCTGGCTGTGACAGAGGAAATGAAAAAGTCGTCCTGAATTACTACTGGGTATGCTGAGCACCGGTAGCGTGAATTATCGCGTCTATCTGTCATGGTATGATATGACTTATTACTAGTAATAAAGACAGATTTAGATCGCCGACTAAGAGGCTCACTCTCCGGATCAGATGTAAGATTTCATATTACTTCTCTCCGACAGACCGGTATGGGATGGGGCTGGAGTAAAACTGCGATTTAAACTCTGATATCTATGAATAAACCAAGAATATTGAATAAAATCATCATTCCCTACATTCATTTATGGTCATTTATCCACTATTCTGTCAATTCTTCCTTCTCTCTCAAACTTCTTTCCCCTGGGATTACAAATTCCGTCATCATCATAATCATCAACTACAACAAATAGCCTGACCTGGTCAGGAAGAATAATCACATGATAAAAGTGACGCCCGTGAAATCGGTTGTTAGGGAGCGGCCTGCCCAAATCTAGTAAATATTCTCTAGGGCTTTAACGGTTCTGGTCGGAATGTACGCGCTAATTTTTTGTCGGTACAGCCCGTCACTTTTATATCGTCACGCGGAGAGGGGACATACGGAAGGACTAGAAAGGTTGTAGATTTGTACATTCTGGGATTTCTGTCTCAACAAGGGAGGAAGATTAAGTTATCAAGTCCACAGATGCAACATGTGTTCACAGGTAGGCCGCTAGTTTGTTGTGTTTGCTGTTAATTTGTTGTTGTTGTCCCAATCTTTAATCTGTACTCCATTTTCGTCTGGTCACCTTTCCATCTTGCTCCAGTGTGGGTGCCGGAGTTGTCTAAAAGAAGAATGTGTCAAAACTGCTTTCTTTGGGGAAAATTGCCTAACGTGTCAGAGAAATAACCCCGTTTCAACTTTGTTACTGTGGCTAAAAAAAGTATACTCTTCACATTTATCAGTTAGCGGTTTTGTGAGTGTGAGTAATTGTTTTGAAATGCCCTTTTTTCAACTTAACTACAACACTTCTTGTCCACATGTTTCTCTTTTACAACTCCGTGTGCGTCTATTTTTTCCTAGGGGAGCCAATTTGAAAAGTAATGAAATTAGTCTAACCGCCTTTTATTTTCCCCACACTTCCCCCCTCCTGACTGCCTACACCCAGGCAGTTCGCAGGCCCGGTGTTCGGTATGCACAATCAATTTTCCAGCTCCGCTCATCCGGTTCACCTATCATATGGAATTCAATTGGCATCATATGTCCCGTCACAAAGGGCTGTTTTCTTCTCAACGGCTGTAAAAACACTTCAGAAATCAAGGCAGCGAACAGTTAGAGTTAATGTTTTCACAAACACTTGAGTCGAGGACACTGAAGTCAAAGTCGAAGTAGACTCTTATTGATTTCTTTTATTGCGGGCGCGGCGGCCAGGTCTATTTGTGTAGCCGTTGTGTTGGTGATGACTGGCTATTGCAACAGATGGCGAACTGATTAAAGTGTGTCGCAAAGTTGTCAAACAACCGAATCAGGAAAACGTATGTGTCAGCGAAATCGTGCAAGGCGGTAGCAAGGGCCAGGCAAGACATAAATGTTGTAGAGGTCGCAACCCAGTATCAAATGCCCATCATCGCATCCCTGCTTATCTTTTACCATACACGCCTATGTAGAGCCATGCTGAGTATGAAATAAGTCATACTCATAGAGAAGTTTTGTCTGAAGGCGGTGTATTGTGATCATCAGTAGTTTGTATACGTGGCCTGCTCAGTTTAACGTGTCGGTCTTTGACATTATCGCTGTGTAAAAAGCGGCCTCATTAGATGTGGAGTCCGATAATTGGACGGGGGGAAGCAATGGGGCCAATTTGGCAGACTTGGGATATAAGGCAACATGGATTATCCATGACGTCACGTACAGGAAACAGTTTCCTCGGTAACACAAAGCCATTGAGTAAAGAGGTCGGAGGGATGCAAAGAGGGTCCCTAATACGCTTGCTTTTGGAGGTCTGTGTAAACTTTTATATTCACGGCATCGCGGAAAGTGCCCGGGCTATTGTTTGTACGAGCCCGGCTTGCCTACGGGGTAATTCTGTAGTGCTGGTACGTGGTATGACATGACTCGACCAATGTTAATGTAATAAATTCTACCACTCCTTTTTCTTACGGAGATTGATTGAAGTTTATTGATAGCTACCCGCATAACCCGTAGCTAACATACATGTCTGAATTGCCCGTTGTAACGGTATGGTGTTTCATTGTTGACATACAATCATGCCCCAGTCCTGAGTTCTAATTAGTTTGGAAAGCGGATATGGGAGTATCAGAGCTCGCCCCCATTCAACTTCCCATTTTCACTCCCTGAAAAGTAAACACACGAGGAGAAAGTGTTTCATTGTCTCGAGTTTTTATGGTGGTCGTAACTTGAAATGTGCAAGTAGGAATAAAATCCCTTTGCGTGCCTCGCCTTCGATTTTGCTGTATCCCGGGTAATGAGGGCCCTTCTAAGCTGTCATTATGTTGTCAGCTGAGTCAATCGCCATGTCATAAACATTCACCATTCAAGTCGGGCATGATGGGATATGTAGCGGTCACTCTTTCAAAATGGCGCATGGCGGGAGCGGCGGAGCGTGAAACTTCGTCGGCAAAACTGCGAACTTCTGACGGCAGGACCACGCCAGTGCCTTCCTCATCTACAGCACAGGTAGGGGACACTCTTCTGCAACTCTCGGTCAGACTTTTTGTTAGCATGCCCCTCCCCACTTGGTAAGTTTAGCGAAGTGTTCCCCCACGAAATCTCGGAAGACTGGGGCCGGACCCGTCAGTTTGGTTATGACCCGGGGCTATGCTAATGCCGCGAAGTTTTCATTATCAGTTTTACAGGCGCTGCATCATTGATTTCCAAACGCCTTACGCGGAAAGTGGAGCGTTTGTCCCCATTTCTCAGTGATCCGTGGTGGCTTCCCAAGTTAGGGAAAGTTGTAGCGCCCGAGTTGATGAGTGTTAGAAGTAAGTGAGCGGAATAGTTGGAATGGCCCTTTATTCAGGACGCTGCTTGTATGCAATAAAAGTTGTCATTTGTATTCAAAGCGTCGTCCCGAGCTTTTCACAGCCCTTTATCATTCCGCTTTGTCCCGCGCAGTTTGCAAGCCGTCCCTGCAAACTTTTTTTGTCTTTTCCTGTCCGTTTCCTCTGAAGTCTGGGACGACTTGGAGTAATGAAAACTCGCAAGGGGGTATAAAAATCCATCATGGCCTCCTCAATCTGAACTTGACACCTCTAAAGGCGCGTGAAAACTGATAACACACTGCTGATGGGCCCCTCCCCACGCACCAAATCTCTCACGTGAGGGGCACTCAATAGGGTCTTGTTTGAATTGCGGGGTTGGGAGTGAATAAAAATTACCGATGTTTGGATTGCGGCATCGCAACGAGTGTAACAAAACACGGCGGGCGAGGAAAGCGTTGTCCCAGACAGTTTGATTACCCCACTTCGGAACAGTCTCCCCGAGTTTGTCACAGAGGCTTTGGGGGGAATTTCCAGGAGATAACGTGGGATGGGGCGGCATTGGTCGTCCTTGCCTAGGCTTAGAATTAATACGGCCTCTGAATACCGGAGTAGTATTATCAATGGCATCATTATGTGGCTGTGCCGCCTGTTGAGTGCTTTGTGGGGATCTTGAATAGGTTCCGTGAAGGGTATATTCATCTGAGTTAATGTTTACGTTCGGTGTATAACTTAGCGAATTACATCCTTTAATGAAGCGCGCAGTGCCGCTGCTTCCCACGGCACACAGGCGCTTTGTGTTCTCTCGGCGCTGGTAATTTGGAAATATAACCATCTTTTTCTCGTCCTTGACTGTTGTGTTTATATGACCCTGAGATTAATCAAACTTGGCCCGCGGGCAGTTAAGTTCTTTGTTCTCTCCTGCATATGTTTTGAAGCGCCTAGCCCCGTCTGACATTCTTCTACGGATGCTTGAAGACGACTCACGTTTACAGTATGAAAGAATTTATTGTTCTGGTCTTTATTTGCGGGCCATCTTTTGTTTAGGTTTATCTGCCCGACATGGCGTCTCTGTATTTCCGGTCGTCCATCAAAAGTGGCCTAGTCCTGTGCTCGGTGTCCCGTATTACATTACAGCACTCCGCTGATGAATTCTCCGCACTTCAGCGCTCCGTGTCGGGGATGCGGAGACATGCAACTTGTTGCATTCATGTATTCTTTATGGCGGGTGGAAGGTACACATGGAATACATCACGGGCCATTCTTCCATCGCTCGCGTTAGACCACCTATCAAGATGATTGAAAGAATCTGCGTATATTTCCCCCGGGGTTATAAAAATCCCATACACGCAGCGGCGGGACAATGTTGCTTTTAGCCATATCCAACTTCGACGCCCGGAACATTCCAGTCTGTCTCCACAATGTCGGCAGGAAAAGTCATAAATAGAGAGTTCCGCGATTTTTACTGCGTTATTTGTGCATCGTACAGCTGCCGGGCGAATCAGAAATATATAGTCTGGCTCGTAAATTTTACACAAGGAATCGAATGAAAATGTGTCTGGTAACTGTATTGCTGTCACGCAAGTCCTGTCGAGTTGCTGATTTTGATCGCACCATGTTTTTATTACCTCCAGATGTGTGGATGTGTCTGTATAAGTATGAGTCATGTGATGGGCACCGGCTATAACTGTAAACAATGATCCTCACTCGAGCCAGAACTTTGTTGATTAAAGGTCCCAACTCATGTGTCCGTCAGCCACTTGTGCAAACAATTCCAACATTCTTACACCGTCTCGCTAGAGTGGCCCTGCTTACCTTGGACGTTGAGAGGGCCCTGGAATTTTATTACCTAAAGCGTTCTCTCAACGTTTTTGTCGAGCGCGTGAGAACCGACCCACTGCATATGGATGAGCGACTTTTATGAATGCGTCCGCTCCGCGTAATAAGAAGGAACCGAACAAATGCCTCTTTCTTCCCCCCTTTGAAACTTAATGGCGCCATTATGAATTCGTTCCATCTGGGCTGTTGTTAAAGGGCTCTCCAGCATAATCCGCCCCAGAAAATTTGGGAAACTAAAACCAGACCGGCGGAGGATTGTTTCGCCGGGGCGTCATGAGCGCAACAGTTGAGGTAAATTTGATTACTTTTCCTTCCGCTCATTTTGGCGATGCGTCATTAGACTTCGCAGATGGTTTCGAAATTCAGCACGGTCCAGATCCGCGAGATGAGACCATTCCGAAAGATAAGGGGGCAATTTGGCCGAGCTGTAGTGTAGCGGCAATCAGTTACGGAGCCGGGGCACAGTGTGGAGAGTGGAGGGATTTTTATGATATGTGTTGGCACGGCGGAATTGTGCCAACGTGCGAGCAAGTTTGATGGCGGAAAGCGGCGCGCTGTTCCTTGTCAGTTGGGACACGTTTAAGGCATCAGCTTTCCGTGATTTATCGGGGCTGCGCTACCCCGGTGTCGGAGCCAGCCCTGCTCTTGTTTACTTTATTACCAGAGTAATGGAATGCCCAGCCTAGCAGAACATCCCACCGCGTCTAATTGTCTCGCCTTTTATCGGACCTGCTTGATGCATAGAGAGGTCCATTTGCACGCTTATTGCATCTCGCTCTAGCAAAGGTACTGTGTACAAAGGCCCCTTTGTTCTTTCCTGAGCCCTTGCATCTTTGAAACGGCGATTTTATCACTCTATTGAACTAACGACTAACAAATGTGACCCGACAGGATGGTTATTTTCTTTTCTGTCATCTGCATACGCGGATGCCAAAACCGCCGTCTTCGGTTACCAGGTCTGAGTCCGGCTGTGGCAGCCGTGCCATAAACCCCTTCCAAACACTGTCGCTCCGTATTGTGTTTTTATTGCCATCAGGTTACGACCCATCGTAAAATGCAAATACGACAAGTTGGGCAATTTTTCTATCTTGGGTCTTTTAATGACCGCCTTATATGGCGTGCTTAGTCTTGTGTGCCACGGGTCAATTGCCGTGCCGTGTGAAACTTGATAGTAGTTATTCTCAGGGAGCATTGCCCTAAAGTCATCCACGATCCATGAGGCTCTCCTGAATTGCAAACACCGCCCGCAGTGCTCGGCCGCGCCGCCTTCGCCGCGTCACGATGAATCCGCGCCCGAGACCGACCCCGTTCCTCCGCTCCCCCGGTAAGCCCGTCTCTTCTTCCGTAGACATGCTGTCTGTGGCGTAGTGCTGTCGTTAGTGGTGGGTGGGGGAAGGACGGCGTTACGAGCCCGTCTGAGACTGGGTAGCGAGGCCGCGGGGTTTTATGGCGGTTGTAAACAGAGAAGCGAAGCGTGTACATGCGGTGTGTACTTAAGACCCGGGCTGGCTGGATGAATGACACTCCAAGTTAGTTTGAGGCGCGCAGTACAGAGGCTCCCATGGGGAGACATGTCGAAGTTCATGCGGTTTAGGAGATGTTCAGACACATTTCGGCAGTCTAGACGACGTCGGGTCATGCCCCACATCTCCGCACTGCGTTGCATGTAATTTAATTGCCCGGTGTAACCACTGCGCCCCGAGCTCCGTACAGCGGGAGGGCAGACCCGCCGGGGCCGGGGGCCGGGGTTTCTGGTCGGGAAGCCACTTCTGACCGCCCGAGACAGTCTTGGTGGGGAGGGGGATCCCGGGTAGCCATAAAATCGCGATTCTCAGGAACATCAATGCAATTACTAATGAGCAGTGCAGCAAGGGATCTCATTACTGTTTGCCAATCGATTTGGTCACCCGAGGCAGTTAATCTTTACTTTGTGACGTCACTCGATGCTCTAATTGACGTGTTTATGGCGCCAGCTAAAATGGAGACTAAATGGCCGGAGGGGGAAAACTGAAATCTGTTATAAGTATACTCGATCTCTTACGATCTCTTAAGATGCGTTTGGTTCCTTTAGTTTTCACCGCTGTCCATCCGCCCTTCATCGCTGCTCGGCCGTTTGGTTACACAAAGTTGGTCACGCTTTACGATATGCTTATAGGACGCTGCCTCTTTTGTGCCGTGTTTTTCGCTGGCGGAATGTTTATTCCATAAATGAATTAGAAGCTCTGACCTTTGTTGTTCCCAAAAGAGCGCTCGGGGGTGAATGGGCGAGGTTTCCTGCTGCCAATAGCAATTGTGTTTGTTTATGCTGGGGAATTAACACAGTAACAGCATTACTCATTCGGTATTTGCTTTGTATAGCTTTGTATTCTGTGGAAGATCAAGCCCGTGTCTCACAAGGGGGCAGGCAGAGGGGCTTTACAGGACGTGACCAAACTTCTGCTGAGCCAAGACGGCCGCTTCTTTTATGGGCCCCATGGCATAGAGCATATTGGAATGCAACAGGTTAAGTCCCCGCGAAGCGCACTTCATCTGGCATGCAAATACTCTAATTAAGGCCGGGGTTACCTACTTGGAATCAGATTTAGCTTTCTTTGTCACATAAACAATGGAGCACAATGACCAGATTTGGGACAGCCTTTTCCCCATGTGGACGTAATAACGCCGTAAAAAGAATTGCCATTCACGGGGGAGGAATGTTGTGGGCGCTGCGGACGTTTTGGACACCAGCTTGGTAAAAACCGAGCGAACAATGGCGACGGATTGGGTTAGCGTGATAAGACACAAAGGTAATTTAATAGCCCGTAATTAACCATCTATTTCTTTTGCCATTCTGCCTTCAGGTGCGGGTACACCTGCGTGCGAAGTCAAGCCTGAAACAGCCCCGCCTGTTACTGGAGTGACACAGCATCATGAACAGAGCTGGACCTGGCTGCAGCCCACGGAAGAAAGGTGAATCTGCGACAGGCAACAGTAACAAGACTTTGAACACTTCTCCCGCCAAGAACAAAGTGCCCACCAGTACTAGTGTTCCCAAGTTGGGACGACGCAAACAGGTTCTGCAGCCCAAGGCGGACCCAGACGCAACAACAATAGGTAGTAGTAAGTCTCCCTCCGTGAAGAAAGATTCCAGTGCCATTAAAAGCGAACAAAGACAATTATCCGAGCTTATAAGAGGACACTTCCATTACGAGGGCAGTAGTTCAGAGCAGGACGAGTTAGTCAGAAGGTCGCCACGATTCAAGGCAGATCTAAGCACAACTTCTCAGGACAATTCAGGAGCTGATAGTGACATTAAGGGTTCTGTGATTTCTGTGACAGGAAGCACGGTAAGCCCCAGGAAGCTGCAAGACCTGGCCACAGCTTTTCAGGTCAGAATAACAAAGATAGCCTCTCCTGGTAAGGCTGCTCCTACGGACAGGGAAACAAGGGGGCCGAACAGGAAAACTCTGGGACAGAAACGACCGGCAAGTAGGTCACCATCCGCGAAACGACAGAAAAAGAAGTCTAAGAAAGTTGAAGACAATACAAAAGTTGACAACAACACATCTAGTCAAATTAAAAAGGCCAGAGGTTCCAGTAAAGGTAGAAAGAAGACAGAGCAAAAGCAACAAGTTGAACAAGAAAGGAAGGACACCGAATGTGACATATCGCCAAGCGAGACTGTGCTGAATACAGAAAAAAGTGCTGAAATAAGCGATAAGTTGAAAAAGAAGCCCATAGTTCTGCTAAGACGACTAAAGCAATACCACTTTTCGAAGGAGGACAATAACACAACAGAGATTAAGGCTGAAGAGAGCATCACTGATATTCAATCAAAAGAAGAAGAACAAGACACAATCGAAGAAGACCAAGACACAGCAATAGAACGCGTTAAAAGAAAATTAAGTTTCGAGGAAGGTGATCACCTTGTTGAAGACAGTGTTACGTCAGACTCGGTAAACGTGGACAGTCATTCCGAAGAGACGAGCGAGGTAGAACAACAGGACGAAACGCCTCACAAACTGAACGAGCCTTCTAGCGATTCCGCACAAAATTGTGAAATTGTACTGGAGAATAAAGATATCCGTAGTGACACAGACAGTCATATTACTGCCGCACAGGATACAAGTTGCGAACTTTCCAATAACGTCATTGAGCCAAGTACAACACAGGAACCAATGAGTGCAGAGGACACTGTCCAGGAAGCAGACACTGTAGCAATCACCATGTCTGAAGAGATGGTCAAGAAAGACTTAGCCGTGTCCCAGAAGGAGACACCTGTCCGGAGCCCGTCCCCTGCGGTCAGATCTACAGATGATGTATCCAAGCCATTAAGATTTCATGACTCACAGATGCCAATGAACGAGGACAAAACAGAACTGAAATTGGACGAAGTCCCAGAAGCAGATATCAACGGCGCAGATCAAGACGTTGGAAACGTTCCCCACACTTCACAAGGAGCTGATGGCTACTGTTTACCCCTCGTTACAGATAGAGATTCTACGGTAACGAATGAAGAATCGCGCGTGCCAGGCCCGACCTCTCACCTCCCCGACAGCTTAGAGAGCTGCAGTGTGGAGTCTGAAGGGACCAACGACGCGACAATGCCTGCAACAATCCCTGCATCCGAGGAACTGGGGAAGGAGGTAGAAGATGCAGAGCAGAGCAGCACCAGAGACAGTCATTCCAATCATACCATCCCAGAACCGGCAGAGTTGCCCAAACCTGTGGTGAAGGACAGGACGAACAGGAGGAAGGCGAAGTGCCCGGCAAAGATTCCGAGACAGGAGATTATGCTGGAGCACCACGACGCTCAGTTCGAGCTCGACGACCACGAAGGAGACATTCCAATGGACGAAGATGAGGAAGAACGTCGGTTCATGATGGAGATGGGAGAGGAGGACATGAATGATGACGAGCATTGGATGGAGGATGCAGTGGAGGAGGTGCGCAGCCGGAAGGGCCGGCGCAAGGCCACGACGCCCCGCCCGAACAGACAGGCCGCCAGCCCGGGACGTCACGACGTGGCCTACGTGTCCTTAAACGAGGCCAACCCACCTGTGCGGCATCTTCTGAACCACGAGTCGCCAGACGACGCCAACGACGTCCAGCCCAACTCCGCCAACCAATACCAGGCTTACCTCAGGGAATTATTACCCCCAATGGCAAATTCTGGGAGCCAGGGACCGACGTCGCCGCCGCCACAGGGCAGCGACATGCCGCGGCAACTCGCCATGTACCCCATGCACTCCACAAGGATGCCTCGGCAAGACGAAGAATCACCCGGGGAGGAAGAACGCTCCTCTCTCCCGCCGTTTGCAAGGAGGGTTGGCGAAGACGATAACCTACCGCCGAACTTTATGGATAACCGTATGAGGCAGCAGGAGATGGGCGAGCAGCAAAGTCCTGAAGATGGACAACAAGGCAGGTACAGACGGGAGTTTCACCGCGTTCCTTACAGCAAGTGGGTGCTGACGATGCTGGAGCACGCCTATCAGGAGGGGATGGGGTACGTACGCAGCACGAAGAAGTTCGAGCTTAGCATGGCGACAGGCCTGTCTTCTCGGCAGATCAAGGTTTGGTTCCAAAACAGGAGGGCAAAGGACCGTAAGCTGAAGAAGAGGGGAAAGTTGCCGTTCAAACCAACGTTCAATCGCGGTAGGAGGTCGCACGAAGAAGAGCACGAGTCTGGAGACGGAGCCGAAGCAACCGAGTTTGACGTGAAATCTGAAGACGCGCCGGTCTATAGGAAGCCCGTTATTGACACAGACGGCGACGGGGCCGACAGGAGTCATAAACTGCAGATGCATGCACCGATGGTGACTCCAGCTACGCACAGCCAAGCTTCTGTCGCACCAGTTCACGTGCCAGCAGCAACTTCGTCCGAGAGTAAGGTTCCCGAACCGCTCAACCTCGTCCGTCGATCCAGCGACAGTCGCACCGACACCGTACGAGCACGTCTCAAAGCGATGATGCAAGAAAAATCTGAGCCAATGCCACATCAGCAGTCAGAAGATCGCCGCGACGACCCGAACAACAACGCCCCTCTAAACCTTGTGGTGCCCAAGTCGCAACCTGAACAGCCCCCTTCTACGTCGGCTAGCAGCGCCAGTTCTTCTCCACCAAGTTCAGCTCAACAACAACAACAACAACAGATGGACCAAGTCAGGGCTGCCATGATGGGAGCTGCTGGAGCCGCTTCATCTCCCTTCATTCCCGTTCCAGGAGCCTTCTTCGTCCCAATGATAGACCCAGGATTCGTCTTCTACGGACAGCTCGGTAGCCACATCAGGTGGCACAACCCTCCAGGCGTGCAGGGAGCCGCCGACATGGCGCAGATCCGACCAAACCTTGCTGCTGCCGGGCCCGGCGGTATGATGGCCCAGGGCGCCAAGCTACCCACAGCCTCGCCAGGACAACCTCCGCTGCCTCCTCCAGATGAAGTCAAGGCTGCTCAGGCAAAACGTCATCTCCTTCTTCCAGGATACGGCTACAAGGACATGAGGAGCACACACGAACGCATCCGCACACCCAACCGCTACCGTACACCGTACACAGACGAGCAGACACAGGCACTGGAGCACGAGTACCGCGCACACGGTGGGTTCATCAGCATCACGCGGAAGGAAGAACTCAGCAAATCTCTCTGTCTCTCCTACCGCCAGATCAAGATCTGGTTCCAGAACAGGCGTGCCAAAGAAAGGCGCCAACACAAGCGAGCTGCGAAAGACGGCTTGCCGTACGGCATGGGATCGCCGCCTCGCGACGGCACTTCGTCCAATGACGGCCAAGGGGACAGCATCAACGACATGACCAGGTCTCTGACGTCAGACACCGACGTGGACAGACGCGTCATGGAGGACTTCAGAGATGATGACGACTATGATGATGATGATGATGACGACGACATGATGGACAGATCGAGAGAATGGGAGTCGGGACCAGACACGTCTCAGGACAGCATGCACATGCAGGACGCACTGCAGCCACCAACAGTGCAAGAAAGTGTAGCACAGGAGCAAGTGGCGGAACCTGCTATCCCTACAAGCCAGAACGTCGCCTCGTCTTCTGAAGAAAAACAGGAGCTGAACTTATCTCAAACCGAGAAAGAAGCACAACCCGAGAAAGAAGTAATGTCGTCTGCCAAACCAGAAGAACCAGCTACTGTTAAAGACGACGACGAAGCCATGTTCTATGACGTAGACAGCGACCACGCCCTCCAAATAGTGGAGGAGCCCGAGGAGGAGGAACAGCAGATGGAGACTGTCAGTGCACCTAAAGTTGACAAGCAAGACAACAGAAATGTGAATCCCGACATGACAGCTGTTGTTCCCCAGCCACCAGAGGTGTTCTTCCAGAACCTGGAGCTGATGAGGAGACAGAGGGTCGACTCCAACCGATCTCAGTACTCCAGGGAACAGATCAAGACTTTAGAGGCTGAGTTCAACGTGCATGCTGGCTTCATCAGCAGCAAGAGGAGGTCCGAGCTGAGCGAGTCTCTGGGGCTGACCACTCACCAGATAAAGGTCTGGTTCCAGAACAGACGAGCGAAAGAGCGTCGCCATATGCAGAAGTACGGGGAAGGTGATCCGATCGCACTGAGCTTCCTCACGCCTGGAATGATGGGAAAAGTGCCTATGGTTCCCCTGTCTCCCAACAGACAGGCCGGTGGTCACCCCCGACTGCACGGCACTCCGACAAGCCTGGGAAATGTTACTAAAGCTGGACAGAAAGATGGATACAACAACGTCGTTCGTGCCGCCATCTCTCCCGTCGAGGCAACAAAGCCAGGAGACATCAAGCTTGGCTCACAGGACCACGGCGTCGTGGTGAAGCAAGAGCCGGAGGAGTCCCGCGACAGCTACAGCAGCCCGCTCGGCCTTGAGGAGCCCCACAACTCGTGGTTGACCAGGAAGACGAGGACCAAGTTTAGCGAAGAACAGATCCTAGTTCTTGAGACGGCGTTCGCCAACAACCAGTTTCCCACCGGCTGGGTGAAAGCGCAGTTGTCTCAGGTCACCGGGCTCACAATGAGACAGATCCACGTCTGGTTCATGAATCGCAGGCAGAAGGAGAAACACTCCAGGAAGAGGGCCGGGCGCGCAGCTACAAGCCCGGGAGGCAGGGGCATGACGCCGTCTCAGTCCCGACGTGTCCACTGGAAGCAGCTAGCAAAAGCCTTGACCCCGGCACAGATCAGAGAGAACCAGGAAAGGCAGGCTGCTGCAGGAGTGACACCGCAAGCATTGCCTACCACCAGCGTTGTAAACCCGGCACCTGTCAGCACAGCAGCACAGTTCACCGCTTCACCTGTCCATCTGCCAGCCCCAGCTACGACACCTCCGACTCGTCGACAGACTCCCGACACTCTCAAGTCCCTGCAACAAGCCAAACTGGCCGGTGGGGGCGCTCCTGACGCTTCCCCTGCCGACCAAGGGCCGATGGACCTGACCAAGAAAGACTCGCCCCGTGACGACAAGAGTGACGTGGCCGACGTGGTGGACATGAGTGGGTCTCCTGTACCGTTCATCTTTAAAGACGACAAGAAGTACATTCTGATCTGTGACGCGTTACGTCTGCTGTCCACGTCACACCTCCAGCTGATGACGGAGTCCCTGCGCGCCCTGGATGTCTACATCCAGCGCTGCTCCGACCTGGACGTCACAAAGTTCAGGGTCCTCCACGGGGAGGTGCAGCACACAGCCGAGTGCTTCTCCATCGTCAACCTGGACCAGTTCTCCTCCCACCTGCCACAACTCAGGTAAGCATGTAGTCATTAACCTTAATGAATGTTAGAAATCCAGGTAAACAGTATTCAAAAACAAAATTCAATCTCTACAAATGGGTAAAAACGGGGATTTACTTCCGGACGTTTCGATTGACATCCATCATTCTTCTTCTTGTGACGCTGAAGAAGAGTGATGGACGTCACTCGAGACGTCCGGAAGTAAATCTTAGTTTTTATCCAGTTTTAGAGATTGAATTTGAATGTAGCCATTTAGTGTTAATGTTGTGAAGTTTAAAGCGTAAAATTCAGCAACTCATTACAAGCTGCACTATACATTTGTATCTTAGTCAGTGACAGTGCTCTTCTGACGTGTTTTGTCCCGCTAAGACCATGATGTGTGTTTGTTCTCACCAGGTACATCATGAAGCAGCACCGTAACGCGCAGCCTCCTGAGACGGAAGTTGACGGAGAGCGGCGGTGTTACCTGCGTGCCGCCTGGGGAGGGAAGGACGCAGAAGAACCCAAGGAAAAGCCGAGGAAGGAGCGCCAGCGCCACGTGTCCCCCACCACCGGTGCCTTGCCGCCCAGCTCCATCATGAACGCCACCCCACAGCTGCAGCAGACTCACCCCATCGTCATCCCCCCAGGGCTGTCCGGAGCGTACCCCTTCGGACTGGCGCAGCCGGGGATGGGGCTCCCCTTCCCCATGGCCAAGGTGTCGGCCGTGCCTTCTTCCTACCAGTCCGGCCTGGTGAGCAGCGCCGCCAGCAGCCAGGCGGCTGTCCGGATCTCGTCCGTGTTCTCGCTCAGCCAGGCTCAGGGAGGAACAGTAGGAAAGGACACAAGTATAGGTCAGTCTTTTTGTATACAGATAGCAGATAAAACAATTCATTTGAACTATGAAGGTCAACTATGAAGTGTTGATCCATTTATTGCACAAAAAGTTTTCGTCGTCCAATGTTCACCATCGTTACGTTTATTGTTGGAACCTTTGCTGACCAAACGCTGATCGATGTGATCAGTTCTAAAAAAAACTTTTCATGTATCGTAGAGTTTCCACAACAGTCCTTGTTTGAAATACTGTGCTTCATACTTAACAAAATATCTTTTGTTTCACTCCTTGCAGTATCCAGTAGGAACGAACACGTGAGTCGTCCGCGCATGCGCTTCACCCAGGACGAGGTGGAGGTTCTGGAGGGGGAGTTCCAGCGCACGCCCTGGCCGGACGGGTACGTGCCATACGAGCGTAGGACCGAGCTGGCCGTGCAGCTGGGCGTCACCAAGAGCCGCATCGACGCCTGGTTCAACCACAGGCGCACCAAGGAGAAGTACGGCCCGAGGTCCCAGTCTCGCGAGATGAGAGAGTCCGGCACCCTGGAGGACGCTACGTCATCATCGAAGCCCGTGACGTCAGAGCCGGTGGCCAATGGTGCAATGAGCTAACGTGACGTTGACAGTGGTGTGAGTAGGCACATCTACGGACGTCATTTGAAGTTAAGGAAATATAGATGGACCATGTTACCCTGGACAGCAGACTGTGTTTGGAGCCATACGTTGGCGGGTACTTTCATAATGAATATTTAGGTCTGTGTGGATGGTCGTGATAACATTCTATCAGCATTGTATTCAAACTGTGCCATAAAGTCTGGGGAGTTGTCTGAATTGTTTGAACAAAACTCAAAAGCCAAGTAGTATGATAGCTAGACCCGGCCATGGTGCCAACCCGAAGAAAATGGCCACATGACCAGTTGTCGGATGTTGACATGAACAGGGGATAATCGTGGATGTAACAACCCCGTCACGTTGTAGGGAATGTGCAAAGTTTCGACGTTTTTTTCTGTCGTGTGGGAGCAGATTGATTTGTAAGAGAGGTTACCGTCCAGGTTATCTGGAAAACCTGTCTCGGCGGCTTGCCAAATATTGCCGCAAACGGCTCCAAGAAAGTTGATGGGAATTTCAATATCTATAGTAACTTTCCTGACGATAAGTCATTGGGACAAATTAAGCCGGTACAGGGTCATTTTACCGATTTGACTCCCACGTAGAGTCAGTATCATAGCGTCACGCTAAATGTGATATTTTCCCATGCTCGGCCAGTGGATAAGTGCTTTTATAGCGCGCACAAAGCGCGTGTACTGGTTTGTCATTCCGTAAATCATGTGCAGTAAGAAATGCAATAGAGATAGCTATATGTACCAGAGTTCTAACCATAGTTGACTATTAACAAGTCCGTATATGGCGAAATTTTCTAACGTAGTTGTCGGTTTATGTCGCAGAAAGAATGATATGACGTGCCTTGCTCTAAGGATTTTGAAGATCGTTCTATTTTTGTGTATATGGATGGGATATACTATAAGTTGTGCCAGCGAGCTGCAATGATTTAAACTGCTAGTAGATTCGTGTTCGCCACGTGAAGATATAGATAAAATATATCACTTCTAACCTGTGCCAGAAAAGTACAAGTATATGCCATAACGACCACGAACAGATATATGCTATAGTTCAGCAATACCTTACGTTCATTGTTATTGTTCTAAGGTTTCTTTTGTACGATATGTATATATACATATATTTCATGATATGTTGGTAAGTAGTTTAGGTAGGTAGTTAATTTCGATTTTGTTCCAATATGTTGTAGTTCGACGTTACTATTTACTCTGTTGTTACATAGGGATGATGTAGCATCCCAGTTGACCACTGCGTTAGAATTCTAAGTGTCGGTAGCCGAGGAAGTGAGGCCTGTGTTACTAGAAGTATATATACTCCACCGCTATGTTGTTTTCACCATTCACATCACACTATAACACGTTGTTATGGCATCTGTTATATCACACTGAAGATTTGGCGCATGTGCAGTAAGTACCCATATGTGTACGCATGCGTAGACGATTGTTGCCAACGTTGCTGTTTGTACTTGGTGCATTCCAGTCCGGGATTCTGCTGTAACCCGTGTCCCTGAATGTAAGAAATATCTCTGTGAGCTCAGAATAAGAACTGTGATGTCTAAGCCGCTACGTGCTCATGCACTTTGTTTCCCCAAGAATGCCTACATAGCTGCAATGAATGGTGTAATAGTTACATTGACTTGCCAGTGTTAGTTCTAACCCATAGTATGTAAGGTACTGTTTATATTTTTGTACCCATGGCTATGTCAACTATAGAAGACGCCCAGTTCTGTACCCCTCACCAGAAATACATATATATATATTCTTACAGAGAACCCATATTCCTTGTGCCGAGTCTGTTCATCACTCCCGTGCCCATTAGATCCGTGCAGGCCACTTCTTCGCCAGCCAGCAACAATGAATATTGCATTAAGAAGATTTATGTTGCGCCTGTCCCCCTTGAATATCCGCCGAACATTTTTCAGTCTGCAATTAGACGTCTTGGGCGAGAGGTAAATGTCGGGGCTCCGCGCTCCCCAATACTGGAGCATCCATCACGCCGAAAAATCGCTGCGTCCGCACGCCCCGAAACTCTCTCCTGAACTATTGATCAACTTCTCCCCGCTGATCGATCACCGATCGATGACGTCATCAATCATTGATGTAATGGCCACCCGTTATGGATACCGAAGATTGAAAAAAAAGTTATAAGGTGAAGGCAATTGTTTCTCCACTAGAAACTTTGTTTGGCATCCTGTAGAATAAAACTTATATAGCCCGAGGAGAGGTAACCATGACAGCGTGTAAAGTTTACAATCGACGAAAAATTAGTACTAACTACGTAATGGTGGTATAGACTGCCGGTTTGGCCATCAAGAGTCAAGGTCTTCTTGCTTTGAAGCAAACGAGTTATATCTTTCTCATATTTTGGAAAGAGATGGTAAATATGTTGACGGAAGACATGTAATGATATCCCCCGTAGCGTAGCGCACGCCTAATCTGCGAACTTGTACCGTCTTGTCAGAAAACGAAACAATGAAGATAAAGTTGGCGCCGCCTGATTTACCAAAGGAAACCTTGGAAGACGTGTTTTCGTTTCCCGTCTTGATTTGTCGGCAATGCACTGTAATCTTACGAGCAAGAAATGTCAGCCAGGGACAACCTAAGACCTCGATGCACGCCTGGAAAATTGGAAAAACAATCTGCACGGAGAAGTTACAAAGCCAAATAAATCCTCACATTTGGACAAATGGGCATGGCCATTCCTCTCAACTGTCCATAAGAACCACTGGCGTCGGTTCGCCTGGACTTTTCCGGGACGGTGTGAGAGCGGGGAGGCGACAACAGGACATTACAATTGTAACAGTGTGTATCTTAGCATATTATATTCAGAGCATGCAACTCTGGCTAAGACGTGAGTATTATCACAACATTGACCACGTCATGTTCATAGACATTGTATCATGTCTACCCCCTCTAACATCCTTACACTGACAGCTGCATGGGGACCGAATGACACGGATTTATTTTGTCCAATCACGACATGATTTACGCGTGATGCTGATCAGTTGATCCCGCTAACAATGAGGGCCGAGTTTGACCTTGGCGATGACCCAAGGACACCCGACAATGGCGGCGTGTAAATGGGGAATCACGTGAAGGCAAAACGAATGGAAGCAAGCATTAAGACACTGTGGGCGCCGGTCTTCTCTTTGTGGGGGAAATTTTCACGCCGTGTGATTTGTCACAGCGAGCTTGTATGGCTGGACCGGGCGGTAATTGCGACGGAGAAGTATCAAGGGGGATTAAGCCCGGCGTCGCTCCGCAGTATCTAAAGCGACATTACACTGGGATTGATGGTCGCGGACATGCCGGCGCCATATGTGAGGGGCCCTGGGGGGAGGGGTATCGACTGCCAACTGTGCACAACTGATGATGGCATCGACACAAGACGTGGAGAAAACGGCATAATCGCCGTTTTCATGTCAGTTTGGCGATGGGTAAACTTCCGGGCGTATCTTTGCGCGGCAGACGGAAGGAAAGGGCACGGCTTTGTAAAGTCCTTGGCAATAACCGGTTGGTGGGAAGTTGGTGTGATAAGCTTACTCCATATTCATCGCGTCTGCTACACACAAGACACACAATATACATCATAGACAGAAGCCGTGTCAAGGAGGTGTCATCAGGACATGTGTATAAACGTAAACCTTTAAATCCCCTTTCAAAAGCTTCCCTACTGATGCTGCCATGGCGTCGACGCGTCTGTCAAGACCAGGTCACATTTTGTCTTACGATCGTCGTACGATCACAAACTGAGGGTATTCGGACAGTCATGCATCTGTCGTACAAATTTCTTCTGTCTTGCCAAGGAAAGGGCTGTCTAACTAGATCCTCGTCGGCGGTTAGTTCAGTCACATTCTGCTTCAAAATTCTACATCAACATTGTACGACGACCTACGACGAATATGACCGCACCGCAAAAGTTCCAAATGCAAATCACGTCATTCAATATAAGCTCTGCGAAAGCTTTCCAACATATTCAAGTCCCTACCGTATGATAGTTTGGGCAAACAATTTTAGGGCAGCGAGTTAGCCCCGGCAGAAATCGGATGGTACCCAGGCTATAGGCGCACCTACACAATTCCTCGACAATCACATTTAGATGGACTTGTTTCATTAAAGCTCTGTCGGTACTCTTGTCTGTCGCCACACTCTGACAGAACTTGAGCTGAAACAAAGTTCGTCTCGTTATACTATTATTCCTTATCATACATTGTACATTTATCTATCTGTTTCTTTAAGGTAATGTCTGTCATACGGCACTTTGTTGACAACGTCATCTAACTGTTCAGTAATCTACCGGCCGTCTAATTAAGTAAAGGTAGATGTGAGTGAGTGACTGACGCAGCCAGTGCGGTTTAATATAGATTCTAATGTTGGCAATTGATCACTGAAAAGTCTCCACTTCATCGTCTTTTGAGCGGCCGAAATAAAGTCTTAATATGAAAATGTAAAACTGCTGACATGGATGCCACGCACGTTTTCAGTGATTAATTACTTGCCCCGTAAACAGCGTGAAAAGACTACCGTGACTTCCCCTCACTGCATGTAGATATCTGCAATTACGAAGTCTCCATAGTTAGGTCCATCCTAATATCTACGTGGGCTAAGCCCTTTGCCATTCGCACCTCCCACGCGGGCACCCTGGAAAGTTCAAACGTGAAGTGGTGAATCCCAACTCCGGTGTTGAAACGTGTCCGCAAAGCCAGGGTTGAAGTGACAATGGCAAACAGTACTGGGCCATGGATGATATTAAATCCTGAGCAGCTTGAGAATAGATTGCTTCATAACGTCTTTATTTCTAAACCTCGTGTTCCTCGTGCATATAGCTACTGCAGGGCTCGCTATTTCTTTGCCACTTCTCTTTCTCTCTACCCATCTATTTTTTGTGCGGACAGAAAGTGATACTTGTTGGGTTACCGTTACAGAACGGATCGATACAATAGGATAAACCATGGGCAATATAATGACAAACATTTCGAGAAGCACCTGCAATTTATACTACTAACATTCCGTTCCTCCACTGGGAATTTGAAGGGGGTAGGAAAGGGGCAATAAAAATTGCACAGATCGAGGAGGAAGTGCCAATATTTCATTTCCTATCTCCTGGAAGACTCCCAAGTTGGGAGTCTTCTAGGAGATAGGAAGTTCAAACTTTGGCTTCAATGTACTATTTTGAGACGCAAGAAATCAGTGCTGTGTTATACGACCGACGTTATCAGTTCAAGATGAAGTCAAGGATAGTTTCTATCACTGTCGTCCATACGAGAAGACCGCGCGACTCTTTGTGAATATAGACACGCGCGGCAATCAAAGACTCCAGACGAACTTCGTCGTAGATAAAGGGATAACATGTAACTGTTGACAAATACCAGCATGTCGTAACCTACATCCAGTCGTGTTCCTTCCAAGGCCATTCCGGCAAACAGACTAGAACATTTGTCAACACAACAAGGCTTGGGGGCTGGATAAATCAACATGGAAGAAAAAAAAGGCGAATGATGGAAAGTTGAGATAGAGGATAGGCGAAACGAGAATTGAAGGACGACGGGAGGAAAATTGAGAGGGCGTGATGTTGACACATAACACCATATTGACTGATGCCCTATCTAAGATGGCTAGAACGACATTGCGTGTACATGTATATTTTTTCTGTTCGTATCCTTTCCGTCTTTGTAAGATCTCCAGACAGATCTATGGGTCCGGCTTGTCTTGCACGTCTTTTTGGTGGTGTGCGTTTTTCTTTGTCAGCTTTGCCATAGCTTAGATATCCGTCTCGTCCTATGGAGACCCCCTCCCCCAGAAGTAGTTTGAGTAGCAGTATTTTGAGGGGAATGGGGCCATGGTTAGAGTTAGTAAAGATGATAATCATAAAACTTATCCAAAACCGTAAGGACGAGGGAGCTGTCTGATGACATGAGGGGTTGGGGGAAGAGGCAGGGTCGCCCCCGGCCCCCAAATCCCCATCATATTTCTAAATAGTAGGTGTAGTTTGCTTTTATTTCTTCCTCTGTTGTGTTGTGTTGGCGAGGGCCTTCCCTGATCGCACCGGCTTTTCCATCGTTTATTCCGCGCGGGTCGTTCCAGCTCGCGCAGTGATTCGTCTTTTCGTTTGGCGGCATCCTAATGCGTTATCGTTCTCACTCATTACCCAGAGTGATGCGGCGTGCGATGCATGGTCGGTCGCTTGGCGCCTGGTGCGAGATTTGGGACCCTCAGACCAATAAATCAGCAAAAACTTCATTTAATGACTTTCTCTTGTCTTAATGTTGTCTCATTCCTCTCCCCTTCTTGTATCAGACCTTTCGGCGATGATGGGAATGCTGTTATAGGCGTCATAAAAGCCGTAAAACATGACCCGACAATGTATCATCCACACATTTCAAGGCCGCGGAACCTATCTATCTTCGTACTGAGAACTGACCCGGCCATTTGGAGCCCATTACGCGATTACAGTTCGTCACATGACTGTCCGCTGCACCAGAAAAGTCTTGTCTGATTTGATTGTGCTCAACAGCACGCTCTGATAGTCCGTGCACAAGTGACGTTCCTTCTTTGCATGTTTGTTGTTAATTTTTCGGAGATATTCGATAGCGGATTCTTAGCGATGAATCCAGTAAACATTTAAGACAGTTAAATCAGTCTTGTCAAGGTTTCATCCAGTCTCAGAGGAGATAACTCCCAGACCTAGCGGTGGAAGACGCATGGAATACTCGGTAGAAGAAATTGTCTCTCCCGATCATATTTCATACGCTTCCATCCAGAAAGTACTTTGTCCATGTGAAACCGAACAGCGGTACTCGTTTCTCTTCGCTTGCAATGCTAGAAATTGGCTTTTTGGCGAGAGTGGTAGGCAGACTGTAGAACGGCAACTCATCTCAATCATACAGGGGGTGTTGACCGGCGTCCTGTTTTTCTATGACATATTCTAGGAAATGGCAGGGAGCGCATTACCGTCGCGCAACCATTTTGGACCCGACTCTAAAGGTCTGGCCATCACTGTGTCGCAATAAACCTCAAAGACTCCATTCAAATTGGCCTGGAACTGCTGCCGTGGTTTGTAACGAAGGCCAGGTTCGTCGGTGACCTAGATTGTCTTGGGACGAGAACCTCGAACATTAGGCGGAATTGTAAAAGGCTGTTTTATCAAATCTATCAGCAGGTGGAACTAATGTTAAAGCCCCTATGAGAGCTTGCAGACGGCCGGTGTTGCGGCATACTTAGGCTCAAAATGAAACAATTTACATAGCGATGGTTAAGGAGATGTGAAAATTAAGTAGGACTACTAGTATAGCCGCCATGCTTGGCTTTGAAATAAGCGACCAGTGCTTTAACTGTCGACATGTGCAACTGGCACGCATAGTCTTGCATGATATCACAAGAAGATAAATGATTATTACACGACAAGATGAAATATCATATTCGTCTGTTTGTTGTGTTCGAAAGAAGGGACTGCAATGTAAAAGAGGACACCGGTCTGGGAGTCATATATTTTTTTCGGTTTCAATTTTCCCGTGCCCATCAGTCTCTAACTCACTGGCAGGTTGCTGAGCTGTAACTTTCCTCCGCTCTTGCGGACCCTGGCAAATCATACAAAGAATGCGATCAGTCATCGGTGCTGCCGAGAAACGGGAGAATAAGTCTTTCCCACACCTGTCATATCAGGCACATAACTCAGCCACCGTCCGTTAGAATTATGCTTCTTACCTCATTCTCTATCCCACCAAGGAGTGATTCTTTCGCACACCAGGCGATGCGGGGGAGAGGGAATAACAACGTGGAGTGATGGACGAGAAATACTTTTGAATGACTTGGTGGAAACTTTCAAAACCAGTGGCCGATTCATCAACGGACGTATGAAAACCAAAATGTGCTGAAAGCATGTGGGAATGTGCATGTGAATAGGGGTGTAGAAAAGTCTCTATTGATTCTGTGCACTAACTCGAAGCTATCGATATCAATAAAAAAAGATTTAAGAGATCTCTACCACTCACCCACAGCATGCCCAGAACATGAGATTTCAAAACCGGAAGTTCCATTGCAGGCATTTGCAGCACCTTAGAAAGGTGCAAGAACAACACTTATCGAATTTGACCTTCTGACCCCTGCCCACCTGCCATTAATATAATCAATAGGATCCATCAACTACTCTCCAAGCGGAGGTCTAACCGCGAGATATAAAGAAAACGGTACAAGTACAAGTACAAGCCCGATAAAAACGCCTAAAAACGTCAACAAACAGCCAGAGCCTAGCCTCTGCTTAGAGAGTACTAGTCGCTGTACTTTTGTCGCGTCAATAAAGATTTCGTTTATCAACAAAACTTCTGGAGTTCACAGACACGGAGAGAGGCACACACACGCGTGCAAACGCCAAAGAAAACATAACCCGTCTTGGTGAAAATAAAAAGTACATCTCTGAATGAAAGGATGGCTCGCTGTACATATGACCTACATGTATATATTCTGGCATACTAATCCCTTAGTCACTGACAAATGTAAGTTTTGTTGTAGTACTGTACGTTTGTATAAAAACGATACCGAAAGTGTACTCAATAGCCACCCGTAGTGACACTTTCATATACTGTAGGTGTTACATTAGCGCAGATGTTTTCATCCTGAAGATTGAAGGTGAGATAAATGGGTAACGTTATCTGGCAGATTGACTGCTTGAACCCACAGGTTTCTGCTCTTCTTTCTTCATATACAGTCCAACCTAACTCACTCAGCCACGGTTACCTCGCTGTCTCCCCAATTTAACGTTAGTATTCTCCAAGTAGCCTCTACCAGGTTTCTTGGATCGGTGGTCTAATTGTAGAAATTGGACAAATAGAGTCTATAGTACGCTAGGGGAGTTAGCTGGCCAGAAGAGTACGTTTCCTCAACACGAAGCCTTCCGTGGTGAGGATAATGATTCTACCGATCCACGAAGCCTGGTAGAGGCTATTCTCCAAGTAGAGCTTGATTCGCGGAGATCTAGTAGTAGTCGGGATTTTTACCGGCTCGCTCCTCTCAGACTACTACTATATCTCCGCGAATCAACCTCTGCTTGGAGAATATCCTGATTGGTTCTTGTGTCTTTTATACAATATGACGTTAAGACAATATATAAGTTCAGTCCCAGAGCAGAACGAGATTTCCGTAACCGCCAAGCGTAGTGCATCTGCTATCCGCTAGATGACGCAAATCCGACAGTGTCTATGATCGTTTTCCTCAGCAATTCAAAATCAAAAGGAAATATGAAGTGGAAGTTTGAAATAGATTGCAATTTAGTTTCTGTCCTATCTCCCATAACTGATTAACTGCCCATTAACAATAACAAAATGCATAACCAATTTATTTCTCAACTTTGTTCCGTTTTATTCGGACCGATCTACTGGATTTCCTGGCTTAATTTCTTCAGGTGCATGTAACGTAGCTGAAACCTCATATGTCCGAATGTCTTTATTTCCAATGATCACTCACTATGTTGCTTTCTGATGAAAACAATACATCACCTGTCAAAATAACATTTCTGTGGCAAACAGAACACTGGTTGTAAGGACACATGGTGCCGTATTTCCCAACAAACGTTCAGTTTGTAGACGGGGTACTGATCTTTGCATTCGTAATCGTCAGAAATGCTTTGAATGTCTTCGGAAAAAAATACCATAAACGTTAGTAAATCTGTTCACACCTAACGTTATATGTGATGTGCCAAAATACAGTTTTGTTTACATGCCACCTGACTCCTTTTGCAGACGACAGATCAGTTACGCCTGACCCGAGGATCAGATGTCCATGGAGATGTTTTCGAGGTGTCGGTAAGAAAATTAGACGGGTAACGGAGCTACCGTCAGGACTCGGTTAGACTTTTAAAATCTGCAAATCTGGAGTATTTCGTTTGACGGCGCTGCCGTTTGTGCCACTTTGCACACAGCGTAAGCGTGGCTGCCAGACCAGAGCCTCATTGTCTTCCAATCTTGGCGATACGTCGTCTGCAAACTTTGCATTGTTGTCATAACACACGCCTACGGCGTTCAATGATACACCTGCTAACACCTGGGAGGAACCCCCCATGCCGACTATTCCCAGGGGAGGACTAGTCTTTTTTTCTGCCACTTGTGGATTTCTTGTCTCTTGTTACGCCTTTCACGACAGAATAAAAACGTATATGATGCTTACTTTTGATCTTTCCCTGTTCTGCAGTTGCGCCAATAATTGTAACATGGACAACGAAATCCTGATGTATTCGAATTTAAACCCTTACACCCCTTCATGAATGGTATCGCCTAAAGGAGGCAGTTACAAACAAACATGGCGATGATGTTGTACGTTTAACGGGACTTTTGTCGGCTGTTGTCGAGTTAGGGTAGATTTAGTTATTTTTTGTCCACGCTGAAAAGTTGCGTCGTCAACTATAATGCTTATTGTATAACACAGAGTTTCCTTTTGTTGATGAATGGTGTCGGCAGATTGCTTTTCGATTTAAAATCCAGGTCAGTAGGATCGAGAAACGAGGTGGATCAGATGAAGCCATCTGTGTTTTCATCGCCGTGACCTCCTTTCTGACAGGACCAGAGACAGAAGACATCAGCATGTCTGTGAAGCTACAGAACATGTCCGACCGGCTGAGTGCCGTCCAGATCCACGGACACGCCATCGCTGTGCCCGACGGGCCGCAGCACCCTTCCCTACCACGGCCGCGAGCTCGGTCCAAGTCGCCGGCGGTCCACGGGAGGAGGGTCGCCCTGACCCCCATCTCCATCCCGCCGCGGACACGGACCCCCAGCCCGCGGGCCCGGACCCACAGGACGCCCAGCCCCCGCCCGCTGTCCGCCACGGGCTCGAGACCGGCCTCCGCGGGGCAGGTGGACGGCGGGGACCTGCTAGGCAGGGCCGCCACCCTGTACCCCACCTCCATGTTCAGTTTCGAGACGTTCCGCAGGAGAGACAGTGGGGACACCTTCCGGAGAATTGTGGTGGAGGAAAGTAGCAGGTAGGTTTTGTCTTTTCCTCTCAAATTGTCAAATTATGTCAACCTTAAGACTCATATTATCACACTTTTTAAAACCACCTGCTGTAACCCTAGGTCTGCCATAAGTCATTATTTCCGCATTTAATTTCATTTCCAGTTCACAGGACCAATAAAAGTCATTCAGCACATTCATTATTGATGTGGGTTGTCACCCGAATATCATGAAACCAGCTCACATGCGCATAATGCTGGTATGCTGTGATCTTCTAGATTTCACGGTTATAAGGCTTACGCTTAAAATGAATAGTTTTTGAATTTCCAACTGAGATCAATTTTTTATTCATGTTTGGAACATGATATGATGATATCAACCAGAGGCATATCAGAATAATTAATGTAATGGGGGTTACTAGGCCAAAAATTACTTTCGTCAGATTAAGCATTATCAATGAGTGATTATATGTGAATTCCTCCGGTGTTAGTTGCTCAGAAATTCACCTGTGCTGGTACATTGTACAAGTGTTTTATGATGAATGATTTTGCCACGTCAAGGAGATGTGCACTCATTGATGTGCAAAGTTACTGGCTAAAATGTGCTTTTAAATAAGGGGAGATGTGTGCTTAATATTCATTAAGCAAGAATACAACAAACAGGAAGAATTATAGTCATTGTAGACATTTGAAAATGCCGTTTTATTACCCTTAAATATGATGTAGAGCAACTATTGGCAGATGGGACAAATAATCAATATTTTATTTTGAAAACGGCATCGTTCGAACTGTCCTTCATCAGTCTACTAATCATGAAGTATTCCCGGAGACCAGTATTTTATGCACACTAACCAATACCAAAGACACCCCACCATCTGTTACAGACAGGCATTTCATGGTCTGGTAGGATTCAGAGTCTCCTAAGTGCCCTTTTTCTCTTGACCTCATCTGTGAATATTAATGACTGTGCCCTGTTATACCCCTTCAGAGACCTTTATAAGCAGTGGACCATACTTGACAAGTCACTTTATTAAAACACATACATATTCCAGAGACACTGTCCAAGTCGGTTGAGTTTTGAGTTTCAAAATTCTGGTAGGGTACCTTTCTGCTTAATCGATTATTGATTAGATCAAGCCACAGTCATAAAAAAATCTTTACCAGCCCCAAATTTTCCCTCAGGGACAATATTGAAGTCAGCCTGGATCTATTTATACCTGAACTACCATCACAGGTAATAGAAAATATTCTCTAGAGAAAGTATTGATAGTATTTTGCTGATACAGGCTGAGCTGTACATACTGCATTTTTGATATTGCAGGTAATGTTAATGGTAATGACTGGTAAATGACTGTAGACTATTGTGTATCCAGGCATATGCTACATTCTGGTGATAAGTTTGTTGCTCCAAAAAGTACTCAGTATGGTATTTTCTAGAGTACCGTATACTGTGTATAGACATACCAGCGAGCTGGGCAACCATACTGTAGTACAGGTTAAGAACACTTGAAATCCTCTTAGAAGCCAACAACCGGTGTAAACCGTTCAAGGTAGAGGGAGTTTTAAGAATATGGTTGTAAAAAGAAACGGTTGTCACCTGTGTGAAAAATGTAGCTTTTCAGCTAATAATGCCTGAATCAGTGTCAGAAGATTGATTTTAAACCTCAGTTCTGATTAGCCCATTTACACTTGGACCTTTGTCACTGCTATGGGTTATGGTTTACTGGCCATAAAAGACAAGTACCTGATGAGTCAACAAAATGAATGGTAGTAAAAATATAGAAATGTCCTTGTTTCTTTGTACTTATCACTGTTATGAACCATGTTTTATATATCGATCCTGACAGTCACAGAAGATGTAGGGATGTCACAGTCCAGAGGATAAGTAGGAAACCGAAGGATTCTCCAGTTAATCTATGTGTCCCCATTCACCTCACATTCTCCAGAGCTGTTTGTGGCCACTCCCTGGTGTGAAGGACTTTTTACCTGGCCAGAAGTCTTCTCACCTGTCCCAGGTGGAGGTACAATTCCAAACCATGCATTTTCTTTCACACATGGTTTAAAGTTTCATTCACTTCTGTATACAGCCCAGTGGTAGAAGTTGTGCTGATTCATCTAATAAAACACAACAGGAAAGTTGATGATAATGCAAGAAGTTCATGCATAGAAAGAGAAACCAAAGATTACAAGTCACTTTAATACTCTTTTCAATAGGTGTATTGGGCTCTTGAATGCTCAGGGATTTTACACCAGACTCTCCCCTCCATACATAGGACTGAAGGCTTAGAGGGCGTTCTGCTGAACTGCAGTTCCTTCCATGTCCTGGTCGGTGGATCTACCTGCGCATTCAAACCTACAATCTCAGGGTTACCTCCCTCTGTGTGAAAAGTTGGACTACCAGCCTTCACACCAACTTGCTCAAACCTGCCATACACAGGTTTAACAGATGTACTATAAGAGAAATTTTCTAAACAAGTGAAATCTAGCATGGCAGCTGTGGCTTCAAAGAAAATCTTAAAGGCTGTAAAGGAGTCCATGTGTGTGTCAGATGCCAAGAGTTGGCAATACATCAGTTATAGTGCAAGTCGTGGACTGTTATCACTTGTCTAGAGCCTTTGAAACATAAAACCCCAGCCTGGGAAAGGTGCCAAAACTTTTCTCAGTCATTTATTATTTCTAACAGCTTGGGAAGGGGCCAGGTTATGTGTCATTACATTCTGAGAACATTGCAAACATGGTGTAAATGATTTTTGGGTGGTATTATAAGTATAGAACATAACAGAAAGAAAACATTTTTTTTTCATATTTGTCAAGACACAGAGCAATAGAAAACTTACATTATGAGTCATGGCTATCATTCTAGCCCAAAAGTTTTCGTCTGTGTAAAATCAGGTCTAATCAGATCTAATAAGCTTTCTAATTTGAAATTGACTTGATATAAGATTAGGAAACCTGGCCTAGTGGTTGTACTAATTGTTGTTGTCCGATGTTATATCACATTTTTATATGATTCTGACATAAACATTTGCCTTTAAACGGACTATCACCATCTGCTGTTGTTGTTTGAAATTGGGCTAACAGAAGTCAGACATTGGCATATTGACTTTGGCTGGTTTGTTCTCACACCCTACACACACTGGGAGTTTACATAGCTCTCTCCTAGTAAAGTTAGCAAATAGTCTGTATGCTTTTACCGTTAACAGCTTTGTTATTGTCTTAACAGAGTTCTGCCAAACTAAAAAAATGAATGTTTCTCAGGTATGAAAAAGTCATGAGTACTGTTATGTTATTTTGCATCTGTCTAAGACTTATGTACAGCTCACTTTTGAAATATATTAGCGTACCAGCTAAGGATTTATCAGTACTGTATACAATGTTAACTGTCTGTCTGATTACTTTCTCTACATAGTTTATATACTGTTTATTTACATAGTTTATATCACTAACATTTGAATTGTCCTTTATGGAGTGTCTTAGATTGACATCAGTACAATGAGGGATTGTGTGTAAAGGCCATAAAATGTTAACAATAGGTCAACAGCTTTGAAGAGTTATAAGACACCATTAAAATGACACCGTATCATAATTTATCAACGACCATGTGTCATATTTCAAGCCATTTATTACATTTCTTCAAATCTACATATATATATATAGTTGTGATATCATCCAAAAGGTTGATATTGTCATCTTTATAAAATTAATGTATTTAGTCCCCTGTAAACTAATGTGACTCCAGACCTTAAGGTGACATAAAGAGATGAAAAAGTTTGACAAGTGAAGTATTGAGAGTGAAGTATTTCAGAGTCGATTATGGGACATGTGTACAACCATGGGAATAAGAGGTGATCTAGAAAGTGTCAGATCAATTATTTATGACCCCAGGGGTACTGTGAGAGTTATCAATCAGTCTGCACAGCTAGTTTAACACCAGATTGTATCTACTGTCGTAAGGGGAATAGTCATTAGAATTTCAACACCATGTTTAACTTTAAGGAAATTTTTATGTTGAAACTGAAGTAGGAATAGTTTATACAGTGATGATCAGGCCAAATGTCATTGTACATGTTATAAATCTACAATTTTAATTGATATGACCAAGATGTGGGTCAACAGTAGATACTGATACAGGCAATTAATTGGCAGTCCTGTGGTAATGCTTGAAATGGAGGTTTTACAATTAGAGTGGAGCACCATTGTGCTACCTGGTATTGATTTGTAGATGGTTTCCACCTGAGGTAAATCACTGTTCTCCAATGGCTCCCATGGGGATAGCACAGACCTGGGTCAGACCATCTGGGGTTGCTACAGCAGCCATCTTTAATTGCAGGCTGCAGCCATGGATACACTGTGGAGGCTACGCCAAACATTACGGTCCGTTATGTTCGTGTCCCGTGCCTGTGCAGATGAAACTGTAGCTTCTGACAATAGCTTGGTATATGGCTGTTATTCTTGCATAATTTGTTGGAGGTTTCATGCAATATTTGACTTTGTTCACAGATGGTTATGACGGTGTAAATAGGGAGGTCAACTTACTTGAATGTACTGTAGTCTGTACAGGGAAATCATTGGAATAACAGGTGTTGTAAGAGTTACCTGGTGTGTGGGAAACCAGGTGTTGTATGAGCTACCTGTCTTACGCGGGTCCTAAAAAATGTGTCTTTCTCAGGTGTCCAACAAAAGAATTATTATGTGACAGTGTTGCTGGTGGTTCTATAATAACATTTGTTGGTACGCCAAATCCTTGTTTTATTCTGTACAGAGTTAAATTTTTTTAATTCAGAAAAATGCTCTAATCAACCCTTTTTATCTCAAGTTGCATAGATATTTGATGAGAGTCATAACAATGGCTTTTTTCAGATCTTCTAAAGAGAAGCGTCCTAAATCCAGTATGAGCACAGCGGACTCCGAGAAGACAGAGTCGGGTTCGGACGCAGACGTGGACGCAGAAGGAAGGAAACGTAAGGGGAAGCAGGGGATAGTGCGGAGGCGACGGTTGCCGACAGCACTCGTCGTAACTCTGGACACGACACGGGCACGGAGTCAGCTGGATGTGATACGGCTGGCACTGAAACAGTTGGGCAGGGGCTGGAGGGAGGTACGTACACTGGTAGTGAACAAGTCTGGTCGAGTCCTGTACTCTCTGATATCTGGATATGCTTTTCATGACAGGGATGGTGTGCTAGCATTTTCTATGCCATAATGTTTCTTTTTAAATGCCATGAAAGCTGCAGCAAACTGCTATTTATGTCTTAAGTTTTAGTTGTCTTTACCATAGTAGTACATTTGTAGTATCCGGACCATAGTTATAAAAGGTAGCAGAAAAGCAGCAGTATCGAGGATGGTACACCTGAAAAAGGTTATTGGCAAGGAAATCCTCCTGAGGTGTTTCAGTCACATCAGCTGGATGTACTCACGACAGACAGACATATCAAAAAAGTTGTTTTGATGTCCACCTGGAGGAAAAATGGATGGACACGAGCACGGAGTCAGCTGGATGTGATACGGCTGGCGCTGAAACAGTTGGGCAGGGGGTGGAGGGAGGTACGTACAACTGGTAGTGAACAAGCCTGGTCAAGTCCTGGTGTAGTACTCTCCAATCTACAACATCTTTTTAATGATAGAGAGCAGTTTTTATGCCTTTTGAAAATCTTTTCAGAAACTGTCTTTACAATGCTTCTTTTCAAGATACAAAAATCTTCTAGCACACTGCTATTTTACCATGCTAGTAGTATCTGGACCATAGTTAAGTAAAGGTAGCAGTAAAACAGCAGTATCGAAGATGGTACACCAGAAAAAAAGGTTAAATCCTCTTGAAGTGTTTCTGTCACATCAGCTGGGTGTATTGGAGACAGACAGACATATCAAGGAAGTTGTTTTGATGTCTGTCTGGGGGAAAATATGGTCTGACAAAGGCCTGCAAACAAGTGCCAACATTGGTTTACATCCTCCTCACAAAACCTCATGAACATTAACAAGTAACTTGCATTTCAACCGTCTCCTTGTTGGCACCAACATGGTAAGTGTTAAGGAAAAAGGTTAACACATGTATAATGGCATCAGACAAACATGATTGTATAGCAGGTTGTCTCACTCTATCACATTACAGTAATTGCTTCTTTTCAGACTGTTTTGTATCTTCTGGAAATGCTATAATAAAAGACTGTAAAGAGGTCAACAAGAGAACTATTTCCGCACCAGTGCAAACAAACACTTAAGTTATTAAACCTGTCTATTGTGCCCCCCAGTTATCAGTCACACCCCATTTACACCTGATCCCCAATAACAACACCCCTCATCTGGCTGTGCACGGCTGATCTTTTAAAAGGCAGTAGATCCCACTTCAGCCCAACTTCCTTCCAGGGGAAACTGACTGAGAGGATCAGGCTGTGACATGAGGCGGAATGATGAAATGACTCATTTCAATAACTTATTCATGACTACCCCATTTTTCAAGCGATCTGTTTTGTACAAGCAAATTTTGCCATGTTCAAAGCACACCTATATACATGAAAACTTCATTCCTAGATTGTAATAACTTATGATTCAGAAATATAACAATTTTTTATAGCAAGCCTCTTCACTATGATCAACTTGGACAACTTGCTCCCTACAAAGATTTTCATTGACTTGATTCACATTTTAAGCTCAAGTTTTTAATTATTGCCATTGTACCTATCGTTTGGTTACTTACTAAAAACAATACTGCCAACGATTGTAAGAACAGAGGGCAATGAACTTCAAAGATAAATCTCCCATCCAAGCATATTGTTTTGATAATTTTTATCTTGTATTATAGTTTTTAACAAAAAGGTCATCAGTCATTTTGCATTGCTTTCCTCTGTATTTTCAAACAGTCAGAAATCCCTCCACAGTATTTGCTTTCATGATACACCATGTCCAAGCTGATGTTTTCCCAGAGTAGCTGTATTGTTGTGAGGTGTTGTGATAACCCTCACCTGAGTGTTAGTATAGGTAGAAGAGTGGACAGGGTTGGGTGGTGGTATGTAGGCTGTTATACACCCTGGTGACATGTGCTGTAAGGTTGGATGGACAACAATAGCCACTGATGGGGGCCATGAAGGAATCAAAACTTTAACAGTTTAAGCTCTGAGAATGCCAAGGTCACATTCTAATAGCTGGTTTTGACCTTGTACAAAAGACTATAACTTTGTTTGGAGTAAACATATTAGTAGCACTTTTAACAAGAGGATCGTTTGCTGTAAAATGATCTTTCGCTCTATTTTGTTTTTTGTCAGATCTTCAACTGAAATCATTTGTTGAAATGTTATCCAAACCTTGGCCTCCTTGTTGCAAAACCCCTTTGGGCTCCACTACCTAATTGTGCTGAGATACTGTAGAATGGTTTATTTTAGCAATTGGACTTTTGGGGAAAAAATTGTCATTTTGTTGTGACCTTTAGTGATTTGTTCTTTGCCATACTATGCATATCAACTATTCTAGGTAATGGCTTGCACTTTATTTAGTCAAGCGCAGCCTAGTTACTGTTTGCTTAAATTAAGCCCTACTACAGGAAATGTTTTTACAGTGTCTGCCCTTCACCTTCAATCATCTATTTAATCCCTTTCCACATTGAAGGTTAATCATAAAGGCCAACGGGGCCCTGGGGCCCTATAGAAGAAAGCAAGCCATATTTCTACTTGACACTCCAATATACATGGCATTTGCTCTTTTCCCCCTATATATTATGTTCTGCGTGTTTGTCTTGGGGCCATTTTGGATCAGTCCTCTAGAATAAAAAATGACATGATTAAGACGTCTAAACAGTTCAAACCTGGTAGCAACCTTTGTAATGACATAAATGGTAATAAGATACGTTTTTCTGAAGTGGGTATCTGTGCCATATTTAAGGTGTTCTCATCCTCTGCTAAGTATTCTTGTATTCATGTGTCATTATTTGCTATTACATATACTTATCCACCATCTGTGACCTGATTGTATTCCTCTTCACAGAGCAGTAATTTTTGACAAAGCTAGTTTCCTTTACCTGAATGCTTGCGTGCCAACAGTAGGCATTATTGCTATGAAGCTGCCAATGTCAGCTTGTGAAGTACGCCTTTGACCGGGACAAAAGCCTTTGTTTTGGTCAGGGTCATATTTCAGAATTATCTAACAACAAACATTTTTCACTGAAAGGCAAGCATCATGAACTTCACATTGCTCACTTGATGAAATGTTATGGGTATGACACACTTGAAAGTCTACTTAAAATACCTATTAGTATTAGTAACCAAGATGGTGGATTACTGTGCAGTATAGCCTGCTTCAAAATATTTTGATTTAGACTTAAGGAGTTCTTGACATGACCCTCTAAAAAAGTTTTGTAGATTTTGAATATGAAAAATATATTTCCATATCCTTCTTCTTTTTCTTATTTAATGCGTAACATTTTAAATCTTTTAAAAAAATTTTTGTTCTTTTTTTGCGTCCTCCCCAGTACCCACATGGTAGGAAGGCGGGGTCAGACATGTACTGGTCAGTTCCAGCGTTCAACGATTACGACGATTTTCCTTCAGGAATCATCAACAAACTCCCAGGTAAGACAGTCAACAGCTAACAGTCGACCCAGTCAGTGGTGAAGGACTGGTTTGATTAGAACATTATATCTCATAATGACATGAGAAGGTTAGTTTCAGGCACATCGTTATGAAAGTATTTTACCTGCCTAAGATATCAGTCATAAAAATGCCAAATTTCAGTGTCAAATTTCAGATTAGTTTGTAAAATAGTATGTTCACTTCTCCTGTATTACTTTTACCAAATCTCACAATTAGTTATGGAAAAGGATACTGTAGACCTGTTTTTCTAGCATGAGTTGTAAACAAATTTATATCAAAACAAATTGTAAATTATACCTTGCAATTGTATTACTCTAGGCATGAAGGACATGTCCAACAAGGCTAACCTGTCCCAGGCACTAGACAGGATGCACCAGCTCTTCCCAGAAGCCTTTGACTTTTTCCCGACCACCTGGCGGCTTCCTGAGGAATTCCACCAATTCTGCGCGGAAGTTCGCATCCTGAAGGAAAGACGTGGCAAGCGATATAAACCAACATTTATCGTGAAGCCCGACGAAGGCACGCAAGGCGGCGGGATCTACCTCCTACAGGACCCACATGATGTGAAGTCTATCGGGATGGTTCGCCCGGCCGTTGTTCAGGAATATCTCACCAACCCCTATCTCATAGACGGCTACAAGTTTGACCTCAGGATATATGTGCTGCTAGGGAACATTGAACCTCTGGAACTTTACATCGGGCGTGAAGGCATGGCGAGGTTCTGTACTGTCCCATACCAGTCGCCCTCACGAATGAACCTTCACGAGTCCTACATGCACTTAACAAACTACTCTCTCAACAAGTACAGCGACGGATTCATCCACTCGGAGGACGGGGACATAGGTAGTAAGAGGACGTTGAGTAGCGTGTTGCAGAGACTAAAGCGGAGAGGCAAGGATGTGGACAAACTATGGAAGGACATTGAAGACATTGTTTTGAAGACAATCATAGCCATCTTACCTGAGATCAAGACTTTCCACCATGTTATGCTGCCACCGGGGAAGACTCTTGGAGGACCTAAGTGTTACCAAGTAGGTTGGGGTATTGCACCGTGGGTGCCATCCTACTTAGTTTTTCTGTGGCCACAATCTATACAATGTATACAATAGGTATTTTGGTTTCAACCTGGTGATTGTGACCAAGAATTCATCAATTTGTCTTTCGGAAGGGACATAAAATGGGGGTCAGTGTTCAGGGAGGTGCCAGGAGCACGTAAAATCAGCCTATTACTAAAAAATTGGGTACCTACTGGCTGCAAATAGTACATCAGATCTTGTAAATCATTGTATCATGTTGAAAATTAGAAAAAAGCTAGTAAAAAGTCACAAATACCTGGTTCAGTGTAGTACAAGAAAAGGTATCTCATTTGACATTATTAATGTCATGTTTTTTTGTACAGCTGCTGGGATTTGACATCCTCCTGACCTCTGACCTGAAGCCCATCCTGCTGGAGGTGAACTCTAACCCCAGCCTGAAGATCGACTCGGAGCGGGAGGTGTCGCCGGGGGTGATGGAGTCCATCCCCAGTCCCGTGGACGAGGAGATCAAGGTGCCGCTGGTGCGGGACGTCCTGAAGGTCATGAAGCCACAGAAGAAGAAACCTGTACCCAAGTCCCCCTCAAAGTAAGGCTGAAGGCATTGTATAGCTAATGATAGATGTGAAATACAGTGTACTAGTTTCCGTATCACCTTAAGGACCTTAGGTACCAACCCGACTGTGGGTTAGATCACCTGAAGGACAGAGGGTCGTCCAACCTGTGGAAGGGCTGGGACCAAAAGTGATGCAGAATACACTGTTAAACGTTGTATTTTGCCTTTGTCATATCCACCAAAAAAAATGTGCATTTCAATGCAAAATATGGCAAAAGTTGAGAAATTTTATGTTCTCAAACAAAAAATTCAAAAACATCAATTACATGGTAAGTGTTGATGTCGGAATCAGGTATTTGAATGGCAAAGTATTTTCCAATCATTCTAGGGAAGCCCATGCAATACATATAGAATACAACACGGTGTATTCCGTATCGCCCAAGGTATCAGCCCGACCCGCGGGAGGGCTGAGACCGAGGGTGATGCGGAATACACCGTGTTGTATTTTATTTATGTCATTCCCACCAGAGAAAACCACTGTTTTGATGCGAAATGCGCCAGAAGTTGAACAAATTTGGTGCCCTCGAAAAAAACAGCGTTGCAACAGTAATGTTCCAACGTCCGAATCAGGTATTCGAACTTTCGATGGCGCCGTACTCGGCCCACTCGAAACAGTTCAATTTATTCGAATGGAGCCTGCGTGATAACCCCGGGCCGTACGGAAAGTTATCAGCCGGTCCGAAACACCCGTATCGAACGTTTTCGCGTCACAGGTATGACATAATGTAAAATACAGGCCAGTCTGAAACACCAGTATTGACTGTTATCCTGGCCCAGGTATGACATGATATTAGATACAGGTCTTTTGATGTAGGATGGTGATATCTATGTATTATGTTAGACTTGCCTGCTTTCATGAAGTGAAATACACTTGATAGAGAAAGTAATTGGTAACAAACAGTAGCATTTTAAACTGCTGACTCCAAAGATATTCTGGCTCTATTCTGTTCTACATAGAGCCACTAGAAAGTGACTGGCTGACAAATGAATGCTGACTGACAGCTTTGTTTTGAAATATGCCATAAGTCTTATAATTCATATGTAGTCTTGCTTTAGATATATCTATGGTACTTCATTGTTTAAAACCATGACAGGGTTTTGGGGTAACATTATATCTTAATATTGGGAACTTAATGACAAATCTCATTTTTCTTTTGTTCCACCATTTCAATAGCTCTAATTGAATACGTTCTGTAGATACAGACATTCCAGCCCGTCATTTGTCAAAATTAAGTGTTTTGTTCTTTGACAATGTGAGTTTTCTACAATGAACACCAGTAACAATACTACTTTACGATGATTGTTGTATGTAACATGAAAGTTGGTTTGTAAACATTTGTGTGAGACCGTTGTAGTCCATGACAACGGCAAGCATTTTTTGTTTGGCTGGGGTTTTGGATGTCTGCCAAGGAACACAAAAAGACATTTACATCCATTAGGTTTCTTGTGTCAGATCTATTCAGCAAAGGTCAAGTTCTTGCCTCTAACAACGCTGGTGCAACCAAAATATTTTGCCCTGAAGCACGATTTCTACCTTTTCTGTTCAGGCTGCTACAGATTGTGTTATAGGGTTGTTTCCTTTGGTACAAGGCTCAACTGTCTCCAAGTATACAAAACATGAAATATACATACTTATGTACGTACGTAACGTCTCTTTTGAATTTTAGCTTTACTAAGTTCCTTCTTGTTGTGAAATTGAGATTTTATCAGGTGTCAGAATGTTTTTTTACAATCATGATATTTTGAACGGTGAAGAAAACAAACGAAATGTATTGGATATCTTTAAAGACATCAAATTTTATTACATGAGCAACCACCGAAACAGCAGAATAAACAAATATAAAACCAAGAAGTACTATCAGTTTCAGGAACACCTCCTACACCATAGTGATGAAACCATTGAGATGTAGAGCCAGCGTCGCCCTGTCTACTGAAACTTGTTTATTGGGTTAGGGATTGGGGAGCTGACCTCCGGGCTTGACCTTTGAGTAAAACATCAATAAATATCTGGTTAGCTCATTACTCAGGCAGGAGTGAGTCAACAGCAGAGTCATATAGGGATCAGGGACGTGCCTAATGTGGTTAGCAAACGGCTGTTGCCATGTGTCTGTTTCTCTGCAGGGAGAATGTTTATTGGTTACACCATGGAGGTTATATCACATGTGATATAACCTCCTTGGTTACACTTGTGGCAACTGTAGACTCCCTTGCAGTCTTCGGACGGGGTTTGGGTTTTTTTTTTGGGGGGGGGGGGCGTTGGTTCGCAATTCTCAATGTTGGCTATGGTCTCTTGTGTCGGGAAAGGGAGTTTATCGAGGAAGGGAGTTTGCTGTGGAAGGGAGTTTGCCGTGATAGCGAGGGGGAAAACTCAAGAGACGTTGAAAATTGCGACCCCCCCCCCCAAAAAAAACAGCCCCGTCCGAAGACTGCAAGTGAGTCTATGGCATTACATTATTTCGTCCATTTGATAATCTTGTCTACAGGGCTCAAAATAACCACCTGTAAATTATCACTGTTCATTGTCACGTGTATGTCTCCTATGTACTTGCAAATAAACTTTCATTACAGCAAATTTCACAAATTTCAAAGGTTGCAAAAAAAATTACCAACTTGCAATTTGTAGGCAAAAACAGTCTCAAAATACTGCTGTTTGGATGAAAACCTCAATTTTCTGCAATATCTTCCCTCTGTGTGACTCAGCGATGGTTTGTGAATGTTGGTCCTGTATCCAGTTACTTGTGTCCATAAAAGTTCCACCAAGAAAGCTGAAGACCCAATTTGTAAGAAATCTCCTGAGACTTTTTATTGCCTTGGTGGAGTCTCTTCCTGATTGGAAGGCTGAATCTGACTGTGGCAATGAACTAGGAAATCAATAAAGAAGGAAGAACTGGCCTTTACTTTTATGAGCCAGATCAATGGATATCTGGTTAGGTCTGCATTGAGACATCTATCAATTTTCAGTAATGGTTCATTTATTAACAAGGCTTGGGGCCATCTTGGGAAAGAAGAAGTACAGTATGGTGATTTTGATATTCTATTTGCAGTACTCCTCTTTCAGGCACTTGAAATGTCAATACATTCATCTTCAAATGCCAGATACTCTGCACTTGAGTATTTCTGTACTGATTGAATGTACCTGTAGTTTGCTCAGACATTTGAGTGACAGAGGCAAAGTCCCTGACCTAATCAAAGATATAGAAATGTCCTTGATCTAACTCATTGGGCTGCAGTACTTGGAGAGTTATTGTTGAGGCAGTACTCATTAAAGGAGAAAAGGAGAAGATCTCTACTTCTATCATTGCTTATTCTCATAGTGATGAACACTTCTTCTAATTAAATTTTCACAATCTGGCACAAAAGACCAATCTCGACTGTCTGTCAAAATCAGCCTTTCAACCATGTGAAATTGATCTCATGTCATTAGAGTTTTTCAATCCCTACTATTTTGCTAATTGAATTTTGTGTACGGCTATGTGACTGGCATGTCACAAGTCAAGAAAATGTTTCAACAATTTGCTTCCCTGGTTGCTTGTATGCTATGGGTATATTCGTGTATATTCTGGGCAGGGCTACACCCCTACATTTGTTCAATCTTTGTTTCCTTCCTTCCTTCTTCAGGGTCCTGGACAACCTGACAGATGAGAAGAAGAGAGAAGCGGACGACAACTCCACAGACGAAAACAGGAACCTGTCGGAGGACTCTGCGGGTTCCTCCGACTCCAACGCTAACCTGCTGCGGGAGCTTCAGCTGGAGGAGCAGCAGGAGAAGCTGGTTCTCCTGGAGCTGTACCCTCGCCTGCAGAAACAGTACGAGCATTTCAGGCTGGTGGAGAGGATCGCTGCCCTGTTCTGTCAGTTTGTGGGGATCCGCTGCACCACCAGGATGGGACCAACGGGCTTCAGGACATTCACAAGGTACTAGTACAACTGTATAACTGTTTTCCGAAAATAATATCATCAGGTTGGTAGATCATAGGACATAGGAATTTTCTTTTACACAACCAGTTTTTCTCACCTGCTGACGTTTCGATGTCTGTCAGACATCTTCCTCAGAGCTTCTAACTGGAGTTCTGCTTCTCACTGCTATATGTAGTCGCTATAAGAAGCTCTGAGGAAGATGTCTGATCAGATAGACAGACATCGAAACGTCAGCAGGTGAGAAAAACTGGTTGTGTAAAAGAAAATTCCTATGTCCTAGGTATAACTGTTAACATCCTGCAGTAGAATCTTCAGCATATACAATGTATACTGTTGTTTGTCCTACATTGTACAATAGCCAAGGACATAATAACGTCCTTGCAGTAACGTAATGAACATTTAGTACTGTAAATGCGGTTATGATTGTACTGATTTAATTTTGTGTTATTAAGAAAATGGAGTGTTTGTGGTGGTTTTGAGTTCACTATTATCACACACTGCTACTGTAATGGAAACTCTGCAACCTTAACAGATATCTACAGTTAGAAACCACCTACAGATGGACAGAAGATTCACTTTTGGCAGTGCTAGCATGGTCAACTGTCACTCAGTATTCAACCTTGCTGATAAAAATGGTGCAGGATTCCTATACTACTGTTTGGCATCTAATGTACAATATGATTGCCAGTGGCTTTTATGACTGTAAAGTTTTATGTCCCCTCCAGGACTTGCAAGCTGCACAGCAACGGTCTGACGACAGCTGCCATTGATATCCTGTACATCGACATGGCTCGGCGCTGGGCACACGCAATCCCCGACCGCACGGCCGGCCTGTGCTTTCAGGGATTCATCGACGCCTTCTTCTACATCGCCAAGCGGAAGTACTTTGCACGCTGCGAGCAATTTGCAGAGATGGTGGCAGCGTTGATCGACCACTGCGAGGGGAAGTTAGAGGAGAGAGGAACACTGTTCAGGGCTGGTGTGTTTGCCTCGCCATTGTAAAGCAAAATTACTGATATTTGTTACATGGAAGGGCTTGAAATATAAAGGGAGCTGAGAATCAATGAGCCCTCAATATATTATGTGGGTAACATATAGCCATATCATACCTTAGAGGTACCTAACGTTCTTTAGTGGTAGATTGTACTAAATAGTTTTCATTCCTGAAAAGCCACACTATAGTTTTCCTCACATTGAATGTGAATTTCTGAAAACTGAGTCAAAGTGTCCAAGAAAAGGGCATTTGGAGGGGGGGGGGTCAATACAATCTGGCTTATATGAAAAATTGTCTAAGGGACCACCAAAAATGGCCACGTTGTGTGGTAGAGGTGGTCACTTGTACAGATTCGACTGTATGTGTTAGTTAGGATTCCTTTTTTTAAATCAAGCCATCTCAAAAACAAACAGGAATCTATTCAGCTGTATCATTATAATCATGGAATGAAAATAACCTGTCAAGTCTAATTCCCAATCCCTCTATTAAAGTTTTTGTAAACTAAGTAACTTGAGATGGAAGGATATTGCATGTGTATCATTTTGAAGTGCCTTAGGCAAAGTTTCTCAAAAGGGTTTCAGAGGACGTTGTTCAGGTTCTTTGTGGATATGTTTTTAATGTTCTTTGATATGCTTTTTAAGGCCTTTTCCACAAACACTCAAAGACATGACATATACTAATTCAAAAGGATGTTTCAAAAATTAAATCTCTATCAAGAGTACTGATAATGTGACAGCCACTTTCATGTACATTGTACTGCTTTTGTATGAATCACATTTAACTTGGAGTGATAGTCAGCGACGACTTGTCCTGGGGCCCTCACATTGAGTACATGTTGTCGAAAGTCAGCCCCAGGATTCACTACCTGCGACTGTCCAAACGAGCCGGGCTACCAGCAGACGTACTTCTCCAGATCTACAAGACATTCATCCGACCAGTACTGGAGTACGGCTCACCGGTGTGGGGAGGTCTACCCCGCGGTCTGGCTGAAGAGCTGGAGAAAGTCCAGAGGTCCTGTTGCAGGATCATCGGTATACCCTACGAACAGCTACCTACCTTGGAGTCCCGGAGACGGGATGCGACTGTACGTGAACTGAGAAGGGTGGTGGCTGACGCCACTCACCCTTGCCAGGAGTTCCTGCAGCCGGCTACAGAGTGTCAGTACCAGCTACGACGGGCTCCCCGTTTTAAGCTGCCACTGAGCCGGTCCAACAGACATTCGCAATCGTTTATCCCCAGGGCCCTTGCTCTGTTGAATGACAATTAACGCCACTATCACATCCGTATGACCGAACTCATTGTTACAAATATTGTATAGTAAACGTCTGTAATTTGTGATTTTAAGCAAAATTATAAGTCAATGTAAAGTATGCCTTTAAAATTGTAATAACTTTTTAAACAATGTGTAATAACGAAGCTTGTAAACACCAACACAATTCAGGCTAAATTGTCTGCAAAGTGGTGATTTTAATAAAGTTCAAAGTTAGCTTATATGTATATGACTGCAAGATGTCACTTAAACATGTTTGATTGCAGCTCGACTGATTATTCCAATACTGGTGCAGCAACAGATTGTATAAGATGTATAAATCTATATCTCATCATTTGTATAAATCTATATCTCATGCACCAGATAGGTATTGTACCTAAGTTATTACTCACATTTTGTCTTTCCATAATTTTTCATCTGCTACAAGGGACTTTGATCAAGGGGCCAAGCCATAAACTATCATAATGATATTATAAAGAGACTGGGGAATTTGAAAAGACCAGTCCTACCCAGTACATGTAATTTTAGCTAGTTGCCATACTTCATGTACATGTACATGTACATGGCTATGAAGGGTTGTCTTAATACCTGTACCCATGGCATAGTCAGACAGTGTTTTATTACACCAGGGTGACTGTCACCTACAGCAAATGTACAGCTCATATTGTACCAAGTTGTCATGTAACTTTTAACCTCAGCGAAATCACCATGAGTGAAGGGCTTAAACTACATGTTTGACATAGTTTACATAGTATATGTTCTTATATCCGGGTACAAACTACTCTCCAAGCAGAGGTTAGGCTCCGGCTGTTTTTTAACGTTTTTTTAGTCGTTTTTATCGGGCTTTCTATTTTGTCATTTTTTGTTGTTGTGTTAGGCCGGACACAACCAAAAAAAATGACAAAATAGAAATCCCGATAAAAACGACTAAAAAAACGTTAAAAAACAGCCGGAGCCTAACCTCTGCTTGGAGAGTAGGTACAAACATGTGTTATATTGGAGAAAAGTCATACACAACTCAACAAACTTGTGTACATTGTATATATGAATTGTCTTGCATCTGATTGTGCATGTATCCAGCAGATTCATTTTTAAATTGCATATCAATTTTGCCAGATATATTATTATTATTATATTATAAGTAGCCAACTACCAGGCATACAATTGTCATGATGATAGTACTTATCTGTCTGTACGAATGAAATTTTCCGAAGTAGAAACTTATCATTCTTAATTTAATGCTACCACCAACGTAGAGTCAGTGTATTTCTTCTCTTATATGTGTCTTTTCCTGCTGTCCAATTCTTCAGTTTGTATTTTTGTACAATTGTTGCTATGTTATCAAGCTTATCTGCCATACTTTGATAACAGAACTTTATTTTTACTTACTATCTAGAGTTACTGCATATAAATGCTGCATAACATATATACTTAAGCCACGGCTATAATGTTCTTCTAAGTACATTATGTCTTTCTATTCTATTCTTTTAAGTGCAATATTGTTTAATGATCATGACAATTTATTTTCTTCAATATCATTGACCATCTTTGTTGGCCTTGTAAAAATTTTGTATGAAGATAAACATTGAACATCAGTATGAATTATGTTGGTACAATGTGAAGAAATAGAAGACAGCAACCTTCTGCTTTTCTTTAGCTCATTGACAGTGCTAATAAACTGCTGAGTATGAATCAATGTGTGTCAGACTCTGTCTTTCCTGTAGGTACATTTAGTTTAATTTTCCTTCATAACGCTGTGGTTGTCAAACACGCTGTAGCTGTCAAACTGATGGATATAAAATGTAAACTATGTATGAAAGAAACAATAGGTTATTGGTAGTAACATGACATTGGAGTAGTTTTTAAGCCAAATCATTGAGGATAAAAAGCTCTCAACATCCCATTCTGAAAGGAGAAAAGATTCACAGTTAGATGTTATAGCTCATCTTAAGTTCCAGATTTACCAAGTATAGGAACTAAAACTACATCTATAACTACTATCATAATTTATGATAGTAGTTATAGATGTAAATAATAGCTAGTTGACAGTAATTCAAGAATAAGAGCAGACAAATGTGTTGATGAACAGTTTATCCTTTATCATTGTGGTTTCATTAGGATGAAGATTATAGGTATGGCCTTGTATCATTTCATGATCCAAATTATAAGCGGCTGAACAGTCATCTAAAGATCATGGGATAAGGTCTCCAAGCAGATATTTTGAGGTTAAAGATCGTAATGACGACCAGGCTTCTCTGACAGTTTTTTGTGCTTTATAGGCTGATGTTCAGATGAATAAAGACCTAGGTAGTAGGGGGAAATGTATTCTGTCAACATAGGTCCTTAAAATTATATCTACATTCGATACAAGATGTGTACCTGAATGTAGGCGGTGTTACATGGACTCCTCGGACGGGACCTGCAAATCGATATATTCTTCGTCGGGAAGCAATTCAAAAGTCTTAAAAAAAACAATTTTTTATTGTATACAAAGACGTCTGGACATGTTTGGGGGACTGTTCACACGCTGTAAGCCAAGCGTCTTATATTTCAAATTTTCAAAAATTCGGACTTCATACCCTAATAGAGCCCGACCTGCAGTACCGCTCCCGGTCGCGGCTGGAAAAGTGGCAAAGACGACCGTCTAATTGCCAAATTTCGGTCTTTTCGGGAATGGGGAAATCACGAAGGGCTCGCAAAGGGTTTTGAACTTTTTCAGCGTTTTTCACGCCAATTCAAGTACTGAGGCCACAATAATGATACAAGCAGGTACTACTTAGATATCATCAGTTTGAACATAACATAAAAGTTAATGTATGATGTGTTATTCCCCGGCTTTGACGGAGAGAAGTCCCCACCTACAACACTGCACAACTTTGAATCATTTTTTCCTAAGTAAATGTTTCCATTTTGTGGTTTAAAACAGTAAGGAGTTTGAGTTCAATGATATCAAATTTGGCTTACACGTAGATGTAGGAATTTCCCTGATGTAGGGGGCCGTAAAAAACACATATTTCCGTTTGGTTTTGGGTCAGGTAGCTTGTTGCACCTCATGAGCTTTTCCGCTGGGAGCGTTGTTATGAGTGTACGTACTAGTTATATGTATTATTTGCCGCATGCTCAGCATGGCCAATAAAAACGCGCTACCTAAAGATCAGAAGTTCTTCTTGCCTTGGTAGGATGCCAGAGGTAGGATGCTAAGTTGTTCTGAAATCGATCATGATTCGTTTGTTGAGTTTAGGGGAGGGGGGAGTCAATAGACGCAAGATGAATCAATGCAAACGCATACGGTCCATGCGGGGCATGGCGTACAACGTGCCAGTGTCTTAAAAGTATCACAATTTGAAATGTCCACGTGAACGGGAGATTCAAAGAAACGGCAAGCTACATGCATATGCATTCATCTGAAGTTAGAAAGCCATTTGATTCAAAGGCATGTCTATTCATTTGTATCGTTAGAGCATAAATCTAAAATATCAAGGGATACAATGTAAGCGACAGGAGCGGAGTATGCCCGTCAGTGTTGGCGCCTCGGCCCGCCCGGCTTTCCGTGAAGAAAGCCGCCTCGTGGAACACAGTTGTGGGTACAACAAGCCCTGAACAATGCTAGTACTGATAAAATACTTCTTTTATTATGATCAATTTTACATTTAGGCCGGCCACAGTGACAAAATCTCAGGCCGTCAAGATGCTCCCGATCCTCTCTGTACCCAATGACATGCACTGTACAGTAAGCTGTATTTTAAGAGGAAAGTTGGATATATTAGCAAAAAAGTTCGTCGCATGTTAATGTCTTCTTTCACGAGAGAATTGATATTTGGAAGTGATAACCCTTCAGAACGTAACTGTTTATCGACTACTTCATCGGTAAAATGCGAAGAAATGCCTCATATTCTAGACCTAATATTCCATTGTTGTATTCATGAAAGGTCTTATCATTCTTGCTTTTATGTCGTCGCATTTTCAAGATTAGAGACATATAAGCCTCAAAACTTCAAACCTCTTTGTGAGCCTTTCGCGATCTCCCCATTCCCGAAAAGACAGAAATTTGGCAATTTGACGGTCGTCTTAGGGACTTTTCTGGAGGCGGCCAGAAGCGGTACTGCACATAAGGCTCTCATAGGGTATATCTTCCCGACTTGTAAAAATGTGAAAATCTACAATGAGCGAGGCTCAAAGCCAGGGACCACATTCTCAAACAGGTCCAGGCGTCTTCACACACATTTAGAATTATTTTTTATATTTGTCAAAAAACTAGTTGGCTTTAAAATGATTTATATGTAAACGCCGTGCGAGGAGCCCATGTCCCATCAAAGCCACTCGTTACAGCGCCACCTATATTCGTGTAAACACCACTTTTGGGACGTGTTACTTATCAAATGTGTGGGTTAAGGATCTGTGTGGACATTAGCCACTTTTCCTTGACAACTTTGGCCTTTTCTTCAACCGTTCACCCGCTAACATGTCGAAAGTACCGAAGCAATTTGAAATAATGTAAGGAAGGGGTTCGAGGTTTTGACGCGTGTTTGTTTGACTCTGATGTTGAAAACACGAATTAAAAATATTTTAATATTTAGACATCCCATGAACAAAACAATGGGATATCAGGTCATAAATTGCATGATTCATTCGCATTTTATGTTAGGGTGTACATTGAATATATACGTACATATGAATCATCATGTTCTGAAGGTCTGCCACATCCTATGGTCAATCTTTTTCTGTGAAACAAGGAGAACTCGGTAACCGACGGTGCTTTGTCTATTTATTATGGACCCAAGTTTCCTGGTGTAAGATGTGTGGCTGTTCCCTTACAACTGTAACACTGTGGTTTAATCATGGGTGAGACCCAGCTAGCCAGAGTGCCATTAAATCACCATGGCGAATTTCGCAATTTTCCCACTGGATTAGCGTGAAGAACAAAAGGGTGTCTGAGGCGATGGAAACCAGATTTTGTTTCTCTTAATTATATTCCAGATCATATTTCATGCCTTTAACATATTGATCAGTTTTTGTCCGCTTGGACTTGATTACAGCTTGGCGTTGCTAGGCAACGAGGATACACTCCCTACTGTGAGAAATCCACCTTAAGATTAAGTAAACGGTACCAAATGTCCTAGTGGCAGAATTCGTCTGAGACAAATCTACGACCGGAAATTGCGAAAGGCTTGACGTTCACGGTAACCACTTGATCGCTTCCATGTAAACCAAAGCGTTCAACTTACTCGTTTCTAGGAGAAATGAACAAGACCTTGTCTAATACCATTTGACGGTGAATTTCGAAGATTTCTGTTGGTAAAAACTGATCAGTGTTCCTTTGAGTGATTACATTTTTCATTCTGATGTGGAATAATGGTAAATGTTAAGACAAACGGTTACAAACCTATTGTGCGTGTACTGAGACTTGTATTTTCCATGACTACACACAAATGACATAACAACGCACGGTCACGTTATAAGAAATCTTGTAAACAATTCAGAAATCAACAAAAATACTACAAATACCTGCCAACATACCGATATATTCCATCTTTAAAAAAACTAGAGCTGATTTAATTTCTGTGACAGAGCCACAGCGGTCAAGTGTAAGGGCGATGGGTCATGGCATAGTGACCGCCCTTGGTGACCGCCCTTGGTGACCGCCCTAGGGGTAAACTCAAAAGCCAACTACCGTAAAACATGATTGTTATGACACGTCACAAATCTGGAACACGTCGAACGCACCGATTGGTCACGGTCTTTGTGCCGTCACCATGGCGACGACCGAGTGTTGTTACGCGTTCCAAACGTTCATATTCGACGCCGTTTCTAACGACGCAGTTCATTTTTCAGTTGACTCAGATTCGTTAGACATCTAAGTTCAACAGCTCCGTTCATTTTTGGTTCAATTTTTGTTTTATTTCCTCCGTTTTCCTCTTCCGTCGTCAAGACAGCCAAGAACAATGGTGAGTACACCTTTTTCTATATGATAAGTTTGTTTTTGGAGTTTTTCGACGGTGAAAATTGTGCCGTAATTGTGCCTGCCGTGTTTCGACCCGACAACCATTGTCCTGACCACAGTAACGGACCGTTTTGTCATTGCGAAATACTAACATCTGGTTTTACGATGTTCTCACAAACTGGCCTAAAATTACCCGCAATCATTCGAAACTTCCTCATTCCTGTATCTTGGATCCTGGGACGACACAAATACTGATAAACAGACTCAATCTTAAATAGGTGCGTGTGCCATCTGTTTGTTGTGACAAATACTGGTGTTCTGTCAGTCAGAATGGTCATACTTCAGCTCAACCAAGTTTCATCTATAGAAGTGCGCGAATCTCAACTAGTACGTAACGTATATTTGTCTTGGCAGTGGGGATCTGAATAGTTCTGTGGCTTTCTCCGTTAAACATCTCTGTATAAGTAGCAAAAGTATATTGATAGTAATACATGTTCTCAACCTTACCTCTGTACTGTAGCTTTCGAAGTCTTGATGTTTTGGCACTTGTTTGTTCCGTCGTTAAGTTTGGGCCTGTAATTCAGTCCTAGTCTGAACCTTATCTTTACAATTTATGGGACCACTTTTCCTAAGAGGCCTGAGAACTGTAGACAATAGTGACCCTAAATGTTGAGTGTAAATTTTCCTTTGTTATACCTGTACGTGTTTCCTTGTTATCTTTCCGTCAGAAATTCTTTCCCAACCTTATTCAGGGCAACAATTAGCGGTAAGGGCCTGAGAAACCTTACCAGAAAGCACGGGACAGGGACGTTTTATTTGATTAAAAACTCTCTTTCTTTCCTCCCCTTCCAGCGTGAGTGTATCTCCATCCATGTCGGCCAGGCTGGCGTACAGATCGGCAATGCCTGTTGGGAGTTGTACTGCCTGGAGCACGGCATCCAGCCGGACGGCCAGATGCCCAGGTATAGACAGCTATCTTATAGAACAATTTCTTTACGTTTCTTTGATTGATATTTGACAAAAAACAGACAGATGGTCACATCGGAAATTCTGAAAGTTATCCAAGAACAATTAAAGACAACTGTATCATCCAGAGTTTACCGATCCTGGTGTATATTTTCCTTCCTCGTCCAGTGACAAGACCATCGGCGGTGGCGACGACTCCTTCAACACCTTCTTCAGCGAGACCGGCGCCGGCAAGCACGTGCCTCGAGCTGTCTTCGTTGATCTGGAGCCCACCGTAGTCGGTAAGCGTCCCCTCATCTCTTGCCTCTTACCTTACGCGTAATCATGTCGGGTAACCATTCGTTCCAACTGTAGCATGCTCCTAACGGTCACCCTTTGGTGACAACAAGTTACCGTTAGGTGTGTACTATACTAGCTTAGAACGTACGGATACCAGGCAACGTGCGGACAATTAACGCGCAATGTATAACACTTTCTTTCGCGAATTGCGACAGCTGTCTCACACTTCTACTACATGGTAAACATTGCTGCTCTTTATTCTTGCCGTTGAAAGAAACTTTGCAGGCACGGTCCAACTCTTCAGTTGAAATATGATGCCAATAACATCGCGGAAACGGGTGTAATGAAGAATTTCAACACGACGTGCTCTTTGGTTTATACCATTCGAACTCGTACCATCTGTAACTGTAGTACCATATAATCTTGAAGAGGTTACGTAACTATCTGTGTTGTTATGCTTCTCTTTGTTTTGTTTTGGTATGAACTTCATGCGAACGAAATACCTAGAAGTGCGCATGTGCAAAGTACATAAACAACGTTGCCCCTAGCAACAGAAATCACAGCTGTTACTAGTATACTACACCCCCATCTCCCCATAGCCCGGAGGGTTGCTATGATCGGTCCCGTCCCGCGGAATTTATAATCTCCCCCCAGCTCGTGTTCCATCCAGGTGACCGGTACGATTAGGAAATGGAACAGATTTGTTCGCTCCCGGCGTGCCTGCTGGTATGTGGTTTCTCCCACGCGGTTTATCAACTTAACGTGGAGAACCGTTAAACCGCAGCCGCCAGCTGTTGTGTCTAAATACACTTCAGTCAAGAACCTAGATTATCTTGGAAACATACACATACAATGTGCGACCTTTCTACTACACAGAGTAGAGTTAGTGGACATTTCATTTCCTCGGAAAAAGTCGACGTCGGTATCTTTCAGGATATGAGCGTGAAATGGAATTTAATGGATAAAAAACATGGTGTCGATTGCAGGAAATTGGCCATTGATAATGTTAAAAAAGATTGCTTTTATATACATAAAGACGAATTTGATATTTTGTAACACATACGTTCCTTACAACCTGAGTCCAAGGATGCTGAATCAAACAGGTCATTCTTTATCACACGCCTATTTAGACAAATGAAAGCTACTTCGCCCACACGAAGATATTACTTCACAAACAAGACTTTGTTGTACAGAAAAATGCGGGCAAGTAAAAGTACCACTAGAATACTTCTACACGTGTCTGCATGAATCTAACATTTTGTCGGTATCTGCAATGCAGATGAAGTCCGCACGGGGACGTACCGCCAGCTGTTCCACCCGGAGCAGCTGATCACCGGTAAGGAGGATGCCGCCAACAACTACGCCCGCGGCCACTACACCATCGGCAAGGAGATCGTCGACCTGGTCTTGGATCGCATCCGTAAACTTGTAGGTGTTTACAACAATAAGACAATAAATAGAGCAAGAAAACGATGCGTTTTTTTTCTCTTACAAAATCTGTCATATTCAACTACTGATCAAGATTTTGGGTCCTGTCCTTGGTGCTGACTTGGCACCTGACGTATCATCATTTGTGTTCAATGGTCTTTTGTCATGGGAATTGAAGACGGTTCGTTTTTTTTAAGCATATTGTCTTTTCCCATGACCAGGCCGACCAGTGCACGGGCCTGCAGGGCTTCCTGATCTTCCACAGCTTCGGCGGCGGCACCGGGTCCGGGTTCGCCTCCCTGCTTATGGAGCGTCTGTCTGTGGACTACGGCAAGAAGTCCAAGCTGGAGTTCGCCGTCTATCCGGCCCCACAGGTGGGTCTCTTGAGCTGGTTTCTGTCACATTTTCATTTTCTGTCACATATCTTATCTTATCAGAAACTAAGTTGGTACGTTGTTTTTAGCTTCCAATACGTTTTACTGTGAAAGTTCTCCGCTGATTTGTGTTTACAACGACGTTTACGCAAATGTTACGGAAATCAAGTAAAATGTTGGCGGCACCTATCTTGTTAAGCTTTGTAAAATCAATCAGACTCATCCATTCAATTGTTTCTTCATCTTTATAGATTGGTTTTGATCAACAAAGGTGCTAGAAACATGTACATATCACTATTGATGACATATGTTGTCCGAGATGAACAGATCTAGAATTTCGCGCAGCAGGGCATATCAGTAAGTTGTGACACGCAATTTTCACCCTGTGTTCTCCAGGTGTCCACGGCAGTGGTGGAGCCCTACAACTCCATCCTGACCACCCACACCACCCTGGAGCACTCCGACTGCGCCTTCATGGTCGACAACGAGGCTATCTACGACATCTGCCGCCGTAACCTGGACATCGAGCGGCCTACCTACACCAACCTGAACCGTCTGATCGGCCAGATCGTCTCCTCTATCACCGCCTCCTTGCGGTTTGATGGTGCCCTGAACGTGGATCTCACGGAATTCCAGACCAACTTGGTGCCGTACCCGCGCATCCACTTCCCACTGGTGACATACGCTCCGGTCATCTCGGCTGAGAAGGCCTACCACGAGCAGCTGTCTGTAGCTGAGATCACCAACGCCTGTTTCGAACCAGCCAATCAGATGGTAAGGGGTTTTACTGTCTGAGCATCGACTTTCATGTTTTAAAGTTTAGAATTCAAAGAGCCAATCATCCAAGAACAGAAGTTCTCTGGTACGTTTCTGACCTTGCAATATCTACATGTAATCTTACAAGTTTATTTTCAGTCAGTTGTAACTTGTAAGCAAAAGTTTTAAGAATGTACACTGCCTGCTTGCATCTTAGGCTTTGGTGAACGAATATTTTTCTTTTTCTGGGTTTAGGAACAGTAGTCTGGCACTGGAAATCTGTTATACTTCCGCCACTCACCACTGTCCTACATACGTTCCGCAGGTGAAGTGTGACCCTCGCCACGGCAAGTACATGGCCTGCTGCATGCTGTACCGTGGAGACGTTGTGCCAAAGGACGTCAACGCCGCCATCGCCACCATCAAGACCAAGCGCACCATCCAGTTCGTGGACTGGTGCCCCACTGGCTTCAAGGTCGGCATCAACTACCAGCCTCCCACCGTGGTGCCTGGTGGAGACCTGGCCAAGGTGCAGCGTGCTGTCTGCATGTTGAGCAACACCACCGCCATCGCTGAGGCCTGGGCCCGTCTGGACCACAAGTTTGACCTGATGTACGCCAAGCGCGCCTTCGTGCACTGGTAAGGGTTGCTTTTAATAGTCTGCGAAGATTGTCTAGAACATCTTTCTCCCTTTTTAAGGAAAAGAATACCTGAATTTCATCTCTTGATGGAGCCTTTCCGTCTGACAATCACACCAACAGAACATTGCTGATACCCCACAGTACTTGCTATATTTCTTCCATCTGGAAATTCAATGTACAGTTTTGTGTGATTTGGAAAGATTCCTCCTAAGCCATACTTCTGTCCTGCAGGTACGTGGGTGAGGGGATGGAGGAGGGAGAGTTCTCCGAGGCTCGGGAAGACCTGGCAGCTCTGGAGAAGGACTATGAGGAGGTAAGCTTCAAACATCTACTGATCAAATTCTACTCAGAACCAAATTTTTTTGCTTGTTTAATTTGGAACTTCAAAGATCAATTTCATTGTATTCTCTGGGATTTGGGAGTAAAGGAGGGATTCTGACAACACCTTATTCATTTACTTCATCTCAAATGTACTAAAATGTGCCCTTCTCAATGCTTACGGTTTTTCTTTTCCTTTCTTCAGGTTGGCATGGACTCAATGGAGGGAGAGGGAGAAGAGGAAGGGGAGGAATATTAGTTTGTTCCATCCTCGGTAGCCTTTAGTACCATTGTAAACATGGCATGTTAGACTCCACAAAAAGTTAACATTGTGATTTGGAACATAATCGGAGCCTAAAAGTACATGTCAAAAAACAAAATGATTTCTTTCAATTTTTCACGTTTTTCTACAGCATAAATAAAGGTTTTGAAAACACACTGCCTGTCTTTATAGTCATCTTTCAAGCTATTCTAATTTTGGTATAATTCAGATAAAAGGTTCCTAAGTAAATGTTATTTTACAAGACAATGTCTAGTGAGTGCACATTGCCAGAATGGTAGAATAATACACCAAGCAGTCTCACTTACAGGTTAGACTACAGCCTTTATTTAGCCTTCATAAAAGCTAGAACAAAGCTAGCATAAACTAGGACAACATCTGCTTGGAGAGAGTATGTTTTATTGCTAAATCATACTATGAGGTAGTACATGGAAATCATGCTGTATGGTCACATCTTTGAGATGACGTCATCTGGACTTTTTCTTCTTCATCGACTTCTGTGAAAGGGAAAGAGAGAGATTAGTTTGTAGAATACTACTTTAGAAATGGAGCATACTGTATACATGGCACGCTTTATCAGCATAAATGCAAAGGTCAACTAAATGATGCTCCTTGATTTCTCACCTTTGTGTCTACTTTTTTCTCTGGAGAAGTCTTCAGCTCCTGAAACTTACGGAGATCAGCGGCAAAAAGGACCTGGGAAAGGTTCAACAAAAAGCACATCAATTTAACAACATACATACAAGTTTTAGTATCTACATGTGACAGGATAAGACATGACAAGTCCCATACTTGAGTTTGTTTAGTCAGGGGTGCCTAAGCATTTGCACGAACCCTATGAAATTCGTACGAATATTATGTGATACACACGAATCACTATGCGAAAACGCACGAATATTATGAAATTCGCACGAATCACTATGCGAAATCGTACGAATTTTATGAAATTCGCACGAATCACTATGTGACACACACGAGCCTTATGTGATTTGCACGATCCTTATGCAAAAACGGCGGCCGGGAGGAGGCATGATTTTGAGCGTTTCTACCCGAGATATTTATATTTCAAGGCATGGAATGGACATTTACCATCGCAAAGATGTATTTGATAGCCTGTGAGCTACTGTTTAGCTTCATTTCGGCGTGTTACATCGTATTTTCAGTCGCCGAAGCGGCGAAGCCGCCATCTTGAAAATCCCGCTCCGTTTGTCACGTGACCCCGCCAGTGGTTGCGCAATTTCGCATAAGGATCGTGCAAATCACATAAGGCTCGTGTGTGTCACATAGTGATTCGTGCGAATTTCATAAAATTCGTACGATTTCGCATAGTGATTCGTGCGAATTTCATAATATTCGTGCGTTTTCGCATAGTGATTCGTGTGTATCACATAATATTCGTACAAATTTCATAGGGATCGTGCAAATGCTTAGGCACCCCTGTAGTACCAAGTCTATAAACAGGCTTTTTGGGAAATGAAAAAAAGATTATACACGGCTTTAGCAGTAGCCGAAAAATTTAGAGCCAAAACTAAGGTGGTGACCTATGATTTGCGTCTTATTTTCACGGACGACTTCGTCATCCGGTCAAATCAAATTCCGAACCAGAACCATAACCAGGTTTAAACATAGGAACAGGACTTACTGAATGTGCCCAACCAGCATAAGGACCCCACAACTGTCTGAAGAAGTCACCTGAAAGGTAAACCGTAAAGACAGACAGTCATGAAAAAGGCATCCAATAAAACCTGAACAAGTGATCACCTCAATGTAAGGGCCCTCTGAGCAATTTGACCACTTTTGGTGGTCTCTCAGATAATTTCTTCTATACAAGAATCCTGTCTATAGTGACTACCAGTACACATAGAACAATTCTATCAGCTTAAAGTAAGAACAGTCTTCTTGGGCAGCTTTGATTGTATCAGGAAGAAAGGTATCTCTGTTGTGGTATTCTGCAAAGTTTTTCTGGTCTTAAAAATGTATGCTGTACTTCTATTTAAAACCTATTCTGCAAAAAAATAAATCATTCCAGACTTTCATCTGTAATACTGTTTGTTATCCTTACCTATTTCCTTGTAGGTTTTGTCTGTGAGTGTTTTCGTTGTGCCCAGTTTGTGCTTGTAGTCTCTGTTGACTATCTGCCAGACATGTGTGTCCACTGGGATGGCTCCTGTCTTATCCATGGACATCAGGCACACACAGTCTGCTACCTGACAGGCACAAAAAGGAAGTCATATGCTTGTCAATAAATGAGTCATGTTTAGTACACAACCACATTAGCATAGGTACCATCCGGATAGTAGTTTGCTCTGACCTCTATTATAGGTCATTACCGATATTCACTCATTAACTGATGTCACCACCAAAAGATTTTGATTTACAGTTCCCCAGAAGGGTAGCAGAAGCAAATATAGGAGCAAACTACTATCCTGATGGTACCCAGGCTACAACCACAAGAGAGTTTCCAGTTCTATAGTGGAAACTGACAAGCTTGGGCTATTGATAGGGCTACCGTGCTCCCCTTCTTTGTGGTAAACAACTAAATGCTGCCCACGTTCTTTGAAAGAGTGGCATTTTGATAATATTAAAAAGCATAATTTATTTTTTAACTTGCTAGGAAGTGTGAGAAAATTTTTCCCACCTTTGCTCCAACCCCACTGAGCTTTATGAGTTCAGCTTTAGCCTCTTCATAAGGCAGTGTCCTGAGGTTATACAGCCAACTCTCTCCCCCCTGCTTCATAATGTACTGGGCTGTCTCAGAGATGTACCGTGCTCTGGAAGGAATAGGGAGCAAAGGTCTGTGAAAAAAGGCATCCTACATGGAAAGCTAAAAACAAATATAGAATGTACTACCAGCCAAGAATAAACAAGACAATGTGTTTTGATGAAATTCAATTTAGGTACTTATTAGCCCATATTAGACAGGAATGTGACAAGTTATGGAAATACAACAGTAATCTACTGTAATATTCTGAATATATCTGTGCTGTATCATGAACAGCTGCTAAAAGTCTTTTCAATGCAACTGTCACTTCCAAGATGTCAGCAAGGTACAAAACAATGTATGAATATTTAGACTTAGAGTCCTTACATTTTCTAAAATGAGTCTCTGAGTAGAACTAGAAGCTGATGCAAAGTCTTATGGTCTAAACCCAAGTATACAAACCAACCTGTAACCAAAACCCAGTTTCCTCAGCCTTTCCTCTACTCCTTCCCCAGCTAGAGCCGACACAGTGGGAAATCCATAGTACGTCACCCCGGACACTTCACACAGCTGTGTGCTGTACGCCTCACACAGCCGCTCCACCATGCCGCTGATCCGTGAGATGTGGTTATTGGAGGAACAGATGAAGGAGAAGAGGTTCTCCACCGGGTCCTGTCTCAACATGCGGATCCCTGGAATACAGGGGACAGTCATGATGTCATTTTCATTCTATGATACGTGAATCAACAGACATGACTGATGCTCCCGGATAATTGATTGACAGGTAAGTGATAGAAGAAAGCAAGGACTTAGTTGCATCTTGATTGAGTTTTTGGGACAAGTATACATGTCACCAAGTACAGTAATTGGTGGATTGAGCGTATGTATATATCAAGTTTATATATTATAGCACATATAACTCGATACATACTCTATCTTTTCAGGGCCAGTGATGAATCTGAGTTTTTAATTATTGGTCACAGAATCTGTTCTAAAGGGTATGAAGGCACACAAAAGTATCCGGAGCAGCACCTTATATAGAAAAGCCCTTGGAAAACATACAAACCATGTACCTGTAAAGTTGGGTGACACTTGTTTGAAGTGTGGATCATCCTTACACCACTGTTCATACAGATCTGTTAGCTTCACGTCCAGCTGGAAATAGTCTCGCAGGATAGAGACCTCAATATTTTCCTCTGCTAAACCATCTTCTGTCTTCAGAGTTATCTCCTCTCCATCTTCTGTTTTTATCTTTGTCACTTTTGTATTTAAAGTCATAGCTTGTGTCGTCATCTTGGGCTGCTCTTTTGTATCTGTTTTTTCTTCTGATTTGATTTTCTTCTCAACTACTCCATTGTTGGGCTCAATCGGAGTATTGCTTTTCCTCTTCTGTTTCTTCCTCCCAGGCCTAGAAGGCAAGGGTTGGTTGTCTACCTGTCCAATAACCTGATAGAGGATGTGGGTGTCTGTTTGTGACAGTCTCCAGACACGCCCAGCCAGCACCCCGGTAAGTACATCTTGTATCTTCGACCATCTGTAAACAGCAAAACAGTGGACATTTATTGACAATGACAAAGTAAGAGTGTATGGTTCATAAAAAAGTACTGTATAAAGATTATATAAAGGGTATAGATGAAAAAAGTAATACATTTATAACTAATGCAGTACTATCTGTTAGTAGTACCCTTGCCCTTACCAAGGAGGTTACCAAGGAAGCTCATACATAATGTATAAACTCCTAGTTGCCATGCCATAGATTCAAAGTCACAATTGAGGGTCTGCATGCCTTTTTCCGTTAAGCGTTACTAGCCATTTTAATTCACCGTTAATCGTTACCGACCCGCTCTAATTCAACGTTAATCGTTATCGGTATATTCTTCGTGAAGCGTTATTGGTCGTTTTAATTCAACGTTAATTGTTATTTGTTATCCCGAATTCACCGTTAAGCGTTACCAAGAAATTCTTCGTAACCCGTTATAGTATACACACGAAGACAAATGGCAGATAGAACCCCTGAAAATGCAGGAAATGGCGTTTCAAAGGGTCCAGATTTCAAAATTTCTCCGACCCTCCCGGCCTTCGGCTCTGAACATGGTAAAATATGTTGTGGATGCGTCGCCCTCAAAACTTTATCACTCATACAGATTTCAGTGTCAAACATAGCTTAGTTTCGGGCAAAAAGTTCTCCTAGAATGCAGAAAATGAGGTTTCTCCGGACCCCCATTGCGACGGCTTGCGCCTTTGGCGCTCACGGCTACATGGCGAAAATATGTTAGGGGCGTGGGGTTTCGCACAAAAAAACAACTTTTCTCTCTAATAAAATGTCATTTAATTTAGCTTCGTCTTACGGCAAAATCTGTCCTTCAAAATGCAGTAAATGGCGTTTCAGACAGTCCAGATTTTAGAATTTCCCAGGACTTATATTACAACGTCTCGTGCCTTCCGAGCTCGAAATGGTAAAAGTATGTCGGGGCTCTGGGGGTGGAGGCCAAAGCTACGAGTATAATCATGTGTTATTTGATGAAAATGTCACAATCAACCGTCAATCTTAGTCGGTTGGCAAAATTTGCCGAAAATGCAGGAAATAGCATTTAAGAGGGTCTTGATTTTAAAATTTTTCCGGGGGAGCATCCTCCAGGCCCCCTGGAATGCGTCGCGCATTCGGCGCTCCATGTACTGAAACAATACTTCAATCCCCCCATAAGAAATTTGCTGCCGCCGTCTCTGTGGCGGGCCGGGAACTTTGCCTCCGTCAATTTACAGATGTCATGGACATTGTCCCTGTCATTCCTCCGGGTTCTGGGCACCTTTTTCTTCTCACAATGCCATTAGTCGGATATTTTCACCCATTGATATAACTACAGTACTCTAGAATTGTATGAATAGGAATGCACGTCAATGTTACTGTTATGCTTTGTAACTCATTCTGAATTTACCGTTAAGCATTACCGGGCCTCCTGAATTCACCGTTAAGCATTACCGGGCCTCCTGAATTCACCGTTAAGCGTTACCGGGCCTCCTGAATTCACCGTTAAGCGTTACCAGGACCCCCCCATGCAGACCCTCACAATTTCTTGGCACTTTTGTCTCACTCTCACATTTATAATTTGGCAGGCCAATCTCCTACCGACAAAAAAAAATGAATGTAATATACTTGTATTGTGTTTTTTCATCACAGAATATTGAGTCAAAAGGAAGCACATGGTTTTTTAACAACCAAAATAAAGCTTCCTCTAAGATACCAAAATCAGCCCCGCCCCCCTCCCCACATGTATTCACCTGAAAGACTGGCCGCACGCGAGCGTCAGACCCAGATCCAGCTCCGCTTTACTGCAAGGAAACGCCCTCCAGAAAGTAGCCATACAGTCATTGGGAGTGTCCTTTCTCCCAGTGTTAAATATTTCGCGCAAAGCCTTCAGAATCACGAAATCTCAAGTTTTTATGCACACCATCTATTTGTTCTCGCGGTGTTTTGTAAAACGAGATTGTACGAGGTTAGAGGGTCGCAGCGCATCCAAACATACCAGAATAACATTACATACATTACAGAAATTGTTGCATTGTCAGGAAATATTAGAAACAAAAATAATAAGTGTACACTAATGATATAGATTCATAATATTAAATGCCTTTAATACCTCTAAAATATTATCAAGTTCTTTTCAAATGGTCTTCTGTGTTTATGGCTTTGATGCGGTGCAAGTCGCTAGGTAACCATGTAATCAAAGATGGCGGCACTTGATCATTTGAACATTCTGCAACAAGATCGTCCATAAAAGCGCCGTTTTCTGACGCAGGACAAAATTTCAGGTACGTAAAATCCAGCGACGAAGTTGAAAGATACTGCACTAACGTTGTATTTCCCTTTTTTGTCCATCGTCTGTGTTCTGAGTGACATTTTACCCTCTGTTTTGAGTTTTGAGATCGTCGAACCATAACACTGACTGGGTACGCGTTCCTATGGTAGTCGACGGTTAATATGTTGATCCTGTGTGTTCTTTACAAAACTTCAGATTCCCCCAAACACATGTCAAAGTGCATTACAATCTGCTACTTGCAATTTTTAATTTAAAGGGTGGGTGCAACTCTACAGGGCCCTAGAAAAATAGATTACCGTTGAAAGTGTGCTGCACCACATGTACGAACGTCCAATACCTGTACGCAGATCCTAGAGGTCATTCACATAACTACATGTTTATACGATCTTCTACGAAAGGTTGCCTTCTAAAACAGCTCAAAACAGACAGTTAAAATTACAAACAGATAAATGATGGCATATTTGGCTTCTTTATCTTCCGTTTGTGCCCTTGTTGGTAACCGTGTTGTCAATCTCTTTGAGTTTGACAATTTTGGACTTCTTCGTCACATACTAGTATTACCCGGTTAACCCTTTTCAGTATCAATCAGTCTCAGGAACACACATTATTAGAAAGATGTTCGAAATGCTCTGTTTTGACTTATTCCGTTGAGTTCCAGAATGTATTAATTCATTCCTTACGTGATTCAGTAACGTTACAGGTACAGTTGACAGTGTTTTGACTTTTCTTCAGTCACAAGTTTTCGAGTGTTAATATCATCTGTCACTTATGTACCAAACATCAACCAACAGTTTTTGTGTCTTTAAACACAATAACTAAAAATCAAAGTGTGGTTTCAATGTAGCCTTTAGTCAGTCGTATTTTTTCTGGAAATGGAAAATTATGACAAAAGCAATCTAAAAAATAAAATAACCATAGACACCTTTCCATGAGTGCTACTTTTTTGCTTTGGGCAAACATGAAGCTTAACTATTTAACCTACTTGGCTGAAATGAAAGACTGTTTTTTTTCTTGAAGGCAACAGAGTTACGTCTCATAGTGTCAGGTTCCATAGCTACTATCATTTCAGCACCTCCATCCTTCCTGTTTGGAAAAATACAATTACTGCCTTATAACTGGGAGCAAGTAATGCTATTCTGCCATGTAATTACAAGTTAAATCAGATTACTGTGTTCACAATGCTCAGAAGCCCAACACTGTACAAACAGCTTCAACAAGGTGCCGACAACAGGCGTCAGAATAAATGAGTTTGTTTTTCACAGTTGTACACACACAATTCACACACGCTGAGACTGATGCCAGATCCATCTGTCAGGTTTCCAGGGCAGTGGTGGAACGGCATCCGTGATGTTGACTTAGGCTGTAGCTTTATTCTCCTGTTTCTGATAACACAGAATCGGAAACCAAACTCTCTGCTCTGGGCCACAATTGTTCTGTTTTCTTTACAAATACGCTAATGTGTGGCATTGTTTTGTGTACAAACAACATTTAAGTTGACTGTAGCTGGTTGCTGTGAACTACCGTTGTTGGACACTCACTCTTGTGCTGCTTTTGTGTGGCACGTTAGTAGCTTGTGACAGATGTTTAGTTGAGTGCCTGTATGAGCAGGCCTGAGGGTCAAAAATGGCACCAGTCTTCAGGAAGAAGCCGACAGTGGTAACACATGTGTGTAAAGGTGACATGAGCTCCTTTGATAGCTCTTTGTTTCTGGTACTTTTGGACTCTACAGAAGGAGATGTAGCACTGTGTTCTTACCAAGTATGTTATTACTGCTTTCAGTACTGGTCCTCGGACACGGTATCAGGCATATAGTCAGGAACAGTTTTTCATTTCTAGATGGCCAGTTTTGGGTCTTGTGTCTGCAGACTGCTGTATAAAATGGCAAGAAGATGTCACCTGGTGTTGAGGGACTGACCATAATCAACAAAATTTCATTTCTGTTGCAGAATGCACCAGTGAGAGGATCCACCCAACCATGTTGAGTATTCCTGACTGGGTGAGAGGGCGCACGGCAGACACACCAAAGTCACTGCTGTCTCGCTCGCGGTTTGATCGATTACGAGAAAACGATGTCATACGCACAGCAGAGGAGCGAGGCTATCTCCTGTCTCCCAGTAAGTCGTTTGTGTTGGAGCAGTGCCTCGGAAAGTCACAGGACAAGAGGAGAGAAGGTGAGTCGTGAAAACTGTTTATTTTGATAAGAGCTATTCATGCATCCAAGGTTAAAGATCAAGGTTACGCTTCTGCACTGTATTCAGTAGGGGATCTGAATATGTCAGTAGCTGGGTCCTACCAGAAAAAATCTAACAAAAAGGACAATTTAACAAAATTTTGTGCTTGTAGTTGTAGTGAAGTCATTGTATCAGTATTCAAGCTTAGTAACAGAGTGGCTTTAAAAAGTTTGTTTTGTCTGCAGGAAGAAATGACTAAGTGAACCATTTATTACAAACTGCTGTCAAGTCTAACTGTGAACAATTATTTCTTAAAAAGTTTGTTGATTTCTCCACATCTCATGTTTCATGTATGTTTCCTGTAATCTATAATAAAGTATGTACATTGTATGGTGAATGACAGTGACCATTAAGTTTAAAATTAAATGAAGGATTTTTCCTATTACTTCCCAGATCCCCAGAAGATCTATAACATCCAGATCGTGCACATGACTCAGGCACACCTGCGGAACATCGGGTACATCCAGTCCTGCACGCGGCTGCAGGTCTGCATCCTCAGTAACAACTACATCACCAGGTTCGACGCCCTGGCCGCCTGCACCATGCTCGTCAAGCTGGATCTCCATAGCAACCAGGTGGGGACAGTGGTCGTTACTCTGCAGATAATTACTTTGCTGCAAAATGTGTGGCTTGAATGTGTCAACTCATTTCAAACTCTCACAGTCACTTTGTAGGAAGGGCTAAAAAAAAATCAATCCAACTACTGGAACAGAATCCTCCCTTACCAAACTTTTTAGAGTCCTTGGGTGGTTTGGTCTAGAAATAAAGAGATAATGTTTAGGAAAAACTCAATTTTCATCAATTCTTCTGTTACACTAAAGTCTAATGCACATAGAGGCCCCAAAACATATCATTTTCTAATAATAAAGTCAGTGTCAAAGCTCTGTACAATACAATTTCCTCTTTGACAGAAATTGGTTTCTACGATTGGCTTTGTGTTGCGCTATCCGGTAATCTCTGTGCTATCGCAACAAATAAAGAGAAGAATGGGGGATTTAAATCAATATTGACAGGGCGCTTAAATGCATACCTCACAGCTTTAGATTTAGATGAACGAGTCTTTAATTTGGTTGTAGGGGACCCCCATGTCGTTTCTGTGTTGTGCTTAACAACAGGCAAATCAGTGCCCGTATTTGCATAGCATGACCAGTACATACACAGAATATATTTACCAAGTCATACAAGCTGTTTGCATGTTGATCTTGTAATGTACAATATCTGCCTTATTTTTGGATTTTGCCATTTGTAAAGCATTGCCATCTCAATTTCCATAATTTTGCCTTTAAAAAAGCTTTTGTTGTTTGAATGCACCTGCTTCTAAAACTAACACCATTCTTTGACAAAAGCTTTCCCAAACTCTGCTAATGTACCAGTAGTTGTTGCTACAGATAGAATTACAGGGAGGTTAAGAAAAACATAAAACTTTAAGTCTTAAAGGGATGGAAGCAGTTTTGGAGAGAATTGTGTAGGGCTCTCTTTCTCTTCTTGTACAAATGTATACATGTTGTATTGTAGCCATTTTAGCTTTTCTTCTATTGTAGAGGACTGAAGATTTAAAAGTGACAACTGACAAGTGTCTCTGAAAGTCCTCTAATTATCTGCATATTGTACATTTTTGACATTTGTCATGACCAATGCTTGTTGCTCTGTGCAGGTGTCTGTGCTGCCGTCTGCCCAGTTCTGGGAGGGCATGGAGCGGCTCAAAGCCCTGTTCCTCCACGACAACCCCATCGGCCGGCTGGACTGTCTGCACAACCTGGGCAGCTGCCCCAGTCTGGTGGCCCTCACCATGTACGACACGCCCCTCAGCCTGCGTGCAAGCTACCGACACCACGTCGTCAACACCATCTGGTCACTGAAGGTCAGTTTCTCTTTGGTTTTTGGAGAATGGGATGAATAGAAAAATTTGTATGACAGGATTGTCATGGCTTTTAGCTGCATACATTTTTGTCTAGAAACAAAGAAACAAGATGTTAGTCTCCTGGGTTAGTCTCCCGGGTTTTCATTCAAACTGTAGCATCCTCTGATCATAGTGTTATCATAGGATAAGATGTCTTGGCTAAGGTTCTTTGACTGATTTCTATAGTTTCAGTTTGAACTGTTGTTTTGATTGATCAGATGAGATAACAGATGTTTGTTTATTTTGTTTATCCAAATTGTATAATATATCATAATTCCTTTTGACCAAAGGTGCTGGATAACTATCTCATCTCGGATGAGGAGATTATCGAGGATTCCAACTTTGGCGGAAGGTTCTCGACATTACACCCCTCGCTGTTCATCAACATGGGCCCGAACACAAGGAGAGACGCGACCTTGGAGGAGGAGTTGGAGGACGTGGACGACCTTCTGCAGGCGATAAACGTGCTGCTGGCGCACTGTTCCCCCGTCCTGGTGATCCAGCGCTGGGTCAGAGGTCACCTGGGGAGGCTGAGGGTCGCCAGCATGAGGGGACAGGAACGAAGGTTGGTTGGGTTTGTTCTCATAATATCTTGAGGTGAAGGATAGTATTTAATGTTTGACCCATGAAGTCATTTGTAATGCTTCTGACTGTGCAAAATATAATAAAATGTATGTGTTAAGTGAAAAATGCGATATTAGCAGGATGCTTAAAAAATAGAAATGAAAGCACAATACCATATGGTGTAACACTCTTGTCGTAATGGAGTTATCTACCGGTATACACCTGCTGTGCATATAGTAATGCCAGTTTACCTTAATCCGTGGGGTAACCTAGATTTGTTGTTTTAAAAAAATGGGTATTTAGAGATTTCAAGTTAGTGACGTGGGTTTCAAATGTCAACATTTTCAAAATATTGCAATGTGAAACTACCTTCCATCGACTTAACGATCCCCGAATACCAGATTTTTATGTACAATGTATACCCTACGAATAAAGGTGAATTAACGTAACATACATCAATCAGCTAGTGCCAAATCTGTATCTGCAGAAGGATTTTGATGTTTATGCAAATGTTCATTCGATCTATCTCCAGGCCTTCCCCTAAGATGGAGAAGCCAGGGGCTGAGAAACAGGCCACCCCTCCACCCCACACGTCCCCCATCCCGAAGACTGCTGCCTCCACCACCTCTAACGTGGGTCTGGACTACGACACGTACATGCAGAACCGCCGCCCCGGGTCGCGCCCGCACTCCCCCAGCGTCGTGTCGGAGAAACAGGCTCCGCTGGAGGGGAGGGAGGACGACATGATGAGATTGGCAGCTATGGTGAGAACTATTTGCATTGTGAATGCTCACAGTATCTTATATAGTATATGGAGTCAAATCAAGTTCTGCAGTGTTTCTACCATTTGTTTTTCAATGAAGTGATGTGGACTGCATCAAATTATTGCTTATAGGATTATGAGCATAGCTGATTACCATCAGTTTGCCAATGAGATGTTTTGCTAGGTGCTGGGAGTAAGACTTTTCAGGAATAGGAAACAATATGTATATACAATACACAGGTTTACACAGAAGAAAATATGTACTGAGGAGCTGTACCTGTTCTTTTCCCACAGGACAGGGAAGACTTATCTCCTCAGAAGGGTCTATCTCCCCCAGTCCCCACGCCCATCACGCCTACTGCCACCCCGACCGGTGACGGGTCCTTCTCTCGTCGCAACCTGCACATCAACCTCAACAAGCTGCAGGAGGGCATGCTGCAGACCCTGGACGCAAACGAAGCCATCACGATCGAGATTGTAAAGAGGCTGGAGAGTGGGCCGTCTAGCTTGGGCCCGTCGTCTGAAGGACAGCGGTCGGGGAGGGACAGGCGGGCTAAGTTGGAGCATAAGAAGCAGAGGAAGGTGTATAAAACTGTGCAGCAGCTGCTGGGGCCGCAGCGAGACCTAGACCAGAAACCGGTTGTGGACACACCAGTGGAGGAGAGTGAGGTGCAGGTCCAGTTCCGACTGTCAGGGTTGAAACCTGTGCTACATGCGGCAGATGCTGTGCAGGAGATGCTGATTGCAAAGCGGGAGGGAGCGGAGGATATTCGTTCTGCAGAGAGGGTGCACAGAGAATACCTAGCCAGTCAGCCACAGCCAAAACTTCCCCCCAAACAGGTGGTCACGTTGGACCAGAGACTCTTTTCAAAAGCTCAAGGAACCATGGGTATGACATGTTTCAAAGCTGTACAGCAAGCGTACAAAGACAGGAAACGGGCGGCGCAGATTGCAGAAAAAATGGACCAAGTAATGGCAGTAAAGGACCAAAGAGAGCAGGCAAAAAATCGCGTCCAAGGGTTCATGCACCAGAAAAGGAACAATGCACTGAGGAGAAGGGAAAAAGACGGTGTGGAGGTATCGGAGGCGCTGGAAAAGCATGAGCTCAAACACATCAACTACATAGAGAAGCGTTATGAGACAAGAGGAAAGGCCTTTGAGAGGACAAAAGCACGGTTTGCAGACTTGGCCTTCATGGCAGACTTTAGCAGTCAGCATACGTCTGTCTCAAATGCCCTGTTGCGTCACGATCGCCAAACGAGGAAGGAAGACGACTCCAGCGAGAGGAAAGACAAATACCGACAGACCCGGGAGCAGTCCCAGGAGCAGAAAGAGCTTGTTCGGAGGTACCTGGAGCACAGGCAGCTGATGAGGCAGGCGGAGGTGTCCACAGAGCGCAGCGTCCTCGACTCAAAAATGTTACAAGATGCCAACAACAGACTCATGGAAGCTCGCGTTCGCGTTGCACAGCTGAAACAGCGGACGGCCACCGTCCAGGCGTTCTACCCGCTCCCACAGACAGGCTCGCCCAGCTTTGACATCCCTGAGAGCAAATCTCCGCCCCTCCCTCCGGTCGGCAGTATCGCACGGTCTCCAGACAGCAGCATCCGGCATCAGATGATGGAGGGGAGAATGATGACCTTGAACTCAAACTTAAATCAAAGTCAAACCGTAGCTACACAGGTGTGACTTGTAAAACGTACAGATGCACTGTAAGACTACATATCAGTTATCTTAGTGCACTTGACTCAGGATATTTTGTATTGAAAAGTCCAATATAATAACATATGCCATACAAACAAGACAAATCAACAAATTATAGGAAGCTATCATCAGTTTCTGTATATATACATGTACTCTAAACTCTGTGTGTCAGACCTTAAGATATGCTGCTTTTGGAAAGCATGTTGCTGCTTTTTCTTGTTTACATTAATGGAGTGATGTGTGGAGGTTGGTTATGGTTGTCATGGAGATTTTCAGGGCAGATGTGTCTTGTTTTTGCTGTTGCATTTTGTTAACGATTATAATATCCTGTCATTTTCAGACAAATGGGTGGATGTCAATGCCCGGCCCAACATACTTGTTATTTATGTTGACAATCCTTCTATGCACAATGCCATAATATGTTTCCAAGTATTTCTAACAACATATTTTAAACGGACCGTTACTAATCTATACTCTAGTAGTATGCTGAGACACTTTTTGTATTGATGTGCATTTGGATGTGTGTTTTGGGGCAAGTTTGAGAGATGGTAGAAAAGCTAGTGACATTTTACCCTTTCAGACACTACGGTTAAAACAAGCCTTCCTATTTGATTTTGTGGTAGACCCAATATATGGGCTTGTGCCTATAACAAAACAACCATGTCATCATACCAGTATAGTGTAACATTATCAACAAAGAATAGTAGACAGGGTGAACATTCACACAAAATATACATTAATTTGTATACTGCTCTTGCACCAGTATTAAAGAATGCTGCTACAGAACAAAGAGTCCCTAAAGCATTGTTGAGTATTAAAAATAAAATATCTGACCTGAACAGTGTACCAATATGTCTCATTCCTGTGTCTAGTAAAGTGACGCTATCTGCTTATTATGGTGGTAGATCATGTGCCACTGCAGTACAATAGAAACCCACTAGTGGGACCAAATCTAATCATTTCAAGGTCATACCAAATAAAAAGATCCATCCAAGCATTTTCATTGTTTTCACAGACACACAAACTCTGACAAAATAGTTATGTTATTGTCACAAGTAATAACAAAGACATAACTGAAACAACATTTTTTTACTGCAGCCAAGTCTTGGTTAACTACAGGGCATGTTTTGCTATGACAATGGTGAAAGTTCTGTTCCTCACAGATATGTCCCTTTCTGAGGCACCTGCAAAATTGGACCTGCACAACTCCTTTACAGACCAGGGGGTGCAAGATTTCATTTCTGCGGTTTGTAAGATTTATCAACTGAGTGGACAGATTATGTTCCACAACCTACAAATTTTCTTGTCGAATACACACAATATAAACGAAGCAAAATGTCAGGATATCTGTACTTATATATTGTATTCAATACCAAAGAAGCTTGCAAAGTCCACTGTGCATACCAGCTACATATAGTTTGAATATTGAAGATGCCTTATGCTTATGTGCAGTGACTTCAACAATAAGTGACCCAGGCTCATTGCATTTGATAACCCAGTACACCTAACAGAAGTTCCCTGTATGAGAAAATCAAAGAAAGTTACATCTTACATTTTTAGGGTGTGCAAATGTAGGAAGCACAAGACTTCATGTGGAATTCAATGTACATACATGTTTTCCATTATTCTATATTTAAACCTAGAGAACCCCCTTTTATATTACAGTAACATTACATTTTCAAATGTTGAGTTTCAACTAGAAAGAAACAAAAATGCAATACAATACCTCTTTCAAATTTTGCCTCAAAACTGTATAAAATGTTGTTGAGCAAGCCTACAGTTTTTATTGTAAAGACAATTACAATTTGTTCTTATGATAGGGCTAGTAAAAGTCTTGCGTTGCCCAGTGATGCACTTTTTATAGATGGTTACTTCAAGATTGTCTAATTCTGGTATGACACCAACTTTATCATCATATGATATCTTATCAACACATCGGGTATCAGGACACAAAATATTTTGTAATATTTGACAATTTGAAAGCCTTTTCCATCAGTAATCGTGAATCTTGGTCTATCACCACAGGCACAGTACGATGTATGGGCTGTAACATGTTATCATCAACCTCTCTCCTTACTCTTTTGTTTCACTGTGAAAAACAGATATTTCTCAGATGTCCAAGCTCTGGCTACGTGCTGTCATCATTACTCCATGCACACCTATACCAACAACATACTTTCAATGGAATCCAGCGTTGTACTTGACAATGTGCATTGGATGGTCCTCCCTTCCCCTCTTTCTATTGGCTGAACCTTTTTATATCAGAGAATCATGGGGAGGAACCGTTTGAAAAAGATCAAGGAAAGGAACATACCATTAAAAAGGGATCATGGGGAGGGACAGAAGAACATAACGGTTTACATGATTCTTAACTACAGTGAAGCTTGGTCACCAGGTTTCAACAGGATAGCAAAATTTGTGGCTTGAAAGACAGAAACAAAATCAGTCAAAAAGAAATATGACTATATCTACATAATAGTTCTATAATACAATGATAGTCATCATGATCACATTTCTGATTCAGAAGCAGTCACAAAGATCAGTCAGTCTTTGGCTATTTACAACACATAGTATGAAGATGACAATGATTTATCATCTCAGTACAATGTGGTCATCAGGTCTGGAGTTTCTTCTACTAGTATTCTAAAACAACTTGACTACAAACAGAAGCAGTGTACACGTAACTACATATACATCTATCTACATGTTCTGAAAGTGAATGACCTGACATATTCAGTGTTACATACCTGGAGTAGTAAATAAAAAGCAAAGGTGCAACTTAATGAATGTCTGTAACTGTTATATGTAAATGTTTGCTGATGGTCTCATCCAAGAAGAAGCACATGTGCTACAATGCTCTCAATACTGGCATAGCAACCACTAATACACACTGTAATATCACTGATTTCATTTCACCATTTCATTTATGCTTCCTGTAAGACAAACCATGCTATCATATCTGAAGAAATGTAATTTTACCATAAGAAATTTTACCATAACTATATGGTACCTTGCAATATGATAAGCATTCTTCACACCAAAGTTGATAAATGGTAGTTCTTTTACATTCCATTGCATTGCACTAACATCATCTTCTAATTCATATACCTATTTACAAGGGCGTGATCGTATCATAATTTTTCTCCTTCCAAATACAACAAAGAGGCAACATTCTAATATCAAGCTTATTCAATATTTTTCATTTACATGTACATTGAAGATACCATCCCCTCAGCATCAGATCAATAAGTTCATATATTATTAAGCCACATCAACTTCAACAATTGACATTGAGCATCCAAAACCAGGCTAAAACACTTTATTTAAGAACTCAATTGACCCAGTTTGTGTCCTTCGTACATATAAGATACATGATCTGGAACAGATGCACTCTTAAACAAGCCCTAAAATGATAGATACATGTAACTAGCATTCCATTCTTTTTCCTGTTTACCTAACAATAATGATTTTGGATTAATCAATTGGTTTATCTAGGTGCAACTGTTAATCAAATGTTGCTACATACAAAGTGTATGTGCCATCCAGAATATGCTTGATGTGGCTATCCAATGGATAAAAATGGCAAGAAACTACTACAGGATGTTAGTTTGACTCTTGGAAGACCAACTTGATCCTCCACTGAATAGGAGAGACACAGAAGTTTGCTTGTAATGAGTGGATGGTAAAGGCCTTAACAACGTAACAAAAGTAATCATTGACATTTACTACATAAATGTTGGTGCTTTGATAATGCAAATGCCCTACAAATGTTGAGCGTTTCTCTCTCTAAGTTTGAATGTTTGCAGGTCTTTGTTGATGTGGGAAATGTTTGATTTTTTTTCACCCTCTACTATAACGTTGGTGTTTTGGGCGCTGTAGTTGATGTGGGTGTCCTTGGAGAGGGGGAGGAATCCTTCTTCGTCACTTCCTTGATCGATGTTAGGGTCTTCTGAAACCAGCTGTTTCTAGAGGCCTAGAAAGTAGGAAAAAACAAATGACAGTGATAAAAGTGATAGAACTAGAACAATAAAAATGGCATTCCTTCTACTGTACCAATAACACTTGTACATTGTGTAACATTATCATAGCTGCAGAACTAAATCAACCTTAAATGCTTTCCTGAAACTTTCTCAATGACAACAATGCTCTGGATCCTATTATACTGAACTATGACAGTGTACAGTGTCACATTATCCTGTAGATAACAGTTCTACTGAAACAGTTCAGATGCATTTCCACCAGCAACAAAATCTAATGTTGTGTGAACAGATTTTTCTGTAAGTTAAAATACATTGAGAGCTTTGATCTGAAATGATCTGTGTTCAAACTTGACTACACTGAATCGCTGACCTGGGTCTTCCTTAATGACTACAATTCTCCTATATATTGTATGGAACTATAACAGCGTACACATTATCCTGTAAATTTCAGACAGTGCCAAAAAAATTAAACCTATTTTCACCAGATAAAAATGTTGTAATATATCTTTCTGTTGGTCCACATTGCTGGAGTTTGGAGAGCTTTGACCTGAAAGGATCTATGTTAAAACATGACACTACACCAGAGCCACACACAGTTTCCTACCTGTATCTCAGACAGAGCAGCATTGAGTTGGTGCTCCAGGTCCTGGTTCTTACACTCTGCCTCCACCAGCTGCAGTTTGGTCTGTGCTTAAACCTGACACTACACCAGAGCCACACACTGTTTCCTACCTGTATCTCAGACAGAGCAGCGTTGAGCTGGTGCTCCAGGTCCTGGTTCTTACACTCGGCCTCCACCAGCTGTAGTTTGGTCTGTGTTTAAACCTGACACTACACCAGAACCACACACAGTTCCCTACCTGTATCTCAGACAGAGCAGCGTTGAGCTGGTGCTCCAGGTCCTGGTTCTTACACTCGGCCTCCACCAGCTGCAGTTTGGTCTGTGTTTAACCTGACATTACACCAGAGCCACACACTGTTTCCTACCTGTATCTCAGACAGAGCAGCGTTGAGCTGGTGCTCCAGGTCCTGGTTCTTACACTCGGCCTCCACCAGCTGCAGTTTGGTCTGTGCCAGCTCCAGCTCCATCTCTCTCAGCTGTTTCTTCACCACCTGAACATCTGGATCTGGCAACAAAACATCAAGACTGTCTTACTCATCAGGGAATTTTATCTATGCACAGTCCAATTTGTTGATGTCAGCTGTATTTTTGCTGAACTTGAACTCAAATAATTTGAACTTAACCAAAAAATACAGTGTGCTTTTAAAGGTCTGATTAACCTTTGAGGGACTGTTTTGGAGCCAATTTAGTCAGTCTGTCAACAAAACATCATGTCTCTTCTTTAGCATTACATTTATCGTCATCAGGTCTGAATGGGACTTTGTTTGGTTGAAGTGCAAACTTTTACCAATTTCTAAACTAAACAACTAGCCCACTATAACGCTCCTTCACCTTTATCCGCGAGGTAACCTATATCCGTTGTTTCTAAAATGGATATGAATGAGTATTTATGGATATCAAATCGATGGACGCTGGTCTCAAACTGCAGTATTCTTGAAAATATTGCAGTTTAAAACTGTTCATCGACTTGATATATGTATTACTAAGTACCCTGGTTTTGAAAACAACATACATGTATAGGCAATCCCACGGATAAAGATGACCTAGCGTTACATGTAGTTGCCATATACACATCAGCGTTGACTAGTATGAGAGTTACTTACTCTCCGTGCCATCAGGTGTCTCCGGTAAGGCTTCTATCTTGACATCTCCATTCTCTGTGAACAGCTTGCAGCACTTTTCACACGTCTTCACTTGGCCCTGAGAGTTTGAAAGGTGTATTGTAAAGACACAGTGAGCTACATAACAGGCTCACAGGAGTCATCAGTCTCATTTCCAAGGACATGGCATGATCAGATACATGTATTAACTGTAAATTCATTGATGTAGGTTAGACATCCAGGTAATAAAATATGCCAAAAAGCAGTTACTCAAGTAACTGGATATGATTTTGGAAATGGTCAGACATTGCAGACTACCATCCGGTGTCTTTCGTCAGCTTATCTATAAATTGTTGGCTGTTGACAAAAACCTTCATTATTAAATTTCTTCCCTGCAGAAGCTTTCCTTAGAAATTCAGAGCAAGTCCTTTAATAAAAGTTGGCGTCCAAGTCAAAGAAAGTTGTCTTGACCTTTATTCTTGCCAGCTCCTCCTTGGCAGCAGTCTGCTGATGCTCCAGCCTCTCACTCAGCTGGGTACAGATCTACAACACAGCAAGGTTTAACTTTTTGTAATCTATCTTGAAGTTCGTGTCTACCTTGTCCTCTCTATCTTCATGTCTACCTTGTCCCCCAAACTACCTGGCAGTCAAAGTACTATGTAGTAGGTAGTAATCTAGAGAGGGCATTCATTGAAATTAAAACCCCTTTTTTACTCAATTAAAGATCCAAAGGATACTTAAAGGTTACGGCTTACATAAATATAAGCTGGAATAGCATTCTTCTTCTTCTCTTTAAGTCAGAAACATCATGATTCAGACAAGTTTGTGAGTGAGGGCTAACATTAACTGACCATTACCAATACGAGCGATCGCAATGATGTCACGGTGACGCAGTGATAGGCAAAAAGCAGGTGTTGGACAACAGATAGATTTACATTTTAACCAGTAATTTGATCTGCTAATTTAAATATCAATTTTTAATCCAATCTGCTGATGTCTTGGTAGGCACCAACCGTCCAATACCCCGGATATAAACAACAACAGCGATCCCTTGTATAGGAGGCAGGGCTTACAAAGACTGCTTGTGAGTATCTTCTATTTGTTTTGAAAATTATTGCAAAATAAATCTTTAAAAAAATGTAGCATTCTACATGACAGAATGCTGTTCTCCCATGATTTTCCCTACCTGCTTGTAGTCTGCGATGATTGTGGCATTTCTGTTGATCTCCTTCTCTGTGCGCTCCAGCTCTCTCCTACACATGGTCTTCAGCTGGGGCAAGGAATCATTATAGTTCAATGTCAAGTATAAGGAATGGTCCAACTCAAATTCAAGATAATGCAACAAAGATTAGTTTATTTTCTTTTGCATACTTCAAAGACAGTCTCCAAATATCTACATGTAGATATATAGTCTTATGAGCAGACTTATGCAATCAACTGCAACGTGTTCATATGTACAGCAACGGAAACATAGCCTGGGTACCATCTGATTTCTACCGGGACTCCTCACACTTGCTGCCTGTTTCTTTGCAGTGCAGGAAGAGTAAGGAGCCAAGGTAGTAAAAGCAGATGGTACCTAGGCGAACGGAAACACTCAGTTCTTCAATATATTTTTACATGACTTTTAGGGACCGTACGATATTTATCGGGGGGGGGGGGGGGGGGGCTGGTGCATTGGAAGTCGGATCAAAAAATTTTCTGATGGCCCTCCCCCCCATCTCAACAAAATTTAACGTGACCCTCCCCCTCCACCTAAAAAAAATCAACATGGCCCTCCCCCCCGACAGGCATAATTAAACGGGTAGCAAAACAAACGATAAAATAATCTTGATATAGACGTCATGCAGGGCACAAGGGCGCCGGTGTTCTCGCCAGGATTTTTTCACAGCGTCGGGGCAGGGGCCCGGGGGTATGGTCCCCCGGGAAAATTTGGATTTTCAAACCCTCTAAAACAGAATTTCCTGCAATTTGAGAGGAAAATCATGCCCTTGAGATTGGATGCCGGTTGCCTTTTTTACTCCCGTTTTTCAGTAATCGACCTCCGCCCTCTGCCCAAAAATACGTTATAACTATAAGCTCGGGGAATCAGCAGTCCGTGATCTGGCCCGGGTATTATTTGTCCAGTCATGTCTATATGAAAATTTTGGGTTTTGGATGCTTCCAAACAGGGCTCTAGCCAGTGAGTTCGTTTATAGCCCATGGAAAAATCCTGCCAATTTTTTTCCGGCATTGAATTGAATAAAGAATGCCTACCTCGTGCGATAGATGTTGCGCCCTCCCGCATCAAATGCTAGTAGTTTTTCCAGAGGATAGAATAACGGCGCCTGTAATCACACCTTGTGTTTTTTTTTTCTATTTTGCCCAATGATTTTACTCAAATTTATCATTTATCGAATCGGTCGAGATTTACAAGGCCGCGCCGTCATTTTCCACGAGTGTGCGTTTGTTTCGTGCGACCTCAGGTAACCCCGTTTTCGGCGTGAAATCTTTATTTGGCTCACCGCTGGATTTCTTTTTACATAGAGTAGAGTAGCCCAAGAACGTTATACATTATACGAAGTAGGGCGATCTGCTGCGTCTTTGGCAGTGATCAGTGACGCTGTAGCCTTGAAGGAGTAGCCAGAAAAGACGTGCTGGGCGCTGCGATCGACAGTCCGTCTGGGGAGGGGGGCGTGCCGCGCCATGTGCTACGGACGCCAATGCCAGTGCACAGCCGACTCGATCGACGCTTGACAAGTTATCAATATTGCGGCCCCTTTTCTGCCGCAAATTTTGTCCTTTTGAAACAAAAGAAATGTTTTAAATAAAAAATAAAGTGTATAGTTTTGGATTCTTCACATATTTACCGTGCACCGCTTTTGTAACTTAAATATTTGGGGAAACTCAGCCAAGCCGAGTGCGTCTTTTCAGAAAAAAATAAGTCCGTAGACGGAATGACGTATGCCTGGCGGGAACGCTGGTCCAGGGCAGCGCCACATTGGGGGGCCTAGGGGGGCGAAGCCCCCCGGAAGCTCTTGCATTTTAGGCTATTCAGAAAGCTTATTCTATCAGTTTTAGGGCCATGTCAAGATATCAAAACAAAAAATAGTATAAACAATTCTTTCAAAAAATTAACATGACCCTCCCCCCTATCTAAAAAAATTAACATGGCCCTCCCCCCACCTCAAAAAAATTAACATGGCCCTCCCCCCTAACGCACCAGCCCTCCCCCCCTGATAAATATCGTACAGTCCCTTATCACTGTGACATCAACAAAAGTCTCTGAGAAAAGCCCTGAGCCCACCTGAGTAGACTCCACCTCCAGCCGCTTCTTCTCCTCCTCTGCATCCACCAGCATCTGTTTGGTCGCCAGCAGCTCCTTGTTTAGGGTGTCGGCCTTGTCTTCTGACTGTCAGGACGAGAAAAATACAGACACTGATTTCAAGGTTATATTCCATAGCTTTCTTTTCTACGTTTGTCTTCTTTTCAATGATTGTTGAGACATAGAAAAAAGACAATTCTAAATCTACTAAAAATAGTTTCATCCAGTTGGTAGATCATAGGATATACAATGTAAAATGTTTTCTTCAGCAGGTGAGAAAAACTGGTTGTGGAAAAGAAATCTCCCATGTCCAAATCTAGATCAAGACTGAACAATAAATTCTGCACTCACCGCATCCAGGTCCTTTCTGAGGGAGATCTTGCTGGTGACCAGCTCGTAGGCAAGGTCGTCATTTTCCTGTTCCAGCCGCATGTTCCCCTCCATCAGTCGCTTGTTTTCTCTCTGAACAAGCCGAGAAGAACAGATCAGATTCCGTGAAAATCATATCTAATTCTGTCTTTTTTCAAGCTTCTACCAGTGTTTTTTGCTACTTAAAACCTTAAGTTTTCATTAAATCAAAGTTCTGACATTTCTTATAAAATCGTCTATCTTTTCTTTTGTACAAATCTTAAACTTTTACCTGCAGTCTCTCCACAGGGTCTTCCTGCTGCATTTCCTGCTCCTTGAGGGTTTCATAATCCTTCTCATGCTTCTTCAGCTTCTTCTGGTTAATCTGCAGGACACATTTCATTTGTTCATCTTCAAAACCAAATGCAGTGGTCCTTCCAGTTTTAACATTTCTTCCATAGAGCCCATCAACACAAACAATCAACACATCAATCAACAAGAAAGGCCACATTAGCAAGCAGATAATGTTTCACATCTCCCTTGCCATACAAAAATATAAATCTTTTGCAGAAAGAGAACAACCTAAAAGTTACTTCTACCCCAAAATGGACTATCAATCATCAACCTATATAAAATATTTCACTCCATACCCATGCCAAAATAGATACAGAACATACAAGTTGTATAATGTTTAATACAGAGATGGACAGATGGACCAAGGTAACATCTAAATACATATCTCATGGTACTAAATGGACTTGTGCAGTTACGTTGTGGATATCCCAGCTGATCAGAACCAAGGATGAACCGACCTTCATGGAGCAGGCCAGCCTGAGCAGCTGCTGTGCATTCTGCTCTGACCGGTACAGTTTGGGCAGCTGCACGCGGAAGTACTTCAGCACGCCCTCGAAGTCTAATGCCAGTAGATCCTTCCTGGATGTCTTCAGCAGGGCCAGCGCAATGTTGTAGGTCACATCGATACCCTGAAAATTAATGTCCACACATCATTACTTCAATGTCCAGTTCTTAGACTTTCTCTATCAAAATCGGTAAATCTGTATGAACAAAGGTCAGAATTATAGGCAAAAGAATTTCCAATCTACCTCCATCTGAATTTCATGTCATTTAGGTCAAATAAGATCAAAACATTTTCTGTAAAGGTGATTGTTGAAATTGCCAGGATGAGAAGGAGAAAAAAAAAGAAACTTAAAAAAAAAAAGTTCTTGTCCCCATAAGGGAGGGAAATACAATTAAAATGTAACGTTAAAGCTGCTACACTTATGTCTTGTAAATCAAGGTTCACTCTAGAACATATTTCAAGAAAAATAGTTATGTACAGGTTGAAATTCCCAGACTGACCTCACTGAGAAAGATGTCAATGATGCGGAAGACCATGTAGAGGGGAAACTTGGCGGTGAAGAGCGTCAGGAACCACTGGGAGGCGTACATGTGGGACTCAATGTTCAAGTCCAGGAAGTGCTGGTTCAAGTCCGGGAGGTAGTCCTGTGAAAGACAGATATTTTGAACAAGTACAATAATGACAACATCCTGACAAAAATTTTCTGCAATTGATGAGCATGACATAATTTTACAGAAAACTTTCTTTTGCAATTATATATCTCTTCATTTAAGGACAATTCGATCTCTTCAACTGGATAAGATTCAGAGATTATTTCCTGACGATTTGAGTGACATCTATCTTTCTTCTTCAAGTTCACTAGAATGAACTGGCCGAAAGAATTATTATTACTTAGCACATATGTAACACATGTTGAGATTGTTCCTATAATGAGACAACAGCACAGGAACTGCTACTGTCCCTTGGATGATGGCAAGCAAGGGTACGTCTCTTGATTTTCAGCATCTAAAGATTCTGTCTAAACAGTTGCAGTTCTGATGATACCTGCTAGACTGCTCTCTTAAGCTTTAAAAAAAAAACTACTGTGTTTTTCATTACCTCTATCAATCTCTCCAGCACATAGAACCTCATGTGCAGCTCCTTGAAGTCCTCCTTGAACAGGTCCCTCAGGTTGTAGTCAAACATGGCCTTCACCAGCACACAGAACGCCTGCTCCTCTGGCATCTGGGGAAAATGCAGTAGGGTACATGTACTCTGGTATTAGTATCAACTCTCATAATTCCACCAGGTGCTGTAATACTGCCACATAAAAAGAAAAATTGTTACCTTTGCCAGAATGGCTAAGGTTATGTTTTCGGTTTGGTGGTGTGGTTCTCCCCGTTTGTGAGCAGGATAACTCGAGAGGACTTCGATGGATGCAGCTGATATTTGGTGGGTGGGTAGGGGTGTGGAAGACGAAGGTCGAGTTCGATAATGGGCCTCCTAGCGGCTTGCTAAGGTACTGCAGCAGGACCTGCATGCTTGATATCTCGCGTTCCGGACATGCTGCGGTCGTGATTTTTGAGCGTTAGGGAGCCCTTAAAGCAGGGAGTGATTGCTGCGAGTTTGGGCCCCCTAGTGGCTTTCATGGAAGTGTAGGCGCCGGTTTAATTGCAAACTTTTGTCTGCGGACAGCATAACTCGAGAAGACTTCGACGGATGCAGCTGGTATTTGGTGGGTGGGTAGGGGTCTGGGAAACGAAGGGGGAGTTCGATAATGGGCCCCCTAGCGGCTTCCCTTGGTACTGCAGCGCAACTTCCGGGTGTGTTTTCTCATCTTCTAAACATGATATGGTCACGAATTTTGGGTGTTAGATAGCTCTTATGCTCAGGAGTTAGTAACATAAGTTTGGGCCCCCTAGTTGCCCTTATTCTTGGTCTACAGATTATTAAATCTTATGTGTACATAGCATGTATACACCCCATCATGTATAATGTACTGTCCCTATAAACAATTTTCTTGTAATCGTATCGTCTGGTTCATAGTCGTGTTGACCTCTTTTGCAGCAACTATGACCTTTGGGGTCACTTCTTGTCAATCTTACACTATAGGCTTGGGCATGACGTAACCATTACACCCAAATATAGCCACAGTGCCAGAATGGCTATGGTTATGTTTTGTGCTTGTGAGTCTCTCTGTGTGTGTGTCTGTGTGTGTGTGCGTGTGTGTGTGTGTGTGTGTGTGTGTGTTAACAGCATAACTCAAGAAGCCTCGGATGGATCCCGATAATATTTGGTAGGTGGGTAGGGGTTGGGAAAACGAAGGTCAAGTTCGATAATGGCTTGCTAAGGTACTGCAGCAGAAACTCAATTTTTTATATTTATACATGCAGAGGCCTGCTCTTGAACACCATAAAATGAGAAATGTATATACCTCAGGATTACTGATGCTACATTTGTACATCCCTTTAAATCACTTTGAATTCATGTATTTTTCTCATGTGGCAGTATCATGGCATCTGGTGGAATTACATGTATGAGAGACAAAAGACAAAAATTGTTCAATCTATTTTCACAGTAAACATGGACGCTAGTTTGTACTTTATGAAAATTACATTCATCCAGAAGTACTCAATGCAGAGTTTAAAGAATCATCTTTGTTCTGTTGTACAAAATAACATGATGAATGGTATACATGTACATTTAACAAAGCTAGGACAGTCTGTATCTGAGTCTTTGGTCAGGCAGACAGAGAAACAGATACATGCTTCACCAATATATTATGCTGGAAAGTCAGACGGCAGAAGTCACTTAGCAGCAACCATCAACACCCATAATGTGTCTGCTGAGTGCTCTGCTGACATATTGCTGACTTTGAATCCATTCTTGATAAGCTTTATCAGCTATCCTGGCTCCCCTAGCAGACTACAGTTGTAACTTACATGTACTCTACATGTCAGACTAACAGATAACAGGGACAATATCAACTTTAGTAGTCTCAGTCGTACAATTTAAGGACTCCATCATGACTTTCAAAACCATTCCTAAATTTTCAGTATATACTTTCTAGGTTATCCTTCCTCCATGGGAAAGTTGTGATACATGTTGTCTGAAAGTAGACACATATACTACCAGCCATGACTTGACTTGATTGATTACATGAAACTTGACTGCCAACATGATGTATCCAGGCTATACAGTCTGACTTCTGGGACTCTCATAGTTTATCATCTAGGGTGTTAACATCAACTTTCATGATTCCACCAGGTGCCATAATACTGCAACATCAATACAACATTGTTATACAGGCCTTTTCAAGATTGTATTGAACACCTACATTTGTAAATATCTGAAGTGTATATACCTCAGGATTACTGATGTTTCATTGATACATGTACATGTACATCCCTTTCAATAACTTTTTGGATTCAAGTATTTTTTATCATGCGGCTGTATTATGGCACCTGGTGGAATTGTAGGAGTTCATCACCAAGGACAGCTATGTTGTACTGAGTAAGTGGTGTTCAGCACCAAGGACAGGTATGTTGCACTAAGTGAGTGGTGTTCAGCACCAAGGACAGGTATGTTGCACTACATGAGTAGTGTTTGGCACCAAGGACAGGTATCTTACATTAAGTGAGTGGTGTTCAGCACCAAGGACAGCTATGTTGCACTAAGTGAGTGATATTCAGCACCAAGGACAGCTATGTTGCACTAAGTGAGTGATATTCAGCACCAAGGACAGCTATGTTGCACTAAGTGAGTGATATTTAGCACCAAGGACAGCTATGTTGCACAGAGCTAGTGGTGTTCATCACCAAGGACAGGTATGTCACACTACATTGTAAGTGAGTGTGTTCAGCAATAACTGTTAATGTTTCAACTTAACGTGTTATATTCTGAATCTGAATTGGTTGACCTGTGTAAGTGCCATTTGGTATACCTGCTGCCAGTAACACACCAGTTTTACAGGCATCCAGAGGAGATCACTTTCATCATCACCATTATCTTCACTGCATGTCAGTTAATGTTACTGAGGCAGGCTGTCATTGTTCTCCACAGTTTCTTATCTGATGCTGTCCAATTTAACAACTCCCACGTGAATCCCATCTCTATAGGGTCTCACTCTACCATTCTCTGCCATGTGATGACTTGACAGACGAGAGACTACCTCCCTAATGTGACATTATCAAAGGATGAACTCACGTGGAGCAGCAGCGACGCCGCCAGGAAGGACAGCCCCTGGCAGTACCCGATCTCCTCGTCAAACACGGAGTACGCCTTGCTGATCTTGTACAGCGACTCCTGACCCAGGCTGCCCGTGTCCTTGAAGAACTCGTGTGCGGGAAAGGTTCTGTTGATGTCCCGCTGGATAACTTGTTCACACGGAGACTCCTGGAGTAATACAATACAGAACAAGGGATCAGAAAGAGATGGTAACATTTCAGAATAAAAAACTTTCCTGAAGAACTCGTGTGCAGGGAAGGTTCTGTTGATGTCTTGCTGGATAACTTGCTCACATGGGGACTCCTCGAGAAATACAATACAGAACAAGGGATCAGAGAGAGATGGTAACATTTCAGCCAATAAAAAACTTTTCTGAAGAACTCGTGTGCAGGGAAGGTTCTGTTGATGTCTCGCTGGATAACTTGTTCACAAGGGGACTCCTGGAGAAATACAATATAGAACAAAGGATCAGAGAGAGATGGTAACTTTTTTAGCCAAAAAAACTTTCCTGAAGAACTTGTAAGCAGGGAAGGTTCTGTTGATGTCTCGCTGGATAACTTGTTCAAGGGGACTCCTGGAGAAATACAATATAAAACAAGGGATCAGAGTAGAAAAAGTAGTAGTAGCGCAGTATTTGATTATACTGCTGCTGGGGTCCCTGACACAGGGGTAGGCAGCAGTTGGCTAGTCTTCACACCAGTCTTCCAAGCAGCTCTGTCTACCCTAGTTAGACCAAACACATTCCAACCAGGATTTCCTTGGTAACAGAGAGAACGAGATGATAACATTTCAGCCAAAATAAAACTTTCCTGAGAGCTAACTTATGATTAATTTCTTTATGGTCCTATCCACCAGCTATAAAGTAGTACATGTACAAGATGATCCTGTAATATCATTGGAAACTGTAGTAATACATGGTACTTAAAGAAATTCTTCCTTTGATATTGCTCATACAAGTTCCTTGTAAAAATTATTCCAAGTAACTTTGATAGTGACGTTTTTCTGCAAAACTGACACAGATCTGTGATATTGACCTTAAATGCCTTTGCACTTTACAACCTTTTCAAACTTTCAAAATTCATTTCATCTCCTGAACATCAGGGGTACCCGTCAAGATTGCATTGATTTCCGTGGGGGCTCATTGCCCACAAGACAGGTAAAATACGATGAAAGAAGGATCAAGAGGACAATACAGAGAAACATCTGACCAAATAAGAATCAGAACTTCTATAAATCATGTTGCATGACATTTTGTGGAAGAGACATGGAGTTAATCAAATGTTCAATGGAGCTTACGGAAGAGAGGCTCATTTTTATTTACCATCATCCAACAGTTAACTGATGACAACAGTATTCATTGACTGGCATCTTCTTCAAAATCATATATCCGTCTGCTTAGTAACTACATGCAATATGTTTCGGTTAACCAACTAAACATGAGCCGACATTTCTCCCCAACAGCACATACAGTACTAGCATTATACATGGGGCTCCACAGTCCACACCCTGCCTAACTAAGCAGAGCTGACTTCACAATGCTAAAATAGGTAAATATATAAAAGACTGCTTTGTCATAAGAAAAAATGCAGAAATTCATAATTAGCCCCACTCGATTGTAGTACAATATCAATGATTTAGGCTAGCTCTTATTGTTCTAGAAATTAGAATGTCAAATTTCATTCTATATTCATAATCTGCCTATGTACTATGATTAATACTTGTTTTAGTAATAAGGATGATAAGTTTGTTTCTTGTTTTTTTTGGGCATACATTGTACCGTGTACGATCGTTGCGCAATAAAGTTCTCCTTCACAGGAAAACTACATCATGTATGTCAAAGTTACACTTCTTCTTTATTTGTCGGGCAGTCTTTGGGGTAACAGCTACATTGTACTATATGCAGTTGTCCCCAATTTGTCATGCTTTGCAGCCGACCCAGTAAACATCATAATGGGGCTGATCACGTTTGATGTGATACACTCCCTACAGTGAAAAAGCGCCGACAGGATTAAGTGATAACTTTTATAGTGTTGTCAGGCTGCTTTTACAGCATTTTTATCTCATCTTGCACCTTGTGATATGGTTAATAACACTGCAAACTAAAACATTTTGGGGCAGTTTGTCTACGATAAATCACGATTTAATGCCCACATGTGCATACACTAACAATTTGGGGAATAAAATGACTGCATAATTCCTGACGTAGGTCAAGGAAAGTGTCACCCTGTTGTCTGGTAGTCCACAAAGTTTTTGTAAAACCTCATAAATACAAACTCTCTTGGCATTGTATACAGCACATCTATTAACAACCATTCCCAGTGAAAGCAACAAATTCCCTACAGTGCAACTGTTACAACAGGATTAGGTATGTGATAACATTTAATGTATTTGTCAGTTTGACTTTGTTCTAATTTTATCTAACTTCACACCTTGAAATATGAAGAACACAAGACCAGACTAAGGCACTTAAGGGTGGTTTGTTGACCATAAAGGAAGATTTGACATTAAGCTAATCGCGTCTAATTTTACAACTCTGAAAAAATGTCACTCGTTATTCAGGTAATAAAATAGTTATAATGAATAATTCATGAGATAAGGCAGACAGCATCGACAGTATTTTAAGTACAGGAATTTGCCTGGGAAATCTTACAGTAATTAGAGATATACAGGCGATCCTAGTATGTCTTGATACACATAAGACAACTTGCTGGAAGTAGACTAAGAGCAACTTACATGTAAATGTCTGTAAATATGTAATGCTAATTCACTAATTCATTAATCTGTGGGATAACCTATATCCGTTGTATTTTAAATCAGGGTGTTTAGGGATATCCATATAAGTCCATAGCAATTGCAATATTTTCAACATAGAAAAATCTTGATGTTTGAAACTACCGTCAGTCCACTTGATGTCCCCAAATACTCTGTTTTTAAGTACAATGGATATAGGTTACCCCACAAATAAAGGTGAACTAGTGTCAAGTTCTTACTACAAGACAAACTGAGCAAACAGGCAAACAGAAAGGAAAAGAGGAAACATATCTCTTTGATCTATGGCAGACAGCTTTGCAAGTACCTAACCCATGATAGAATGGCCTATTCTATCCTCTATTCTACCAGACATCTTCCATAGCTGTCTGTTTCAGAAAGGAAAAGCATTTCCTTATCATCTGTGGAAAAAGCAGCTATCTCAAATTGATCTCTGCAATATGTATGGCTATTACTAGCCAGATTTTCTGCACCTCTGTAAGGCTTTTTGGTTGCACCAAACTAATGTCTCTATTACTGGCATAAATTGGCAGTGTCAAAGCAGCTTACATGTCAAAATTACAGAAAACAGGACTACTTGACGTGTTTCAATTAGAATTGAGCATAAATTTTAAACAAGTGTTTACAGCTTTCCTCACACATAGTGGCAGAGATATGTGTTCTTTGAGTGACTCAGTGCTTTTTTTTACAAGTTTTTCACTAAGTTGTCCTCATAAAGGACACCACAAAAGTCAGCTGAGTGCTTCTTAATCCACCTAACACACTTTGATTCAGAAAACCCACATATCTTTGGCAAGATGAGACAGAGATTTCCCACACCTAATCTTCTACAAGTCCAGACTGATTGCCGTGGCTCATACCTTCACACTGATGATGAGAAAGACGTCCACAAGGACACGATACAAGAAGGGGCATGTACTGCCACGGTCTACTGGGCCATTCATTAAGGTAGGCTTCTGCAGGCATCAAGGGGATTGGCCAAGATCAATTGGCACACAACCTTTCCATAGCAGAAGGTTACTGCCCTTCCCATCATTGTTAGAAGTATAAAGGTAGAGGGTGTGTGTGACAAATGCAAGAGACAAAACCTTGTGCCAAAGAACAAAAAAAGAAGACCATAGAACTTTGTGGAGCATTTTCCTTTTGTCTTGAAGTGCATTTTGTGTCATTATACATACAATATAGACAAAAGAGCGTATAAAAGACACTTTGAAACGTTTTGTAGGTTGACTTGACTTTAACTTGATTTTCTAATGAAAGGTACTAGAGCATTACTCTTAGACAAAATGGTCTGACAAACGGTGCTGCCATGATATGTACATGCAATTCTTTGAAGGTCTTTGAGGGCTACATTTTCCTTTGTCTTGGGTCAGTAACTGACATAAATGGCCAATTTTTAATCCTAGTTCTAAGGGGCCCTAATAACACAAGACAAAGGAAAATGTAATATAGGTTGACACATCTACTGATGAGCAAGTTCCATTATGTTCACACCCAAAATACCACAATGTCAATTATATGCATACAAGATACTCTTGCACCGATGATACTATTTTGGGAGTTTCACTTTAGTTTAAGCCACAGAGTTCTGTATGTGAGTATTTTTATGAGAAACAAAGACCAAGCAAGCAAGCAACCAACCACCAACTAACCACATGAGAAATTACCTTCCTGGCAAAATTACATCAATCATGTTGCAACCTGCCAGTTTATCAATCTTCTGCTTGACAAAACCAATATGTTACACATTTACATTGATGAAGCCTAAAGAAAACTTTTAATCCACTGCTGTCGGTACTCGGCACTGCAAGTTTCATGCAAGATCCAACCTTGACATTTATCAGAAATCCTCAACAGACAACTAGGAGCTGATTGATGACATGATTCACTTGTTAAACCCTGTTTCCGATAGATTTCCATCATTGATGGATGCGCCTAACAACAGCTCACATTTCAGCACCTGGACAGGACCTGACACCTCTCCACAGCACAGCGCTCTGATAGATAGACATAAAAAAGAAGCTACTGTCAGTTGGGATTTCCCAAGCCACAAATCCTTGGGTTTGAGGTTTAACAAGAGTATGAATCCCTGGTTGTGATGGAAAGAGAGGATTTCCATACGCATCCAATTTATGCATCATGCTTCTCTCCCTGTCAGGAACTGACGTCAGGCAAAAGCGAACAAACATCTATCAAACCTTTCAAATCAGTGAAGTGTACCTTGCCTATGGCATGGTAAAGGACTAGTTGTCAATACCATAAAGAAAACAGTCTATCACACAACTGGAGGTTCCCAATCTCTGATAGGAGACAGCGGTGTACAAAATTCTACCCTCCGGAGGTTTGTTCCACCATTCACTCTCCTCCATCTTTCCCAGAATTAGAAAGATGTATCATTTTAGCAATAATGTGTCGTCCTTGATTTGTTTTATCAAACCTTACATCTCAATTTCAGAGATGGCTGACATGGCTCATTAGCAGTGGAAGAATATATGGTCTAGATATAAGAAGAGGAAAGATTAGTTCTAAGTAATCAACCATGCCTAATCTCTCTGTGGGTGTACCTTTTACTGTAGCGACAGACTTACATGCATAGCGAGTGGTGGAATCAGTATCATTAAGTCACCATATCAATTCACGGAAGTGTCTCCATTTTCCTTGTCTAGGCAGAGCCTTTATTTGTACAATATTGGGGACAAATATGCAACACGAACCTACAAAACTGAGACAAATTCCAACATTTCTTCAAGCTGAATGAGGGCACGCTTTCTTCATAAAACATGCAATAGGAAATTTTCTTTTTCATACAAACAAGCAATGCACAACTGCACAATACTATTAACCAGCAGTGGCTTACAGATAGTAGGCATGTACATGAATTGTACATTACGTTTTTGGGATTTATATAATGGTGTAAATGGGATCTTGTGATCCTTTCAAGGTAGAATCGAAGCACAGGGCCAGTGTTATCTAAATCAGTCCGCAGCAATTAGATCTGGACTGCCAGCCTTACTACCGTTAGCTAAAGCCCTGCCTCCTGACTAACAAAGAACTTGATGAACGAGAAAGATTCAGACATTGGATAAGATAAAGAAGGACTTATTTGTAGAGAGAGTGATTACTCAGGACTGCAAGTAGATGGATGTTATCAGTGTAACTTGCTCATTTGTACATTCAAATGAGTATGGAGTCATTTGTTCCAGACGAAATTTAGGAAAGAATTAGTTTTGAAAGTACATGAACTGCAAAGTTACAGTGGCCACGCAAATGACGAGTTGGATAACAAAACTGATATGTTTTAAACTTTCGAACAGAAAATGAGACTGCCTTGAGAAAGCTATAAGTACTTGCTAAGAAAAAGGGTTGTACCGAAAAGCTTACACATCATAACTGATTCTTACCTATGCTTCATTTAGATGTTTTCCCTAGAATTACACGAAGCTCAAATTTTCAGACAGAATGTAGCAGTGACATTGTTCAAGCTGTTAGTTTTAATGTAGCTTAATTTCTCCTTACTTTATCTATTATTTGTGCTTTAATAATTGTGATATTCCGGTATTGTGAAGACTACATCTAAATGCCTTTTGAGGCAGATAATGGCAATCAATAAAGAATCAAAAGTCAAAGCAAATATTGCAACTCCTGTCTGATGTCAGCGACCAGGTCCCTAGTAATCTGCATGTTCATCTGGCTGTATCGTACAGCTTACATACTAATGGCGCCCTTCTGTCAAAGGCCGCCTGGAAAAGTACTGACAAGTCTGATTAAGATTTCAAAGATGCTCAGTGGGGGCTGGGGTTGGAATCTGGGTGACGCACGCCAACACACAATTTGGGACGCATGCAGAATGAAAGCAGCCTGTGACTAAAGATTTATCAATACACATGTCTGGGGTAGAAATATTATAAGCCTCTTTGGGAGGGCTCATGATCAGGAAGCTGGTCATGGTGGTGGGTAGTATGACAATGGAAAAGAAAGTTAAGAAGGACAGAATAGAGATATGAAAACTATTGACCTGAAGTACGTTGCAACAGCCTTCAGCTCAGAAGCTCAACCAGAACAACAGAACTTGAGAGATGATAATTCTAAAACTACAGCTGTATCAGGTTGATAAACTGCCTTTTTTTGTTTCAAATAACCTAGATCCCAGTGTCAGAAAGACTGTTACAAAACATATGTAGATGAGGGTGTTGTGTCACAAGACAACCAGCAAGCCAATAGATCATTAATACCCTTGAAATACCATTTCTACTTGCATTTTCAACAGTTTTGCAATGCAATGCCAAATAATCCACAGGTACCTTTCTGTAACCTGTCTGTATTGTATCCTTCTTTAATCAGATTAAGACATACATGTGCCTAGGGCTCATGTCTTCATATGCTGTATCTGAGTCATAGCACCTGTGCCATCTTCCCAGTGTGACACCATCCCAAGCTGCTTCCCTACCAATACCAAGTCTACTAATTACTAAGTCTTCACTGCTCCAAGCAACACTTCCAATCTGTTCCACACACTTTGTAAACATAGCTCACACAAGAATATCTGTCACTGATACTTTTCTTCATGAGAATTTGTAAGCACGTTGTCAGTTCTGAACTAAACACACCCATCATCTCCAAACTTAATTAGCTCAGAGGGGCTGCTGGTTACACACCTGGAAGATGATGATTCTACCCTGTACAAGGCAGCAGGTAAAATATGTACTATTGTACTGTGTATTGGTCCCTAACACAATAATGTCCTGCAGTAAGCCGTAATTGCTTCAAAAATAGAAATAAAATCAATGCACAGCCACTCACGTTCCCAAATCCATGTTCATTCCAAAATCAGTCCCTTTATTCTTTTGTGGCATTTTACAACCAGATCAGATATTTGCTGTTCTAAAAATGTCTTTCTTTATCTGGCTTCTGTAAGCAGCTGGGGACGATGGGCTTGGCGTTTATGATGACAGTAGGCAGTCCTGGGAGTTAGGCAGAATTCAGCACACCATACGGTATCACCATCATGAGGCAAAGGTCTACAAAATTGCAAATCAAATTTTCTTTCTTGCGTCCATGACCAGGGTACTGAATATGCAGCAGCTGTTGTCTGTGCACTGCTCTGATCTGTGACATGATAGATGACCTGGTGTACACTTACAAATCTGATGGTGGTGCCAATCTTGTTTAGGTCAATCCAAAAACACACTCATCTTCTGAAATCTAGTGCAACAGTCAGTGCCCTTAAACAGATGTGGTTCCAAGTCAAACAAGAACCCCATGCATAAAACATCTGCTGTAGCAAGGCCCTGTGTGAGGTCAGCCCCTCAAAAGATCTGAAGCTTGACTTATTGTTATGTATGGTTATCTATTTTTTTCCACAGGTCTTTCCGCTATATGCCCATGCAGGTCTGTTTTCATTGTCATGATATCGAAGGGGTGACAGAAATGGGCTAAATCTTGAAATGTTTGTGGTGGTTTAAATTTTGTTTTCTTGGTGGATGCCCTATCCTACAGTGAAATGATTACTCCATCAATATACATCTCCAATCATATCAATTCTGTACTACAGAATGGTAGCAGCTGTAAATTTAACTATGAAAGCTTCATTTCCCTTCTGCTGATGAATTAAATTCTTGCAAAAATAAACGAATTCACAGTACCCAAAATCGCTTTTATGTCCAACTTCTTTAGAAAGTACAGAGAAAGGAAAATTACAAGAATGCTAAAAATTATCAGAATCACTTTTACATCATTCAGACTTCATCACAGTCATACACTAACTTTCATGTTTTTCTTTTTGTGTGTCTTACAATCAGCAGATCCTACCATAAGTGGCCCCGCCAAACTTTTATCATCTACCTTCCCTGAAGCTTTCGGATGCAAGACGGGTGGTAGACATTGATATTCCAGGTGCATCTAGTCATCTAAGGTCAGGTCAAGTGTTAAGGCCAAGAAAATGATACCCAAAGGAACTCATTAGACCAGCAGCAGGAAATATGACCCATATTGAAGACTCGAACGAGGAACACGTCATCGCTCTACCCTTTGGCTTAAGTCAGTACGCCCTTCAAAACTTAAATCACCAGTGCAAACAGAGTTGAAAGGAACTTATTCATATATTCCTCAGCAGTCAGTAACAGGGGGGCAAGGTCCTGTTCCTTAAACCTTGGTACATTTGGCTAATTCAGCACTGGGTTAGAGTTCTTAGAAAATGTTTAGACTGGATATGAAAAGACATTTTGTTATTTAGTTGATATAAATTGCCGAGCTAATATCCAGCAATTTCAACTCCTTGAGGCTTTGAAATTAGGTATCAGTACAAGAGGTTAAACTCTTTGTAGTGGCAGCAAGAAAAAAAGTTTCTTCAACTCGAAAACGTTTGGTAGATGTAGCATGTTCAAATGATCAAGGGTGCTTTTGCACTGATATGGTTACCAGATGTACAATGTAGTCATATAACAACCCTCACACAGGTCATGCAGAAAAGAACTTTTCTATATTAAACAAAAAATGTTGGTAAAACTAACAACTGCATTTAACCCTGTTGGTCCCAAGGCAGTCAAATTTTTGTGGGTGTTTTAGGGTTGGGCAGCAGGAAGTATTCGAACAATGATCAATGGTAAATTTAAATCTCGGTGGCAAGCTCTGCTACCCCATCTCAGAAAAAAATGCTCACAACTGATTGTCTATTTGTCAGAAATGGCTCTTGTAGTATACAAAACTACAGCTGCAATATTCCTACTTTGGTGAAATGTCAATATCATCTGCAGTTCTGCTGCACTTTTGGCAGCCATAAACCTATTTTTATGGACTTCCTTCTGCCATCAAGCATCACATCAAACTGCATGCACGTTAGTCTGCCTGCAATATCATCATATCACATCACATGCTACAGCACAGCTAAGGTGAAGGCTTCTTCAAAGGATTGCTGAATCAAGTGCACCATTTGATAAATGTTAATGCATTGGAAAATGGCTTCAGGACATAACAGACCATATAGCAATGTCACGATATCTGCAACCTCTTCTTTGACCTTACAGGGTTACAAAATTTACTGCCACTATGAAGAATGAAGTGATGTTTATGATAACAGTAAACTGCACATTTCAATGTTCATGATGAGGTATACAATGTATCTTACACATGTGTGTGGTAGTGATAATACAAAGTTGCCACAGAGAGGCAAGCAATAATATATAGTGATTGAATGTGATAAGCAATGAGTATATCCTAGCAGGGCATGATTTCTTTGAAGATGGTTTCTAAGCGATAAAGGGAACTTGTAACAAGTCATAAGGGATACGTCACCACAGGTGTTCAACTGTACGTCTCCTGGTAATATATCATGCAGACCTTTTGAAGGTAGCAGGGGAGGTTACTCTATCAAAGATAGAACAGTTTAATTGGTGATTTGGGAGAAGGCTCACACCTGATATGGGCACATGGAAATGTACAGGCTCTTAGCAATCAGCCAGACAAGGCACTTTGCACGAGCTCTTCTGACATATTAATGTTGCCCCTGTGGTTCCGAGTTCTCTCCTGTTTCCTACTTTGTCTCTCTCAGAGACAGAATGCAATCATGCATAAAGGCAGGTATGAAGGTGACCTGATTAAACTTGAGTTGTAAGAATCACAACTTTGAAGTTTCCCCCAGTATGAATATCTCGTATACATCAGACAAGTATGGAGATGAAGGTACGGTCCAGTAGGATACATGTAATGTCCCGGGACGTTTGATAACATGTTTTACATACCCCTTTCACTAAAAATGAGTCAGGAGACAATAAGGATTCAATGAGTGCGTAACCAAGTTGACATATTCAATGAACTTTTAAGAAGTTGAGCTGTAATGAAAGAACAGTCAAACCTGTATTAGTGGCCACCCTTGCATAGCGGCCACCTTTTTTGTCGGTCCCTTAAATTTTTCCCATTGCCCTAAGCACTCACACTAAGCATTAAGAAATAATCTATAGCGGCCACTTCTCTATTGCAACTGTGGCCACATAATTTCCAGTCCTGTAGATACAGAAACACTGCCTACTGCGGCCAATACAGCCATAGTGCACGCACAGCAGCTGTGTTGTAATTGCTAGCCGCAAACAGGGTTCAAAACTGTTTGATTTTCACACGGTTATCAGAATAAGGACTTGACTTGGACCCAATAAGCATTGTGTGGTGATGGGAAAAATTGTACGAAATTGAGATTTCCAGCAACATTCCAACTTCTGAGACTTCTGTGCAAATTTTTTTTTTATTAGCTATTGTAGAGAAAGAACATGAAAGATGAGAGACCAACAACAGCAGACGGTCATCTGTGGAAGCAAAGTTCCTCACTATAAGGCCCACGCATGTTTACAAACCCAACTTCAGAACGTCCATCCGACTTCAGAAGACCCTTGAACCACTTTGACATCCACCAGAGGTTCTGATGATTAGACTTCAAAGAGCAGTAGTGGGAGTTAGCCCCTGCTCAAGGCTAGCAGTCGATCAACCTGCGTATCAAGCAGCACGGTCTGCATCCTGAAGGGTGCTAACGTGCGTCATCACTACATCCCAACCTGTGCTCCAGGGATTTCCTAAATTTCAATTACCAGACATCTTCAGATCTAGGTGACATGAGGCAGGAAAAAAAATCTATATTTGGGTCTAGCTCTTCTTACAGGATACTTGAAAGCCCGGAACCTGACGACATTTGGCACTAGTTTTGCAACATATACATATATCACAACTCGAGGTCCAGTTTTATTCCAGACTCCTTGTCTGTATCTATAACCTCCATGTTTGATTCTCCTGAAAATTTGGAAAGGCCACAAACGGGGGCATGGGAAAGTCATTCCATGTTATTAACCACGTCTTTGCCTCAAGAGGTATTCCATTCTATTGGACCTAAAACCCATCTCTTCAAGATTCTCAAGGCATAGTGACTGAACAAGCGATTTCTCAAATGTGTCTGGCCTACATTGTAAGGCCTGAGAATGAAATTGAAAATAACACCTTACGAGGCAAAATGATACTCATCCTGATAGAACACATACCAAAATAACACATCTCAGAATCTGTTTGACTCTGAAAGTTTTCAGGGTTGATAATTCAGCCTTTTCAAAATGGAACTGTTACATGACCTTCAAAAAAGTAAGTCTTCTTTGGTAAAGTTCATCATAAGGCAAACCTACTCTTCAGTAAAAGAGGAAGAAAAAGAATACAACTAGAAAGGTCACATTTTCACAAAAAGCTACATTTCAAAGCCTAAGGTTTGTCATCTGTGTTTTCATTGGATCCCGGTTTGAGCGAGCGTTTTGGGTCCTGCGCGCTGATACATTCACCTGTGACTTGTCCCCAAGAAAGGCAGACTTGCGGCCAATCAAAAAGCTGGAAATGTGGAGAGCATGTTACAGCCCCAAGTTTTTAGAAAAGGCCAGCATAAACAACATGTTTTTCCCTTCGGGAAAACATGAAAAGAAAGCAAGAAGGGCACAGACAATTTACTGTGTAATGGCTAGCAAGAATGTTCTGCCATGTGTGAGGAGGTTGAATCATAGCAACTTTTGCATAAAGACAAGACAGTACATAAATTATATCAAGCTCATAAAATTTAACAAATGTTGTAGTGAATGGCTGGTAGTCTTTCTACATCATCACCATCAGATGATCCTTTTCTTCTGCAATTTTCTTCAATACACTATGACATTGTACTTCTTACACAGCATCATCTTCAAACTAAATTGGCCTCACACTGGGACAACAAGCACCAGTGTGGCATGACATTCCAGGTACATTTAATCAAAAGATTTTTGTTCTTTCATTTAGCACAGGGTTACAAGCACACTGGTTTCCTTTGAAGGTCGACGACAATCCCGTTCGATGACAGTGCACTTGAATTGAAACAGCAATCATAACTGGCGACCATGTCCACTGGGACTCACCATATTCAAGATGCAATTTAGGAGCATAACATGCTTGGTTACTCTTTCATCCCCTTGAATGTGACTTGACTTACAACATCCTTTGCAGTGCTATCCTGTACATATATTCCTTCAGATCTTCAATGGCAGCCTTTTAATAATGTAATTGGGAGGATTACACACTCTTAGTAGAAGCCCAGTTAATATTAGACAGATTTTCCACTGCAGTTGAACTTCTTGATAGGGTTTTCTATTTAGATTTTCTACTTCTGGAATATATTTTCTTCTAGTCTTCTTCTTCTGATGTAGAAATCACTGGACAGGGTTTCTAGGGACTTTGTAATCTACTGATTGATTCCACTGAGCCTTATGTATGACAAAGAACCCACAGTGGACAGTACACTTTTTCAAAAAGAGGAATGTTATAATTATACCGTCCAGTGTTCTGACCATCCTGAAATTTTTCCGTACCCTGGATTTTGAATTGAAATCCTGTCGAAGGTGCAACGATCCTAGAGGGTTCCGGGGGCATGCTGCCCAGGAAAATCTTGAAATCTAGACCCTCTAAAATGCTATTTCCTTTATTTTGAGGAGCAAATTGACTCAGCTTTGTTCCATTTATATCTTTATATGTCCATCACAGACGACGGAGTGGGCAGAATTTCTGTCCATCCCCATCAGCAAACTTCCATCAAAGGACGGAAGGACAGATGATGGCTACAACCCTGTGTTACATTGTGCGTGTGAGTGATACCTTTTTATCCGATCAAATTCAAGGACACATCCCGGGTTGATACAAAGTGTGGTCGTTCACCTCTTACGCAACTTGGGTAAAGAGCGATGGTCCTTTCTTTGCATCTATATTGCAGGATACATCATACTGTCTTATGCTGTCAGTACACCACTTAGGTAATGCTTGTTTGCTGTAACATATAGTTTTATGTGAGCTTAGAGTGAAAAATTACCTACAGGTTTTCATTCATCTCAGCTGCCAACCATGCTGCATTCTCTATTTCATTTAACATAATGATTACCTTGACTTTATTAATCGAGCGTATCTGCAATGTAACATTGACTATCATAATTCCACTAGGTGCTATAATAACGACACCTCAAAAAAATGTTAGTATAGAGGTCTACCCAAGATTGTCTTGAACACCGAATGTTGAATATCCTAAATGTAATACAATTCAGATATTACCTGTTGAAGACAATCTTGAGAAGGCCTCTATAACAATGTTTTTGAGGTGGCGGTATAAATGCAAATATGGCACCTGGTGGAATTATGCAAATGTACGTTACATTTATTACCTTCACCAGGAAGGTTATGTTTTCAGTTTTGTCATGGTTATTTGGGTACAGAAGATAATCAACAGTTACTGTTAATTCATGTTAATCAGAACCTTATTTGCATTATCACAGAAGCATTTTTGACATATAAGTCTAAGGGTTTATCATAATTTGGCAAAGGCATGAGGTTGTGGAACTCTTCAATCTGACTTGTTCTTTTATAGGAAAAGGGGGAACATTCACTCCATCCATGGAACTAATTGGCAAAACTTTGTAATCATAATTTAGTCTGTCAACACCTAAGACTTGACTATGTGTATATTACATTGTATATTATTTTCTTTTGTTACAAAATATTTAATGCAAGACTAAATGGCTACCGTAACTGTATTTCATTTGTTGTTTTATTATATGCTCTTTGTTTAATTCATGTGACTCTATTTGTTATCTACAATGTAACATCCATTGGCATAATACCGGTCGGTTTACTGCAATTTCTCAAGCAATGCTAATTTGGCAAATGATCAACGCATCATTTTCTCCAGTTACATGTTGCTGTGACAGCTTACCTTTGCCACTTCTTCTGTGTCAATTATTTTGTCTCTCTGGTCCTGCTAAAAACATAATATCGTAATTGGAACACACCGCGGAATTGCACGGAGAACGGGCGCGTGGTTGGAAGGGGGTGCACTACACCGGTCGAACGAAACACGGCACAATTAACTGCCGCTATGTACCTTTATTCATCCTCTGTTGTTCCTTTCTTTCTTGTTAGTAGTTGCACAAAACAAAAATCTGCATGAGCATACAAAAAGTCATGAGAAAATGGGCGTATACTGACAAGAATTTTCATTTAATTTTGGTCCGTCACAACCGCTATGACGTAACACTTTACTGGTGGCCGTAGCATTAAAAATGGTGGGAAAATGGCGGCGTACGTTCAATTTGACCCATTCAGCCGTAGATCCGGGCTATTATGCAACGGTTCCTCACACTTTTACACGAGTTGTAGGTCACCAAAAGAAATTCAAGATTGCTGTTGAATCATGCTCGTCTTGTGCCGTGAGCACATGTGATTATTATCTACAAATCTGGCGATGAACGTGACAGTGTGTTTGTCCCACGACGAGCTCGCCTGCCCCGAAAATGACCTGAAAACTTTTGGCCTTGTTGTCTTCGAATGCATTGTTATCGATGCTTTGTAAATTATGTATTGGACACCTAGATGTCTGAAGTGTGCATACCTCAGAAATAACTATTGTTGCATGTGTAGATCTCTTTAAGTTCCACTATTTTTAATCGACCGGTATAAGGCCAATGCATGTTATATCTCATTGATATTCTAAAATGCACCTTAATTTATTAAGATTAACTTTAGGCAGAAGCAAACACATTGTGCTAGACTAAGTACTTTTGCTCTGTAAATATATCAGATTTGCAGGCCACAGAGTACACCGTCCGTAGAATTAAGACTGTGTTTCCCCCAGTTAAGATTAATAACTGAAAAGGTTGCTCTTTGGAGAGAACAGTCAAGGTCACAGTGAGAGAGGGTGGAAATGCTCTGCAGTACATCAGTCATCAGTCATGTTCACCAGCTCAACAGTTGGAGGTTTTACATAAGGCTCCCAGAGGACAGGGTCATGGATACTGCACATGTACATCATGAATGTCAAACTATAACTCATCTTGGTGGCACCTCTTGCTGCATATACATGTAATGTCACACACAATATTACCTTGGTAATATATCCACCAATGATTGTACAAAGTTATATAAAAGCACAGTCTTATCCCATACTACATAGTAGGGTAGATTAGTCTCATTGACTAATATTATTGCTATGTGGCAGAGGAATGCCATACAGCCTGATCAGCCTTCTCTGGCGTAGTGGCTACGCTGCTGGATTTGTGATCTGCTGGCCCGGGTTCGCTCCAGGGTGTCGGCATGTTTGTTTCTTTCTGTTTCTACTCCTTTCTTACATTGGTTCCCACACCAACCCTGTATACGTAACAGGCTAGAACATGCACCACACAGTGAGTACCAGGCTAGCGGATGCGCCACACTGTGAGTAACAGGCTAGTGGATGTGCCACACTGTGAGTAACAGGCTAGATACGCCGTAAGTTTACACAGGCATATTGAACTCAGATATTCGAGGATGAATCTTGGAAAGAAAAGGGGGAGTAGCGTAACAGTTCAAGTAGCGCCAAACAGCAATGCCAATCGGCTGATCAGCCTGGCATAGTTGTTACCCTGCTTGGTTTGTGATCTGCTGACCTGGGTTCGATCCCGGGTGTCGGCATGTTGTTTCTTTCTGTTTCTGCTCCTTTCTTACAGCATGCACGTTCTGTTACATGTGTATTTCACAGATTCATTGATTACGTGTTCTGTGCAGATTTTAATTGGAAACTTCAAAATGTAACAAGCTGACTTCTACAGAACACTTGCCAACACCATATGTTGTTGACAGGAAGTGTGAAAAGATGTGGCGTCATGAACAGCAGAGCTCTAAATCCTACTATTATCTTGTTTGCCCAGAAGTGCTACATTTGTATCTGTAATGACTGTATTCCTCTGCTTCCACGCTTCCTGTCAAGACGCACCTGGCAATTATGGGTAACAGCCAACTTACATGCGTAATCCTGTAGTAACAATCATTTTTCTGAAGTGGAATGAACCTGGGGTCAATAACCCAGGTGCAGCTGCCAGGAAAAGTTTTCATTTCTTTTTATATGAGCATCCATCAGTTGATGGTTTAAACATAACTTTGGGGAAAAGTTATTCCTCAATGTGTGAAACAGTATAAATCATGTAGCCTTGCACCTTGACAGTATAACACAGTTTTGAAGTGGGTGTAGTAACTTAAAGATAAAGCAAATTCAGCCTACTGAAAAGCTTCTCTTCCACTTGTTAGGACAATAAAGTTGGATGCTGTCACAGTTTTTACAGTTGCGCACAAGTTATCTGCAATAATTCCTCTTTTTACTTCAACAGTTGAAGTTACCAGTTACTGGTACAAGAAACAGGTCACCACAGGTTAATACTACTACCTAAGACAGTTTCAGATCCATCCATTATACAAGACAGCAACAGTTTAAGTGCCAACAATCCAGATTCAAACTCTAAAATTTCTGGTTCCTATGCAGGGGCATTTACCACCTAACTGTGCACACAATTTCAACTGTGCAAACAGTGAGCACATAAAATACACGTCCTACATCAAGGATGATGAATACTTCATAAAATTGGAATTGGAAAGACATTTAAGGGACGCTCAACCAACGAGACAGATTATACACTAAATTGTAAGCAATCATGCTTCTTGGTGGCTAGCATGTGAGGAATACATAACAAGTCATCAAGTGGATATCATCACAATCAGCAATCTTCACTCCTCTGGTTAGTTCATGACAGAGAATTAATTTCCAATTCATAGAACATGGTCCTCCAATAGTGTTTCAGTCTCCAAAGGATTGCAGTCTATTCCACGGAAAGGTCAGAGACTCAGCTAACCTTTTATTCATAAGTTCATACGGGTCAGTGGCAGCAGAAAGTTGTGGTCATGATGAAAGAATAATGTGCAGATGCGGCCGTGTCAGGGGTCATTACCCCCCCAGGACCCATCCAATCTCCAGAATAAATTGATTTTGCTTTGTTGAAAATGGACATACATGTATACAATTGGAAGTGACAGAATAAGAAATCATGCAGTTATATGCACCACAAAAAAGGCAGACAATATGACAAGGCTTGGTGAGGCAGGGTGAAGCACTTTCAACATATTTTGGACCTAACATTTTCCTGGGAAATCTTTCCTTGATTTTTGTTACTTAAGGCTTCAGTAACAAAATGGCTACCTGTGGGTTACTTAGGTTCAGTGACCCAGGGAATCACTGACAGTTAATCATGTTCAGGGTCAAATATTGAAAGATGAAACAAATTTTTCAACAAAAGGGAATGGAATCAATGAATAATACTTACTGCTTTTCAATTTTGTGAAACTATGCATTATGTTTCCTCAACACTTTTACTGTTTCAAGTCAAAGCCACTTTGTAGCTAGGCATGCAATCGAATGGTATTAAACACTGTTGCATGAAATATAATCCAAGCTTTCAGCCTCATCACTACATTGTAAGCCTTCATAGTTAAGCCAAAGTTTGATATGCTCTGATGAGAGCACCCCTGAAGAACATAACACTCACTTTTAGAGGCAACCTGTAATCTTCCTAATGTCAGAAGCTGATTAGAACTGGGTGTTACATTGTATAATCAGACAACGACTCTGAGAGGGTCAAACAAGTGCAAGAATGTAGCAGAGTGCCCATGCATGATTGTACAGTAGCTGGCGCCACTACAGATTTTGAATTTGACTAAGCATCTAAGCAAAAGCGATGTTACTCGTGTCTAATTATCTAGGTCATCTGAACACTTAACAGCACTTAGGGCTGCTGACATGTACGTAGGTGCTCCGACCTACACTTTATGGACTGAGCCACTGAGACTTCTGGTTTCCTCCTTTCCAGGAAATCGAAATGGCACAGTATCTATGATTTACGTAAGTACCAGAGATTCCTGGAACTCGAAGCGGAACAGTGCTCGAATCATCATCATCATCATCTGTCTTCCCTGGCGGGCGGGGTGAGGCTTTGCACAACATCTCTCCACAGCACACGGTCTCGAATACCACATTGCATAACAGCAATATATGGCAGCCATTACTAATGAAAAGGGTCATTCACCTCAAAGTACATTTGTAGCAAAATTCAAACTCCCTACAACCTGCATCAGAATGTAAGACTGCTGAAGCCACCATTTTGCAACGCAAACCGCCATCAGATTCATCCAGAAACTCTAGCCCACAAAGCTCTCTGTTTATCTAACTGCTGTTTTAAGATTTTATATTAACATTTGTTTTAGGCTGCTTTTATCTTAAATTATTCATACAAGTGTTATGATGAGTGTTGTAAAAAAATCAATGCAATTCAGTCCCTACAAGGACTGCAAAGTTGATTGAGAAAAAAGTTTGAAAGTTTAGAGCAGGCAAGCAGGCATAAATCTTGCATGAAGGACATGTCTGCACAGCTTGGGTTAAGCTCATCCTTGTCAAATGCTTTTTGAATGTGTAGGTTGAAGGAAGTGAGGATCCTAAATCATATTGATTTCCTAAGCAGCTTGTTCCTTGACCAGAGGCAGTATATTATGGTAATACGGTTGATGTGAGCACAAAAGGACAAGTGGATTTAGAAAATAATGTGCAATACATGACAGTTGATTCACCCAAAAGCTGCTTATATGCATCATGATCAGATCTATATCATCAACTTTTCCATACTCCTACATACATGTATATGTCACTTTATGCCAAGACTGAGCCACTGAGACTTCTGTATGGTTTCTCCCTTTCCTAGAAATCAAAACAACAAAGTGTTTAAATTGTAAGTAGCAGTGTTCAATTGTACACCAGAAATGATAGTGATTACTCATTCGTCATTCACCCCAAAGCAGCCAACAAACTTTTGGCAGGCAGACAGAACGATGATAAATCTTGCATGAAGGACAGGTCTACACAGTTTGGGTTAAGCTCATCCTTGTCAAATGATTTTTGCATAATCTGAGAGATGTGAAGTTCATAAATCATATCAATTTACTAAGCAGCTTGTTTAATTGGCCAGAGGCTATATAAGGTAATATGGTTGATAATACTTCATATGACTACAAAAGTACATGTCAAGAAAGTTAGAAAACAATATGGGTCAATACACCAAAGGTGTTTCAACCAAAAGCTGCTCAATATATGCAACACTTGTATGGCCCTTTTCACTACTTGTATGGCTTTTCAGTTCTTGTACATATATGGCCCTTTTCAGCAGGTGTATGACCCTTTAGGCGTGGGTCAATGCAGGAAAGGTGATTCACACAAGATCCACCAAAGGTGGTTCAACCTAAAGCTGCTGAATATATGCACTACTTGTATGGCCCTTTTCACTACTTGTATGGCCGTTTTCAGTACGTGTATGGCCCTTTAGGTGTGGGTCAATGCACAAAAGGTGATTCACACAAAAGCCACTTAGTACACATGCATCACATATCAACTTTTCTGTACTTCTGTGTTCCCTGAGGCCAAGATAAAGACTTGTTTGTATAAAATGATACATCAGCCAAGCTTCTGAAGGTTGAACTGCCCTTTGGGGTCTCGTGCTACAATATTTGTCAGCGAGCATTTATCTAAGATCCTGTCCGCAAGCTACGCAACATCCTTTTGATCCAAGTAGTTTTTCAGTTGGAGGTCAGTCAAGTTCATTGACTTGGGCAATTTGTAGTCTGCCCAAGTGCATTCCTGGTGGGAAAAGTTATACTGTCTAAAAGTTATTGACACCAAATGTGTTTATCTCTGATCATCTGAATATGCATTTTAAGTACTGTAACCATGGTAAATACAATCTAGTGCTCACAGAGTGAGCCAGCAATTCCTTTATGTATGTGTAGCATGCTGACTGATAAAACCAACACAATTACTGTAGCAACAGGAGATACGAGGACTGTATAATAGAGGCCACTGTCAGACACACAGGGTTCATTCAACCTAGTTCATTCAACCCAGTTCAATCAACCCCTCAGTTTTCCATGGCTGGGGTGACAGTTCTCACCTGATCTCCAATCTAAAACAACTGCTGTTACTAATGCATTTTGTGCAGGTGGGCACTGAGGGGGGCAACGTGGGATACACAAGGGGGAGTAATAAAGTACTCTGTTTATTGGCAAGAGACTACTTGTACACTTCAATGCCGAGAAAAGCCAAATTTGGAACGCCAGGAAACGGCTCCCACTACAGCTGTTACAACTAATGCATGTAGGGACTTGCGTCACCAGGCTGCGAGAGTTGTTGTTCAAAAGAAGTCGTGATCAATCTCAAGAAGATTTGTAATCTTCTTATGTGAATATGATTCACATATCCCGACTATGGTTAGAAGTGACTTGGGAGCTAGGTTGGTTGTAGTCGGCTGGCGTTTGGCTGAGTGGCTGGTGTTCCGCTGAGTTGGCTGGTGTTTACCTGCACGAGCCAAATGTTTTCAAATTTTCAAAACATTTGGCTCTGCACGGCAGGTCTGGAATAGGTTTGCTAGTGATCTGCTGGTGTTAAGCTCGATTGGCTGGTGTTCAGCTGTTGTTCAGGAGTAAGTCAGCAGTTAAATTCAACTCTTTAAACCACGCCATAACCACTGCTGACTTACTCACAGCTAGTTCCCTAAAAAACGCAAAAAATGGAGAACTACATGTAAAAGCCAAGCAGTTACTTTGGTGTAATAAAGTTCAATTTGGCAGCTCCTCCTTCCAATTGTGTATATAATGGGAACACCAAGAAGAAGTAATGTTGACAACATAATGTAGGTTGGTTATTTGTCAAGAGAGCACATTATGATAATAAAGGCCCAGTAATATCCCATACTTCAACTAGATGGTAAAACTAAATGACATTGATATTTATGGCAGAATTCAATGGCATGATCTTTTCCACTGTGCCTTAGTGTATTACCTAAATGAAAAATGTTGCTTTTGATTTCTCTCTCTCTATCTCTCTATGTGTTTGTGGCGGATATTTGAGATCTGCATAACTTATCAATAAGAACATCTAGATGGGCTGTGATCAAGGTACATGCATTTAGAATTATCATGGTCATATTTGATTGCTTCTTCTCAAAGCTGCATTTAATCCATGTTCTCTTAACAAGTATCATTACTTCATAAAAAATTGTAACAGTACTTTGTATGCATTTCATGAGTCAATCTATTTAAAATCAGTGACAATTAAGCTGTAATGACAGGTCAATAGAAATAGATGAATGTAATTTAAACCACACTGCATTTGGAGTACAATGACCTTCCCATATGGCACTCTAGGACAAAAGCCCTTGTTCACATTGGGCACTTGTCCAGCATCCTCCTCAATTGCAGACAGCATCTATTCTTGTTCATGTACATTTGACAGAAACATGTAGTCTGTCATGAAGCAAGTTATATCCAATATTGCCTCTGGTGCACCCTTCGCTCGACTGATATCTTTATTTGCCCAAACAGTAAAGATGCAAAGATTTACGATGGCAACGTTTTTATTGTTTGCTCATAAAGTTGTTGTAGTGATTACATTTCCTCTGACACAAATCAGTATTGACTGCTGCTGATGAGATCACAGATCGTGGACTAAAATGGAAAGTTCTCTGAGCATTCTATCAGTAAAGTTGTACAAGTATTGATTTTCATGTGCACCAAGGAATATTCAAGATCGTTTAAAATCAAGTTTTATCAGCATGGGGCCCTTGATATAGTTCTAATTGATTTTTGGTGTTATGAGAATTCCTAATAAATCTGAGGCTGCACAGCACATGCACACACTAGTTAAGAGGGATTACACTGTAAACAGTGACGGTTATTGACCCTGTACAGTATTTCACACACTGTATTGATATGTGTTTCCAAGGAACTTTGGGAGTGGCTGGAACAGGCAACAAAACGGAAGATCTCATACCTCTGTGAAGTATTTGGAGATTTAGTGAAATTCTTGCTTAATTCATGTAAATTTCTAACTAATTCTGTCAAATATATTTGCATTTTCATTCCTATGCAACTTTGGACCCTGGCCAAGCCAACTTTCCCATCTTGCCAATCTATCTGTTAGTGTTACCCCATCTTCCACCTCACATCCTGTCACACTGAACAGTATTAAAAAAACTGCAGATTCACACAAAGAAAAATGCACATGTATGCAAACCAAAAACTATACATTCATTTCCACAGAGATGATAAAGGCATGCTTGAATGCTTTAATAACCCATTATATCAAGTTTGTGTATAGCCTATAGCTAAGCCTGATAAATCCTTAAAGTCAGAGTTTTCTGGGACAAGAGCCAAAGATGACCACCTGTTGGTGGTTCATTTATCAAAAAGCCAACCAGAAGTCCAGAAAGTTCTGTGGTCAAATTCTTCAAGATGTTATTGATTGTGGTGGTCATATGATGGAAGAGCGAGTAATTTGTATGGATTTTTCTTTCAAGAGGAGCAAATACTGCTGCCAATATCAAAAGGCACTGCTAGACTAGAAGCTGACTGAATTGGCATCCCCAGTGTGTGAAATGGGCACTTGAAGATTAACTTTAAAACTGAGATTTGTGAAGTTGTTCTTTGGGATCATGAGGCTGGAAAACAGCAAGTTTTACAAGCATGAAACTGGAAAATTTACCTTTAAGTGGGGGAGAAAAAAGATGCATAAAAACTTTGCTCTTTTACTTACTGGAGCTACTTTGAATCCATTGAAATGTGGATCATGTTTTATTTTGTCTCATGGTGATTTCATGCAATATTCTATTTATTAAAAATGGTACCTTCCTATCATACTGCAAGATCACTAATCGAGCATTTCTATGTCCGTGAGGCAAATCCATCAAATCAATAGGAAGTGGACATAGTAGAGATTACATGTAATGGGAGTTTGTACAGCAAAGCCGGCATGAAATAGGCATTTATCTGCATGACCCTAACTGAGGGGGGCCTTGTACTGTAAGCCTTTCATTTAGTGGGGATTTAGCCTGTAGCCTTGAGCTGCCAGTGCAGACCATCAACCACTGTGCTGACCAGGAACCACTGGGTGGAGGAATATTTCTCTTTTTTATGTCAACATCTTTCTTTTGCTTTGGGGGGGCATAGGAACTGTTGTATGATCATAGTTTTGAAGACAGTCAAAATTTATTGAAGCACAAATAATATACTGGACAACCATTGTTGTAACGGGTGGTCACATTCCAATGAATTATAACATTTAAGGTTTGATATCACTACTAAATGAGCAAACAGATTGGCCAACAATGTCCAAGTATCATAGCATTATCATACTTATTGTTTTGGTTATTTACTTGCAAAATGTGATTAGGACATTACACTGATGCTCAAGGCAACAATTGCTGTTTTGGTTATGGGATATGTTATGATATAAACAATTATATATATCATTAAATAATGCTCTTCGTGTCATTCAGTTTCTTAGAATTAACAGGCAATGGAAATCGAGTACTTCATTAGCATTTAAAAAGCAATAAGTACAACATATACATGTACTATTGTGGGACCACCCAATGTTTTCTTCTATGACATGGTGAAGAAAAAAAAAGTTACCGTAGGACTTTTCCAACTGTAATCTCTAGGTGGTCGTTACCAAAACAAATGTCTTAAGACCCCAGCTTGGATGAAGTGCCATTAGAGGCTTAATGTTTCTCCCACACTTAAGACACAGGTGCAGATGAAAGGCTACCGAAAGTAAAGGATGCTTGGAGGGACAACTGAGGCGAAAACAACGATCCCCATAAACAGTGATGTGGTCATTGGGGCTGACATACAAGAGATAGATAAAGGTATTAGCTGTGAAGTAGGTCATCAGTGAACCACAGAAGGGGCACGTAGGCACTCCCATGTGTCCAGCTACATGTAGAGGGTAACGTTAACGCATTGGTTACCAAATAGGTGAAGGTTTGAAGCATTTATCTAAAGGCAGGAGACCTAGCACATATATGTTTTACATTTGTATATCTTTTTCTTTCTTCTCAGACCTCTATTAAGATCGTCGCCTTTCCTACAGTTTTTTTACGACCATGTACATATATGTGGCCAAGAGCGCTAGCCATTTCTTCATATTAATTTGTGGAGCCAATATGTCTACATTAACATGCACGGTATTGCTATCCCTGTCACAGCTTTTATAGCTACAGACTTGATGTGTGATATTAAGGATTTGATAGGTTTTCATATCCAGTGCCTTTCCAATTCTAAATGCCCAAGTTACTGTGTCTTTAGATCTGACAACCATGGCAACAATATACTGAAAAAATTTCATCAATTTTGGCAGTTGACATTTGAAGACTGCACAGTTCACAGGATTGTTGTAGTTTCTTCATTAGTGCTGCTGCCCCTCCTGTGATCTCAGCTAAGTATGCAATATTACAAAGTACAAGGGCACATATTACAGTACACTTAAATATTGTCATCTTTAATTTCATTAAAAGTTTTGATTTTGGTAAGCCCTGGATAGCATATCTGAGAGTCTTATCATGAAGGCAGCAGATGGATGACTGAACTGATTTGCAGCAGAGTTATAAATTACCTCCAGTTCGTATAATCAAAATTATGGAAATTGGATATAGCATCTAATTATGTCTATGATAGCTTAAGCTACCTACATGCTGTGTACATACCAAAAATCATGATGATCTGTTGACCCCTTCTTGTTGCCTCATTCAAAGTCTGAAATAAAACTGGCCCCTGCATTTTTCCCCAGGGGGCCCAAACCTATCACACTTACTCGAGCTCTCTGCCCCAAGATATATCTACCACTAAAACATCACAACCACAACATGTCCAGGCCACGAAACATCCAGACCCGAAGTTCTGCTGCAGTACAATAACAAGCCCCCAGGGGACCCCAAAGCTTTGAATTTTGAAGTCTCATATTTTTAAGACCTCAGTCCTACCCACTGTCCTAGGACAAATATCAAGACACACAATGTCATACAGACACACACTCCCGAAAACCTCCTTGGTGAAGATAAAGATGCACCAGATGCTCGAAGGGATAACCGAAGTTGGACGAGCTTATTCAGTTACAGGTGATTTAACTTCCACTTTGGCATATACCTAATATTCTTTCTGGTGACAGACAACCTAAGACTTTCTGAAATAGCTTTGGAATCCCTGATCATAACTTTCATTTGGGCACAGGAGCAATATACTAGTATTGTGCACAAAAGTCTGAGCTACACGTTCATCATGTATGTCTTAGAAAAGCCTGGCACAGTCCCGTATGATACATAATTAGTCAAGCCGCAGGAGTATACATGTTGCAACACAAGTCATCACAATAATGTTCCAGGCAGCTTGTTGCAATAATCGTACTGCTACTGGCAAGACTTGCTCTGCATGATACATGATATTTTGCCATTTAATTAATTAACCAATGCAATATCTTTTTTATGTGTCCAACTATACTATAGTTTTTCTACATTGATCTTTAATATTCTCTATGTCTAGTGGCATTAACAGGCACAGCACAGTATACAAGGTGAAAACTGCTGGCAGAACTTTTGTTTTTGAACCAGGTTTGTGCCCAACCTTTAATTTTTCCTGTCCTTCATATCATTTGCGAGAACATTTTTATTATTAAATCTGCCATTTCCTGTTTAGAAAAATACATTTAATTTCACATCACAAAATTAATTTTTCGTTAGATGGAAAGGATGAAATCTTTTTCATCCCAGGATGGAGGGATGGGTCCTGGAGACAGCCCTGTCTCAAAAATAGCTCAACTCTGCTTGATGTCTCAAGAGGCCCATTTCACCAAGTGCATGTCGGTTGAGCAATATCATGGGCAGTGGCCTATGCAAAATCCTTCCACGAATCTAAGCTACTTTTAACCATGACATTATGGCCTCTGCATAAAGAAAAGTTCAAACATACGTCTGCACCCTACTTCTGATGACGGTAAAGCCTTCTGGGAAGCAGGTGCTGGGAAAAGATAACAAGCAAGGATGCCAATTTGCGTCTTGTGGCCATTCCCTGCTGCCCTAAAGATTCCTACACTTACATATGATACATCGAGCCCATTACTCAGTTGGTAACTTTTCTCTCCATTTGCACTTGGCTACTTTCAAAAGCCCAGAAAAGGTTAGAGCACCATCTTGTATAGGAGGGATTTCTACTGAAATAACGAGCGTTCTCACTTGGCTCATTGGATTTTCTCCCATCAGAGTATGATACTAGTATTACTTCTATACTAAGAGGAGTCATATCTAATGGGACGATTCATGTTAAATGAGATACTAACAACAAAGCGGTATCCTGTAGTGATTTTGCCATGTCAATAAAAGTCTCATTGTGAGAAAAGGTTAGTGACTTGCTTTCTTGTTATCTCCACAAACCATGTGCAAGATAAACAGGCATCTTTTCAGGGGCAAATCCTTTACAGAGGAAGATGACACTGAAAAGATAAGAGTCTGAAGATATGATTGGACAAGTCCATAATAGAGTAATACTATATAACATTGTTCAGCAACCTTAAAAATGCAACTCTTACAAATATGATACGAGACAGCAACTCTGCAAAAATCAATGATAACATTCTTCAAGTACAAAATACAGCTCATTACAGATTACAATTAAGTATCACCCAGATATTGACATACAATAAAGAACAAATCATGGCCGAGCAAAAACTTAGTGGGGTCTTGAGGCAACCACGAGAACCACGCCTACAATGAACAAGAAGTGGTCCAGGTGCATGGGAGATCCAAACTATTTGATGTGCAGGCAAGTTTACGTTTAGAAGCTATATTATCAGACATTTTGAAAAGTAGATAATTCAAATGGCTGTGTAGACAATTTTTCCCATTGACAAAAGCATTAAGATTCCTGTTTATAGTGGCAACCAGGGTTGTAGCCAGCCTGAAATCATTTTCAGTCCCCTTGATTTTGAATGGGAATCCTATCGTGCACCGAAGGCATGGCGTGACGTTGTGCGTCATTTCTAGGCGGTCTGGGTCCCAGAAAATTTTTAAATCAAGACCCTCTGAAACACTATTTCCTGCATTTTGAGGTGCAAATTTTTGCTCGTAGACTAAGATGTTCAATGGCATCTGTTTTGGTGAAGAAGAACACATGGGTTTAATTTTTTTTATATCTTTACATATCAATTTTGTCTGTCCCAGGGGACGGAATGGGGAAAACTTTTTTCAGTCCCCAGCTGCAAAATTCCTTCAAAGAACTGAAGGACAGGTGCTGGCTACAACCCTGGTGGCAACCTTTCCGCACAGACCAGCTTATATCAGCTACCTGAGTGTTTGATGTTGTCTGTTTTGAGAGGTCCTGAAGGGACCTGCCTTGAAACTACTCAACTGTTCCAGCAGGAAAAGTTAACTCCTGATGGCAAACTCAAGCTTGTTTCAAGAAACAAGAACATTGAGACTTAGTGTACCCTTTCAAGGCCATACCCTTTCATGGTTGCTCGAACCTTACTCCAAAACCAGTGATGCATTTATACTCATAATCTGACCAAAGGGTGCCGAAATCCCAGACATCAAAATATCAAAAGCAGTCAAATTGCCCAGGAGGTCCAAAAATGCTGTGTAGATTGATTTGCGGGGTGAGAAAGTCTCAGAGGAAATCAGACCTATCCCTTGACCTTGGAATCACGATGGTTTGATGTAAACGAGGTGCAACTGCACTATCGTCTTTAACTACAGCCCAAAGAGCCGGAACTGTGCAGTCCATTAAGCAAACTAAGCTGTGAGTTTACATACTAAGCATGTGCCTCAGCTGTTCAAGGATTTTGGACAAGATTGAGCATAAAAGTTTATAGATCTATGATATATTCCTACCATTTTGACTTTGAAACGCCTAGGATATAAGATGGTACATGTACATGTATCTGTTTATGAAGAAACTGTTGGCTTTATCTACTTAATTCAAGATTGATCAAGTTCCAAAAGTTAAGGTAAAATCAAATGTAACAGTTATAAAATACAGCAGCTTGTCTTCAGCTTTTCCTACAATGTACATTGTGTAGGTGTATGGAAACAGTTTGCCTGGAGATGTTTTACTTTCTATTGCAAGAGACTTAGTCCGTACTGAATTAAAAAATTTGTCCCCAAAATCCAACCAGGCATGCCAGATCACGGCACGCTAGATCACGGCACACCCCAAAATGGAAATTTGGACATTAAGTTGAGACATATTATTATCATACATATGAAGGAAAATGTATTTAGATCAAGTACTGCAATAAACCATAGGCAAACTTAAGATAGACAAAATAGTAGGAGTTATGAATTAGAAAACAATGTGAAAGGACAGTCATAAACTTGAGTATGCTGTGGTATCCCCCCACAGTTAGCCTTGGGGCAAGTGAAATGTCAGCGGCCCCATTGGTACATGTAGGCTAGACCCTTAATCTCAGACTCAGAACCAGATCCTCTTGATACCATTCTTAGTTGCTATAAAGTACAGAGGCCAGGGTAAGCTTTTAACCCTTCATTCCAACAAAGATATGCCTGAGGCCTTGACCTTTTGACCTAAAGCCACAGCAGGTAAATTTAATGGATGACATCCTCTACAGACTCAAAATTTAAAGTGAGCAGACTCCAATTTAATGTGAGGGGTAAAACATCTTACATGCACAAATTGTCATATTAGAGACATAAAGCAAGGTTGTAAGTTAACAAGAATGGAAGTGACAAAACTTGGTATCACATCCAAGTTTTTATTCCTGTGTTCATGAAGTAAACAAAGTTACACTAGTGTGATAGCCTTGTATCACCTACCAAGTTGGCAACTACTGTCTCACTCATGGCTGCCATACTAGTGTCACTAAATTTGCAATTACCAAATTAGTGATTCCCTTCTACATGTACAACCAAATTCATGACAGGTATCGACTGGCTACCTTTAACTGAAGAAGAAGAAAATCACTAGTGTCAGCAACCACTCAAGGGACTGGTGGAAATGGTTCCTGAGAACAGGTGGTAGCTTGGGACAGTATTGGGATGAAAAATGACTGGGACTGTTTCAATCGGCTTGTGACAGGAGGTGCTTGCTTGCAACAGGAGGTTGCCTGACTAGGTTTGACTGCATTGAATTTCAAGGCTACCACAAGATCAACATTATATTTCGATTCTCATTTCCGTGTCATGTTGATCATCTCTGGAGGGGTACAGAATTTCCTTTTGAACAGTTTGATTTAATAAATTGATGCTTAAGATTAAAAAATAATTCATCAATACAATGTTTGTGGCAGTATTGCTGACACTGGAATAGTAAAAATTGTCACTTATTGTGAGGTTAAGTATACATTTAGAGAAATGTGAATTTGTATTCAAAATATGTGAAATGTACCTAATAAAGTACAGTATTCAGATTGAGTATTGCTCTGTACATTGTAAGTGGCAGTATTGCTGACACTGGAATGTTTAAAAAATCATCACTTAATGTGAGGTAAAGTCAACAAAATGTAATACATTCAGAGACAATGTGAATTTGGATTCAAAATATGTGATATGTACCTAATATTCAGATTGATTATTGCTATTCAATGGCTGCATATTCACCATTGAATAGTTTTGTAACCTCAACCAGAAACACAACATTTTCTTGCTAGGCCCAAGCATCCTACATGGTGAAATACTATCTTACCAGAAAATCATTCACATTATTCCCGTCATTAAGCATGCAGATAAATAACATTTATGGCATGATAAACCTTTTTTCCAGGAAAGGCAAGATGAGGACAAGGGCACGGAGCTTTGGGCGTCTATCTGATGATGAGACATTACAGGGTAATTCCCACAAATTTATACTGTAACTTCTTTGACACCTTAAGCTCTTTTGACACCATGATAGCATCTCTCTGAAACCACAGGAAATTTATCACTAATACATGTCATGGAGCTGTTGGGGTTTATTTTAGGTGAGATAAGGAAGAAATGCTATGACTCCTTGGAGACACTGAATAGCATTACCTTATCCATGTCTAAGATGAAGACAATATGTATATGATATACAAGAATATACCATGCAAGGAATGTTAATATTCTGTATTGTAGCCAGGTATGCAGGCAGTGAGAAGATTCAGCTATTATTCACCAAACTTTTGTCATGTATTATTTTGCAATAATTAATCTGTATGTGTTATGGAAAATGCAAGATGCTGAAGTGTTGTACAAAGGAAATAACACTGCCTCATTACCATTTGTTCACTTCTTTGATGACAGTTTACATATCAACAGAATAGTCACAAAGGAAAACGTTGACATTAATCATAGAATGTTCCTATAATTTTCTTGCACATTTTCTTGAGGAGTATGTGTGTTCATATTTCTTCACGATGGCATTAAAATAAGATACATGTATTTGACAAACATTCCTGAACAAAAACAGCCATTTCCATTCAAACAAATATGTACTGCACTAAAATGGCCTCAGTAATGATTACATATTACTGAGCGCCCCACCCAAGCATGACATGTTCCTTGCTATTCCAACTTTACTACACCTATTCAAATCCTGATTGTAAATTGCTGTCCAAACTGCAGCATACCTCGGATCAGGCTTTGGAAGCATTCACAAGAATCGTGCTGACTTAATGCTTTTCTCTGCTTACCATTTACCTGTAATGGCAAAGTAACAAGCACTAAAGATCAAAAATAGCTCGGGGGCCACCAGATCAAATTACTTTCTATCTACACCAATGGTGTTGCTCTAATGGGTTGACCAGACGCCATCAGCATGGCACGACCTTGGAACATATTAGTTATAAACTATTGCATGGTTGGAGAAAAGGTGATGAAATAATGAGTTCAGATGTTGGCCTGTCAGCAACACATTAAGGTATTAATTCCTGAGTTACAGCCAACGCTAGGGGAACCGTCATGCCAGATGGACCATTTTATTTTATATCAAAATGCTGGTAACAGTCAACTCATTTGGACTTTTATTGGTACAAAAATGGCCTTGTAACATTATGTTGTATATTGTTTTATAAGAATCAATGTTATACAGTTATAAATACACCATCTCACTTTTCTGATACAACACAATGCAAACAAAAGCAGGAAATTTTCTATATAATAAAGGTCAGATTGTAGGTGTGAAAAATGTACTTTTATGTAAAAATCAGGTTTTCTACAATGAAAAATTCATAATATACTTTGTCGGGATAAAACCAACTACTTGACATTATTCTACTTCCGATGATCAATGAACAAATGCAACACCAATTTCAGTTTCAGTACCATGGACAGGGAAACAGCACCAGAGATATGCAGGTGTTATAATCATCTTGTCTTTCTTCAATGCTAGGATATCATGTATAAATTTCCTACATCTACTTTCATAACACAAACCCTGAAACAATGACGGTGATGACTTTGACCTCCTGCTATCCTTTCTGATCTGTCCCTCACCCAAACCATGTAGTCTCCTTACAAAAAGCTATCGGCAAAGATCTGAAATGCAATCCTCCTGCAGGGCTATTTCCAGACAGATTTATTTCCTTGATACCATGTTTCAGCCATAAAATCCTGAATGAGCTACAAATGTTGTGGCATTCATATTTATTCATCCATTCAAGCATTCAGATTCAAGGCTTTTCTGAGGCATTGCCATTCTTTCAGGCCTCTCAGACGTACAGTGATCTGCTATAAACTTGATCACCAGAAGTTTCCACAAGAAACCTTGAAATATCAGTGAACCCACCAGTATGTTGTATTTGCAAGTTGCTACAAATTTTGTATAAAGGAGTTCCTGCTCGGAGAAGTTAGATAATATTCATTGACACTTCAGGGTACTGAGGCTTTACAACAGATGGGTTTTATGGATAGGAGGTACATTGATTCATATACAGAGGATTTATGGGTACTTTCATCCATGATGCAGAGGAAATTTTGACGGAGTTAGATAAACTAAAACCCCATTCATCATTGTCAGATTCTTCTCATGAAATGGGATTGCCAAGACTTAAAGCTGACAAAAAATCTTTACAGTTTCTACTTGTTTAATCCAGGATTGTCGTCACGTTAGGCTACTGCACACTCGCTGGGTAGATTGGGTTTTACAACCTGATAGCAAAGCTGAATTTGTCTCCTCCTCAGGGTGCAATGCAATCTTTGGATCTTTACTAAGGATAATTTGTCACTGCATGTTTGTCTATAGTACCGGCAACAACATGGGCCGAAATGTCAATACTTCTTTCAATCTGGCTGCCGACGTACCTTCTTCAAATAGTCTCAACTGCATTTTCAACTGCCTGAGGACATGTCTGTAACCTGTTGAGAATTTGAAGTGCAGACATTTCATGCATTTATGGGATTTCCAGAGGCAGTGCTAACTTGAGCCATTGACTGTGAAAATAAAGACATTCTTTCCCTAAAACCCATATCTTCAATCCTTCCATCCCAGCTGACTCTCAAGGGTAGATTTTCTAACAGCTAGAAAGGCAACATTTTTGCAAAAATGCGGATTGAATGTTTAACCCTTACCCTTCTGTTGAGCTACTCCCACACAGTAAATCCGCACTCACGACATGAGAAAAGAAACATATGACACAGGTACTAGGAATAATGGTCTGGAAATAAAGATCATCTATCACAAAAATCACAACTATCAATATTTCTACAATGATGAAGCACCACCTTCAGGGGTAGATTAAGGCGTTAAAATGGCGCCAGGGAGCTCCTACTTTCTCCAAGACGACGTCCCTGCAAGGAAAGGTCCTTGTATCATTCAGCCCAAGCTCTTAATCTTTCCCATGGCTTATCTTTTACAATGGCAAAGATGATGAAGATTTCCCATTTTGGCTGCAGGCACATTTGCTGCTGGGTAGAATTATTATGGAATGGTTAAGTCTTTCCACAGTGCCTGAAGGTGTGTGTCGGCATGGTTGGTTGTTGTAGCTGCAGATTCTCTCTTGCCTTCACCTTTATCTTGTCACATGGTTGCAGACCACACTCATCATTATCTTTTGCATAAATGTATAAGCTAACAAAACCAAAGGGAACAGCTTATTCACTAGATTTACGGAACACATGAAAGAGTTAGAACACAATTTATCATCTAACCAGACAGCAAATCTATATATACATGGCTATTTTTTGCTTTGACAAAAATCCTTCACATGTTACAAGTAATTGATAGGACAGGGAATTGACAGCAGGTTCCATAAGCTGTGTGTTCCAAAAAGTTGCTGAACTCATTTGTCATGATGAAGAACGTAAAACCTCCAAGTTGGACTCTTTTAAGGTGATGCACAGAAGGGACTAGCATATCCCCAAGCATTAATCTGAATGTAAGTCTGCATTGGTTGAAATACTTCTTACCAATCAATCATCTAAACAACTAGGGAACCAACTGGTAACTTTTAACTGTCTTAAGAGGAAACGTTCACATGCTACAAGTAGTTGATCTGGGAACTGTAAATGGCTTAAGAACATTTCACAAGCTGCATGTCTGTCATTGGAAACGGAGTCACTTTGATTATAACAGAAAGACAAACGACATAAATGTTAAGTGTTTGGCCTCCAAGTAAGACTCAACTCTTCTTTCAAAGTTTGTTCCATTATTTTGCCTGGTAAGGTATGGAAGGATTCCAGGCATCCAAAACCACCACATGTAACACCTGTTCATCTTTATTCACAGGGTAACTGAAAGGCTGATTAAAAATGATATGCCCCTATTTCCAGATCTGTCCCACACAAATCATAACTGAAAATGCCATAAAGATAATCCCTTTCCTTACACACCTGAATAAACCATAAGCCGCCACAAAGACTGACTTTCAGGTGATTGGCCTTTTCCGTGCCATTGACACTTCTTTCTCGTGCCTGCAGTGATTTTTCAATACGCTTCCGGCAACCATAATGGTTCCACGGCCCCTTGGTGGCCTCATCCCGACTTCCAAGAAAGCTGAGCCAAGAAAGTGGGCGAGACATCACCACAATCTAGCACCAATATCACCACCACAAGACAATCAGACTCCACCACGTCACAGCTAACACCTGCACAGACAATCTAAGCCTGCAGGTTCATATTTAGAATGTTCACGTTTTGAAGACCTTTAAAACAGAAGGGTAAAGATGTATGTGCAATAACCAACTGATGAAGGTAGGCCGTCTCTGATTATTTATCACACTTTGACTCTGAGCAGACATAGTGAAGGTAGCATCATAAGACCTCTATCATTGGGAAATTACCTTAAAAGCATTGTTAATGAACCATGTCTAATCACTCTGTCCAAGAGGCTCAAAATAATTTAATATAATATTATGAAAAACTCTTTTTTTTTCATACCTGTAGATTTCAAGTGGTACGTCCCAGAATGATTGGCAGATGAGGAAGAGGAGACAGCACAGGCGGCAATGCAGCAATACATGTAAAAAGAAAAGTCTTCATTAGTATTCAAGACATGACTGATTTCTCACAAAACTACAAAGCCAGCAAGGGCGTTAAGCCATGTTATTTTGGCTTTTGATTGAAAGTGGTTCAGAAACAATATCAACCAATTACAACAGTTTAGAGTAATTGGCACTGCTGTAAAGTAATAATCTTGGTCTACTCAGTACAAATTGAGTAAACCTGATTCAGGCATGCTTGATTGTCTGTGGAACACTCAATACATATGTGGTTAGCATTTATCACCTTCAGATCTCTCCAAGAGTATTTGGGTCAGATTTCTCACTCAACATTGCAGCAACTGACAGGTCCGAAGACTAATCTAATGGCTGCTGAAGAATTAAAATCAATTTCCATTAGATATGGTCTGAGGAGGTAACTTCTTGTGACACATATCAAAACATTTATCAATGTCAAAATCGGCTGCTGGTGATACTTTTACTTCAAGAAAATGTTTCAGTTTTCAAATTGGCACGGTACCGGTATACACCATAGATATGTCAGTAAGGATTGCATCAAGCTTTTTAAGGGTGCCATTTGGGGTAAATGGTCTTCAACATCACATCCACCTCTCATCTTTACATTTCATCATCTTGACCACCAATGGAAATAAAACATAGCTGCAAATGGACACCTTCAACTGCACCACCTTTCTTGAGTAACTGAGAAACAGCTTGTTTGTGCTGGTACATGTAACTTCTAAACCTTGATTCAAGGTGACAGATGCACATTTTTATGAGCCAACATATGCAAACCGTAAATACATGTAACATCAGCTAGTGGTGCAGACACACAGCTCTCTATAATGGCATACTCTTGTTGCAGCCAATTCAGAGCAGAAATTTATGACATTTGTGACTGTTTGGGTAGCTTCGTTACTTAGCCAGCACGCCAATTTCAGGCAATAACCGGGACGCATGTGACAGTAGAGGCAGCTAATTGAAAATCCCTTGCTGACAGATGGAAGCACTAAACATTTACGAACTGAGACATGATATCATGATAATATGTGCAAAGTTCGTGCCTGCTGACAGCTATTCAAAATCAACATTCCGTGTGCAAACTCATACTAAAATGAACTAAGAGATCTTCTGGTAATCCAAAACTTGCACTAAGGCTGTTCAAAGTAGAAAATAACATGCAATTCCACATGCCCTTCCTAGCTGCATGTGTTATGTGCAATTTTTGTGTGCAAGAGGCCCTGTGCCAATGTCCCTTCGCCACACCTGGTCTACTCAAGGTGCCCTTATTCTGCCCCTTTCTCACTAAATCTTCAAACTATAGACTGAAGTAAGCTGACATTTTACATTAACATGGCACGAGTGGCCATTTTCACTTTTTCCTAAGTGCTCTAAATGTGCTCTTATCCAAAGTACGAATGCTTCTGTAGCACTTTGGCATGTGGACAGCAAGAAATTGAAGAAGAAAGAAAAACATGTCCCTGAAAGTTCTAAGTGCTAAAAGGAAACTTGTATGTGATGTTCACCTTAAGGCCCCCTCTCACTTGACGTGCGGCACGCTTGCGGCATTGCTGCGTTCGTTCACTGCGGTACTGTTTTGTTATTTTCTCCGATTTGTTATAATTCAGATATTGCGCCATACGTAAAAGTGTGACATAGAAGACCACAAAATACACAACAAGTAAGAAAATTCGTTCTTTATCTCTGAAATTCGTTGAGCATCTTCCGAACGCAGCAATGCCGCAAGCGTGCCGCACGTCAAGTGAGAGGGGGCCTTTACTGCAGTAAGGGGATTTATGTCCAAATTGTAGTGTGCATCTATAGTGCTGGAATGAGTACTTCCATCTGATTCTAGAATACATGCGATGGCTTCATTGAATATGCCAAGGCTTTGGTTTCACCAGGATTATTTTGCTTGGCAGGTTTTTTGGTGGATGACTCAAAAAGTTATGAAAAGATTTCTAAAGAATGACATGATTTATTGTTAGCTCTTGACTTCGGGTCCCAAGGAGCAAGTGCGTGGTGGTTGAATGTCAGAAAACAATTTGACAAGTTCTACATGTAGATCAAACAGTGATCCCAACTGTCAATAACTCACAACTGAGAATCATATTTCAATCATCCAAATATTCATACTCATTCACTATCCATGGTTAGATTATACTGCTGCTGGGTTCCCTGACGCAGGGGTAGGCAGCAGTCGGCTAGTTAATCCTTTGAGCTTGCCTTCTATTTCTTTGTACAGCTATTTAATTGCCCTCTATGGAAATGCTTTAAAATATATTAATTTTATCCATTTATTTCTCTCTGTGACAACGCTAATTATTCTCTTATTGTTTTTTTTGTTTTACTAACGTCTTTAGCTATTGACAGCTTATAACTGTGACAGCTACTCTTCCAGGAGTAACAAAATTACACAGAAAAGTTGGACACTGGGCATAACATACATGTACACAACAAGATCCCACAATTACAAATACTAACAATCGTCATACAAGATATCATAAAAACGCACGTGCCTTATCGAGCGCCTCATGTGTCATATATTGAGATTTGCACGTGTTTCTCTTGCATTTTTTCTTGCTCATTCACAGCTTTAATAGTACTGAAGTGATGCATTAGCCCAACTTTGTCCTAATTGCAACAGACGTTGAAGCAAACACATTGCTGAAGGGCTTTTCCTAACATCTAATGGGTCTGGAGAAGCGCACTGAGTGTGGCACGTGAGAATATGATCTTTAAATAGTATACACCAGGGCACAGACTAGAAGAATTGAATAGTTTTGGACGAAGAATATTACTACAGAAATTTGCTAAAAAAAAAAAGGTAAAGATAATCACCCAATGTTGTTGGTAGCAAAGCATGGGTAAAGAACCAAAACAGAATTCAAACTGTAGTTCAAGTGTGCAGCTCCTGCTGTATTGATCAAAGAATCTTAAGTTTATGCATAATTTTCTTTATTAGAATATCTGCTCTCTGATTGTCTGGTCACCTGAAAATTGAGACAAGCGCACCTACTCCATAACAGCAACCCTCCTGCTAAAAGAGATTTGGCCACAAAAAAGAGAAGGTTAGATTTTGACTTGTGAAGACCTCAAAGGATAAAGTCAGAGAGGAAACTAGGCAATTAACTGACAACAGACCACTTCCAAAATGGAAAAGTTCAAGTTTGAGAACTTTGAGGAAATAATTGCATCTGTAGGGGGGGGAGAATCAGCTTTCATACTCGATGCTTGCTTGTTTTCACTGGTGATATACTTTATCCCTTGAGCTCGTGATACTTTATCCCTTGAGCTCCAATTTATTTCTGTAGCCCACGCTTTAGAGTACAATTGTGCCTTGGTGGTCTGCTGGTCTTCTAAATTCTTTTTCTCCTTTCGTTTGAGGCTACCAAGTTCAACTTGCTGAAGATATTTTGTAGCCTATGAACCGACTGTAACTTTGATCCACTCACACAGGGAAGATCCCCTACTCTTTTCAATAACTGTGGCGGGTTCTTTTACCTGATTGAGGTGTGGCTCTCCCCAATCACGGAACCTCCATTTAATGTCCTATCTGAGGGACGGCCCTAGCCGAAGCTAGGTACTCATTTTTCACCCGAGTGAGGTGAGGAAAGTCTTGTAAAGTGCCTTTCCCAAGATCGGTGATTGGTGAAATGGCAGGGTTCAAACTCAGGACCTCTTGGGCTTGAGCCCAAAGTACTGCCAATTACACCACTCGATCTCACTTACAAATGTAGATGATCATGTGAAGTACTAGACTAAGTACCTTCAACTGTGTGAGCCGTGCAAAACACTTCTAGTAGCAAAGTCAAGAATAAACCCTCCTGACTGTCTGATTAATAATATGTGATTTTCACACAGAGATACATGTCTACTAAAGTGTTAAAGTGTCTGTTAAGTCTCGATGTAATCCCACCATCCTAGTACATGAGTGAAGTTACATTTTGTACAATCTCACTTGGGCAAAGAATGCCATATGGACATCTAATGGAGGACATTACCCCAGTAGAGGGGCAAATGTCGCTCCCATAGTTCCCCAACCCCCATATGGAACCTTGACACTTTGAAAGCCAATTTACATCATTATTCGGCCATTAGTGACACTAAGGTCCAAAGGGTTTGGCTCAGCAAAAGCCAGAACTGGTACTTTTGGAAGGGTTATCTGTGCAGGATGACAAGATTCCCACGGTGGCAGAGATAAAAGTTCTGACTGGAACTTGAGTGTGGAAAAAGTTCTATTCTTTAAAAAAATCGAGATGCATTGTTATCATAAAAGCCACTTGATTAAGCTTTTTTTTCTGAATAGGAGTTCTGTTAAAGTTTGTTTCATATTACATGTACAAGGGTAAGAATGAACTCATCTATCCATTTCAAACTTAAGGAATCAATACTAGAACATAAAGAAAATCAATTTGCCCTTCCCACTAGTATCAACCTTGGAATTCATATTCTAGATACTGTTACAGTAGATAGCACTGCAAAAAAACTTGCATTATGGTTTAATGTCAATGCTATCATTGCCATTGTTTCGGTGAACTACTACTAAACTCTTCTGGGGATCCTTTACAATACACATGTAACCCAAGACTTGTGTATTTTCTGGCCATTTACACTGATCAGACATGCCCCAGTTAGTGTTAAACTAACTTGCAGGTGTCTGGTAATTTCTTCTAAGTGCTAAGTGCTTAAGTACATGTACCATGTGCTAAGTGCTTTCCTTGTCCATGTTATCAATACCAATAGCTGTCCACGTTTCTGGTACCACATGTCAACACCACTCGTTTTCAGCAGGTCACCTTTTGACCAAATGCCCTTCTATTTGGAAGGTCACTTTCACTGCCTTTGGTTATAAATGTGGTAAAGGCTTGCGGAAAGTTGAAGCAGAAACTTCTGAAAGTTTATGCTACATAGATAAAAAAACATCCAGCTATTCTATATCCAGCCATGATGTTGTCCTTGGTGCTGAATATACAGAGTTGGTTCCATACCCTCCACTGTGGTGGAAAGTTACTGTAAATGCATTTTTAAGTTCACGGGGATTTAATTTCGTGGTAGGGGGAAAAAAGGATTTTCGCTGTCGTTTTAAGTTCGTGGAGCACCATCCACTGTGGTGGAAAGTTACTGAAAATGCATTTAAGTTCGCGGGGATTTAATTTCACAGTAGGGGGGGGGGAGGACTTTTTGGGGTGGTTTTAAGTTTGTGGGAGCACCATGCACTGTAGTCTCTTAATGCCATGGGAAAATGTTTTCGGTGGTTTTAAGTTCGCGGAGAAGCGGCCACAACGAAAACCGCGACCATTAAACCACCACGAAAGTTTCTGCATTTACAGTGACTACAGAACTGTGACGAAAAAGTTTAACTACAACTCCACCATCCTCCCCACAGAACTAATCATGTCAAATAGCTTTTGATTGCCCCTGTGTACTAAACATTAGTTGCACCTAATGAATTGGTACTCAGCCAAATTGTTTCTCAACTTCCCATATTGATGCCTTCAAAACTTTTCCAATTAAGATGGTGATCAGCTTCTGTTAATGGAGAGAACCTTGTCCTGTAATTACTTGGGAGACATGTCAGTAATCTCCTCGGAGTATTTTGGAGGAACTCTGTCCCATTGGGACTATTCACACCACAGGCCCATACAATTCATGAGCTGTCTGTTCATTTTGCTGACTGCAAAACGGTAGAGAATCGGGTAAGAACCACGATTTCTACCAATTTGCAGTGGCCATGTTTCAAACTGACTTTGGCTAGTGGTCCAGCACAATTCGAGCTTTACACTGCTTTGTATGAAATGGAGGCAAAATGAGTTGTGAAGTATGAACAGCAGAACTTTTGCAATTCAATACCAACATAAAAAACCCCCAGAAAATTAGGTAATACCTCAATCACTGGCAAGAAAAGCAATTTTTCAACTTGATCACAGTGTCATTGTCATGCTAACAACAAATGATTGGACTGGATGGCAGTGGGTAGGAAACATTATTTCATATTGGCCAACTTCCTGGCTGAATGTACATTGAGTCAATTGCACATTTCCATTCCTCAATTATCTTTCTGCACAGGAAGTCTCTATACTCAGACACAAAGTCATCATGAAAAAATGAAATTGGCATACAGAAATGGTGAAATACATGTTGTATGCTGTGCACTGAGACTTGGTATCAGACAAACAACCTTCCAATCACTGTACATGTATCTAAAATATAGCCTAATTCATATTGTTACAAACAGTATTTGAATTTATAAAGAGGTTGAAATTGTACAAGGATCCCTGGCTGTCTATCATAGTCCAATGAAGAATAAATATGCCCCTTCAAGTCTGCAAAGCTGATGTTACACCAAGGGAAATTCTACAGGGCTGTTGGACAATTTCAGGTCTGGCACATTCACATGTACACAGATGTCTCACTTGCATAAGAGATGTGCAATCAGACTTGCACTGCCATTACATCAGCACAATAGCCTTGAAAGAAATTGCGGATGCCACCCAGTTGCATAACAGCCCAAATTGAAAGCTAAATTTGGATCATGAATTTTTTATCTATATTATTTTTATCCACGTACATGTAAAATTGAAAGTATTGCCTAATGAGCAACTGAAGGACACTGGATTGTCAATATAACACTGTTACATAAAATCTGTCCTTGGTGCATACATCTACAATAGACTTATTTCTAGCATGACTGATTCTTGAGTCCAGGGTTACCAATGCTGCTTCTGGACTGGAAAGTAAAACATTTGGCCCTGCCTGTTGTTGCTCAGTTTTGTATATTAATCAAACAAGATGTAAAATAAACAAATAGAAATTAATACAGCTTCCCACAAGACTGTGATTCTAAATCGTATGCCATGGTCAGGCATTTCCTTAAAAATGTTCACTGATCTCATGTAAAGCACCTGCCAATCTTGTTACACATCATACTACTCTAAGCTTTTCAGAAAGCTTGTCCCCCTAACGACCTGGAGGTCAAGGGACTACGTTTGTTACAATATACAGTTGGTAGGTAGAACTGGATGTGTTTTGCTCAAGCAGGGATGAATGATCCTTCCTACCCATTGACAAGACAGTTTCTACATACTTTGAGTTTGCACATACAGAGATACATTTATCTTATTTTTGACTTTATATACATGGCCTCCTTTGGTCAATATTGACCATGGTAAAATCCTAATCGATATCAGCCCTACAGCGTCGGCTGTGGCTAAACAGTATCATGAATCTAGCAAGAGAACTCAAGAACATGTTATAATCAAGTTGTTGAGATACTTTTGTTCGGAATGGGATTACGATGCATTTTCAGTGGGCCTTTGGGGAATCCTTTCTCAATTCATCCCTAACCAAAATTGTTAACGTATACCCAGATTGCGTTTTTACAGGATAATAGTTGGATATACAAAGCCGTACCAAAATTAATCTAGGAAATGGGGAAGGACAGAGTCCTGGGAATTACATGTAATGTCATGGCACAGGACAACAACCAGCATCCTAGCTGGACAGGTTAGATTACCTCTCTCATGGCTCCTCATTCATCTCCATTTAAAAAGCACTTTGTCATGCCAGTGACCCAGTTTGCCTGTAATCCTCCACACAGTGGTCAGACTGCCAACTAGGCTGAAGTAGAGAGCAGGAGCCAGATAGGCAATGGAGCCTGCAAGGCTACGTCTGTGCAATTGATTGGAATTGAATCAGCGATTTATTCACGATTTTCTTCGTTGTAGGCCCTTTCAAGCAAAGCACCAAAATGTTACTAGTTATGAAGTTTTTTATGCTGGTTATTCTCCTCTCATTGATTCTCCTAGATTTTTTTTTCAAACAGGGTGATCTTGGAAAAATATACACAACTTTCTTTCCTGTAGTTTCTGTGTCCTGCAGATGCAGACAATATACATGTACATATTAATGATGTTGGTGGAACCTACATGTACATGTAGTCTGTTGCCCAACCTTGTAAGCTTTGGTCTGCTCCCAATGGTCACTTCCTAATTGTGAGCAAACCAAAGCTAACAAGGCTTGACTCCAGGCTAGGTGGTTCCATGTTGAAGTTGGTCCATTTTCTTAAGACTCTGAGAGTTATTGTCCTGTTAACTAGTATCTTTGAAGCCAAATCAACAACCCTGCAGTTATGAGTAGCTTTGAATAAACACATTAACTTTTGAAAGTCATAAATGCTGTCAACTAATATACATACAAAAGTAACTGTACTTTTTGTCGTGTCAATAAAGCTTGTATATTGTATATAGACCATGATATCATGTAAAATATGCCCTTTTTATGAAAATGTTGAGAGACATATTTAGGCTGTGAACTTTATGTTCAACCTTTAGGCAATAATGGTGGTCCCAACTAAGCTACAAGTATAGATTGATGTTGACAGTACAACTCAGTTTCACTGTACATCACAAGGAAGAGGTCTCCCAAATGTTTATCATGCCTTCCTTTGATGGAATCTTGTTTATGATGGCTGAAAACACAGCTGCAACATTTAATGAAATGGAAATTTGTATGTTGGAAAGGACAAAATATAATCTTTTTTGTCAAAAAGTCTGAACTTCATGACATGGAATTGACGCAAACGTTAACACTCTTTCGTATACTTAAAATGACAGGTTTCATTTTCAACCAAAATTTACAATATGGAATTGAGTGGGATGGAAGAAATCTAAAGCTGGAGACAGTCCTGTGTGTAATTATAGGAATAAGAATAGTTACAGTCCGGTTGAATAATACTAGGAGATTTTCAGAGATGATGAAGTAGATATAAATTTGTGGCCCTAGAAAATAAGTGTAATGTGACCTACAGGGTTAGGGCCATATATTTCACCTTCAAAACAACAAATGATATAGAGTACATTCCGAGATACCACAAGACAATAATTGTAATAAGTTGGAATTATTTTGAATAAAAGATATCTAAGCCCCAACAGTTATAATTTTTTCAAAAAGATTAATATGGAATTTGAACCTCTTTGAATACTTTTGAAACATTTTGAAAGAGATCACACAAAAATCTCTTTATTTACAATAATTTTCAAACATCTGCAGGATTCTTTCACCTTTAGAAATATTTACAAATAATGGTAAACCTTGCCAAATGGTAGAATTGATTTATTGCCCCATAAAAGTTAGCCGCTTTTGTCTGCCTGGTATATTTTTAGATTTCACTGATGGGCACTGGTGGGTTCTTTGTGGTAGGCCATTGACATGACACCTAACTTTGCAAGGATGTGTGAATTGCCTTCTTCCTAGCCCACTGACCCAATATTACAAAAAATGGTAGAAATTGGTACATAATGGCAAAATTCTGTTACCATTATTTACAAACTGTTAGAAGTATTCTGGTCCACATCGTGAATATTTCAAAGGTTTTGCACACCAGGGAAAATATTTAGAACATTCTAAAAGCATTCAAAATATTTTCTAAGTGTAAAATCTCCTAGACATATAATTGAAACATTTGTAGATGATGACAATGGCAACCCTTGCGGTGACTTGGATCGACTCTATCCCTGTTTGGAAAATAATATTGCATTTGCAATGGCAGAGGATGAGGTCATGATCAGCATCACAAGAACAATTAGGACAACATTTCTATTATTTTAAGTACCTCTCCAAAACATCTTCATTGTTGTTCTGTCTGACAAGACATATGCCTTGTTCTAAAATAGAACCAAGCAATCCATATATCAAAAAACAGACATATCTCATTATAATCTGTAATGTCTTTTATTGATTTCTGTGAGGAATTAAGGATGCAGTGATCCTGGTGTTAAAGAGAGCAATGGTAGGGTTGGGATGTAATGTATTGTGATAGAAATGTTGCCGAGAATCGATACCCGTTACCATGGTTTTCCCATTAATTAAATATGTCTGATTAAGGTGGCAGGTCGTTCCAGCTCGAATGTCAATCGTCCCGCAGTCACGCGATGGGGAGGGGTGACCTACATTGACTAAGTTGTGCGGAGCATTTAGTACATCTCTGCTGCCTCGTGCTATGGCAGATTGCTGTTGTGATTTTTCATAGGCTTTGACACTGAGGAGAATACATAAAGCATGACCAGGAAACTGCCTTGTAGTTTAATACAACAGTTGTGTGGGCAGAGTCAATATGTAAAGCACGAGAGGTGTAATATAAATGAGTGGCTTGCGGTATCATTGAAGTATGCACTTTTCTAATTTGTCATATTACATGTGAGTTTTCTATTTTATGTTTCAGACCCACTGATTAATCTGATTGTATGTTTGTACTTGGGGTGTGTACTTTTTGGTCGTGTAAGGAGACACATAAGAGAGACCAGATGCTCTCTTGTGTAGAAGCTTGCTGGGTTCTTTAACATAGTACCTGTTACAATGTCACACAATAAAGATCTTAATTTTTTTTTCTAAATCTACATGTATGCTGTGACCACCACCTCATCATTAGTGGCTGTGCTGAACTGACTAACATTTTACAATACAGTATGATGGCGAGTGGCGCTGAGGTGGGCATTTACTTTTTATGTACGGAATGAATGGCCACTCTCTTCCAACAGCCATCCCAATGGCTTACTCCCGTCCAACTACATTTAACGTTAGCGTGCAAATCAGCGCTCAGAGTCAGACAGCCAGGCTCCTACTGGTTTCATTTCCCTTCTCCAATCAATAACTAATTTTCTCAAAATCTGTGACAGCCGACGTCTCATGTTCTGAATATGATGACAAATTCAAACTAATGTGACCATAACGACCATGCAGAGACTCAATGTCAAGGCCTAAACAGTGATAAAACCCATTCCACAGTGCAGGTATTTCAATATACACCAGGTATGCTGAGGTCCTTTTGTCAATGCCACACTTCCTTCCAAGTGGAGTGCTTTATAAATGTAGTGATTGCACTGTTTCAACGCAACAAGCTTATTGGTGTGAATCCCAAACCAAATTGCATTTTTATGATTTAAAAAAATCCAGACACTGGCACAAGAAGTATCCTTAATCCTTTAAGGGGAACATTAAGCAGCTGATCCCTTTGTTCAAGGACAGGCCCATATTTAGTGTGTTAATGAACCAACCAAATGTTGTATTCATGACTAGTATCAAAGAAATAGTGAAAAATTGCTACAGACTGGTCCTGAGTTAAAGTCTTTTGTAACTTGGCAGAAACATGGCTGCCGAGTGTCAGCCAAACAAATAATAAGGTAAAAATAATCTATTCTTAATCAGGATCAGAGGGGATCATCAGGGGATGTCTACAAGGGCAACTTAGGATTTTAGGATTTGGATCAGTTGTCTCAAAATGTAGTTAATGCCGGTTTACCTTTATCTGTGGGGTAACCTATACCTATTTTTATCGAAGACAGCGCATTTGGGGATACATGTATATAGTCAACGGGAACGGGTTTTAAGCTGTAACATTTTGAAAATACTGAAATTTGATACCATCGTTCGTCGACTTGATCTCCTAAACACCATGACTTTAAAAACAAAGGAAATAGGTTACCCTGCAGATAATGGTGAACTACAATGTAGCATTACCACACTTAGACAGTGTTAGTAGTCTGTTTTGAAGTTAAGCCTGGGAAAAAGCTAATGGATGAGTATGGATGTGATGGAGTGTAGTGAGGTCCATCAAAACAGACCTGAGTTGAGTAAGGTCATGTTTTTGGGGAGCCCAGTGTTCCAAACAAAATGCTTTTCTTGCATTAACTGAATGTGTTATTCTGACATCACAGTCTCTGAAGGTCATGAAAAGTCATTGCAGTCTTCTCTAATCACATTTTTGCAATCATAATGAAATTCCCATGGGACCTGCTACTCCCCTCCCCAAATCTAAGCACAAACTATTAATTGTAGATTTAGAATTCATCCCTTAGCCGTTACATCAAAAGTCTGCTGCAGTTGCAGCAAATAAACTATGATTTGATTTTCATAGCCGCACGCCAGTGGCCCTAATCCAGGTTATATAGGAAATCTATACCAGCCTACCCTCAAGGAGCGGAGGTTCTGTCAAATAGACAAATGATCTGACAAATGAAGACCCAGAAAAGGCAACTCAAGCAATATTGTGAAAACATTCAATGATATGGTGTATTTTTCTTTTTTTTTCAGACAAAATCTTAACATCATTTGCAACTGACCAGTAAACTAAGTCACGAATTCTCTTCGAACATTCAAAGGATAATATATTCTGTATATTTAATATGTTGGCTATAAATTAACAGAGATATGTTTTTTCACTTCAGTTGATTGTACTTCTCTTTCTGCTTCTTTAAATTTGATTTCAATTCCACAGATATTGCACTTCATCACACTTCAGAACAATATTGATACTGCAACAATAAAAACATCAGATACTGGACAATATTAAGTCAATAAACACAGTTAGTTCCTTTCACAGCATTATTGAGCAACTCACTGGTTATTCTCTAAATCAATTATGTAATAACAACATCAATGATACAGTAGGATCACATTATTCCAAAGACTCCAGGACTGATCTAAAGTACAGTTCAGCTCATTAGGGCCCTGCCCTTGACGAAAATCCAAGATCAGCTTTTGATAAGAAAGAAATAAACCATTTGTAAATAGATGGTCATCTTGACTCCATGGGAGCCAAAAAAGCTTTCTGGTGATTTACATTATGTGTACCTGCTTTTGGTTCAAAAGACTGTCAGCTATCACAATCGAAAACGGATAATATCATTTGAAGTTTCAACTTAATGAGCTGTACTTTGGGAAGAAGTTTCGAAACTCTTTATGTGGGATAGAAAAAAACCCATTTTGGATTCTGCATTTAATTGATGACTATTCTGATTATCCTTACTAATTGTCACATTGTAATCTATCAATTTGATAATCAACCAGCCTATAACTGTAGGTGGAAAAATCTAATACACCTGTCAGTTTTTACGTATGAAAATTGCTGCTGGTATTCATGATGTTTCCCTAATAACATGTTTCATCAAATAGAAGTGAAACAGACACAAAACTAGCCCACTGTTACACACTTACTACACTGCTCAAGGCTTGATATACATTACAATACAACTATCACAGAAATCACTTTCTTCAACAGACCACAATGATAATTAACAGCAAACGTCTATAATAATCAGTAAATACATTTAATATTCCATTGTCTTGTTAAAATCCTTTTCTTCCAACATTGATATATTCACTTCTCTACATGAAATATAAAGCAGGCACTAACATTGTAACATAACATACTATACTTTAACTTGCATCAATACAGTTAACTACATTGTATACCAAGACAAACAAATAAAGCACAGAATATTATTATTGTATTCCATTTGAGTACAGTTTAATCCTGCTTTAAGCAAGATCTGTGTTTGAAATTGAACCATAAATTTTTCACAACAGACACATCTTGAAAGGCAGATATTTGTAAAACTCTGGTTACATCAAAGTTTAACAGATTCATTCTGTATTCTGGCGACATTCAGTCTGAACCATTCTGCAAATGGATTCCTATCACATAATATACTTTACACGACTCTTTATTACAAATACATAACAGTCTCTCTTATCTTTATTGCACAAAACTGTGATTTTTACACATTTTCACATTGATTTAGGATATGTATTACGGGTCTATATGCACTGTACAGCCTTTTGTACACGTTATAAATCTCTGACACTCTCTACAGCAATTTGTCAGCCCTTTGTGACTACATGCACCCATCAATGACATCTGCAACAACCTCTGCATTTCTCGTCAAGCCTGAACAAGCCTGATCTCTTGACTTTGACGTGCATGTATTTACTGCATATCAACATTCAGCACATCTTTCTTTTGTCAAGTAGATAGCAAAGGGTTGTCATTCAAGGAAATACAGGGCGCACCAGCTAATATACATAATTATACATAATGTAGATCCATACAATGCAGCAGCATCACTTTGAAGGTGTGCCAAGGAAAAGGCATCAGAACTATGTTTGGTAGAAATGACATAATGATGAACTGAGGCTTGTTGAATATCAGAACGGCATAATTGCTTGGACATAAAAATTTTGCTTTGGGACAAAATTTTTCTTTGAGAAACTCCTGCAAATTTGTGTTTTAGTTGTATGAATCTGAGTCAAACAAGGGCCATTTACTCGCAACATCTAACATAATCACAGGCCTCTCAACAGTTCAACCGAAGATTTGTAGAGTGGCTATCAAGCTTTGAGTTGCACTGTGGCATTCATAGAATAACAAAGGTAAAAAAAAATCCACTGGTAACAATTAAGAATGAAATACTAAGCAGGATAAAAAGCTGGCTTGTTGGAAAGTACAATGATAGGTGCATCATAATAGTGGTCAAAGTACAAATGCTGCAGAATACCTTCTGGTAGAGCTTCTCCCATCCTACACTTTTGGCACTGCTGTGAGGTTGAACGGGTCATTTCCGCGTCGAGTGCACTTATTACACGCGCTGATCACGAGATTCTTCAAACCTTGTCGAAAGGCACTGTTCGATATGCTGTAGATGATGCAGTTGAAGAAGCTGTTGCTGATCCCGAGCCACGACAAGCCGAACCGGACGATGGGGTTGAGTTTCATCCCCATGCCCGACTGCACGACGCGCACGATCGTGTACGGCAACCACGAGACGTAGAAAGCAGTGATGACCGTGAAGAGCATCATTGCGGCTCTGCGCTCGTGGTGGCTGCGAGACTGGGACTCGCAGTTTGGGGTTTCCTGCGACTCTCGACTGGACCCTTTCCGGTACATGGACTCGCCACGGGAGTTGGTCTGGTGCTTGGCCTTGGTCGTGTACGAGGTCGGGTAGTGGTCGCTCTCGCTCTGGAAGCGCGTCTCGAGCTCCCGGACCTTCCCGATCTCCTTGGAGTGGTGTCGGCAGATCTTGAAGATGTGGTAGTACGTGAAGCACATGATGACCGAGGCAGGCAGGTACAAGATGCAGATGATGAATATGGTGAAGTATATGTCGGTGGCCCACGACTGGACCTCGCACTGGAAGGCCTCCATGTCGTACGTGCTGGTGCCCCAGCCGATCAGGATGGGAAAGCAGATGCAGATGGAGAAGACCCATGCAAAGATGATGCAGATGCGAGTGTTGCGCATGGACATGATGGCTTGGTAGTTGAGGGGCTTGATGATGGCGATGTACCGGTCAATACTGATGGCTGCCAGGTTGGCGATGGACACGCTGGTCAGCATGGACACGAAGTAGCTGTAGACAAGGCAGGAAGTGGAGCTGTACGGGCCGAGCTGGTGGAAGGTGACCATCACAGGGAAGATGCAGGTGAAGCCGACAGCCAGGTCTGAGATGGCCAACGTCTGGATGAAGATACTCATGGTGTTGCGCAGGGAGGGCTCGTACTGGTACACCACGATGACAATAATGTTGCCGATGATGATCAGTATGGTGACGATCAGCATCAGCACCCCTTCGATCAGGTCCACCACCAGGAGAGCACCTGGTGCCTCCTCCACACAGTTCGTGAAATAATCCGTGAAATTCCCTGCTGTCTGACAGTTGTATGCCCCAGCCGTCATGTTCCACTCTCCGTCGGGAAACGGCACCAGGGCACTGTCGTTGGGCTGGGCCGTCATCGTTGTGCAGTTTTTGCCTCAAAAGACACGGACAAAACTGGCAGCGTTTGCGTCCATAGCTCAGGGCATAAACGATGTGTCTCCAATGAGATGATTCCACTGCAAGTGTCTGTCTGCAATCAGTGAAGCAGTCACATTTTTCATCTTGCCTTTCACAATTCCTGAGCTTACCTTTCCTCGCCCTATAGCTTCTAACTGTTGGATGGATGGGGCAGGAAAATATGACTCCTATTTGACTCTGTCGAAAGCCTCTGTTTTTTTCCAGAAAAGTTCCGCTGGTTACTATTAGCAAACAGTTCAGGCAACAAAATTCATTGCACGGCTTTGGGGTGCCTCGAGAGACCGCTCAACAAAATCCATCAAAGCACTGTTCGTTGAATGTCTGAATGAAGCAGCACTTGCATCGATTCATGGTCCGGGAGCAGTTACCCTTCCGGCATCTTCTAAGCAAAAACCTGGTATGGCCTGGTAGGATCAAAATTCTCTCTACGGCACATACCCCATACCCAACAGCCTTTCTCTGCAACTCAAAATCTCCTGAGGTAGACCGTACTCACTGTGCACCCGAATCCCACCGTTCCCTCCTCAGAACTTTGCGAGTAATGTCGGGAGCTCGTTTTCTGCATCCGCTCCCCTCCAGTCGGCACGGCAAATGCTCAGTCAAATCACCCGTGGTCTACCCATTACCTCATATCCCGGCAGCGCCAAGTGCAGCGGGGAAAAAATTATGCAAATCCTGGCCTGTCATTGGTGCACGTGAATCATTACTGGGAGGGAAGAATGGCGCCACCTCCTTGTTAAACATCGTGGTGTGAATAATTGTCAGAGCGTTATCTCCCGGTAACAGAGAGGGGTGGAATATCTGAGTCTTCAGATGGTTAGACACAACTGCACATCATGCAAATGAACTTTTCTCGGTATTCAGGAATGGTCCTCATTGCCTAGATGTCAGTGGTTTATTAATATTGATCACTTCTAAAAATAGCGGCACGCACCGGCGTGGCAGCATCAATAATATATGTGGCCCTCATCACCTACATACCAATCCTACCTAGTTCATGCAAGCCTTGATTCCTAGAACTCTGGCAAGGCTGAACCGTGTTGAGACAATAGAAACCGTGCGTGAGAATTGTTTTGTCAAGGCTCAGGTACTGACAAAAGGCAGTGAAGGCTGGGCAATCAATGAAGCCACAGCAAACAAGGTAATTATATTCAGGAGATTTAATATGCACTCAACATTTCCCCATGAGACTCTATTAAAAGCTGAAGCTCTGCTCAAGCTTTGTTGCTCCCAGGGGACCAGGGTAATTGTTTCTTTGGCTCTTTCCCTACTTGCGCTACAGTCTATAGTCACACGGTGGGTGGGGGTCGGCGGCTTAATGTAACCAACCAGGCTTGCGCAGGCAGCCTTCCTGCCTGGGAAAATGGGGGATCTTTCATGATTACGGGGTTATTCCTCTCCACTGGAGGAGAATGATGGAGAGGGTGGGGAGGTTTGTTACATCAGGAATATCACTGATGTAAGCTCAAATATTTTTGCAATTTGATTTCAGAATCCAGTCACATCACTTTCAGCAAAATGTGCTGTTGACTGAGTAATAATGTAGTTTAGTCAGCCAGACCTTATTGAGCTTCATGTTTCGTGGTTTTTATACAACAGTTCATTGGTACCAAGTTCAGTAAACTAATAATTTAAGGAGGTAAGAAGGTTTCATCACCATTAATGTTTAATGTTAAATGTCTCCAGTGTTGCCATGGGGTGTGGAAAGGCCACTTCTGATTGAATACATCAATTTGTAACAAAACAAAATTCAGCTATCGAAAATTCTACTCTGGGAGACCTTACAGAAAATTGGGAAGAAGACATGTTATAGATCATTTCTCCACTGCTCCACTGGACAAATCCACCTGTATTTTGTTACTGCATTGAAAACAGAGCATAATGAAGAGTGATTCCTAAATGTGCCTGTTTCTTTTGGTTTATGATTTTGATAAATACACAAGAATTATGGACTGTACAAGCTTGGAGAAAATTTCTTCTTGAAGAAATATTTCTCAATATCTATTGTCATCTGAAGTTCGCAGTACTGGTAGTACATGTAGGTTCCTTCAAAATAGGGGGGAAAGCTCTCTCACACACACACACATGAAGTTGAACACAGCCTCTTTTAGCTTGAGTTATCAAGTTCATACATCAATATTCGCCACGCATCTCAGCTCATTACAAGTCTGGCATTCCTCAGCATTGCCTTCCACCAGCACTCATTTGTCTACATGACCCAGTAACCTCTGCTCTCTGTGGTTCCAGTTTAAACTCAGATTTATTCTCAGGTGCCAGGTTACTTCTAGGGGGTAACAATGTGTAACACTACCTGATACAGAACATTACTGTAATATACTCACCAAAAAGCAGTTACTCAAGCAACTAGATATGATTTTGGAAATGGTCAGACGTTTCAGACAGCCATCCAGTGTCTTTCATCAGTGACACTGGAGAAATCTTGCTGGAGAGAGTTATAATAATTTATATATCCTAGCTGTGAATTGATATGCAAAAGAGGTCTAGTTGGAGAGGAGGTTTATCCTAACTATGAATTGATATGTGAAAAGGTGAGGAAGACAAATTTTTAGTAGTCCAAACACCTGACTATTTCCAAAATCATATCCAGTTGCTTGTCGAGTAACTGCTTTTTGGCATATCTTATTACCTGGATGTCTGACCTTCATCGAGTACATTACAATCAGTTTCCGTGTACTAATCAGAAGCACCCACTAAATTCCAAGGAAATGATGGTTGCACCAAAGACTGAGGGTAAACAAAAACAATGTGGAAATACCCCCACACACAGACAGCCAAAACTATACAACCATTTTTCAAGCCTTCTTGCCTTTAACCATTTTTTATAACCTTTATTAATGCAATTTCTTTTTCAAACATTCTTGTGCAGAAGGACATAATTATCTGGGAAAGGGCTTGCTCAACAAACTCTGTTACAATAAAATTTCAAAACACACATAAGTCACAGTCAGGGTGCAGTAACTCTATCCATTTACTGCCCTGATCAGAATGTAAATTCCACTTCCTTTTTGATGTGATGACCAGGGAATCTGACAGGATGCTGTACCAGTCAGTAAAAATTGCTGGAGCATTCACATAAACGTACAGAAATTGGAACCCTTTAACCTGTTCACCTCTGTTAAATTTGAGATATTCAACTATTACAGTTGCTTTGACTGGCATGCCGACCATGTTCACACCAGACCAGGCTGGGCATTCACGAAGATTACTGGGCCCTGTATGGAGGAAACATTCATTGACTTTATGGCAAAGAGGTGTGAGGAGAATAAAGAAACGCAAAAGGTCCCCACCTGCATATCAAAACAACCTTATTTCATGGTCTGAAAACTGTAAACCAGGTCGTACTCATAAGCGGCAGCTATCATTGCTAACCTGGTGGTGGTATTGGGGGGGTTCATAACGTTGTCAGGACCCCCCCCCCCCCAATTCTAGGATCCCTTTGATTTAAAAACTAATCATGTGACCTACTGACAGAAGAGACTTTTCTAAAATACTGTAGAATTTCTTTGGCTAATATTTCATTTGTTAAGTTAAAACAAACAAGATCAAATATAAGTGACTTCATCAATATAATCAATACATTTGTACATCAAACACGCCAAGTTTTATCAAATGCAGGTTTTAAATAATGGACAATGTCTTATTTGTTTTAAGTACTATTTCAGCCTTTTCCACGATTTTACAAAGTGTACGTACTACTTGAAGGTGTGATTATATCTATATAGTGGTTTCCAAGAAACACATTAGTCATTTCCAGTTGCTGACAGCTGGAGTGCTGCATTGCAGTCAGACATCCATTACAAGTCCTCGATCATTCATCATCAAACTGATGGGCGGGTCTCATTCCCTGAAGCAATATTTTTGCAAGCAAATACATTCATAAACATGGGACTGATTGGGACCAACCTTTCTGCTATACTAGAGCTGACATCTTCATGTTTTATACTGCTGTATTGTATCATATTTTATCTTTTTATTACTCCCTACTTGTTAGCATTTTGCTTGTTGTATTACATCTCGCAATGGTCCTTATTTGATGTGAACTTTGCTAGAAGCGTCTTAGTCGGCAAGGAAAGAAACCTTGCTTCTCTACGAAAGTCTGATAACCAATTCACATCAGTATCAGTTTTCCTCACAAAGCATTTATATTCCTATGGGAGCAATGCTCATCCTGTGTTGCATGTATTAGATACAAGAATGGAAAATCATATGAGAATTTTAATGGATAATAGCACAGTGCATTAAAAGGTACTCTAAGCTTAAGGAGCTTGAGGTTCAATTGGCTCAATCTACAGCTACATGTCTCCTCAAAAACATCTTATTTCAAAGTTTTAGATGCAACATTATTGATTTTTAGTCAGACTCAGAGTTTACTTGCATCATAAGGGTGCTCTGGAGGGAGCTGTACTTGAATATGTATTACTTGACACACTGGTCCAGAAGAGAGGATATTTGGTCTCTTAAGAGCCTCTGTTCTCGATGAGCGACAGATTGGGAACACGCTGATGAAGAGGGATATGCACAATCCATATTTCCCACCGACTAGTGAAGACACAGAGGACATGATAACCACACCAAGGTGTAAAGACAACTTCTCGAAATGGGGATTGGTTTTGAGGGATTATCCTTAAACCGATGAACCTCATTGAGACCAACTAACCAATCTACCCATTGAGACCAACTACCAATCATATATTAAATATCTCTGCCAAACCAATCATAACCCCATATTTTCTGGAAAGGTCTCAAAATCAAAAACAGTGAACACGTGATCTACCTGTGACCTCTGACACATATATGAAGGAAGTACAATGTATTACTGTGACCTGGTTAGGAAAAAAAACCCTGATTACTAGTACTGTTATTATGAAATATCAACATCATTGTAACTTGTACTACCAGCACTTGTACTTCCCATTCCTCCCTACCGACTTAGTGAAACGACCAGAGGGGCGAGTAGAACAGAAAGAAACAACATGCCGCCACCCGGGATTGAACCCGGGCCGGCAGATCACAAATCGAACATGCAAGCCGTTCGGCCAAAAGGCTTAAGCCGTTAGGCGTCTTTGGTTTAGCAGTCCTTGAACACCACTGTTACACTACTCCCCCTTTTCTTGTCAAGATTCGTCCTCGAATTTCCGAGTTTGATTTCCCTGTGTGGCACATCTCTAGCCCGTTACTCACAGGGCTGGCATGGGAACCAGTGAAACGACCAAAGGGGCAAGTAGAACAGAAAGAAACAACATGCCGCCACCCGCGATCGAACCCACGCCGGCAGAACAAATCGAACGTGCAAACCGTTTACCAAAAGGCTTAAGCCGTTAGGCGTCTTTGGTTTAGCAGTCCTTGAACTGTTACATATAAGCACCACTGTTACATAAGCACCACTGACTTTACCGGGTACCTACATGTAGCACATGCTTCATGTCAACCTGTGACTACATGCCATAACCAGAGTCTTCCATCATGCTATTTTTGTGTCACAGCTCCAAGTTTCACCTGTTCTAACTCAACATTCACCAAGCTTACATGAAGCACTGCTGAGTGTCATGCTTACCACATCTTACAGGACACTTCAGAAATACTTAGTGTCATGTTTCTTCTCTTCTTAGATACATTGTATATCAAATTTGTCATGGTGAGAATTCAGTTATAAGCTGAAAGGATCTGAGGGGGGAAAACACATATTTTACTCACTTCAGAAAAAGTAATTGATAATTATATATAGGGGATTTTACAACTTACAACACCCATTCGTTTTGTAAAAGTAATCAATATGGGGTTTTACAACCTATGGTACACCCTTTTCTTTAGGCAACCAGTTCATAAAACATTCATGAATCAAATATTTATTACCTTCACCTGAACCTTTCAAATGATCTTAAAAATTCTTCCTTTTTCTCCCTCTGACTGATATGGCTAAAGAGGATGTCTTTTGCTATTTAAGCTTACACAAAACCAAGGAGGTTGACAAAACATAAAAATGACAAAACATACTGTAAATACAGAAACTTTCGCAGTGGATTAATGTTTGCGGTTTTTGCGGTGGCCGCTTCACTGTGAATTTAAAACCACCGCGAACATTTTTCCATGGCAGTAAGAGACTACAGTGCATGGTGCTACGGTACCGCAAACTTAAAACCACCGCGAAAGGTCCTTTTTCTTGCTTCCGCGAAATTAAATCCCCGCGAACTTAAATGCATTTACAGTAGTCATATAGTGCAAGGTAACATGGCCTTGCATGATATAAAATGATATGCACCAGGCAACCTCCGATACAAATCCAAGCCTGTCTATAATATTATACATATGCACTGTAACATGATTGATATGCATGTCCTTGGGAGAGGCATTATCTTTGACCACACGGCTATCGACAAAGTCATCATGGAAAGATTTACGATTTGTCTCCATGTCATTGTCAGTCATGCAGACAGCTGCTGAATTATCTTGTCCTTCTTCTTGAGGTTAAGTAAGGACACGGTCTGAAGCATGTTGCCCAGATGGCAGACCATCCATCTATGTCAAGCTCCTGGGTGGAAGTTATTCTAAAGATTTCATGACTTGATGTACAAGTATATGGCTTATAGACATAGGATAGTAGATAGGACCTTAAGGTCTGCCATATGTAACGCATACAAAGTAAGTTTTCAGAAAAAATAAAACGAAATCCAAATAGCAGTTCAAAACTCCAACTTTATGTTTATCTTTGGTATTATTTTGATTTGTGATCTGCAAACCCAGCATAGTACATGTACACTACATAAAAGAAATGTATATGTACATGTATGGGCAGATAACAAAACAACATGGCATTGCATATATTGATAAAATTATTATTGAAATATGATAACAGCAGCTTGAAAATATACCTCACTGACAAAACTGTGTATATCATATGTTACATTTTACTTGTCTCTCTTGTACCTCACCCATCGTTTATTTTCAACCCTGTTTCTCTCTTCCTGAATGGCCCCCATGCATGTGCCATCCTGCCTTTGATCTTGAGAGTCTTTAGAATTCCTCCTTCCCCGAGGAGAGGTAACTAATCTCGAAGGTCCCATTAACTAGGATTAAATGAAAGAGGTGGAAGGGGAAGGTAGGAGCCATTAGAGACTGTTCCTGAGCAAAGTTGTTTGGTTTTCCTGCCATTTATCTTGTAAGTAAGGGCCAGGGTAATCCTTTGGAGACTACAAAATACTGGCTAATGTTTTTCAAGGGCTCCACTGGAATAGACATTGCCACCTTTTATCAAGGACAGAAGGTGGGGATCGTACAAGTGGCACTTTTTTTACCTCCATCTGTGTAAATTATGTTCATCAGCAATGAATCAATCCTCACACTATCGTAACACACAGTTGGAACAATATAAGTGGGCATCGGAGAATTGATTTGACCTTTGACATGGTACAGTTGGAACTATATTGGTGTTAGGATTTATTGCACACTTGTGCAGCAATAAGGCAATCGACCACTCAACAGCTGCCGAGGACTAACCCATCTATCATATCCAGGTGCTCCGGGAAGGACAATTATATGACCACATGGTGTCATCAAAGGGTTATCTATTTATCTAGAATTTTACTATTTAATTTTGTTTTGTCAAACAGAATTGGTTTTAAATGTGACACCTCCAGAACAAAATGTGATACATAAGGACAAAGATAAAATAACATAGCATCTAGATTTTAGAACTCAAAAAAATGGAAATCATGGCCATAATGAGAATTCAATAGGAGGAACAAAGCAAGACAATTGTTAATACAAATGTCAACCTTCTTCTATTGTACACACGTGCACGAAGCAGAGATTTGGAGTAGGGCAAGTTGAAAGGGAAACACTGAAATCATGTGTACAGTAAGGCAATGGAGACTTTATCATGTGAATGGCACATACCATATGCACATGCATCGATTTCAGCCTATATTGTTGTGTCTCTTCCGTGGGCATTCTAAGAAAGGAGTAGCCATGCCCTCAGAAAGCTTGTCTTCTACTAATAAGTACTCTCTCTATATATGGTTTCTGTTCAGTTTTTGTAATCAACGGCCCAATTAAAGGTTTTTCCATGAGTTCCATGCTGGCATCATCTTTAAAAGATCTTTGTTCTAGACTGACACTTTGACAACATCCCTTCTGCTCATCTTTCATGTGGGCATATCCATTCAACCAAGGAGCTTTCATGAAGAGATCTCCTTGATCCAACACAAAGCAACACACACTCTGAAGGAGGGTAAAACCACCATATTAAGTACAAGGTACATGTATTTAAAAAATGCTAAGATGTAAAAGGATTCCCTGCATGGTGCAGAGATACTTAAGTTACAGGGCGGACATGTTGGGAGCACAATGTGTAGAGAGAGAGATAAAGCTGGCAATTTCTTTATCATGCTCTCATTTGTTACATACAAATGTCCTCCATTGCAATGATGACATTTCAACCAAGGCTAATGTACGGACAACTTTTTGAATGTGGGTTACTGGACCAGAAAACTGCAAGATCATTTTATTATGTTTTCCCTTTTCCTTGCTAAAATTCTGGCTTTGGCAGTGTGACAATTCTTGGAAACAATGGTATCGAACCTTATGATAAATACATGTACCAGCAAAATCATTCTAAACATGAAATTGAATGTGTTCTTTAATACCAAAATGATAGTCCAACTTTATAAGCTTTGATGGAATTCAATTGTAAATGATTACAAGATGTTCCACCGAATATCCTTCCAAGCAATGAATTCTGCAACATTCTCAAATGTTTCCTGAAATTTCACAACTTTCTGTTCTTTTGAAAAATGAGATGTCCTTTTTAACGGATTTTCCATCACAGTAGGCAAAAGCACAACGGATGTACTCTCAAAAGCAGAATTTCAGATTCCTGAGCTCCTGACAGCTTACGATAAGGCTGGCCAATATTTCATGGACTCATGCCTCCCTACACTGCAGCAGAATCAACCATACATCACCCCATAGTTACAGAGCAAGCAGAAATGCCATTTATCTCTGCTATGACTCTGTATCAGCTGTACCCCACCATGAAACCTAGGATATACTGTAAATACAGAAGCAAAACTGGTAAAATGTTAGCGGTTTTCGCGGTAGCCACTTCACCGCGAATTTAAAACCACACTACAGTGAATGGTGCTACCGCAAACTTAAAACCACTGCGAAAAGTCCCTTTTCCCGTTACCGCGAAATTAAATCTCTGCAAACTTGAATGCATTTACAGTAACACAGAGGCAGACTCTGTTTCTTACAAATGTGAAAAAACTTTTTGCACACTGTAGACAATATCAACAGTTACTCTTATAATTCTACAGGGTGATACCACCACTTAAAAATACAAGGTTATAGAGGCCTTCTCAAGATTGCCTTGAACATCTGAATAATTACCAACATGCGCAAAGTGTATACTGATGCTTCTTTGGTACATCTCTTTAAATCACTTTAAGTACATGTATTTTTTCTCATGTGGCAGTATTATGGGATATGGTATTCACAACATAGGCTTCTATCAGTGCAGCTAAGAAAGAAAAGAAAAGCAGCATTTTTTAATGAGCAGGAGTAGAAGGAATGCTGCTTTCCTCAACTCTTAACTTTAGTCAACCTACAAAAAGGCCAATAAAGATTAATAAGTGACAGCATAACCTTTGACATCCTGCATCAGGCTCTATTTTTCAAACTGCTAAAAGTTACAAAACATATGAATCATATATGCCTACTCATCAAAAGATACATTAGGCATGGCTGAAAATGCACCTGGTGCATGTGTCTGTTTCTGCTTGAAGTTGGATTAGCACTAAAAGGGAACTAGCCTGTCCACACATACTGATCTGGCTAAATCACAGAAACTGAATCTGTTATCCTCCTGCTTGAAACATTAACTCTGGCAAACTCTTAAGATGGCCCTTGGGCAACGGCAAAGATCATGGATTTTAATGCAGGGATAAAGGATGGTGAGATAAGTACCCATTAGCAAGGGCAGATGGTGAATTCAGCAAGGGCATACTAATCACCCCTATTGAACACAGGAACCGAAGCGCCAGGAATAGCCTGGAGCATCCTTCATGCTCTCACACTCTTAACAAGCTTTCTGACATGCAGGAACTTGTTTTTATCTGATGGGCACTCTTAGCTAATGTGTACAGAATTTCACCTTCACTGAGTGTGTAAAGTTCTGCTGTAAAGTTGTTACTTCAAACATTTTGCAGTTTGTGCTGCTTTTCTCAAGCATGATTATCTGCTCAAAGAGCCAAAGTGCATTGTTGGATTGCTTCTCATGAAGGTGATGACAACTAAAGCATGCTGCTGGTTGGGGCAGAATCAAAGGCATGGCTGAAAACTCACATAATTCACAACAGAAAGGAAAGAAAAGTGAGGTGGCAATATTAACCTGTTGGAAATGAAAAGAAAACCTTAGTCTAAAAACCCTTTCTATGGTCTTACTGATCAATAATTTTTCTGGAAACTTTGGGATTAGGATGTTACATAGATGACAAAGTATTATCCGCCAGGGCAATGTAATCTAATGTAAAATAAAGAAGATTTTACATCATCAGCTTTTCATTGGTAACATTCATCCAAGTACATTAACCCTATCTAGCAAACAATACTGACAGGTATAAAGTGAAAGTATGAAGTTGACTCTGAGCTGTGAAGGCAGTATTCATATAACACACGTTTCAGCACCATGGAGAGCAGCTTTTTATCTGCTTCAAGCCAGACGAAGACAATGTGGCACTGCACTCAAGTTGCATGTGGTAGCTTATCTTAACAAAGCCCCATTCAAAGGACACATAGAAGGTTGTCCCATTGCCTTTGAGGCTGCAAGGGCAGTGTGTTGTTATCCACTGTGTTTCCGACATGGTATTGGAAAGCTGAGGCCAACCCACTCCCTCCACTGCCTTTTACCTCCACAACTGAAGTCAGGTACCAATTTTTACACCTGGGTGGACTGAGGAAGGTCGTGTTAAGTGCCTTTTTTGAGGGCACAAGATTGGTGACATAACAGGATTTGAACCCGGGCCAAACACCCTGCCGTTATGCCACACAACAGTAGCTTGGAGATTCAGCAACTGAAGTAGAACAAAAGGGGAGGAATCCAATTGGGACTACAAACTTGAGGTGCTGAAAAAATCAGATATGAAAATATCCCATTCCTTCCCACCTTTATGACATGAAGGTATCAAGTCAAAACTTTTAGATTATCAGTAGATACAGTTGAAAGATCCTCTGGCAAAGATTGATATCTTGATTACCCTCCTTCTTAAAGTGCAACCCTTCCTTATCACATGAAGTCCATAAACACAGCAAAGTTGATAACAGACAAAGACATAATGAAGATCAACATCAAAGCTAATGTATATGTGTCTGCTGTGATCAGGAAGAATGGAAATGGTGCCTTCAGAAGATATCACAACTTTGTGATTAGGAGAAACTAACTGTCTGCAAGACAAACATCTATTGTGACCTATGTTTTATCATGTAATGGGTGCTTAAGCCTTATCTATGTGTCTCCTTCCCCTGACCCAAAACTGATCCAACAGCCCTATATACATTTCTGAAGCTGTGAGTACACTACAGCATGGGTACATATCATGGCTCTTTCCCCGATGTGGAGGATGTGAGGGAAGTTCAGGAAGGTCTGCAGGCCCTCATGTATCATCATGTTACAATATACATTCTTTCCACGCATGTGTGCAAGGTGTACAGAAATGTGCATGAGAAGCTCTAAGGGAAGGAAGGGGACCAGTGCCCAAAAATCTTCCTGAAATTCTGTATATTTAAATGGGCCGTCAAATACATGCCATAATAAACTTTTCCTGCATATTGATTTGACTTAACATGTAATGTTACCTATCAACTTTGCCATTCAAATTCATTTTTTCTTTACTAGACAATTTTCATCAGGCACATGATCCATATCCAATAAATATTACTACAGATATACCCAAATTACTTAAAAACTACATGTTTATCTGTACACAACAATTCACCTACATACCCATAACATACACATGTACATAGGAATAAAAACTACTACTACTACACTACTATTTCATACTAAGTTGGCATAGTGATACCAGAAAGTGCTGTGGCAGTATCAAAAGACTGTCCATACAATTCAAATTTAAGGGTTGTTCAAGCGATCACCCAATTTTCCTGCCAAAAATGACAGAAGAAGAGGATGCTAGCCCACAAAATGCAGTCAGGACTTTTCAGGTCAGACTGGGAAAAACTTTGTGTTTCTAGTTATTGATAAATCCTCCCCATTGTAGACAATGTTTCCTTTTGAAGATGTATTTTGGAGACGACGATGCTTGCCCACAAATGAAGTCACGACTTTTTAGGTCAGACTCGGAGAAACTTTGCGTTTCTAATTATTGATAAAGCCTCCCCATCGTCGACAATGTTTCCTTTTGAAGATGTATGGAGCTTCATGCGCCTGTGACGCAGGTTTGCAGAGATTGCAGAGATGGATTGAGGACCTGAGCAGTGAGCGGGTCTCATGAATGCTGATAACAAGCCCAGCAAAGCTAACATAAGCTCTCAAGTGTCTCCTTCACCTTCCGTCACTGTTGCTAGGGAACATTTACATGTTGGAGACAAGACTGGAATTAGAAGCCTGCGATTTCGCCATGGACACCACACCATGAACATCGTAATCCCTAATCATGACACTGATATGGTACGAATCAAAGTACTATCATATTCTCAGAACTGGCATTACAAAAAGGGTTTTGAAAAATAACACACTGAACATAGAGTATTAGATGTAGCCTAGGTAGTTAGGAATGATTACAAAAACAATATGTCAGACTAAAAACGTTATGCCATGTAAAGCTATGCTTACTTACCAGCTATATCATTCACCTTCCATCACAGTTGGGAAGGTAACAAAAAAGTAAACTACCTGCTTGTCATTTCTGCGTGGGCGTCCCACAGTTTACAGTTACTGGTTTCAAAGTTTTGTGACGTTGGTGTGGTGTAACTGGTGGCGTGTTTGACTCATGATCAGAATTAAGAGGTCCTGAGATCGATACCCATCATGTCCTGACGTTGTGCCCTTCGGAAAGGTCCTTAACATGACTTTAACATGACTGTAGGAAGGCCTGGTGGAGGCTAAACAAGCCCAGCAAAGCTGAGATACATGGTTACAGCATGATGTGCAAGTGAAGCAAGGTCCCAACTAAAAACTAGTTCCTACATGGGCCCACACTTTGTACAATAAAACTGCTAATGGGAAAGCACTTTAAACAGGTGCTCATAAGGTCTAATGGGTATTATTTTTACAGGAGTTACGACATGATATAAAAAGAATGAAGCACTGAATATGCTGAATCAAGTAGCTAACAATGTTGCAGGAAAAATTTATGTAACTATTAGTATTACGACTATGAAACTTTTAAGAGGAAGACTTTGTTAAAGTTTTGACAAATGTTGATAATGCCAGCTGGGTCATTCATCTTCTTCTTAGTGTCAAATGTGTAACAGTCTGAGAACCATTCCTGGAATTCTGCATTAGTGTCATACTGTTCACCAATTGCTATTGTTAATCAGAAAGCTCTTATCATAACAAAAAGCAAGATTTAAATCACGTTCTAATCACTGAAATTACAGGAGGAGCAGAAAAGCAGAAAAGAGTGATGTTCTGAATGTATAATCATGCACAATGCATCACAAGGTAAGGAATGTTTATAGAACAATAGATGGAAATAGAAAACTCTTACAGAGAATGATGAAGGATTTGACACTTAATCAGGGTATAATGAACGTATCATGTAGTTAAAAATGCCATTAGAAGAAAAAAATGTCCCTTCCAATAATATGTGACATTCAAACAATAAATCTAAGTCAAAAGTTTGAATACAAGATGAATTATTTCCCATCAAAACCTCAGAACTATCATTTACACATCACGACTTAGGAACCCAAGTTCTACAGTCTCCACCCAGACACTATTCATCAATGTCAAGGTGCTCAGGTGCTGATTATCACCGCCAGTTTGCTGCTGCATCTGATCAATACTTCTCCCCTCCAGCAACAACCTGGCAGAACTGGGACAAACCCATTTGTTTAAAAGTCAAGACTTTCCTTTTGGGTACTCCATGTGGAGTATAACTTTGTTCTGATGTATAATTATGATGAATTAATTACATGTGATTACTGTGGCAAACTTGATTATAGGGCAAAAGTCAGCTGCCTTTGATTTGACTAAAAGACACAAAGTCAGTAGATACATGTAAATTGATGATTACATGTTATCCAAGGGGAACAAACCCAAAACAGCCTTTGAATAGACTTAAGAATTATAATTGATGCACTTAAGAACATTGGCACAGTAACCGAAGATGATAGTACCCAAAGATGATATTCTTATTATTCAATAATTCTTTTCAGCCTATTTTATGGCTTATGGTGTTTTTAATCCATTGCTACAACATTCACCTTGTATCAAGGTGAGCCATGTAATAAAATGACAGACAAAAACTGGAAGATCTTTTTAAATCTTCTTACATCTTTACTAACATTCACATTACAGTGTACAGAGAATATGATACATACATGATAATACATAAAAAAGCAATAATGATCAAGTTGTGTTCATGAAATTTTAAAGATTGTTGTCTTCTAAAGTATTGCCATTGTTCATTATGTTCGTCTACTCTCTTTTATGTCTTCTTCAAAAACTAGAAGATGATGTACACCTATTTGGAGATGACAGAACTTGAAAGAAATCATGATGAGTTCCCTCTGCCCCGACCATGTAATTGTTATGCAGGTAGAAGCTTAAGACCACCACTTCCCATGGGCTGTGACCCTTTAACATGCAGGTTGTGAGTATGAATACTGGTGAATGAATGGTTTCATTGGCACCCACTTGATGTAGCACATTGTAGCTGTAATCTTAGCAAAAATGTTGTGTCACGTAACAAACACTAGGACCTGAAGATCTTCCCTTTCGTACTCAACTATAATAGTCTCATTTTTGACATTGTTTCCAAGCTGATTTCACATACTGGAAGATTTATCTACTTAACATGCATCTACATGTACAGCTGTACATTAATTTGATACCCATGTGTACAGATTACTATGGCATGATGTTGATTTACTTTGACTTGTTGTTTACTTTGATTTGTCTTCTTTTTCAACTCTGGAGATAGCATTAAAATGTGAAAGTCTATGATACAAAATAAGAAAGTTGTCTTGTTGGGTAGTTTTCCATGCTTTTGCTTCACCACAGACCAAAGGCAACCTCCAGACTGGTTGAAAATCATGGTCCAGGACGAGATCCAGCCAGACGGATGAAAGTCTGAAGGATATACATGTAGAATTACCATTTCCCCTCAGTCCGTGTTGGACACCACCCAAGGACTGTAAACAAACCATATCCATGCAAGTCACCAAGCCACAATCCTCTTTGGCTCTCTTTCTGAATTTAGATTGAAATTTTCTACACTCTGAAGACCAGATCTATTCAAATTCCCTCCTGTTATAAATCAAGGAACATTTTTTTACTAAGGTGAAGCCAGGTTATGAGAAACCAGTCAACTTTTCCGACATGTATATACATGAAATATCATCAACCTTCATTAAAAATGAGCAGTCAGACCAAAATACTTGACCCATGGGAAGAAATGGCTTTTCTACAAAGAATAATGCCTGACCATTGCAACTTTTCACTATCAGTGTTACTGAAGGTTACAAGTATGGTGAAGAATTGTGCCAGGTTGACCTAGTGCCATTATAACTTGTGCTCCACTTGCACAAGGTAGACACAACAAATTTTCCCTATAACTAAAAGTGGCAAAAATACTAAAACAAGTGGACAACCTACATAGATTACCACACCATCTTCATGCCATTAAGGAAAAGGGAAAGAAATATAGTAAGTCAAATTCACAGGGTACATTCCATTTTAGATGTTTAATGAAACTCTTCTATCGTTCGATACAACTTACTTCGAGACAGACAAGAAATCATACTATAAGTATAAGTGATTCTTCATTCCTCATGAGAATGGCTTTTTAATAATACACACAGGGCAGTGCATGAGATATCAATAGTAACACTGGTGCTGCATATTAACACTCTCCAGCAGTACATGTAGCTGACTTTGTCCCAAGACAAACACAAAACATCAAGATATGGGTGCAGGCTGTTTTTGAAACTGAAAAGGCCACGACTAGGGCTGGGTACCGGTACAGAAAATACAGGTCCAGGTCCGGTTCAGGTCCAAAGGATCAGGTCCAGGTCCGGACCTGAACCTGGACCTGATGCAGTATGATTCATACCAATGGTCCATTTCACTACAAAGAGATCTGTTTGGTGGAGTATTAGACTCACACTGGCATTTTAAAATCCTTCAACGCTTACTGCGCCTGTACGATTGGCTGTAAAACTTGGTAGAAATTACTATAAACTCTACTTTACTTCACTCTTGTTATTTTCTTCCACCTGCAAGCGCCAAAACATGTGAAAGCCTGATAAAATAATCTGTTAATTTTCTAATCGGTCCAACTTCCGGTCCACCTAATTTTTTCAGGTCCGGTTTTTCTGGACCGGTCCAATAAGAAAAACCGGTTTTGTACCGGTACGCTGTACCGATACCCAGCCCTAGCCACGACCTATCAAATGCAAGGTGACCACTCCACTCTCTTGGCCATTGCACCAGTCCTGATGTAGAAAATAACGCTAGTTCACCTTTTATCTGCGGGGTAACCTATATCCGTTGCATAAAAAAACAGAGAATCTATGGCTGTCAAGTTGGTGGTTTCAAACAATTTTTCGAAAATATTCCAATGAGACCACCGTACTTCGACTTTATAAACCTATACATGCCCTGTTTTGAATACGACGGATATAGGTTACCTTGCGGATATAGGTGAACTGGCGTTACATGTACATGAAACCAATCAGCAGTTCAGATGTCATTGAAAATCTCTATCTCTATAGCTCTATCAACAAGACTGAACACATTTCAAAGATTTCCACTATTACTGTTATACTTTCAGGTCTTGAATAGGGACTTCCATCAGGTAATTAACAAGTTCTCCCAAGTCCCAAATACAGGCCTCTCCATGCACAGACATATAAAGTCCCATTGAATGTTGTAAGTTTGATACTACTGCATTTATATGACAGTCACGTTTCTACTTCCTGTCTACAACCCAAGTCTGCCAAGGTGCTCGTACATGGCATTAAAGAAATTAGCTTTCATAGAGCACAATCATAGCTTTGACTTCACAGCTTCCATGCATACAGTAAATGCATTTAAGTTCGCGGGGATTTAATTTCGCGGTAGTGGGAAAAAGACTTTTCGCGGTGGCTTTAAGTTTGCAGTTATACTGTAGCACCATGCACTGTAGACTCTTACTGCCATGGAAAAAATGTTTGCGGTGGATTTAAATTCGTGGCTACCACGAAAACCATAAACCGTAAACATAAAACCACCGTGAACATTTCTGCATTTGCAGTAGCCTATTGAGAGGGAGCATTCCTGGTAAATACAGTGTAGTTACATAAAATTCCAATTCCAACTGGACTTCAATGACCCCATACCTTCAATAAATGATTTTAACCTTTACAACTGGTGTATTATGTATGCTTGTCATTAATAATGCAAATTATGCAAATAATGTCCTCATTTGCATAAATTATATTTGTTGATCATTTCCTCCACTCAAATAACAGAAATAATCTATTTGAGGAAGGCTATAATGGCATTTTTGCCACAATGAGATTATAGCATCTTCTCACCAATCATGCAAAATAGGTCTTTATTTGTATAATGTTTATCTATCAATGTTGCTCTCTTTCTCAGTTACAAATGTTACATGTTGGAATAGTCCAATGGAACAAAGTGGGTTTAGACAATTTCCTAATTGGTTATGCAAAATAGATTCCAATTTGCATTCTTGATATTTCACCAAATGAAGCATTACTTAGGCTATCTACTTACCAAAAGTCATGACAATCCGACAACCCCTTCTTGAATTATTCCATTTCACAGTCTCAGAAAAGCGGGCAAATTTGAACACAAACAGCTTTCATGGGGTTTGAACCCATTGCCCTGTACTAGAAGTGAAATTATTTCTTCACACCTGGTATGTATTTCAAAGCACACATCTTTTACATTCTACAAGACTTCACATTGGTATAAGTCACATTTAAGTTAGTTTGCGGAAGTTTTTCCTGTGTGTAGATGTCTGAAAAATCAGCTGACTCACTGCACAAACAACCTTCCCCTATCTACATGTAGATCTGTCCTTCCCTACTGATACAAACGACCAATACTGAATAACTTTCATCTCCTACATCTGTAACACTTACCCATGCCAACCTGGCCATCCATCGAAATATAAAACAGTCAACTGTTCTTTAAGTACCAGCAGCATTGACGTCAACTGGGACAAAATTGGACCATAAAACCGCATGAATAGGACACGCCCGGCTGGCGCTACATTGTTGTTCATTGCCCGTGAAGCATTTATTGCCGATTTTTGCCGAACGTCACAGTTTTTGAACAAAATCCACATCTGCCTTGCCTGAAGATTTGCTGGGGTCCGCTCGGCTGAATGGTGCCAACTCAACTGGACTTCTTTTTTTGATGGAGTTTTAATGGACTTTGGGATGTTTGATTCTGCCCCAGGCATGGATTAATAGAATTATGATGTCTCTCAACTACAAGGCAATTGTCACTCTGCCCTTTTCCCTGATTGAGTCCAGTTACTCCCAATCTAGCGTCATGATTCACAGGTTATACAGTACTCTTCACTTGTAAAACTTTGAAGAGCATGCTATACCCTTATACAGTAGAAGCTGCTTAATTGCACTGCCTATTTGCCAGTGAATTTTGTACAATTTTCCAAATAGTGCAATAATATGAAGTTATCTAGCTGGACCGCACTGGTTTGGGATTTGGGGATTCCGTGCAGTTAACAGAAGTGTGCATTAATCTGTTGTGCTGTATTTTGCATCATTTCCATTTCCTGAAATGTAGGTAAGCCCTGGTCATGTGAAGATTATTGTTGAATATTGAGCCCCCTAACATCTGTGAAACTTAGTTTGCAAAATACTGCAAAATTAATACAGAAATGTTAGCAGTAGTTTTACATTCACGGTTTTCGTAGTGGTCACTTCCCCACAAACCTAAAACTACCGCAAAAATTTTTACGTCACAGTATGTGACTACAGTCTATGGCACAGCCGCGAACTTAAAACCACCGCAAACACTCCATTTTCCAGCAAAAGTAAATCACAGCAAAAGTAAATCACAGCAAACTAAAAATTTTGTGCAAATACATGTCCTTTAATTTTGAAAAAAGGTCAATTTTATGGGTATTCAGGTCCAACAGTGTGTGCTAGCCATTACAAAAACACTACAATCTTTGTGGCTCTAGTGACCTTCTAATGTAACAGATGATAAGGCAGTACATTGCACTGCACAATAACTATGCACAATAGCCTGATACCCATTTAAGTCAGGGCCACGGTGGGGTCTCCATTTAGATGAAGTTAATTTGGAGCCCCGCAATTTGTGCAACACTGTATTAAACAAGATTAGTGACCATGGTAAACTGTAACGAGGTGCTCAACCATTTGGCAACTTCAACGCTCATAGATTACGACCACACAGAAGCTTTGCATGTCTAAAAAGTCAAACGTTTCTAGAATACAAAATCATGTGCTAGACAGTTTGCCAAGCCTGCCCGACCAACTCTCATGATGCTAGCACATGATTCACATTACATAGCAATAAACCTGCTAAATTACAGTGTGTCACCTGATTACGGTAACATACATGTAGTATCACTTTTGGAAATGTCAATTTTACCTCAGCACCTTGCAACACTGCATATTAAGCAGATTTATAGTCAATATACAGACACCTGAAGTAGGCTGTATCTGTATCTATATAGCTGGTATAACCGCTGTTCGGGATAACACACCAGCTTTGCAGGCACGCGGCACGGCAGCAGCTGGTTATAAATTACACCGTACGACCCGTCACACCTATCCTTTGCACATCTATCTGCAAACGTTCCTTTAAACTACCCAAAGAAGATGCCCCTACTGTACTTGGTGATAACAAATTCCACTCTATGATTCTGGGAAAGGACGATAACAAATTCCATTCTATGATTCTAGGAAAGTACAATAACAAATTCCACTCTATGGTTCTGGGAAAGTATGATAACAAATTCCACTCTATGGTTCTGGGAAAGTACAAATTGCCACATTGCTGCACAGTGTGCAGCTGATCTCACCAGTACCAGACTCCACAGATTCCTGGAAAAGTAGCAATATACAATCATGTAACTGCCAAAGGAGTTAGTCAGCCGATGAAGTACATGTTGTACGCTGTACAACTTGCGACCTCAGGACAGACTCTCCTGCAGCTGCCATGGCCACCTTTTCCACTTTCTACGATCCGTACCCTGTAGAAAGGCTTGAAGGAAACTAAATAAATGTGTAGCTAGGGAATGCCGTCAAACCTCACCATATAGGCAGAAATTTTGATACGCAACCCATGTCCTGACATACATTTCTCAGATTTTCTACAAAAGAGTTGACACTGCACCAATCATCAATAAAGGAACAGATAGTATTAAGATGCAGGGTTGTGGTCCATTGAAGTTGGCAGACCAAATTGGAAAGCCTAATGCTTGCAAACTTTCTAGCCCTTTTCAGACAAAGGTTACTGCAAATGTGTACAGCACTTCACGAAAGTGATAGCGCATTACGCACGGCGACAAGGCGTATATGATATAATCATAACACAGTCGTGGGCCACGGAGATACAGGAGGTGTTGACGTCATTCCCCTGACCCTGGAGCGATCTTGTTGAAGAGTAGATAGTGTTTAGTGAAACGTTACCCTCGGGTCTTTGCATAATCACTGCTGTAGGCGGCCAAATGGAACAAAAATTACTGCACTCAAAACTTGATGAAAGCATTGCAAGTTGGCTCATCATAACTTGTTAATTGGTTTCAGTTGGTTTGAAAACCCCACTTTTTCCTTTATAACACGATTTAGCAACCATGTTGATATTTATCATATCTTTATGGTAAGCAATTGAACAGGAAAATCACAGAATAGAAAGATAAGACCAGAAAATGGATACTTGGCAACAATGAAAACTTCTTACTCATACAAATGGCACAAAAACTTGAAACAATCTGCTATCTAGCAGAATGAGATAGATGCACATTCAATAGTAAAATATGGTGTCTAGCTGTACTTTCCGCAAAGTTAGAAATGAACAGAAAATCACTTCATACCACCAAGTACCAATTGTACATGTACAACCAACGAAGAAGTTCCAGTATGTTGTCTGCTGTCTAGCTGTACTTTTGGCAAAGTTAGAAAGGAACAGAAAATCATTTCATACCACCAAGTACCAATTGTAGAACTAACAAAAAATCCAGCGGTTCTTTGTAAACTCTACTTTGCACACTTTTTCTTTTGACCTTCACCTTCAAATAACAAAATAAATTCAGCAGATGTTTGCTAAGGGCAAAATGCAACGATTTCTGTAGTGCATAACTGATTCTGATGGGTAAAAATTAGAGTACATCGATCAAACTCTGCTGGCTGTCGATGAAGGATTGAGCATAGTGGCCAGTGAATATAATTTCCCCACAAACTAGTCCTGCACCGCTGAGATACCACGAGCGCTGACGTCAACATCACCAGGTACACGCCTCACGGAGATAAGTCGTCCTCAATGAAAGGTGTAATCCGCGGCTTCCTGTCATCGTAAACACATACAGGATGTAGACAAAAGCTGTGAAGCTTCTCCCTTTGTACAGTAAGGGTGTCTTTTACGTGTCTTTAGTAGGATTTTCATGGTTTCAGCACCTATCCTTAAACTGCTGTAATGGGATTCCACAGGATGCCATTCAGCTTTGGAACTTGAACAAGAATAAAGATTAAGGAACTTTTCATGAGTCAAGAGAAGATGCTTCTATTTCGAACGAAAAAAAACTTTACTTTCAATGATATTTGGAGAATGCAGTTGTCAACCAGTCACAATGAATATTAGTAATGGAATTTATAGTATGATAAGTGATTAAGTGTGATGATAATTTAGTGAAAGTTGGTACAGACAAAACCGGCAACACATGCTAAAACTTGCAATACAATGGTCTGCAGCTGCAGAACTCTTTGATTTCCAAGACATGCTTACTTCAATGAGAATATCACTTATTAAAACATAATTTGATTCAAAAAGGGTTCAAAACCATCAATTTCATTAGAGCATGGTGCAATCATAGCATTATTTCCTTTACAAACATACAGTACTGTTTTCAATACTTGTTTTTTCTACAGTGTTTTTTCCAACAGTTTGGTTTAAGTGCATGCAGTCAAGTGTAACATGATGGTGGGAAAGATCTAATTGATTTGGAACCTCGTGCATTGGGAATTTTTATTCTAAAGAAAAATTCTGACTGCAAACAGATTTGAACACAGGAGTTTGAAAAATTTCTATTTATGACACATTTGTACTGAATGATGGATCTTCATGCAGGTACTAGTATGCATTCTTTTGAAGAAAATGGGTAGGACATAAACTGCTCGAGCGAGCATGGGCGAGCCAATCCAATAAACTTTACACTGATGAAAGTGAGGTACATGTATGTTGCCTCAGAACTCCATTTTCAAAATCCTTAAGTCAAGTTCAATACGCAGAGAATACAAATAAGTTCATCAACACGTGTTTCCATTAAAACCAGCGGCGCACGTTACGGCACGTTTCCATCGATCACCGTGTCTGTCCGGCACGCAGCTCATATTTCACCAGACCTCCACAGGCGCTGCGCACTGTGATTCATGAGAAACCTGATAATTTTCAAAGTAACCATCACGCACTGTTTGGCTAGTGTCACTTCAACATGTACATCTGACCTTCAGTCAACACCTTTCAAGCCAAGGTCAAAGTCAACAGCAGGCAATACACAGTCTATACGCTGTTTCTTGTGTCTCTGTGCAATAGACGGCACATACTCTGTACAAAGTTTGGTATCTCTTTGCTGAGCTCTTCGTCTTTCTCAAAATGGCTGCCGCCAAACCGTGTGAGCCTACTACATGGCAGAAACCTCAGGTCCAAACACCACTGTAAATCAGTTATACAAAAAGAAAACCAAATTCCCTTCTCGGCATTATAAGAAGTATGCCATGTACAGATGTTTGAGATCAAAATGATGTACAGCAAAATCGTAACTATGACTACAAGCAAGTGACATTGTGGTGTTAGAGAGCTATATTGACAGCACTTTTCTTGTCACAATCCTTGAACTAATGAATTAAATCAGTCACAGTGGGATAAACTAGTGTCTGATTAGTGACCTTTTCTGCAACAGTCATAGGTGGCACCTCTGATATACAGCCTACAGCCTGGCACACTCCCATCATTATATAGTCAGTATCTGTGTGATGATCTATCATTATCCAAATCAACTTCTGAATTTCTTTTTTTCTGAAACCTTGTGAGGACATCTGGAATCTACATGGATTGTTCGCCTGTAATATTCCTCTGACATTTCTTTGAGTAATGGCTGTCTCAAATGTTATGTTCTTTTTATTCTCACTCCCATGGGAAGAATAACGTCTTTTCTCAGTGTCCCCTATATCTGCATAAGGTTTCTTGTTCAGATAGCCACACAGAATTATATTAGTTGTTTTGAAGGCTTCTTGATATGAGAGCTAGTACAGTAGTAGACTAAGAGAAGAGGAAAATTGGTTGTACCAGAACAACAAAGTGAGGCAAGTTGGTCGCTCATTAAAGGAATGAAACAACCTTGAAATGCATCAAAAACAATTTCAGCAAATCTGCATGATACATTAGTACATAAATCAAACAACATGGAAAACACTTTGAATTCAAAGCTGGAACCATGGCTCATAACTCATCAAGACTGGAAGCCCCTCAGCTTTGAAATTGCATGTGCAAGCATTAATGACATGGTGACAAGGCAGCATTCAAACTCTGTAGGGGATAGCTGTCATTAGTAGAGCTGCTGATCATTCTTCATCTATTACTATTAGACTGTCAGAGTATGGAACGATTGTCAACATCCAAAACACAATGAAGGCAAAATCATGGACAGCAGTACTACTTTTCCTTCTACAGACCTTTCATTTCTGCAAAAAAGCAGTTACTCAAGCAACTGGATTATGATTTTGGAAACGGTCATTTCAAACATCATCCGATGTCTTTTGTCCATGACACTGATCATTTCCAAAATCATATCCGGTTGCTTGAGTAACTGTTTTTGGCGTATCTTATTACCTGGATGTCTAACCTTCATCGATGGACCTTTAGTTTAATTTCCTTCAGAAATTCTACATTAATTGAATAGAAATAGCAACATATATATAATGAAAAGTCTGCATTTTGACTAAATTTCTTGGAAAAACCTATAACGCTTGTTCACATTTATCCGCGGGGTAACCTTTATCCGTTGTATATAGAATAGGAGTATTTAAGGATATCAAGTCGACAGACGAGTGTTTCATACTGGAGTGCTATGAAAATATTGCAATTTGAAATCAACGTCTGTCGCCTAGATATCCCTAAACATCTCGTTTTTTAAAACAACGGATATAGGTTACCATGCGGATTAAGGTGAACTACCGTTAATATTGCAGAGTAAACTTCTGCATACATGTATTAGTCACCACTTGTCCTAAAGGCACCATGTTTTAATTAACCATCTGCAGGTTAGATATGGAACCCTTACGGCAACAAACACATTAAATTTTTCTGCCATCCTTTATAGGTCTCCCTGGTATCTCTGGGATTCAGATGTGCAATATGTACATGTTGTATATTGATGATAGAATCCCTTGGTTGCGTTGTCCCAGTTTCTAAGACACTTATCGATCTGCATCTCAGTGTTGTCTTATATTACATGTAGATTGACATGCATCACAACGGTTTGCCCATTGACTTTCTGTATCTTGCCTTATATCAGAAAACAGAACCATGAGTTCTGTTTGTCAGGCATTCATTTCACAGACGTGGGTGATTGAGTAGGTTGCAAATGACAGAAGGTTTTACAAACTGCCATTGACAAATGTTGCATCCGCATTATATAATTTGGATAGAAGTTGCAGCCAGGAATGTCATCTCACCAAAATGATGAAACTCAACTTTCATCATTACCAAGAAAACAAGAACTAAGAACATCACCCAACATACATATGTACGAGTACAGCAGGTTGGTAAAATTTTCACGTTTATATCTCATTGTCCATTATTTCCGTTCAACAGTCACAAATGCGTCAAGGTTATATAAGCTTTATGTGCTTCACAAAACTTCACTTGCAGCAAGGCCGATGAACCCGTTTTTGATCTATTGAGCAGAAGGATGTTATCCATATTCTCCACCGAGGGATGGACAACTTATAATAGAACCTGTCCATCTCTGCCACTCTTGTTCTTTGCTCTTTTGAACAGTCCTTTTGAACCTGAGGACATTCCCCGTCCTGACATTTCCTCATCTTTACCCTGACGTCCAGAACTACCCACTGATGAAAGTGGCAGGAGAGAAAGATATGCGTCGAGGATGAGTGAGAGTGAGTGAGTGAGGAGAGAAAGGTCAGGATTTGACAGACGCCACCTGGGTGAATCCTGATAAAACGTCCGACCGGAAATGCGAAGCATGTGCCTTCATCAAGCTACATGACGTAAAAGGGTAATCTGTGCTAAGCCTTCCGTCGCATATGAAAGTCACACACCACATTCTACTCAATTTGTCACCAGACTGGAAATTAATCTTTCACACGTCCAAATTAGTATTGGTATCCGGTGAACCCAAGACACGTAAGGTTAACCAAAGTTAACACCGAAGCTGGCAGGTGATATCTGTATGCTCATAAATTCAAATTACTGCATAACTGTTCCATGTAGCCTTTAGCCTTATAAGTTCTTCATTAACTGAGCCACAAACCATGCATCTATTTGGCTAGTCTCTACCAGACTGACTACGATGCAGGGTTGTAGCCAGCACCTGTCCTTCAGTCCTTTGAAGGAATTTTGCAGCTGGGGACTGAAAAAAGTTTTCCCCATTCCGTCCCCTGGGACAGACAAAAATTGATATGTAAAGATATAAAAAGAACTGAAACCCATGTGTTCTTCACCAAAACAGATGCCATTGAACAGCTTAGTCTACAAGCAAAATTTGCACCTCAAAATGCAGGAAATAGTGTTTCAGAGGGTCTTGATTTTAAAAATTTCTGGAACCCAGAACCCCTAGAAATGACGCGCAACATCACGCCATGCCTTCGGTGCTCGATAGGATTCCCATTCAAAACCAATGGGACTGAAAATGATTTCAGGCTGGCTACAACCCTGCTACGATGGCTATTATAGGGAGAATAATTTGCCAGGGAAGTTTTGCTTCCAGAGGAGTTGGTTGGCCGCCAGAGGGGAAACATGAACCAAAGCGTGGATTGACTCCCCTGGCCAATTTCCCAATTTTTGCCAAATTCTACGATCCCCGCACCCCTGTAGGAAGGCCTGGTGGAGGCTACTATTTAGCCGACAATAGCAGCTTTTGTAGATACTGATTAATCAATTTCATATTCATGTACAGATACATGTAGAAATCTGTCCTTATTTATGATGTGGTATTTCATTTTACCGATTTCCTTATTTATGATGTGGCATTTTTTATCAATTTCTTCATCAGTCCTAAGGGAAGAAGCAGACATTGTGCCCTCGTGATCAGACAGGACAGACAGTCTACAAAACCACACCTGTGGTGAGACAAACTGATAACACCATCATTATCTCATCTTGACCCAGTTTCCCATCACTCATTCCCCCTGGGGGCAGCTCACAATCAATTCTCTGTGTAAGATCAGCCCCCATCAGCTTCTGTGATGAATTGTTTATGTCATAAATACAGATCTCGATTCACTTCTTAGGATTATCAAGGGATAACAGCAACATGTTTGACCCAAATCACAGGATGAGAGGCCAGTCTTTTACGGGTCATCTACTAAGAAACACTCCAATTTTTTTCTGCACAAGACAGCTTTTGAGATTGCAACTGAGATGTCCTGGAGGGTCATTTTCTCTGTGTAATGGGTTTTTCAGCTGTGGAGGCTTGTTATGAAGATATCATTCTTCCCCATTACAGAGGCTGCAGTACAAGATGACTGGGATGATAGTAGTACATTCACTCCAGGTTCTAGCCAGTGTCTGTCCTTCCTTCCTTTGACAGAATTTTGCTGCTGGGGACGGACATAAATTTTGCCCATTCTGTCCTCTTTGAAGGACAAAAATCGGCATGATATTAAACAGATGCCATTGAACCAAGCCGAGTCTACAAGCAAAATCTGCCCCTAAAAATGCAGGAAATAGCATCTAAGAGGATCTAGATTTAAAACTTTTCCAGATGGAACATGCTCCCAGAACCCCCCTAGGATCTGCCTTTTCCGCTTGACATGATTTTCAAATTCAAAATCCAGGGGACGGGGAAAAAATTCAGGCTAGAACACTGATTCACTCTCTTCTTGAATACCACGAACATTCAGTTCTCATTGGTGAAACATGAGAGTAGGAACAGGGCAGCATGCTTGACCAGTCCTGTATTGATACACCACATGTTTGTAGTATTCTGAACAACAAATGATGGCAAAGTATGTATTGAGAATACTTATAATTTCTAACAGACACATGCCAAAAATTGTCCTAAAAGTGGCTAGTACATATTATTATATGTGGCAACTATGTGAGTTGGAGGAGGTTTTCTTCTACATTGTAGTAGGGGAAATACTGTCTACTAGCACCTACATGTATATACAGTAGTTTGTTACAACAGTGTAGTCAACAGCATATAGAACAATCAATATACTAGTACATCTTTATACTGCACTTTGGGTGGTTTGGGTGCATACAAAACCTAAATGTAACATACACATATATTGTAGCTTCTTTTAACTTGTATTCTCTAAAATACCATCAAATTCGTTACGATTTATTCATACCTTGGCATAGAACAGGATACATTCCCTCTGTTAGTATAACACTACCAGACATATCCAGTCATACCAGTTATAGATGTGACTAATTGCTTCAGGAACTAATTTCCACAAGAGAAAGTTCAATATCAAAAATTGGCACAGCTCAGCTCAATTAATATTCATTAAATTTTCAGACTATTTGTTGGCCCATTTGGCTAGGTTTTAGGGGGCAATTTTATACAACATAACAGAATATAAAGAATACAAAACTGAAAAGAAATAAGGATAACAATGTATAAGTTTTACAAACAAGGGAAAGGGAATATCTGAGGATGCTTCCAGAATACTGACTGATAAAAAAGTTCAACTTGTTGCCAGAAATAAGGTAGGACATCAAGCTACAGCACCACCTAGTGATTGAAAAGAAAACTGCAGTATACTTCTCCCTAATTGCAACATTCATCAAACATTGCAAATAATCTTTATTGTAAATAATCTTCAATACACAGTAACTCAAAAGCTAGTTGTTGTAGAAGACTGTATAAAAATCCATGTGAATACAAATCATTGAATAACTCAGAGAGTTCAGATCATCCTCTTTTGGGAGGTGACACCAGTGTCTCCACTTGAATAACTCAACTGGTAGAAACAAGTAGGAAAGGTCACAGCACCACCTTGTGATCAATAAGAAAACTGCAGCCTGCCCGCAAAGAATCTTATCTTAAAGTTTGTATAACTTACAGAGAATGCTACGAATAGCACACCACCTTTCCAAACTACTTGAAGAACAGAAAGCTAGTACAACAAATAATGCCAACCAACATTGATGAACAAATGGCAACAAATACGGATTCAGCACCAAGGACAGAGGCAACCTTGTCTGACATCCTGCACAGCTGCAAGGGTTCTCAAGGCATGTGGAGATCCAATAAACAGTGGAAAACACTGGAAAGTCGACATGCTTTACTAAGGAATATCCCAATACTTTGGGTCATTGACCAGGTGGCAGCCATGTTGCAGAAAATGTGGGCTTGTCGAAAAAGGAGAAATCTGAACCCAGACAAATCTACCTCATAATTATCACTTCTAGCAGAGGAAAACTAAGTTCTATTAGACACTGGATTTAGCAGGAGGTTTAATATGACTGCTGATCATGGCCCATTGTGCTGAACTGCAAAGCCACAGCCTTGACTCATTGTGTGTGGCTCATGATAGGGTTATAAGACTATTTTACATATGGCCACATACCGTAAAGCCTTAAACTCTTCACTCAAGACTTACAAACTAAAAGAGAAGTGCAAGGTGTACCTTAGTGATGAGCACCCTGTAGTTCTCCATCATCTGTGTTCCGTTCTCATGGCAACCAGCCAGTAACTGCCACACCTCCCCTCGCAGGGCCTCTGGTACACCCTACAGGAGAACATGGGAAACTCATCAACACTTTTCAAACAAGACTTACACAAACTATCAAAAGTACTTCAGGTTAATTTTCAAGGGCTTATATTCATAAAGGTGAGATTTGTGCCTCTAGAATTCCATGAGTATAAGAATAATTTATGTTAGATTGCTTCATTGAAAGCTTACAATCAAGAGGACTGACTGTGGTCAAAATTTATCAAATGTTAGAAAGGCAAACAAAATTTTGTTGTTTTCTAAATAAGCTGGCTCGAATCAATGGTTTTGATCAGCGAAAAAGTTTCTTCTATCATGAAATGTGCCACAAAAAGGCACCAAGAGCACTTTCTCTGTTGGAAATGAAAAAGGTGGGTGGGTTGGCTTGGTTCACCTGACCAGAATCCGGCACGCCAGAATCCGGCACGCCAGAATCCGGCCCGCCAGAATCCGGCCCGCCAGAATCCGGCCCGCCAGAATCCAGCACGCCAAATTACAAGACTAGAGCTCTGTTCTTAGAACATGAAACAGATAGTGTAGACAATTGCTCACACAGGAACACAGAGCCAAGAGAGAATTCCTCACCTTCCTGCAGAGCTGGTGCAGCTGTTTGGGGCGGGTGCTGAGGTTCTGTCTCCACTTGGCCAGCATGTCTCCCCATGTCTCCAGGATATCACCTTCACACTCCTTACTCACATCACCTGAGCCACTCAGCAGGGGCTCATCATTTTCTGAAGAGGAAGAAAAACTACACATGTCAGACTGAAGAATGAGGAACTGAAGAGCAATGTCAAAACATGACATAAGGTGCTTAACAGTACCGTAGGAAACTGCCAGGTAAACTGTTTTCGAACTTGGCCTTCCTTTCCACAACCGCTACACACCTACCAAAAAATCACAAAGTTTCTTCCATAATTTCTAGAGTTATATGCTGTTGACCTACATATCACCCATCCCTACCCATCACCCAATGGAATAACCAAAAACATACCCTTCTTGGTGAAGGCAACTAGTGGTCATTTTTTTAAACATGCTGTCAGAACATTTGTTTTCAGCACCAAGGACAGGGTGTTTATAAGTATGCCTGGGATCCATCAGAAAGTTTTAGATCAGGATGGTCATTCCAATTTTAGTTACACATGTCCTTAAATTGCAGACGGGAAACCTTTAGTGGCTTGGTCCTGTGCTAATTTATTGTGGGGGTTAATAAAATAAATAAAGGGGTTCCGTTGCAGAATGTTTTGTTTTGCGCATTCTTTTTAAACACTCAAAGAACAATATAACAACACAAATGTGCAAGTATGGTGAAGTAAATGTCGATACCGTACCGATCGACTAATCCAGAGTATTTCCAATTTGAATGCTCTGAAATTGTGTTGGGTGCCTTTAACACATGTCAGGAAAGGTTACATGTAGGTTAATACCTTTATAGCTCTGTCAAATGTACAAATACAACTGTATTCTATTCTTCTCTGCAATTAGCTTCATCAGAATTTGTAGATCATGCAGAAATGAAGTTCTTGAACCTCACTTTCCCATTTTTCTTCCTTATGCTTCTACATAAATCACCAGGCATCCAGAAATTTCCAAATATCTATTTCAGCTCCTCTGATTTGTTTGATTAGAACTAGAATTTCAGTAGAAATGTCTGATGTGATATTGAGTAGCCAGTTGCAGTCTTATCATCTTACTTGTCAGTGTCACAACTGTCTACATGTAATAAGTGCTAGTCAATAACAGACAGTAACAATCTCGAAGTATTTTGTGTTATATACATGCATATGTACAGTACAATATAACTTCAGCCATTATTCTATCCTCAGCCTTTTCATTACTTCTCTTCTGTTCCTTGATAATCATAAAATGGGCACAGAACAAATCATTTTTCCTATAATACATGATTGTACACGTAATTTTGGACGTGCCATGCCTCCACAATTCTGATTCAATTACAGGCTACATAGAGGGTTGATGCAGTTATATAAGAAATCAATTACAATAATGATAGGGATTTTTTTCTTATCATAACGTCATACATGTTTGACGCAGACTTCTGTATCCCGGTGTGAAATTCATGATATTATCATGATAGTCATCTTCAACTACAAGATGCTATCCTCAGTGTGATACTGCACATACATGTACCGAGTGGGAGGTAACATACCCAAAAAGAATCACAAAGGTCACCTTGAAAATCAGAACATTTGATTTTACAGCAACAGAGAATATTTCAAGAGTCCTGACATTGTAAAAACATACCTACCCACCTTTAGAATATTCAACAACTGTAGTCTGCTCTTGTGTATAGACGACAGTTTCCTGATTCATGGTGTCTACATGCAGCTGGAGGCATTTACACTGAAATAGCTGTCCCAAGTTCAACATGCTTCGCCTCCCTAACTGATTTAGCATTCTGAATGCCTCATGCCAAGACAAGACAAAATCCAATATGATTTGGGTCTGATGTCTTCTTTCCTATTCAATGTGCTCTCATGTAATCAAAATGGAAGAGACTATGTCAAGAAATACTTCCATATTTCCGTTTTGATTTCTACCCTGGCAGTTGTAAATTGCATCTCTTGAAGAGATGATTATGAAGATAACTATCGTTCCCATCTACTTTCAATCTGGAACGGTCTTGACACTGAGCCAATGTTATGCAGCAAAAAGCCATGATTAGTATTCTTTACACACAAAATCATTGTAAGACTGACTGCACATGTTGACGTACACTGGACACCACCTATCCATCTGCCTTTGTAACGTTGACCTACACACGTGGGAGGGCAGTGAGTTTTGGCTGTGAGGAACATTGATGAGTAGCAGCTGCAACTCAAACTGTAGTGTCTCATCACTTGTCTGGGGTAAATTTTTGGGATTCTTTTAAACCTTTCAATGTCTGTCAACACTGATTAAGCTCTTGAACACACACAAATGCACACACAGACACACACACTAAACACATACACACACACACACGCACACACTCACACACACAATACACAAACATGCATGCATACATACATACACATACACACACCAACTTACCTCAAAACAATAATTTCTCATTTCATTTCTACGTCTTTCTTCCACATTTGACCAATGAAAAAATGAAGGAGAACTATTCCATCCCACTAAGTAATTTTCCATAGGTAATTCACAGATTGTGTCTAAGGCTGCTTGGAAATCAAGAACTTTTCCTTTTTTGTAGCGTAGCAACAGTCAAGGCAAAGTACAAAACTACATTTCATATCAATTAACAAAGTGCAAACACTGACTCAGAGATTAAAATGGAACCTACCATCTTCCTCTTCAATGGCGGGGGTGGCAGGGGTAGGAGAGGTTTGAGTGACGGCAGGCGGGCTACGCGCTGGGGACAGCGGAAGATTCATGCTCGCCTTTTTTCTGTCAATCTCTGACTGACTCTCCAGGCTCAGGACTTCATAAAGCTTTTCATTTGGACTGCTTCCTTCAATCTACAACAAAAATCAATTCTTATTTCATTAACTTTGTAACAGGACAACACTATGGCTAACTGTACATGTGTCCCCGGGTTCGAATCCAAGCCTATCTTATAGCTGTAGAATTATGTTGTTTTCAGATCACAGATCACAGCAGTGAACTAGAAGGCTGATATAACTTCATCATCATCTTGTCAGGATGATTGTACAGAATGATGTATATGGTTTCTTCCATTGTCTTCAAAAATTTCCATCCAATTATTTTGTCCATAACCACAGGCAGGCTTTTAGCCAGGCATGCGTCAACGCGTCATCTGGACGCCCTTTTCTTAGAATAACAAGAAATTTGATGCCCCTGGACGCCCTATACTGGGGAGAAAATCCTCTGACCATCATGAAATTCTGATTGACCAGGGATGCTACAAGGTCATCTGTGGTCACAGTCTTCTACTGTGACATCTGTAACAGTATTTTTGCCTCTTGGGATACCTTAGAATGCACTATTTTAACTTAAAATCATCAAAAACTCTGCACCATGGAAGGTGGATGCCCCCAGACCACCCTACAAAAGTCACTTACTGCGACTCACCAATAAGTTTGGACACCCTATAATAAAATCCTAGCTAAAAGCCTGACCACAGGTGCTGTCAAAATCTATACAATGTATGTCTGCCACGATTCATTTGTAAGTATTTGAGGATCAGACAGAAAATACAGTTATGCAAAGGGTGTATTACATAACAGCTACACAGGGAGGTCTGACAGCAGCTGACCTATTTTTGTTCAAGACCATAAAAAAAATGGCTCAAAAGTATAATCATTATAGCTGGGCTGTCTCCAACTTTTTCATGTCCCACTCATCGTTTTGGGACCCAAGATATTCATTTACATAGCTCAATCTGTCATTCTATATAATATCTTTGAAAACACATTTCATCAATTTCAAGTCATGAAGTTCATCTTTATGGAATTAAAAATATTTCTTGCCTCAAGAGTCAAAGGACAGAATGAGTGGTCCTGGAGACAGCCCTGCATTATGGTACAAAACAGAATATTTATCTTCCAACCAATTATTTCATTCCATCCCATCCCATTCATTTAGTAAATTCATTTGAAGACCATAACAGGAAATACAGTACAATTCAGAGGATGTAAAATATGTAAAAGCTATACAGGGTGGTCTAACACGAGTTGGTCCTTCACTTGTTTTTGTTCTGAACATGATGATAAAAAAATGGCTCAAAAGTATGATAGTAAAAGTATATTTGGTCTCACCTGCTTGAGCCTCAGATTGTACTGTTCGTGGAAAGTCTTCTTACTGAAGTACCAGAAGCGCTCGCTGGCAGGGTAGATCTGAGCCTTGGTCTCCACGACAAACCGTACCGGCTCCTGGATCCCCGTGATCACGAGGTCAATGGCGATGGTCATGAACACCCGCGTGTCTGCAGGAAACAGAGCAGTATTGTGAGTAAGATTCTGATATAGAGGTAACAAGACAGCTTTTGAAAAAAAGCTGGCTGATGTGTATTTTGAAAAAAAGTCTGGATGTTAAACAAAATTACAATCATGAAAAGAGAGCAGTTAAACATCAAAGTCTTGAACTTGTCTATTTTCCATCAAAAGGCATTACATGGGATTTGTTGAACAAAGAAACACTTTGCAAGAAGTGGGGTTCAAATCCATGACTGCAGTAACAGACTGCAACCTGATGACATCTTGTATGCCATACAAGAGACCAGGACCACGCATGAGGGTTCAAATACAGGCTCAGCTGTTTGTATACTACCTTTTTGGGGGTTACAATCCATGAGCAAATAGAAAGCTCAAGTATAAACCAATGGGAAATGCTTTGGTTTCTTACATTTTTCTTGTTACCAACTGCATGTACCGAACTGAGTATATTATAATGTTAACATAAGGCAGACCAGAGACATGTATATATATGTTGTCTTACTTTTTGGAGTCTCAGTATTGAGCACCACAAACTGTGGGTCGGAGGGGTTCCAGTTGCCAGAGATGAGGTAAGACTTGCCATCTGCACTGTTCCCCATCGAGTCCTGGGGAAATGATACATGTTAGTCATAATACATGTACTCTTGCTGTATGAAGTAGTCTCCATGAAGACATTGTAGTGGAAAATTATTAAGGATTGTAGCAGTGTACAGTGCAATATTTGCCTAACTCTACAATTACAACTCTAAAATACATGTCTACCTGAACTGTTGGTATCTGTACTGTTGACTACCTGTACAACTTGTTCCATGGGAACACAACTTTGCCTAACACTACTGACTGAAGTGAATGACATGACAAAGCAACATTTAAAATAAAATATTTTTGTCTTGATTTCTTTCTCAGAATGTTTTTCCCATTAGTTCTTAAGTATTATTGTTGTGTTGTTAACAAATGAAGCAGTAGATATGGCTGTATATGTACCTTCTTACTTCCAGTACTTCTATGATATTCCAAGTACAGTAGTGTCAGGCCTTGAGAAGTACATTTTAGGTGGTAAGTACAGCATAGCCCCTTAACTACACTCTTCAAAAAGATAGTGGAGTTTTGCAACAGCCACCAGGTTTGCTGTTTCATATTTTGACACCTATTACCCAACTACCAAAAACTCTGGTAACAGTAGCATTCCCTAGAACACTTGAACCATATCACACTTTTCACCATGTGCTGCTTTGTTTCAATCTCTCTACAACCTGGGACCTTATTCCAACTCTCACCAAACGTTACACATGTACAGCAGACCTGACTCTGTCTCCCTACAAACCACAAAGCGTACAGCATCTCTCACCTAGCGCCGTAACAGACCTGACTGCATCCTACATGAGCCCTACAGCACCTCTCACACAGCACCATAACAGACCTGACCACTTCTCTCTAAGAATTATGCACCTTAACTTATGGCTCCACTCGCCTACCACCATGACAAACCTGACTGTATGTCCCTACGTGAACCCTACAGCACCTCTCACCCAGCACCATAACAGACCTGACTGTGTGTCCCTACGTGAACCCTACAGTACCTGTCACCCAGCACCATAACAGACCTAACTGTATGTCCCTACATGAACCCTACAGCACATCTCACCCAGCACCATAACAGACCTGACTGTATGTCCCTACATGAACCCTACAGCACATCTCACCCAGCACCATAACAGACCTGACTGTATGTCCCTACATGAACCCTACAGCACATCTCACCCAGCACCATAACAGACCTGACTGTATGTCCTTACATGAACCCTACAGCACCTCTCACCCAGCACCATAACAGACCTGACCATGTGTCCCTACATGAACACTACAGCACCTCTCACCCAGTACCATAACAGACCTGACTGCATGTCCCTACCCCCCATCCAATCTTATCAGAGACAGGTACAGCTGAAGAGTGGACCGGGCTCACCATGTCCAACAGGTGCATGTCGCTATGCTTCACGTTCCTGCCCGGACACAGCAGCAGACCAAAACACCTGCAGGGGGTATATTGGGAAAAAATTAACTCATAGCAAATATTATGGTGTATCAACAAAATATTACAAATTCTTCTTTTTTGCTCATCTTCGCTGACAAAGGAAAGTAGTAAAAAATGTGGGCATGGTCTCTAACTAGCTGTCTGCCAATCATAGAATCAGATTACCAAAAGAAAACATTTAAGGGGTTCCCTGATTGTCTGACATTTGGTTAGAGGTCACACACACAATTAAGAAATCTCAGCCGAGTTTGCAGAGCCTCCCAAAGGTATACAAGAGTTGCATAGGCTGGAGAGGAGAATGCATTTAACTTTACAATGACATTGACATTTTTCTCACCGCTCAATGGTAAGATCCTCGTTTGTCATCTGCTGGACATTGATGTTGATCTTCTTCTGCAGATCTTTCCGCAGTTTGAAGAACTGCTTGTCCTAAAACCATACAAAGAGGATTACCAAGACTGTTGTCCAAGTACAGTTGTCCAAGTGTCCTATTTTCACTGTCCTGGATTCAAACTTGCCTTTCTCACAAATACTTCTACACAACAATTAACACTTGTTGCCCTTAGAACAGGTACCAAATAGAAGCTGGCTAATGGTTTACGCAGCAGTTAAAAAAGGTAAAGGTAAAGGTAACCTCCCCAATGGCCTTTTTGAGACCAGAGGGACACTGGGTTGTTATCCACTATAGGGAAAGGTGTGGAAGTCACAGCCCATCCATCTCCTTCCACATCCCAACTGGAGTTAGGTATCGATTTTTACACCTTGATAGTGTGCGGAAAGTCATGTAAACTTTCCCAAGGACACAATATCAAGACTAGTCACTCTGCCATTTGACATCATTAGGAAGCAGGGATAGGGTTAAACCCTTACCCGAGGCACAGTACTGTAGGTCGCTCTCCCATCATCCTCTTTGATCTCCAGGGTAACATCAAAACGGAACAGGTCCTCATCGTCCCCGCCTGGCTCATACATGCTCAGACTGCGGGGAGACTTGGGGACGGCCTTGAAGGCTCGGGCAAAGCTGAACATGATCTTGGGAACCTGGAAACCAATCAATAGATATCAATGTCTTCATGCAATCAATCCATCAACCAATCCATCCATCAATCAACCTTCTGCAGGCATCAATGGTTGATACATGGTGTTTGTAGACATGTCTCTCAAGGGTGATTTAGTCTTGGCACAAGACCTCCAGTTGGCTCTGGTAACCCCTAGTGCACTGAATAATTTGTCATCATAACAACATTGTGAATGTGTAGGTCCATCAGATTTTACCAAACCCCAAACCAACCATGATCTTACCTATACTCATACATACTTGAAATATCATTGGCTCAGACCACAAAAAAAATTACCTTTGTTTCATCCAACTCCACTGTTCTAAGTGCCAAAGGTCAGTCCATGAGGCATCACAACTTATCATTACCTCCTTATACATGTTCCTACAAAACAGGCTGCCTTAATTAAGTTCCTAAGTAACTGTACATTTAATCTAAAGGCAGCTCTTGGCAGTTAGATAATCAAAACGTCCTTTGTAACTGAAAAGCAAGTGTTCTTGACATCAAACCATTTCAAACCTTTGGTGAAAGGTCATGTCTATCCACTACAGGTGCAGTTAAGGGTAGCAAACCTGTCTGTGACAAGACATGTGAGTTGGTGCCAAAAACATGTCATTCTGATGTCAATGTGCCAATATGTGAAACTTGAGAATCCTGAGAAAAACAGAGATTAATCCTCAAATATCAAAACAATACCAAACTGTCTTTACTTCAAACCTTGAAATCTCCATCCAAACAAATCATAATTAATTTTAGTCAGATACACATGTATATGATATACATATCTTTGCTGCATTAGTCTCCAAAGATACTGTACATGTAGGTTGCTGCAGTAATACTAGATAATTTACAAAGTACAAAACCTCTTAGATATTCATACAGTACTAAAGACCATATACAAATATAGTTCATACTTAAACAGTAGATCTGACACAGATATTTGGATACAGAATATGCAGTATGGAAGGTGTTACCTGTAGTCCAATCTGAATTTCATATGTGATCTATTTTCTACTCAACAGGGCTTTTCTGGCACCTAATTACTGAGCTGGAGTGATACTCGACACATACGTGTGACTAATTACTGAGTTCGAGTGATACTCGACACATACGTGTGACTATCACCTAGACAGGCTTAAGGCAAAGTAATGGTATTACTTGGTTTGTGATAAATTCCAGTCAGAAGTTTGACAACGCTTTGTCATCTTTAATTTGATTTGCTTGCAAGAAATGAATATGAAGCAACATTTAAATGTAAAGTGTAATTTCCAACACAAAAATTTGACTTACATGTAATGAACTTTTTGAGTCCAATTTGTGAAAATTACGGTATCGTTAAACTTTGTTTCAGAAGGATTTCCACCATCACTGATGAACTCTCAAGACATGGCATGAACAATTTCAGGCTGTCAATTCACATTCTACACCTGCTTGTTTTCTCAATATACTAGTACTTAGTTGTCATTTAAAAAGATAGCTTGAAATAACTTTTTAACCAATATACACCTAAAGGGCACAACCAATTTGTTTTTTTTCAAATGCTATACAAAAATTGTACCTTTCAATCATCATGAAACTACCCTATAAACGGCAGCTAAGTTGCTCCAGTCTGCGTCACCTTGTGGTACTTGAGAGTCTGTCCTGTTACTTCCCACTATAAATGACAGATGGGCCATCTCAAGCACATAACTACAGAGGAGACACATCTAAAGTGGGCTGGACTTATACGAGTGATCCCAATGATGTCACGGTGACGCGGTGGTAGGCAAAAAGCAGGTCTTTTGCAAAACAAGTGATTTGATCTGCTTCTATAAATATCAATTTTTAGATCCAATCTACTGACATCCTGGTAGGCACCAGCCTTCAAAATACCCGGATATAAACAACAACAGCAAGTTATCCTACCTGAAAAAGCTTTACCAAGGCAAACTCCACCAAACAGTATGAAAAATCCTTGCTAAAACTTACAGCTTCCAGCAGCTGACACCTGTACACGTGGCACTGGAACAGGTCCGAGTTGCCATGGCTACTGGTGAAGGCAAAACAGTCCTTCTCCCTTGTCTCCTGCTTCCCACGGCAGCAGAACAGGATGCGATGGACACGGTAGTGCGCGATCTCTGCACCGTCCGGCTCCAGCACCCTAGAGGCACAATGTATGGGTTTGTCAGAGAACTAAAGCAGCTGCACTTCAGATCAATTCTGCTAGGGGACCACAAAGACCCATTGTGGAAACTTTCTGGCAAAACTACCAGATTGTACTTTTTGGATCTTGATGTTGACTCTAGGGCAACAACCAGTTACTGACACACATAATAATAACACATTTTCTATCAATTCTAGCAAATGTACATGCAGACAACCTGCTTTTCACTTCAAATGAAGCTCAATCATCACCTTCTCTTATTCATTGGCTTTTGATTCTCCTAATACCCCCCTCACATTAGGCGAAAAATCGATTGGACGACGAGTCTGCGAGCTCTAAATTACGAGGAGGCATGACCCTGACAGATTGTACTTTTTGGATCTTGATGTTGACTCTAAGGCAACAGCCAGTTACTGAAACACATAAAACACATTTCTATCAAATCTATATGTACTGTACATGCAAACAACCTGCTTTACACTTCAATTGAAGTCCAATTATCACCTTCTCTTATTCATTGGCTTTTGATATTCCTGACAAACATGCATGATATTTGGCAAAAATGATTTCAACAATAGTCTTCCTGGCATAAGATTTCCAGATGTACTATCTTTAAGATCAACACAAAGAGCCACAAGAGTGCTATTGTTAGATGACAGGATGATGGGAATCAAACCCAGGACCTTCATAATCACCCACCTGACAGTTCCCTCCGAAGTGGTGGGCACAGACAGCACCACGTCGATGGACATCTGGGAGGACTCCCGCAGGATGGACATGCAGCGCTGAGCCTCCATCTCGCTGCGGGGGGCGTTCACGGCGGAACAGCCCAGGTACGTCACGCCGTTAAAGATCACGCACTCCTCGTCTGCCCCAGGGGTGGGGGGCTCTGATGTGGAGCGTGCACGAGCTGTGGCAGGGACGGTACAAGACGGAACAATCAGCTGTTGGGCAATCTTTTTACAGTCAAACCTGGCACAGCCAACCACCTGTCAACATACGCCACGTGAAAACAGTCCCATCCAAATTTTACACATTCAAAAAAATCTCTGGTTACCAACCATCTTATTAAGAAAAACTTTTAAAAGAATTTTATCATCAAAGTTTCACCTTTATATTTATTAAGTAGCTATTTTATGCAATGTGAATCCTCAGAATACAAATTAAAATGTTACCATGAGTCTTACAATGCTCGTTGTTGCCTAGTACAAACATTTAAATGTTAATACTCACACTCTTATGATTCATGTTGACCAATCAAGGGCACAATCACAATCAAAGAATAATAATCGTCACCTTCTTTTCCTGCCTTCTCACCCCCTTCCAGCTCAACCTCACTCTCACTCTTGGTGGCTAAGTCTGTCTCAGCTCGAGGGCGATTGCTGAGTGTCTCCGTTGTGTCAGAAGCCTCGCTGTTCCCAGACGCCATCCTGGCTCGCTGGCGGTTCTCGATGTTGCTCGGCACTGAGCCATCGTCTTCTGATTGGTCGCTCAGCACCTCTTCCAGGTGCTGCTGCAGCTCTTCTTCATTTCCGTTCCCACAAATCTGAGTTGGAAACAGAGAAAATGACCTTTCTTGCTTTCTTACTCTTTCTTACTCATCTTTCCTTCACTAAGCGTTTGCAAGTTACAAGAACTAATTATAACACCACATGGACAAATCCGTCATTTTTTTCTTACCTAAGACATCCCACTTTCAATGATTTCATTGAAAAAAATCAAATACGCTTAAATTTAATTGAAATACAAAGCAAGGCATAGTGGAACAAATGGAAGAAAGACTGATAGCAACTGCAAGAGGTTTGTTCCTATGGCTGCAGATAATGATAATGATAATCAAAAACATAAATTTGTCCTGCAAATTTGGTAAGTTAAACTTACCTTCAACCCGAGCTCCTCACTGGACTTCCCAGCAGCCTCCATGTTCTGTTCAGTATGTTCTGGGGTAGGGACTAGAACGTACTCCTCTGCAGACAGGGAGTCATTAGAACTCTTGTTGTCCTCCATAGTTCATCCTTGAGACACTAAAGAAGATAAGATTGGAAACAACTCAACATCAAAATCAACTCAAAATCAGCAATTAGACAAAGTAACTAGGACTGGGAGCAGTCTGCGTTCTGCATCACACTTTGTCTGATTTCTTATCATGATCAAGTCATATTGGAGATATGCCAAAGGCCATGGTTATGGATAAACTAAACTTTAACTAACCAACACTTAATAAGCTAGGACTTACCCCAAATCTACCCCAGAGGCCATGGTGTTCCTTCTCTTTTTTTAGTTCTAAAGTCTTATTTTTAGTCCTTAATTCTGCTAACTGCTCTTCTCCTGCAAATCCCTTGCCCTTACTCAAATTAACATTTTACATAAAGGGCCAAGGACCCAGACAGCATAGACACAGACACATTTGTCACTCTGACACACGCTACATTAACATCAGCAAGTACATTATCACGGCCTCAAGATGAAGTAAACTGGGAATGTAACTGCCAACATATATGCGTCTTGCGTACTCTTCAAAACTGCAAAAGATTGTGAATCGTAGAACTAAAACTTACCACTGTCATATCCTTGAGGTAGTTCAAGCCCCTTGTGTCGACATTTATAAGTGACTAACCCCTAACCTACATACCCAGTCTTCCATCCCACCATCTAATGCAACATTCATGACCCAACCCTGAAGCTAACAATCATGTCTCCACCTCTGCTGTTCTATGACTCCTGACACGAATACTGTGTGACATTTAGAGACACACCCACCTCTCAAACTTATACAGACTGTCACAAACACGATAACAGTCAAGCTAAATCACTTCTGCAATTTGTACTGGTCTGCAGACTAACAAGAACGTCAGGCACCATTTGGAGAGTTCATTCTACATGCAGAATAATCAATACTTCAATGGGCTGATACAAGAGGCTCGACATGACCATACAATATTTGCTCTTATGAACACAGACGAACGTATATAGATTGTACATGCTCAAATAGGCACAAAATCCATGTCATCTGATGAATTACACATTATGTTGGACTAGACCTCATCACTCTGGGCAGCCAATAGTGAAAAGAGTTAGCATGTCATTTTCAGTAAGTGTGAAGGAAGTTCAAGGAAATACTAGTAAGTAACAAGGCAAATCTAAAATGCTGTCCTCTTTTCTGACAAGTTTCCTTTTATATCTTTATCTTTATTCATCAAATCAAGATGTGCTTTATCTACTGAAAATTGTATAAATTAAAACATAGATTATGTTAAATTTGGTAAATTTGGTACACAAATAATGGACATCATCAAATTCTATACGAGCTAGCAAAATCTACATTAATCAAGAGAAGAAGCTCTGATATACATAAGTAAGAATCAAATTGCAGTCATTTGCAACATTCCATTCTTCTGAACTAAATAAGCACATTTGGCATCTTGGCCATGACTCACATTCACCATATATACACACCATGTCACCCTCTTTAAAATCTACAGTTTGTACCACCATTCAGTGCAAAAAGATACTGTCCAGTGGTTCATGACTTTAGTATAAAATACTATAACTGCAAAAACTTTTGAATCACCGGGTCTGGTCAGGAAGTCAGACCCTGGTTAGCTTTTGGTAACCTGAACTGTCATGATTACTGGTGTTTGGGACTGCAGTTTTAAAACTTATGGTCAGAGGTGCAGGGCATCAAGTCATTTGTCTAATGTTCAAGGAGCACCACACTTCAAGTCAATAATATTATGTAAAACAAACAACCACACTTACAAGACTGGCAATGGCATGCAAAAGCCCAAAGAGCCAAACCTTCATGTACTAGTAGCAGTTCCAAACTTGTACTAGTTAGTAAGCTAGCTTTAAAAATAGCCTATAGGCTATTGCTGCATGTCAGCTGAGCCAATAGAAATAAGTAAATAAACTAGAGTGTAAATAAATAAAATTAATTACAGACTATCAGATTTGCTGCATTCATCTTCGACCACCAATTGCAATGAGTCACTAACGACTAATGAGACACTAATATGGTAATAGTACATGAATGCATCAAAGATCATTTTTCCTAGCCAGTATTTATAATTTTGAAAAAAGGAAATTCCTAAAAACTCATGATCAATATTTACTCCATCACTGACAACTGAACACACAGGGGAGAGGACCTGTTGTGTGCCAGGGACTCTGGTTAACATCAATACCCCTAATCATATGTGACCTGAAACTACAAATACCAGATACTGACATCTATCTTGTTTCAATGCAAACATTTTATTCTGTTAGACATGTTGTTTGCTGGTTGTGTCACATCAACAACACAATCTCTCATATATTCAGGATCTTTCATCATGAGCACTGGTAATTGGTATGGTACATATGTTTTTTTTTTTTTTTTCATGTTAATAAAAATATAAAATGAGTTTCTTTGCTTGTTTGCAAGGCATACCCAGTAAACCACCCCATGGCATAGCACACTGTGTCTGTAGTAAAAAGCACAAGCTGCATCACCTGACAGATTTGAACCTAAGTTGCACATGAACAAATGCACCACTATACTATTAGAATTTAATTTGCACACATAAATACGTGGTTGTGGACACGTCAACAGTTCCCGTTATTAGATGATCACTTCCCTACAGTACAGATGATGGATGCGACAGAGAAAGAGGAACAAGACTACTGTATAAGTTCCCCACCCCCTTTGTCTTGTTCAAAGAGTATCTTCATGAAGTTCATGATCCACCTTGACCTTGTGATTTCAACATCGGATCGACAAGTAAATCTCATCAATGGCAACATCAACTCTTCGTTTTGATACCTCATGCATGTCAGATCCGTGACGATAACTTTTCTTTGCTAAGAAGTTCAACGTCAACAATTTCCCAGGGTTTCCCAATTCGATGATGTCAGTGATAAGGATAGAGAAATCACCAGCTGCCTTGGCATATTTAGAAGACCCTTGAGACATCTACAATGGTGTAATTTTCCACAAAGAACCCACCTTTGTTGGACTACAGCTTGCGATTGTTGTTTACTCCTTGGCGGCTTGCTGTCCGGAGATTTTGGGTCAAATCTCGTATAAATCGGTAAAAACAGCTGAAAACAGGCTACAGCTTCGCGCATGCGCAATGGTGCATGATGGGAGATTACCTCAGGGGTCAATGAACTAGTTTACTTTTTTTGAAGGGATGTAAAATATCATACACTTTTTGATTTAGTTAACTGAGAAAAAGATTTGATAAATAGTACCATTATATATATCAAAAACAACATATATTTCAATTCTTGACCTAATTTTTTTGGGTGACTTATCTTTCTTTACCTTTTTATAAAAAATGTTGATTTCACCGTCTGGAATATTCCATGGTGAGTCACGGGTGATGACGTAACACCAAAACATTTCGGAAGAAGACAAGATGACGACAGGCTGACCAGCTCGAGGTTTGTAGGAGCTCACAAATATGAAGACAGAAGCTTCAAGTCCAGAAGATACAAAGGATAAGACTCAGAAGACGGCAGATGGGAAGGTAACAAGGAAAAAACTGTTTGCTTGTCTCTCAAAATGATGTTTTTAACCCTACAATGTCTTAGCCAGTAGCGTTATGTTTACAAGTGCACTGTCGGACGGTTTTTAAAAGGACATGGTTTTTAACCAGAAATTACGGACGAGGTTCACCTTCCTGTCATCTGACAGTTCAGACGTTCAATGTTTCTTAACACTTAGGACTCAGAGGCTCCTTTCGCTAATAGATTCTTTTCGTTATTCCAAGTTTTTTACTGAAGCACCTGCCTTTACGTTACGTAAAACTGGCATATGTAGCTAGTCGTGGGTGGCCTGATTTTCACATTGCTTCCTCGGTCAAATTGTCAAGGAGCATGTTTTTCTCCCATAGGTCTTGTCTAAAGTCCTTTCAAGTGTTAGCATTATCTAGCTACCAATGAACCTAGTGATACTGTCATTCTGGCCTTGATGTTCATATGTTAGGAAACATTGACCTTCTCACTGTGTAACGTTACATGTAACAGTTAGCTGTCATTGAAAGCTTCACAGTAATGAAGGTTAAGATGTCTCTTTAACAACAGCTACTCTGGGGTATTCTTGATCAAGATGAATATAATCAGAGACCTCATTAACTCATGATGACATGCAAATTTGATCAACCTTCAGGTGAAGAAGCAGGCTAAACGTGGACGGAAGCCCTCCAAGATCGACATGAAGGCCAAGTTAGAGAGAAGCCGACAGAGCGCGCGGGAGTGCCGGGCCCGAAAGAAGCTCCGCTACCAATACCTAGAGGAGATGGTAGCCAACAGAGAGAAGACGATCATCACTCGCAGACAGGAGCTGGACAAGCTGAAGAAGTGGTGTGAGGAGATCGATGCGGGGACTGTCCCTCCACAGGCTGTACAGATGGCCAGACAGGTGCAGGAGGAGCCGGAGGATGATGATGACGATCTTCTGTCTGCTGATGAATAGGGAGATTCTTCCAGGAGGAATGGGATAAGGACACTGTTGACTTGAGATTCTCTTTAAAGAAATAAGCCTCTTAGGCCATCGTTTGGACCTGTTTGTTATTCATGAAATCTTTCAAACTTGATTCTGAGGCCACCGGGAGAGCAAGAGCCTACACGGTGATTGGTGAATGTTAAACATGTAACTGTTCTTGTCAAGATGTGGATTACCCTCATACATGTATATTGAAAGATGAAATAGCTTATTTATCAATATCTGATGTATTCTGCCCTCTGAGGAATTGGACAGCTGAGTACAAACTGTAGATGTTTGTTGTTGTGGCAGAAAGCTACAGGCTTTGAAACATGGTTTATCTAATCAAACATACTATTACATATGGTTAGCCCCATTTGTATTAAACTTTTTGTTAAGATGTGGATTGCCCTCCCATATATTTTGGAAGAAGTATAAACTGTAGATGTTTGCTGTTGTGACAGACTTTGAAACATGGATTAACTAATCAAACATACTGTTATGTAGACCTTTGGTCCAGTACAAGAGTTGTGATGACCAAGAATGATTTTAATTGGAGGAGGGAGGTTGTACAGTGTTGGTAGTTAGATTTTTGTTAAAACTATGAAGCGGTTTTGTGGTGTTCACGTGGAAAAGTTCTGCAATGGAAGAACAACAGTACCGGTAATATAATTTCAAACACTGGTATGTGGAATAGGCTATGTTACACAGCTAGGCATAGAAAATTGCCCTGTCATATTTCTGTTTTTGTAGCATCTTTTTCTCTGCAAGTGGTAGCCCTTTAGCAGTAATAAAAGAAGACAATGGCCCAGTTGCAAGATGCACACATGTAGCTTTCAGTATATGGACTGTCTGAAGTGACAAACTGTAATTGTATTTTCTCAAATTGTATCCATTGTAACATTATCTGATATAGTATGGTGTATATACAATATACAAATGAATATTTGCTAATATCAAAATATGAGAGAGTTACACATGAACGACAATGTATAATTAATGACTATATTACATGTATATACTCCAGATAATGAACAATGTGTTTGAGCTGTGCTAATGATATACAATACTAGTAAAATCAAGACTATACACTGCAATGTTGCTGTAGTTGCTCTTTTTCATTAGTCCATCAAGTCATTGTAATATGTGACTACATAAAGGAAGGAAACTCCTTTGTGCATAAGCACCTTGATCAGTGAAAAGAAAGGAAAACTAGGTAAGAAGTAACAAAGAAAACTGACAACAATCTACATAATAGGTCAATGTAACATACAACTTTCTATTCCACTAAACCTAGAGGGAATGATTTCACTTTTCCCCGATGTCACCATCAGACCCTCTGTATCATGCTCCTTCTTTTCTTGTTTTTTCCTCCCTTTCTTTAGCTATCTGCTTCTCTATCTCCTCTCTCTTTGCTTTTCCTTTCAAAATGGCTTCTTTGAAGAGCCTACAATAGAGTTCCACTGCTTCCGGACTATCGTCATTCCCTGGTACAGGGTACGTGATCAGGTTTGGATTACAGTTGGTGTCCACAATCCCAACAGTGGGGATGTTTAGCTTTGCCGCATCTCGTATCGCTACATGGGACTCAAACACGTTATTCAGCGTGTGGAGGAAGATCACAAGCTCTGGCAGCCTCACCCCCTCCCCGTACTGTAAGGTAGCGTTAGTGAACATTCCCCCCTGCCAGTAGCGCGTGTGAGCGTACTCTCCACAGTCCTTGGCCGTGTTTTCAATGAGATGTGTAAACTGGCGGTGGCGACTGATGAACAAGACAATTGCTTTGCGATAAGCCATGTGTGCCGTGAAGTTCAGCGCACGGTTCAGGAGCTCAACAGTTTGGTCCAGGTCGATGATGTGAACTCCAAGACGAGCGCCGAAGATGTAAGGATACATGTTCCTGTCCCACGCTCCCTCCTTGTGGCCAACATGGACGTTAGCCCTGAGCAGGTCCCTCTGGGTGAAGAGTTTGTTGACCTCAAAGAAGTCTGGATGCTTCAGCGGTTCCACTAGTATTCTCTCCATGGTTGATTCTGTCAACATGAGGTAAAAAAAAGACAGGTTGAGACAGGACGTGTGCTGACAATGTACAAGGGACTATAACTATAAAACACCCCTTAAAACTCTACAGTTTAAACTTTATTGTGTGAGAGAGACAATTTACTAGTCTATTGATGAAAACGTAATATTCAGCATTTGTAAGCACAAATGTATTATGTACCCTGTATGTCTACAGGCCCTCTCACTGTCACAGTCCCCGTAAAAGAAAACAAAACCTGTCTCGACATTGTTATGGAAAAAGTATTACTTTGAATTCTTGTCGCCGCACATGCGTTCTGATCTCTGTGAGAGGGCTTACAAGACCCTATAAAAGTGCCACAAATGATGCCACAAGTGCCACTGATGAAATATGCAGAACATACCATCCTTCTCGAGGACTGATGGAGCCTCCTTTGCAGATGTTTCTTGCTTGGCGAGGTCACTTAATGGCGTGGCCGCTGTCGAGAATAAACGTGATCTGAAGAGTCCCCTAGTGACTGCGGACTGCATTACAGCAGCTGGAAATCATAATTTGCGATTGTACTTTATATAAACATACAAGGCAAACACACAAGACACTTAAGACCTAAAATCATATAATCATCTCTAGGTAACATCCATCCCTTTTACCATATCAATCGTTAATATTTTGCTGGAAATAATCGTCTATTACGATTATCAACGCTATTGGACTGATGAGGATAATTTTTTTACGCCCCTCTGTAAACCCCTCTGCCGGCTGAAGTCCTTCCCCAGCTTATGTTACTGTTTTATGCCACCGGAGGAATCTGCTTGGAGATTAGGATGGGGGAGGGGGGAAGCTGGCAGAATGGGGACTGAGTCGGTGTGAAATTCGTTTGTAATTTAACGGAGTCCCCATATCTAAGCTCCTGGACTAGCTTTATAAAAAAAGGACAAAACTACTGACGCTCATGGCGTTCCCCTTGTTTGGAGACAAAGGCTCGGTTATATATGTTAAAAACACGTTATTCAACTTATTGCAAACAAGGGCGACAAGCTCAGCGATTTCTTAAAATGCATGCAAATTATAGAGAAAGCCAACATCAAGAACGAGACAAAATAGCCTAGCTCCGTCTGGCTAAGCTCTGTTCGCTTAACTTCTAGCGCAACAGATACGGTGGCTAAATGCCTTCTATACAAAAATGTTCAGATGAAAATTTGTACCAACCTCCGCCAAACCGCATGGGCGCCGCCATGTTGCTTTGAGCACTGATTATCTGCGTGCGGGACAAAGACGACACTGGGCGGAATTAAAGAGAACTGCAACGTCCCCTGTTCTGTGAGGACGGGCTCAAATTTAAAAGTCCAAACTTTTTGTGCCGAGTTATATGAGCAAATTACTGCAGATAGACCCACAACAGAAACGCTTTTGCCTGGCAGTTCTGATAACGTTTGTGCACATATTTAGTTTATTCTAAAAGTAATCCATACCGTCATACTCATAGCTGACACAATTCGAAGGGTCCTCGGCGAATTCAACAACTCGATCGCTACAATGTTCACTCTGCATTAACTCTTCAATTTATGGTAAATTTAACAAAATACACTGGCCAGTCAAACTCAAATCATGACGATTTTTATTCTCTGAGCAATCATAATAACACACTTAAGCGTTGGATTGCTCCTATAAAACTTAAATTCAGCACAACAAATAACTTATTACGTGGAAAGTTAAAACAACGCTTCTCGAATACATGTAATTTACTGACAACGCTTAACATTGAATCAGAGTGAATCAAAATGGCTCGCCGCGCCGCGCGTGAAAAGGCATGCAGACCCTCTCCTGTGGCCTGACAACGCGGAGGAAGCCGATGCGTTCACCAGTTTTGTTGCTCACTCTCCCACCTCTGAGAAACGCACCCGCTGTCATGACCGACCAGCCCACGCCCCTGCTGCTTGGTACCAAAGTCGTTTTCATTTCGTTTCCTTCCACGGGATACGAGTGTCCTGATAGATCAAAAACATAGACAGGAAAATGTTATAAGAGTTTTATAACGTTACTTTACAGGTAAGGTCGCCACAGATTATGTGGCTAGTAATTTGTCAAACTGGAACATGACAGTACAAAATGTACAATATTACAGCAACGACGCTATTACAATGTCAGAGCAAAGAACTGCCCGTCAGCATGTTCTCACCTGAGTTCTCTTTTTTCCCCAAACAAATGTACAGCAGGTCGCGTAAAGTGCCTTACCCAAGGGCACAACGCGGGTATGCTTTCCAGTATATTAAAAAAAAGAACTTTCTACGAAGGCTGACAAACCTCAATAAGATCTAGAATCTGTACAATGTACACGTATTCCCACCTGCGAGGCACAAATCGGACTGCAGTGTTGGACTTGGGAGATATTTCAGTGTCGAGCCACCGCGGAATCACTTATGCATGTAATGAGGTCAAACCTCTGTTCCCTTATGTGTGAGTAAAACAACTGGCATGTCAAAGTCTCAGCTTTATATTTGAGGGTCGTTGACTTAATTGTGGCATAACGGCAGGGTGTTTGGCCCGGAAGCCAGAGGTCCCGGTTTCAAATCCGATTTCTTGTTCCAATGGAAAACCAAGGCACCTTACACGACTTTCTTCACTTCACTCGGGTGGAAATGAGTACCTGGGCTAGGGTTGTCCCTCGTTCCGTGTTTCAAAACGTTTGAAGAGACTTGGAGCGAATCGCCAGAATTTTCCACCGACTCACTCAGTCTTCGGCTGCCTGACCCTAACGCTGTGGACACGTGACTTTCTGTACGTCTGTCGTCTCAACCTGGGCGGGGGGCGATATCGACTTCCGACACCATTTAATCGATTGCTGACGTCACACCTGCGGCAAGTCACGTGTCAGTCGCAGAAAAGTGTACATTACCCCATTTATAATGACGTCTTTCACTCTTGATCGGGATATACGACCATAGACGGCTGGACATTGGGGCCACGTTCGTCCAAGCCTCAAGAATGATGAAAAAATATTCTATGCCATGCTCCATCCTCAGACAACCAGACGCCGTTTCTGACTTTGAACAATATTATACCAATTGGCTACACTTAAGGAATGATTAAGCGCGTACTTTATTTCGGGTAGGGTAGGCACTACGCATTAGAAATGAAACTGTTATGTACGTTTTTCGTAAAATACATCGATTGCGCTCTTCGCTCAGAGCGGCCCGACAAAGTACATTATTTTGTATTACATAAAACTAAAACGGCTGCATACGCTGTCATTTTATAGCCAACAGTGGTAGGTTTATATGAATATACTGTACACGACTCTTTGCCCTAGGTCGGGAAGGTTGTATTTGCTGATTAGTCAAATGTTTTCTGGAAGTGGCCAATGATCTGAAGCTTTTATTTCATGGCTGCTAGAGGTCGCTCTTGTCATGTGGCGATGATAACGAAGTTCGTGTGGATAATTACTCGCCAAGCAGATGCTTGGCTACGGCTGTGTTTTAGGCGTTTTCATCGGGTTTTCTATTTTGTGTTGTTTTCTGCTTGGTTTGAAGCGGCATAAAGAAAATCGTAAAGGAATAAAGCCCGATAAAACCGCATAAAAACACCTTAAATACAACCAGATCCGAACCTCTACTTGGAGAGTAGTGGATGACGGCCGTTTAATTGCTAACGTTAAGTAGCGTTGGGATTATAGCATAGAGGTACAGAGAGAAGTGCAATCAAGTTAACTTCAATAAGATGTTTTATCGCCCAGAGCTTGTAGAATCTCTTACTTTCCTTCAAAACGTTGAGGAATCAGATAGTTATATAAAACCTTGGCCCTGTGTGTTTGTGCGTGTCAGTGAGTGGTACCAAAAGCAATTTCAGCAACTGAAGCGGTATACTTTCCCAAGACACTGTCAGGTCATTTAAGCCATAAAGCGTGCCGTGAGAAGAAAGGGGAAAGTGTCACCCGTAATGACACCGATTATACCCCCTGGTGGTTTCTTAAGAGCTCCATTGTTCCGAAGCACACCTGAGGTACCCTTACTCAGTTCACACGCAACCAGCCAGAAACACACAAACACACTGGGCAAACCGAAGGAACGACCGACAGAAACGTGAGCCACCCAAAGATTGCTTAATTACATCCGCCGGTATCTTTCTGTCAATCACGTCACTTGCTTGACATCAATTTTCCGGATGGAGGGGTGATCTTGGCTTTGAGCCAGACGCTGACTTGAAGAACCCAGGCCCGGGAGATCCCACAGTCTCCGGTTGTCTTCGACTTTATCCGGGAAGTGTGGTGTAAGAAACCCTGACTTTGATCTTTGATGTGACGAGGGCTTTAATCACAAGATCTCACAATAGTACAGGTGAACGACGGAGACACACTTCCGTAGGTCTAAATTGCATGCCGATGCCACTTGTCCGTGTAGGTTTGTTTGGGTCAACTTTATTGTTAGATCACTACTTGTTCACAGTTTGAAGGTGTAGTATCTCTTACTCCCAAGGTCTCTTGTCCTTAAGGTCTCTGGGACTGTTCTTAGTATGCAGACAACGTACCGGAAGTTAGGGTCGTTGAACCTGTAATCATAGACTAAAGTGGTTTGATCTGACAGCACTGCAGTCTCAGGAGTTTCACAAACATATAATCTATGTATCAAGATAAAAGCACCTTGATGCTCCCTATTGTCGTAATAATATCGATCACTGCTGTCCGATATTAATATCTGGTCTTCCATGAAAGATGAAAAAGAGCAAAATTGTTGAAAATAGCATCTATTCTTAATTAATTGAGACCAGTTTATGATTACGCCTTTAAACCTTGAACAGTCAGTAAGAACATTTTTAGGAGACTTAAAAGGGTGAAGAATAGGGCTGCAAGGACAAGATATATCAAATTAAAAACAAGAGAAAGTAAGATGCATGTATAACTTTGTATTGGGAAGTACCGTATGCATGAAAGCAATTACTCTATAGGAAGACAATGGAAAGGTAAACTTTCAACTGGGATAAAAGTTTTTATGTTGTCAAGGACACTAAATGCATGTTTTTTTCGTGCGTAAAACTACAAGGATTGGGGTCGCAATGTACGTAAACCGTGGCCGCTGTGGAATTCAAAAATCCTTTTGATGACGCAAGGTTCTAAAAGGCTCTGTAGTGTAGGTATTGAAGCGCCCAATTTTCTTGTCAAACATCGGCACGCAACGTCAAGTTAGAAATATGACACAGTCCTTGTAAAAGTCCCAAGCTCCCCTAACACCTGCCCCTGTGATTACACTATAACGTTACTGGTACAAACTTGGTAGAAAAAGGAAATTTCCAGTGAACTCCGTTCTGTTGATGTTGTGTCACCTATTTTGGAATTCGTATTTGGTTGGCACACAATGATCACTCCCTGTCACCGTACTTCCTAAAGGTAGCAATATGTCGACCAATGATTTGGACATGAACTTTTCGAATTCTTAAAACTTAATAAAAGCCTTTTTTACGGGAATTTAACTCGGAAATACAGTAAAATGAGATAGGAAGAATTCTTTTGCGTCACCGCATGATAAAGCACCTCTGGCCTTTATATATCATACTCTTGACAGCTTATCAAGATATCTATCAAAGTACGCGGAGCATGACAGCTATCGCGAACATCCAGATAGCGATAGCGGTTCTATCCGTCAGCACCAAACATGATGAAACGCTTGTCACCTCCAGTCTCCAAGTAGATGCAGGGAGGAAAGGAAAGGTTGTTTTGTGGTTGTCCCGTTTTCTGATGAAAGCCCAGTCGATATTGTATTTGAAAATAAAAGGACAATTCTACCATTTCCCATTCTGCTTTTGACATGTTTAACGTTATACGCTATATGTTGTAACGCTCCCACCCTTTCGGGTTCCTTTCGTAGTAGCCCTCGGCAAAATGATTGACAGTTGAAGCCACACCCCCAAGCGGTCTCCAGGTCACGTGACGGATCGGGCTACTCCCCTACTCGGCGCTACCGTACTCAGTTACAATCACACTCAAATATGTCCGGCGGGAGCACAGACAGACTTTGAACCCAACCGTTGTAGCGGATTTTAAAAACCTCCACTCTGGGAACCAAGATGGAAAACACTCGGGGATTCTTCCTGCTAGGTGTCGGTAAGTGTCGATCATATTTTTATTGTGGGAGAAAATTGTGATGAGCGGTTCTTGTTTGGCGAGTAGTTGTCATCATGGCGTCAGCGTCCAAACTTGTCCCTGAACCTCCTGCTCGAGCACGGTTGTGGGTTTGTTTAGGGCCGGATCAGTCATCTAAGGGTGATTACCACCTTCCTGCCGCTTGTACAACACAGATCAGACATTTGGTCCGAAATTCCTGTGACCATCCGTGTGGAAAAACTACTTACCCTGGAGCATGTGGAAGGGGGAGGGCGCTAACACTCACCTAGCGAGTTGAAAAACCTGGATAACGGTACACTGTGGTGATGGCAAATTTAATTACAGCCCACCCTGGACGTTGCTAATCATGTAAAACATACGATTTTAGCCCAGGGCATTAAATGTGTATTTCATTTACGATATCTTCTGTTACCTAACGAGCTAGCTCACGAAGCAAAGTCCCAAGTCGTCTTTACCTGGCTTTGTAGTATAAACACCGCCTCTTGTAACACCAAGGGTTAGATTTAGACTTCGCAACATCGTAACATGACTGCTACAAGGTTGATACCACTGTTTGAGATCTATGTTGTAGTTCTCCAGTATGTCTTTCATACTAGATGCAACCATAGAAGTATTTGTCCGTCGTCAGCCAAGCCAAGCACCGTGCACCTTTCCAAATCGACTGTGATTTTGAACCCCAAAGCTTTGCACAGGTGGTTCTGTACCTTCATTGTTCTGAAGACTTTCATCTGTTCAAAAACAAGCCGAGAACAAAGATGTCCTTTTAGTTCCACAAACCTGCTTCTAAAAACAGTCCAACTCGGCTTGTACACTGGGAATAATGTCTCTTGTACAGTGTTCCTGTGGTATGCATGGTCTGTCATTCCCCAGATGCATGTAGAGTGAGTCAGTTGAACAATGGGTGATGAATTTTTCATGCCCAACCTTTCCAGGTTCCACTCCTCGTATAACATCCTCCTGTCTGAAAGGAAACACAAAAGGAAACTGTTGGCTGTGATTATTGAGTTTATCAATAATTCATCGTCAAAATCAAAGCCTGTTGCACTTGCTGTATCACAACTTTCTAGTCTAGTTCTCGTGCCTGGCTGTTAGCATAGCCAAATTTTGCGTGGCCAAAAAGTAAATATGGTTGTTTTCTCATTTTCACTAGGGCGTAACATGTGCCTTGTTTTAGTTATCTTAATGGCGTGAAATCGACAAATGTTGTGGTTTGCAGGATTCCATTTGTCAATTTTGCATGGATTATAGAAATTTGGTATCGAATAACTCATACAGGAAGTAATCCACAAGAAGATTTCAATCTGGTTCTGTGGATTGTGTTGTACAGCTTCCGTTTTTAGGCGTGGTCTAAGCAAAACAAACTTTTAAACCAAGGTTTAAGGTGTGGTCACTCCTCATTGGAGTTACGAGCCCATTTAGAAATGTTTTTGTTGTGCCTTGTCAAGGTAAACAATGTAAAACCAAGCTGTAGTGAGTGACAACTAACAAAGGAGTTTAAAAGTTTGGGTTTGTCTTTGTACGTAATGTAAATAGAAGCTGTTAGCCTGAAAAGGTGTACTACAAGAAGCCTTTCTTCCCTTCTTTCGTGATAGGATCAGCAGCTTTAGAAATTTGGATTTTAAACTTCTTTTGGCTTTGATTTTAAAGGTAAATGTAGCACCAGACAATGCCAGTCATTTCAGTTCAATATTTAATATTAATGAATGATTCTCCTTTTACAGCATCTATTAGGCTCCATTTCTAGATGGTGTGATTAAACATATTTTCTGTGCCATATGATATGTTTGATGTAGATAGTTCAGCTGTTTGGAACAGGGGAAGGCCATCACAGAAAGAGCATTCAGAGTTAGATTATTTAAGAAACGTCTCAGTGAAAAGTTGAGATGGCTGCATCAATTGGGGTTTGACCAAAAGAAGTAGTAAGTCACAGATGTTGTGTGGATGGATATATGTGTCAAGCCCCCAATAGGAACATTCTTGTCTAGATTCTTAATTTGGTGAAGTAGGGAAGACATTTTTTGGCTGTGGGAGGAAAATGAGGTCAGGACCTTTTGACCTCTTTGAAGGACATTTAAGATTCTTCCTCATTAATCTTTTAACTCCTTTGTGGTTCTAGGATAGCAAACCTGTGAGTAAATTGAGTGCAGTTCCTTCCACTGCGCTCTACCCTGGAGAAAATGAAAAATTCCAGTAATTTTGGCCCAGGCTGTCGGAAGTAGCAACAGGGGTCTGGAAGCCTCATTCCAGCTCAGCAGCATGTCCGTTTTGTTGGGCGCAGCAAATCATGGGCCTCCTTTCACATTCAGCCCTGATGCATCATTTGGTTTTGTATGGACCATTTCCTCTTGAACTCTCCAGGCGCTAAAGTGGGCTTTCCTGCTCATGATCACGACTTTGAATTTTATGGATCAGGCAAAGCGCATGCTGTTTCAGTTTTCACTTTCTTTAGCCTCAGAAACAACCTCTGCGGGTCTATTGTATATCACTATATGGGATGTTTGAATGAAGGGACCAAGGTTGCTCCTATATTGACAGAATCCAGTGCATCTGAGTTCAACTTTCAAAGTGATGTTTGTAAATGTTTTGAAAAAGGCCAGACAACTCAACGTCCGTCTCACATATTTTTTGGCATGGCTGTTTTATTTCCAGATGATTACACTGGGAATCGTGCTTTTGCCAGTTGAAGTTGAAGTTTTGTCATGTACAGGTACACCCCCTCTAGTCTAGGTGCATTTAAAAGTCCACAGAGAGGAAACTAAATAAAAAAAAGGATGGTTTTGCTTCTACTAGTCATTTTTTGCTGCATGCTACATAACATTTGCTTACATGACTTTTTCTCCTGAAATTTTGTAAAAGCTACGTGTATATGAAGATGTCTGTCATTGATACAGAAGTGGAACCCAAGATCTTGCATGTTGACCTCATCTGTCAGCTTTGTATGTATGTTCAAGGTGGATTTATTTTGTTTCCCTTCCTTGTTTATTGAAGTTTACACATTATAACTGATGCCATTGGACTGTCCTTTGAAACTGACCATAACGTTGCAACATTTCCTTTTACTTGGGGAAATTCTGACTGTCTCATAACATAAACATTTGAAATAAACCTGCTTTTCAGACGTCTAATGCGAGTACAGATCGTGGGGATTAGCATGCACAATTGTAAGTAGTGTAAGGAATGACTAATGAATCTGACCCTTCGTTTTGCATCACTGTAGTGTAGATGATCTCATTATACCTACTATTCTGTCTGGTCAAACCAGCTTGTCTATTGTGGATGTCATTGTCATGGATGGTGTATAATACAATGTACATTGAAACACAGGACTGGAGAGCTTTTAGCTCAATGGTGTTGGGTTTTTCATTATGAATCAAGAGAAGTCCTTTGGGATTGAAAGAAACAAAAATGTGCCCCTTTTGGTATGGAGCCAATTTTGCTTTTAGCACTTTGCCTTTTGAATGGAGGACTGTGGATCATGATTATGCATAAGAATCATATTTTCTCTACCTTTGAACCATATGCACAAACTGTTCATATGCATCTTATTACGTTATATGCATGTTGCACTGTTAGAATTGGGCCATATTTTGTTCTCTCCAAGCAGAGGTTAGGCTCTGATGCCTAAAAAAATGTCGAAAAACAGCCGGAGCCTAACATCTGCTGGCAGAGTATGTGTATGGAAATTGTGGCCTACCCATGATATAATGACTGATCATGTTTCATAGCTTTGGGCCAGTAATTTCAAGTTGTAGGATGAAGTTTGTTTGATCCATATACTATAGCTTTGGGCAAGGACAACCATCTGGGTGGCTTTGTCCAAATTACTTTGTTTTGACCTGAGTCAGTTGGGCTTGCTTTGTAAACAGTTAGAAACACAATTCCTTTCAGAGTACAAGTCACAAGGAGCAGTCTGGCTCAACCTGTTGAAAGAAAGCCTTCCACATATCAAGGATAGTATATATAATCAAGGAGTCCTTGCACATACACTGGAGGGTGTGCTGATTTGTAGGTAGATTTACATATAATTGAAATAGCCTGCATGGTGCCCTGGGATTTCAACATCTGCGATCTAATTCTGAAGTAAAGCCTTCCCCAAATACCAAGTTCAGGCTTGTGTTGAGTTAGTTGACAATTTATGGACAAGGACAAGTGATACATACAATGATGTTGTATGTGCAAAGTGATAACGTAATTGTAAAAGTTCACCAATCATAGTCAATGCCAAGGTATCTAAGCAACACCACATTTTTATTTGACTGGATCAATACTGTAGAGTGTAGATAGTATTATGATATAGTATAGAAGAAATCTTTATTGACAAAACAAAAGTACAGCGACTTTCATAAAGTCTATAACGTTACATGTACATTGTACGTACACATTTGTACAGTCATGTATTTTGAAAAACAGGTACTGAGTCACCACTGACACACAGCAAGCTTTTTCGAAGTAGTGTGAGTGATCTTGGCATGTGTTTGTTGAAAGTTTCCCTTGGATGGAAGATAAGATGCCTAGCAGTGTGGGTTTTCTGTCATTGTTATAACTTATATACTATCAGTCAGCAACGGTATGATAGACATCAGTTAGCCATTTCAAAACTTCTAGAAGTCCAGTGTTGAAATTAAATGGGGTCTTGGTATTTTAGCAGAATAGTTTGTAGAACTTGAGAAGGTAGGCAGGAAAAAAACAAACTTGCACCAACAGTTCTTGTCAGAATGACTCACAACTTTTACTTTTGTTACTGATTAGCAAGAATAACATGTACATGTAGAAGGAAGTAAGTTGAAAGATTAACAACAAGGAATGTTTCTGCTGTCTTTGGCTCGCTGTCAACTTGTTGTGCTGACACTTTGTTCTGTGTTATCTCCAGACAGCCAAGATAAACCACTAAATTGGTTATGTTGATAAAGGCACATGTAACTCTGCAAAATGTAAACGTGCTTCCCCAAAGTGTCAAAGTCAGGAACACTTCCTTTAATTTGGAGCGATAATTTTTATCCTCCTTGATAAAAAGGAAGTCGTCCTTGTCAATGCCACATCCAATTGTGAAAGGTTATCGCAATAAACTTGGCTTATGAGAACTAGCCTATAGTGTAATCTAAAGCTTTATTTCCAAACATATAGGATATACTAGTAGTCAGCAGCCTTCTTTTGGGTTCAGTTTCTTGACAGGGTTAACATAGTCCCATAGCCATTTTGAAATCGTATGGGCAGTGGGTTGGTATTGAAGGGCGGAACCCATCCCTTCATTTTGATGCATTTTACCTCCCCAACTTTTACACCTGCGCGGAGTGAGGAAACTCCTTTCCCGATGATACAATGTCTAGCCAGGATTGGCAGAAATTGAACCCAGACTTCTTGATCTGGCATCCACTAGCCTAACCACTCGCCACTCCAGTGCTGGGTTATTCAAAATTTCATATTTGGTGTCTCACAGGACATGATCTGCCTTGAATCCAACTTGTTCACAACTCGGCACCTGTCAGACTCAAGGCTGTGGATGCCATGTAGGACTGGAAGGTCTCTACCCAAGTGGGGTTACCCAGAGTACCAAGCTTCATTAGGGCCGTGTTTGCCGTGCTTGTGGTTGAAAGCTTGCAGCTGGACTCCTGAGTGGGCCCTTAATAAAGTATTTTGTTGCAAGATTTATAAAGGGTCTACACCTACATTATGAATAAAAGAATGCAATTTAGAAAAGAAAAGAAATATTGAGTATCCCACAGCAACCTTGTGTGGGTGTGTTTTTAAATTTTGTAGTCAAGTTCGTGAGATTGTCAGGTTTGTCATTGTACAGGCATTCCATCTAAAAGCAGTCCCGAGACTTTCGTGCTTTGAAGTTGGCTGGGTTATATTGTCTTGACGTTTCCTTCTATTTTATCATCCCGCTGGCAACACTATGTCTGCCTGGGTAGTGTTGAACTTGAAGGCTTCGTGGCCTGGCCTACATGCCTATGTAGTAACCCCATGGACCCAAGGGCAATTCTTTTTCAAGAGAGAAAAAGCAGAGTTGCATTCTTCCTGTCCAGTGCATAGTGCATGGGGAATTGGTTCGTGCCTTGATAGAGTTTTACAACAACAACAACCTTGAAGTGTAAAGTCACATTGCGTGTGCAATAGGATGTTTTAAAGGTATGATGGCAACTCTAAGGATATACCTGTAATCTAAGTATATAGCTGTAATAAAAGATGCATGAGGGGATATTTGTGTTAATGCTAGGAATTTTTTAAAATCAATTCCAGTACACTGTATTGTAGCATTTGTTGGCATTAGTGAAACAGACTATCATCATAATTCCAGAAAACACTCACAAGAAAAGGACATGACATTGATCCATGTTGTATGATCACTATTTCGGAAACTGGGAGGAGAATCCAAATAGCATGGTGGGTTTGAGTAATGCAAGTACATGCACATGGCATGTAGAGTATTCAAGAAAGGCACATTTCAGGCTATCAGATGTCCCATAGCTATAAACCTTCTCCATGAGGACTGTCTTTTGTGTTGCATGTATTGTACTAGTTTATGCTAATTTCCAAGCAGATCCTATGGTGCTGCATAAGATAGTATCAAAGCTGGCCAAGGAGTATAGCCAGGCGCTGGGTTTGACTCCCTTTGGCCGTCTATACTCTTTGGCCAGCTTTGATACTTATCTCTAAGGCACCCGTAGGGTCTGCTTAGAGACTTGAAGTTTATGCAGCAAGAAGGTTAAAGGATTCCTTTATCTGCCTAAGTTGTGTCAAGTGCAGTACAAATCATCATGTAAATCTTTGCTTACACCAAACTGCTAGACTAAACTGCATTGTTTCCACGCTGACACCGTGGTTATATATCAACACATACAGGTACAACCTGTTGTGTAAGGTAACTGACCTCTGAACTTAGCTGTGGGTTGAAAGGGTCACCCGTTATGACACACCTGATGTAACCTCCGTAGCTTGTAAAACAGGTGTTAGCAACAAAATCACAGATGTTTCTATCTATGTGATTAAAAAAGACCCTTTATCGCTTTAGAAATTGGACTGTGTGTTTTGCTGATCATACTTGATGGTACATTCTAGCTTAATCAACTGGCTTGTTTGTTTGTACCTTTATTTAATCTTGACAAAGCTCTGATTGCTGTTTTTGCAGAGTCCATTGTGAAGATTCATGAATGCAAGATATTGTCCCCATGACAAAATTGTCTAATGAGGAGTGACAAGACGTGTCAGACAGTGATTGAGTAATAAGATGGATGACATTGTAACCATGGATACATGTACACAAGGTTAGATAACCCTTAGCTAACCAAATTTGCTTTAACTGGTGCATTCAGTTAGAGCTGTAAGGATGTGTGTCCTATCTGTTAAACAACTTTCTTGTGACCTGTTTTCGTGCAGAATCAATGGTGAAAGAAAAGGACAGGAGGAGAAAAATTTTTTCATGGGCCAGATTTGGTTTGACATGAGCAAATGTGTAAGCACTATTATATTTGAAAAGCTGGAGGGGTAATTGTAACAGGAAAAGGGTATGTGTATTGTACTACAAAGGAGGTTGAAAAAGGATTCCTTTTTAAACCCCCTTCGGCCTTGGTACTTCGTAGTGTACCTAATCACTTAGGAGATTTTAGAATTGAAAATAACAGAGGGAAAGGAAAGGAGTAAGCAAACCCCCTATTCCACCCTCTCCATTATTCCAAATCCCAAATCAGCATGTTACAAACTATTTCTCAGTGGATAAACTAGTCTGTATCGTCTTGCAGTGAATGGCTGAAGTGTCCTGGGTCGATACATGGATGAAGCGACTTGCAATTCATTAATCTGAAGCTGATCCACAGCCATACATATTTAATGAGAAGTGTGTACTTTATACTGCTGAGTTCTCAACATATGAATATTCTGTGTCGTGACTATCCCAGAGCTTTTCTGTTTAAGTGCATATCAGTGTTAAAAGGTTGAGACCTGATATGGCTTTTTGTGGCACAACTGTCATCGCTATATCATGATGGGCTGCCCTTTCTTTTTTAATGTCACTATTTCAGGGATGTACATATAAGCTACAAATGGTCCAGTGTGTTGCATGATGTTCATAAATTCCAAATATGTCAGAGTTGATCCTGATATATCTGGCTGCATTTTTTTGGAATGGTGTTAAAGTGAAAATGGCCACAAATCTTACTCTGATGCTCTGTTTGAACTGTCATTGGAGTTTTGGTTTGATCTGATTGAACTATGTTTAACCTTTGCAAGATGGGGAATGATGGATGGATGTGCTGTGAGTGAGTGAGTGTGTTCACAAACTGGTACTGTGTATTGCTGACATGTGTATTAGAGAACCCTGATTGGAACATAATGATGATAATGAATGGGACATCAAGAAAGGTGGCCAGCTGCACACTTTCACACCTAATTAATGTAATAGGCATAATTACTCAACATATTATTGACCCCCTGTAGCCTTCCCTCAAGGAATAGATGTGTATGCTTCCTTACCTATGTCTGCAGGTTTTGGTCTGTTGATAGCATCAGGGAATTGCAAGCAAGGAAACCACCACATTATTGGTATAGACTGGTGTATCTCATTTGTAATTGGGAGATCTACCTTATCTCTTATTTCTAATTACAGTTCTCCTCTGATGAAAGGAGATAATCTTCCTTAGACATGTCAGTCGCATTAAGACAATAGTACCAGCTGGTTTTCAATACGTATGTAAATTTGCCAGATTCTTATATTGTCAATATGTTGTTTTCTGGAAATTTGCCACAGTACCATTCTTATATAACTGTCTGTGATTTGAATCCCCAATAACTAATGATAACCATGACATATACATAAACAGGACTGAGATTTATGTAATGGTGAGTAACCTAGATAGTTAATGGAATGAAACAATGCAAATGTGTTTAAGCACAAAGGAATAGCTTCCATTTGAATGTCCTGGTAATTAACGTTTCTTGCATATTTTAGATCGGATGAGGTGGCTTAAAGGAATCTCAGCAAGCCATTGTGCTGGTGTAGTATTCTGTTTTTAGAGAGATATCGATGTTGATAACATATTTTGTCACTCCAGTTTTCAGAGCAAGCACATTCCCTGGTACATGTCTATTTGTAGGAAACACAAATAAATACCATATAGTTTCTGAAAGCTAGAAATATTTCCAGCGTTACAGCTGTTAAAAAAGGATTGATATCACCTATTCTGTTGTCCAACTGTGTTTATGTACATGTGTATTTGTACACTCACTTTTGAAAGATTCACATTAAACACTTTTCAAGTATTTACGTTAAAGTGTACTGTTGTAGAATAAATCAAGAGCCAAATACTTGTCAAGTTGTACATGTGTTCTATTGATAGAATATACTTGATATGAACATGCATATGCTGTATACCGTACACGATTCAGTATAATACTACAAGGTTCTTATCTGTTGTGCCTCATCCAAGCCTGAGGCCATGAAGATGAATTTACCTGTCATCGCAGGTTCGTCAGGTTATCAGTAAAGGACAACAATGTCTGTGTATCTATGATAGCAAAGGGTATGAAATCTTCACCCTGGGAGTTAGGGTTACCATAGTGGGTAAAGTCAACCAGCATGATATACAATGCCAGAACATGTTGGTATACAGTTACAGATAAAGCTGTTTTATTGAGAGGTGCTATTTTATGTGGCTGGTGTTATCCCCAAGTTGTGTGTTGACCTTGCCCACTGTTGTTGCTAAGAAGATATTGTGAAACTGCAGTCACTGTGGTCTTATCTAAGCTCTCCGATAATAGCTTTCTGATAGTCTCCATGTATATGTAGGCTTTGGAAATGAGATACATATATGTGTTGTTCAAGCTGTATTATAATTTATATTCTTACAATATGACAGTATAAACTGACTAATAAAGGGTCTGTATGTTAGAACATGCATATATGTTTCCCTGCCATGCAAGACCTATGAAGATACTAGATATACTGCGAAATGTTCTTCCCTCAGAATGGGATACTAGACTAAGACGAAAAGCAATTTTAGCTTTTTCACTTCCAGTATTAACGGCATGTTATGCACATGACTTTCATCAAAAGACATCATTAGCTGAAGGGTTACTTCAACTTGCATAAAAAAGCTGTTTTCACTATGTGGTCTGAAAATAGTTCCTATTCTGTACTACCAATGTAAATTGATTTTTCAAACTTGTCCGTATCACATCGATTTTTTACCAACTGCCAAGACCAAGTGCATGTTGTACTTGATGCCCTGCCATGTGCACCAGTAACCACTTCAGAACTATTTTTGTTCAAAAGACAGAAATACACCGCTTTTCTAGATTTGTAGAGAGCCTGTGTTGACAGCATACCTCTCACACATGCAGGTGTGAAGATAAGTTATACAGTACAAGCTGTGGACATGAACTGCTGGCAGTTGGGAGCAGCAGCTCTCAGCGCTGCAAGTGAGCAGTTGACAAGATGTGTCTATACACAATAACAACTTGAAAAGACAGTCTGTAAGTGTAAAATTAGCCAGCTGCTGAAGCCAGACCAATCTTTTCAAACAACATTTCATAGCACGTTGGGTTACGATTTGAAGTGAAGGGCGTAGATGGAGCCCTTAAAACGTTTAAAGACTGTCCAAATTTTAGTTTTAACTGACATATAAAGATGTACATGTAACATTAACTCTTATAGTTCCAGCGGTACCATAACTTTACCACCACATGAGAAAAAATAAATGAATTTCAAGTGATTTTATTTTGAACAGATGTACAACATCAGTAATTCTGGGCATATACGTTTTTTCATGTGGTGGTATTATGGCATCCAGTGGAATTATAGTTGATCTTAGAAGGGTTGAGTCGCCAAGATAACTTTTTACATTAAAAGAAACTGCCAAGTCATATTTCATTCTTATCTGCATGGGTTTCATTCTTATTTGATGATTCTAGATACTTTGATCAGACTATTTTTGTGCAGAAATGTCAAAAAGTCTGTCTAGTACTAGCTTTCAACACAAAAGTGCCAGGCATGACTGCTCTGAGTATGACAGGCGAGATAGGACAATCTTGTGTATGTTTATACAAAGTGCCCATGCCAGTAACAGTGGGTAATTTGAACTGATAAAGATTTACAAGAAAACAGAAGACCTTTCATGTGTTATCACAGTCTCTTGCTTGTTTTGTAGATTGAATGACCATTTTTGGAATGTTTTGAGAGGAATGTTGCTTGTTGCTTAGCTTTGAAGACATGCATGTTATCTGTACCTAACTTAAATCAAGGACAAGTGCTTGTAAGATTATATCAATTGAAAAGATGTTGTTGTGGTTGAAAGACTTATAAAACAAACATTTCTACCATAAGAGAACATCTGTAAATGTAGGTCAGTAATTGACAAGTGAGTAGTGAGTTTAAAATGCTGGAAACATAAATATTTTAGCAGGTTATGAGATGGTTGTCTGTCAGGGTCAAACTTTATCAGAGACCTTTCAGCACTTGGCTGCCAGAAGTGCAAGTAACCATGACTGCTACATGTACAGGTACATTTACGTGTTCAGAAAATGTAGGTAAAAAGTCTTGTCAACTGTGATGGCATGTCCTGTTGTCTAGAAATCTACCATTGATGAAAAGGTAGTCGGCTATTTCTGATGTGTTCACAAGTGAACTGAATTACTGTTCTGTGTACTTTTTATGTAGCAAGTACATGTGTTCTGGTTCTGTCTACAACTTACGAAGAAGAAGAAGTACACTGTTAGCCCCAGTAAGTATTACGAAATATTTACTGATGTCCAGTGTTGCTTGTGTCATACCTGTAAGGAACTAGGTCACAGGTGTTTGTGAGAAAATTGATGGATTTATGTCAAGTTTATCTCAACAGACCCGAAACTGTCTATGATATCTTTCACTAAGCAGCATGGACAGAGGGAATCTAGTGCGATAACCTTGTGGCCCTGGTGTTTATAAACTTTGGCCTTCCTGTGCTCCTTTGAAAACAGTTCATCTGTTAAAATTGTGGCTTGGTTGAAGGGTTAGGGCAGCAGGTGCATGCAAATGACCACGGACTTTCAGGTTGAGGGAAGCAGTATGGTCCAGAAGTTGCAGTCAAGACAAATTTGAACAAAAGTCTAACAGCCAGCAAGGGCACTAAGAAATCTAACAATATCTATACTTTTCAAACTTGACATGGAATGATGATAACTAGTAAGATGGTGTTTCTTCTATTCAGTTGATCATACTGAGATACATTTAGAACTAACATCTTTCACATCACATAAAAGAGAAAAATGTCATGCATTCACACAGGTGGTTGCTCTAGCCCTTTGGTTTAATTGGACTAAATGGATGAGGACAAAAAGAGGGGTTGAAATTTGATGAGTCTAATTTCCACTCATTCTTTGAGAGTTGAAACTTAATTCAACTGATAGACACAAATCTTGTTCAGCTTCTGCCAAGCTGTTGAAGAATCATCAGACAGCTGAGGATTCAAATGTCCATGCCTATGTACATAGGACATGCACATAAGGACACATATGGACATAAAACATTTAACGTTAAGGCAACATTGCAAATATGGTTATGAGCTCTTTCTGACCATTGATTAGTATCATATGTCTCTGAGAAAACTACTTAAGAGGGGATGATGAAATTCAGTAAAGGAAATTTTCTTGGAACCACTAAATAAGACTAAGTTTTTACATAAGGCACATACTTGTGAGCTGTGTGCTTGTATGGAGTTAGCATCAATTGGCTTGCTTTATATGATGGCCATACGAAGTACCTTACTTGGTACAGCTGCTGGCAATGATTGACAGGGACAGGGTGGTGTTCAACCAACAACAGATGACCAAAGTAGGTCACGGAGGGATTTGGACCTGGTTCAAAGTCAACAAGTGTCAGTGAAGAGATTATTTTTTAAGCCAAAATTGGTATTTATTTTGGATTTGTACAGTTTTCAATGAAAATATCTGATTCTTTAGGACCATGTGAAAGAACTGTACATATAGAATCAACGTTCTAGTGTAAATTGCCAGGAACAGATGAGTTGGACATCACAAAGGTCATGAGTCAAAATGGAGGCAGCTGTATTCTTTGGCCAAAGGTAATTGGCTTACCAGTGCTAAGTAGGTCATGCTAAATGTAGTAAAAAAGCATTGCTTAAAAAGAGTATGGAAACTTGGAAACAATAAGTATATCTAAATTTGTACCTTTGCTAGGCCACATTCAACATGCAGCTTGTTACAACATATGTTGTGTTAGCTCCCAGATATCAACATGCTGGACCATACTTTCTCAGTGATGCCAAAACAGCTATAATAGACTGGTCCTAAAGTTTGGAAGAACTGAAAGAAAATCTGACCCCCTGTCACCATGACAACTAGTTATTGTTAGTCACAATGTGGATGTTTTGAAATGGTCTTGCTTTTGATTATCCTGTGATTTGTGTAAGATTAGAAGGAGCTTCTCCATTGTTAAAGGATTTTCCATCTTCTGCTCACATGACATAACCCTGACATCTGTGTGACTTCCTGGTACAAAACCTCCACAGGACCACTCCTGTAACCAGAGCACACAGATTCATCTCTCCTTTGTAGGTTTACACTGAAGGAAATACATTATACCGGTCTGGACAAAGGCTGTTGATTTTTCTCCCCTCATTCCATGAGCAAGCAAGAGCACCAGATTTCTAATAAAAGAAGAAAGTAGAAGGATATCATTTACTATAGACTTTTTATCGATGTTTTGCAACATGCATACTTTTATCAAGCGTTCGTCGTCGTATTGCAAAGAAATGAAAGTTTCTTCTTTATGTTGTATTGCATGTCGCATACTAACAGCAGTTAATATTTTCCAATTTCTCAGGTAATCTTTTGTGACATTATGGTCTGCCGTAACCAACATGTTTTCATGGTGCACCCTTACCTGACTTTACGTACATTGTATACGTACTTGACATTAGATCAATCCCTTATTTCATCCGTTGCTTGCATTGTTTTATGGATATGTAAAATTGAAAGAAAAAACCTAACATAGCACTTCATAGATCTACGCTATGTTCAGTTTTATTCTATTGTATTGTGCTTCAAGTTCTATGGCAGATGGAAATGGCCATATGAAATAGGAGTGTCTGTTGGATATTTTACGGGCTGTAGACTACATGTATCCTGGGGACATAACAGGTGGGGACTTTCACCCTATTGTAAATATTTACAGGCTTGTAAATATTTACTGCAGATCCACAGTACCAGGCACCCTGCAGGTTGTTACAGGGTGTTGGAGTCCATTCTTGTTGGGTCTCAGAGGGAAGATTACAAATTGGGGAGTGTGGCAGAAAATGAAAGATCTAGAGGGTCTGAAACCTGAGCCTTTGAGGATACATGGCTCTCAGCTGTTGCAGTTTACGGATTGTGCAGTATGGATGCCATCTGCCCTGATTTGAGAGGAGAATCATAAATATACAGTGTGAAATGTAGACTTAGCACATTTGTTAGTGTTTGTTGGTTTGTAATTGTATTGTTTATGTAAAAAAGGTTTGAAGTTTTTATCCGTTCTACTCGGTTACAAGAGGTCTTCATACAACAGTGTCCATTTTGTTTCTCTGTCGATACAATTTGTCTGTCCCTAGGATATTTAATTTTCCTGGCTGGATTGTCAATACTGTAGTTTTCCTTTTAAAGTTGTCCTGTGTATCATACATGATGTGAATTGGTTACCAGTGTCTGAATGTTCCAGAAGGCTGAAACCAAATGATGCCTGCATGCTTCCAGTAAATAACGGTTTAGATCTATAGGGCTTATGATTATTTATAGGATCCCAGCAGCAATCAGTGCAGGCCCTCACTTCAAAGGTAGGACCATCATGCAGTGGTCATCAAAGGAAACCTATAATTCCTGGCATTATTGATGGAATCATCCTCAGTGCATGCATTCACCAAGAGACAAGCACAAATAGAAGGAATCCTTCATTGCAATCAAGTATGGATGAATTTTGCTGCAGTTGGCATACATATACATGTACAACTTATAGGAATACAAATAATATGAGCATTCTAATTTCGCACTATCATTTACAGAACATCCTTTATTGCTATGCTGCTTACATTTTAAATTACGACTAGGCTGACAGGCATGTTGGGAACACAATTTACATGTAGAAATAGTAAGCAGAGCACTTGGTGAGCTAGGCTATGGCTGTTACGTACATGTCTTTATGACTCTTAAGGCAGTAGCAGTTACCTGTGCCTTAAGACCAATATACTTGAGACCCAGATTGCCGCATCTACCCAGTTATCACCATAAAGACTTTTGAAACCTTTCATTTGGAGAATATTCATTACCCTTGATAAATGACGCAGCCAGAATGGCAATAAAAACAGCCTCCACTTAACCGGCCATTGGGAATAATTTCGGCACATTTGTGACGAAAACACATCAACATGGAAATAACCAGTGGGGTAAGTGGCTTGTGCCAGGTGTGTGCTTTCACATTTGCCAATCGATCCAGGGAGAACTACATGAATTATTGTAAGCAGCCACTAGAAACTGGATATGGCCACTTTCCTGCCTTTGTTTACCAGTATATCCTTGTTGTATGTTTAAATTTGATGCTCGCCAAATCGTTTGTTCAAAAGTATTGAAGCGAAAAATGAGGAATGAATGAATGATGAAACAAAATTAACAAATCCCATCTTTCTACTTAATACAAATTTTTCTGGGAAACCTAAGTCTCATGGTTTGTTTGGACCTGACATAATTCAAAACAGTAGCATAAATAGATAGGTAAAACAAGATTCTATCAGTCACCAGCAGACATGACTCATCAGTTGATAAAGATGAGGGAGGGATGGTTAGGGAGACTGTTTGGTTACCACAGAGACCATCACACATGGTGCACAGCCTGAGAGTATGACATCACTGTTATGTCTGGTGGTGAACTTTTGTCATGCCCGTAGCCAGGATTTTGGTTGGGGGGGTTCTTTTTAGTACTTGTGGGACCATTGAGCGCCGCAGGCGCGAGACTCACGCCAAAGGCGTGAGCTGCCTAGGGGGGTCCGGGGGCATGCTCCCCCTGAAAAAATTGAAATCTTAACCCTCTGAAACACCATTTCCTGCATTTTGACGGGCAAAATTCGCTGGCTAAGTTTAATGGAATTTCTCTTAAAATACACAAGGCTTTTGGCATAAGTCCGACTCCCCCGACATATTTTCACCATGTCCGATACCAAAGGCGGGAGGCGTTGCTATGGAGGTCCGGGGAAATTTTGAAATCTGAACCCTCTGAAAAGCCATTTTCTGCACTTTCTGGGGCAAATGTTGCTGATAGACTCACTAGGATTGAATGAAATGTCTATCAGTGAATAATGCAAATCAGTCATGCCTTTGAAAAAAATATTGGACATGAAAAAGGGGACCTTTGAGCAAGAAAAAGGGGACATTTGAGTGTGAAAAAACGGACCTTTGAGCATGTGGGGGGGTTCTTCCGAACCCCCCGAACCCCCCTTGGCTACGGGCATGTTTGTCGACCTCTTCTGGGCGGCTTGACATTTATTTTTATCGACTTTCATTTCCAACTGTATGCCAAGTTATCCATGATGTTTGTATATGTGTGTTACTAAGAACCACACTGACATGCAGCTATTATACCATGGTCAATTACAACTTCATATTTGGATAACAAAGCAACAGAAACACTTCTGAGGCATAGTAGTGATGCAAGGAGCTGTAGAGTGTTTTGCTGGTGGTCCTATATGTACATGTCATAGAGTAACATTATTTCAGCTAGCTTAGACACAGTTTTAGGTATTTTGTCATCTTGACTGACAAGTTGAAAAAGATGGTAAGACACATGCAGGGTGTTGTCTCACCCAGGTTTAGAACCAAGGCTGGGGGATGGATTGTGATGTTTTATAATCTCAGATAGGATGAGTTCCAGGAGTAATACCAGACATGAACATGTCATCAGTTTATAGTATCGAGTTGTAATTGGCAGTGGCTTCTATGCATCTTGCAAGGCAGGCAGTTTTTGGATGTTGACTTGAATAAAAATCTGAAAAATGCAGGAATGGTGGGTGAGAAAATGTCACCAATCTCCCATTGGGTTTGGAATGGAGTAAAGGTTAGCCACAGAAAAATAGTTTCATACTCCAGAGGTTAGCCACAACCATTGACTCATATTTTGTCATTTTTGCTATTGCGTAATTCTTTGATGTTAGACAAATTGATTTGAAATGTATTCTTGCCCAAGCATGCTTTAGTACATATTGCAGAATCAGCAAAACATGTTTTACGATGAGGAAATGAGTGAAACATTAATTTTCCAGCAAGCAGAATCATACAGCATAGCCTCAGTTCTACGCTTGATTATCGATTACAAGTCACCACACGTTTTACAACCTTCTGTTTTTTACTTTCAAAATATATTGACTTATATTATTGAATATATTGCTAGTTCTCACAATTTTTGTATCGTCACAGGAATATACAATGAAGTCAAGATTGTTGCGGTTTATTTATATGAAGGGAAAGTTAAGGATCTATCCCTGTAGTTGATCAAGTTACCAAGGAGCATCTGTCATCCCCTGTAATGTGTCCTCACAGATTACTTGGTCCAGTTGCCCTGAATAGGTGTCGTTAACATTACACGCCTATCTGTCTGTTGATGAAAATTTCATGAAGTCAGCTATTATGGTGGTACCTTGCACTGATTACTGTATTGTGTAGGTTTGTGGGGGTGCTCAGCTTTCATTCTTCTTCCATACAATGTTTCCTGTGCTTCATCAGTATCTGTACATTTCTTGGAAGACCTGAAATTTTGAATGGTCAAAGTTTATCTGAATGTATTGTGCTTGCTGCTCTCCTCCTCAGCTCTCTTCTGTACAAGCAAGTTTTGAGAAATATTCTTGGCAATGAAGTGTGTTGCTGTGTCTTGTCTTGGCTGCTGAAGTTAGCAGACAAAATTTCCCTAAAGTACCCTGTATCGCAGTCTAAAAACAAGTCAGACCCATGTTGGAAAGCTAACAGGTGTTTGCCAAGACTGTTAAAAAAAATTTGTTTAAGTCAAAGAGTTAACTTAAAGAGGACAAGGATAACGAACGTCAAGCCACTGATAAAAAGTCCTAAACCTCCTTGGATAGATAAACAGGCTTATGTGCGCCTAAAGGATGAGGAATGTTTATACGTTAAGAACAAACTTCCTGGACACATTGCAGGATGCTGTAAATCTTTATGATGGTTTTATAGTGTTTTTATTTTTTCTACCCTGGGAGCCGGACAGGACTGGGTAGCTAGCGAGTTTTGTTCGGGGACCCAAGGCAATCAGCCCGCAGATCTCACATTAGTGCTCCAGGGGAGTTATCGCTACGGTAGATAAACTGTCCTAGCTGCCCGATCCCGGCTGGCTCCCAGGGTAATTTTTTCAGTTACTCCTCCACAACGGCTTCATAACACTGTGAATATACATTTCCAATGTCTTGCTTCTGTACTGATGAATTGTTTCCACTGTAAATGTTTAGGCTTTCCCCTAGTACTGTGAAGTAAAACCACCGTAAAAGTAAATGGATTTACAGAATGTTTCACAACTATTATTACACAAACCTGTGGCATGCATTGTTTCTGGACATGGGTAGCAGGCAGCACACATGCAGATTCTGGAAGCAATAAAGTACAGATGCTGAAGGTCAGATAGAGGATAAGATAAAGGTCCCATCACACCTGCTTTATATAAATTGGGGTGATCCTTATTCAAGGAGTCAGATCTCTTGCAGCAGTGCATTGGATGGACAGTTACCTAGCTGGAAGAGAACAGTGTGTACACTTCAACGGCACGAACTCACCGTTTAGGGAGGTTAATTGTGGCGTACCCCAAGGTAGTTGCCTTGGCCCCCTGCTGTTCACAATATTTACAAATGACCTACCTTTTGCCGTGAGGGAAACGATCCCCGAAATGTATGCAGACGACACATCTGCATACACGTGCTCACCATCAGTGGAGACAGTAACGGTCAATTTACAGGAAGATTTGAATAATATATGTAACTGGGTGAGGCTAAACAGACTGTTCTTGAATGCAAGTAAGTCAATGTGTATGTTGCTTGGGAGTAGACCCAAAATGTCAAAGAAACCGAAACTCACCTTGTTTGCTGACGGATGCCCTATACAACAAGTAACAACAATGAAGCTACTTGGGAGCACCTTGGATGAGTGTCTCACGTGGGACCGCCATGTAGAAGAAACCATAAAGAAAATGGCTAGGTCCCTGGGCGCCATCAGAAGGAGTGCAGCATACTTGGATCAGTCCTTAGTAAAAATGTTAACAGAAACACTTACCTTGCAACATCTTGACTACTGTGCAGCGGTTTGGGCTTCTACTACACAAAAGAACATCACCGCGCTACAAGTGATGCAGAATAAAGCAGGCAGACTTACCTTGGGAACTAATCGCACCCCGATCAAGCATATGCACAATGTCTTATCATGGTTAACTGTGAGCGAAAGACTCTATGTAAGCAGCATGTGTACATTTCACAAGGTACTCCTTGCCAGGGAGCCGTCTTCATTGTACAGTAGACTACATTTGGTATCGGACCAGCATAGTTATCACACGAGACACGCGGCACGGAAAAACTTAAGAACTGAAAAACCAAAAACAAACAGCCTGAAAAAATCCTTCACATATAGAGCAGCAACAGATTGGAACAAACTATCACATGAGCTGCAAACTGCGAACACATCCAGGATTTTCAGACGGCAGCTGGTGAAACATATGCGAGACTTAGCTAAAGACACATGAGGGGCTGGATGATTTATGATTATTGGATAAGGCACATGTGTTTTTGTTTAATGATTTTTTATTGACATGTTGTATGTGTGTATGTTGCAAACTGTATGTGTTTTATGTGTATTACTCCTGGAAGATTAGTTGCTGCATTGTTATGTTAACAACTAAAGGAGTGAATGAACAATAAACAATAAACAATAAACAATCTTGGTAGTTACATGTAGGTTAGAGGACACTTCAAGTTACTGAAGATGTTTGTAGTTGCGCAGACGCCTGTAGTTGCGGAAGTGGATGAACCAAAAGAACACACCGACATCTCGACCTTGAGTCCTCATGTTATAATCAGGAAATGCTGTGCTCATATCAGCTTATGTTGTTCATGGAGGTTGAAACTTCAAGATGGTTCTCAAAAGGGAGAATCTGTCGTTCTTATCTTTGGGATTTCTTGGAGAAACTTCGAAGCAGTAGGACCAATGAACTACCTGGAATAGACAATCTCCCTGGTAGATCATCCATCTTGTTTGATACCCAGGTATTACAGACAAGTTGGCATGAGAACCGATGGGAAGGCTGATAGGTTATGACAGATTCACAGATTCTTCATTCAATTACAAGTAATTCACTAATTACATTTGAGTCTTTCTTTGATGTGTCAAAGTTAGCCTGTATCCAAAACCTGCTGCCTATTTCTATACACAACTGTTTTTCAGCTCTTGTAGTATCATTTAATAGTAAAGATAACTACAGAAACTTAAAGATCCATTTCATAGATTCCATTGGACATTCAACTGTATAAACATCTCATTGAAAATTCCTTCAAGAAACCCAACCTACTGTCCAAGATAAGCCTAGTCCATTAATGATGTTTAGAGAGATAACTAGACTGACCTGGAATTTAAATCCATCCAGATCTATCTCATTAAGCTGTGTTCAGCCTGAAGAATTCTATTTATGATCTAGGTTGAAGATATACCATGATGGAGAGGGTTTAGCTGTGCAAGCCAAGTACTGATATGTACCATCTTTGTTTGGCAAGATACCTTTTATTGTACCATTGATCAACTATGGCTGATGTGCAGTCAAACCTGTACAAGTGACCACACCTATATAAAGACTACCAGGATAGTGTGACCACATTTTGGTGGTCCCTTAGATAACATGAGTTAGATAATTTTTTCTGACGAACTTGAAGAATTCTATCTATAGTGACAACCTTTCCCAATGGACCAGTCTCACATGTGTTCTTCTTGTGTAATTTTGACTCTAGATCTGTCATATCTCAATACAAAATTTTCTCATTTTTGTTTCGTCTGTTTTGAAACACTTAATATGGCAACTTCTGCTATAGCTGAAAATATTAGTCATCTAATCCTTGGAGGTGTCCTGAGATTTAGTATGGATCATAGTAATCAGGAACAGACTTCTTCTTATCACTGATATGTGATATACATGTAGAGTTGAAGCATATTTCAATTATAAAAGGAGTATAATGGCACTGATGGTACATGTATGCTATCACTTTTGCTTTAATAAACTGAGTATTCCTTCCATTTGTTATTAATGAAGAACATGCCCCTGTCTCACATCAATAGTCTGGCAGTGAATCATAAGTTATCTTACAGACCTGGTAACCCTAGACTTCGTAGGGTGACCCATGTCATAGAGACCCTATACTGGGCCAACACGATAGATATTTTTTGAGATCGGGCTGGGGTCTGGTATCCAGGCTAATACAGTCCCTATAGTATACCTCTAGCCTGGATGCCAGACTGTTTCTACGGTATACACAGGCCAGTTCCTAGGTTCTGAGGCCAACATTCTCCCAAGGAAATTTTACTACTTCTCACATGAGTTCATGGTCTAACTGGGGGACTATGGTAAAATTTGTAAGCCCTAGAAGTGGGCCCTGGAAACAGTTTGGCATCCAGGCTATTACACCTCCTTGAAACAGATGGTTCCACTCTCCAAGTTGTAGTCTAGCTGGTGTGTAGCTGCACCATCTGATGTGGCCGAAATGCCTGTAAAGAATCCTGCCTATGCCTTATCTCACCTCTCAGTTGGCAGGTTCTGTGCAAGCAGCTTTAGCTTATTGTGGGGAGCCGTTGACAAGATATTTAGGGAAGTCTGTTGGGGGATCAGACCGATGGGTTAAGAGCAGATACCCTCAGCTTAGAGATGACCTCAAAACCCTGAAAGCCTTTCAATAATATCCTGGCTCCACTAGGATTAGGCCTTCACAGGCAGTGGAATACTCGAAATATTTGTTTTTGAATGAAAAAAAAAATATAGTTATTAGGAATAGTCAAATCTGTACAAGTGACCGGCTCTGTATAAGGACCACCTGGCCAATCATAGCATTGTGACCACTTTTACTATATTAAATTATACTTATCTACTTTCGGATTGGTTAAGTGGAGAAAGGTTCCTCCTGTCAAACTGACTCTTTTGAATGTGCTGTCCATCACTGATGGTTGTACTTGACACTCGTTCTTCTTTGGAGTGATGTGGTATTTATTCATGCCATCACGGGAAGGCAGGGACATGGCAGTCTCTTTATTTACATTTCCTCCAGTTGCCCTTGCCTTGGTACTTTTAAAGGGAAAATTGGAAGTGCATGGCCCTAAATCGTGACAAATTAGAATGATAAGGGTAAAGTCAGGAGCTGGTGCATTTATTTGAATGGTCAGTTATCTGATCATCTGGAAACTATCTGTGGTTTTCAGTTCATTAGATGTAAACACAAAGGGATTGGTCACCACAAAGGTTTGATTGTCATTTCTGTGGTAGATTCCTGATAAAAGACATGATTTAAATCACTATCACCACTGGCCAGTCTGGGGCAATCATCAGAAACAGATTTATTTTAATCATGCACATTCCTGGAACATCTGGTGGACAGCATTGTTCAATTTACCTGTCAATCATTTTCCTGAAGTGGCATGGAATGTGTTTGATATAGGAGTAAGATGCTGTATAGGCAGACCAAACAATTAGTACCAGGAAATCTAGACTAGAAGGTCGAGTTTAGAGATGTGAATACATATTATATCTTTCTTTTGTGAAAAAGTTTAAACTTTGTTCCAACACAAAGCTCTAAGGAAACTCACCATAAATTTTCGGCCGAAGAGTCCGACCTTCGTCAGATGAATGAATCGCTGCACTAATTGTGTTGGTACCAAGTTTAAGATTTTTCACTATGGAACAGAATGATGAGCTTTCATTCAGATATGTCTTTCTTGGTTGTTATTAAAAAGGCTGAAATGATATCATCCATTGATTACTTAGCCTGAGTGCCAGCCTCTTCAGTAGCATGGATACCATACCCCAACCTCAAATATCTTTTGTATTGCACGATCTGGCTGGGGTTTGGTAACCAGGCTACCTCTTCAGTGACTGCTGGCTCAATCCTTTGGCTTGCTAGCATGAGCCAGCAGTCATTCACAGATGCTGGTACTCAGGCTAGTATAGGCTACCTTGTTTGTCAATATGTCCATACACTGGGACTCTAGAGAGAGTTGTCTGTTTATATTTTCTTAGCTCCCATGATGTGTACATATTCCAGGCAGGCTGGGCTTCTGTTAATTGGAATTTAATGAGGTCCTCTGTGTTGTATCACAGTCTGGGGCTAATCCTTTATTGGTGAAGATAATTGCTGTGACAAGTCCTGATTTACAGACAGCATGATGTAGCTGTAGATCCACATGCATTGTGTGATATGCAAATATATTGATTATTACTTATCCTAGTGGTATAGTATTCATGTACTTAGGATTGACTAAAGATGATTTGCATGTGATATCGGTTACCAGGGGGTTGCAGTTGGGTGTGTTCTTACCTGAACATTGTGGGAATGCAGTGTCATCATTCTGGTCTATTCATAGCCTTCATAATTCATGTGTCACACATATAACGGAAATCACATATATTTTCTGGGGAGGATATATACATGGAGCAATTACGTATGACAAGATTTGCCCTAGGCATCTGTGCTTGACTGACAGAACACGTTTTATGCCTCAGAGGTGAATAGTTCCCATCTTCTGGACCATTGAATCAGGCCCCACACCAACCTCTGGTCCCCAAATTAGGTCCAGAACCTGTCGGGGTTGGTTTGGGTTCTGTCTTGGGCTTCTGTTTCTCTTGGTGTCCAAAAGGAGATAACCTTTCCACAGGGGTCACCACCTTGGTATGGTGTTTTGAGACAGGGCAGCTGACCAGCTTAGCAAGGATGGAAACAAACACTTCTGTGGCTTGGACTAGTTGGAGAGCTTGTAATTCGTGGCACTTATCTCTAATCCTGTAAGTGTGAGGACCCTGAATTCAAGTCATTTTCCTAATTCAGGTTCTTCTCCATTTTGATCTAATCATTGACCCCTTATTGCTCTCTCTTAAACTGTTTTGGAGATGTCCATCCTTGATTCAAAAGAAATAAGCATGAATCAATTTTCATTGAAAGACTAGTTCAGAAACTTTTAAGAAACAGTATTACAAAGTTGGCATGCTGTAGAACATGACCAAATACACATAGGCTATCTGAGGAATGAATAGTCACGTTTATAGCGGCCTACCCATATTGCGGAGAGGAGCCAACAGTCGCACAGACCACCTTGGGAACCATAAAGAAGTAAGAAATGGTATAACAGCTGAAGAATTCTATTGGATTTATTGTCCTGTTGGGCTTCTGGAAGAACAGTTGTAATACAATATTTAAGACTCCTTTTACGCAAAAGTCAGCAAAGAATTGTGTTAGTGCCTTGAGGCCAAACTTAGCATCGGAATTTAAATTTTCCCTGCGGATACAAAGCTCTGAGTGTGGTTAGGATTCCTGTAGCTTTTTTGGCCTGTTTGCTGGTAAATCTGATCCCACATAAACTTCCCAGTGAGGTAGAAGTATGTCAACATGGCTAAAAGAATACACAGGTTGTTTAGAAATCGAAGAAAAGTTTATCTCATTGAAGTTTACTGGATTAGACCCCTTCCCTGAACAGATTATGAAGGAGATTAAAGTCTGCATTGCTTGACTGAATCAAATATACCCAAAGGAAATACCTTAAAGCCTTCAACCTTGATAACAGTATAGCCTTTAAAGACACCTTTGTTGATGGTGGGCTTAGAGCGGCAGACAAAGCTAAAACAATTTGTTTCCTGGTCAGTAATAAGGGAATGCCGCTGATGGAAAAATCCACCTGTAGAATTGGGTGTTCTCTGCCCACTGGTGTGGTTGATCCTTGCCATATCAAGTTCTCCCCTGGACAAAATCTCTGCACCAATTATGGGATCTGTCTACAGCAGTGTAGGAGGGTTTTACACAGAGTAAGACCTTTTTTTCTCAGAGGTATTCTGGATGAAAGCTGCACTTAACACTGGAGCTTTGTTTCCAAGACTTATTAATAGTCCATGATATTGTGTTACAGTCATACATGTACTGTATATGAGTTATGGCATGTCTGGAGCAGATGGGTCCTGATAGAAAGCAATAACATTGTCCCCAAATAGACAGCCTTCCATATTTTGCTGTAACACAAGATGGCTGCCCCAATTATCAGGATTTCTGATTGCCATGGCAACAGCTGAGAATGGAAAGATTGTTGGTTTTGGCAGGGTCCCACTCAAGATGTAAATCTGTTGGGGATCAGAGTTGCCCTGCTCTGCTGACCTCCTCTCACCATATCATAGGGTAATTGGACTGGAGATGTGGTCTTTGTTGGTTTTATTTTTAATTCAATAACGCATTTCTATAGTATTAAGTCTTTTAGAAAATGAATGAATGAGTTTTATCTTACAAACAGTAAAGTAGAAAACACTCTTGGAGTTAACATCCGTTAACCTTTATTCGTCGAGGTTACCTTTATCCGTCACTTTAAAAAACGTGTACAACGAGAGATAGAATAATGCAACATAAATTATTGCTTCAGTTATGCACACATTATATACTAAGGTTTTCAAAAAAATATAGCGAAGAACTCAATATCCATGCATGCGAAGAAGACGAGATCAGTTGCCAATCGTCCTCTCTCATGACAGCCGAACTACGTCGTGGGAAGGGGACGTCGCATCGATATCAACAGGAATAGTAAACAAATACTAAACGTACCTTTGGTTTTACCTAATGATGAACAAGAGAGGATGATAAAGTTTATTTTCCTAACCTGAATTATTTGTGATGATGTGATTTATTTTAAAAAAAGGACATGTTCGTGCGACAATTTCTCGCCCTTCGACGAAAATGGAACGCCGCCATCTTTGTTACCCAGAAGGCTTTGGGTAGCGCTTGACTCTGGAACTTCAGACGACAAAGGTGGAGTGCTATCTCAAGGACCCGTGTTGCCGTCCCTGGACGGAAAATTACTTGTTGGGACGGAAAATATAATTCACCCACTCTGTCCCAAAATGTCTTCATTCATGACATGAAAATACATTTTCGTAAGCTTAAAATGGCAGAAATCGGTCTCATTTTATGTGCAGACCGCTCGCGCGGTGCACGGAGAACGCATCACGCCCAATTTGTTTCCGTTTTGTAAAAGCCTGAGATGTGTGTGTACTTGTGTATGAACAAGCATGACAAGAAAACTTTGGTAATTTTATTCAGTGTTTTATTTTGCATTGCTTATCGGAATCACCCAGCCTTGCACAATTTTAGATCAACATTGACGGGAAAATTTCAATTCTTTACGAACCTGACACGGCATATCAGAGATTATCTTGGTGTCGGAGGCCTCTGTAAACCGTCACACTGGTGATCTTCATAGTTCTACGACCATCGACAAAGGAGGTTTTCCCCTGGTGTAAACTGTAAACAGACGACAAACACCATATTCTCACCGTCTTCGTCTACGATGTGATGAAACCACGGCCGATTCTTGCGCCATTTATCTTCAAAAGCACGTTTGTGCTTGAATTTGGGACCGAGCTCGCAGCGCGCAGCTTCCCGTGATAAGCTCCGCGCCTCTTTGTGATTGACTTGGTCATACCGCTCTTTCCTCGCCGCTACTGGCTGTGATTGGTGGAAAGTTGATTAGATTTGTAGAATTATCACGCACGCCCTGTCGCATGCGCTACTTCAAAAGGCTGCCGCTGGACCTGCTACCATGGTAACGACACGTCTAGTCACATGTACATTTTCCATGCGCGTCTTGTAGTTCACAACTCGCTGCTATAACAGCTTACATACATAATTTTCGGCGGAATGTAACGCTGTGTTTCACGGGAAAATGTCGGTCATCAAACTTGTACATTTTTTGCTAATCTTCCACTAAGATTATACAGAAATAGCCCGCCGATATAAAATGTAAGTTGGAGACTATTTTCACGAGCAGCTCGCTTCAGGTTTGGCTGGTGGACTGTCGACCCCATTGACGTGATCCCACGGACAAGTCTAGCCGTGAATACTATTTCTTTCTGCGTAGTTCAGGTTGAGTTTTGGATATCAGAAAATAACTATTGGGAGACTGCATTCTTACTCAGCGTTGTGAACATGATCGCTGTTGGCAATTTTCCTCCAATCTTTGCAAATCTGTACTCCTTGTACGGTGTTGGACGACGAGCAGGAAGATGTTCAATTTTATCGAGAAATGCACCTTTCTTGATGGATAAAAGAAACAACAACACCAAGTGACGGGGGGAGTCGGACCAAAGCTTTTTGTTTCGAGATCGTGTGGTGTCGATAACCTACTTTGAGGATTTTTTGAGGAATGAAATTTTGCTTCTTTTCCCAGGGGCATGCCCCCTAGTTTGGCGAGCCCCCAGCAATGTCGGGGACAGAAATAAATTTCAAGCTGGAGCAAGGAGCTTTTATCAGCTGATAAAAGCTCCTTGGCTGGAGACGGCACTGGGTGAAAGTCCCTCTGTACTTGGGGCGGAATGGAACGTGCCAACATCGACTTGTCCAAAAAGCTGGGTTTGAGGTGGCACGTAACAAAAAGGCGGGAAAATAATGGGACCACGACATTACGGTGTTTTTAATTGTCTTTATTTGTGCATGTGTTTGCCTTATTCGCCCATTTCTTTTGCATTATTTAGCAGTATTTCATAACAATTTAGAGTGGATTATTCTCCGTCAGCAATGGAAATAACTCCCAGGCCTATGGTCCCCTTTTTTCGAAAATGTAAAAGTCCCCGGCCCCAGCACGTGTGAACATGTCCCTAAGACGATACCAACCGTCTCAGTATGGGTAACGTTATAGCTCGTTATGACAATTTCGTATCATCAAAATGATGAAATTTTCCACTAATTTATGTAAAATTGAACTTTAAGTATTCGAGATACCATTCTTTTTACTCCTGGAACAATCATCTGTAACACGAAAGTGGTACATGGAGGGTCGTTCTCCCCTTCCCCGCCGTGCTGTCTACTGTTGGTACCGGCCGCTAACCTGAGATATCACCTTACTGTTCACGTGATAGCCTGCAGTACGTAATTTGCGGACTGCAGTCCGAGTTATCGATAGTTTCTCGCACTTTGATAGCTGTAGCAGGCCCCCAAAATGTTGATACTGTGGTTTACAATACGCTAGGACCGTGCGATGGAACAGAGGAACAGATCTGCCTCGGGGCGATGTTTTTCAGGACCATTTTTTGACTGAAGCTACCGGAAGTGCATCGGCGTGTTGACTGCGACATTTGGTACACAGATAAACTACTGTTAATGCCTGTCGGTTGACGAAGAAATTAAGAAATTATCGTTGTTCTGAATATAAAAATTCAGGGGAGATAGCGACACTGTTGTATCGTGACGAATAAAGGTTAATCTCTCGTAGAACATGCCCGTCTTCAGCGCGACTCGGCCGTGTATAATTGAGTCCAGTAAATCTCCGTCGGTGAGACCGGGGAGACAGTGAAACATATTCAGCAAAAGGGACAAAGGTACTCTATAGTGTCAACATATAACAGTAAGAGAAGTCTGCTTAGTCTTTAAAAAATTGGGATCACAATAGTGTCACTCACGAAAAGTGACGGATAAAGGTTAACGGATGTTACACTTTCTGAGTTAGACCAAGCAAAACAGCCGAGATTATAAGTTAGGTTAGAGAGGTGTGTGCATTGTCAATGTTGTGAAACATGTGTACAGCTTAGCCAGAAAAGTGCTTTGGTTGCCCAGGTTTAATTGAAAGTTGACCCTATGACCTTGACCATAGTTGTGTGACATCTCATCCCTCTTGCTCTTACCCTCTCAGGAGGGGGTCAGATCTTGTTCCTACTCGGCTGGTCCCAAAGAATGTCTTTCAAGTTTTGGAGCTGTACTAAAAAATGCTGAAGCATCCAACTTCTCACTGAACAATTTGTTCAACAAAGTTTCTACATGCAGTACCACAAACAAAATACTTCAATTATTGGAGGAATACATGTAAATGCCATCACTTTTTTTCAGGATTTGAAAAATTAAAATGCTTTATACAGAGAGATATGTAATACTTTTGCAAAACTATTTGTCATGGATATATAACCTCCCTCCTCTCTAGCCTGAATCTCTTACATGTAGCTTCAGTCTTGTGGGATAACAAATAGCCTTTTTGGTACAAAAGGGAGTTTGAAGTCAGGAGGTTAGGTGTGTATCAGTGTGAGAACTGGGACACACCATCTGTACAACATGGGGAGTAGAGGGGACAGAAGGGCCAACTATAGGTAAACAACACTGTCCATCAATGTCCTTTGTGCTGCTGCTCACACCAGAGGTGACCACTGGGTTTCTGGGTCATGAGACAGAGGACATGATTTTTGTGTAGTTTTCCCAGACAACTTTAACCCTCGTGTTTCAGCATATAAGTTTGTCATGTTATTTGTTTTTATAGTGCTAAAAGTTAAGTGAGCATTGCCTATTGTACTTGCATCAGGTCAGTTTGCAATACTGTAGTGCAATATTGGTTCACATGTTTGATAAGAGCAAACACTTACTACTAGGTCATCTTCAATATTTCTTTTTGATATTTCTACATGCAAAAAAAGTCAATAGTTACACATCTTCCATCATGACGTTGCATGTAATATGTTTGATCAATCATCTTACAGAAACTTATTTATCTTTCCAGGCCTCTCACTGCTAGCTGTTGTTGCAGCCCAGACAACACAAGCACCAACACCAAGTGCAAATGCCTTCTTCAACGGCTTCAACTCCTATGCAGTTCTACCCAACACCTTACAGATCACCTCCACACTAACATCATTCAGCTTTAGAACTTGCAATGGGGGCCAACTCCTACGACAGGAGGGAAGCAATGGGGACTACATTGAGCTGTCTCTTATAGCATCGGGAGGGGTTCTAAGATTCTCCTTTCGAAAGGCAGGGGGGAGGGGGGAAGATTACGTTGATCTAGGGTCAGGACTCAATACTAATCAGATGTGGCACACAGTAGATCTAGAGTATTTAGTAGGCAACCTGACGTTAAGTGTTGATGGGGAAAAAATCACAGTTGCATCTCAGACTGTCAGAAGTTATGTGCTGGACATCAACCTTTCTGGAAGTGCAGGAGTGGAGGTTGGACGTGGACTCATTGGATGTGTATATGCGGGTCCAGGGGTGCAGCTGACCACTGCAACGTCACAGTCCAATGTCCAGTGGGGTAGCTGTCCTTTGGAGAACAATGAGGGATGCGGTAAGTCTTTGGAAGAAAGGACTTAAAAAATATAGATATATAATAAAAAATATATGTGTTTATGAATATGCGTATATGTATACACATATACATGTAGATAGATGATAATACAATGATTTATGATTTTGTTAGTATGTGACATTCATTTGTAACAGCCATTTACATTTATCTGTCAGATGACCTTTATCCCCTCATTTCAACCAGTTTTTGTCAGAAATCTTCTATCCTTGTTTATCAAGAAACTATATGATTGATTGATTGATTGGGCTGATAAATGATAAAAACCCTCCCCAAATTTGTGTCACTTTGCTATTCCCAAACAATTGTCAGATAAAGGTCACTAACTGTTACATGATTGTATATTGTAGCTTTAAATTTGTGTTTTTATTCACTCTTTGATGTGCCATTGTGTTTGTCTTCTTTTCAATTGAAAGCTTGTTTGGCTTGTTTGGATTCTTAGAACGTTTTGTTGGAAATTCTGACATGTTTCTGTCTGTCTTTGTGTTCTTGTAGTGACAATTTGATTTCCGTTTTTCTATCTTTATTTTGCTTCACACAAATTGCATTATGTTAAGGTTGTATTTGTTTGGATTGAAAGCTACTTTCTATGTGACTGCAATGTGCTTTTTGGTATTATAAAATGTCTATATTAGATATTTACTATCAAATGCTAGTTATGGACCTGTAACATGCATTTTGGTTCATTTCTTTATGACATAAAGAGCTTTGATCACTGCAACTTTTTATTGTGTGTTGCTAGTATAACGCTTTTAAAAAGTTTTATTTCTTGTACTTGCTGACATAAGCTCTGCTTTCCAGGCCTAGCAGAGGATAGAGGTATGTGAGAGGTGGTGGATTAGCTCAGATGTCAAACATTTACACCACTAAGTCTTTCCTCACTTGACTCAGGTGAAAATGAGCTTGATATGTCATCTCAAACGGGAGGAAAGCTATAGCCATGATAGCCAAATCATAGGAAATGGTTTCATGTTAGAAGAGAGTCACACCTTGCAGGCTGAAGATTCCATCACAGTTATTAATTCTGGTATTCTTGGCTCAATACACATCTGAGCTGTTGATTGTTGGGATAATGGCCCTTGTTGTATACCTCCACCAAAGTCTTGAAACTTGATATAGAAAGCAAGAATAACCAGTTACTGAGTTAGGCCAGAGACACAAAAAACAGCAGTAGCAACAGTTCTAACTATTTTGAAAGTAACTTGGATTATTATCTATTCTGGGATCATCACTCATCATTGTTATTTTACCCTGGCATTTTTCTGTGGAAATATTGGCACAAGAGCTGTTTGACTTGTAACCCTACAGCCGCCAGGGACCACACACAACACCCACACCTGGATTCTTCATTTATCCCAACAACCTTTGCAACTTTCCCAGGAACCTCTCCTTGTTCCCATGGCAACAGCATGGACAGGATAACATTTACAGCACCATGCTACTGACTATCAACAATGTTGCCATTTTCAGAGCAAAGTAGATTACTTGCATTTTACCAATAAAGATGGTTTATGTCTTCCAAATTGTATAACAACAATGTTTAGTTTCATTTCATAACAGTGTAGAGGGAAGGCATATGCCATGATTGAATGAACGTCAATATCAGCTCAAAACAAGTACAGTAAAATCTCCTGGTACCTGGTCACATCATTCAAGCTACAAGTAAAAGTTGATCTAAGACAAAAAATACAGCTGTTTTTCTTTTACACTTACTCTACCCTTCATCAAACCTAACACATGGGCATTCAACATAAGAAAGCTATACATTTGTATATATTAATTTTAACCACCATGGTCATTTTTAATACATATGTATTACCTATATCAAACATTCCTGTGGTATAAAACGTAGGATTGAATCAACCAGCATGTCTTGTTACTGTTCTCACATGATAACCTATATTCCCTAACTACATGTAGGCACTGACACTGTTGTTAGAACAGCCTAACTCATCCTTACCTAACTTCTCACCCTAGTTGCTGTAGCCAAGCTTAACTGTGAAGCACAGTACATACATGTACATTGTGTAGTCCAAGTTCTCAGCTGTTCATCTTTAACTAGATCATGTAATATGCTAGGCATAGCAAGAACACAATATAGAGTAGTACAGATTGTTGACCTTTTCTTTAACCTATTAACTTCCAATCTGCTTCTGTCTTAACTAACCAGTGTTCATGTTGTCACCATAACAGCATGCTGTGTGTTTCTGTCATCCCAGATGGCCCAGTTGACACGGACGCCTGTGTTAGCCACCCTTGCGAGAACGGCGGGATATGCGTAGACGAAATCCAAAACTACACATGCATTTGTACGGCTAGATATACCGGTCGAAATTGCGAGATCGACACGGGTATGCCACCGCTAACTTGTGTCTCATACGTAATCCAACATCTATTACTTTTTGATCCTCAGTTAAAACTAACTCATACATATAACACATTTTCTGTGTGGCAATTAGTTCCCTGACGTACTAATACATATGGAAACTAATGAAAGCCTTTTCTTTTAATTACTAGATACACTCCTGGAAAAATTTTTTATGTCATATAACAGTGCATGCTCAAATGATTGGACCCCAAATCCTAGTTCTTAATCAAATATAATCCTTATCAAATCTTTTTAAAAAATCATAATTTTGCATGGTACACATAATTACATGTAGGTCCTAAAATGATATTCTATTCTGGTGATGGGCAATGTTTTCCATGGTTATAATTGGTGATGGTCTGATTACGAGGGTGTCCAGCCATGATATTTCAAATAAGTGATTAGAAATTGATATATTACTTTGTTTTTCATCCTGAAATCTTTGACATATCTGACATTGACAACATTTGTGTTTTTATAACAGGGTGTCACTTCCTTCTTTAAGGTTTCATGTGTACACAATCTTAACATGGGTCTATTTTACTTTCAGTGCTGTCTTCTGTTGGTGTTAATGATTGTGGTGTAACACTTTCATTTGTACTTCTGTGCGGCTGTCTTCTTTTTTTCCTGTTGTCTGTCCACCATTCTGTGCAAAAGTTTTGTTGGTTTTCTAATCAAATGTACCACAAAGACCTATTAACTTATCATTGCACTCAGTTTGGAAAAGACTCGTCATGAAGGATTTGGAATTTCATATTGCTTCTTATTACGTTTGTTTTGAAAACATTGCTTGTTTAGGTCAGTGTGAAATGCTTGTAATGGTCAATAGTTTGGTTTAAAAGTTTTCCAACAAAACTTTAGCCATTTTTAGTGCACTGCATGTCGCCTCTCTGACTGTAATCGCCTCTACGAACGTTCAAGACAACATACATGTATGGTTTAATGTAGGTCCACTGTGTGAGTCACCAGCTAACGTGTGCTACAACGGAGGAGTCTGCCAGGAGCAGCAGAATGGGAACTACACTACCTGTGTTTGCCGAGACGGGTGGGCCGGACCGCGGTGCACGGAGAGCCCCTGTGTCAGCGAACCTTGTATGAATGGTGCAACGTGTTTGAATGTCACCGGTGGATACCAATGCACATGTCCTGATGGTACGTTATTTTTCATATCCTCATCGTCATAACAGACATCATAGGCATAACAGACAGCTACGTGTATGCAAAGTGCTATCTTGTACATTTCAGTTGCAACACTGGTCATTGAATGATGTTGAAGGTATTGCATTTCAACTTTTATTTCACATTACTTGTGGAAAATTGATGTCATTGAAAAAGCATGGTTTCCTCAATATGATTTGTTTTTATTTCTGTCATGGTACAATGTATATCATGTGGATTTTCAGATATTTGACTGCATGCCATAGTTTCTTTCTTTTAAAGAGTTAATGATATTTATTGATAAGGAGTTAGCTTGTTACCTCCTACAGCTTTCATGAATTGAAAATGATCTTGATGTATGTTGTTGTATGTTGTTGCAGGCTTTGCTGGCGTGAACTGTGAAATCAACATTAACGAATGTGCCACTGCACCATGCAAAAATGGCGGTGTATGCACCGACAGCATCAATGGAGTGGTCTGTGACTGCGACGGTACTGGGTACGAAGGCCCCTTCTGCCAGAGCGACGTGAACGAGTGCAACAACGATCCGTGTCAGAACAGTGGTACCTGTTTCAACCGCCCCGGTGGCTTCACCTGTCAGTGTGCGCAGGGTTGGGACGGTGACGTTTGTGACAACGAGCTTGACGAATGCATCTCAGACCCGTGTCAGAATGGCGCAACCTGCGAGGACCGACAGGGGTCGTACTTCTGCAACTGTGTGTCGGGATTCGAGGGCACCAACTGTGAGACCAGCCAGGCTTGTCAAGCGCAGCCATGCAACCCAGAGGAGGACTGTTTTCCAGAGGGTTTAAACTATCGTTGTGAGTGCAAGCCGGGCTATGACGGTGGGTGGCACTCTGTTATATTATTGCACACCTATCATGAAGCTAGCTGATATTTGATTGGTTATTTGGATTCAATACAGTAACAGTGCATAAAAGAACCTATATGTGTACATTTGTATGACAATTGTTATTTAGTCATCTTTTTCTTCTTTATTTTAGGTAATTTCAACTCCGCTTAATTTTTCTGAGGATAGTGCAATTCCAGCTTAACACATTAAGTTATGCATGTCAGTTGCAATAGATGTAACTAAATTTTTGTTACGTCGATGTAGGTTAGACATCCAGGTAATAAGATACACCAAAAAGTAGTTACTCAAGCAACTGGATATGGATTTGAAACGGTCAGACGTTTGGATAGAATCCACTATCCTTCGTCAGTGACACTGAAGAGATCTGGAAGAAACAGGTCTTTTATACAGTTAATGCAAAGGAGTCAATTAGCTCCTGTTGCTCCTTTGCGTTAATTGTGTCTTAGCCTTGCTAATCCTTTGAAATCCAAATTGTCTTCAGCTTGACTTTGGCTTAGCTTTGTTTTCTTTGGAGTCCAAATTGTCTTCAGTCTGAATTGTCTTACAACGTTTCCTATTGGACATCTGAAATTGTCTTCATTCATAGTTAGAGTATAAAAGACCTGTTTCTTCCAGATCTCTTCAGTGTCACTGACGAAGGATAGTGGATTCTATCCGAAACGTCTGACCACTTCAAAACCTTATCCAGTTGCTTGAGTAACTACTTTTTGGTGTAAATTTTTGTTAGTTGTCAACAAGCTGTGTAGATGACGTGTACAATCATGTTGTAGAAACAAACATTTTATTTACACCTTTACATAGGGTCTGCGGGTAACTGCAGGGATATTGATGAGTGTGCGAGCAATCCGTGTCGTAACCGTGGCACCTGTAACAACTACATCAACTACTACAACTGCTCCTGCCGTGATGGCTACAACGGTTACAACTGTGAGTTCACTGACGAGTGTGTTCTGCGGCCCAACTACTGCAGGAATGGGGCAACATGTCGGGACTTAACGGTTTGTTTTTGCAATTTGTCATCATGTTTTTAGCTTATCAATTTAGATTTTGTTCTTAATGTTACATTGGCTGTGTAGGTGGGGTAGGAATGAGTATTTTATTGATAGAATATTGACTACATGTACTTTGTTTATACAGTATGTATGATGTACATGTAGCACTTTTATTCTGTTATTTTGTATCTGTTGTCATACAGTACAGGCCCATGATGTAGGATGGTTGCCTAAGTGAAGACTGGTACAATGGTTAAGTATTCATATTATACTTACTTATTTTCGTTCTTTTGTACAGGCGTCGTTCGAGTGCATCTGTGCAGTTGGGTTTACAGGAGAAGACTGCTCAGAGAACATTGATGACTGCGCCCAGAACAACTGTCAGAATGGAGCAACATGTATGGACCAGATCAATGATTACACGTGTAACTGTCTGCCTGGGTTTGAAGGTCAGTTTCACATTGACTTCAGAGATTCTTTAATCTAAGATTTATACAATGATCATAGTAAACGTAAAGGCTGCTGTGGTACACACTATGTTGTGATTCGTCAAATTCACAACAAGTACAAATGAATGTTGAAAGGCATTCTGTGTTGTCGTTAAGCCTCCCCATGGCTTTATGATTAGCCTTATCAAATCTTGCTTTTCGCAGCTTTGCCAACATTTGGCCAGCCTCCAAGGGGAGCAGTGTCTGTTTACACAGGCTAGCTGTATGACCAGCCTTTAACTTCTGTTGACTTGATTTTAAGATAACAAATTCCCCTTTATCCTACAGGCGACAGGTGTCAAACCAACATCGATGATTGCAGCCCTGACCCCTGTGAGAACAGTGGCACCTGTACCGATCTCGTCAATGACTACAGGTGTGAATGTACAACAGCCTGGGCAGGCAAAAACTGCACTCAGGTAACGCATTCTTTTTTACATGCTTCTTAAGGTTAGCAATAAGAAGTTAGTTACGGCTGCATAATGCTGTACCTGATTGTTAGTTAGGACAAACAAAGAAACCCAAATAACTGGATAGTTGCAAAAGATGACTAGGGAAGTATGTTGTAAGGCTATCCTAGTGGGACTGGATGCATCCCAACAGTTAAGCAACAGACTCTAAGCTGCTTTACCACAAATTCTGAGGTGTAAAACACTTTGGATTTAAAAACACCCCTCTACTTCATTGACTTCAATTGTATGGTTTCCTGTGCAGGAGAATCGGTGTGAAGTGCCGACGCCTGTTGTCTGCACGGATGGAAAGGTGTGTTTTATATCAGAAGATGGACTTGGTACTGACTGTCAGTGTCCCCTGGGCTTCACTGGAGTCAACTGTGCCGACAACATCAACGAATGTGACCCGGACCCCTGTCAGAACAATGCTACTTGTATTGATGGGATCAACAAATTTGTCTGCAACTGCACCAGTGGTGAGTGCCAGATGTACAGTCACTTATCATATCTCTAGCATTGAACAATGTACCACACTTGTTTTGTGATCAGAAGTGATACATGTACATGTAGATGCAAGAGTTACAAACATAGGGGACTGACTCATTTGACCCATTGTACACCTTTACACTGTTTTTTTACAGGTTGATGCTTGAAAAATAAGAAAAGAAGAAAACCGCTCTGGCATGTAATCGTTAAAAAATGTTCTGTCCTTGATTTATTCAGGCTGGCAGGGAGTGACCTGTGAGGAAGACATTGATGAGTGCAACCCGTCACCATGCCAACACGACTCCGTCTGCGTCAACACCGAGGGAAGCTACGACTGCTTCTGCCGTCAGGGCTACCACGGAAAGAACTGTGAGCTGGACATCAACGAATGTTACTCCGAGCCCTGCCAGAACGGCGCCACGTGTCAGGACCTCATCGCTGAAGCCAAATGCACCTGTGCTCCGGGGTACACGGGGGTCTGGTGCGAGAGGGAGATTTTGGAGTGCGACTCCAACCCGTGTCAGAATGGCGCGACGTGTATCGACCTCATCGCTCGGTACAACTGCTCGTGCATGCCGGGCTGGGAGGGGGTGAACTGTGAGCAGGAGGTGGATGAGTGTGAGAGCAGTCCATGTCTCAACGGAGGACAGTGCACCGACCTGTTCAACAAGTAAGGAATATTTATTTTTTTTATTTGCTGAAAACATACAAGATGTGGGTAAGAACATGTACATTCTGGCATCTATTTCAATGGCAGTGATTGCTATTATTGGGCATAACACTGCACAATGGGCAAAATGTTCATGTTTGCCATGTTATTTTTAACATTAATGTTAAACCTTTAATCTTTCAGCCTTAAGTTCATGTCGTCTTTCAAATCTGTATGGCTTAAAAGCTGTCTTGTTCTCAAGTGATTATGTGTCAACATCAGCAATTTTGATATCAAATATAATGGGCTCTAAATTCTAACTTAAGTTCACTTCTTTTCCTCTAGCTACACCTGTAATTGCAGCAACACTGGATTTGTGGGGTACGATTGTGAGGTGGAGATCAGGGAGTGTGACTCCAGCCCCTGCCAACATGGTGGCATCTGCAACGATCTCATCAACTACTACAACTGCTCGTGTTACGATGGGTTTGAAGGCTACAACTGTGAGACTGACATCGATGAATGCGCATCAGATCCATGTCAGAATGGAGCCATGTGTACAGAGAATTCCGCAGGTGGGAACACCGACTGGCCCAACGCTGGAGGGTACACGTGTACTTGTGTTCCAGGCTATGCTGGGGACAACTGTGAAACTGACATCAATGAGTGCGATTCCGATCCATGTCAGAATGGAGCGACGTGTAATGACTTGATCAACATGTACACTTGCGACTGCGTGCTAGGATTCAGGGGAATAAACTGTGAAGAGAATATTGATGAGTGTACGGAGTACGGCGGCAACCCGTGTCAGAATGGGGCTGTGTGCACTGATAGAATCAATGACTACAGCTGTTTATGCACACCGGGACTGGGTGGAAAGAACTGTTCTGTAACGCTGATCGGTTGCAACGTGAATGGTTGTGAAAACAACTCTACCTGTGTTCCGTACCTGCAAGATGAGGCGACAGACACACACAACTACACCTGTAACTGTGATAATGGCTTTGTTGGCCGCAACTGCGAGAAAGCCACAACTCTTTCGTTTGATGGAAGCGGGTATATAACAGTCCCTCCGCAAACTGGCCCCACTGTTACATTGCAGATCAGGTTCAGAACCACATTACCCTCTGGCGTTCTGGCTTTCGTTGGGGAAGCAAATCACCATGGCATCTTGGAGATTGTTGACAACAAGATACAGTTGACCCACTTTAACGGTTCTGTAAAGAGAACTGCAGAAGTTAACAAGGTCATCAGTGATGGTGAATGGCATGATGTAACTGCTAGAATCTCTGAGACTGGTACCATGTCTGTATGTGTTGATGGCTTCAACTGTAATGGTGGTAACATTGGTCAGACAGCAGATTTTGGAGACCTGAACGTTGGTGGAGCTGACAGTGCTTTGCTTGCTCTGACAACATCTCGTAAAAACTACGTAGGCTGTGTAGAGGATATTGTTAGGGATGGCCATGCTATTGTAGCCGCAGACTATGTTTCTGGATCCATTGCTGAGGGATGTGATCGGAAGGATCAGTGTAATCCGGATCCATGCTCTGGGAAGGGTGTGTGTACAGACGAGTGGATCCAGTACACGTGCGAGTGTGAACGTCCCTACACTGGAAACAACTGCAACTACAGTAAGTGCTGCATACAAATGTACTCTATTCAATTCCAAGAGCACTTTTTTCAAGGAGTATATATAGTTTTTTACAACGTCTTGGTGTTGTATTTTGACCTGCAGTTTTTTTCATGATCCTAATTCACTAAATGATCTTTTTCTGTTAATTTCATTTCACAGCCTTCAGCACTGGAACCTTCAGCAATGAAGAGCTGAGCAGTTTTGCCAACTTCGTGGTTCCTCGCAGCGGTAGCGACCCCTTCAAGGTCTCCATGTTCTTCCGGACACGAAAACCGGACGGTCTGCTGATGTTTACTGGAGAGCCAGGAATCGCTCCTGGATCACCACCTGAAGATGCCAATTATGTTGCAGGTTTGTTCCTCTTCTTGCCTCTCAGATGACCTGGAAGATGAACAGTAGAGCTAAAGAAGTGAAGTCTTTCTCTAAAGAAGTTTTTTAAATGGTGTAACATGCATTGGCATAATACCGGTAGTAAGACTTATACCGGTAGATTAAAAATACTGGAACTTAAAGAGATCTACACATGCAACAATAGTTATTTCTGAGGTATGCACACTTCAGACATCTAGGTGTCCAATACACCATTTACAAAGCATCGATAACAATGCATTCGAAGACAACAAGGCCAAAAGTTTTCAGTATACTTTTTTTTAAATTTCGGGGTAGGCAGCTCGTCGTGGGACGAACACACTGTCACATTCATTGCCAAATTTATATAGCTCATAATTACACATGCTCACGGCACAAGACGAACATGATTCAACAACAATCTTGAATTTCTGTTGGTGACCTACAACTCATGTAAAAGCGTGAAGAACCGTTGCATAATAGCCCGGATCTACGACTGAATGGGCAAAATTGAACGTACGCAGCCATTTTCCCGCCATTTTTATATCTACGCTAGCAGTGAAGTGTTACGTCATAGCGGTTGTGACGGACAGAAGTTAAATGAAAATTCTTGACAGTATACGTCCGTTTTCTCATGACATTTTGTATGCTCATGCAGGTTTATGTTTTATGCATTTACTGACAGAAAAGGAAGGAACATCAGACGATGTATAAATGTACATAGCGGCAGTTAATTGTGCCGTGTTTCTTCCTACCGGTATTTTGTACCCCCTCCCAACCACGCGCCCGTTCGCCGTGTAATTCCGCGGCGCGTTACAATTACAATATTACGCTTTTAGCAGGACAAGAGTGGCAGAAAAGTTACACAGAAGAAGTGGCAAGGGTAACCTATAACAGCAACATGTAACTGGAGAAAATGATGCGTTGACAATTTGTCAAATCAGTATGGCTAGAGAAATCGTTGTAAACGTACCGGTATTATGATAATAGATGTTAAAGGATACTTGAAAAAAAGACTGACATATCTACATTTAGCTTGCCAGCCAATCAAGTCTTGTGTTTTGTTCAATGCATCCAAGCAATTGCATTGTCAATATGAAATGTCATATAAAAAGTAGTCCTAAAATATCTTCTTATATGAATAAGGAAAGTTCACAAGTTAGTACTGGATACTACTACAGTAACTACTACTACCCTGAAAAAGTGTAGTGTTAAAACCATGATTCCATTTTTGTGTAGATATGTTTGGCTGCCATATATGCCAATGAGTAAAGTCATGTCTACATTTTCAGTGCAACTCGTCAATGGCAGAATCCGTGTGGATGTAAAGGAGGAGGGTCAAACTGCTGACCAGCCTAAGAGCTACACCCTGGGTGGAAGGCTGGCAGATGGAGAGTTCAAGTTTGTAGATGTGTCGATTGATGGAGAGAGCATGTATATCAACGTGAATGACCAGGTCAGCAATACAATCACACTGGACAATGCTCCTAACCTACCAGGAGGTGTCTTGTATATTGCTGGTACAGATTTTCAAAATGCCCCCAATCTTGGCCTTTCCACCACCGAGCCATTCAAGGGGTGCATCCAGGATCTGCGGTACAATGAAACACGACTTGACTTCTACCCGCTGGCCATACCAGGCTTCCAGCTAGATTCTCCCTCCCTGGAGTCTACCGGCCTCAGCAATGTTAATGACACCTGTGTGAGTGACGACACCTGTGCTAGCAGCCCCTGCACCAATGGCGGCGTCTGCACGGTGACGTGGAACGACTTTGAGTGCGACTGCCCTGTAGGTTTCACTGGGAAGAACTGCTCTGAGACTGATTTCTGCGTCTCCAATCCGTGTCCCTCCAACTCCACCTGCAACAACCTGGATGATGGGTTTGAATGTAAGTTTTCTATTTGGAAAAATTGGACTCAGTCTGGTTAAATAGTGCTGACAGCTACATGTACATGTAAATGTGCAAAGGTTTGGTATGACAGGCCATTCAGTGTGATATAACCAGCTGCTGCTGTAAAGAGCAGTTTTACCAGGTGTATAGATATAGATACTGATATAGGTGTCCTGACTTTATGTCACTCTTGTATTTCTAGTTAATAGCAAACTTAAGTATTATGTGGACACTAGGATCAGAACTTTTTCTTTGACAGTGTTAAGGTAAAGTATGATATTTGATGTGTTCAGATTTGAAGGAGACATGCCCTGTTAAGAATATGTAGCATACTTTCTATCAAAAATAGGCTGAATAAAATTTGTAGTGTAAGTTTAATCAGGCTAGTGCAAATGAATTAACATAAATTTTTATACACTTACTATCAAAATGTTATTTTGTTCCTTCATAAATAAAAACGTCTGTACTTTCACCAGGTCTTACATCAGCCACCTTTGACAGAGACATGCTGGAGTACAGCACCAGTCCCACTTTCACTGCTATCGACAACACCCTTCAAGTCAGCTTCCGAACCAGGGACACAGATGCTCTTCTACTCAGAGCCTCGGGTGGTTCCACAACTGTTCAGCTGGAAATTGTGAGCGGGAACGTCCGCTTCACCTACAACATGGCACCTTCTGCTGAGGCAAACTTTGACGTCAGCGACGGAGAATGGCACACAGTGGAAGTGACATTCCTCGGGACCGTCGCCCAGCTTACTGTGGACAATGGTGCTGAAAACGCTACAGCAAACATGGGGCAGGCTGCTCCAAACTTCGACGACTTTGCAGGGCAAGACACCATCCAAGTTGGGAGCCAAGGTGGGCAGGGATACTTCAAAGGCTGCATGGAGAATCTACGTGTGGGTGGGGTCCTCCTGCCTTTCTTTGAGTCCTCACAGATCCCGACCAACGCCTCTAAGAAGTTCAACCTTAAGTCAGCCAGCAGCATCACCGTCGGCTGTACGAGCGACAATGTTTGCGGGCCACAGCCTTGTGTCAACGGCGCCACCTGCGCTGACATCTTCAACGACTATAACTGCACCTGCGTGCCAGGATACTCTGACAAGAACTGCAGCACCAACATTGACGAATGCGCGTCAGGCCCTTGCCAAAACGGGGCCACCTGTCAGGATGCCATCAATGAGTACTCCTGCGACTGTGTGCCAGGATACATCGGGGATCACTGTGAGACAGAAATCAATGAGTGCGACTCCAGCCCTTGTCAGTTCAACTCCACTTGTATTGACCTGGTCAACGCCTTCTCCTGCAACTGCACCACCAACTACACTGGGGAATTCTGTGAGGTTAACGTAAGTTTGGCCAGTCATAGGATCCTTGCTACTTCTTTGCTTTGTTTGCAGCTGATGTGTTTGGGGCTTTTGATAACTGAAAATAATAAGATGTTACTTATATTGCATTAACTCAAAGTTCAACTGCCTTTTTTTAGTTTGAGTTTGGTAACTACCTTAACTTTGATTATTTTGACACCTTCTTGCTCCAATGCTATGTGCTAGCAAAAAACAAGAGGCATCTTTTGCATTAAAAGTTGGCCTTACATTTGTATCTGTTGTAAGGGTAGTGTTGCAGTAACAAAGGCTGATAAACACTTGTGTATTGAATGTGCAAAACTGACAGACAGCTCTTGCTCTTTTGGAAATTTGGCTGTGTTAAGTTTGCACTAGCTAATGAAAACTGATGCCAATGAATGTGCAAGACTGATTTGGCAACAGATCTTGTGTGACAACTGATGAAGCCTGGCTGTTGCATGACAATGGAGCTTTGTTGCGACACTTACAGATCTTTGAGAGATGCGATGCTGGGCCTTGTCAAAATGGAGCTACATGTAATGATCTCAACATTACTGCAACTAACAAGGTATGAGGTTTTTTTTTAACCAAATGATAAAGAAAGGTTGAAGCAGGAACTGAATGTGTTGCTTTATTTGTCAAAGACTTCAAATGGTGATACAATGTATATTTTTGAAGAAATTAGCTCTGTAATGTTGATCTTTGTTGTTACCCTCACAGTACGATAATCCAGTTTTGAGTACTACTTGTGCAAGCTTGATACGTTTAAGGTGCCATGAGTTAAAGCCTGATTTGTAATATTAAATGTAGCTATATCTGTGGAACATATGCCAGATGTAATATTAATCTGTTGTTTGTTTTTATTGTACTGCACAATGGAAATGTCTTTAGCATTCGCTCATGGTTGAGCAAGAAAACAATAAGACATATTACCAAGACTGAAACTTTAACTTGTTACCTTCCCCAGGCTGCATTTGAGTGTATCTGTCCCCCCGGCTATGAGGGTAAGCTGTGTGACCAGGAGATCGACTACTGCGCCGGTCAGCCGTGCCAGTTTGGGGCCACCTGCTCCAACAATAGGCAGATCTTTGACTACGAGTGTACCTGTGTGCCGGGATACACAGATAAGAACTGCAGCACCAACATTGATGAGTGCGCATCAGACCCATGTGAGAATATGGCAACATGCACAGATCTTGTCAATGGCTACACCTGCCAGTGCACTGAAGGTACATGTACATGTATGTTTGTGATGTAGAATGTCTACAAAGAATTTTATGTTCTGAATTTGTGTATCATTGCACCAGTTGGTTTGTTGGGCTAGATGAATGACTGTCATTCAAAAACAAATTCTGAATACATTTAGGTGGTGGAACTTTTTTGGTTGTTTTTTTAATAATCTATGAGATGTCCATAACATGAAATTTCAGTTTTTTTATCAATATCTGGTCTTATGTTAAGATATGGCCATAAATTCATTACCTTTCTATTCTGTATTCTGTGGTGTTCTAACTTAACTCTGTTGTCGCTGTTTCTTCCAGGATGGAATGGAACAGAATGCAATGTTGACATTGACGAGTGTTTGACCATAACCTGTGAGAACAATGGCTCCTGTGAGAACCTGCCTGGGTCGGTCAAGTGCAACTGTGCCGAGGGATATGAAGGTAATACCCATTTTTCTGTAATGCTCGGCAGTTTCTGTCTGTGCCAAATGAAAGATATAACTGTGCTCAAACTGGCCTTCATGAATTATGCCCTCTTTCCAAACATATTTGAAATATGGGTTAACAAAATGACATAATTAGTGCAAGGCCAGTGTTTTGGGGTGCTTTTTATAGGGACTTTGTTGCATACAAATGGAAATTGTTTTGAGGCTCCTAAAGGTTTTACATGTAGTTCTGACTGACCGTATTGGAAGCATTTCAGCACAAAGGGCAGTGAAGGTGAAACTGTTAAGTGGCAGTGAATGTCTATATTGACTTTCTTGTCTACAATTATATGTTAATGTCATTGTTAATCTTCACTTGTACTGCACACTACATCGACAGGCACCCATTGCGAATTCCGTAGTTGTGAGGAGGGCCATTGTATGAACAATGGTAGCTGTAGAATGACTCAGCAGGGCAGGGTCTGTGTGTGTGCCGACGGGTTCCCAGGTAAAACCAAACCGAGGCCACGGGCCTTACCAAAAGTTGGTCAAACGTTCCAGTTTCTCACCCCTCAGTTTTTAAACCTTCGTTTCTTTGGTTTGGACTCGGTTGTTCAAGTTTTACTGAAGTGTTTGTGTCCGATGTGTTGTGTAAGAGGTGTGAGTGACAACATTTGTGGTGACTGCACAGCCCCTGTCCTTCAATAAATCACTTTTTATAATCAATGTTGGTTTAAAATACAGACTTGTTACAAGTTTTAAGGCTTTCATTAATTTTACGTATTTTATACAGTTCTAGGTGCATTTCTGACTTACTTTTGTTGTTGCCTAGTTTATCATTAACATTCCCTCATATGAATGTTGTATGCTGCAAGATTTTGCCTAGCAATTATATAATATTGTCCAAACTGTATCTGATGCTGTAATCACTAAGCATAAGATGATGTCACAGTGTGCACGATGCTTAGCATTTAAGTAGACTTACATTTTGTAATGTTTTCTCCTCAGTTTACATGCTTTTTCTTGAATAAGAACGTTCCTTTTAAGTATGCATGAAAACTCTTTTTTTCAGTCATAGGTCTAGATGTACTGCCATTGATATTAGTTTTGGTTGTTGTCTGATCATGACTGTCATTTTTAGCAGATGCATGAAGCAGATGCATGGCATGCATGGGTGTTCTATGGAGCTACATGAACAGTACATGTATAACCAACATGTATTCTTTCTTGTGTTGTATTCTAGGATACATGCAATGTATTCTAAGGTAACAAAAACTCCCTCACAAAGAACCTTTATTGTGGGAAGAAAAACTAAACAGGGTTTCTTCAGTCTAAAAATGATGTCTTGAGGTTTGATGGGAGATTTTGTTCCTATTATAAGCAATGGGAAATAAGTGGTGGATTATTTGATCAATGATGTCATCACACCTACCCTTTCGTCCTCTTGTAGGCGACCGATGTGAACTTGACATAGACGAATGCAACACGACCTTCCCATGTCAGAATGGGGCCGCGTGTAACAACTCAGTTGGAACTTACACATGTGACTGTACCCTGGGCTACTCGGGGCACGACTGTGACGTGCCTGTTTGTAGCGGTGACGTGTGTCTGTATGGTTCGACCTGTATGACAAACTCGACTCATTGGTTATGCCTTTGTGCCGAGGGTTACCAAGGTATGATGGGAAGGAATATGGTGACCTTGACATTGACAGTGGTTAACCCCCGGGTGATGAGGATTGCTGTGTCATTTGGAACACTCCATTTTAACTTCAGGGGAGGACAAGTCAGATAGCATTTGTAAAACGTAAAAGGTAAGAGTAAAAGTGAAATGAAAGAGACAATGGATGACATGCCTGTCACCTTACTCTGGTGGTTGACTGGTTGTACTTCACACTGCAGCTAGGTGTAGGTGTCGCTGCTGCCCTGTGAAGAATGCGGTCCCAATGTGTCAAAATCCCCTGTCACTGTACAACTTTGTTATCCAGTGAATTTCTAACCTGATGAAATTATTCAGGCACATTTATCCTTTTAAGAAAGATCCATTTTTCTGTCTATACTTCTATCAAAAGGGTAAGGAATAAGAACTGGTATAATCAAACCAACAATCAGATCATAGCAATCCTCGTCACCCACAGTTATGTGGTGATAACTTGGAGATAACACTGTGGTGTTGGTCCCTGCATGGTGTTCAGTGCATGCCGGTGCATGTGGTCTTTTTGATGCAGCCTCAGTAACATTACTAGGAGCATGTTGTTTGGAAAGTTTTGGTGTAGGATTAGCATGTGTAGGAAACTTCTATCATGCTGTATGTAGAATTTGTATTTATGCCTCCCCTTAATGCATGCAGTAATTTGTTTTAGTATCGGAACACAGACAAATAGCTATCAGATCATAAACAGATGAACAGGTACTGCACACTGTACTTGGACGTCAGTGCACTTGTCTTGTATACCCTTACTGTCTTTGTCACATACACATATCTGTAGACATAGCACAAAACACAAGTTGCCCTCTGTGTCAGATGATTCAACTCCGCTCGGCATAAATCATGGCACCAGTAGGGTAGTGGTGTCATTCATCTTACGGCATTGAGAGAAATGTCATGAAAACATTTGAGCTTTTGATGTACTGTTACTGACGATATATGTACATGTTGTACTGTCTTGTCCCAGGCCTGCGTTGTGATGAGGATTTTGACGAGTGTCAAACCTCTCCCTGTGAGCGCAGTGCCCCCTGTAATAACACGTTCGGCAGCTACGAATGTCTCTGTCCGCTTGGCTATGCCGGTCAAAACTGCTCTGACCCAAGGTGCACGCCAGATCTGTGCGCTAATAACGCTACCTGCAATGACTCAGGCTCTGACTGGGTCTGTTACTGTGAGGAAGGGTTTGAAGGTGAGCTGTGCCTCCCATCTGGCTGTTCTTCTGCACTCTTTAGTTTGGTATGGCAGTTTTTGTGATTTACTACTGTGTATAGTAGTTCATTTCTTTCCTTTACTGCCCAAGATTCCTCGGTTCACAGCAATTAGTTTTGTCTCTGTTGGCATGGCCATATTGGTGGTTTCCTTCTTGGTTTTGCATAGCAGCTTTTGCTAAATTTTGAACTTTGCTTTGAGTCATATACATGTATGCTGTCATTGGAAGCCAATCTTGGAATAGCAGTTTGTCTCTTATTCCTTCACTTTTGCAGGCTAGGCACAAATGTTCCTTTATTTCTGTGCATTCTGTTCCCCTGCTCTCAGTCTGATATCTTTTGATATTGTGGTCAATGCTAAGCTTGGTTTCAGCACTTGTTAGATGTTGCTGCTTTCTCTGTGGTGTTTTAGTTGCTGATAGTTGCTGCATGGCCTTCAACCATCTTTTTATAAGATTGCTATTTCCCAAAAGTAATGTATGAAAAAGTTAGCTCATTGTTAGATTTCATTATGCTGTACAGATTTGACTTCAACTAATTACAATCATATCATATTAAATGTGTGAAAATTTTCACCCCTCATATTACAGGAATGCGATGCAATGAAGACATAGATGAGTGCATGAGCTCTCCTTGTGAGAATGGTGCTCCATGCAAAAATACCTATGGGAGCTTCCAGTGTATTTGCCCCCTGGGGTACACAGGACAGACCTGTGAGACCCCCCAGTGTACGACAGACTTGTGTGCAAACAATGCCACCTGTAACGACACTGGCACTGTCTGGGTTTGCCATTGCACTGAAGGGTTCGAAGGTGAGGGTGCAGTAGTTAGTTACCGCTGCATGAACTGGACTGGCATGTCTTACCTACATGTAGAAATGCATGTTATTTCATGTCTCCCATTAGAGACAAAAGATCTTATTGATAGTTCTTTTGGCACTACGTCATCGGACTTACAGCATTTATGCTCTTGGTTTTGTTTTGAAATGCCAGAAATATCTTAATTTGTTTCCTAGTACTTAGTGAGAAGTGTGCATGTCCCTTATTTAGAAACAGTGTGCCTTTTGTATTGTCCTGTTCTATGGAAATGTATTTCATTCAAATGTATTTTGTTAATTTGTAACTTTCCATTTGTGTTGGACTTCGTTGGTTGGTTGGTTTGTAGTCTTTCCTTTGTAGTTAATTCTTATTGAACACCTAGGTTCTTCAATGATTTTGGGACCCCTGGTTTTGTCGTGTCACACTTTCATCTTGTTTGTCCTGAGTTGTAGATTCATGCTTTCTATTCAGGTGAATGGCACAGGCTGATTCCGTTCACAGATTTGTCTGTCGTGTTCTTTTTAGATCAACTGAACTCATTTCTACATCATCACATTCAATTTGCTACTTCCTTTGTTTTTTAAAGATCTGTCTCAATATTGTGATGGTAGTCATCATTACTCGTTATCTGACAAAGTGACAAGCGACTGATGTTTCCCCTCTCTTGCAATCCATTCCTGACATCCTCTCTCTAGGCCTGCAATGTGAGGAAGACATAGATGAGTGCATGAGCGCCCCCTGTGAGAATGATGCGCTCTGCAGTAACACCTATGGCAGTTTCCAGTGTATTTGCCCCCTGGGTTATGCAGGAAAGACTTGTGGGGCTCTCAAGTGTACGGCAGACTTGTGCGCAAATAATGCCACCTGTAACGACACTGGCACTGCCTGGGTTTGCCACTGTACTGAAGGGTTTGAAGGTGAGGTTGTCAATGTCAGCAGCTACACATGTACAGCTGTACTTGCCTGTGTAATTCCGTCAATCCCTGAGTTTCATCTTGGTGTTCAAAATGCCATTTCACAAGCACTTAAACCAGGCTGTGACATACTCACTGAGTAGTGGTAGCAGCGTTCTCTAGTAGATCAAACAGGAGTTGCATCCCTCTTTTGGAAAATTTTAGTCCTTTATCTCCCCATTCCTTGGTCCTGAAGTTCCACACTTCTTTGTTTGTTCCTTGAGTTCTGGAGTATTGTGTTGACCTGTGGTGTCATCAGTTTTCCTGCTGCAAGTTGTTAGAGCTTTTTCGTTTGGTGCCCTGTTGTCAAATATACATTTTGCTAGTAAACATGTTGCATTTTATAATAGAGCTCAGCTGCTATGTCCGTTTCCCAGTCTTCCACCATCACTGCATTTGTTAAGCAGCTTCCCACCTTAGAGTCCTTAGGCTTGTTCATTTTTTTGTTCTGGCAAATATGAATCATATTGTAAATCAAACACACAATTCGTTATTCACAATTCCCTACTTGTTTCCCTACAGCTTCCATGTACATGTGCCCAACATGTGTCTTACCTACTGGGGGGCTGCTACCAGTTTGGAGCACTGAGACAGACACAGATTGCACATTGTTGATGAACACATGCTTTGACATATGTTATCATCTAAGAAATACCGTTGTTTATTTTGCTCCAAATATGCTCATTAACACTTCCATTTCACCATTGCAGGCATCCGCTGTGAGAATGACACAAATGAGTGCCTAGACTCCCCCTGTCGGCATGACAGCCTGTGCAATAACACTTTTGGGAGCTACCAGTGCTCTTGTTCTCTGGGATACGTGGGGAGGAACTGTGAAACCCCCAATTGCACCTCTGATCTGTGCTCGAACAATGGCACATGTGATGATAGTGGTTCAGAATGGGTCTGTACCTGTGGAGAAGGGTATGAAGGTACGACAGACATGGTTCAGATGTCGAATGAAAACTCCATCACATGCAGTCTGTACCCTTTTCCTACTAGCTTCTGGTACATGTCTTTGAGGGTTTGGGTCTGTCTTTCTGCTAGAAAATATTTGTTTTTCACCTGTTTTCTTGTCAACTTTCATCAGTTTGTGGCTGAGTACTTCTCTAGCAAGAAGATGTAGCTTGTTTCCTTTGTAAAATTCAGCAGTTCTCACATAGTTTTCCTTGGTGGTGAATAACAACTCCTTTATTGCTTAACTCCTGTATAGGTTTCTCTTTTGTAATCCTTGGTTTGGTTACAATTTAACATCATATTCCCTTTTGTGCATGGGTGGCCTCTGTACAAGGCAGAATTTAGCCTATTGCCTTTACTTCCTTTGGTTCTTTGTTATACGACTATTGAGAACTGGTTGAATTAATCCTGTCCTATAAACAGATACAGCAGTATCCCTTGGTTGGTATCCCTTGGAGTTGGTAGATGTGTAGTACCTCTACATGTAGTTATTTTCCCTGGCAAGTGTAAGCTTTGCAGTGGTTCTGTATGCATGTTTATGTAGCTTTGCACTGTTTGTGCCTTTTTTGTGCAACTTGCTGTCTGTGGGTGGTGTTTCCTTGGTGAATTCTGTGGCCATTTCTGGTGGTTCTGTCCATGGTGCCTTGTTGGCTCCTGTCCTTGGTGCTGAAACATGTATTGCAGTTCTAACCCGATGAACTGCAGTTCTAACCCGACGTCGTACTCCACTTAACCACCCATCAACTGTCCACACTTAATCATCATCATCTTTGATGTCAAGATAGACATGATTTAACATAATTTCAGATTATTCCACAGCCATGTAGAAACAAAACAACATGCTAACTTAACAAACATACTGTCACTATTTATACCATAGCCAATAGGTCTCATTTTCATTAATCTGTGTACCATCTTATTTTCAGCATTTTACCTCAGGCATAGATATTTCACTCAGTCTCATGCACTATCATTACCACAGTTTCACCATGCACAATGATGTAACTATGAATAGTATGATTTACCGAGAATCATGTTTGCAATTGGTAATGCATGTTACAAACTAACCATGTGTGTAATTCATTTACAATGTGATCACACTACCATGAACCACATCATAATCTTGTACAATAATTGTAGAATATATTAGAAAGATTGCAACTGATATTCGTAGTCATTAATAACTTGTAGTCATAACTAGGCATTTTCATGATTGGATATGGCCAATTCAATTTTACCCCACAGTTAATTTGTGTGAGAAATATTAGAATGTACCTTTGGTATTGGAATATAAAATCTAATCTATAAATAACTGTAAATTTCATTTATCGTTGAAATGGCCATATCAACCATGGGTGTCAGTAGGGATCAGTTGATTGACATAATATGCCAATGACTAATCAAAAGCTAATCAGCACCAATTCATGCCATGCATCCCAACTATACAGGAGAGCGGTGTCAAAGTGACATTGACGAATGCACAGACGAAGACCTGTGTCAAAACGGCGCCACTTGTGTCAACTTCCCTGGCGCTTTCCTGTGCAATTGCAGTGCAGGGTTTAAGGGGTCGCGCTGTGAGACTCCGACTTGCACCCCTAACCCTTGCCTGAATAACGGTAGCTGTGCGCTAGAGGATAGCTGGAGTTGCTCTTGTACTGAAGGGTTTGCAGGTAGGAAGGTGTGCTAGGCAGGGTACTCCATGTCTTGGTGACAATATGTTATGCTCTGTGAAGCTAACACTAACACAAACTTGGCAGTGACGTTTTGATAGATACACCTGTATGCAGGCTTCTGTCTTGAATGCAGGCTCCTTCTTTTATTTACTTACATAGTATTACATGTATTGTTAGCAGTTAAGTTTGCATGGGAATTGTGCATGTGAGTCTGCCATCTAGGGATTTAGTCTTCCATTGTTAACAGTTCATAGATCCATCATAGCTAGTTCACCTTCTGTCCTCTGACATCATAACTTTATTGCTAGCAGTAATCATCCTTACATTTGCCTATTTTAGGTATTATTCAATTTGTACTAACATTATGTTTCATCTTCATATTTATAGCACATTTCATGAAACACCATCACTAACACAGCTTCCACCAGTTTATGTCATCTTAGTTTGGACTAGATTATATTTTGAATCTCCTGAAAGATGTTTTTTCTTTCAGACTAACCTGACACATTCAGTTCTAATTTAATTACATATTGTGTGACCTTTAATTTGACCTGGACAATTTCTATAAACAGTTTTAGTTGTAGATTCTTTCTTTCTTTTCCATAAGCACTCAACAAAACATTCACTAATCTAACATTTCTTCTCATTTAAAGCTTCAGTGCTATCTATCCTGTTTTGGGGTGCAAAAGGTTTATCATTGCTTTGATATTTTCTGTCTTAAACAGAGGATTATCAGCTTTTCTTTCCTTCTTTTGCAGGTGGTTCTGTTAACCTAGACAAAATACCTGTAGGTTTGGTGCCCTTGCTTCATCTCTTGGCTTCATATTCTATGCAGCCTTAAGTCTTTTTGTTCACAGCTGTTAATGCTTTTGTTCTCTTTGGAGAACTAAGTGCTTCATCAATATTGCCTTGGCTTTGGTTTCCTTCATTGCGTGGTGACCTGCTACATCTTCCTCACTGCATCTGTGCTATCAGTTTAAGTTTTTGGCGATTTCGTTCTAACACTTCCACTGTAATTTTGTTAGGAGAGAGATGTGGTATTCGAGGACCCTGCGCCGACTTCCCCTGCCAAAACGGAGCCAACTGTTCCCAGAACGTGAACGCCAACCCCATGACGTACGACTGTGAGTGTGGATATGGTTGGGAGGGAGACACATGTACTCAGGAGGTGGACTGGTGTGCATCCAGCCCCTGTCAGAACAACGGGAACTGCAGCAGCGTCAACACACAAGGCTTCACATGCCAGTGTGAGCCGTGGCTTGATGGTGAGCAGAAATATCAAATCTCCATATTTACACTCTTGTATACATTTAATGTAAAAGTTTGAGAGACATTAGGGTTGGAGAGTATATACTACATTTGCTGCTGTGCTGCATACCTGCAAAGCTGGTGGTTATACCGGATATACAGATACAGATTATGCATGTAACTTGTGATAATTTTTAGGTCAGATATCTCTATAGCAAGACTTGTTTTGAAATGAAGATTCAATCAAATGCCAAATTAAAGATGCATGCTTTTTCCTGTTACATGAAAGTTAAGTAGATCTAATGCCAAGTTGAGATGTTTGGATGCCAATGCAGTATCTTGAAATTTGGAAATGACATAACAAATTTGAAGGAACCAGACAAGTGTACTTCCATTGCAGATATTCTACTCTGAAGAAAGGTGATAGTCTTGCACTTATATAGGTTATCTTAACTTAGACTTGATGGGATACATCATAAGTTTCCTTCTGTTTGTTTGTTTTCCATAGGACCCACTTGTGAACAGGACAAGAACGACTGTTTGTCAAACCCATGTCTAAATGGAGCCACCTGTACAGACAAGACGGGAGAAGTGGGAGTGGACTGTGCATGTACTCCATGTGAGTTAAGCATTTATGGTTTTGGGTCATATTGAGTCTCAAGTTCATGCAGTAATTCCCAACATATAATTATACGTGGTATTGCTTGTATCACATCAGCAACATTCTAATTGTTTATGGCAATACAGTACTGCATAGTAGGATACAGTAACAAGAAGTTTCCTTTTTGAAGTGAGGCAAAACTGCTCAGATATTTGGACACAAAGTCTTTTGGTAGATATACCTAATATATGTAGCTATACCACGTGTAAGTTCCATGTACATCATATTTATTCTCTTCTTCTGCCTCCCTGTCAGACTGGAAGGGTGAGACGTGTACAGAGGACCGTAATGAGTGTGAGGAGCCTGAGGGGGAGGAGTACCGCTGTCCTCTGAACGTCACAGCATCAGACTGTGAGAACTTCCTGGGCAACTTCACCTGTGTTTGTTTATCTGGCTGGGCTGGGGAGTACTGTAGAGAGGTGAGATTTCCACAATGTAGTGGTTCAATAAATACCAGTAATGTAAGTAATATATGCCTTATTTTTTAACTGTTTATTGGAATGTGGACTATTGTTGCTGACCTGCAGGCTACTTTCCTTATGCCCCTGTCACACTGCAGGAAAATCTGTCAAGTTTGTGAGCTTGTTTTTGGCAGTAAAACGCGCAGTCTTGATCATTGCAGGATCTTAAGAGATTGGCTGTTTACAGGTCCAATGTGATGGGATAGATTTGAAGCTGAAAGATATGCTGGAGTCCCTGGTGATTTTTTAGATTAGGTGACCTTCTGGTAATCAACAAATACATGTACATGTATGGCCAAAGCTTGTTCACTGTGGGACAGGGGCTTTATGACTGTGCATTCAGCTGCCCACATGTCATTGTGCTTGTGAAAAACATCTACAGGAGTTTCCAAGGTTTTCAAGTACTAATAGCTAAGTTTGATTGAGATAAATTTCTGTCCTCATTTGTCCCTATTCCCTGCCTAGGAGGTGCCAACTCAAAGTCAACAGAGAGATGACCTGGCCCTGATCCTGGGCCTCCCCATCGCAGCAGCCATCTTACTCATCATCATCATCCTCCTGGTATTCCTCCTTCTCATGAGGACCAAGAGAGCGACTCGCGGCACATACAGCCCCAGCAGACAGGAGATGACGGGATCCAGGGGGGTAGAGATGGGGGGGATGCTGAAACCACCCCCCGAAGAGAGACTTATTTAGCATCAATTTTGTTTTCCTGTCCATTGTACAAAGTTGTGTATGAATTCTTCTGAAGAAGTTGTGGTAACTTGTAAGATGTTGTTTGTTGATGTACTGTTTTGAATTGTTTGTACATTCCATGTCATATACATGTACATGTATGTTTGTCTTGTGCTAAGGTTTTTTAACCTGTGAAGCAATTTTAGAAGGATGTGCACTGTTTTGAATACTTGTCTAATAGCACATTTATGATATCTGTAGAAATAGTGTTACTTAACACTTTGTGATAGTAAAATAACATCATGGCATTTACTGTAGTTGAAATCTCTACAGTTCCACTTGGCAAGTCACTTAGCCTACATGTGTATCTCAGCCATTCTGCAGAATTATAAGATCTTTGGCCTTTTTCAAGGGAATGAAGAAAACTTAAACTTTGTCAGAGTCTGAGACATATTATTAAACACAAATCAGCATGCCTTTTCAGATGCCTTATATTCAATGTATGGTAGTAGTTGTTGCTTACTATTCTATTCTAAAGAAATTAAATCTTTGATGTTATATTGGTTCCTATTCTGAAATGTCCCTGTCTTTTTGTGTGTATGTGTAATGTTAGAATGTTGATATCAGGGAACAGTGAAATTATGTAGTTAATGGCACAAATATAATGTGTTGATGTTTTAAGTGTATGTAGTTAGATTTATAAGTAGTTATGTCTGACAGAGTTTAGCGACACAAGAGGATATTTTTAGTAAAATTGTGATATTTTTGTCGTAGTGTTTCACATGCAAACGCTGGATCGTCTGTGAATGATCAAATATTAGCAATGTCTTTTAGCAATATCAAAGCCCACCTCATTTTTAATATAGGATACATAATTTTTTTTAATTTCAACCACTAATATGTAACAATTTATGTATAAAGATTTTAATTTATGGTAATGAGTTTGATATTGGTATATTGTAACTATGGACTCACATAGCCACTGACAGTACCTACATTGTACATGACATTGTACAAGAATTGACTGATTCTAATCCTTCAAAGCTTTGCCTCTTAAGTCATCATAATTCATATGGCTCGCTAAGCTGTTAAGGAATGTAACAAACAGTATTAACTGATTTGGTTTGGTTTTACACTCATCTGTTGAGATGTTCTTTTATTTTCTAATGTGATTCCACTGCTTGTTGCATTTAATAATGTGTGAGTTGCCAAATCTTGCGTTAACACCCTTGCTTTCTAGGCAGATTGTAAACTTTGTAATGAGAGAATTCTGTAGTTGAAAAGACTACAGTAACTGTGGTTAGAAAATTTGAGGATGCCACCAGACAGGCAAGGCCTGTTTAATTTTGCTTTATTTTTAGATTTCACATTATACATGTAATAGTGCATAAGACCTCAATAGTATGGCACATTAGTTATCCTTTTAAGTATGCAAATAAGCTGTATCAGCACACCTGTAAATTTACAAGTTTATATAACCAACATTGAATACTTATCATCACAGTTTTTTCTGTATCATAAGAGAGCATGTGTGGACTTTTAGCATTGGTGATAAGCCTAGCATTTGAATGGATAGTTGTTCAACATGAATGTTAATTTAGGTTGTTTCCCAAGTGATAGAAGGAAAGTTTACCTGACAAAATTGTCTAACTTCATTGACTTGTTACCCTATCATGACATAGAGGAACTGTGTGTTCATGTGTATGACTTTCAAGTGTTTGACGTATGACTCTTAGATCAGAAGTGTTAAAGGTAGAAATTATCTTGAAATTCATTTTGGAAAGACAAAGCTTCAGGTTTCTTGTTGAAGCTGTACACTATAGGGTAAAGTTGACAGAAAATAATCTTTGCATGACAAAGAATACAGAAGAGCATAGATATTTTCGGCAATGAGTTTTGAAGTATGCCAATAGGTCTAAAAGTGTGAATTCTCTTTGATCCGTTTGTACTTACGCTGTTTGATGAATTTGTACAGAAGAAATAAGATTTGTCTCATTGGCTTTGCCTGTAGTTTGATCCACATAGCTGGCATGTCAAGCTTACAGCGTTTCAGCAATGCAGATTCAATAAATTTTGTAATTGCATTCAAAGCTATCTTTGTTGCTGCCATTTCTTTCAGGTCACATCCATTCTTTGTTCAACTTGGTTATCCTATGATCTTTAGTGTTAAGTAACATACAAATATGTGATGCTGAGATCAAGTTTAGGAAGTGTGCAGGTTCTTGATAGTACAGATCCAACTAATGCATTTCTATTTTTATCTATTGTCCTCTGCTGATGATGAAAACACAAATTTGTAATGTGAAAACACAAATTTGTAGATGGTCAAGCAATTTTGAGTCTATCTGTTCTGTCTAAGTCAATCTATATCAATATTTGAGTTCTGGATAAAAACATGTTTTTCTCCACTATCAATAATTGGAGAGCTACCCAATACCATAAATATGTATACATTCTGGTTCCAGTGATTGACACCACGAAAGTACAGCGACTTTCATACAGTTTAACTACATACAAAGTACAAAATAAGAAATAAACCTTAAAATTCCTCTTACTAAATAATATACAAACATGTAGGCTAACATGTAAATTGCTAATATCATGGGTTTCCATATCTGCTCTAATAACAAAGTAATCCTTTTATATTCAAGTAAAGAATCAATTCATTACATAAAACATTATCTATAGCATTCTATTACAAATATATGTTTATCTTTGCAATTCACCTATTTTCTGTCTACATACACAGGATTATGTAACCAGCTAGAAATGCATAATACATCAACGAAAAAGCATCCAAGACACTAGTACAGAAACAAGTCAGCATTGCGCTGTTAAGCATTAAGTAAAATTCTGCGGTGTTCCATTTTTATTTTCTTACTTATTTTAATTGATAACACTCCAATGTCGTTGTGATGATCTGCTGACGTTGGAAAATATGGTTGAATGTCAGAATCTCACGGTATGTGGAATTCTTACTTCTTCACAAGACGGTCTGTAATAGATATAGATGCCTGTATTAAGGATATTAAATTTGGAAAGTGGCCAAGTTTCCTTGGCTATGTCAACACTGTTGGGAGGGAATTTTGGGCATTTTTGTCCTGTGACCCATTCCCCAAGCAGCAAAGGTGCTTCATCATTGATTGTATACATGGTCATATCACATACCTTAGCATTGCAAAAATGGTGATGAATGAGCTTAACAATGAAATTGCTGTACAAACGAGATATGACTGACAGAAATCCAGACTACTTGTCATATAGGTTTTGAAAACTGTGCTAGCTTCTTAAATGTAGTGACATTTGTGCTACCAGACAACTATGCGGCATACATGTATTAAGTGGCAAATTTTACTTGGCATTTGATTTTTCTGTACCAAACAACTTACTCACCCATCTGACATATGTACGGCAGCCTCACACTGCACCTCAACAGGGACCAACGACTCAGTGTGTCCGTTCTCCACAGTGCCATACAATCAGGGCTTCTGGACTGGAACTTGCGGTAGTCTCCAAGTGGGGTCCCATCATTCCACACAAAAGCACGTTTCAGCCCAATCCAGTACGTCCTAAGATGATTTATGAATGAATGGATGGATGGATTGAGGAATGAAGGAAGGAAAGAATTAACGAGAGGAATGGAAGGATGGATGGATGGATGGATGGATGGATGGATGGATAGATGATTATCTTTATTAAAAAGCACAATTACCTTTGAGCGCCAACAATGGTCTTCAGATGGTTCTCAAGAAAGGCCTGTGTACCAGCATCTTTGATCATGGCCAGAGTCCCACCGGTACCGCGAGACAAGCACTTGTGACGTGCTGCCTCGTAGTTCAGTCGGTCTGACCTTGTGGAGGACCAGAAGCATTGATCCTGGTATTTGCCGAAGTTGCTGGCAGGACGAAGGCCAGGGTGGCGGTTGAAGCAATCTGATATCTGTATCAAAGTAAGAAGTATCAGCAAGTGAGCTGCATAATGCTGTTTTTGGTACAATCATTGGTCTATAAAAATCATGCTGATTGTAAAGAGTCCTGTTGTATCACTATCTATTGGATTATTTATAAAGCCTGCTGCACTCTTATACATTACTTATTGCTTAGTTTGACTTCAATGGTATTTACATAAGTTCAGTAACTAGTTTTACAACATGTGCACTCTATTAAAAGAATTACCTGAAATGTTGCTGATGTGGTAAGAGTTGCCCTGTTCGTAGCAGTGATTGTCAAGATGAAGTGGTGGTCAGGTTCACTTGCAGCTACCTGGCTTCTGTCGAAGGTAATGGAATAATCTTTCCGGTAACATTGTCCCAGCGGGGTCCTCACACAGTTGCAGTTTCGCCCACACTGGAGAAGAAAAGTATTTCACTTGATTGACATTCTGACAAACTAAGTTTTATTTCTGATGGTATCAGTGATGTTGGGTGTACAGCATACAGAAGTCATTGTCTGTTGGTAACGTTACATATCTGTCAGATGTATGATTTTAACTCCATCACAAACAAATTCTTTAGTTTCTATTAGACTAATGAAGTCACATACATATGATGGACAATGTGTTCAAATAGCTAAAGTAAAAGGGAATTGTTGAAAGTGCATTGATCAATTCAATGTCGTTACTGTAAAGCCATCGATTATCTTACATGTAACACATGTTTTATCTTTGACAATAATTTGTTTTTCCAAGCCAGACTTGTATTAACTGTTCTCACATTGTTCACATGTAAGTATATGAAACACCATCAGATCCACAATGATTGTACATATAGTTACATACCCTAACACTCCGTACAGCAACAACTCCTGATCCGAGTAGGGATGACGTAACGTTTGCCTCATCGGTCAATGTCCAGTGTATCTGATGGAGTCCGCTGTGTGGGTCAAATGCATCAAACCAAACACTGCAATGCAACAAATCAACAAAAACAATTAGTGCCATGACCAGTTTGTACGGCTGTTTTACTTCTTTGAGTTGAATTCTGGAAACATTTCCTAATCCATCCAACCGCTCTTAAGTTATCATGGCCACAAATATCTGGGAATAAAAACAAGAAAACAAACAGGCAAACATTATACACAGGCATACCAAAATCAAAACCTCCATTTTTCATGGAGGTAACAAAACTTACACAATGTCATGGACATCCACGGGATGGTGTAGGGCGATGTTGGTTTCCGAGTCATTGTTTACTGCAAGCCGAAAGTTTCGAATCACTGGTGCCGAGGAGTCGACGTGCGCGGCAACGCTATCAGTGATCTCATTGCCCATGATGTCTATCGCCTTGACCCATATCTTCACGGTGTCGCCGTCCGCCTTACTGAAGCGGAATGGGTGATGTGTATTGCGACCTACGGAAGTCAGGCTCCTTGGTGCTTGGGTCAAGGTTCTCCCGCCCGCACGGTCCTTTGTAAAGGCTACTTGGAACTGCGTGACCCCCAGGACGTTGGGAATGGCCTGCTTACCACGCGTCCCCGACACCTGGTCATACTCGGCACCTATTGGAGGAGAAAAGTCCGCGATGGCGTTCAGGAGTTTGTTGTAGTGGTGGTAGCGATTGATGAAATGTCCAGGCCAGCGGGCTGTCACCACACAAGTTATGCATGTCAGCCATTTTTCTCCACTGCCAGGAATACTGTTGGCAATGGTGAGCGGATGGTGCTGGCCAACTTCAACAGCATTGGCGTTATCGAAAAGAACGAAGCGCCGATTAAGTCTATAGTTGCCTGCAATGTCGTCCACCGTGAGTACGACTGAATACACGCCTGTATTGCTTAGAGTGACAGTGGGGTGTTGAATGTTGCTTGCGCTAATCGTGCCATGATAAACAGGTGGATGAGATTCCGTGAGAATATTGCCGGCACTGACCAACAAATACACACTGTATTCGAAACGCACAATCACGCTCCAACTGTCCTGCCATCCTGACCACCTCAACGTAACTCGACTCTGAAATGACACAATATAAATTGCAATAAAAACAGCAAATGTTGTATGAAAATACATAACATATGATGCTTGTTGTAATAACATAATATGACAAGAGTAAACCTATTCTTGCCCATCTGATAAAGTGCCATACCTGTTTGGTAACGGAAGGGCCGATGTCGAGTTTTGTTCCGCTGCAGACTGGGGCGGTGAAATCGAAAACAAACTCGGCTGTGGCAGAACTGGACGAAGTTCCAGAATAGAATGCCTGTCGAATTCTGTTGTAATTGTCTTTATCGTAAAAGTTGACATATCCGCCATTCGTAAAATCCGCCACAACTCGAATCCTGTTGGACCATGATAAAGTGACATAGATTCAGTTTTAGTCAGTATGTGCTTCAGGACAATTGTCTGCTTCATTTCATCGAAACAAATATCTTCGTCTATGCAACTTTGGGGCCTGCAGGAGTATCTTACAAAGAGAGAAGCCTAGAATACCGTAAATTTGATTTTTTTTTTACGTATTCCCTACACAAAATGAACAAAAAGTCACAATGCATTTTTCAAATACTGGAATAAGAATACCATGAGAATGTATGTAGACTGAAACATGGCTTCAAAGGCGTTGAGCGTTGAGGTAGCTTTAGTACTTGTAAGATTACCTGTCGCCATCAGTTATGGGCCAACTAATTGGTATATTCTTTGTGCAGTCCATCACGCCTGTGTTAGGGCTGCTGCTATTGACCGATGAGGTACATGTCCCTCTGGCACTGTTGAGCGAAGTGGAACCTGTAAGGTATATGAATATGATATTGATGAAAAATACCTGATGTTGGTTGAACCATTTAATGTAGATCGCCACTTTATTTTATGGAGTAGTGACATTCGCATTGATATGCATCAAATTCAACACTAGGGCGGATGCAGTCGGGACTGTATGTTGACGTTAGAAATTGGTTTCATGGATTCATTTTGAGGGTGCAAAAGATTACAGATGAGCTGGAAAAAGGGTATTCCACAGTTGTCACGGGTTTTGTGCTCTAAGCTGTTGTGTCCTAGGAGAAACTCGCTGGATATGTGGCTGGTCTTCTAACTGATTATTAAATCACATAAACCCATTTAACTTGTGTGTGTTTTAAGAGAATGGGAGAAATTAATGATTTATTTTGTTCTTTTATGAATTCTATGCAGATGATTTTTCATATTTATGGATGGCAAATACACGAATGCTGCTGAATGCATAACCCTTAATTTTGGTTTTGGAAATAAAATGTACTATCGGTCTCACCTCTAGATTGTGAAGCAGTAAAACCTCCTGCAATGAGTCCCAAAGCGTGGCTCTGAACATAGACTGGCCTTGTTGGAACAGTTGGTTGGAAGCTTCCTCTCCATGTTACAGTCAAACCAGCAGGGACCAGGTTGGTGTATTGTACAGATCTAGATGACTGGTCACATCCAGCATCAACGCGTTCAAGGCTGCGGTTCAAGGACGCAAGGCAGGATATGATGATTGGTCGGCTTGTTACTGGAACAGAGAACTGAATACAAATCTTTGGGCTTTGTACATACAACTGTTTGTTGTTAGTAAGTCAGCCGATATACTAGTAATCAACCATTGAATCATCCATTAAACATCTTACATACACGTCATGGCCATATAATAAGATCCTTAACCTTGTTTTCTTGCTACCTATTTTTCACCGATTCTCATTCCACATTAAATCAATGATTAAGTTTGTATGGGTTGTTTAGATTACATACATATACTTGCAGCTATTATGAAATGGAAATCTTGCCGTGAAATAATTCGATTGAAATTTTTTGAACGCTAAAAGCAAATTGGATTGACTGCGTTCCATGTCCGTCAATGTGTAAAATGAAGTGAAAATGTAGCGGTGCGCTGCAAGATGTATTTTAGTAATCAACCATATTCAATTTACTTGGGATTAAAAAAATTGTTACATAATTGTACTTACTCGTCCTACAGTGAGCACCACCGAATCCGGAGGTACATCTACACGATGATGGCGCGGTAGGGCAGGTTCCGGGGTAACAGTTGTTACTGGTTGTTCTCCAGGAGCATTTCTCTTCAGATAGAAGCATACCAACAAGTGTTTTTTATGTGACGATTGCCATGCAGCGAACAAGTATTCTTTAATTCTTTTTTTATTTTCATGTGGTATGACCAAATTAATATCTAGTACCGGTATCTTACCTCTGCAAGATGTGCCGAGATTTTCGTAGGCCCGCCCTAAGCTTCCGTAGTGCCCATTGCATCTATGGCATCGTTGGTTGTATCTGGTGGTGCATCTCTCTGCATCGCAGTTAGCTATTTGGGTGCACCCTAAAAGACTTGTTTTGTCAGTACAGTTTGTTGCCACTTTGTAGCCATTTGAAATGCGAACGACAGAAATAGAGATCTTAATAATGTTTTAGTGACCTGCAGCAGCATATCACACATGTCATTCTGATTATGTATGAAATCCTACACGAGAAGCTAGACCCGTCAATATGAAGTGTAGGGTATAGGGATTCCTAAGATAGGGCCAAAAACACTCCAACGAAAATGTTTTGATGCGATGTCGATGACGATAATGAAAAAGCAGCACACATAACTCAAATTTGCCATTTCACAGATCCCTGGATATTGGCAGATGAACTTCTTGAATCAATCCACTTTAGCGTGGAATATGTGAAAACACATTCACTTATTGACGATAATTTCCAAATGATGCTGGAAGAAATACTCACGATCACATGCCGGTGAATAATAACCAGCGTTACAGCCACTGCAGTAGTTAGGGCTCGCACAGGTTCCACCATTGGGACAGTATGTCCGGCCATGACACACAGCTACAACATAGAAATATAACTAATGATAACAACATCATATCACCAGTCGATGTATTGACTGGATTGTACCATCGTCTGTGGTACCTTGTCTTTTTTTAAAAGCTTGTTAATTTAGTACATAAGGGAAAATTCTTGCAACAGTTATTGATTCATATCACTATGCCAAATTTACATGGTGAGAGCAACAGAGAAGGTGCATTCCTGCCCATACTAATAAAAGTGAGTTAACTTACGTATGCATCTTCCCCCACTGGCAGTATATCCGGAACAACAGTAATACTCGGTGCGGTAACAGGTTGCCCATCGGTAGAGCCGCCGGTATCTGCAACGATATCACGAGTGCAAGAAGAAGGATTGCATATGTTCCGTCCATATTTTGCTAGAGAGAAGCCTTTCGTTAAAAGGTCGACGTTAAAAAGTTATGCGAGGCTAAAGTTCTCGTAGATTCTGCAGCTGTAAGCCAATGCTAAATATACGATATTGTAAAATTGTGTAATTTCAAGTGCAGCTTCTCTGCTGCTCGAAATGTACATTGAATACGAACATGTTACATGTAAAGGCATGGCAGTATCTATGGCAAATTTTACCATTCTAAGAGCTTAGGTCAGCCCTTTGTCTCACGACACTTCATACGGAGGGCGCAAGGCAGGAAATAATTAATGCAATTCTATTACTATTAGGTGCATACATATTGCATTTATTACTGCCTTAAGCTTGCGCCCTCCGTATGAAGTGTCGTGAGACTAGGGCTGGGTATCGGTACAGCGTACCGGTACAAAACCGGTTTTTCTTATTGGACCGGTCCAGAAAAACCGGACCTGAAAAAATTCGGTGGACCGGATGTTGGACCGATTAGAAAATTAACATATTATTTTATCAGACATTCACACCTTTTGGCGCTTGCAGGTGGAAGAAAATAACAAGAGTGAAGTAGAGTAGAGTTTATAGTAATTTCTACCAAGTTTTACAGCCAATCGCAGAGGTGCAGTTAGCGTTGTAGGATTTTAAAACGCCAGTGTAAGTCTAATACTCCACCAAACAGATTTCTTTGTTGTGAAATGGACCATTGGTATGAGTCATACTGAATCAGGTCCAGGTTCAGGTCCGGACCTGGACCTGATCCTTTGGACCTGAACCGGACCTGGACCTGAATTTTCTGTACCGGTACCCAGCCCTACGTGAGACAAAGGGCTGACCTAAGCGTTAAAAAGTACTTATGAAATTATCTATATATAAATAGGAAAAAAAAAAGTTTACATAAATCTTATAAAAAACTGTTGGACATTCTGTTCAAATAGGACGTTACGTTCAACCAGGGTCAGCTGTGTATAGGATCCTGAATGGTGATGTCTGGTACGTGGTGAAGTCTGGTTATAAATTACCTTGTGCAGCTATTCCATCCAATGACGAAGCCATCCACATTCCATCCACACTTGGTGTAGTACCTCTGATTATAGCTTTGCCGACAACCATAGAGAACCCGACGATTACAGACATTTGACCTGGTTAAAAGACAGTAAATTGGTGTAAGGCTTTTATTTCAACTCCTTTTCCCACTTCATAAACAGCACATCTTACCTGTTGTGAAGGGATAACACATTTACCTTCACAATACCATAATAGGGATTGCAGGTTTGTTGCAGACCACGTGTGAGTAAGGGGGTATGCCGATGTGTGTCAGCAGAAAAACGCTTGAACAATTTCGTAAGAAGCTCTTATTCTACAAAAAATACAATTGTCCATTTTTTAACTTCCTTACGGTCGCCTTTATGGTCGAATTTCTAGAATACACTACGAATTCCCAGGAATAGAAAATAATTTTCATTCTGACGGTATTTGGGCTCATTCCTTCTCGTGTGAAGGGGATATAAGGTCCACTTGGAATTCCTACCCGAATGTGGCACGAATTTTACAAATACTTCATTCCGGCTGGTTCTGCTTGATTCCTACTAATTCGGTTCCAGTGTGAAGGCCCTAATACCTACAGCGTTTATCATGTTTTCGGCAGGAAAAACATATTGTTTTTGCTGGTGTGTTCTTATTCTTCTTTCTTTCATATTTTTCTTCTTTTTTTTTTGGTCATCTTTGGTGACACCTCAGGGGCGAGCCTAATGGTATTGCTTGACAAAATTGCTGGGAAAGAAACATGATGCATTATCTCGAAAACGTTGCCTTTCTTCTAAATCAATACAACCCTGTGCTATCCTGTCAGGTTCGATCTTTACCGTACTCTGATGTGTACAATTAAGATGTAATTCACTGTATATCATTCCCCAAAATATAGAAATTATCAACTCGCATTTGTTTATGTCAAAGTGGAATAATAGCTCTTCAGTGAGCTAATTAAATATACTGTATCGCTTTGAAATTCACTTTCACTTTCTTTGTAAATCAGCCCAATCTCAGCTGAAGGGACTACCCATATGTATTCTAACTCATACTTCAATTCGAACGCATACCTCTTGTGTGTTGTTAGCATTTGCAGTGTCCAAACAGGGCACATTCAATGTATAATTTTATAGTAATAACTACAGAACAGGTATCCAAATGAAACTTACCCACTCAATGAAGTGCTGGATTTTAACAACAAAGCAAGAAGAAGTAGGTGCGCAAGCGTATACTTCTCCCAGCGTCTCATGTCTGGCAATATTGTCCACACTGCAGGAAGACATAACCTTTAACAAAAATAAGTCCTTTCATTGTTAATTTTGTTATGTCAACAATGTTTAAATATTGCTGAGTTCTTGATATACATGGTTTGTTGTGATTTTCTTGTGTGCGTGCGTGCGTATGTGTTTGTGTTAAGAGAGGGTATAACTCTAGGACATATTGATGGATCTATACGCTTCATGAAAAGTGGGTAGGTGTCGGGAAAACTTAAATTCAATGATGGGCCTTCTACTGACTTCTTGTGGTACTGCAGCTGCAGCAGAACTTCCGGATGTGTATGGTTGTCACTTTGTGGTGATAGATAATTCTTCTGTAGTTCATAATTTACCCTGTCTGCTGTCCGATCCATGTTTACGCTCGAAATAATACGCGCGTGCGCGTCCATTTGCTCGGTATTCTCGGAAAATAAGCATTTTGTTTCGGTAGAGAAAGACAAGTGGACTGTGTGGCTTAAACTATGATCCATTCCCGTTTCGTGTCTCAACTTATGCAGCAGCCATTTCCTGGGCGGGATGACCTTTTCGGGTCAATTTTGTCTTAATCGGGACAAATTTCAGTCTTTTAACTTATTTGTAGAGCAACAATTAATTGTATATTCTGAATAGTATATGTAAAAGATACTATTGAGAATATACAATTTACATAGGTATGTCACGTGGTAGTATTTCTTCATTGTACCACCGTGGTACAATGAAGAAATATCGTATACTAGTAAGCAAAATGTGAGAGGGATATTTTTCGAGGGAATGTAATGAAATTTTTCTTATTCTTAACTTGGATCTGTTGAGTTTCAAGGTCTACAATGGATTGATTTTACTTTAGAATTTGTAGCACTGTGGTATCCCAACTCACAAATCAATGTGCGTCCAGGGCCTCCAGGCGTACACAATATTTGAACCCTGGTATTGTGCGGTGGATTGGAAAGTTGTTTTTCGACTGGCTGATTTCGGTCACATTTTTCCATGCATATTTACACGGCTTATCTCAAGAAACTAGAAGTCCTAATGTACGTCAGTAATGTAAACGTAATGTAGAAATCTGCGCAGGTTACTGGCATGCGTTTTGCTAAAAGAAGCTACATACATTGTGTCTATTTTAGGCTCCTTCGCTGATTAAACAGAACTGGCTTTTATTTTGAGGGGGGAGCACTGATTCGTGATTTTCAACATCGACTTTATGCGAGAAATCTGTGAAGGATCTGTGTAAATTACAATGTGTATATCTTGCATTAAGTCGCGACGTCCAATCAAGTTCTTGTATGTGACGACACAAAACTTTTTAATGTATGATCCATACAATGACTGTAGCAAGTTTTCTTATCGCAGGAACAATGTCTTACATCTCCACAATTGTTATATATGCACAAGCATAATTCAGGTAACTGAGGTTGCCTGCGAGGCCTTGTACATAGTGTATATATATAGAGAATAAACCAATCATCAATTATGACGCATCTACTAATGAACACTAATAGGTAGATGTTTCAGCATAGGTGCCGGAAACAAATGAAGTTTTACCTTAGCCTACAGCACACTGTGGTGGGACTTTGTTGTTCAGAGCCCATACATTGCTGTCCGCCCTTTTGAATACTGGCCGTGATATGTTTGTGAAATCGTTCGAGACTCACCTACAGCCGCAAAGGCTTTCTCATAGAGACGATACGCCGATCGTGTGACAAACAGTGTTTGCCGCATGCGTCAGCAGCACATAAATATTTTCGGCTTGTCTATAGATCTATGCCTGAGGTAGCTATGACAGGCCCCGCTGGCAACAGACACAGAAAGGGGGAATAACTGGTATTTCTAGTCATACTGTACACCGTGACTGAAAGACATTGTGGCAACAACGAAATATGGCAATGACGAAACTTCAGAGAGACCGAACACGAGAAAATGAAAGTCAGTTTTCAGGTTTTGGCTTCTGTCTTGTTACTTGTCATAGACTGTTAATAGTTGACTTCAATCCAGGGTATCAGTACCAGTTAAATAAAAGTACGACAAAGGACGACGCGTTAACACTCAAGCACGGGCTATAAAGCGTGCCATGCACAAATACAAACTTCTCGATACGCTTGCCCCGGGCTCTTCCTTTTACCAAGAAAAACTGTGCACACAGGGAGCACCAAAATTTCCCCCGCATAGAAGTTACCGAGAAAAATTCTACCTGTACTTAGCCCAGTATGGCAAAAAATGTGCAATAAAGGTACCTTCCTTATGGAAGTGATCCGAGGCAAACTTTGGCCTTCATTACGAGAGCCAAACGATGATAAACGTTGTGCAAAGATGACCTCATGGGGTCGCTTGAGTGTGCTGAGTTTCATTCCTGCAGATGTACGGGGGGGGGGGGGGGGGGGGGGGGGGGGGGGGGGGGGCAAGTCGTATTCTCCAAGCAGAGGTTAGGCTTCGGCTGTTTTTTAGGCGTTTTTATCGGGCTTTCTATTTTGTCCTGTTTTCTTGATGTCTCGTGGCCTAACCTCTGGCGGCACACAGAACACGAAACCCCATAAACTTGATCACTTTCACCACAAAACTTGATAAAACCTTGCTTCAACACATTGCAGCTGTCTCACATGTACATGCGAAGTCATCGAATTGAATCTGCTGGGAGATTATATTATAGGGTCAAATACTACTTTATATGCAGAAATGTTCGCGATGGTTTTATAATCGCGGTGACAACTTCACCACGAACTTAAAACCACCGCGAACATTTTTCCATTAAAGTATGAGACTGCAGTCTACATATGGCGCTACCACGAACTTCTTAAAACCACCGCGAACACTCCATTTTCCCGCTACTGCGAAATTACAAGTCATTCCTCTGATAACTTAAGACTCAACCCGGTTGAGATACATGTTACATCATGTCAATAAGAAGCAAACTCACAGAATAAGGTCAGAATCAGTGGTCATAACAACTGCATTCAATTACTTTTTCATAGTACCAAGTATACATGTAGGATTTTACAGTGTGTGTGATAGATATCGTCCTCTTACTGGGACATGCAAACTGTGGAACAACTGTAGTGTTCTCACAGTTTGACATAAGCTTTACTCATTCAAGAAATGGTGTTTTCAGCAGATATATAGCTGCGAAGATGACAAGTCTTTCCTACAATTCCTTTAAGTTAACAAGCTATAGTGAACCATGTTATATATGACAGTCTTGTAATATGTTTGGTTTACCGTGTCTAAATCCTATTCATATCAGTGTTTCCACTTCTTTGCTGAATAAGTTAATATCAAGTTAATAAGTTAATCTGTAATGAATGGTACCATGCCCAGCAGGTACTTCTTCTTTACACATCTACATGCTGCTACAAGAACTGACAACTTGAGTTGCTCAAGGCAGACTTCCATACCTGACAAACCTCAAGAAATATTGACAGAAAGAAAAAAACTCAAACTAAAATCTGACTGCTGCTCTTTATGACAGACAGTCCTTTTTGACTGGCAGCCTATGTGCAGGAGTTGAATATGGCACATTGTCAAACATCCTTAATAAATACAAAAGTCTTGCATAAACTCAGCATAAACATTCCTAGAAAAATGGAAATCAAACTTCCTAGGTCAGGCATTCAATGGAGTTCTATACATTCATTAATGCACTTTGAACTTTGCAAGACTATTAATTGAAAGGTATCTGGATTTGCTTTAGAGCAGAAAATAGCTTCCCAACATCACATCAGTTCCATAGAAGCTCTTGCTTAAAACCCTTTACTGAGGTAGATGATGTCAGCATCTCCCTTTTCATCTATCTTACAGAAAAGTATCACTTAGCATAGTGAGTAGTAACTGTGGTTAGAAAATTTGAGAATGCCACCAGACAAGCAAGGCCTGTTTAATTGTGCTTTATTTTTAGATTTCACTGCATGTTAGTTTAATTATGCAAAATAAGCTGTATCAGCACACCTATAGATTTACAAGTTTATGTAACCAACATTGAATACTTATCGTCACAGTAAAAGAGCATGTGTGGATTTTTAGCATTGGTGAAAAGCATAACATTGACTTTTGAATGGATAGTTGTTCAACATGAATGTTAATTTTGGTTGTTTCCCAAGAGATATAAGGAAAAGTTACCTGACAAAATTTTCTAACTTCATTGACTTGTTACCCTATCATGACATAGAGGAAATGTGTGTTCATGTGTATGACTTTCAAGTGTTTGAAGTATGACTCTTAGATCAGAAATGTTACAGGTAGAAATTATCTTGAAATTCATTTTGGAAATGCAAAGCTTCAGCTTTCTTGTTGAAGCTGTACGCTATAGGGTAAAGTTGACAGAAAATAATCTTTGCATAAATTTTGTAATTATTGCATTTCAAAGCTGTGTTGTCTTTATTGCTGAGGCCACACCAATTTAATTTCTTGGTTCATGGATTCGCTCGCTCCTATTTTTTGGAAAAAAAAAATAAATAAATAAAAATTACCACTCAGCAAATTTTCACCATTAATGAAACCATTCACCAACTTTCTGGTGTAGCAAATTGGCCTTTATATTATAAGCTCCTTAAAGTGTGGGTACAGGTGCTGTTACTGTATAATAATAGTGTTTTTGTACTTTTTTCAAGCTGAAAACTTTTTCCAATTTTCCAATTTCTATTTCGCCCTCTCGATCCATATTTTTTATGAAAAAATCTGTGAATCAAGAAATTAAATTGGTGTGGCCTGATCTGCCATTTCCTTCAGGTCACACCAATACCCTTTCTAAATTCAATGCCATATACAGTCTAAGGCCATGTTGATTTGATTATATGGATGACATCCTCTGGGAACTCCAAAACTGATGCGAGCGAGCGAATAAAAAAAAAGTTTGGCCAAAAAAAAAAGTTGTCTTCAGTATATGAAATCAAAGTGGCCAGGAAGGTTGAACATAGGACTAAACACACATAGTATGGTATACCAACAGTCTGGTGTAGGGACCAGTACATCATACGGGTGCAAAACATTTTTTTCTTCTTGGACCAATAAAAAACAAAGACCTGAAAAAAATCAGAGGAACAGCTTTACCAAATGGACACACTATGTCGACAGGCATATGGGGTCTTACCGGGGGCCAAGAAGACAACAAGAGCGAAGTCAAGTAGAGTTTATAGTCAATTGTACCAAGTTTCTATAGTCAAAGGTACAGAGACAGTGAGTTAGTCTTTATTACATGGAGATGGGATTTTAAAATGCCAGTGGGAGTCCAATAATCCACCAAACAAATTCCTTTGTAGCAAAATTGACCAATTACCATTTTTTTTAGTATTGCCAGTTCTCAAGTTTCCACAATCAGGTCCAGGTTCAGGTCCGGAATTGGAAATGATACCCTGGACCTTAATTTCGGTACTGGTACCTCCCCCTACCAACAACATATTTCTTTTCTTTCTGTCCTTTCACATCTTATTCTTTGACTCTAGTTTTATTTTGGCATTCTTTGGCATTAGTTATCTGTTTTCTGATCCTTTTTTTTCAATCTACGGAATATCTGTGCTCATTTTACAGCTGCTTTGCACAATTTATTGTGTGATCGAAAACTTTTTTTTTTTTGGAAACGGTCGAAAATTGGTGCGAGCGCGGATGTCATCCATATAATCAAATCAACATGGCCTAATGTACAAAAAAGTGATTCTCAGATTAGCTGAAAGTTTGCTGGTTTGCTCATACAAACCAGTCAATGTTTCAAAGAGGTATTGTGTTCCGATATCTTCATTGTGCCCCCCTTGCACTAGCATATGACACATGAAAAACATTTTGTTAGGAATGAAACACACACGAAACATTGCAGTCACGGGCTAGCAGTGGTCAGAACAAGATGATTTAATTACTTTTTCAAAGCTGAAGTATACATTTTGTACACTGACGATTTTATGTGATGGATGTATTACCCCAACACATGAACCTGGGATTGTGTGGTCCTGCTACTATGAGAAGCATAGAAAGAAATCCAAGGTTAAAGAGATACAGTTATAGGGATGGCAATGTAAGCTATCTTTCATAAGAAATTACATTTTCAATAAATACAGTTTGAAGCAGTTCTAAACATGCCACAGTGTTTTCAAATATATTTGTTGAACACCAGGAATAACTTGTCTAAACAGCAGTATTTTCTGCACTGAATAAGTTAATATTACACTTGTCAAAAATGGTACTTGCCCAGCAGGTAACAGATATTCTTGAAAAAAGGTTGAGCCAAACATAAATAGCCAATTAAAACGCTGGTAAGTTAGTACTATGCGTCTGACTGACTTCTTCCTCTGCACATGCAACCTCCAAAACAGAAAATAAATCCATAACTCTAGTCAAATCCGACTTGCAGCTGTGTATGTCTGTAAGATGGTCGGTTCTTTTGACACAATAAATAGGCTGAGATAGGTATTGCACATCATCAAATGTCACTGTGTGCACAGATCTTGCACACATTTACCCTAGATGATCAAAATAAAAGTGAAAAGGTCCTAAGTCAGGTATTGCTTGGACTCATTTCTTCCACCCAAAGACTCATCATCCTCAAACAACTTTTACATATATACAAAGAGACTTTGAACCTTATGGATTTGGCGAGATGGAACAGAAAACACAAGTTAAATATACATGTACCACATTCCATATCAGCTTCACAGTAGCTCTTGTACTGAGGTAGATGATGTTATGCTCTTCCTTCTCTTATCTCAGAAAGATATCACTTGGTGTTGTGATATAAAGACCACAGTAACTGTAATAATCATCTTAATAAAGCTTCATAGGATAGAGACGTGGGCTGGGCATGTCCTCTACAGGTTTCCATGGCAACTGATGGTGAGGTGGTCGCCAGGATGGCGAGTCAGCCCCCCCTGATGTTACCCCTTGACCTTTGTACTCTGACCTAAACCTGTGATGTAACAGACCTCCGTGTGGCCTCACAACAACCCCATTACCCTGTTGGTAGTTGATTAAAGTGTTACCACGAGGTAGCTGGTAGTCGAGGTAGTCTATAATATCCATACTACGATAACCCTGCTCCACATAGCCTGGCTCCACACACAGCTGTGGGTGGGGGGCCTGGGGATGGAGGTCAGCATAGGTGTGCCAGGACGGGAAGAAGACTGGACTAGCAGGTACTGAGGAGGGCTGTCCCGGCTCTAAAGGGACCTGTAGTGTCTCCTGGGTAGGGAAAGGAGAGGAAATGATTACCATGTATTGATTGCTGAAACGCAACTGATTTTACCAGTACACAAATTTAACCAATCAACACCAATTTCAAAAATCACAAAACTGATAATATCATAGTATTACATGTATTCAATAGCAAGAAAAGCAATGATTGACAACAAAATAACAAACCTCTTGGTTTGCTAAGTAGAATTCGTCTCCTTGTTGTCTATGGTTGATGTAATGGGCTTCCTGACTGTCATGTTGCATTGCATCAACCTCCATAGGAGCTGCTTTGTCCTCTGACTCATAAGGTGTATGGGGTTTTATGGCAAAATCATTACTAGAAATCTCTGGCCTTTCTTCTAATGTCTGGTGTGTAGATGTCACGCTAACTGAATCAGGTGTTTTTCTCTTTTCCTTTTCTGCCTGCACCAAGAAGCTATGCTGCTTTCTCATCAGTTGACAGAGTTCCTGTTGGACCTCAGTGAAGTACTTCCTACCAATAAAAATCTTCTCAGGCTTCAATGATTCCAGAAGGTTGGTTGAAATCTTGGAGAAGGATGGTTTTTCTGGCAGTGTGGTGGGTAGTTTTGGAGGGCTGGCTGGGGTTATTGGCTCAATTTCCATTGCTGAAGATATTATTACAGAAGCTGGGGTAGATGTTTTGACTTGTTTGATTACCGGAGTATAGAGAGGTTCCAGAGATAGACCTGGGCTTTGTACTATGTTCTGATTCAGGTTCTGTCCAGGAGGACTGTACTCTAGATCCTGCAGCCGAACAGGCTTGCTTAGCTCTGCATCTGACAAATCCAAAATCTTTCTCATGTCTTCTTCAGCTTTGGCATGAGTCTCCTTAGAGATGTGAATCCCTTGACGATGGATGGCTTCAGACCTCTTGCCTTTGTTGAAGATGCCTATCTTCTGAGTTAACCTACTTCGTGTGATGAGTGCAGCATTGTTACCATGATTGACATCCTTTAATGCAGACCTCTCCATCTTAGCTCGTTCTGTAGCATCATTTAGAGCTTTTGTTTTCCTCTTGAATTCTGCTTTTTCTTGGCGGTCAACCTTTCTTTGGCTGTGGTCAACACTCTTGCTCCTACCTCTGGTTCGTCTGTGACGAGTCTTTTGCACAGCTCTCGTATCCATCTTGTTAGTTTCCGCTATGTCTACTGCAGTGCCCGTCGTATAATTTTTTACTTCTCTTCTTTTCTTTCTGTCTGAGTCCTTTCTTGTGTCAGAGGTAGAAGAGTGAGCTAAGGTGTCTTGGTGTTTCTGGAACACCTTGAGGATTGCTTTCCTCTGTTTGCTGGGGTCAGCATCAGATGGTAGCCTCTTCAGAGTCTTCAGTTGCCTGTGTTTTGAATATTTTCCCATGAATTTGGATATTCAAAGCTTTCCTGCAGAAAAGAAATGGTGAGAAGCAAGGCAGAAATCAGAAAGCGTTTTATCAAAGAGTTTTAGATGGGCTTTGCGTAAGGAGTAGCACACGCACTAATTTATAATGTGCTCAACAATCCTATCAACTCAGTTGCTCAAAATGCTACGCATCTTTTCTAATTGTTATATAAACGGAAATATCTGCGGCCTGGTTATGTTTCTAATTGTAAATTTGGTAGAACATATTTTGCAAATTCAGTATCGGACAAATGTTTTGAAGCGCTTTATGACGTGCTTTCAACACAGTCGGTCACAAAACGCAATCATAACCAGCACTTCCGCGTGATGCAATTGGAGTACTAATTAATCTCCCTCGTCGTCGCTACTAACAGAGGATGCCATTTGACTAAAAATCATTTGCTCTGAAAGTCTTCTGCTAAACTTTGCGTTAACTTCAATATAAAAAGAGGCATTACTGCGCAAAGCCGCGCCCGATTTGCATGCTCAAGTAATGCACCATGTATTCGACAGATTTGGCATCTTCAGCTACATGAGCTAACGCGTGAAAATACACGAAGTTGTACGTCCTTACCTCTCAAAAGAATGCAGAAGCAGACATTTTCCATCCTCCCTCAAATCGAACCCCCCGCCCAGCTGCGAAGTGTCATGGCGCACGCTTCGATCTATTTCTGTAACTGCAATATCATTGGCTAATCTGGGAGGTAACTTTCGCTATCTGACCAATACGAGCGATCGCGCTGACGTCACGGTTACGTCACGTGACGTCATGGTAGGCAAAAAGCTGCTGGTGGGCGAGGAGGGCGGGCTGAACCCTCCTCGCCCACCAGTTGCGCGCGGGAAACGCAAACATGCCGACCAGTTGTTGTGCGCTGAATTGTACTAACCGGAAGGATAAAGGCAGTAGAAAGAAGTTTTTTAGAATCCCTGCGGAACCAGGACGAAGGGCTGCATGGCTTAGAGCCTTAAAAAGGTCAGATTTTGAGCAGGGAAAGAAAAACCCGACCGCGGCGTGGACACCACGAGGCCACGAGAGAGTGTGCAGCGACCATTTCATCTCAGGTTTGTGATCTATATGTTTTATATTTTGTTGTTGTCCCCCTTGCATAAATACATTTTTTGTGATGTAATAGTGTACTTTTCGTTACACATCTGCGGAAAGCTTAAGTAAGTTTTGTCGCTGATTCATGCCATATCAAGGATATTAATGTTACATGTGTCAAAGTTTTACAGCGCGTCCACGTGGGAGGGGGGGGTCTGACTTATAAATAGTGGTAAAGTATCTGGGATGGACGTATACATATATAGTATACCAGAAGTATAACGTACATCACTTAACTGATTGACGAAGACATCTACAAATGTTTTAAAATGTCTTTAAAATCATCTACATCTACATGGGAATACCCCCAGATGGCCCCTACTGGAGCATATTGTGTGGGGAGGCCCCCAGCGGGTAGACCTCCACCTTGGTCCGGACCATTGTGGGATAGTGCAGGGAAAGAAAGAACCAGACTGTGGAGTTTGATCCACTCACACCGGGATGATCCCCTGCTCTTTTCGATAAGTGTGGTGGGTTCTTTCAGTTTAACATGCCGAGGTGTGTAGCCGAAGCCAGGTACTCATTTTTCACCTTAGTGAAGTGAGGAAATAGGTGTAAAGTATGGTTTAAGTACCTTTCCCAAGGGCACAACAACAAAGTGACCTATCAGGGATTCCAACTCATACTTATCTTTGGATTATGAGTCCTACACCCTAACCACAAGACCAATTGCCACCTCATTTTAAAATCATGTTTATAATACTGACAAGTTCTTTGCTTCTTGCATTGCAGGGAACCCTTCTAAAGACCCTGCAGATCCAGATTACGTCCCAAGCTTGTTTAACCTCCCAACCTCAGCAAGTTGCAATCGTTCAAGAAACCCAGTTGCCAAGAAAGATCGGTAGGTAACATTGGGGTTTTCAATGTTTCTTTATTGAAATTTGATTTACTGCTCATGCTGTTCATGCAGGCAGGCTGTTCATGCCTGTGTGAAACATTGCTATACTCTACCTCCTTGCCTGAGAAGATGACCATGAAAGTTTTACCAAGGATTCAGTTAAATCTCACAAAGATCCTGTAAGTTACTCATGTTAGAGTTTACACCTAGTCAAATGTTTTATATTTCATAACATTCACAGCAGTAATCACTAAATGCTATGCTAACAGAATGTATGTAGGAAACAAAGCATGCAACTTTGATTTACAACTTACAACATGCTTCATTGTTTGCAGGTATATGCGTGCAGCAAAAAGGCTGCGGGTGTCATCAGAGAATGAAGCCCCACCTACATCACTAAATGGTAAGGGCATTACAGAGGGAATAAGAAAAGTGTCTAATGGATACAATCAGTAATCCTAAACATATAAATTCTTGATCAACAGTTTAATCTATCATTCTTGCTCAACAAGTAAATCTATCACTTGTCACTTATTCAACATGAATCACATACCATACACACAAGACTACTTACTACAAAGTTTATCCGCTTGGTTTTCGGAGTGGGGATATAGATGTGAATCAAGTAGAGAAGCATGCAACCTGCATGAGTAAAATATTGAAACAACAATACATACATATGAATCAGAGTTTAGAACATTCAGTTCAGTTCAGATATATGACACTCATAATCACATAGCACTTTCATTGAACTTCGGATTTGCTTTATTTCAGATGAAGAAATGATCGCTGACCCTCCTCCTGAAAGTGTAGAGACTCTGAGAGACCCCCTTCCTGAAAGTGTAGAGACTCTGAGAGAACAGCTCACAAAAGTACAAGAGGAGAAATGTAAGTTGGAACAGTTTTGCGAGTCCCTTCAAAGTGAAGCTGACAACCTTAGGGAAGAACGTGATCACCTTCAAGAACAAATCAAGAAATCATCAACATCAGCCTCCAATCTCACAGATGCAAAATGCAAGCTCTTCACTGGAATATTCCCTATTTAGAATTTCTGACATAGAAAGCACAAATGAATTACATCTCTAATATGACACTATCTCGCATTGACTGAACATTTAGACTGTCACACTTTGCAGAAATATTTAGACTCCTGGTATTGTTTAAATCCAAATAAAGATCAGAGCTACACTTGCTCTGGGATTATTATGGTACATGTTCCAATATACAGGGTAATGTTGTCTCTTTGTGTGCCTTAATTACCTACGAAAAATGGCTTCCTGCAAGTGTACACTGTACTAGTTTTCAGTTAACTCACTTGGCTCAAATCCTTGCAGTCATATTGCATGACCTTCCGTACTGCAGTGGTGGGGTTTGATGCATGAAGGACATCATGCATGGATGTAGAAGTCACACGACCCTTGCGTTGCTGACGCCATAAAGCAGACTTGGACTGCCCCACTGTAGCTTTGTTGAGGTTTGTGATTTGCTCGGGGTTGCACCGAACATCCTCAAGGATGCTGTCTACACTAACACTAGTAACAGGGACTTTGGCTGGATGACAAGACCTGTATACCACAGGGGGAAGCGTCTCTGTGTTGACATCTGACTCATCTTCTGATGCTGTGTCTGTGTCCTCCTCTTTAATGACAGCACTGGCAGTGGGACACAGCTTCCTCAGTTGTGATAAAGCAGAAGCGGCCTCTTCTTCACTGAGTGGTGGCACATCACACTGCGGCTTCCGGCGCGCCTTCTTGATCTGGACTCCATGTTTAGGGTGCGAAAAGTCCATGTCCTCAGCCCTTTGTGGATCAACCTGAAAGAAATAATCCACAAAATGAATTATCAATAATATATGTGAGAAAAAGCATTATACAGTGGCCATGTCAGATATTACACTTTACAAAGAGGAACATCTTAGCCTGCAGTCCAACCTTGTTGTGCTTTAGTTCGCTCCCAAAGGTCGCTACCCCATGGCATTGACGGGGTAGCCACCGTTGGGAGTGGACTAAAGCACAACAAGGCTGGACTCCAGGCTAGGAACATCTACTATATTGCTGTAAATCTATAGTGTAGTGCTATACATGTATATTGTGAATTGGATACATGTAAATGCCACATGATTTTGTAGAAGCAAAGAAATCCATTCATTAATGTAAGTTATAACAGTCTACTTAGGCAAAAAAATTGTAGACATTGAAAAAAATTCTACTCAATTATAATGCCCAAATATGAACAGACCTTATCTTTGTAATATTTGTTCCACACGGCCTTTCTGCTGGTGCATGACGTCCGTTTTTCCTGAAGAGACCTGGAGGCCTCCACTGCGAACAGCAGTGCAGCCACATGGCTGCAGACCTCTCCCAATCTACATTGAAATATAACAAAAAATGAGTATACATTATAGGTACTATATTCAGGAGCAATTTAGAGTTAATGGTAAAAGGAACTGATAAGTTGGCCAGCTTCACAGTACAATGAAAGATTTGCCTTATCTTCTCATTATGGAAGTCTCTGTGATATTTGAATATTTCTACTATATACACATTTCTTTTAGCATTATCTACATCTACATGATGATATGTGTTAGTATACTCACTCTCAGGAACTGTTGATAACTCCAAATTACCTAGAAAACAAAACACATCAACAAGTAAAACCTGCAACAAGAACATCAACAAGAAGAAATGCATTTGCAACAGGTACAAATACAACTGGAAACCATCAAGCACAAGAACATGAACCAAGGAAAAAAATTAAGACAGTTATCTTGCCACATACAAACTGCATGGTCGCTCCTCCCTGGAAATATACGGAGGAACATTTACAGGTGAGTACTAGTTTGACTTTCATTATTTCTAAAACTGTTTCTTGCCATGGACCTCATCTGACGAGAACACTGTTAGATAAAAATGTGACTTTTTGGATATGATGGTCAATGCAGTTATATTACCTACCCTGCCATACAAGTGCAGTGAGCTGCCATGACATAACCCTCTTTTTTGGTCAAACACACCCATGGGTTGTGAGGAGTCTCTGTTACTCTCTGTCCTGAAACACAAATGTAACAGAAAAAAAAGATAATACAGTAAATATAAAACGTATCTGACAGTTAAATACTAATCACGCATCTCATTCTTCATCTTCAAGAGTTCTCACTACAGGTACATGTAAGTAGAAATATTGTTCCAATGCACTCCAACACCCACCTGGCACAACCTTGGCCTTAAGGAAGCAGACCTTCACATTTTTTCCAATAGGGTGGTACCTGCACTCCCTCACATGGCCACTTATAAAGAGATTGTACGCCTCCAGGGATTTATAGGCTTTCATGGCTTCTCCGTTAAACGGACCTGGAGCCTCGATTAGGTAGGTGTAGATGCACCCATAGTCCGTATCTGGCCAGAGGCTCAAATCATCCTTCCAACCTGTATAACATACAAATGATAATAAACATAACGTTACGTAGCCAGAATTTCTAGAGATTAGCAACAAACACATTTACATGTACTCATGTTTTTGTAACCTTTATCTGACACAAAAATCTACCTTATCAAAATCTAGAAACACATGTACACATGATCCTCACCTGTCAGACTGTATGGGTCAGGTAGGCGTACACCGTCACCAGTCACCGCCGAACCAGTCACTTCCGGGTTTGAACTATCGCCGGCGTCTTCGACACTTACCATTAATTTCTCAAAATACCTGGTTCGGTCATTAGGCTCCAAAGAGCTAATGTAGCTGTTTGAAGAACTCATATTGATTAAACGTATTAATTAAACCACATTAGGAACAGAAATATAACAGCCCGGAACGGATGACAGAAAGCCCGTACGGCGGGAAAATCAAAACAACCGGAAACACATGACGGAAGTCAAGAGGGCAAGGGTCATTTTCTCCCAAAATATTACACAAGAAAAAAAAAAAAAGACTAAGAAGTAGTGAAAAAAATACAAAATCTGAAAAAATCCCATGGATGCGATAAAAACGTGGCTGAAAATGCGCAAATTCGCGTAAACAGTACGATCTGCTTCCGCGCCGGTATGCTAATTAGTAATCTGATCTCCTAACGCTTTTTGCCTACCAGTCAGCGCTCGTGCGCCGAATACCCCGGATGTAAACAATAACAGCGATTGCTCGTATGGCAGCCAGGGGGAATTTGCATATATCCCATGATGCACCGCGGTCTCAACTATATATACGCTCGAGCCGTGACGTCATCATTTGAATAATGGCGGGTCCTGGCGCTGGACCTTCCCCGGGAGCCGCTATAAACACTCTGTATACTGTGCAACCAAAGCTTCTGGACCATAATCCTGAGGTTTTGCTTTGTTGTCTGGACACGCGCAGAGTCCCGCTGCGGTTCTCGGGCGTTTCGTGTCTGGAAATAGTCACGAGACGCTGCCACATTGCGGTAACCGGCGATCCACCGAACGTCCGGCGGTTGTGCCTGATGCCTGACCGGGACGGTGACAGGATGTTTGCCGGTGTGCTGTCCCCGGTAAAACTACGCATCAAATCGAGCTCAACCATCAAAGTAAGGATTACTTTATGTCGTTAATCATTCTTGTGACCTTTGTGATTTTTTTTGTGGTTGAAAGACGATTAATTCCGCAGCAAAAATATAGAAAATAAAACAGGCTACGAATGGGGTGGGAGTGGGGGTGTGGACACCGGCATAATTTGTCGTGTTGCACATTTCGGTACTGTCTCCTGTAAAATCGCAAGTTATACAATTTTCTTACTTGACAGGCCTTTTTGATTTCGCACGAACCCCGGTAATTTTTGTTGTTGTTGTCGAAATTGGAGTATTTTGATAGTAAAAAAGTTGTGTTTGGGCAGATTGATTACAGAAAACACAATCAAATCAATTTCTACAATCAATGCTTTGTGTCCAAAATGTCTTTTCATGATCACCATAATTTTATTGTGGTTGAAACACAAGTCAAAACAGGAGGACAGGAGTAAATTCCACAGCAGAATCATGCTATGAATGACTTCAGTGCATTGTTTGTTAACATTAACGTTACTAGTATGATATCCTCTGTAAAACTGTAATTCTGATCAAGTTACTAGTCTACTATGTATGTATGTATAACGTTAGTGGTTTTCTTTATTTAACATGTCTTTGTGATGTTATTTAACCTCTGATAATTATGTTGTCAGAAGTCGAGGGTTTTTGTTGCAATAAAAGGGCACGTGTACAAGGCAGCTTTGCAAATTATTGTGGCAGAAAGTGACCAATATCTAACTTATCTTACAGTCCGCATGTTTTATTTGTTAACAAAAATGTGTTAAATGCTTTACTTGATATTAGATTAACTATGATGACTTCAGTGTCTCAAATTATGACAAGACTTGAAGAACTAAACAATGGTGGCTTTTTTTTTACAGTTCAACTGTTCTCAAGATGCCAACATGGAGGAGGCACAGGGGACACTACTGTGGGAGTTTGAGGTGCTGCCAACAGACAGGACAGCTTTGAAGCTTCCACTAATCACAGCAGACATCCCAGATCTACCAGATGATGTGGACCTTCAACCTGTCGACCCCAGCTTGCTGCATCCGGACCAGTGTAATTGCCAGAAATCTACACAGTCACCTATGGTCATTGTTGACATGGAGCCAGACATGCAGTTCGACCCTCTTTCAGAGACTTTGCAGGACATTCAATTGTCTGGGGAAGAATCTGATGGCTCAGATAAAAATGAAGACTCTGGCGGAGACACAGACACTGAGGAACGGGATGACCAAAGGCTAAGTGGACAGATATTTCGTGTTGCAGGGTCAACGTGGCAGACATGCTATCAAGAAGCACTAGATGCATGTTCTACTTTGCGACGAGAAGGTAAAGATATAGAAACCCGTGCAGTGTTTGAGAGGGACAATATAAAGGACAAAAATGCTATTAAGTTTGAAGTTTTTGTTGATAACTCCTGGCAGATAGTAGGCCACTGTCCAGGTCCTAAAATTCCCAAATTGACCAGGGCGATGAAGAAAGGCGTGGTCATTGAGATAACTTTGCACAGATTAACACTTGATTATTGCACCCCTGCTAAGAAGAACCTGTACAAAGCTTATGTAAAAATTGTAAAGGAAGGTACCTGGGAAAAGGATAGTGTGAACTATCAGTACAATTCGTTTATTGCAACATAGATGTTCCTTTCCAAGAATCTCCAAAATATGGTCTTTGATGGAAATAAATAAGGCTTAAGGACACCATTCTTTAATAAATATTATTTAGCAACTTCTTGGTATTACAGTCTAACCTAGTCTTGCCACAAGTGAAATATTTAGCATCTTTTGATATCTACGCAGAAACAAAGATTAAGACTTTAGTATTGTATCCCTGTTAATAAGAACCTGTACAAAGCTTTTGTCAAGATCGTAAAGAAAGGTAACTGGGAGAGGAATACTGTAAACTACAAGTACAATTCGGTTATTGCAACATAGAAACCAGGCTTTTAGCCAGGCAGGCGTACACTTACTTGGAAACTATATTCAAATTCCTTCTATTCTCTATGTCTTATCAATGCAACATGTATCTCCCGACTTGCAACAAAATAGCATCTTTATGAGTATACATTGAGTAATAAAACCAGAGTTTCTGAAGAACACAGGATCTGAAGATCATGCCTCATATGTACAAAAAACTAGTTTGACACAAGGCAAAAACTGATATCTTATAAGGTCAGAACCTGTATAACACTTATGACTATGTCTATACATGTGTTCTCCTCTTTCCTGACTTGCAACAAAATAACATCTTTTATGAGTATCATTGAGTAATTAAACTTAAGGTTCTGAAGAAAACAAAATCTGAAGAGCATGCCTCATATGTTCAATAACTAGTTTGACAGTTACAATAACTAGTTACAATAACTAGTATAACACTTGCAACAATGTATATACCTGAGTTCTCTTCTTTCTTGACTTGCAACAAAATAGCATCTTTTAAGTATACATTTAGCAATTAAATTAAAGGTTCTGAAGAAAACAAGATCCGCAGTGCTTGCCTCATATATACAATAACTAGTTTGACAGAAGGATACTTCAAAGCATATAACTAGGCAAAAACCCGTATAACACTTGCGACAATGTCTATATATACCTGTGGTCTCAAGATCAAAAACTGATTGTCATATAAGGTCAATACCTGTATAACACTTGCAACAATGTCTATACCCGAGTTCTCTTCTTTCCTCACTTACAACAAAATAGCATCTTTTACAAGTATACATATACAGAATAAAAAGTAAGCATACATAAAATAAAAGACTTAGATATATACAACAGTGGTGACAGGTGGAAACAAGTGGCTATAGGCACTTTCTTCTGTAAAAAAACAAACAATGCTTGGTACCATGACTAAAAAGTACATTTATATCAAAATCTCACTCATCAAAAAATAGGGCAAGTGGGGTAGGACATGAGCTTGCCCAATCAGCACTTTCACTTGGCTAGGACAATAAAACTTTTGGACTTGTCCAACCCTGGATGTGGATATAACAGTTTAAAAGTAATCTTCTAAACAGGTGGCAAGCTACTTGGGACCTCAGGCAGTGGCACTTCTGGTCTGTGCATTATCTGCCTGATGGTCCCCCTGTTCCTGACCGGCAGGACACCCCTTGCAGTTGTGAAAATCGAAGCGTCTTCCCTTCTACAAGTGCGCAGTCGGTGGAGGCGCAGACGACCATCCTCAGGGTCATCATTGAAGGATGGGTAAGTGTCTTCTGCTTCCCTGAACCTCTCACTGATTGTCCAGTAGTAGAAAGGCAGGTCTGGGTCAATTCTCTTTGAGAATTCCCTGTGAAAGACAAATAAATAATTACAAACCTGTTCAAGTGAAATAATACATGCCATGGACACAAGAATTAAGAATACTGCCCATAATGACCTGTTCAAAAGTGATTTGTAATGTACGTCGCAAGTACAATGTGAGTACATGAAACCTTTCAATAATTTTACAAAAAGACCATACTGTAATTGTAAATGTTTGAAAAGATACTTAAATACCTGACTTCTGTAGGCCATCGAGCATGCAACTCCTTGAGGGTAAAGGTGTTTCCCATGTGTCGGTGAAGTCCAGCAAAGAAACACTCTACATCGTCTGTCGTGCTCGCTCTTGGATGCTCTTCATAGCCAATTGTCGCACTCTCACTTCTCCGCAGCTCCATTGACTCGATATTTGTTGTGACCGCGATGAGGGTTTCTCGGCTCCACCCAAGTACTCCTCGACCGAACCTAAAAAAAGCGACCAGAACAAAGATGTTCATTTCACTGGGTCTTTAATCCATCTAGGCATTCTCGAGTTATACTATTTGGTAAAGCCCCTATCTCACTGGATTTGCAAGTTAAAGAGAGCGGTTACTGCATTTTTTATATCTAATCATATTCATTGTGTAGGGTTTTCTTGCCTGTTGATGTCAAGAGTTGAGAAGTCTGGAGGGTAACGGCGCCATGGGGGGGAACGGTGATATGGCATCAGCTCATCAAGGATCATGTCCATCATGGCTGTGTTCTTCTCCTTCCTTTCTTCCTCTGAAAGCCCTCGGCCATCAGCTGCTTCATGCCATCCAGCAACAACTTCGATATAGCATGCTTCCCGGTGATACCCTCTGTGTCGGAGAAACCTGACCATGTTGTAGGACAGCAAGATCTCTGCATCGGTGACAGACTGCTTTCGGAAACCAAACAGGGCTGCCTCTGTTAGCCCTGGCTTGGGCTCACCATCTTGCGGATGGAGCGCTTCTTCGAGAGCATGGTGGTTAAACCACCGGGGAGGCTCTTTTCTGAGGTGACCAGCAATTCTCTTGAGGAGATGGCAATGATCTTCTCTTCTGTGAAGGTAGTTGAGGCCGTCTTTCTCTGGGACATACATGTGGTGTGTGAAATCAACCCCCTCAGTTCGAAGTTCCTCTATTCTGAGACGGTATCTGTATGTGGCCATTATTGATCGCAGCATGTCAGCCATGCACTCAGGCGAGTTGGCACGGAAGGTTGAGGGGCCACAATCTGGGGGCACGAGTTGTCCACGCAGTCTTACTACAGCATCCTCCTCTCTCATCTGCTCCACTGTTGTGAGTTTGTGGTATTCTTCAATCACTTCTGGTGGGATAGCCTTCTCCCTCATCTCTGTCAATGGCATGCCATTGTCATCCTCTGCACAGTGAAACCACAATCATCAATTAGTACAAACTGATGGGGAGTTCAGAGTCTATTGTGACATAAGCTGAACACATTTGGTTCGACAAGGGCAGAATTTGTGAGAAGATACAAGATGGCTTCACCATATTCCCCCTGCAGAATATCCCTGAAATCAGGTGAATTTGTTGCATTGTAAGTGTACTTGGGCCAAAGATATATCACACGGATAAAACATACTAATGTCAGTGGTACTGCACAGTCTGATATAATAGAGAGGCCAAACATTAAAGTCAAGTCAGCAGAGAAAGAAACTAACCTCCAACTTTCCGGAGTGACTTCAGCACAGTGTCAGAAGCCATCCTCCTGACACTGTCTTTCACCCCACGAATGATTTCATAGAGATGAATAGGGCGCTTGTTCCCAAGCGTCCTTAGGGAGTTGAACTCTCCATCCGTAACATCACCTGACAACAAATCACAAAGCACCACATCACTGATAGATTTGCAAAATGAAAAAGCTCTAAATGGAAAATTAGCTTTGAGTACCTAAAAAAGCCCCCAGCGCACAGGCTCTAGGGCCAACCCACTAGCATTGCACCAGAATATACCAATGGTCAACACCTCAGCAAAGACTACAGTCTACAAATGGACTTTATCATGAATTTTCGTTGAAATGTCTCAATAAAGAAGACAAATTTTCCTATAATGGATTTTGTTCAGCTTTGCATCATTCAACAGAAGCACTGTCATATTACAAAATACAGACAAGAGTAACACTCTACTTTTACTTTTACTTTTGTGCTTTAACTTCAACTTTTGTCTTTACTATGTTTATAGTGGAGTTAAGCTTCACATGTAAAGTATAGACTCTTACCAACAGGTATCAGTCCCAGCTTCTTGGCCTCCTCATGGCACTTGTCCAGGAACTGCTGGAGGAACTGATCCCGGATACTGTGATATGGAATGAGCAGGATTGGCACAGCATAGGGCTTCTGATTTCGTCTTTCGTCAGACACCATAACGACCAATGCATGATCAGCAGCCACTCTCTTCTTCTTGAAGAGATTGTGCAAGTAGGTTTTGTTGTCTTCTCTCAGTTCCACCAGACATTGGGCCACACGGCCAGGTTGAGGGGAAGCAGTTCCAAGAGCTGCCAGCAGCCTTTCATACCTACATAATATAGAAAGCATGTGCATGAAGGTAAAGGTAAAGCAGTCATCCTCAACTGATGTGAAGCATAAATTGTGCTTTTTCAAGTAGCTCAGGTACATGTAGTTGTGCAATGCGGCTTTGCTAACTACTTGATTTATATAACTATGCAGACAGAAAATTGAAGTCAATATTTCTAAAAGTCACCTTTCATAGAAGGCTTTGGCCTGCTCCAGAAGGGTATTGTACTCTACCCTGTCCCATGCCAGGTTTTTCAGCACATCTGTAGATGAGTTAGCCTGCTCGAATTTCTTCTTATACCTCTTGTTTGCTGCCTCAAGGCCACCTTTCAGCAGATCAATGTCTTCTCCAAGATCCTGAAGGAGACTGAGGAGACAGGCCTCTAGATTGCGTGGCACGCAGGACTTCCCAGCTTCCCTGACAAGGACCATGCGTCTGTCGTTGTCAGCCCTTAGCTTCTCCAGGCTTCCATCCCCAAGATCAACGTCTCCAGCCCATTTGCCCTTTGTAGATGTCTGCAGAGCAACCTTCAAATCACAAGCATCAGCCTTAAACCAGACACGTGCTCCTGGCTTCATCTTGGCAAAGGATTCCAGTGCAGCGATCTGTATATAACAGAACAAACTTTACTGTATACTAATCTGATATGCATAAAATAGTAAAAGTTTTCCCAACATCCATGTCTATTCTTTAGTAGTGTGTCTACCAAATGAAGCTCAATAATTTCCATTCATAGACATCACAAGGAGCAGAACTGCTGATACTAGTAGTATTATAGCCTGGTTACCAAACCCTAGCCCGATCTCAAGTATCTATCGTGCAGGGGTCTGGCCGGATGGGATAGGAACTCTTCTCAATTTTGCACCTTATAGTGGGCAAAAAACCCCACCAATAGAACAACACAGGATCAGCAGGAGGTAATTACACCCCTGCCATGATTGGTTAAAGACCCCCAACTGTACTTTTTGAATCCATAACGTAGCTGATTTGCTACTGTGATAGCCTGCTGACCAACTGTGGTGTGTTGTAGCTGGCTACCTGTGGTGAGAGTGGTCATCAATCCTAGGTTCTCCTCCCACTGATCAACGGGCCTTCGAGAACCTTTCTACAGCCATGTTGCCAGACCCCAACACGAAAGATATATCTTGAGGTTGGGGTATGGAATCCAGGCTAGTAGTATTACTGCCAAGAAGAGAATGCCACTGGAACAATTTTTCTCTTTTTTTTTTAAGGTTTGCAAACTCACATGGATACTGGAGTTGCCATCAAACTTCTCATTCTGTGCCAGTCTGTACATGGTGTCCAGGGAGGGGGCGGCGACATTAATATGTGCCTGTCAGAGAAGGAAGAGAATCATATGTCAAATAAGACATGACAAGTAAAAAAAAATAGACAAAAATTACACAGTAACAGAACAAGATGTACTTTCTTCAAATGCACAGTATTTAAGTGCCCCTAATTCTTTCACAATTCATGTTATCATACTACTCAAGGTAAATATCACTCTGAGCCAGCCTCCTTAGTACTGTACTAACTTAGGGAATCTACTGGAATAACTAAGTATGTCAAATACATACAAAATGGAATTGAAAAGGTATCGCTATTATGGCAAATATTCAGATACTACATTAAGTATATGGACTGGTTATCATCACAATTGAAAATTTGTGAAACATAAAAGCCATCTTTATACATGTAGTAACCTTCAATGGGTCCAAGTCAGTGCTTTCCAGGCCACTCCACCCTGGCCCCCGAAACAGCCTCAAGAACCTGGTTGGAAACTCAGCACACATGCTCTCCAACCAGCTGGCATAGTCTGGAGAAATGCTGACCTACAGAACATACATGAGTACCATTGTATAAATTAATACCATAACAAGTTGGACATAACACTGTCTCTTGCTATGAAGTCTGCAATCTTCATCATATCTGATATCACCATAGATAATTTGTTCACACCCTCCTACCACAATGAACAAAGTTCCTGATCACACTTCTAATTGCCCAACACTACATGGCTTGGGGCCTGGCTAATTGCACAGGAAGATGGTAGCAAAAATGAATTGGGGTTTTCGGAAAACCCTGTTCAGTCCAGACAGGGAAATGGGGCAGAAAACCCTGTCCAGTCTGAAAAGAGGGTCTGCATAGGGGTTCCTGGCAATGCTTAAAAGTATTACTTCAGACAGCACTTACACAGCATAATGAGTGACCCAAAGGTGCAATATGCATGCACACAAAGTCAGTTCTGTCAAATGCAAAGTACCCAATTAACACTTATCTGGTAGGACATGAGGGGAGAGAATTGTCCATCAAACAATGGATAGTGAGTGTCCGTCAATTTCGGGTTGTTAAATAATGGCAATACATTACAAAGACAGGCTTTGAAGAGCTGGTCTGTTTAGTACTTAGTAGCTTACACCGTATACCCCCATGCAGACCCTCTTTTCAGACAGCTTACAATGTATACCCCCATGCAGACCCTCTTTTCAGACTGGACAGGGTTTTCCGCACTCCGGACTGGACAAGTTTTTCCGAAAACCCAAATGAATTGAGGTAATTAGTTACAAAATTAGACAAAACTAGCCAAAACAACAAACAAAAAACTAAGAAGGCATTCTTTACTGGAAATGCTATCATTTTAAATTAGTAAATCAGATAAGTATCATTATATACTGATGCTAACCTGATGTACATTGGTGGCACTGAAGAACTCCATCTGGTATTGTAGTAATCCAAATGGCATCCTGTCAATTTGGAGCAGAGGGGTGGAGGTGCCAGGCCTGTTGGTGCTCAAGATGTGGGCAAACTTGTACAGGATGTTGGGCTTGTTGTGTTCTTGTAGGGTGGACATGGCATTGATGGACTTTGAAAAGAAGTCGGTTGGGTATGTGGAAATATTCTTTGCTGTAGCTACAACTGAGAACAGTTTATCACCAAAGGATAGAACTGAAGATGATTGAACGATTTGAGGAAGCAGCATAAGCATGAAAGAATCAAATTCTGATTGGGTCAGGGCCTTGCAAGAAGACAGTACTGTTGTGACATCATCCTGGCAGCTATGTTCAGTTTGTGTTTGCTGGTCCACAGTCAACTTCTTTGTCTGGCATCCCCTGCTGACTGTTTCTTTGGTTTTCTTTGCACGGCTGATTGAATTCGTCTCAAGACCAAAAGACTTCACAGCAGCTTCAAGGGATTCGTCGAATTTCGTCCTCCACTTCCTGCACCTGTTCCTCACTGTGTTTGCTGTGAATAGAAAGAGAAACAGTGTGTCACTTAAGAGAAACCTTTGCTATTGACAAGGTATGACTTCATATCCCAACACCTTGAGGGACTACACTCACACTAAATGTGAGAAATAATAGAACTTCTTTTGATTTCTATCAGTTCTAAACTTGTTGCAATAATCTATCAAGGTAAAGACAGCAAGAGCCATTGTTTTTCACTGACCTGAAAGAAGTTCACTGCTCCTGGTTGCCGTCTTGATTGATGTTGCAGCCTCTGTCCAAAAGGGACTGTTAGCGTGCCTCATTGGCCAGGATGCTGTGTCAGTGACATTTTCATCCTGATCAAGGTGGCTTAGATCCAAAACTGGATCAATGCCTTGTCCTCCTTATCAGTCCACTGATGGTGTTTCACAGGCCGAGGGGACTTGGCCAGTTGAATCTTTGGGGTGAGCATGTGCCCCAAAGATCGTGTTATCTGTTGCAAATACAGGATACATGTAATTTGTAGCAACAAGGAGAAACTATAGCAAAGTTTGCTATAGTTTAACTGTTACTGAGTGTCATCATCAGTCTTGGCTCACCAATCTTACTCGACTTCTGAATAGTTTCTGCAGGGATTCATGATGTAATAAACATACTATGAAATTACATCACATCAGTGCACTATGAAATAACATCACATTAGTGAAATAATTGTATTAATGGTATAATTGACAACAGTAAAACTGTCCTTAACCTGTAAGGTCATCAGTGAAAGCTAACAATTTGTAAATTTGCTACATCCTGTTGGACCATTCCACAACAGCCAATGATGATCTTGATCGAGGAAACATTTTCTGTCTTATGGCAATTAATCACCTTAGGACTTAGGAAAGAGAGAGGTCGGCGAGCTCCTCCATCTTTCTTTCCATGTTTGTGCTGCCTCCTCTTCCCAGACGGGGTGTGACCACTCCCGCCAACATGTGGCCTCTTTTGGGGCGTTGATGGAGTTGACATCATGACTGAGGGAAACAATATTGGACAGTCTAAGATGATTTTTACCCTTTTATAGAATATATTTCCTTGAGGTATTTCAATGAAGTTATTGATGACACTTTGCTCACTTTGGGAGAATGAGACACAGTTATTGAACATGTCAATAAAGAACCAAAATTAAAGCAAAATGTACCTTTAACATTACAATTTAGGATAATTTTCTATCTATGGATGTCCCATAAGATATAAACTGGTCTGGTATGCAATTTTTTTCTGTTTCATTGGCAAGGATTAAAAACTCTCGAAAATAAACTATGATATTCATAAACATCACTGCTAACCTGGGGAATCAACAATAATCCATAAATTACAAATCTTACACACCACTGCACCACTTGATAACTTACAAATTCTGACAGACTCTCAAATTATGAAACTGAAAGACTACGACTACTTTTTGACAAGATTTATTGGTCCAAATATCAACGACAGTACGTATATGACAGTGAAGGTGAAAATGTAGATCAGACTCCTTCGTATAACTCACAAGCAAGCCTAACCAGTCAATAATGACAAGATAGGTAAACAAGTTCTACGGCTATGTGATCCCGAGCGACCGTCTGTTTAGCGAATATTAAGCCCACAAACGCCCACCCTTGAAAAGTCTGTGCTACATAAATCTAGTTCTTTTGCAAGTACAGTAATACGTTCAGGTTGGGCTCTCATGAGTTTCAAGTGAATTCATCGACCCGAAGTACGAAAATCCATCTTGGTAACTTCCGCCTTTGCGACATATACGCTACCCACTCACCTCCGCATTTTAAGCGAGTTTCCAGTCCAACCAACAACATTTTCCGTTTGAATAGGTTTTCCCTGAATGTCTGCTAAGTCCCCATACTGTAACAATCTTTCCAAACTTTCTAAATTGCTTTAGGAAGGTAAAACTACGGCGCGTTCGTGTTTGTTTACGTGTCCGCCATCTTTTCTTTACCGGCTTATTTGCATATGTTAATGAGTTTAAAGGGCCTCCGCGCGACTGTCAGGCGTATGTAAACACGACCAACCATGCGATCCTGCGCGGCTGTTTTCGTGATCTTCCTATGAGTGCTTTTTGGTGCTTTTCGTTTTTTTAGACACACAATCAATCTACCATACGTAAACTACACTTTTTTTTAAAAAGCACCACTATTTGATTAACCAATGCGGAAGATTTGATAGCACTATATGCAAATCTCCAACATGCGACAACGGGATTTACGCATGAGAAGTCTATCGGCATTTACCTCAAAATTAAACATGTTCCTCGGGTATCACACACATCAACACTTTTCATGGAAAACTACAATTCCCGAACTCTAAAAAATGACGAAAATTACCCACCTAATTCTCTTGGCTGCTGTCCAACATGGCCAACATCTTGAAGATGCCCATGCCCTACATCTTGGGCTTTGCAGTTCCGGGTTTGCCGGCGTTCGCGCGGAAAATCGAACGCGATCGAAAGTAAAGTGCATCATGGGATATATGCAAATCCCCCCTTGTATGGCAGCTAAGGTTACTGTTGGCCAAATAATTTTCATAAATTAGCAAAAGACTTATTCAAACGTCGATAACAGTTCAATTTCGATCCTTTTTTGTGTAATACATACACGAAGACTACATGTCCAATGTAGGGTGACGTATTGCATTTTCAGTAAACAACAATATTTTTGACCAATCAGAGTCGTGCAAGTCGTACAAGGCAAGGTCAATCACGGTCAATGAACTTGCTTGAAATATTTAAAGAAACAAGCTGATCTTTCTGTAACGCAAGTTTTTAATGTTTATAAACCTTCCTAACAATGTAAGCCAAAATCAAAGGCTATTTCAATATTACATATCTAACAATTTTCAGTGACGTCATTTGATGAACCAATCAAATGGAGCGTAACGGATAGGAAACGTCAAAATTGAAACGGTAGAATTCGAAGCGATTGTAACGCATTTGGAACTTAGCAACAACCTGTTTGTTTTGCATGCGACCACCATACATCGTCCAGTTCTCAACCACGGGGTCCAAACCAACTGCGTTGCTCGGTAAGGCGCCAACAGGCCAAAGGTATTAAAGGTACTAAACGCTATTGTTGTTATAATGTGGTGACCTAGTTAGCTGCAGTGCAACTGTTGGTTTTTTGCTCCCGCTTATTAAGCTCCTAAGCGGGAGCAAAAAACCAACAGTTGCACTGCAGCTAGTGACCTAGTGTGCTTTCCAACTGCGAACGACACGCCCCTTCCCGCTTGTATGGTATTATTAACATGTTAGGTACTAGTAATTGACACAAGATAAGTTAGATATTTGGCTAAAGTCAACTTTACGTTATGTGCTGATTTTATGTACATCACAATGTTCACATACACATGGCAGCTTCTGTTGATGCTAACATCAACCTAGCCGCGGTGACTATAGCTAAAGTTACAATATAACCCCTAACTACATTGTATAGGGATAGAAGACAGTCAGCAACAGTCGCACCAACAGTCGATACAAGTAAAAACGATTATATCATAAACAATGTATTTTTACAGTGACCACACAGAGACTATGGATGAGCCCACAAATAGGTCTGAGAATGCTAGTCACCAGTCATCCACACCATACCACCCTATCAACCCCTCTCCCCAGCCAGTCTGTGCCATTTGTCATGGGGAGTTCCGGAACCCTAAAGGCCTCAATTGTTTTCACACCTTCTGTAGAGACTGCCTGCAGCAACATGCCCACATCTGTTGTGAGCCTGCACGGATAACATGTCCTACTTGCCTGGATAGCTTCTTGCTTCCTGAAAATGGCATTGACGGTTTACCAGTCAACATCTACCTGGATCCGATTAGGAGAGCCAAGGAGCTGGCGGCTTTTAATGCCAACTTATACAAAGCAGAAATGAATACTGGATACAGTCATGATAATTGCCATAACGACATCCACTACAGCAAGTTAGAATCTAAGCAAAACTCCCCTTTAGATCTCACAGATTTGGAAACCCTTGTTCAGAGCTGTAGGGCAAAGCTGCAAGAAAGACACCTGGTGATGAAGAAACTAAATCAGCATGGCATAGAGATGAAACACAACATGCTAGAAATAAAGCAGCAAGTAAAGGACTTTGTACAGGAAATCATCTCAGACTTAAACCATGAAGAACTAAGGCTGATGAAGGATCTAGAGAGCAGATATAGCAAGAATGACTCAGCATTATCAAAGGCAAAAGTGTCAATAGAGAGAACCAATGACTTTTTGCAAGAAGCCTGCAACAATGCAGAGACGCTTTGTGGTGATTGTCCCAATGCCAACACGATACGCCTCAGTCAAATGGAACTGTCAGACTTACTAGTGGAATTGTCAAAACCCTTTAACATAGAAGAATTCCACTTCCTTCCCATCACTCAGAACATCACAGTCAAGGGACTTGGTAGTATTGTTTCCAGCCCGAAAAAAATTCCTACTGACGAGTTAAAAGCTATTCATTATAGTGGATTCTTAACCGATGACACTACAGTGAAGAAAGTACAGGCAACAGTGGCAGTCACCAAAACCAGCAATGATAGCAGTTCTAAGGCGTTGGTGACCAAAGTATGCAATCCAGATGTCAAGTCAAAGCATGCAACAGGGAAAGAAAAGAAGATGCTAGACCAGAATAGTAAGACATCTGATGAGACCATTCCCTGGAAGACATCTGATGAGACCATTCCCTGGAAGACATCTGATGAGACCATTCCCTGGAAGACATCTGATGAGACCATTCCCCGGAAGACTGCTGATGAGACCATTCCCCATAAGACCCGGAAGACAGCTGATGAGACCATTCCCCAGAAGACAGCTGATGGGACCATTCCCCATAAGACCCGGAAGACAGCTGATGAGACCATTCCCCGGAAGACTGCTGATGAGACCATTCCCCATAAGACTGCTGATGAGACCATTCCCCAGAAGACCCGGAAGACAGCTGATGAGACCACTCCCCATAAGACATCTGATGAGACCATTCCCCGGAAGACTGCTGATGAGACCATTCCCCATAAGACCCGGAGGACAGCTGATGAGACCATTCCCCGGAAGACAGCTGATGAGACCATTCCCCGGAAGACAGCTGATGGGACCATTCCCCATAAGACCCGGAAGACAGCTGATGAGACCACTCCCCATAAGACATCTGATGAGACCATTCCCCGGAAGACTGCTGATGAGACCATTCCCCATAAGACATTTGATGAGACCACTCCCCATAAGACAACAGCTGTTTCAAGGGAATTAAAAGTGATCGCAGCCCATCCAGGGAGACATGATGCAAACATCCCAAGACACATAAATGTAAGCAAGAACCCAAGTTCTAGGGCTACCTCCCAAGAGAAAAGAAACAATCCTTTGAAAAAAGCCAATCCAAGGGAAACCACTGTGTTAAAAGCTGCAGGACATGATCAGAAAGATGGCACAAAAATTCCAAGACCTACACATGTACCCAACTCCAGTAAGGACAACCGTGTGGAGGAGAAAAGTGATTTCCTTTCCACTATCAAGCTTATTGAAATTGAGCTTACCCTTAGAGGTCCCAGTAACAGCTCCAGAAGGTTGACCTACCCCAGACCAGTTCCGCAGATATTCAACAGTCCTTCCATGCCAGCTTCAAAGGAAAGCAATGTCAAGTCAAACGACCAGAAAGCAACTCGGCAGAAAGGTAACAATAACAGTTCTTCAAGTTCAACATCAGCACATAAGGACAAAACTGACGACTGCAAAGGAAACAATGACAAATCAAACCATCAGAAAGCAACTCGGCAGAAAGGTAAGAAGCACAGTCCTTCCACAACAATGCCAAGTTCAACATCAGAAGATAAGGGCAAAACAGATGACTGCAAAGGAAGCAATGTCAAATCAAACTTTCTGAAAGCCTTTCTGCAGAGAGGTAACAAGTACAGTCCTCCCACAACAGCGCCAAGTTCAACATCACGAAAAGTAGACAAGGACAAAACAGATGACTGCAAAGGAAACAGTGTCAAGTCAAACAACCAGAAAGGAATTCTGCAGCAAGGTACCAAACACAGGCCTTCCACACCAATGCCAAGTTCAATATCAAGGCAGGCAGTCATGGACAAAACAGGTGACTACAAAGGAAACAATGTCAAGTCAAACTACCAGAAAGCAGGTCTACAGAAAAGTAAGAACCACAGTCCTTTGATATCAGCACTAAGTTCAACATCGGCAGATAAAGACAAAAAAGACACACCATTGTCACAAAAGGGAAGTGGAACTTGTCATCCAAATGTTGAGTGGTCACAAGCCACTAAGTCCAGGGGTAAGGCAAAGGGGAACATGCCATTCTCCAAGTCTGACACTGCAATACCTACTGAGACGAGTGGGAACTGTGATAGTAAGAAGGATGACAAACCATCACAAGCAGCAAACCAGCGCACCAAAGGCAAGTCATTCTTCAATTTTTTTTCACAAAAAGCTAAGAAAACCAAAGATAAAAATGAGACACCCGGGCATTCTGCCCGTGCCCGCGTTCTAACAGAATGCAACCAGCGACACAAGACAGAGGGCAGTCTCAACAAGATAGAAGTGAAGCCGAGTCCATATGAAACAGCTTATCCCACTGTTCAGTCTTCTATTACAACGAAGAATGGACAAGCCCACCCCAACAATACAGATGTCAAGCACCAGCAACAGCACAGAAGCCTTCCACTCAGTCAACAGCACAGAGAAGTCATCAATGCATACACGTCATCTGTCCGCCCATCAAGTCGGTCTAAAGGTTGGCCTCGTGCAACTCGTCACCAACGAAGTGTGCAAAGAAATGTCATGACCCAACAGAACAGTCATCCTAATTTCTTGACTAAAAACTTACACCAATATGTAAATGATTGATACATGTGGTTAAGACTGGCAAATTTGTTGACCTTGGATTAAACAAAAACTTCATGCAAAGTCTTGTCATTGTTGTTCATTTTGCATACTAGCATTACATACCAGCATTGCTACAAGTGGTCCTAGTATCATACACGTTATATGGCCCTCGCAGGTTGATTTCCCCTGTAGTATCAATTTAATATTTACCACAGACTATACAATAAATACGTCATCTGACTACCAGTAGGAAATAATTTTTTTTTTAAATACCCACTGCCTGAGCCTTCCTAAATTTATGCTAAGCAGCCAATGGTCTTAAATTTTTAGACACAGTAACAAACAGATGCTTTAGTCTTTTTTTGGAACTTTTTATTCATCTTATAGCAGTTCTGCATGTTTTGACAGCATGTATAGGCACAAAGACTGGTTCTGATCACACAAGACAGCTCTAAAACATAACAAGAGGAAAATATTCCACAAATCTTTATCTAAAATACAAGTCCCGTCCACCGTTGTGCCTTGTCATGGGCCTGCCAGTGTTCATGGGATAATGACATGGGTGCAACAACAAAAAAATCCAAATTTTACACGAGCCATTCTATTGAATGTAACCTTTACATCTTTGTAGCACGTCCAAAGTGATGTAGCAGAAGAGTAGAGCACACCGAAGACAGTAAAATGATAAAGATTTCTTGCACACTATAAAAATGACCATTCTTACCAAAGTGATCCTTCCAAACACTTCTTACAATTGAAAAGTTAACCTAGTGATTTTTGCAACTACAATACAGAACTGATAATATATACATGTATTCAAAAAAAGTATTGATGTATATACATAATTCACTAGTATTCATATCTTGGTGTCAAAATACTGAGTGGCAATTTCCCAACTAGCTATTAAATTAGCCTCCTTTGCACACTTCTAGCAGCTCTGGATTTTATATTCAATTGTGGGAGAGCTCAGTTGTGATTTTCATCATAGGCTAAGGCTCTCTTATGCTGGGTGGGAGCATGAAACTTACTCTCCCAGCTTTTGAGAACCTTACCCCATGTTGAAAATCAGTGCTTTTCCTATGAACAAGAAGCCATTGCTGCTAAAAGTCTGCAAAGAAGGCTATTCTTATGGCAAATCAAAGATATATGGATAGTAATAATTCCATACTTAGCATGGAAACCATTTCGCCGCTGGAATTCTTAAAGAACAGTTGTCACGCCACATCATGTAAATCAGCATGAAGTTGTATTGCACTTGCACTTTCATCAACCCACTCACCTCATTGTATCAGGAAAAAATTCTGGCTATCACCATTTTCAAGGGGTTTTAACATTTTTTTCTTCACACCAAAGATCGAGGGTATCAGCACTTTTCCCGACTGGTCTGGTTATGAATGTACTTTAGCCATACATGTCAATTCTGAAATGTGGAACTGTCTATGGCATTGTCATTGTTTAACACATACTTCAGACTAGGGCTGGGTATCGGTACAACGTACCGGTGTGACAGCGATCTCGCCCCCCCGTGATCTCGCCCCCCCGGGGGCGACATCACTAGCGATCTCGCCCCCCCGGGGCGAAATCACTAGCGATCTCGCCCTCCCCGGCTAGTGATCTCGCCCCCCTACCTCGCCCCCCTTTAGCGATTTCGCCCCCCCCCAAAAAAAACGGGTTTACATGACATTTTAGAAGTTGATTGGTATAAATCACAAAATACAGTTTCAGAATGATATAAGTACACGAGTTTGATACATAACTCCATTTGTATTTCACTGAAGAAGAACGACGGAGGTCGTTTGAAACGTCTGAAGTAAATTTGATTTATCCAGAAGTAGAGATTCAACTTTCATCTTTTCAACTCCATTCATAGTATCAATATTAACGTAATTACATGGTAATAAGATAGTTGAACTTGTTTCAGACAAGGAGGGTTGGGTCCCTTGTATTCCAATTATTGCATATACCTGAGTCTTGACATAAGATGTATTTCATTGTATTCACCTGTCCTCAAGCAACCTATTTATCTCCAATATGAAGTCTCTACCATGAAGTGACCACAAAATAACTATGTAATGTCTTTATTAATTATGCAAATATTAGGTATTAATTAGAATAACGCACATTTTGGTATATGCACCTGGCCAAGGGATATCTTCACCTCCAACATGACTGTTTTTTTCTAGTATTTAGGAACTGATGCATTTACCCGTGTTTCTTAAGACTGGTATTTTACCAGTGTTTGTGTAGCATTTAGCAACAGGTATATGAACTTGCGCGTAGATAGTGTTTATAATGAGAAACTATTATTCACGTGTGTTTTTGTTAGTGCTTTGGAAATGTTTCCAGTACAAGAAAGAAAACTCTGTGACAAATTGAAAACATATAGCTGACGTATTCCGTACCATAGACGGTGTTGATTTATACGTTCGCAGTAGCACTGTTTTTATGCCACCTCAGCTGCAAAAATTGTCTTTTTCATTTCAATGTTTTTTGATTTGATTGATTGATTTTATTTTGCACTTTAAAAACAATCATAAATACAGCAAATTAAGGAAAACAACAGAACGTGCAAGGGGAGAGAAAAAGCCGTGTGGCTTATACAACCTCTACCCCCTTCAAACTTTACAAATCATAATGCTATTAAATGAATATGAAGACCATACATCAAACCATAATAAATCAAATAAATCAAATGAAACCCAGTGATCATCATGACGCAACAAATGATCTAGCTAAAATCTTATGTTTGCACCGAACAATATAGTATCGACTTTCGAGGTATGACATCTTACGGTACGGTAATAAGGTGCCATATAGGTACCAGGTAACACACCATATACATTACTCCCCAGGTGCAGTATAGTGCCAGGTAGCGCACCTGTAATATGTAGTAACCAGCTGCTTGGGGGGGGGGGGGGCGAAAACGCTAAAGGGGGGCGAAAACGCTAGTGATCTCGCCCCCCGGGGGGGCGAGATCACAGGGGGGGCGAGATCGCTGTCACACCGGTACAAAACCGTTTTTTCTTATTGGAACGGTCCAGAAAAACCGGACCTGAAAAAATTAGGTGGACCGGATGTTGGACCGATTAGAAAATTAACACATTATTTTATCAGGCATTCACACGTTTTGACGCTTGCAGGTGGAAGAAAATAACAAGAGTGAAGTAGAGTAGAGTTTATAGTCATTTCTACCAAGTTTTACCGTCAATCGTACAGGTGCAGTTAGCGTTGTAGGATTTTAAAACGTCAGTGTAAGTCTAATACTCCACCAAACAGATTTCTTTGTAGTGAAATGGACCATTGGTATGAGTCATACTGCATCAGGTCCAGGTTCAGGTCCGGTTATGGACCTGATCCTTTGGACCTGAACCGGACCTGGACCTGAATTTTCTGTACCGGTGCCCAGCCCTACTTCAGACACATTGCTTGATCACTTTACCCCTTAGCCAATTCCAACCAGGACAAAAATTTATGCATTTCCCCAACACATTCCAAACCAAACAGAAAACACTTTTTCCTGAACATTACACTTTGTTGGTAAAGCAGCATCTAATTCCTGTCTAGCTAATAGTAGCAAAGTGTTTTTGTCATCAGAAGCTGCATTTTCATTTCTACTTTCTCCTACAGTATGATCCATGTAAAACGCTTTTCTATCTACTGCTTCTGCATCAATGGGTGGAAGTAATATGTACTTAGTCATTCTGTACACCCAGTTTAAATCCTTTCCATTATAAGCCAAGAACACTTGACATAAATCTGCTACAATGCAAGATGGCAGTGACAAGCACTGAAATTGATAGAAGTTACAAGTACATGTACTGTACAGTCAATAGTGAATGTTTGCATATTGTTAAAATCAGACCATACACTAGATGTGCCCCAGGACACTTCAGTTCATATTACACACTGCGACAGACACATCATACTTGCAGGTGTTCAATCATTGAATTAAAATTTAACTTCAATATTTCATTGGCAGACTTGCAAAAATGTCAACAGGGTATAGAGCGACTTAAGAGTTTAAAATGTTACTGATTATAAAAATCAGACAATGTTGTAAAATGAGTAAGTTTGGTAAGAGTTTTGTGGTAGTTTTGGCTTGACTGGGATAATGTGTTGTGCTAAATTATAGCTTTGCTAAAAAAAAAATATTGAAAGCCTTTTACAGATTTGATACAATGGATACAGCAATAGATCACTGAATAATACAATTACCTAAATGCAAATTCATCAATATATAACTATTGACATAGACCAACTTTACAGAAATGATACATGTACATAAACAGAAAGTACAAAGTGATTCGAGACAAATATTGCAGCCTAGTTTCTCCTTCAGCTTTACGAAGCAAGAAAACTGATTCAAGTGGAAGCTTTGACATATTTGACTCTTATCTATCAACATGTATATCATACTGAATGTCTACCATACTGGTTTTACCTAAGGCTTCTGAGTCTGATAGATATCAACAAGGCCAAATGGAGGTACAATCTAGAATGTGAACACAGTGTCTATGCCTGGGAGGCATTTTTGTATTATTATTATAGAGCAGGTGCATGATGGGAACGAAAGCTATTCAAACGTTTCCCACATCTTTTTGACCTGCTGAACCTGGGACCCGGCACTTTTCTTTGCAACATCCGCACGTGTGGAGGACACCAGGTCAGCGAAGGGGTCCTGTTTCTCTCCTGGCCTGATGGGGTCCAGGACTTTGACAGGGTTCAGAACCTGACCCTGCGTCTGACCTGTAGTCCATGTGGGAACATGGTTCCATGATGAGGCCTGACTACCTACAGAGCTGCTCGCCTCGGCCTGACATGACCCCTGTGGTAGGGGAAAACTACTGCTGGCTGATGCTGTGCTATGATAACCACTGGGTGGCAGTGTTGCAGTCTGGTGTACAAAGCTTTGTGTATAGTAGGTGTCTAGTCCGTACTCCTTCAACAAAGTGTTTGTTGCACTTTTCTCTGGATCCGCTTGTGACCGCTGTGCACCCACTGTAAAGGTTACGCCTTGGTTGGACGCATTACCATCTGAATATGGGTCAAAGTTTATCAGGGATTGATTCTGGGAATTTGCCACATCTGATGGTTTCTGCTGCTGCATCACAGCAGGAGGAGGCGGTCTAGGGGGCCTTGCCCGCACCCCTCCCTCTGGAACAGAGACAGTAGACTTAACCGAGGAGTCACTGCTGGTGTCCGACTGGGCAATGCCAAGGTTGTTGGATTCCTGCCACATTTCCGTGACCAGCATGTCTGTGGACTTCCTCAGCTGCTGTGTGCTCATCCCCGATGGCACGGACACGGACTTGTGCATGCTGGCAGGCTTGGGGGGGACGGCAGGGCGGCGAAACTCTCCCGGCGTGTTGGGGGAACTGGTGCTCTTAGCCCCAGAGGAGTCAGGAAGGGATAGAGCTGTAGCGCTTGATTCTTTCTTCTTGATTTTAGGAATGGCTATTGGCGGTCTCGGCTTTGGGACTGCAGGGATTCCATACAGGTTGGCATCAACCTGTGGGACAATAGACAGCCGTGAGGCAAAGCAGGCATGATAACGAAATAGACCAAACATACATACATACAATGGTCCAGCATTGAGGTATATTATATTTGACACTAATAATATCATATTATAATGGTAAATGCAGGACATAACTTGTACAGGTAGACCAACAGTAGACTGATTAGAAAACTACAAATAGAACAGTCTTGAGAAACAATGTGACAGTTGTAGGGTAACACTCGTATTGGTACCAACTTTTAATTCATCAGACTTGTTTTTACACTGCATCTACTCTGCTCAAATGCCAACAGCTACTACAGTATGAAGACGCTGCCAGGTGTTTCTACCTATTGAGAAAAGAAGATGGAAAGATAGAAATGAGAGAACACAAGAATACAAACCTCATTTTCTGGTTCCTCTGATACAGGAGTTGTTTCCTCACTGCTGCTTTCCTTCATGCGCATGGAGGCAAACACATCCTCCAAGTCCCTGTAAAACACGAGAAGCAAGCATTACAACATGCTGGAGCCATCAAAGACATCTAACACACCAATTTGCTCCAAGAACAGCAGGTACCAGACACTTGAGAACTTGTCCTTCACTACTGTCTTGAAAAAGACTTGAATAAAGTCAAGCTGTCATCATTCCCTAGCTCACAAATCTTGCTCATCAGTTACTGTATTGTTACCAGTACCTAAAAAGAATGAGGATTTGGGCTCATAATTTGGTCAAATGTCTGCAGTTATTAGAGCAAGTATGGTACTTTCAGATGCAGTGCAGGTGCACCACAGCTTTTGCTGCTGTAACACAGAAACTCTTACTTTAGGGAAGGCTACAACATGACAAGGTCAAACATGTACATCAGCATCCAAACACAGCAGGATCTACACATGACACTATGAATCCTTGACGTGCAGCACACAACTCACACACAGCATGGCAACCAAACTGCAAGTCGCAACCAAATGTGAATTAGTACACAACAAAATGTTACTGACAGTGTAGTCAACACAGGGAAGCTACATGGTTCACTGGCTATCCACCCAGATCTCAGTCAAGTGAATGTAAGCTTGCCGTTCTTTTAAATTTTGATATTTCTTTATTTCAATACTTAATTGTATAAGGATGAGAAAATTATCTGGCCAGAATTATATTTTTGATCCAAATCCAGGTGGACAATCCAAACATGTATACATGTACATCCCTGAGTCAAAAACGACAAGTACGTCAGGATGAAGAAACTACCACAACTAAAGAAACACTGCAACACAAGTCATGTATATATGCAGGCAATGATTAACAATCGGTGGGCTAAATGAGTAGTAAATCAATAGGTTGAAAGGAGAGAAGCACTGCTCTGCGTCTTCCTTCACCAAATCCCACCCTGAAACCAGTGGGGCCGTGCTGGGAGCCACACAGGTAGGAGATGATGAGGATGATGTCAGTGTGATGTTACAGACACTACAGGAACGCCAAGGGTTGCTGTCAGGGTTCCCTTTGCTTCTGCACAAAGCTGGCGATTGGTTGGTTGTCTCTGTACATTTTGGGTGAATTTCTTGCATTGAAATGTCATGATTTCAAAATTGATCATCACTGTCTATCCGATTTTTTTGGTGATTGAAGCATCAGTAATTTTGGGGTTCTATGCAACAGAACAGATCTTCAATGGTCATGTTAACGTTATTTCTCGATTATTGCGAAAGTATCTTGAAGCAAACTACAAATGGGTGGTTGATTTGAACAAATTTTTTTAAATTTGTATTTTGAAGAAAGCAGCTGGCTTGTTCCTTATACCCCGCAGAACAAAAAAGGTCAACATTTCCAGCTTTTTTGTAAAGATATGCAAGAATCTGAAATACCAACATCTTTGATATCATTCTGCATGAAGGAAAATAGTGTCTCCCTTAGAGCCTTGCAAGCAAAGTGCCCAATCACCAGCTTTCTGTGGGTATGCTACCATACCTCATGAAGTCAAGGTTCAGAGCCTGGAAGCCAGGGCTACTGGACATACTGGTCCTGTCTGTGGAGGCATCGTCCAAGTCCAGCAGGTCATAATGACGGGTTCTAGAGACGGGAGGGAGATAGCGCAGCCTTCGTTTAGCACTGGTGCTAAAACACAGGCTCTGTGCAGAGAGCCGGCGTGTACAACACTGACACTACTCTAGTAAAACCAAAAAACTAGACAAACACAAAATAATGCTACAGCAAGTTAGCAACACACTGCATGCAATTACTACATACATTGCTTACTTTTGATAGCAGACTACATATATTGCACTTGTGGCCAAATAATGGAAGCATTCTATGTAAAACAACTAAGGCTTGCACACTGCTACTGGTATACTGCAATATATAATCATAGCGCAAAAGGTAAACCACACAAAATCAATTAAAGCTTCAAAGCAGTTAGTAATATATTGTATTAAGTTAAATGTTTCAATGACAATGTAAGCTTTTTACAGCAATAGCAGTTCTGCAAGAGAGCCAGGTGTTAGGGTTTAAGAGCTGTTAAATGCAGCATGCATGTTAATGGTAGAGGCAAAGGTTATATCACAAGGCATGACATGCAGTACATAAAGCAAAATAAATCATAATTAGACAAAAACATACAGGACACAACTAGTATGGCAATCATTACAGATTGGCTAAATCAAAAGAGCGACTATATCACAGAGGTAAAACTCATATGTTAGATAAAGTATTTACAAGGTTCTATACTTAACAATGGTCATTTTTTCAATTTGGAAAGATACAGGGAAATCTGCAAATCTGATTAACTCAAAGCCATACAAGCTGTTTGCTTTCTAAATTGTAAATGTATGATTGTGTAAAACCGTTTGGAATCCCGTGTTTTTCCTATTTTAAAATGACCATTGTAACTAGTATTAGCATAGGTCTGAAGTCCCTCCACCACCAAGATGTAAGTCAAGACTTAGTGAAGTTACAGGAAAAGCTGCAGAGTGAAGTTGAAGTTAAAACCTTTAACTATGCAGTTAACTACAAAGCAGTTAAAGTCATTAGGATGTAATGAAGAAAGCTATATGCTAAATATTAAGTTGCTGCTGTTGCTATTGACAAGCCGTCTTACAATTGACCGTTGTCGTCCAAGTCTCCGTCCAATGTACCGTCTGGATCTAATTGCTCTACACCGCTGTCCCTAAAATGTGACAAAGGCTGCCTTAGTTTACACAGATGACTTATCTTTGGCCTTCTGAATATCAACTTCTGCAGAATTTCAACTTTTTCTGTCGCATACAAAACTTTGAAGGCAAGGAACTGATCGACATGCATTTGATTTTGACTGGAGTAGAAAGATATTACGAGATTCATTCAGCAAACAGTAATTGAAATGGTTCTGGTTGGGATGTATGCACAGTGGACTCAAAGCTTATTTCCTATTTTTTTCAAGAAATATGGTACTGAGCTAATATAGCCTGTTTGTTTTTTGATATGTACAACATCTGTCAAAAAATTGTAGCAAAAATACACTGGAGACTTGGAATAAAACTTTCTATCAGAACACTTTAACTACATGTATACACTGGATATGTCTGTCAGTTAAAACTGCACGTAAGCAGCCTAAACTCTAAAAGGACCATATACCAGCAGCATTAGTTCCAAGAAAATAGCTGCAAACCCACAGTCAAAGACATTAGAAATCCACACAAGAACCAACACAGATTCACACAGAAAAGAAAATGATATGTACACAAGCTATTTCAAGTGTAGTCAGTCTGTCAGAGACAATTCAACGTATCCATGTACCTCTCCCTTGTTGATAGTGTTGTTCGTGGCCTGACCAGCTCTTGTGTCGGCTTGACGGCCATGGACTGACGAAGGTGATATGGTGTAGGTTTAGGAGGTCCCTCTCTTGGCTGAAAAAAGAAAAGATTAGCAGCGTAAGATACAAGTCTGTATGAGGACACACCATGATAAAATTGCCCTTAGCTAGCAACTTCTACTACACAATCTCAATGTTTTAGATGAAGCATTCTGGAAACAAAATTGAGTGTTTAAGGGAATAGGATATGCCTGGTACAACAAAATCCCAAACTCAGTTACTGTAAAAGAAGGGATAACAAAGCTTGTAAGAAGAACTGAACACAAAGAAGAATGTGCAACAACTTTCTTTCATCAATTTTTGCAATAACACAAAGTACACATACAGCAAATAACTAGCTTTTCATGAAATACATATCACTGAAGTGTAAAAAAAATGTACACATCATAGTCAATGCAGGGCAACAGGATACATAAAAATCACAATCACCAATGCTAAGATTACCATCAACACAGATTGACAAGATATAGGAAGGAATGTTACTGGGCCCTACCCTGACGTGGTGTGAGATAGGTCTTCTCCTCTCATCCTCTGGGGAGTCGGGCGCGCTTCTTCGTCCGTCCGCACGGTTGGGGATGATGAGCCCAGGCTGGGACCCACGGTGCTTACGGGCATCAAATATGTCCTCACTCTCCTGTGGTAAAAAGGTTAGGGTTAGGACTTAGAATTATGTACAAGTACATTGTATGTTACAGACAAGATAAAAAGTTTATCACTAATAAAAGCCCTAGCCTACATAGACTCACTTAATCTTTATTGATCTAACTTACAACATAACTGTACATGTTCCCACATTAAAACACATATTACTACCTATACAATCAATTATACAGTCCATTTTGCTTCATTAAATGTCCATTGGTAAAAATACAAATAAATGACTGTTGCTTAGAGTATAACATGATATGATTATATATTGGATTATTGGATTATGAACGCAACCAACCTTTGACTGCTTGAATCTACTCTTCACACTCCTGGCTTGTTCCTTTGCAAGTTTTGCCACATCTTTACCCTGCAAAGAAAAGCCATGTCTTAAAACCCATTCCCTTGATATCACTGTCATGTATATAACTCTATAGTGTTAAGGTTTCAGGATCGGCTAAATTGGCATTTTGACCTTCCATTGCTTTCTCATTAATGAATTAAGAAAGAATGGAACCCTAACGAATTTTGATAGATGGGCTCAAAAGAATTCTAAATCTGATTTTTGGGGCCATATGGATGACGTCATCAGGTTTTATTGCCCTTGATATTATTTTTTTCTATGAGAAAATACAGCACTTTGGTGCATACCACTGCAATGAAGCTATGTTTTTCATGTGCATAATGATGAAAGCTACATACTCACGTTAGCGCCAATTGATATCTGTTAATGAACTGTAGTTATTAGAAAATAATTGTTTTCATCTAATTAAAAAAAAAATAATTTTCTAATAATTACAGATCATTAGCAGATATCAATTGGCGCTAATGTGGGGTTGTAGCTTTCATCATTATGCACATGAAAAACATAGCTTCATTGCAGTGGTATGTACCAAAGTGCTGTATTTTCTCATAGAAAAAAATAATATTATGGGCAATAAAACCTGATGACGTCATCCATACGGCCCCAAAAAATCAGATCTAGAATTCTCTTATGCCCATCTATCAAAATTCGTTAGGGCTCCATTCTTTCTTAATTCATTAATTAGAAAACAATGGAAGGTCAAAATGCCAATTTAGCCGATCCTGAAACCTTAATCTCCTGTTTGCAAAACAACATACTAGTACTTCATGTCCAGCACATGCAAAGTACAAAAGTATGTGCATTTCTGTTACCTGGTAAACAAGTTACATGTACAATTAAGTAAAATGTGACTTTGGAGATCAGCTTCACAATAAGGATATTGCGCATCTACAATGTAACATGCAACATTCCAATGCTGAATTTCTACAAATATAATACACATCATTTCAAAATGAATAGAATAGTAAAGGGATGCACTTACAGTGCTAACCATGCTTTTGACTGCAGGTTTGGCCTACACATTGAAAAAAGAGAAGCACTTGTCATTCTACAATTGTCAAATAATTGCATTCTAATTCTGCCTTGCACTAATGCATTCACACACTACAAAAAAAAGCCATTCTTAATGCATCTTCTTGCCAAACAAGTGGTAAAGAAGATACATGTATGTGCATGTAAATAAATCCAGATACATTTGTGTTTATTTCAAGTCTAAATGTCGCAAATTGAAGCCGCATCAGTGCTTACCTTTTTCCTAACCCCCTTCAAGATGTTCCCTCCTTCTTTCTTGACACTGTTCAGCCATGCTGTGTATGTTTTGATGCTGCCTGTAACATTGTATAGCACAAAATATTGTTTGCTAGTGTCAACACATTCAAGTTTTTCATAATAGGACAAAAAATATCCACAGTGAATATTCTGATGGATACAAAAACAAGGTACTTTTCATTTGTTATTCCCATATAGTGAGCAAGAACACCAGGGTTATGGCAAGTGAGTAAGGTGCGTGCCTTGCATTTGGTAGGTCCTGAATTCAATCCCTGGCAGATTCATACCAAATACTACAATAAAGGTACATTGCTTTTTCTGCTCAGCACTCAGCATTTGGGAAAGAGGGTAACAATGTACTTCAACACACAACTACCAGTGAACTAGATATATCCCCTACTGTAGTGATTGCACAAAGTTGTGTAGCCAAGGGCTACTGAAACCAAGATTAGCACCACTCCATGCACCGTCTGGTGAGGAAAGAACATTAACTAGCCAATACAAATGTAATTAATAAACATTAAATGTAATAGTGTGTAAAAGAAGTTTTACCTTTACTATAGTCTACAAGGTTGATCTCCTCTTCAAACACGTCACTAAATCCCTGCCCAGAGTTCAGTAGGTCCAGCCTACCGTCTATGAACTGTACAGAAAGCAATTATAGGAACATTTAGATCACTAATTCCAACGTCTATTTCAAAATGGCAAACTGAAATTATCAGCGCATGTAATCACTTAACAGTGGTGTGCATAGTCCAGTGATTAGTGACACTGACAAGGAGTAGTGAGTTAAAATCATGGCTGTGTTGCTTAAAAATAATGCAGGCACTGGAAAGGGGACTAAGACGGACATTAAGCCGTGGTTTCATTGTCCTTGTCAAAAAAAAGTACTGTAAGGAGATTTCCCAGTGCAATGAATCTGTAAATACTGTACACAGACTTGGTGAGACCCATGCTCTGGAACAGTTCACAAACACACAGACAACAACAACAGAGATTTGCCCTTGGAACTGCTGACCTGTTTGAAGAGTTGTCCTTGTATGACATTGGTCAGGAACTCTTTGGAACTGTTAGATCTGGACGAGATGAATGCCTCTTCACTAAAGGTAATTTCTTCTCCCTGTGTAGACAAACATATCATTTGTCATTTCCAAACAAGTGGTCATATAACTGCACAGCACAAAATGGAATTAGGATATCCTTAAATAAACATGATCTGCAGAATAATTGGAGTTGATCATCTTAATGACAGTGTTTTACCAGAAATACAATTCCCAAGCTCTCCCAAACACTTGTCTTATGCATGTGAACAAATACATTTGTAGTCATTATCATTTGCTACAGCAAGTATATAGTTGCTGAGATTGTTTTGCTCCTTATACATGGCATTTCTAAGTTAGGTGTACGGAATATCACCACAACTTCATTCATGAGAATGCATACAAACAACAATGTAGAATATACTTACAGGTTTGAATCTGAGAGCGTCCCTGTAGCCACCTATGAGATGGACCATGGCTCTGAGGTAAGCCTTAGCCACTCCCTCCCCCTGCATAGTACCTGTCTTCTTTAGTTTACTCTTGAGAGATGACATCTGTACAGAACAAAGAATGGAAAGCAGAAAACTGTCGTTAAGTGCACAAAATAAACAGTACATGGGATGGATGCAAAAATTGCTCAGGTGATGAAGCTATCATAAAACATAGCACAAATGACCAGAAATGATTGGATAGGAATCAGAAATCCAACTCCAACCAATAGGGGTCTGTGCATTTTACAAATCCCAAAATATCAGGTCATTTGACTTGTATACTAGAGTGCAGGAGACTATATTATACTATATGTTGTCAACCTCTATAGGGAGTGAAATGTAATTAGATCCAGCACACAAATGTATCTTTAATCACCAATTATGAACATAGTTTTTGTTGGCATTAAATGATTTCCTAGCAATCATTGGTAAGAAACAATGGCTCCACACCTGAAAAACCTTGGACTCAGCATTCAAGTCATACTTTTATCACTGATTGAGCTATACTTTTAGCTATACATCAACTATTCTAAGAGTGATGGGATATGCCAAAATCAATGTACAGATCTAGAGCATGAAATACCAATGTTTGACTCACCACATCATGAGGCAGTGTTTGTAGGTCATCAAAGGGAGTGTCCAAAGTGTTGCTGTCAGCATTAAACACAACAATGTCCTCCACACCTGGCATACTCTGCACTTTCTGTCAATGGATGGACAAAATGTGAAGCAGCAGTTGAATAAATCAGAATATTAAGGCACCAAAATAAATTGACGGATCATGGATAAAATTTATCTATCATGTATAAACCATATTTTGCAGTAAACACTTGCAATTTGCAACTAGAAAGGCAACATTTTCGCGAAAATGCAGAAGCAGACGATTTTGAGCAGTAGCAATGACGTCATTTCCAAATCTGAGTTTTGATTAGCTAAATTCGGAACAAACCGGAAACAGCTACAGATTTAGAAAGTCTGCCTTACTTAGGAAGACTTAACAAGCTGTCCTTGGAGGAAGTCATTTTGGTTACTCCTTGCCTCCATGTTTGTAACAATAAATACAATATTTTGACATCTGTAAACTTTTAGTTTAATCTGCAGTCAGCGGAAAGGAAAAAGTGTCGTTAAAATGTATGTTCCAATATACATTGTACTGCAAACTGCTGGTATAAAATTTATGTACGTATACATGGAAAGCTTTCATACCTCCATTAGAGAAGTGTGAACGCCAATCAGGAATGGCATGGGAGCACTGTGGAGGAAAGTGTAAAGATTACATAGGAAAAAAATTGCAGTATATATGAGCAATACTAACAAGAAACTCTATAGCTATATCTGACAAGCTCAGTCACAGAATACAAATTCACTACAGCCATGTGGCAAATGTTTCCAGATACAGAAAGTTAAAGGTAAATGTAAAGGTAGTCCCATTGCCTTTAACCCTAACTGTTACGCCAACACAACTACATAAGAAAGTTGACAAGCCTACTAAGCCATGATAGGATACATCTGAATGGCTCAGAATGACAACAGACTCACCAGCAATAGTCCAGCAGGTGTGGTGGTATGACTGGGATGTACACATGTTGCCTGTGGAAATCAAATAATCATGAGAAGGATATGCTACGAAATGGACCAGGAAGGATGGAGAAATAATACGTGTATACATAACAAAGTTTTTCAGCTCTCATTATAGACCAATCCTATACATTTGTAGTCCCATCCACCTCTGTCAAAAGGTAGAAATGCTATTATAAATTTGTAAGAATGCAAATATATCACAGACATTCAGCCACTCTCTCATTGGTCAAACTTCTAATTGTAATCCTCTCATTGGTTGAACTGATAATTGTGACAAACAGCCAGGAATGATCAATCATACAAATGTTAGGATTGATCAATCATACAAATTGCCAGGATTGGTCAATCATACAAATAATATCTGATAGGTTATTTTTAATATCAAACATAAATTTTGAAGCAGATGTTCAAAATCCATGAATTCTCCACAGCATGCAGCTTACCAGTAGAGGGGGTAGAGTAATGATGTTGCGCCATGGACAATTGCAGTCAACTGTGTGGAGAAACAATGTCACAAGATATATCATATTATACATAACATAATGATGACACATTCATGTGTATGCCAGAAAAGCTATCTGACCATCAATCTAACAACTACATCTAGCTGCTGAAATATTTCGTCAAATGACCAATGGTAACAATTGCTATGTGCAAATGTACTTAAAGCCTATTCTACAATGTCACAATTTATTGGAGAGGGTACTTACGAACTAAACTATCTTTCCATTTTTTCGCATAATACTTACTGTGCTTAGCTTGCTGGATGTGATGAGTATTCTTCTCTCATACAACATACTATAAAATATGAGACATCATTGTTAAAAAATCACAACCGAAATAAATCACATTTTTTTAAAAATGAGATAACACCAACAACTGAAACACACAGTATAACACATATACATTATACATGTATGTGGAAGAGCCTGTCAGTCAATTATTGAACTAATCAGTCAGTAAAAGACACACGAGGACACACACTGAACGAGGAATAACGTCAGGTAATAAGATATGCCAATAGTAGTAGTTACTCAAGCAACTGGATATGGAATAAGAGGAATAACGTCATTGTCAGTACTAGCTGATGGACAGCATTAAGTAACCTAATTATAAGCACTATGAAATATCAAAAGCTCATTCAATCATAACAGTAGCTCAAGCAGCTGTACGTCAATAAATTTCAATCCAGTTGTTTACAACTGCAAGCATCAAATTACATGTACTTGACTTTCATGGATCAATTTTAGATACATGTATCAATAGCACAAATATGCACACTGTTGCTCTCTTGGTCTTAATCATACTTTTCTATTCCTTACCTTGAAAAGATGTGAAGCATATTGATAGGTTCCACCGCTACATAGTACTCTGTCAGATTTCTCTGCAATGAAGAAAGTGCACATAGCTTCTGGTCATCAAAGTACTTAACACTTTTAGACACATACAAACTAGGTGTATTTCTTGGTCAAAATTTCAACAATGACTGGAGAAAAGACATGGAAAATGTCTGTCCTTGGGAACCTTTCTTCCAACGATAATATTTAGTATGTACAAATATAAATGTACATTTACAGTATATACATTGTATTCCCTCAATCAGTACCAAGGACAGCACCCTGTTGGAATACTGACTCGTATGAATATGACACCGACAATTATGGAAAGATGGGCTGACTTTTCTGATTGACACTGTGGAGCCTGATATTGGTAATACTGATGATTGTCATTAATTAAGTCAGCTAGCTATAGGTTATTTGCCAGTGGTGCAGATTGGAATGAAAACAATATTTGATTCAGCAAAATACCCCTCCTTCGGGCTATGTAACGATAATGTAAAAACGTGGTCTTACATTTTCTGGTATGGAAGGAAGACGACTTGAGTCAGGACATGTAAAGGAGAAGTCCTGTGGGGTGGAGAGATGATAACGTGGTAAGATGATTTTCTACATGTAAGCTCAATGACACATTACTGATATAATGTATCTTGGGTATGAACAATATGCTGGTGACAACCAAAGTTGGCACAGAGCATGCACACGATTGTCTTTTGTTTCCTTATCTATGAAGCCATTTGAAATATACTTCAAGTTGTTGCTGGTCATGCTTAGCAAAACAGCATTTTCCAATTAAGTCAAACCTGTACAACTACAAGTGACCACTTCGACATCAAAGGACCACCTGGCAAATGTGACCATTTTTTGTTGGTCCCGTCGATAATTCTTCCCATTAACATGATGAGAATTAAGAATCAGTTTAATTCAATTAAGAATACTGTCTATAATGACCACCTGTCCACATTGACCAGATTATATCTAGGTGGTCTTCTTGGACAGTTTTTACAGTTTAATCTTGCTGTCAACGGGCTACATAACAGAGACGAGAGGGGATACAAGCTGAGCCACATTTGGGATGGCATTCTTGCTGCTGCAGCGCCACCTACATCAGCTAGAAGTAGTTTCCAGTCATTCTACCCTGATGATGGTGTCTGATAGACATCGAAACGTTGGACATAAGTTACTCCTTGGTTGTGCCAAAAGAACCTTACTATATTTTAACAGGCTACCTCAGCAAGAAATAAGGTTAAATACAAATACAAAGAGTCTCCGGTGCCCTACCAAGCCAGGCTGTTTGGGGTGGATGTTGACTACTGTGTCTGGATCAGGAACCCTGTGTGTGTAGACTGCCTCCAGGATCGAGGAGATGTCTTGTTCCTGGGTCAAAAAGAAACAGGCCTCAGCGTCGAGGCTATACATGGCGAAAATCTGCATACCACACATTTGTATCTCCTACAGGTGTTACAAACTACTACACACATAAACTGCAAACACAAACATAGCAAATGTACAACATATCAGAAATGAACGAAGTGCACATAAACTTCTTATATACTCTTTTACACAATTGTGACAGCATGCCATCTGAGCTGCTGGGGTTCCATTGATAATTCTGTGTAATCTCAATCTGATGGTTTTCCAAAGATAATTCTGTGTAATCTCAATCTGATGGTTTTCCAAAGATAATTCTGTGTAATCTCAATCTGATGGTTTTCCAAAGATAATTCTGTGTAATCTCAATCTGATGGTTTTCCAAAGATAATTCTGTGTAATCTCAATCTGATGGTTTTCCAAAGATAATTCTGTGTAATCTCAATCTTTTTTAACTTCTACAACACAAACCCCGAATCAGCACCAAGGACAGTGCTCATAAAGTGGTCAAAATCTAAATTTCGCTAGGTACAGTATTTCAAATGGATGGATGTAGGAGTCAAATTTTTATAAAATTTTTACTGTCAGTGAAACCTCATCCAAGGATAGAATATTGAATGATCACAAATTATAGTTACCCTATTTTTGCTGTACATACATGCATTTAATCAGATTTCTTGGTTGTATGTGCTCTTGCTTGTTAATAATGTATGACAATTATAGTTACTCTGGTGCATAACAATGATTCCTTCACTACACTATATGGAGCTGATATGAACACTAATTTGTGACCAAACATTACCACTGACTCTCACACATACAGCTTCATTATCAGCCATACTCAACGTCTTCACATTAAAGAGATGTCAGCAACAAAATTCTTAATATGTACATGTACTTTGTAGTGACAATACATGTTCATTGACAAAAGTATAACACAAACATTACAATATTCAATAACAGTTACTGTATTAAAAAGTGCGTTCATTTGTTAACTTGTTTTACAAGTAACTCCTCTACAAACAACACAACAAGCTTCTTGCTCTTTTTTCAGACCTGACAGACATACAGTTGCTTTCCACTCACAGACGAAACACTGTCCAAGTCACACACATGGAACCAAGACTTCTTTGCGTCAAGTGCATTTTTACCATGTGAGACATGCACTAAGGGTGTGTGCAAGTGTTCTAGCATTTCCATGATTGTGTTTTAGTTTCCCTTGTGATCTTTTGTCCATGCATTCACCTCTCATGCAGAAGATACACAATTACAGTAAAAGACAGTGTGCTGAAGAGTGACATGCAGGGTAGAAGATTATTGAGACTTCACCTTTCTTGAAATAAGAAAGTTTACTTTTCATCAGAAAGTTCACCCTTAGGTGAGATAAGGGGCTGAACATTAAAAAGTGGGGCTGCAAGCAGTAAAGGAAAAGTACATGCAAGATTTGACTGTACTGCTTTTGCCATAATCTATGTCACAGACCTCAATGTACTACCTTAAAATAGGCTAGCAAAAGCTGCACATTCTTTAATGTTTGGTTACAAAACATACGGATGAAAGAGAGATATAGTAGGGTAGTGAGTGCGGTAAGGTTTTTATTTTTTTAGAGATGACATGCAGTAGTACCAGGGATGCATAGCAAGGGTTACTCACCAGTGAGACAGCATAAGCAACATCATCAGACCTCTGATGTACACACATGTCATGGACAGACAGAGGGGAGAGCAGTCAAAACATTGCACTAATCGTCATACCAGTACCCAGTTAGTACATGTATACACACCTCATTATAACAATCACATCAAATTTCTGGATCAGAGAAAGACACAGACTGCTTTCCTGTTAGAAGGTTAATCAAGCTATGTGAAATATCTTTAGAGTCAAACATCTGTAAAGCATTTCCAATCTTCAGAATCCAGAGACATTGATGAAAGCAAAACTAAGAAGAAGAAAAAAAGAATGAAAGTAGAGCAAGGTATGACAAATATATTTGGAAAAAAAATTGGAAATAATAGTAAAACTGAATTTGCTCCAATCAACTTAAGCCAAATCTGACATGAAGGGAAGAATGGAAAAGTAAAATCTGGTCTGACAAAAAGAGGATTACATTTACATGCATATACAATGTACGTACATGTACATGTACATGTATAATTAACCAATGGCTTATAATAAAGAAAAACTTTCTATGCTAAATAATCAGGTTATGCACTAATGAAATTTTCCAAGAATCGGTCTTCATATCTTCATTTGGTACACGTTCTAAATCACCAGCTATTTGATGTGAGTGTAAAATGAGGAGTGAAGTACCAACTAGAGTTCCTGTACTCCTAGAACCTACTTACCTACGGTGTTAAAAACTTACCAGTAAGTGCCTAACCGTAAATGTAGTCACCCCCTTTGCACACCAAGTACAGCACACACCATGGCGAGGGAGGGGTGCCCGGAAAGTGTGACATACACACACACGAATGGACGGACGGAAGGATGGGTCGATGGTGAGTAGACAAGAATAAAAACCAATCAGAGGGGAGAAGAGGAGCGGGTGGGCCGCAGGATTAAATTTCACAATCTCAATAGAGCTATAGTTTGGTGAATTTGAACAGTTGGTTACAATTCAAGAAACAAAGAATAATCACCACGTTTTATATTGAATTATAGCATTAACTCTGGGAATACCACTTGAAGAAAAAGTTGTGAAGAAGGTAAAGTTATTTACAAACAATACAATTTTCAATCAAAAATAAAATTTGATAATGTATAATATCATATATATGAGCTCCACCCAGAGCAAATGAAAAGGAAAGCAATTAAAAGCAAAGCAATGCTGACTATAAATGCATTAAAATGATCAGTTAGAGCAATGGTAAGCAATGATGAAGTTGTACAAGATCTCCTGTCAAAAATGGTAAAAAGGTGAAGGGAATATCATGATGTGTGTAATGAAGAAGAGGATGGGTTAGTTTCTGAACCTTTCATACAAAGAACTTTCTGGGCTTGTTTAATGGTAACTTTTGGAAAGCATGGTAAATTTAATGTTGGTCTTGAGCTTCAACCCATAATCTAACTGTATGCATGAAGTAATTCACAACTTGGTCTCTATAAAGTATAAACTTTCAAACTTCAAAGGCAGGGCAGCATGTTTGAAGCCCTGCAGTATAAGGGATATCTTTAAGTGTCTAACTTCAAGTATATCAAATATTACAGAATTATATCACTTCGCTGAGCTTGTTGGAACAACGAGGACTAGTTGAATATGCAACTACTGCAACAGGAAAGAGGTAGGAGCAGGTAAGCTTCAAAAATTTTTTTTTACTCCAGTTTGAATGAGTTAAATTTTTTTGTCAAAGTCAGAAGGTCATCCTTGAAAATATGTTTTTTGAAAAATAGTTTGTGAGTCATGGTGAGATTTCTTGATCTCTGACAATAAAGTAGCTTTCCCTGGTATGATTGTGATACAAAATAATGCCCTGATGTCACTTGAAACTTAATGTTGAGCATTGCAACAACAGGTTGTTAGTGGGGCAGAATGTGCATTCACACACAGACTCCTCAAACAACTGTCATACACACTGTGTACTACATAGTGCTGGTGGGTCAGTGGACACCATATAACCCTTGCATGACACCCTGTAAGTGTTAGTTGCACAGCCAACATCTGTTGACTTGAGACAGTCTGCTAGTACTGTACTACAGTCAGCTAGTGTGCCTAAAACTACAAGGATACTACTACCATAAATGTGCAAGTAAGTGAAAATAACCTTAACCCAGCCTGCAGGTATAGACATGCTAGAAAATATATTGCAGTCAAAGTTGAAAAATATAATATTACACAAAAAGAAACAAAATTGACACTCCAAAACTTTGGCACAATGGCTGATCAATACTTTCAAAGTTTGGGTCTTGATAAAAGTAAGTAAAAACACACTGCTTTGAATAATGTTATTCTTTGTACATTTATGACAGTATGTATTGCCAACATACTGTAATAGGAAATTCAACAGTAGTACTCTGTGTAATATTCCATTTCCAACAAATGTAAATTTACTTTAAAATATATTTCACTGCCCTTTTTTGAATGCTGACAATACACTTTGTCTGATCGGATCATTTGCAATGTATTTCTGTTTGAATTTGTTGAAAACTTAATAGAAAAACATTGAACAGTCCCAAACACCCATCACCTAATGTATGGTGTTTTAAAAGTGCCAAAAAGATACACGTATCTGCTTTGCTGTTTTGTGTGCACACAAAACTATCTAAATTTGTCATCAAAGCTTATACTGACAAAAAAGTAGACCTGCTTTCGTTACAGGTAATGCTTAAATACTTTTGGATGAGAAGATCATCAATCTATTGTTCAAAAGTCATCACACTCACCTGTTTTCTTAGTAGCAGCTCCCCTAAAGTGTTCAGCAGCTTGTAATAGATCTCAAACCATGGCAGATAGCTGGATCAACAACATATTAAACGGCATCATGGGGAGGGGAGGGACAACATGGAACAAGTACAGGAAAAAGTTATTGCTACTAAATGTATATCCATTACATAATGAACACACGTGTAAGGTTGCATGTTCATGTCCCTAACATAGTCCTACATGTAGGTGAAAATACTCCAAACTACTACCTTACCTGTTATTTTGAAACAGATTTTGACCATTCTAAATGATGTACAAAAAGTGAATAGTAAAATGGTAAAAATGCACCATTTTAACTTAAAATTCTCCCAAACTCTGTATCATGGAAGGTAGATGCAGTCGGACCACCTACAATACTCAGGCCTGTATTGCTCACCGCCCCCAAAATTTGGACTCCTTATAAGAAAATCCTAGCTAAAAGATTGTAGATGACTATATGTACAGTATCTGAAGCTGACCTGAGAATGCATAGGCACGACCGTGTCCCAGGGGAGTGTCGACAGAACCCGAAGCGCTGCTTACTGTCGATGTCGGTCAGCACGAATGTGAAGTGTTGGCCACTGACCGGGGTAGTGCTGTGTGACAAGAACACACTAGTACTAAAAGATAATATGGAATTATAATAGGGGTAGTTAGCTGTTAACTGGCTTCCATCCCCTTGCTGCCAGGGAATAATCATGCACACACACACAGACGTAATAGAACACTGTTGTATTCACATGATTCACTAAAACCAGGCCAAACTCCCCAGGTCCCAGTCCGAATGCGTGGACTGTTCCATTAGCGGGTGAGCTAACCTATTCTAAGTAATCTAACATTAGCAACCGATAATCACCTCAAACAAAAACCCATATTCCTACCTGGCAATGTCAAGGGGGAAACAAAACTTGGGCATCATCTTCAAAACTCCATCCTGTAAATACACAATCTCATTAATTTTTCATGAATACCGTTATCAATACAAACATTTATAAGTAAAAAAATAAATGATCATTGACACATTTTAGTTGGCCCTAAAATAGTACTAGAATAGGGTTGAATTCATGTAATGGGCTAAAATGTAAGCTGTAGTAAAGCCACCCTGCAATAGTAGCTACCAGAATAAGCATCATGCTTCATCTTAATTCAGAATGACAAAAGAAAGGCTCACTGGTTGGTCAGTTTTATTTTCTTGAAGAATTTGAGCAAAACTCACCACTCCTTGGAAGTCCTTTGGATATTTCCATGCTATCTCTGGATCTGATGACAAATCAAAAAAAGTTTCAATGTCAGTGATTCACTGAATTTTCCGCACATGTACTAAAATGATAATTTTCATAGAAATAAATCTTCACTCACACTCACTATCATCTTGACCTAAAGTTGTCCATAGATCCTTTAATTATTCCTCTTATCTATATTACACAAAAAATTCATACACTAGTATTTTGGCACTAGTGGTGCGGCATGGTGTGGCATCTCACGTAAATTATTATCATCTTCATGGAGGTTATATTTGCAATAGTGTCTGTGTGTGTGTGTGTCTGTCAACAAGATACCTAAAACAGCTGGATTGATTGGATTCATACTTTGTGTGTTGGTGGTGTGTGACATACACTGGAAATGATTAGATTTTGGGCAACCTAGAGGCTTCAAACGACAATTCATTATATGTATTACAGAGATCTTCATTGCTAGTGGAATGATGATTTTGCAGTGGAAAGGTCCCCACAAAAACTGTAAATATTTCACGATTTGTACATTACAGTTAAGTGCACCTTTCACTTGATAGATGAAAGTCAAGATATAAACATAGCAAGACATAAAGATGGGAGAAAGCCAAAGGTCATTCTGAATTACACAGAAATGAATAACTTTTCAACAGTTTGACTCTACCTTACATATGCTTGTTGTATGTACATGCATATGTAAGGTACAGTTTAGACTGCAACTTAGGCACTATTAAAGTATTATATACATTGTCACAGTGATCAGTCACAATCACATGGAGTTCTCTGAATAAACATGAAACTTACACACACACTCGTATATAACATGGTATTAACACTACCCTGGATTACCATCTCTTCCCTGAATAAACTGCTATCATTCATGAATAGCCCTGTCTGCTATTTTTACCTCTGACATTACGCATGGATCACATGATAATCATAACATGGTCGACCCTGACATTATGGTACAAAATGATGTATGTGACACGGGTGAGGACACCAGTTATACTCATCATCATGCCATCCAAAAGCAGTGTCCCTCTCATGCAACAGACCTGAGACTGACTCACTGAGTCAGCTTATGCTGCTACAGATGTGCCCTACGTGGCAGAGACTGTCTGATGTATGTGACACTGGTGAGGACACCAGCTATACTCATCATCCAAAAGCAGTGTTCCTCTTGTGCAACAAACCTGAGTCAGCTTACACTGTTACAGATGTGCCTTTTAGGTAGCACAGACTGTCAATTCATAATACGCATACATTTTGCCATAGCTGATGCTATTGGACTGATGAGAATTAGGATTTTACCATGGACAATGCTTATTACTGTAAATGCAGAAACTTTCGCGTTGGTTTAATGTTCGCGGTTTTCGTGGTGGCCGCTTCACCACGACTTTAAATCCACCGCGAACATTTTTTCATGCCAGTAAGAGACTACAGTGCACGGTGCTACAGCGAACTTCAAATCACCGCGAAAAGTCCTTTTTCCCTATACCGCGAAACTAAATCCCCGCGAACTTAAATGCATTTACAGTAATTGCTAACTGATAGAGGCCATACACCTGCACATGTATAGGTTACTCTAATATCTTTAAGACATCATGAAGACACCTGATCAGATGATGCACAAAATATACGTGCATGACTTTTTTTTAGGCTGACGGTTTCCAGACAGTCACGACTGTGTGTTTTGGATCACACTTGGCATGTGTCCAATCTTCAAGGTTACATGTTATAATGCAACAGACAGATTTGTATACATGATCACCTTGTTTGGTGTAAACAAACTTGTTTGTGCCACCAAGGAGGGCATTAACTAACCAGGATGGCAATCAGCCCAAGCAACAAGTGCACACTGCACCAGAGTCTGCCCTAGAACTTAGTAGAAGATCATTAGTTGCCAATCTTCAGGCATATGTAGCAGTTGGGTTTGATGTCAGTGCATCTAGAAGTGTTATGTACATTTTCCTTGATTTTGTAGGTCTGTAAAAACCTTGCACCATCAGAAAAACATACAAACACCAACACCACCAAATATGTTCAAAACAAGCTTAACTCCTACTAGCCTGGATACCAGACCCAAGCCCAGTATTTTTAAGATCGGGCTGGGGTCTGGTATCCAGGCTATACTCCCATATCTGCTTGGAGACATGTAGCAACCTGCTGTGGAATGATCTGGTTGGATCCAGACCATATCTCCCTAGAACAGCTGGTAGCCCTGAGGTCATGACCTCAGCTTTACACCCTGCTGTCTGCCTGGCAGAAATAACCACACCACCCACAGAGGTCTGTAATCATCGGCATTACCTCCCAAAATCAAGCCCTGCAGTACAAAAATAGTTGACTCTTTTAAAAAACAGGACGTAAAGGATTAAAGAAACGAAAGCGTATCATTTGATTAAAGTAAGCTACATTTGTATATATAAATTGAGGTTACCTTGTCATGAATTACGATTGATAAGTCTCAATCTACATCAGATTCACATTATTGAAAGAAATTGTCTCTTCATACTAACAGACTGGGTAAAATAGATTATCTTCTTGCGTGGTGATCATTTTCCTTCACAGCTACATCATTTACTTCACGCAATCTACAAATTACTACAAATTTCTTTTATGGCTCAACAATTTAGGGCAAGGTCATCCTAGCAATTAAAATACCCCTTGTGTGTTCATCCAATATAACTTCAGAGGGAAGAGACAGTTCCAAGGACTGTAAATTCACAAGTAATGACTGCACGTTTTACTTCAAATTTTATGTTTACAAATGTCATATCAAACCAGTGCACAGGTGTAATTCTGTAGCAATTCAGTTTTCTTTACGAGTCTCGTCTTTAACGTCACTCTTATTGCGTGACAAGGTCTAGTGAAGACACAGCTTCTTCCGTTTGGATCTTGGACCTTGGCGCCAGGGTCTAGACGGCTGCCAAATAGTATAACCATAATCCCTGCCAGTCATGCTGTACAAGTGAATCTACAGCCTATAGGATTTTCATTTCTGTTCTTAGCTTTTAGTCTTCACTTTTTGACTGAAAATTCTTCTCTACAGAGTTTTGCATAGTAGCTTGGAATCCAGTCTGCTGGGGTGGTATGACTTGTCTATTTCTGTGGAGCCTCAAAGGAAGTATGGACGATAAATGACGGTATCAAAAGAGGAACCATACAATTTCCTGCTTCAGTCAGGCATGCAGTGGAATCCAACAGAAGGGAAAGAGGGAAACATTGGAAGCACAACATACATCATCCACATCCATTATTGTTCTGGCAACTATGATAATAAATATACAGCTGGAGTTGGACTCCTAGGAGACACATGAAATAGCTGAGCATACAACTCGATAGTGGAGCGGTTTTCTTGTAGAACAGTAAATGAAGGGCTTGGAGCAAAAGAGATTTGAATTTTTTTTAATGTTCTACCTTCCACACACGTGGCCCTAATTTCATGACCACCTGATATTCTGACCTTGCCCCATGTAATCAGAGGGTAATCAGAAGGTAGTAAAGTCCAAATTACACTAATCTAAAGTGGATCCAAGTTAAATTGTAATAATGAAACATCAATCAAAGTCAGGCCTGCCACAATTACTTGTTTGGTGCAAAAACATGAACTTGTGATTTAGACTTTCATAAATGTAAATGGTTCCACATCAGAAAATAACTAACCTTAGTTTAGATAAGTTCACTGTTGCTAAACAATAGAGGAACTGATCATGAGAGTAACCTTCCTCCTGATCAAGTAGCCTTTTCACCACAAGTTCGTGCAGACTGCATAAGGCTAATGACTAAGATATTTTTCACACGAAAACCAAGGTGCAATGTACAAAAAGCAAGGCCGTCTTGACAAAGTTATTTACATGTATCTTAACAGGTAGTTGCTGCCTAGAGTATAAAATTTTGTTCGGAGATTACTTTTTCAGTAATTTCTTGAGAATCCCTCCCCAAAGATTCACTCTAGTCATAGTGCACTGATATGTATGAAATATATGGAATTCCCTTTCTTCAAATTCTTACATAGAGAATCTAAGGGCAACCAGAGTCTATCTGTAGCACCAGTTCCCTGACTGAGTTAATCATCTGGCTGCTATCCTAAACTAACACATCCTGCTGACAGCCTTGAAGGGAAGTAGCATTCCCATGTCAGCGTTCAACCCACCATGCTTACTTTTCTCTTGGTATTTCCACTGAGTCATTTGTTTCCTGGGTCTTTCTGGAACTCCATGTGCACAGTATGAGCTGTTTATACCAATACTTTCACAATCTTATGATAATATGCAGATTCTTACAAATCATTTGTGGGAATGCTCGTCATACAGATTTCTGAGGTGTATACAGTTCAGGTTTGAATATAATTAGAGTTTAGACAATATAGAAAGTTTCATTAAGGATGTTATATGAGATATATAACGTCCTTGGTTTCATAAAACACTTTTGAGGCAACGCAGAACTGTATTTACATCTGATGGCACATGTAGTTTCTACACTTCTTTGCTTAAAGGTACATATATAAGGCTCCACAATAACGTTTGGTGAGTCTGTCTCATGTGTTTACTTCCACCATGACAGTCTCATATTCCAAATAGAAGAAATTCTATGGTTCCATACCATAAATGTTATGATGGCTTCAGTGAATGTAGACAAACAATGACACAATGATATATTAGGATAGTTGCCATAACATGATGATGGGTGTGTATGTCCATGTCCATGCTTATGCCCATGTTTGGAAAAGTCCAACATCACATAATTTCATACCCATATGACATCATAATAGCCTTGGATTGATGTACATGCACCAATGGGACTGTAAATTAATATTGCATAGACAGACATTGGCATGACATAATGATTGTCAGATTTTTGGCTAGTCAATGTATGAACAAATATAAAATGGTGCAACTGTATCATCTGGTCCTTCCGTGTACATCATAAATGGGAACTTTAAAAATCCAGTTTTCAAACAATACAAAAGTATGGACATACAAAAGTATCCTTTTAATATAAGATACATACAAGTGTGGGGCAGGTACATTATAAATATCCTCATGTACTTGTTGGCAATAACTAAAATTTCAGTCTCATTTTGAGACGTCTGACAGTACAAAATGGTATGCTGTATTCTAAAGACAAAAGATGTTCCCTTAACAATCATTCAAATCACCTTGAGGTAATGTCTATACAGCCTTTTTTGTGTAACAACTGCCTGGGGTCATACTGATAGGTAAGCTAGCCTGTCAGCATCAGTCAGCAGACAGGCATGCATACAGTACTTCAAAGACTTCAAGAGTCAACAAGACAAGAATGCTTTGGAAAATGCAGGACAAAATTCCATAACCTGATTAGAGGTTACTCTATACTAGATACAGCTAAGCCATGGGAAGTAATTAGATAAACCCATACCATAACACATACAGCTATGATGTAATGTAATTATTGTAGGTTCCCTGGGGGAATTCCTTGAATGAGGTTACCTCATTCAGAAAGAGATCTAGAGCTTATATAACCTGGAGCAATGAAATGGGTTGATAAACATGGCCACTTACTGAATTGTTATTCTCACAAATATTTGTAATGATGTAGACATGCACATACTGCACAGCTCTAGGTTAACACAATAATGTACACGTAGCGGAAATATTGTTGTCATGATTTTGCAGCAGCGAGGAGGTACACCCCCCCCCCCCCCCAAAAAAAAACCTCTTGGAATATCTAAAATTCAACATTGCAGTACATTCAGACAGCATGTCAATTCAAGTATATTTGTATGCACTTATATTTTTCTTCAGAAAAAATTCCTTTCTCTTTACTGCCTAATTCCTACACCAACATGGGTAATACATAGTATGTGTACCTGCACCAATGTATCTGTACACCATAGCCAGATGTTGACCTCTTGAACATATAAGTGTAAAACCCACCTTTGTTCCTCTCACTTGGAGCAGACACTTCCACAAAACACTCAAACGTCCTGTCAGGGTTTTCCCTGCAGACAAAACAAGAACAAGGGGTCAGGACATGTCATGTACACGGAACATGGGGAGAACTAACAGTTTATACTAACACTCTGTGACAGAGATATCAAAATGTGCATACCACAGAAAAGACTAAAATATTCTGTGTAATGCCTTCATGACTTAAACTCTGTAGCATCCTTTTGGCATGTCTGTGGCAATAACATCTGAACAATGCAATTGGAAGACAATAGTATTGTCTTATAGTCAATACTAACTCAGTATAAACGGATCCCATCTTCAATACCCAAACTATAATATGACTTATATTAGGTTTGAAGGTTGACATAAAATATAATATCATATTATATGTCAACCTTCAAACCTATGTCATATAGAATTAATTGCTGTGCACTGCTTGTTGCATTCATCCCTGGATAGGACACCCAGGGTGACCTACCATGATTTTAATTAGATTTGCAGGTTGAATACAGATATGGGATAACTCAGACATGTTATCAACCTGATACATGTGTGACAGTGTTAACTTGCATGGTCATGGAAACTGTATTTAGGTGGGAATGACCTGAATTCTAATTTTGACTTCCCTTCAAATTGACCAACACTCTCTTGTCAAGATAATGAGGTATTAGAATTGCATGTTTTCTTTTCTTTTTTGTTATTTAACAATACCAGCAGTGGCCAGATGGTGTTTTGGTACCACAGCTGCAATCATACCTTTGGTAGACAATACCACAACTAAAACATCTCAGTCTCAGCTCAAAACTGCTATTCATATTAAGATAATCTGATTTGTCAAAGGTATCAAAAGCCAGATACAGTATTTGCTAGCAACAATGGAGAGACGTCAGAAGTATTCAACAGAGCAGGTCATGCCTCATGTAAATCTATGACAGCTGTTGTAGTTCTACTTCAGTCGATCTGAAGGCTTCCAGCCATTTGAATCATCAGCAAACAGCAAAAGGTAGAGATGTGCCAAGTCTTCTAATTTAAAGATAATCTAAATCTACGTTACTGTTTTAATGAAACCCTTCAAATATGCCATTCAGATGTGTACTGTGGCTGCACGTATAAAATCACACCCACCAAAATTATCCAAACAAAGCTACATACAAGGCCCGCCCCCAAACATGCCGACTGACGGATATGGCCCTTCAAGACACAACGGAGCCAGGTTTACGGTTTCCTTGGTGGGATAGAGGTCTACAAATACTCGGGAATTATCTACTAGACTGTACAGTACAACTGAATTATGGTAACGATTAGCTGATGTCAGCGCCAGTGTCAACACTGCCCAACCATGACGGCCGCAACAGGCAGACCGAATGTTTCCGGTCAAGATAGACGCCCATATCTCCGCTAATATCACAAGCTTGGGCACAAATTTCTCACTCACTTCAGCCTGGACGCCATCGTGGTTGAATCGCTGCCACCACGCGGTGTGTCGTGTTGAGTAGAGCCGTAGAGGAGGGCAGAGACGAGCGGAACCCAGCGCCCGTACTTTCACCCAGCTGCCGCCATCTTGTGACTTGCCAAGCCTGCGGGGCATGCTGGGACAGCCACTTCAGATTGACCTTTAACCTTCCATCAGTCTGGGATCTTGGTTGGACTGGAATTTTAATCTTGGCAATGGTTTTCTTGAAGTCTTTACTTAGAACACCCTGTCACAACCTGTACTTTAGAGCCAGTGTGTTGAAAGCCTCAGGGTGTATTGAGAAGAATATCTCACGCAAGATGTCAGTCCATCTGTTCAATGAAGCTGATCACGCTGAGTTGTATCAGAAGTTTCGCCCAACATATGGTCCAGAGTTGGCAGAGAAAATAGTGACATTTGTTAAGGACAAGGTTGTGTGAACATTTCAGTGGTGTGGACGTTGTAACCTGTCTTTGCTGCTTAAATGATGTGATATATTTTTGTGGAATCTGTCGTTGTTATCGGTTATACTTATAGCAGATTCCAACTTGTTTCCCATACAAGGAAGTGAGCAGCACTAAAAGTCAGCTCAGCTTTATTGTTTCCTCATTTCAATCCTTTTATCAAGACTGATAACTGTCATACCAATTGATAACTAACATATTGATATCTGAACACCTCTCAGAAAACCACACCCCTGGACCAGGCTGTTGACATTGGCTGTGGATCTGGCCAGAGCACAGTGATCCTGGCGCCGTACTTTCAGCGGGTCATGGGCATCGATGTCAGTGAGTCTCAGGTTGCCATAGCAGCAGCGCAAAACAAACTCAGTAATGTCCAATACAGGTACATATGCAATGTTTCCTGATAGAGTAGTTGTTTTGTTTTTGCCCACTTTGCCAGAAACAAATTGTTTACTATATATACAATGTATCTGATAGTGATACAAAGCAAAAGATGAACCAAGACAGATCATATATATTATATATGATACTTAGGAAAAAATTACAGATGATGATACAGAGCAAAGATACAACACATTGATGGACTGAACTGGCCTGTAAAATTCGACTGACATCATCTAAATGTAACCATGGAATATTCAGCAGGTCGATAGCATCAAAACTTTGATACAAACGTATGCGCATAACAATGATGTAAGGGCCTCAGGTTATAATTATGAATGTGTGTTCATTCTCTAAGTATAACAGCATTATCTCTTGTCTATTTGATTTCCAGAGTAGGAGGTGCGGAGCATATTCCTCTTCCTGACTCCAGTGTAGATCTGGTCACCTGTGGGACCTCAGCCCACTGGTTTGACTTTCCCAAGTTCCACAAAGAGCTGGACCGTGTTCTAAGACCTCTTGGCTGTCTGGCCATCTACTGTTATAGCATTAACTATCTCAGCTATAAGGACACTACTCAAGAACTGAATAGAATTTTTGATGAGGTGAGCCATGGCTTAGTAGTTACACTAAAACATCACTACTGTCTTTGGGAAAGATTACAACATGTAAAAATTTTTTGATGACAAGTAATCCAGAGAGTGAACAGACCAAATTTGTTTTCAGGTAACGTTAATGTACACCTCCACATTTCTGGTATCTGTATTGTCCTAGCTAGAACCAGGATTATCAGAAAAGCCCTCCTTGCCAGAACAGAGTACATGTCTGTTTCTCATCAAATCACAACCTGTAGGTATGTTGATTTGTCCTGAAGTGACCCAATGGTTTGACTCCTGGAGGGTTTCTTGTAAACTGCATACTTATGCCAGGTGACCGCCTTTTAGCTATTTAGATAGAATCAGTGAAGGGTTTGATGATCATATGAATGTGTAAAAGAGTGTTGGTATTGGGCAGATTTTGCAGCTATTCAATCAAAAATATTTTCTGTCACTTTCCTATAGTTTTACTTTGGTCCCATTCATGACTACTGGCATGAGAAGCGGTGGCATGTTGACGACAAGTATCAACGCATTCCAATGCCTTACGAGGGCTATGTCAGGTAAGGTTACAAGAGCAATCATGGAACAGTTTCTATACTAAGATGCCATCTTATTAAGGTATGTATGACTATGAGTTACTTCCTGTCTGCAGACTGTATCCTACCTCAAAATTTGTGAGAACATGCTTGTGTGTTTCTAGGAACTATCACGACTTCATCCTTTACATTTTAAGTGGATCATATTTGATATGTGTGTGTGCCCCACCCTACAGGGATGACTCCATGACTATAGAGATGGACTACACCTTGCCTGGGTATATCGGCTACCTGTCCACTTGGTCATCCTACAGGGAATACTGCAAGCGCTACCCTGAGGACAATGGTGCCATTCTGCAGAACCTTCAACAGAGGTACATGTACCCGGGCACGCAAAATTGCTTCAGAAGTAAATTGTGATGTAGTCATCTCTGTGGAGTATACAATGACAATATTCTGATAGTAATTTACATGACCTTATACTAAATGCATCTACCAGTGGCTGCTGTGTAGTGACCCTAGTCGGCTCTACTCACCACCTGCAAGAGGATGAGTGAGTGAGTGAGTAGGTGTGAGAGAGTGTGAGTGAGTGTGAGTGAGAGCGTGAGTGAGTGGGTGTGAGAGAGCGAATGAATGAGTGAGTGGGTGTGTGAGAGAGAGTGAGTGAGTGAGTGAGTGAATGAGTAAATGCATCTACACCAAATCAATGGCTCAGGGAGATTCATTGTGATTACAAATCCAGTCCCTCAGACATATGTTCTTGTCGCATGCAACCAAAACATTGATCTAGACAACATGTATAAAAGCTCCTTGATAAGGTGCAAAAGAATCTGACAAGTAATATCAATACTATAGATTTTACTCGCTGTCTGATTGGGTAGCCAAATGTGTTATGACTTTATTCATTATTACTAGAAGAACTGGACAGATGAAACTTGAACCTTGTCAATACAACTCTCTGTTCCCCTATATTCCTTCTTCAGGTTGTATGAAGCCACCAAGGCCACCATACCACCAGAGGAAGTGATCATACATGCATCTTATCCTGTTGTCTTACTCATGGCCAGGAAACCACACGTGGAACAAACATCATCATAAGCAGATTTCCCTATAATTCTGAGGGATCACAGCTCATTGACAAAAAAATACAAACAATGTTAATAATAAGTAATGGTACACATCTGCTGCTATCATTTTGTTTGAGAATATCATGCTCCACAGCATGAATATTTCCAAAGATTTACACAACCAGGGAAATAGTTAGACAGTTGGAATGACTGAAAATATTTCCTTAGTATCAGATCAAGACAAATAAATGCATATATTTAGGAAAAATCAAAAGCATTTACATGTATAGATATATATAATGACACAGTGACCTGGAATGGAAGCACTGTAGCATTGAACATTATATTTTTTTTTTTTTTTTTTTTTTTTGTTCTTTCTTTTTATTCATTTCAAAATAAGGAGAACAAAATCATGGCACAACAAACAAAATTCGTGACGCACATGCATGACAACAAAACTGATACATAAAACCAGTAGACAATAAGAACCATAAAAATTAATGAGAAATTATGAGGACCCCGGAAAATAAATTAAACAATGGCTAAAGGAAACTTAAATCAATACAACATATAGTTTACCCCACTTCCCGATGTGTTTAGGCATTTTGTCTAATCTTTTTGCAATGATGCATTCTAATTTATGGACATAAGACACAAATGAAATAAAACTAGATAATTCTAATTTCTGTTGTCGATACTTGAAAATATAAATCTTAGCTAAGAGGATAATAAGATTTGACAGAGCTGGGCAACGGTCACTTAAATCACCAAAGATGACATTGAAAACATTAATATGCAAATGAATATTTGTAAGATTGAAGAACCACTCATCCACCTTGGACCAGAAATTAGCAACAACTCTACAGTCCCAAAACAGGTGAATGACCGTCTCTTCTTCTTCATTGCAAAGGCTACACCTAGGAGAGTTTATTAATTTCCAAGTGAACAATGTTTTATTAACAGTTAAAAATTTAAAAAGCAATTTATACTGAAACATTCTGGTGTGGGTATCTATAGAGAGCTTGTAGGGTAGGCAGTACACTTGTTTCCAAGGTATGGGTATATCAAAATATTCTTCCCAGGAAAGTTGTATTTTATATGAGGGTTCACACAAATTGGTTTCTTTCATAAAAAAGATATACAAATATTTGTTAATCTTCTTCTTCTGACACCAAGTTCTGTCCCTACAAATGGGCATACAAACACGTAAATCTGGAGATGGATGTTTTAAAGACGATTTCCAATAAACTGGAATCGCTGAAGTTAATTGAATATATTGAAATTCCGGACAGGTATTACCAAATTTTAGCGAGAAGTTTGTATAAGAAAGCAATTTGTTTTCAGAATCTAAAATATCATTCAAAAATCTTACCCCCGCTGTGTCAAAAGATGAAGAGAAAAAGGGTTTCCCGGCAATACGTATTTTAGAATTGAGACAAAGAATTTGCTGCTTGATTTCCTCCACCCCCTCAGGCGGTCGTAACTGGAAACGAAGCCAAGCCTGTATAACTTGTTTGAAGAAGGAGCTAATGGGTGCTGGTTTACCCAAAAGATTGTCAAAGTCACATGAAGTAAGTTGTGCAAAAGGAAACAAACTTGTTCGAAACAACGGACAGGACATAAATAAAAATTTGGAACAAAACCATTCCTTGTTAAGTTGAAGTTTGGGTACCCATGAGGCTTTTAATGTTAGGTCCACGGCACGCAGATTTCGCAGTTTAAGACCCCCTTGTTCATATGCACTATAAATAGTTTTTCTTTTAATACGTTCAGGACCACCACCCCAAAGAAATTCAAATATTTTCTTTTCATATTTGTCAAAAAAGTCCGGTGGAGGGGTCGAAAGAGAGCTGAGTAAGAAAATGAATTGTGTTACAATAAGTGTATTAATCAAGGTAATCTTACCCATAAGTGTTAATATCTTTGTTTTCCAAGGATATAATAATTTGTCAATTTTCATTAATTTTCGATCAAAATTAATCCGAATAATGTCGGATAAAAGTACTGGAATGTGAATACCCAGGAGATCTATGGGGCCATCAGTCCACTGAACGGGTAAGGGGCAGGGAAGGCAAAAATTTGTACCACATAGAGAGCCAATACGTTTTATTATACACTTGTCAAAATTCGGAGTTAAACCTGATAACGAAGAAAAATTTTCCAAGTCGGTCACTAAAGCGTAGAGAGAGCCAAGCTTCGGGGCTAGGGGGAAATTACAATCGTCGGCATACTGAGAAATTTTTGATACTACACCATAAGTCGTTAGTCCTTTAATTTCTACATTATTTCTAATTTTAATAGCTAAAATTTCCACTCCTAAAATAAACAGATATGGAGAAAGAGGGCAACCCTGGCGGACTCCACGGGACAAGGGGAAAGAATGAGAAATATGTCCATAATTTATAACCATACTACAAATGTCTTTATATAAAATTCTAATCCAGTTGATAACTCCCGCACCAAAACCAAAGTATTCAAGGGTTTTAAAAATAAAATCAAGTCTAATGGTATCAAATGCTTTTTCAAAGTCTGCTACGAAAATTAATCCAGGTAAGCTATTACGATCATAATATTCTATAATTTCTAATATTCGACGTATACTGTCACTGATGCATCTCCCTTGTAGGAAACCCGTCTGATCAGAAGATATTAAATGTGGAATAATTTGTTTCATACGCAGGGCTATGCATTTGGACAATATTCGTGAATCACAATTTAACAATGTCAAGGGGCGCCAGTTTTTAATTTGAGAAGGGTCTTTATCCTGCCCCGTGGAGTCTTGCTTAAGAAGTAGAGAGATGAGTCCGGTTTTTTGTGTATTTGATAAATGACCTACCCGATAAGAGTAATTAAACGAATCCAACATCGTTTTTTTTACAAGATTAAAGAAGACTTTGTAAAATTCCACAGGTAGGCCGTCTAATCCGGGTGCTCTTCCCGAAGAAAATGACTCTATTGAATCCCTCAGTTCCCTTTCCGTAATTAAACCATCACAACTTTTACGTTGTTCCAAAGACAAAGATACATGGGGTGGATAAGGAAAGAAAGATTCAAAAGCATCACATTCTAAGGAAATAGGTGGTTCTTTAAAAGAATAAAGTGCCGAAAAGAAATTTACTTGTTCCACTAGGATTTCCTGTGGGTCCGTTTTAATTAATCCCTCTGTCGTAACAAATTTAGTCATGTTTTTCCTAGAATTGCCTCTACTGATCATGTTCATAAAAAGTTTTGTGCATTTTTCCCCCTGTTCCATCCACTTGGCTCGCTTCCCCCGGATCATATTATTTGCTTTGGCCTGGTAAAGTAGTTCTAGCTGCTGTTTTTTATCATTTAAACTATGAAAGGTATCTATATTAAAACAAGTATCTAAGTCTTTTTGTAGGTTGACTATTTCACAAGAAAGAGCTAGTTCACTGTCCTTAGTTTGTTTTCTTTTCCACGAAGTAAATTTTATAATATGACCACGAACAGAACATTTAAAAGATTCCCACACAATGTGGGGATTAGCTGAATTCACATTAAACTGAAAAAAACTCGGTGATGAATTCAGAGGTTTCCTTTATGAAAGTCTTATCACTCAAGAAATCTTGATTCATTCTCCAAAAACCCCGACCCCGAGGTATTTTGGAAGTAATTACAGATAAACCGATGAGGGAGTGGTCAGATCTCAGGCTGTCTTCTATAACGACTTTGTCAACAAAAGAAGTTAAGGAAAAAGAAATTAAGAAGTAATCTATTCTACTGGCTTGGCGCCTGCGCCTCCAAGTATAGCGTACCGTTGAAGGGTAATTATATCTGAAAATGTCCAATAAATCTAAATTGGCGCATATAGAATTAATTGCATTACGACTATTCGGGTGATAAACAGAGGACCGATGCCCAGCTCTGTCAAGTTCGGAATTCAAAGTGGTGTTAAAATCTCCAACAATAATGGTATGTAGATCAGACGCAATATGGTTATATATGGTCGTTTCAAGGTTAAAGAAGAAATCGGGGTCGTCAGTATTAGGGGCGTAGATGTTGGCCAGACAAAAACGAGTTGAATCAAGAGTTATGTCTAAAACCATCCACCGCCCTGAGTCATCACTCAGAGTCTGGTGGATGGTGTATGAAATATTATTCTTAAATAGAATTAAAACTCCTCTACTATTACTAAGGCCATGATTAAATAAAGCTGGGCCCCCCCAATCCGACTGCCAAAATTCTTCTTGTTTAACCGTTGAATGAGTCTCTTGTAAACAAAAGATTTGATAAGGTTTATCCTTTAACCAAGCGAATATTTCATGTCGCTTTCTACGGTCGCCTAAGCCGTTAACATTATAACTACAAATGCTTACTTTCTGAACCGCCATCGAAACCAAAAGAAGATAAAGAGACTATTAAAGATATGAACTAAGGGAAGGCGACCGCAGAAAGCGAAGCGGAAAACAAATGGATTACAGTTTACATAAATAATCAAATAACAAGGGGTTCTCATAATTGATAATGACAGAACAAATATCAATATGATTACATCAAACTTAGGACACAAAAAGACGAGATACAACGTGCCATGAATGAAAGCAAAAGATACACAACAGGAGTCACGGGACATTTCGTAGTCAGAGCCAGTCATTCCGATAATCCAACCGTTTTATTACTCACTATACTTCATTTAAGCCGATAAACCGTTGCAAACTTAATAATGAAGGATGTTTAAATAAACGAAAACAAAATTATGCGAATCAAGAACCTATATCTGGCACAAGTTCAAAGCTCAACACAAAACTCTTGTTGAGGGTCACTATACCCCTTTCAAATACAAAAATAAACCATTGAAAAATTAATAGATAAACGAAGATCAAACAAACAAGTAAAAACAACGAAAATTGTGAGGAACGTGAACCTATAGGCAGTTCAAATTCAAAGTTCCACACAAATTCTTGTAAGGAGCATACATCTTTCAAACACAAAAATAACCAAGTAATACATCAATCAAGTCTAAGAAAATTCAATGTTGGGGCTTTATTTATCATAATAAGTTGTATAGAATTATAAAGACGTGAATACAAGTTTGTCACGTACAATAAAGACATATGAAAGTCAATAAAGACCTACTACAAGAGTCAAGCGTTGTAATTGTTGACGACAAATGAAAAGAGGGAAAACAGTCTGAACATAACTAAAGCTGCAGTTCTAGTTCTCAATGCAAGTTTTAGGCAACGTTTCCTCAACAGCCAACAGTTCAAATGGATTAACGCGCTTCGTATCCGGTCGGTCGACAGGTGACGCAGATGCCAGGCGCTTCGCGGCGGTCTTCCTGCGCTGTGTGGAATTCTCCTCAGCTGCGGTGTCTGCATCGCCGTAATCAAGGTCCCGCGGCCCGGTCAGGTGTAGCCGTTTATCACCCTGAGTTGCGCATATTTTCCCATCTATTGTCACCCACACAGAGGAAAAGGGCTTACCGTCTTTGCCATCAGACACCATCTGCCTGGCTTGTGCTAATAAAGCTCTGCTAGCCGGAGACAGATCTGGCCTAATTGAGATGAATTGGCCAGCTTCATTTTTGACACCTTTCAACACACGCCTTGCCTCATACACTTTCCTTTTGGCCAGAAAGGTAGCAAACTTGATTATGACATGTCGACCAGTGCCTTTCCCTAGATAGTGAATGTTGTCGATGTCGGCAACCGCAACATTGACTTTCAGAGTTGACGTAGCGAACTTCAAGAAACTCTCCGGGAGATGTTTATTCTCACAGTTACCCGGGAGTCCCCAGATGCGTAGGCAGTTTTTGCGCGAATACTGATCAGCGTGCAGCTGTCGCGCTTCTAGTGTAGCAATTCTAGCTTGAAGCTCCGCAATGAGGCGACTGTGCTCTACAAAGTTCTCGTCGTGCGAATTCAGAGTGTCACCCATCCGTTCAATGTCAGCTTTCATAGAGTCCATTTTGTCGTTTAACTTGGAGAAGTTAGTAGAGTTCTCAATCTTCATTTCTTCTAATTTGATTAGGAGCGCCTCCATAGTGACAGTGTATGTAAGACGAAACAGAAGACAATAAAAAGTCACCTACTTAGAACATCCTCGGCTCGACATATAGCACACAAACCGTAGTTGGATAATTCAGGAATGGATTCAGGCCTTCATTGTGGAGTCCAGTCCTTTCGCCCGGCCCGGGTTCCTGTTGAGAGTGCTGAGTGCTGCCGCGTCACTTGATGGAGGAGGGGGGCAGCTCACATACACGTCGCCGGTCATGGAGAGCCAAAAACAGCTTTGGAGACGTAAAGTGATCCGGGTTTTCAGTCCTAGTTACTCTCCAAGGTCTTATGCAGCGATGTATACAGGAGACAATCCACCAAATATCCAATATTTTTCTTAATGTTTTTTTTTAATTTTAATTTGTCTGATTTTTAATGAGACCAGTTTTAATTGACTGTGGTTGAGTATGTACATTGTAAGCTGCTGACTTAAGAATGGAGGAAGAAAGAGAAGACAATAAACGGTGAACACAAATTTTTTAATGTCGTAGAACTTCCCACAAGCAGTAGAGCATCCTGACATGTATGTATTGTTTTCTCATGTTCTTCTTTTTATTCAAATGTTTCCATCATCATGGATCTAAATGTAACATTAACTATTTAAATTGATAGAATTTAACAAATCAAGGAATCCAGAATGAGAGACTCTTCGTCACTAATAAAAAGGGGAACCAAGTGACCCCTAAACTAGTATGATGTCACTACACAAAGTGTGTTACCTGATTAATATGATATATCTCCACTTTCTTTCCTATTCTACCTCAGACATGTTGATGAGGTGAAAGTTTGAAAACTAACATTTCTTTTTGGGAATGATACAAAATATGATACATTAGATTACTACTTCTTTCCACCTCTCTTGTAAATAGCAATAGCCAGTAATTAAACATGAGTTAATTGCTTACATTTTTACATGAAAGATATATGTTTTAGGCCTGTGATGGATTATATTGAATGTGCTCTTTGTTAAACCAACAACATTGTTGCCTTGTTTTCTCCTGTCAGCAATTGCCTTTAGTGCAATCATGTCACTTTTCTGTGGCCACACTAAGCACTTAAGATTTTATTTAAGATCATCCTATGTTCTCGCATCTTGCTCAGGCACTTGATTGATGAGCTCAGAAATATTATGCATTTCTGTGCCCGGTGTAAGCTGTAACCAGCAATACCTTGTTTAACAGATAGGTGGCGCTGTGAACATTGTGGGATTTAAAAAGAAACAAAATGTTTACACTAGCCCAAGGGTTTTGGTGGAAAGATTCTGGAGCAAGTTAAGGAGTTTCACTTTTAAAGTAGGAGAAATAAAAGTCAACAACCATACTTTTGCCGCAGATTTACGGTGTAAACCCGGCGCAGTGCCTTAAATTTACGTCAACCTCTATTTGTCTCGGATCAAGGAGGTTGATCATACGGTAATTCCTGTTACGGCTGCACCCAATACAGCTAACACCACATAGAAAAATTTAACACATAACGTTACTGCTCTGAACATACGTCTGTAGAGTGGCCATGTGATCAACTGTTCGAGTGTTATTAAGTGAGACGGAGTGACTTCAGCGTGTAGAAGACCTTACAAAATTCGCATTACTTTTGTAATTTACTGTAATTTCAATAAATATCACATCACTTACCCCGGAAGTAAAACTTCCCGTCGCCAACCTTTGCACTTTGGGCCTAATTTGGACGCAGACGTAAGGTTTGTCTGCCTGAGGATAAGTTGCAATACCCACCGACACCACTTCTTCAGTGTGGTTTCGTCCCAGTACGGACTGTCCCGACACGATGTCTAACCACCTGTTCAGTGAAGCAGACCACGCTGAGTTATATCAGAAGTATCGCCCGAAGTGGAGCGCGGAGTTCGCGGAGAAAGTCGTGGCGTTTGTCAAGGAAAAGGTGACGAAATAGAACTTAATTCTTAACGTTATATCTTGTATTAAATAACGTTAACAATGTTGTTCTAGTGTTCTTGGTTCCGACAATGGACCGATCCTGATCAAGGGCAGTTCTGATGTGAGGCTACACATTATCGATATCACGAGAAATTTATTTCAGTATCAGCAAGAAGGGTACATAAAGGTTTAAACTCCTTTGTATACGTATAGATACATAAATCACGTCTCGGTCTTTCTATGTCGTGTACAGAGATCCTCTCCTTTGCTCCATGCTGTTGATATCGGCTGTGGCTCAGGTCAGAGTTCAGAAATCCTGGCCCCACACTTCCAACACGTGCTGGGGATAGATGTCAGCGAACCTCAGATCGCCATGGCGTCAGCTAACAACAAGCTCAATAATGTTGAATACAGGTAAAAATAGCAAATGTCACTTCAAACAACAACAGGAATATACTATTCTATATATACTAATATATAACGTTATAACCGCATATCTCGACGGCGTCAGCTGACAACAATCTCAATAAAATTGAATACAGGTAAACAAACCTTACAACAGGTTTCAAATGTGTATTTCTTCCATCCACAGTTCAATTTCTTCTATTTGTCACAGGAATCCACAAAACGATGCCCCATCGTTTTTTAATGTTTTGATAAATTCCAGATGTTAGGACAATAAATAATGAGATGATACGAAAGAAATTGTATCTGTGTCCAGGTGTCGGGGTGCGAATTACGCACAAGATACATCAGCGCTCCGACCAATGGCCTCTACATCATGAGTAGAAACAAACCTTAGAGCAACTGACTCGCTGTACTTAACCCCGGTTCATTACCTTGTTCCCAGGGTGGCCCCGGCCGAATCTATCCCCGTCCCGGACGGGAGCGTTGACCTGGTGATGTGCCTGCAGGCTGCCCATTTTTTTGACTTCGAGAAGTTCAATGCCGAGATGGACCGTGTCCTCGTACCGGGGGGCTGCCTGGCAGTGGCCGGTACCATTTATGACAAGTTCTCCCAAGATGAGCTGACCCGAATTTCACATCAAGTATGAATATAGCACATACATTACTGTGGCATTTTGTAGTAAAGCCGTAGGTCGCCTGAGCTTTGAATAGACTATATAAACAACTGAAGAAGGGTTTGACTTACATATGGCATATTTTTGAGCAATCTAATATGAAATGCAGTGTATTTATAAACTGTTTTCATTAATTATGCAAATTAGCCCCTGATTTCCATGATTAGAATTTAATTATGTCAGGCATCTCTGAAGCTATCTACATTCCAAATATCATGAAGATCCGTCAACCCATCCCCTAGTTATTCCCCTCTATAGGGATGTAGAAAAATTGCTGACATGCCTGCGAGATTTTGGGAATTCTTGTGAAACGGTCGCAAACTATACGGTCGCAAACTCGTCCCTGAGGCGTCGCCAAAAACGTACAAAATTCCACAATAAATCTACAAACACCCAACACATTTCATGCAGGTCTGAGGTCTACGAACTCTTGTTCTGATTGGATTCGGACTGTTAGGCAGTTATAAACCAGTTAAACTTTTATAGACCGCTGGAGATGTTAGATCTACGGCGTCATGATTCTGAATGGTCGACGCCCTTTAGCTATGTGGTACTATATCATATGACCATTGTCTTTTTGTGTTGGTAGCTTACGTGAATTCTCAAGTGAAGTTTTCTCTGTTTTCATAGCCACCTCTCTTCCGAGCTCCTAACAATTTCAAGTTTGTTTTCAGTTTCTCCACCAGGGTCCCATTAAAGACTGCTGGCATGAAAGGCTCGATCGTTACGTCTTCACTGAATATAGAACCCTGCCGATGCCATACGATGGAGCCGTCAGGTGACACTGTCTGCTTGTCTCTTGTCGTTATTTCATTGTTTCGAAATACACAAAGACAAACTTTCAACTTAAAAGTTTTGCAGGTAAAAAAAACATAGTGATTATGTTTACATGGTCTAGCCTAACAAGCTACTGCTCTGTTTATTCTTACTCAACCACATTCATATATATGGTCACCAGCCCCTCCATCTATGTCCTGCCACTTGCTACATAGTGTAATCGACCACCAGTTGTGACTGCTAGTATATACAACTAACTGTGGTCTAGACCCCGTTCACGTTCAAAAAAGCAAGCGGATTAAACGTGCAATCCGATTAAGCTGCAAGGATCCAGATCGTCTTTTTCAATCGGCTTGGATTTTCAGCGATCCGGCTCGTTTGCAATCCATCCCCGCCATCTAGTTAAGGTCATTGACCTTATTTCTTTGGGAAATGAAGAAGAAGAAGAGGAAGAAATGGACCAAAAACGACATTTATCCCTTTCGTGAAGATAGACATATGGTTGCTTCTTGGTAGTCAATAATGGTAGCTCACCAACTTTCATGACGATATCTACATGTTATCATGCAGAATTCGTGGATGATCCACATACCATTGTACAAGCTACATCATGTTCTACCTAAAAGTACGTCTACTAAAGCACATATTCTATATATTATGGATTAAAGTGCTCGCTCTGTGTTTTCGGTGCAGAGATGACTCGATGTCTTTCGAGTTTGACCTCACCATACCACAATACATCGATCTAGTGTCCACTTATTCACCATACCGCGAGTTCTGTAGGCGCAACCCCGAAGACAATGGCGCATTTCTGCAAAACCTACAGAAAAGGTATTCTATATATATTTTTTGACTGCGTTTTTCATTGCGACTTCATATCTTTGTCATTGTTGCTATTCTGTTGTTGTAGGTTGGGGTTAAACAAGGGTATGTCACCTCGTAAGGGGCGGTATTATTCGACGCAATGGTCCAGTTCCTGGCCTATGCCCATATATACATACAGGCTTGGGGTTCATCTTGCTGGTATGAATAGATTGTACTTGATATCCGTCCCTATTTTTTGTCTTTGTAGACTTTCTTTTGTGTTAAATGTACGTCATCACATACTTGTTTAATCAAACATACTTGTTTTTAAAAACAAACGGAACGAGGGGTATGCAAATTTCCCATAGTATATACGAGGGGCGTGCAATTAGTAATGGTCCTGACCCATTTCCCATAGCAGGAGATTAATGAAACTTGGCACAGTTATTAGTCTTTCTCTTCATAGGAATCACCCAGAGTTATGCATTTCTCCCATCGTTTGATGCAGCTCTGGACACCGATTTTGTAGGACACCCCAGGTTGGTCCTCCAACTGATGCCTCATCAATGGCACAAGAGGGACGACCAGGTCTGGGAGCTGTTTCCACAGACTTCCAGCCACGTTTGAATTCAGGATGCACGCGTTTTACAAGGTCATATGATGGGGCATCATCACCATAAGTTTCATTTATTTCATCAAAAGTCTCTTTGGTGTGCGTCCTTTCAAATACAAAAACCGGATCACTGCGCGACACTCAACTGGTTCCATTTCACACCTGGTCCATTTCGCACCTGACTAAGTTCAAACACCAGTAAATCAGAAACCACAATTAGTTCAGAGCTGTCTTTTGCAACATAACCCATAGAGATATGAATTATTACACATACAAAATTTCATTTAGATCAGACAACTGGAAGTGGGTCAGGACCATTACTTATTGCACGCCCCTCGTACCACACCGACAAAGTCATTGATTTATTTGCTTTCTTGTTTCTACAGTCTGTACGAAGCCACAGCGTCCACGAAGCCCGTGGAAGAGGTGATAGTGCACGCTACGTTCCCTATCTTCTTACTGCTAGTAAGGAAGCCGGAGGTATAGGGGACTCTGCTGAACTATCCACACCGCTGGCTCTTACACTCCACCTGCGTTTGGTCCGTTCCTTGTCACGAACCAGCATATAGGTTTCGCTTGCTGTTATGCAACGTTATGTTTTGTTATAATCTTTTGAGATTCAGTTGATATGCCTACATGTAACTCTGCGATTAACGTAGGACTTTGTGTATGTTTAACGGTGACATGCTTGGCTACCTGGCTGACATTCCAGGACCAGGTTTGGGAATGAACAAAATTAGGAAATCTTCAACTTTACATTTATGCTTCGTCAAACTAATGTTACCTTTCTTCTTGGGAATGTTATACTAAACATGATACGTTAGATAACTTCTTCCTTCTACCTCTATCTTAAATAGCAATAGCGTAATATATGTTACATAATTGCTTACATTTTTTCATTAAAGTTTTAGGCTGTAATGCCACTGTATACTTGCTGTGCAACCCTGTGGTTGACTATACTTATTATATTGAATGTGTCTTTGTTAAACCAACAACCTTGATTTCTGCTGTCAGTGATTGTCTTTAGTGCAATCATGTCACTTTCTGTGGCCATACTTAGCACCTAAATACTGAGAAACATGCAACAACATAAGGTGATCACAAAGAAAATCACCGCCGCGGGGATTTTATTTGTGATCACCTTATGTTGTTGCATGTTTCTCAGGCACTTGATTAATAACCTCAAAAATATTAAAGTGTATTTTTGCGTCTATGTAAGTAGTGTAACAAGCAATACTTTATTTAATAGATAGATGGCGCTGTGAACCTTGTGGGCTTTAAAAAGAAACAAAACGTTTGCACTAGGGTTTTGGTGGCAAGGTTATGGAGGAAGTTTTTTTAAAGTGGAAGAAACATCACACAGAAAATACATACTGTAGGTCTGTAGAATTGCCATGCGATCAGCTGATCTGTTTAACAAGTGACGCGAGTTGTAGAAGACCTTACAAAAGTCGCATTACTTTTGTAATGTCAATAAATATCACATCACTTACCCCGGAAGTAAACCTTCCCGTCGCCAACCTTTGGACTTATGACCTAATTTGGACGCAGACATAAGGTTTCTCTGAGGATAAGTTGCAAAACCCACGTGTGATTTCGACTAAATCGTCCCGACAAAATATTGTTACCCCACGATGTCTAACCACCTGTTCAGTGAAGCAGACCACGCTGAGTTATATCAGAAGTATCGCCCGAAGTGGAACGCGGAGTTCGCGGAGAAAGTCGTGACGTTTGTCAAGGAAAAGGTGAGAAAACCGGCGTTACTTTTATAGTCAAAACTCTTTTCCAGTGTGCCGTTGAATCAGACATTTATGCGAGCAAGTCTGATCATAAAGATACACACTTATTATGACGAGAAATTTATTTCAATATTAAATGTCAAGTCACCTAGATGGGGGTGTTGGTAGAAGCGATGTTCTCATCATTACAATGTGCTTTATGTAATAATATTGATTGATTTTATTTTGCACTTTAAAAAATGATACATACAGAAAATTATAGAATACAACAGAACGTGCAAGGGGGGAGAAAAAGCCATGTGGCTTATACAAACTCTCCCCCCGTCAAAATATACAAATCATGATACAATTAAATGGTCATGAAGATTATACATCGAACAATAATAAACCAAGTGAAAATAATATAACTCAGTGATCATACACAACGTTACAATTAATCTTAACATCAAAAACTGAAATTAGACAAAACTAAACATGATCAACAGATCATAAAGAAATTAGTCAAAATCATACAATTAATCATGCTAGCAAAACAAAATGAAAGCAAATACAGATAACCAAGACAATGGGTGCAAAGACTGCAAACAAGCAGGTTAAAGGAGCACCAAATACACGGTATAATACTAAATGATAATTGAGCATAACATGATCAAAAACAAGGAAAAAAACAAATCAGGAGTAAATAGTTGGCTTCTCTATAAGGTTGTTTTTCATACGTTTCTTGAAAATGGAAAGGGACTGACAATTTCGTAGGGAAAGACTTAGAGTGTTCCATATGGATGGGCCTCTAAACATTATAGTAAATTGTGTTAGGTTCGATTTTGTTTTGATAGGTCTAAGACTGTATATATGTAAAAGACTCCATATAATAGCATGCTCGTGAAAATGTATAGATCAATAGTTCTTTCTTACTTTAATGATATCCCACAGCAGTATAATGAGGTACATATGAAGGACATAAAGGCTTAGTTGTAATTGTGCCACACTGATCGGAACATTTCAGATATTTGATTTGAATTTTTATCCATTCGTCGAAAACTTTGTTGTTCAGTTACAATTTCGTTCACCTTATGTGTGCCATAAACAACACTTATTTGCATCATGGATATAGAAGTTTCCGCATGTACAATATGTCTCGGTCTGCTTGTCGTACAGAAATCCTCTCCTCTGCTCCATGCTGTTGATATCGGCTGTGGCTCAGGTCAGAGTTCAGAAATCCTGGCCCCACACTTCCAACACGTGCTGGGAATAGATGTCAGCGAACCTCAGATCGCCATGGCGTCAGCTAACAACAAGCTCAATAATGTTGAATACAGGTAAACAAACCTTTAATATAATATAGAAAAGGTTCCAAAGTTGTATTTTATCGTACAGTTCAGTTTCTTCTATTGTATCAATCCACAAAACGGATTGCCCACCTACGTTTTAACAAACTGCCGCATCGTTCTTGGAAGTTTAGAATGACAGATTCCAGATTTTAGGACAATAAAAAAAATGCCCGGCTGCCATGATGATTATGATGATGATGATGATGATGAAGAAGAAGAAAAAATGAGATGGTGCGACGGAAATGGTCTTCATGATCCTTCATGTTTACATCGTTTCGGGTCGGGGTGCGAAGTCTGCACAAGATACGCCAGCGCTCCGGCCAAGGGCTTTTAATTTAAAGAATGAAAGACCTTTATTGTACGTTTTTGCTTTTTAACAAGCTAAGTAAGTACAGGTCAAGGTGAATAGGGTACATCTCCTAGTGATTCTAAAAATAATATATCATGAATACAAACAAACAAACCTTAGAACAACTCACTCGCTGTACTTGTAAAAGGGACATAGGCCACGAGACATCAAGAAAGAGTACAAAATAGAAAGTCCGATAAAAATGACTTGAAAAACGTTAAAAAAAAAAAAACAGCCGAAGCCTAACCTTTGCTTGGAGAATAGTACTCAACACAGACGCCTTGTTGCCTTCCCAGGGTGGCTCCGGCCGAATCTATCCCCGTCCCAGACGAGAGCGTTGACCTGGTGATGTGCCTGGAGGCAGCCCATTGGTTCGACATGGAGAAGTTCAATGCCGAGGTGGACCGGGTCCTGGTGCCGGGGGGCTGCCTGGCAGTGGCCGGCACCATTGAAGAAAAGTTCTCCCAAGATGAGCTGACCAACATTTCACATGAAGTATGGATATACAACATACCGTAGGCAGGTCTTAATTCAGCCTGAGCTTTGAAACAACAATAAACTGAAGAAGGGTTTGATTTAAGGGTTAATGACCCGCTTCCCCTTGGTGTGTATGGTGCCATGATTCTTCGTTAAAATTTTATAGACACCTAGAGATGTTAGATCTACGGCGTCATAATCTATAAGAAATGGCGCCTTCTGATTGGTCGACATCCTCTAGCTACATAATAATATATTTTATGACCATTGTCCTTTGTAGGTAGTTAACGTGCATGCTCAAGTGAAGTTTTTCATATCTCTTATATGAACACCTAGCAACTTCAAGTTTGTTTCCAGTTCCTCCGACAGGGTCCCATGAAAGACTGCTGGCACGAAAATCTCGTTCGGTATCTCTTCACTGAATATAGAACCCTGCCGATGCCTTACGATGGAGTCATCAGGTGACACTTGTCTCTTGTCGTTGTTTCATTGTTTCGAAATGCACAAACACAAACTTTCAATACCAGAAAGGTAACATTTGCAGGAAGATACACAGTGCTTACCCTCACATGGTCTAGCCTAACAAATTACTGCTCTGTTAATTTTTATTCAAACACATTCCTATATCCCCTCCATCTATGATCATCTATGTCCTGCCACTTTCTACCTAATGTAATCGAACGCCCAAAAGTGACTGTGCTAGCATGTACAACTAACCGTGGGTAAAGCCATCTAAAGTCATTGACCTTATTTGTTTGGAAGTAGAAGGAGAAGAATAAACGGAACAAAAAGAACATTTTCCCTTCCGTGAAGGTACACATGATTGCCCCTTGGTTAGTCTGTGTAACACAAACTCCGCTGTCCGGGGCTGTAACTGGCCGGCGGATGTTGGGCGGGCTGCTATAAGCGAGATTTAATCAGGCTACCCCTTGGTGGTTAATGATGGTACATGTACCTCCTTGACTTCCATGACGGTATCTACATGTAATCATACAGAATTCGTAGGTGGTCCACTTTCCCGTGTAACAGACCGAATCATGTTCTACCTAAGTACGTCAATCTATTAAAATGAGTCATCGAGCCTACTAAAGCACACACATACTCTATATATTCTCTGTTATTAAATTGCTCACTTTGTGTTCTCGCTGCAGAGATGAGTCGATGTCTATCGAGACAGACCTCACCATACCACAATACGTCAATCTGGCGTCCACTATTTCACCATACCGCGAGTTTTGTAGGCGCAATCCCGAAGACAAAGGCGCCCTTCTACAAAACTTACAGAAAAGGTATTCTCTATATACTAGTATTGTTTTACTGCGTATTTCATTGCGAATTCATATCTTTGGAATTCTTTGTTATTCTATTGTTATCTCCATAAATTGAGACATTGTTATGGGCGTGTGTGTGACTGTGTGTGTTTGTGTGTCTGTCTGTGTGTGTTTCAGGATTTTTGTAGATTTTTATCATAGCTCAAGAACCTCATGATGGATTACGATCATCATATTTGGTATGTGGATAGGTGTTGGGAAGAGGAAGATCAAGGTGGATTTTTTGGAGGCTGGGGTTGATATAAGAAGAAGTCTATTTGCAAGTTCGTGCCCGAGGGATAATTGCAAGTACATGGTATAAACATAGTGACAATGGACAGTCATGAACAATATTCTACTCTAATACTAGTGTTGGCTATTTCTAAACAGGTTGGGTTTGACTTCTTTTTTGGAAGCAGAGGGAGACGAAAAGCCCCACCTTTTCTAAAATTTGTGGGTTCTGCGATCTCAAGAGAAAAGTGGCTTTTTGTTACTCTGTCAATGTGGGGAAGTTCAGGTAAGTATTTGTGGTTTCTCTAAACAGAGTGATTCTTTCGATTTCATTAAATGAACATTTGGAAATGAAATGTGTTTCGTCTCCCACTGCTTTAGATGTACAGTATGTATGTACGTACTTGTATGAATAGATTGTACCTGATATCCGTCCCTATTTCTTTTGTTTCTGTAGAGTTGTTCTTTTTCGTCTAAATGTACGTCATCACATACTCGTGTGTCTAATCAAACCTTACGGAACGAGGCGTACGGAAATTTCAAACAGCCCAAATACAACCAATGACAACATCGACAAAGACATTTATTTATTTTCTCCTTTCTTGTTTCTACAGTCTGTACGAAGCCACAGCGTCCACGAAGCCCGTGGAAGAGCTGATAGTGCACGTCATGTTCCCTATCTTCTTACTGATGGTAAGGAAGCCGCAGGTGTAGGGGACTCTGCTCAACTATCCACACCGCTGACTATCACACCCCAGCTGCGTTTGGTCCGAACCAACATATAGATTTCGCTTGCTGTTATGCAACGTAATGTTATGTTATGATCTTTTGAGATTCAGTTGATTGCTTTATCTGCCTAACTCTGCGATTAACAAAGGCCTCTGTGTGAACAAGGTGAAACACTTGGCTACCAGACTGGCATTCCAAGAAAAGGTTTAATAGGGACGGAAAAAAAATTCAGCTTTACATTTACGCTTCGTCATAGAAAGGTAAACGCATATTACCACTGAAACAGTGCACTCAAATGACGGATGTGAGCTACACGTGGTATACTGATTTTCAAAGTGTAGCATTGAATTAGTTATTAGTTATTAGTAGGGCTTAGTCCCTCTGTTGGATTGTGTACTAGTTAGTTAGTTAGACCAACTCTCTCTGTAAATATAGTTAGATATCTGTATCATTATCCTAGACCTGTATCCTGTAACTGTAACTTGCTGTAGTCCTAAGTGAAACACATTGTATGTTACTTGAGTTTAGCACAGGTTGAATAAACACGGCTCACAAATAGTAATCGACTGGTTTGGCTGAGTTCCTGATAAGCTAATATAGGACTTAGATACCAAACACCCCAAACGTTATAGTTATACCCGAAAATAGCATACCATAATTCGACGATTCGATCCCCCGCTGGTAGTTTCCAAACCGCGCAACTTCAACTGATTGTATAATGCATCAGACACGAAGAACACTATTTTCAATTATCTTTAGCACTAGCTGTGAACAGCTGATGATAAAGCCATATGCTTTTATTTTGGTATCATGTAGATCTACTTATTGTCATGTGAATTAGCTCAAGCTCGAGTAGTGGCGATTTAAGTATCTTCGGCTACGGGTAATGACAACTAGTTCAGCTGATTCAGAAGCTGTGTTATGAGTATACATGAGGCTTTGGATATGTTCCAGTAACGTTATATTTAGACCAAGGCATACGTCAGTTACTGAAGGCGCTATCACAGTATTATGTCAAACCAGATGTACGTCAGAAGCATCTTCACACGTAGTTTTCCGGGTTCGACTCAGCAGGTTCTTTCGTTAGTTCTCCATCAGAGTAACTACACTGGCTGTAAGGAGAACAATTTTGCCAGGGGAGTTGGGTCTCCATAGGGATTCACTTGCCAGGCGCGGTTAAACGTGATTTTCCAGCGGGCTGACTATCCTGGTCAATTATTCACAATCTTTTACCGAATTCTGCTCTCCGTGTCCCCTGGTGGAGGCTATTCTTAGGTATCTAAAAACGCAAATTTGATTTCCCATTTTGTCCTTCAGCATGGAAAGGTCAGGAATTTACACATGGAAGAAAGCCATCAAGATATTTCGCACCTGTGGCGCCTCGCGTGCAAATCTAGTGCTAGAATCATCTGGTTTTGTTTAAAATTTCTTGTCATATTGACAAAATATTCTCTAGTTAGAAGCATTAGGAAGAGTGACTTGAAATGTCGTAAGCAGTGGTATGCTTATCAGTGAGAGTTCATTTTATAAATTCGTTATCATATTTATGGTAAAACGATACTGATTTTATGTTGATTAGGTCTAAAGCATAAGGCATTTATTTTGCACGATTCAAGCTGCTACATATTAAAAGAATGACGTCCCCCCCAACAAAAACTGATTTTTAAACATTGACATGTTACTTGGCAGGCACGATACCATCGACAATACCTAAGTGGATTACCACACTTTTATACTGTAAACAAAGTATTTCCTGAATCCAAACAGCGCCTTAAAATATGCTAAGCCCCTTTGAAAGTTCCACATGTCTGTATTACAGCCCAGAGCTCTTGGCAAACATCTTACGGAAAAATACTGGGCGCAAGGGACTGGCTGAAAAAAAGCTGTCCTCTTCAGCTGGAATAAGCTAACGGTTAAATATCAGAAGAAGAATTCGTCATCAAATTTCCAGGACTGAAACTTTGTCAAAGTTCTCTAAACGTTACGGTTAATTTTTATATCTGCAATTTTGCCATTCTCGGTCCAATATCACCAGATATTCAGAGATACAGGGCAGAAACGAGAAAGTCTTACAATTTCTTTTATTTGCGCATTTTGAGCAAAGTACAGTCTTAACAAGCACGCTTTACAGCAAGGTAGAAATATACTTTTTAAAAGTTTCTCGCTTTTCCAACCCCATTACAGATGAAAGCCATGCATCGTGACCATTTTTCCCAGAGACAAATGGCGTTCACGAGAGAACATTACCCTAAAAAGACTTCAGCGTGACATGTCTGTTTAAAATGTAGCAAAGCACCCCATTAAAAGTCTACGCCCCTTGACGATCGTACCTCGTTTAGACTTTGTAATAGTAGGATAACTTTGAAATTGTCGTCCATTTATGTTTTGTAATTACCTAACATGGTCAGACCCGATCCACCTTTTTTTGCATAACTCCATAGTTGTACACACTTGGGTATTCCTACGGCGCGCTGTAGTGAGTGCCGGATGCTGGCAAGATGACATGTACAATTATTGCTAAAAGCTCGGTCACTCTGTAGACTTGAGTGTACCGACGGTGCATGAAAAGAACAATGCAAGCAGCATTTTGGAATAAACACGCACCTACATGTACGTGAACACGTTACTTTACATTGACAGACAACATTGCAACATCCAACGTGGAGACATCATAGTATCGACATCATGTACTTGATTTCCAAAAAGTATTTAACGATATCTACCGTCCTCAAGTATGTCTGTTTTAATACATAATTTATAATTTCTACATATAGATCTCGACATTTCATGTTCCATTTGACTAAAGTGTTGTTCATAGCTTGGCTCTCTGTACATAGTGTACCATATACGAATTTCTGTTGATGTCTTGGACATCTCATCTTACAAAATATAGCTGATGCGATAATCATCAGTTGCTAAATATCGATCAAACGTCCAAGAACCACGGTAACAATGTCCATGCCCAATGGAGACCTGCACGTCCATGCGTATTTACTAGGGTACTTCAGAAGTTGGACTTTCTTGCGTTCGTTTCCTGGTCTAAGCAGAGTCATTTATACAGAACGTCGAAAGCTGCGTAGTTCACATCAAGTTCCTGGAACCCAACTTGTGGTCTTTATAGTCCTAGATATGCTTACTCAGTAGTCTGTATCATCGAACAGCATTTGTTCATGACTGCTCAGAACGATTTATGCCGACGGATCGGCTTTAATTCACTGTAGTCCTTGTAATCCTTTGGGTCACGTTCTGAGCTGAACTTGACCGAGTCATTTCCCCTGTTCCAGTTTGCCCGTGGGTACCAGGTCTTCGCTCTCTTGTGAGATCTACACTTGGCGACAACGGCCTCCGTGGTTGTCGTCAGAGGGTCGGAGTTTTCGCACGGGCAGCAGCTTAGCAGCGCCTTCCGTGTATAGATGCGGAACTTCTCTCCGAGTAGCGCGTATAGAAAGGGATTAACAGTCGAATTTGCCGACGATAGTGCGGCGACCAGGTAATTAACGGCTTCGGGGTAGGTTCCCGTTTTGGGACTGAAGAAGATGACCAGGTTGTAGACATGGAAGGGGAGCCAGGACAGGATGAAGATGAAGACGACGACTGCAACCATCCTCGTGACGCGGTTCCGAGACTGGATCGTCTCCCTCCCGATGTGGAGTAACACGCCCTCATTGCGCAGTTTCTTGAAGAGGAGAGCATATAAAGGCGTGATGATCAGCAGAGGAACAGCGAACCATGCCAGGAAGCGCCACATGGAGATCAACAGGTTGTATTGCCAGAAGTCCATGTTGCCGGGGGCCTCAGGCTGGCAAGTTGTGTGGATGATGCCACCAATGTTCGTGTTTTTTGTCGTTGTGAACACGGCAAAGGGCAGGCTCATGAGGACAGCGGCAACCCAAATCGCCCCGCTGATGAGCCAGGTCTTCTTGAGGGACTGGCGCTGTACGTGCCCGATGGGGTCCGCCACCGCGCGGTACCTCTCGATACTCATGGCCGTCAAGAACAAGATGCTGGAGTTGACGCTGATGTTGCAGACCGCCACCACCACGTTACACATTGGTCTTCCGTAGATCCACCCATGGACGGACAAGTTGGCGGTGTCCCAGAACGGGAGGAACATGCTGCAATAAATAAAGTCTGCAATCGCCAAGTTCAGCACGAAAACGTTTGGCACCGTCTTCATCTTTCGATTCCGAGCAATGGTGTACACGACGACCAGGTTGGCGACCGTGCCTATCGCCGCTAGAAACAGTTCGAAACAGGAGAAGATGATCTGACTGTTCTTGATGAACGGCAGCTGTAACGTAGCGTTGGTCATGTTTGATTCCGGAGCAGAAGTGATGTTGTCACTGAAGATGTTGACAAGACTCTCTGTGGCTTCCTGAGTTGCGCTGCTCGTGGACATCATGGTTTATTTGTTCTGTAGTGGAACACAAGAAGAAGAAAAAACGTTATAGACGTGGTACAATACAAAGGATTCATCATCAGGGATGTAAGATCTTCAAACGAAGGTTCTTTGATCATGATACAGCAATGAGGTCAGAAGGACAGCTACTTAATATGTAAACACACGGGACATTTTACAGTTTGATAGCAAGTTACGCACGTAACATTTTCTATGTCAGCCTTAGAGGGTAGTTGATTAAAAATAGCTAATGGAGCTTCGACGTTGAAGGGTCTTGAAACGGACGGTGATATTTGTCTCTTGACCTTCTGCTGAAGGATTCGGTCGCGCCCATGCTAGCCATGAAGAGTCATCAGGATTGCCGCACTTTTAGATACCGGTCCCGAGACAATCCAGATCCTTAGTGGTTGTCAGGGTCATTCGTCATGCTACCTTCACTGTCTACTCAATATTCCACACGCACCACTACCATCCATATCAGCAGGGGAGATAACGTACCCAAAGCGTGCCGGCTATCTCAGCAACACAAGTTTTAAAGTTGAGTAATCCGTCGGTACATTAGGGCCGATCAGTGCACGTGTTGATATGTAATCACAAAGACATCCATCCCCTCTTGAATTGGAAACTAAGGAGATAACCTTGAAACTAAGAAGGATTGTTCGATTATTCTAATCCGGCTGCCCCATGTCCCAGATTTCGGGCTTATTGTGCTCGACACAGATCCGTAGTTGATGAAGATAGAGATGGCAAGAAAATAGAATGTACTGGAATCACCCTAATCCACGTTTGATGGACGCCTAACGTCAGTGTCTCTTTCATCCTTCTGCGTGTGCGGGCATTTGCGGTCTTGATGTAATCTCCAAGTGGATCTTGGGACGGACAGTCGTAAGGTTTCCTGGCGGCTCCGTCTTCCTAACATTCCACCTCGAAATCAGAGACAGGGCGGCAAACTACGGGGCAACCTAAAAACTATTCAAGTTTCCCTCTGATCCTCAATGATACAATCTTCGAGATTACTGTCACAGTGGTTGCCATGCTATATGTACACATCTGATCGAACCTATTCCAGTCTAAAGGTTGTAAATTGTTCTTTTAAATTTGAGAGTTGAAAAAAGATAAGACCTCTCTCAAGGCAACTAGACTAAAATTCTGTGGGCTCACGTATTTCCTCACGGAGATGCTTTACATTGTTTACCTTAGACTCCAGCTGCACACATCCAGAGTTTCTGTCGATATTTTGGACCCGCTCGTTTGTATCTGTCACCTTAGTTATCCCTGGCTATCATCAAAACCCAAGCCGACCTCCACCGCGTCCCAGAAAACAGGAAGGTCCAGAAAATGTCACGTTGTCTAAAGAAGTATCAACTTGTTGATGAATCATTAAACAGTAATGCGAATACGCGTGGGAGCACTGACCGCAACATTTCAGATCTTTGCACGGATGATAAACGAGTGGAACTCCCACCACAACTCCCACCTGTAGCCTCCAGTCGTAATATGGTACCGTGTCCACGCGGAAGCGTGTTGCAATTGTCCCTGGAAGACAAAACCCTCCCGCGCTGGCCATTGGGTATGCCGGGAGAGCGATAAGAACAAAGTCCCTTGATGAGGACCAGTATTCGTTATGGACGAATATGGCTACCTGATAAGTGGACTCCTGGGGGAGTCTTACAGGTGGCTTTTAGAGAGAAAAGGCTGCCGGCTCTACTCCATGGGTTAATGAGTCCTTGAAACTGTATATCGTGGTGATTTGTTTCAGAACTGGGGTTGCCTGAGGTCGTGTATGGTGTCCATGTCTCGACGGCTACATTAGATGCAGCATTACGACTGTAAATTGACACCTGTTGAGGTACACATGTGGGTGCACCAATGCTTCAGACGCTTTTCATCATGCAGGCAGATTAGTCTCTACCAGACTCCGGATCGCTGGAAAATCGTAGAAATGGAACAAATAGAGAGGAATATAACCAGCTCGCGATCCGTAGATCGCGTGCTGTTCCCTGGCCGGTTATATTCCTCTGGCCGGCTTACTCCTTTATTTGTTCCATTTCTACGATTTTTCCAGCGATCCGGAGTCTGGTGGAGACTACAGGCAGATACCCATGGCCGGAAGCTGAAGTAATCTACATGCGACCTGGAAGAAGGCTAAACTTGCAACCAATCGCATTGAACCCGTACACACGACATCGGCGCTGAGCTTTAACCGTCCTAATGTACGTAATTCTTCAGACTTAGGATGGAAATCGGCAGGTTAATCCAGGTGTACTCCATCTCCAGAAGGGCTGTTATTCTTCAGTTACTCCTACGCTATCTGTCTCTGCCACCTTCTGCATTCATCTGGATGATTAAGCTCCACAAGAACAGAGAGTTTCCCGAAGCTACACTTTAGGGCGATATCAGAAATGAAAAGGTTTTCACAAGATATCATCGTGTGTCCAAAAATTTGCCCCAGGAATAAAAACAACGCAGACCTCTTTGATGAAGAAAAAGATGTGGTACACATGTCGTTAAGTGATGCTATGCTCTGCCACCCCCCACCCCCCTCCCAACACGCATGTTACTCCGTATTTGTCTTCTCCATCACCAAGTAAAAGCAATACATAAGATAAAGATATCCGCATATAGCATATCCATACGCATTTACCAAAATCAACAACGAACAAGGGTCAAGACTTTGTCACACAAATTACAGCAGTTGTACAGAAATGATCCCTCGACTGGATACCTGTTGTCCTTCATGCACATAAACTGGTATGGTACGACTTTCATCTCCCACAATAAAGGTTATACAAGTAACCAGTCACTTTCCTTCCCTCTCATCTGCTCTGGTCCAGTTTTGAGTTGGTCTGCGTCGATTTGCTAGGTTGACTTTATAACATTTATGAGCTTAGCCATTACCATATTTTGCCTGACACAATGTACGTGTCCTTTGCCATGCAGGTCGTGTGTAATAACGTGGCTAACGTCCCGAACCGCACGTAGCAACTGTCTCATCCGCTATTGTATGCTCTATTAGCATTGATAATAACTCTCTAGCCTTTTGCGAATTCAATGGCATGTTGCCATCCAATGTGTCTATACCACAACGCAGTGTCTGATATTTTTAGATATAAACCGAACTTCGGAAACGACTCCGTTGAATACGAGATAGTGTATTAGGATTGATAACTATTCCCACGTGCTCGAAGTCGCACAGTATTGATCAATTGTTACTTTTTAATCTAAATCTAGCTCTGCCGTTTAGGGCATACTGTTGAGACAAGGCTCACCACTATGCGTCCTAAAAGGCAACCTGGATAATACAAGAGCGTTAAAAGTGGAAATATTCTGAATGAGGCAGTCTGTATGAAATTGATATCTACTGCACTATATTTCCGCATTTAAATCATTATTTCATACTTTGAGCGGTTAAAAACGGTGCAGAATTAAGCCGCGCTAGGATTCCCTAAATATTCACGCACGGCGTCCTCGTGCCACCGCAGCATCGAATATTTGCTACTTGAATGTTGTTATGGACTGGAAGAGTTGCTTCATCTTACGTAGAAAGGTGCCAAAAATTGACTTTGATGATTGAAGTTTTACAACCTTGACTCGGGATAATATTGCTTAGGTTGCCTTTAAAAGCGTTGTGGCCTATAATGTGACACACTAAGTTGTAGTCTGTAGGACGTGCCAAAGAAAATTGCTTCAGCAAAACTAAAAGCAGGTTCCCAAAGGAACACCCCGTTCTCTCAAAGAGACTTCCAAAGCAGGACTAATGGGAACAAAGCAGAAGCTCTGGATGGCCGACTCGGTATGCAGACGACCTGGCTTGCTATTACTACCTGTAAAACATGCTTCCATCGCTTCTTGTTGCCACCCACGCACTTCCACTTCTACTTTTCACTCTTATCTCACTCTTATCTCGTACGTGACACACAGGTTCTTTTTCAAGGCACGTACATCGGCCATTGTTGAAAAAAAACTTTTATGATGTTGTGTTTCCTCTACTTGGAAGAAATGACATGAAGCAATGTAGAATACAACCTGCAGATAATATATGTTATAAAATTTACATGTGTGTCACTTAGAAAGTTTCTATATCCGTACAAGTTGGGAAGAAAATTTTTACTGTATCAGGGGCTACATACATGCAGCCGTATCAAAAATACAAAACGTTCGCAACGCCTGGCTTTATAGCCCAAATAGCTAATCTCCAAGCAGATCTTGCCATGGCTTGTCTCCTGGATTCATAGCCTAAATAGCAACAACACGAACGCCAACTGCGCATTTCCCAACCGAGTCCTGATACGCGTAATTTGTATTCTGACCATTCGCTGCATTCACAAAAATGGTAACCGAATGGGCTGTTTTTCTTTTGAAAGAACGGTTGTGAAAATCTTGGTCATAATTACCGCACTGTAAGCGCTGATGGACAACATGAGGGAGACAGTGTAGCTTCTTAAAGAGCATGGAACTATATAATGATGCCTGACCAAGCGTGGGAACTGTGGGGGAAAAGTGGTGCGTAGATATCGATAGACTACACCAACCTCCCTACAGTGGTGCGGGGATCGTAGAATTCGGCAAAATATCGGCAAATTGGCAAGGGCAGTCAGTCCACGTTTAGATGACAAACCGACCATAGCGAAACCCATACAATCCTACATTTTCACCATTACCAAGAAGCGAGAAGAAGCCGAACTTTTTTGTTAGACTAGATTTGTGATACTTTTATATGTATATATCTTGACTTGTTGTGACCTGTACTTAGCTCGGTTGGGCAAAACTGTACAATAAAGGTCTTCATTCATTCATTCATTCATTCATTCATTAATGTTTCCCCTGCGCGGCCGGCCAACTCCTCTGGTAGCAAAAATCTCGACAAACTCCCCAGGCAAATTATTCTTCCTATAATAGCCAGGATAATCGGTATGGTAGAGACTAGTGCGTAGAAGTGGAAAGACAGAAAAGGAAATGGACGATCAAGCGACGCGCCCATTGTGCTTATATATAAGCACCAACATGCAGCTGCCGTGCAGTAGTCGGGGTAATTGTATATCATAAACATTACAGGGCCATAAAAGATAATACCAATGGCACTATAGCTGAGACATATAGGTGCAATACGAAAGTACCTTCCAAACCCTTTCAGCGCAGTGGAATATTGATGGTAAGATTATGAGAATAAGGAATGATGCTGACCTACGAAGTCGTGGGTGTTAAAGAGTGCTTGATGCCAACATTGGTCACTGCAAAATGATGTAGATCGTTCACCAACGGATGTCGAGCCAAACTTTGTTATTTCGAGTGATGATAGCGATTGGACGTAGTCAATTTTCATCAAGCTTGCTTTGTTCCATTTCAACACGAACAAAACAAAGTCAAGGTTGACAACTTGTATGACTTGATTAATGCACGGTCATTGGAAGCGCGGTTATAACGTTCATGTCTCACGGTGTCAGAACTACAAAGACTTAGCATTCAGAAGAATACATCAGGCATTTAACACAAAGAGCGCCCTGCACATGTAGATAGCTCCCGGGAGAACCTTCCCTACCTGTGTAAGATGATAACGTCGTTATGTGACAAGAACAGTCTTTATTGATCACACGGTAGGCAAGAAAACGTGCCTAGGTACATTGTTTGAAGATTTCACGGTTCAACTCATCAACCGCGCAGTGCAACTCCTCCTGTATCAGGGACATTTTTCATCTCCGAATCGCATGTGGCACGGACGTGCTGTGCTGAATTATGGACAATTGTTCACAATGAGCGGTCTGCATGTACCATGCTATCATGGGACATCGTGGTGGAATGTGCACTTGTAAGATAAGACAGGTGCTAACTACCAAAAACACACCTGTCACTGCGCATAATGATGTAGAAGCTGCGCCAACAGATATCAAGTTATTTGCATTTAAGTCAACTGAAGTGATTTTACATTTTCTAACGAAATGAAATGATTGTCATTTTAGACATTGGCGGACTCTAGTTTTATGGGACCTACTGGGGAGTTGCATGCATGCGTAGGGGTGGAGAGTACAGTAGGGATCCTCCCCGGTATGAGTGGATCAAACCCACTAGTACTGTCTGGTATCCAGGTTTGATAACATGATAATTCCCAATATGAGCGGTCTATATCACCGTGGCACCATCGGGCAGAGTAAAATGTGTTCTTATTAGATATCACAAGTGCCAGGGACCCACCTTGAAGTTGGTTAGAAGCTTGCGTCTTAAAGCTGATTAGAATTACACTTGTCGATAGCAGCTCCGTTCTTGAAACGTTGGTCCCTTCCATGCCTTTGAAAAACATCCTGTCCTTTAATCCACCTTCCTTTCTTCCCCTCTCAAAAGAAACTTGATACGTATATCCTGACTGATTATGCAGATGAGGTTTGCGACGTTCGGCATTACGTCATACCTAGCGAACCCCACCTGGAGAGGAAGTCAGGAAACAGTCGGCACGTTTTTAGGAGTGTGCTGTTCTTTTGCAATCTCTCAAGAGGCTGCACGGATATGATGTAAGGCCCTTTGTAACGTATATCATTAGGATTTGCTCACTGAAAAACATTTTTTCCTCCCTCAACTCGATTAGTCATTGACTGATCTGAGGAATATGGGTGTATGCCAGTCAATGGACGTGACCAGGCATGCGTTGCAGTGATGGAACTTTATACACAGGAAGGGCAAGTTATATACATATATACTTGCATCAAAGTTGTTCGATCGAACGAGCGATTCGTTTGTTTGTTCGTACCTACAGACACTTGGGTCAGCATGTTCCCTTGCTGTTTTAATAACACCATATATTTTGTACAGGGAAGGGTTTTAACTCCTTAAACGTGCTCGAGGCATCTCCTCGAATACGGGATTTATGTCCCTTCCCAAAGATGGCTGCAACCCTAACTGAGATTTGAGATACCATACCCAGGATTCACCGGGCTCTCCAAGTTACCGACCAACTGGAACCAGGAGCTCAACAGAGAGGCTGCTACCAGTCGAGCTACAGGGACATCCACATTTGCATCACAAGGGAGTCTAAATAAAAGGCTTGGCGAGAGGATAAGAAATATATATGTTACCATTATGACTCACGCAATCCTGCTACACTGGAAAGAGGCAACAAACGGTGCGGGGCCAAATTGCCATACATTTTCAAAAGTAAGAAGTAGGACGAGTGAAGTTTAAAGTAACAATACGTCTAGATAGTGATAGTTACGTGTCAATTTGTCGCATGTGTAATTTTACGGATGTGATATTGGCTGACATCCCAGAGAGTGAAACTTATCTCGGAGATTATTTATGGAATAATGGTTTTACCTTGCCCCTGGTTAGTGTAAAACAGATTCGATCTAGTGCCATTCCTTGCCAAATTTGTAATTTCGATGTTCAGGGAACATCAAAAGTGAGAACTATTGCACATGTAACCCTTTGTGCTCGCTACTCCTAGAAGAAAACAAACGCAGGCATTTATTTTATCTAATTTTATGGGTTCGGCTGTGAATGACAGCTGGGGCTTACCATCTAGCCAGTTGCAATCCATCCATGGTGATGAAAACCATGTCTGTATAGACCGGGACATTCGAGCAGGATCAACTATCTACACGTAATAATGATAAAACATAAACATCGTGACCATAGCTTGTTCAGAACACGAGATAGCAAAACCGAAAGTTGCGCTGCAGTACCAAGAGAAGCCGCTAGGAGGCTCAAAATCTAATCATTTCCAGCTTTTATCACACTGCACCAACACACCAAGTATGAAACCAATTCACCAAGCCGGTCTTGTGTTATTTTGTTAACACACAGATACGCACACACACAAACACAGGGTAAGATATAACCTCCATGACATTTCATGGAGGCAATAACAACGTGTCGTCTGTCGGTTAGGGGTGTATCTTTGGCTCAACTGGTAGGAGCCTCACAGTTGATACCTGGGGTCTCTGGGCTGCACCCGTCTTTCGCAAGGGACGTTAAATGGGGATTCCTCTCGCAGTGTTCGAGGATGTGTCACGGACACATTTAAAAAGGGAAGGACTAGCAACCTCTCCCTATCAAATATAACGTTACCCTGCTACTGAAACACCAAGAGAAGGACTAGCAATCCCTTCCTATAGAATATCACCTGCTACTGAAACACCAAGGAAACTTGCTGCCTTATGTGCCACTTGGTACTGCATACATTGGATCTGTACGAACGATTAAACGAAGACCTTCGGTCATTGACCTTGTGATGAAGTAGCCGGTGGCAAAAGGTGACTGACCTCTTACCTTGCCATGCCTTCTGGGGTCCCTCCGAACGGCCCGATGCACCGGTAATCTGCCGTAATGGACTGTGGAACCTCCGTGATTATTGAAATGTACACCTAAGCAAGGATGAAGGATGCCTGGTCACAGGAGATCGGATTGACTCCGCATATTTCTAGTCCCAGCAAGTGGTGAAATTCTGACCGGTATGAGAGACGCAGTAAACTGATTGGAAGTTAACATACAGTTATAGGAAACGCACGGGACGTTTTTACACACTGGAGACCAAAGCAAATGGAGCATCACTGGCTGGCCTTTATAAACTGGAGCCCTAGAAGTTCCTAGAAGGCCACATCAGTGTACGTTTGGCAAATCTGTATTGAAACAAGATGACTGACCGAGTTCACATACCATTTCCCGAAGGAGACCTCTGAAGACCACTCATCAATAAAACAGTTGGTTCATTGATCCTCTCAGAAAAGGGGTTGTGCATACACGACTGACCTGATAACCCGCCCAGTGGTATTGTTCCTGTTACTGGCTCTTTGTACCGGTTAGTCCTACATCGCAGGCCAAGGAAGCTGTGTAAATATCGATTTTCGCACTCATGAAGGGTGATACATCTTTGTTGTCCGGATGGCCTGATAGATCTCCATCCTCAACTGTTCTGTTCCGCTATGTGGTGGTTATAGTTTTTTTGTTCCATGTCTGCCCTAGTCAACTTAGCAGATAGGTGGACAGTTATCACCTGTCAGGACGCTACTTGTATACTTTGCACGCTTTCCTGAAAACTTCCCGAACTGCTGGTAGTGAATTTCGTGACTGAATGTATGAATATTACATCCATACAGCGTTGCCAATGACCCATTGTGACTTCATGGACAAGTTTTGCCTTATCTGTCATTGGCAGGTTTTGGTGCCATTCCTCCGCAAAGAAATGTAGTTGTCTTTTGAACTGAGTTGACGGTAGTCCCTACATGCGTGTCTATGACCTTCTCGCATATTTTCTTCACAGTCAACTTTCACTGTTTCCAGCCGGGTTCCTTTATGTGAACAGATCATGAGGAGTGAAAGTGAAGCCGAATGCATAACCCCTTGAATACTTCATGGTTTACGTTAAGAACACATCACAATCCATCTCATCTCATCCTTTAAACATATAGTCATTAAACTATTATAACTCTGTAAGCTTTAAGATAGGCATTAAGACGGTGACGATGAAGAGATAGAGCAGGCAAACTGTTAAATATTAAAGCAACGGGAGGCTTAAGCGATCAATTTTGGTGAAATCTGGTGAAATCAAATTTAATGGCGATACGCCATCATTTGTCGAACCTTCAAAACAATTTATAGAAAAGGATTCCCCCAGTCACTACAACAAGTCGCTGACTCTAAAACCTTTGAGATGGAGAATTCACCTGTGTGTGGTGCTCGAGGGATCCTTGTGGTCCCGCTGATCTGATCGTGATTCACCACGAGTCCTCTTCAGGCAATGTTCAGCTGGTGAGAGAGATGTCAAGAATGGTAGATACTTGCTCATTACCATTACTGACATTTATATTGAACGTTGGAGGTAAGGGCTGTCACCTTGGTGTGACTTCTACACGTTTCTGTACGAGATAAGGTAGAATTTTCGGCCTAGTGCTCGGTGATTAAGTGGCTGCCCTTGCACGTTGCCCTATCGAACCCCTTTAAACAGTAAGCCGGATGCCATTAACTCCATCAGCTTTCAGGTGTGGCATCAGAGCAACCTTTCTGACCTTGCTGCATTTCCTACATTATTCTTTCTATTTCTCGACCTAATGCTAACTTTGTGTTGAGACGTGGTTGTGTAGCCAAATGAATATTTTGCCTGAACTTTCAGGGAAGACAGCTGAGTAGAATAAGGACAAAAGACAGTATTTCCTAGAGATTCCCGTAATGCTTCAAGGCATTGCCGTAGGCTATGTGGACCTTCTAATGGCTCGTACAAGCGACTTACGGCGGACATAAAGTTTTTGTAATGAACATTTTATGTAATCGAATGGCTGTTCTGTTTCTGGTCAATTGGTTTAACATGGCCATGATGTGGGGATGAAGGGGGGAGTTAACGAGAGGACTCCCATAGAGGCAGCTAAGCAGCGTGCGGAATGAGCTCGTAGGATTACCGTAGAGCATTAATGAGTAAGAAGATATGTTTCAATCTTACTACTTGGCCTTACTGTAAGTATTGTCATCCAGCAGCTTCAGCAGATTATTCTTAGTCTTACGACACGTACTGTCTATGATGAAGGCTTGAATGAATAAGTCTGATATTGTGTTGTCTTCTGTATTCCGCTCACTTTGAGAGAACTTTTCACAGACTAGATCACTCATACGTTATTAGTTGTTATTGGTTTCCATATATTGTACCTTGTGTGATTGTTGAGCAATAAAATTCATTCATACATTCATTTTGTGACATAGTTTTTAAGATAAAGGGACCTCCTGGCGCAAAGGTATACAAGTAAATTCTGATTCTCAGTACCATGTCTTACCTGGTCTCCTCTTCCTTTTCATGGTTGCTATGTAACTTGGTGCAAGTGCAAGGTGCAGGTGCAAGTTTACCATGAACGTAATGGGAAATCCACCTCTGCACTAGTTCATGCGTCATCGTCCTCCGTATCGCCTGATTCGTTCCGACACGCGCGTGGATAATGGGGGCAAAGACTAAACAATTAACCAAGTTTTTACGAAGTTGGATGTGACATATGGCCTTCACCGGCTCCAGACCAACCACCCACACACGTGTAGATATTCAAGTTCTGAACGTCTGAACATTTGGGTTGTTAGCTTAATGGTCATCTCTGATATATTCCATCCAAAGGTTGCACCCACGCTTTGGAGGGCTCGTCTGAACCCTAGGAAGAGAATAACCGAAAGATTTCCGGTTCTGCATCTGTGTTGTCCCTGGAACCCGGTCAGTTCTGACTAAAGTTACACTCACACAGAAAGACAAAAAAATCAATAGGCGGCATCATTGGTGAACAAATTTTAACAACAAATTGAACTACGAAACAACATTAGTAAGGAAACTCATCTGTTTTGATAAATGCCATGCCTGAGTGATATTTGGTCCATTTGTACTGAGAAAGACCGCAAAATCAACAATGTAGATGCCATTCTTCGCCCAAACAAAAGTTGAGTCCCGTATCAGCACAAGCATCAGCCAGAACGTCCATTGCGGAATGCCCCAGGGAACTCCAGGTAATGGAACTTTGTGACCCTGTGAGATTCCTCCCGATACTGGGTCCGCCTATATTCCACTTGACCTTGGGGCAAGTAAGCTGCACATATTGTCCGATTGACTGATTCTAGCGGGACTTTACTGCGTGATGCGGTGGGTAGATAATGAAAACATTCAAAGTCAGGGAAGCAACACCGTGATGATTTGAACTTGACGTAATACCGGAGTTAAACCCCATTCCAATTCAACTAAGGCGGCGATCTCACTGCAACGGCACCGTGACTTAAACTTTGACAGAGCGCTCAACGAATTTCATACTTGAATCTTTTACTGTACGCTTGATTTGTTTTGTTGTCTTTTCAGCCCTACTTTTAAAATTTTCACGGTATTTGAATCATGAACCAATGGTAACAAAAATCTATTACAGGTCGCAGTGAGATCGCAGCTAGCGAGATCGCCGTGAAGTGAAATAAGGGCTTTAAAAAAGGGAAGATAAAATAAGCGATTACAGCCACATGGAGCTTAAGTATTGTAGGTGGACACAAATAGGCGATCTAGCTGAATATCTTCTTGATTACCAGGTCTCGTTACCTGGCGGCAGGCAGAAGAATCGATGCCATTATACAGGTCCGCTCTCCCGACCTTGCTGCATCATCTTGGTACATTTAAGCCTATACACTTCAGCCTGGCAATTTGTTCTGGTAATGAGGTGTGACTGATGGAAGATTTAAGGGGAAAACATGACCACAATTCTTCTTAAGGCTGCCTCAAAATGCCGACAAGTTAGACGCACGGAATCCGAGAATGGATCGTTTCTTTTAAGTGGGAATTAAAAGCTCCCTCCCGCGGGCCTTTTCTTGATAGTGGGACTGCCGAAAAGCGGAGACTCTGTAATCTCCTGACAGGTTGTGATATATCTTCATCGTTCGGCCGGCTGCAATCTTTTCTGTCTCTCCCTGGCCGAGAGGACTTAACAGGTGACTGGATGCGACGAAATTACAGCCGAAGGCGTGAAGCTGATAGATTAGGGTCTGCGTTTCCTCCAAGTAACCGTCAAATGAGCGGATATTTCTGGACCAGCCATTAGTTCCATGTCACTTATCAAAGACCTGCGATAGCTTGACGAACACTGTAGCCAAGGAAACGACTTCTACTCGTACTTACCAACAAAAGACAATCACTGCACCTCTCCTCACTTGACACGTCTGAAGTCTTCTTTGACGAACCCAGACCGGCTGTATCACCAGGGAAGAGTGGGGAGATGGTATCAGATGAAGTCCTCTGCAAAATGACATGATTCAGTTAGTAAATCATCATGTTCAATTACTCCCTCCAATAGGCATGACCCTCATTACTTAGAAACATCTTTATGAATCCCAACAGATATTGTATAACCACATTATCGTTATTACACTTGACCCCAGAATGCTGTCGGCACGGCGGCGGGCACCAAGTTTCATTACCAAACGACTCTGTGGCGCCCATAGCTTATACGTCAGCATTGCCACCTCAATTTTCATTAACTTTGGCAAAAGTGCCGAACGAAAGCTGGAAGGGCAGCTCTAACTTTTAAGTCTTTTCCGTGCAACTTGTTTACGGATCTTAAGAACTCATTTGCGTCTTACGCGTGGGAGGCAATCACGACGTCGGAATAGAAGACGTCATAGAAACGACATTACGTTGTTTGAAACATGCGCACCCTTATACTGACGACGCACGAGATCTGTCCATCATTGATACAGCTGACGCAACTTCTGTATCACTCGTCCTCTTAACTTTAATCATAGAACTTGCCTTCGCGCCGCTCTTGGTTTTGAACTGGTTTTTTTCATATACCAATTAGTGTGCTCAACATATGAGCCTGCAAATTACAACATGTATATATTTCTTTCTTCATCATTAAAAACATAGTAGGCAATAATGCATGCCTGAATAACGATGATTTAGTACAATGGCATTCTGTAGTAGTTACAGCAATTTGGTCATGACATTAGCCATAACCAATAACCCGAATGTGCGTCAGTAAAGTAACGGTAACGTTTTTCCCCGGAATACTAGTAATTTAATGTGATCATTTCCTAAGAACTCATGCATATTGCCTGATTGTAGAAATGTAGACTGATGAACACAAGCTGAAATGTGGACTGGAGTGACCTTAAAAATGCGCCTCTATGATAACAACCCAGAATGAGTTCTGTTTTACGTTTGGAATAAGATTTCCCTGACATTACGACTGAGTAAAAATATACAGCAGTCAAAGTCAATCTGTGACTATACCATTTGTTGAGAAGCATGGGGGGGACCAGGTTTGTAGGCAAAACGCCCAAAAAAAACGATTAGACGTAAAGTTTAAGCCTCATTCACACCTTTAACATCATACAGAGGGATAGCGAACTTTATTTTACAACAGTATAGGCTGTATAGCAACAAACATGGTGGTCGAACTACTGCTAATATCTAGCAATCTTTAAATAACTTGATGTACTTTATGAATAACAATGAATAGAGATCTAAAACCTAACTATACATGCCAATACCCTAGGGAATTGTGTCGATAACAGTATGCTGTGGCAAGAGTTATTTTGCGAGCTGGATCATGGAAACAAGCTTTCCGTCCATGTTACTGCCTAGGGAAAATAAACGCATCTGCTACTACTGAGAGAAAAGTTCCCCAAGATAGAGAGGAACTGTAACATGTGCAGAGACTGCATAAACAAGATACTCTGGAGTACTGAGTTCTGCCTGTGGGAAGAAACAATCGTCTGAAAGTAGACCAACAGGTTCGAGTAAGGTGAAAGAAAAAAGGAAAAATCTGCTCGCAAGAAGAATTATCGTCTGAGAAAGCGCGCTAACAACGCAAGATATTCCGTTTCCCCAGGCCGAGGGCGCGCACACGGTTAGGTTCAATTCCGCTCTTTACTCGCCTTTGAGGCATGTCGTTTTTCTAGTCTGTCCGAGTCACCCTTGGCGCCGCGCACCATAGTTCTAAAGCTAAGCGGTTGTCCTCGAAACAACAACAAACGTTGGTTTACAAACTTAACGCACTATAACACAATATTCAATCGTATTAGACTATTGCATACAATTTTGGCAACAAACGGCCAATTGATTAGAGCCCACATTGCCAACTGCCCCGACTTTGTTTCCAGACCACTGCAATCATAGATATCACGAGGTATTCTATAAATCCTTTCTTTATTGCTTTCAGACACAATTGATTCATCCAATTTGCGTATAAATCGAAATTTCATCCGCAGAGCCCAAAACTATTACAAACCTGCTCGGAGCAGAGATTATAAGACATGGGTGTAGGTGGGACTTTGGGATGAACAGTCGACGCGAAAATTACTCTTTTCAGAACATGTTTCGATCAGATGTTCGGCCTTCAGTCACATGAAACGTACCATTGTTATATCATGGATACATGGACACATTTAGATCTCCCCTTCGACAATTATCTTAGTCATACGCGAAAAATCGCAGAAGGTTAATTGAATATTTGTCCTTTTTAAAATGTATCATGTTCCCTTCCGTTATATGGTTCACTGCATCTGAAATACGCCATGAATAGATAGCTCCTTTGTGACCATGATACTAGAACATTTGGTGCTAGGGAATAGTTTTAACGTTATACCAAAGCTTGGGACAACCGAAAGTGAGATATTGTGTGACGTAATCGACAGTGCTTTGGCCTCAGGCCCAAGAGGTCCCGAGTTCGAAACCTGCCATGTCACCTATATTGTTCCCTTGGCAAAGGTACTTAACAAGACTTTCCTCACTTCACTCAGGTTAAAAATGAGTACCTCGGATAGGTTCTTGTTCTCGGTGAAACGAATATCAAAAAGCCTGTTGTTTTCTTTGCAAAAAACGATAGTTCGTTCAAAAAAGGCCCATGAAAATGCTTAAAGATATTGTGTATAAATAAAACCATTAGTCGATGAAGATTAAGCATCCAGGTCGTGAGATACGCCAAATAGCAATCACTTAAGCAACTTAATATACTTTTGAAAACGATCTGATCCTTTCCAAAAGTATATCCAGTTGCTTGAGTAATTGCTATTTGGCGTAAGAAACACCATTGTTTGCGAAGATGATCTCTGCGCCGGTTATTTCAAGTCTTCGATATATTTTGCTGATGCATTACTCGGCAGCAGCTATGTAAGAAACACGTACAGAGGAAGTTGAAGTGATGTCCAATTGTATTGCCTGAGTCGTACAGTTAATGAAAAACATGTTTTTGCTGCTGACTCAAATTCCTAGCGAAGCCTGTTGCTGTCTGTGAAATCCTACTCGCAAAACATCCTAAGCATGTGGCTAAGAGCATTGCCAAATACATGCAACAAGTCTTGTGGATATTCGCAACATCTAAATGTATATAAATGCTAACTGGAACAGACCTGTGGAACATCGATCTCCTACTGATCATGGGAATCTAAAACAGTCTAAGCGAAGAGTAACTGGTAGTCATTTTCCACTAGTCGGGACAAATCGCGACAGCCACTTTGTACTTGGCACTATGTATTTAAGCTAGGCATGAATGAACTTCTGTGTGTCTAACTCCAGTTTGCCTATATTCATCGCAAATATCATCTTCCGTTGACCACGACAAGGATATGTACTATATGTACAGTACACATGTAAAGTGCAATTTACCAAAGTCCCCCTGCCTGAATTCATCAGTGTTCCTAGGAACTCCTGAAAACTGAATAGGACTATGTCCTATTGTGTGTATATCCTGGTAAAATATGAAATGAAATGAACAGCAGATACCGGCTCAAGGCAACACTTGCCAGTGGCAACGATGACCTGAATGCGAACTGTCGACGTCCGTCGAACGTTGGTCTAGATACAGGGTCAGTACAACAAGAATACAACTCACCGATACAGCAGTCTCTACAGTGCACTGAAAGACTCAAGCCGCTCCTGCCGATGCGAACTTCACTCACACTACGGGATCAGGCTCACGACTGGGCCTTTTATTGCCCCGGGCTTCCGTTCTTACCAGGTTCACAATCATCTACTCATACGTCATAGATACAGTCTCTTTCACACGTATAACAAGGGTTCAATCATAACCAACGTGTCGTGCGTAAACAGGAGGTAGTCGTCAGCAAAACAATGTCGTTGACGTTTCTGGCAAGAAGAATTCAGGCTGGTATATAAACGAACAGGTGGAATCTGTGAAGTACAGGGTTTGTTACAGGTGCTGTCACGTGGCACGTAATGTCAGGCAATTATGTCGTGATATGTCTACTGCAAATTCTAATTCAAACCGGTGTTGGAAAATTACACCAAATACCATATGTTTTTCGGCAAAGAAATCTTTAAAATGATCACACATGTAAAGTTGCCAAGGCCTCCTCGAAGACAAGTTACCCTAGGCCTCCGTACAAACTGTGAATTACATGTAAAATGAAGTGGATAATTACGTGTAATAACATAAATGCGCTTGCGTGAGTCAGTGAAGAAGCTGAGCTGATAATCATTTTCAAACTTAAGTCATTATCCCGAAATGACAGACAATACTCTCGAAAGCAAACCGATTAAGTGTTGAAAAAACTTAATTCATGACCCGAAGAAGCTTAATGGAGATTATGTGCACGTGCCTAGGGACTACGTAGTGATATGTATGACACAGACTAACGTCATAGATATACCAACCACTCAGAGACATTCCCTTGGCAACAGCCATACGCAAAGTACAAAATGTCCCCATTTCTTCCTCTGATTACCCAGCACTTCAAAGTACTAATCACGATCAAGGGCCCTGAAGTATGTGCCAAGCACCACGCTGTAAGCTCGGGATGTTTGTACCCGGGTCCGCGAGACAGCGATGCTTGCCGGCAATTGACGTTCTTATAATGCCCATGGCAACTACTTTGTACCGTGCATTAGCCATAAACCTCAATAAAAGACAGCTGGCTAGCGTGGCATTAAAGTGAACCATTAAAGTAAGCCGTGGAGTGTGTTGTGTGCTCCAGAGGGTATCGTATTCAATCTGTCGGACGTAAAACGTTCAAACACTCTTACATCTCTCAAGATTTGTAGACTTTCGCAATAAACCGCCTGATAGCTAACTACACGGAACAACGCCCCAGATGACAGCCTGCTATCGAATGTAGAATATCGGTAGCCAAAGTCGTAAAGAATCTGCAGATTTAAATGTTTAAAACAAACCGGACACCAACCTTGGCGTTGTTGATCGCACCACCGTGTTCAGTGTGACTCTTGACACAGAGAAGTCGTCCGTCACGTCTAATAATATCCAGTCAATATTTGAGGTCGGATCGGTGCAGTTACAACCAGATGCCCCACTGTTTCCCTTTATCTGTTAGATACATGTAGGATGTACAAGTATTACCCACTAATCCAGCTCGTACTGGGATAGAAGATTACAGGAGGCGGCGCTACTGTGGATATACTTGACTTGAGGCCGGGTTGGAAGAGTCTTCTCAGATCTTCCTCCGTTTCAAGGCGGAACCATTTTCTTGAGGAGGGGGTTGGCTTGTGTTGACAAAGACGTAACCAGATTGATGCTCTTAACTCTGTCCGCATTGGGGGGTTTTAGATACGCGATATTTTCGCAGGTATCCGTGAGATTCCAAATCCCTATTACTCCCATGTCTAACACCATCCAAACTACTTAAGAGCTTTAAGCTCTCAGCACTTGGACGATATTCTTGTCAACTTTGACCGGATTCATTATGAAGTTATGGCAGCCCAATGCCATCCCACCAGCCTCTAGACCCTTACACAGTCCAACGATGAGGTCAGGGGTCAGACCTTGCAGGAAAGGGTGTCTGATGTTGCCATGGAATGATGTTGCATAATATGATGTGTTCATCACATTACAAAAAATGTCTGGCCTTTGAATCTAACAGAAATATTCTTTGACGCCCATTAGGGAAACCCATGTGTGATCCCGACTTGAAGCTCTGCCCTCTGTTAGTCTCGGTGGTAACTATCTCACATTGGGGTTAGAGCATCACGCGACCTTCAACATATGAACAGAGATGGATTATATGTATATGAACCATACAGTCGTACTCTTCAGCAAGTATAATCTTTATTTAGTTGAGGTGTAGAAGGGAGTCTTGGTAACATTTTGCTAATAATGTTCGCAAAGGTAAAGAAAGGCACAAGAAGGAAGAGACATGGACATTTATTGCATCTGAAATGTATTTACGTTTGGGACCGCATTGTAGCAGCGACACCTAGCTGCAGTACAAAGTTAACCCGTCATTATTGTCCTGAAGAAGGTGAAAGAAGGTTGTTCTGTTACACTTCTTTGTTCAGCCGTCCCCAACCTAATGAAATCATTTACGGAGAAACTGGTTTTGCTTAGAATAGCAGAACAGTTTTGTTGTCACGTGGGCACAGTGAATTTATTCATAATCACATGATCAGTTGCTGTTTAGTTAAATCCTCTAATTGTACAGTAGTAGTAGTAAATTGCTGAAAATGTCATACCAAATTGATGTGGACAACAAGACAGAGTAGTGGGAGTTATCGTGGCGGTGCAGCAGTGAGGAGCGGTTTTAAATGCCCATTTCAGAACGGGGACTTCCATATGCCTGGTCTATGGGTGAAATTCACTTCACTCTAGTTCGAAGGTGTCTAGCGGTGTAACAAATCGGTGTAGTTTGCGGCTTCTCCGTCGACCTTTCTCTAATCCTAAAAACCCAACCTCTGCAGTGTACGGTTGTTGGGATCACCCCTAGCTCTAAAGTGCTCGTACGTGCACGTGACAACTTTCAGAGTAAAATTCGAAGTTCCGCTGTATCCATGCACCCTTCAAGCAGAGGTTAGGCTCCTGACGTTCTCCAAGCAAAAGTTAGATATAGGCTCCTTATATCTTTTAATGCGTGTTTGTCAGGGTTCTTCTTTGGTCAGCTTTTCTGGAGAAAACATGACAGCATAGAAAGCCAGACAGAATCGCCTAACCTCTGCTTGGAGAGTAGCCCTGAACCTAGGAAAGCGTACTTCTAGTTGTACCGCAGGCGTCTGTGCACATGTAACATTTGGAGCTGCCAGGTTCGTCCAAACTAGTGTAATCCTCCAGCGAAATAAATCATCCTCTCCGGGACGTGTACGGATCGAGTTTCTTGGATAGTTCCGGGAGGATTACCGGACGGGCAGGCAACAGGGTATGTCACGGGGAGTTAAACCTTCATCCTACACTTTTCGGCATTGGACGGCAAAAATACATAACACAAGTTTACCTTTCATTTTGTAGATGAAGCTGTGTCCGTTGTTTTTACAAACATCGTATTTAAGCATATCAAGCCGACGAAAGGTAGGTTCAAACTGCTATATGTTGAAAAGATTACAACTTGAAACCACCGTCCGTTGACTTGATATCCCCAAATACGCTGTTTTTTTAAACAACGGATATAGGTTGCCCCACGGATAAAGGTGCACTAGCGTTAACTGTTGTCTGTTGGTCGATTGGTCGAGGACAGGAAAATCGAAAACGTTACGAACGAACAGACACTGCTAAATGAATGTTCATCAGCTGTCCTTTAGTTATATATTTGTAAAGCCGAGGAACACAGGGAAGGGCTTTTGTAGACGAATGAATGTATGCTGGGTAATTCATAGTTATCTATTATTTTCTTCCATTACCTATATATATTTTTAATAGCAAGGGACACAAGGAATGGCCACATTGGTTTCGGCACATTCCGAATGAATTTTTCTTTAATGTACTGTCTATTTGTATGAAATAGACAATAAATGAAAAATAAAAATAAAAAAGTTTATAGGTAAGCTGATAGATGATAAGTTGCCAAAAGATTCCTTTAGAAATGCAGTTCTTTGTTGATTTGTGACCATGGTAACAAGTTTCAAACGACTTCCTCTAGTGGATAGCCCCCTACATGTTACCGCGTCTGTTCAGACCACTCATGTGAAGCATGCATCATGAAGAGGAGAATATGTTGCCTTGTAATTAACGCTGACAGTGTACTTTGTATACTTCCATGTTTCTGAAATCCTTTAAGTCTTACATAATCCCGTAACCACCACGAGCACCGAGAGGAATTCTGTGCAATGGTCTAAAGAACGTCACGCGCAAACGACACACCATTAGCAAAGGAAGCTCTCAATCACCCCTAACATATAGAGAGTTCCTTTTGTTGTAAAATTGTGGACTGATTCGCCACACTTGACCATGACTGCAATGTTTCTATATACATAGACGTGGCGATGTTTCTCGCCTGACTTCACTCCGGGCTTCTTAAGTGGCACATTCTTCGCCGCGGATGAAGACGTATGGACCATTTCCTTCGACCTTCATCTCCCGACCCGTAAGGTATTTCAGAGAAAGCGATGTACGACGTTTGCAGTTAAGTATTTCCGAAGCGTTCCAATCACTGTTGACGTTTGAAATAGATATGCCTCCCGCGGGGAGTCATTAGATGAAAAGGATACATATTTCTTCCGGTGATTTCTGATAATACACGGCTGTATTTCTGGCTCGATCGTAGTGCTGTCATCAGAGAGGCCGAATCCAACACCTGCGTCTCTCTACTGTATGGGGATTCGCAACTAAATGTCAGAAACCAAGATAGACTGAATAAACTGTGATGTGTACACACTTAGAAAAACTTCCATAGAAGAGCAAGAGCGTTAAGTTTTGTTTTTTGGCTTTGAGTTTGATATTCCAGACTGTACATGTACTCGAGCTAAGCAGCTTGAAATCGTTTACGTCGGACAGATACTAGTAGAGGGATTCCTAGCGACATTTTGTAAAACCTGGTATTTATGAGATTACCCTTTGATGTACATGTGTTTGTTCCTCTCGTCCATTAAGAGTTTTAGCTTTGACTTCCAGCTGTGGCCAGCCACGACCTCGAGCAACTTTCTCCCTGGCCGCACCTGAAAACTCTGCCCACGTGCCTTTATGACGTCATTCATCGCATCTTCACTGGCTTCAAGTAGTAATAATATTATGTCAGTCATGGAGATTTAATACCCAGACTTTCCAAAAGTTCCTCTGTTGATCGTAAGCTATGGCAACGAATCCACAACAGTATTACATGTATTTGACCAACATGAATGGACATAGAACATAGTTATGTCTGAGTGATCTGTAAGACATTATTTGAAGCTGGTATTTTACAATATTACCTTTAAATACACATTGATGCGTTCCCATCCAGGAACGTTAAGACGTTAATGCAGGTACGTCGCTCAAAAGGGTGACAATCCAAATTTCTGGTTTCTGGCATTATGGCATGTTGTTGGTTTATTTGGTACCATGAAGAAGGTAATATATAATAGGGAGACTCAGGGAGACTTTGCCCCAACTGTTGCATAAAGCTATTACGTGCAGGCGTAGCAACGAAGTTAGCCTTCAGCATGTCTAAATTTATTTCCGTAGTTCTTAATAAAAACAGCACACGTGGGCTCCTAAAATGTTCCAGCGTTACCGCAATGAACTTAACGCAGCATATGAAGAAAATTCTTTCTACATATTTCAAATTAGTATTCCTGGAACATTTCTTTTCAAGCAAATTTAGCTCTCCTACCCATGAACACTGCGATGCTGATGAAAATAAAAGACTGAAATAATATCGATGATACAAAACAAATAGTTTTGAAAGAGATGCCTATAGGCCTTGTTGGACTAGTTACATGGACATATTTGTTGCTGACACGGGAAAAAGTCCATTTTGATTTATTTCCAATTAGTGTAGGATTGGAAACGGATAACTGCCGTGGCCGGTCTGAGTGCATTCATTCACCATTTGAATTCCCTACATTTGGGGATCGTTACCTCGCTTCGACGTCTCTCCATGTCTCCTGTTGGAGCGATAGGCACTCCAGCGACTGGTACACACCGAGTTTACATCCATCATAAAACAGCCATCCTTCTAGACGCGTTTAGACAAATTGTGAATGGACAATTAGAAGTTAATTCTCTCAGGTTCAGATGACGTACGAGCTTCAAACAGAGTTTTGATGAATGACGCCAATCAATTTTTAGAAGTTATCAAAAGCTATTTTCATCGCTGACAATGGCAAGCAACGGTGACAACAAACTAGTGATCTGCTCAATATTTACCTAAGAGGGCGTTCAAGTTGTCCTTACATTCAGGCTTTCAACGTGATGTTGTCATTCATTTTCTGCGGTTAACAAAAGCTACACAACAATAGCAAGCAGTGCATAAAAGGACGGAAACGTCCCTCGTCATGATTATTCTGCGTGTGAGCAGATATTTTTGCTTGTAAATTGACAACCTGTATCTCTGTGTCTTTGTTATGTTTGCACGAGATTGATGTTGGTTCCTGTAAATATCCGCGCGACCTTGATCCCATTTTAACCCACATGTTAGCTTTTGGCGGTGTTTTATATTGCTTGCCTTTTTTGATTACCTGCTATTTCTGCTATCTGTTGCTTTTTTAGAGTTTGCCGCTAGCTAAGTCATCAACACACGGCAGCAATATCAGAAAAGGCAACGCAGGTGATCAGCAAAAATGGCAATATCAAAACACCGCCCGAAGACACCTATGGAGGATTTCTCTATGGACGCTCATGGGTCCACGACGTGTCCACATAGGATACTAGTCTCGCACAAATCTCAGTATTATTGCCAATATTCCACGGAATTGATGAAAGGGTGCTGAAACTGTCCAAAATCAAGGTTACCAAGCGTAGTGTCATTCATAACCAGCGCCCCCAGTGATAACAGAGGACTGTGTCGTCTGATATATCTTCAATTCACCGTCTCCGTGGGGAGGGCGTGATGTTTAGAAGATTGCTGTGGTCGACCAAGGAAATTAAATGTAACGTTATTTACCGCCTTGGGTGACGGCACAAGACAGGCTGCCTTAATATATTTCGATTTACGATGTCTGCGGGTAAGGTTTAATATCAGAAAGATCACCGTATAAAACGGGAAATTGTTGTAATGAGGAATGTATTTCGGAGAACATTGAAAATTGTTGAAATATCAACTTTTTATCAGTTACCCTTTGGTGCTGTATTTACTGCTGCACCGGGGTTGACGTCCTGGGCAATATATTGTTTTCAACCAGCAGCACGGTGGAAAGTTGGTTTACTGCAATTCATCACAGCAACGAGAACGATGCGCAGTTTACACTTTCTTCTATCCATGTACCCCCCCCCCCAACCCTGTATCAAACATCAAACAAAAATGTGAAGCCACTATTCCACAGAGAAATTGGTCGGATTGATATGGGCTAAATGGATTTTTGGTTCATTCATTCATTAAACCTTAAAATTTCAAATGGATCTTGATTCCATTCACCTCTATTTGTTATGCATTCAAAGCACGCAGTGAAGATCTTGAAAGAGAATATTTTTTGCCATTTTTGCTGATCACCTGTATTGCCTTTTCTGATCGTACTAGATATCTTGTTGATAAGAACTGAGCTGTTTTGATTTCCCTTTTCGATAAATTTGTCAACAACAAGCACGGCACCCAACTGAACATCACGCAGTACTACACCTACACGTACACGTACATAATGAATTGAAATCAATTTATCATCAATCCCAACCTCTTACAAAACCTGCCCACGCGAGCTGACATTAAACGGGAATATAATCAGCGCCTTCTCTTTGTGAGTGGTGACACCAGCGGGTCGCTTCAGGGAGTCCTCAACAGACAACCTTGCCGTCAGAATATCATCCAACCAAGATTGGTAAGTGACTACCAAGACGTCTTGAGAAACATGAAGAACTTTATTGCTCGGCAATTGTACATGGTACAATATATGGCAATGACTATTACACAAAGTACAAAATAGGTGTATATAAGACATAACAAGAAGGGCTTACACAAGTCTTTGATATAGTGTTACAATCATGGGCTTATCATGAGTTACAGTATTATTTCTAATAGCAAAGCAGTCGACTTTGATATATTTGCCTATCTTTGCATTGTCGGAGTTGTGGTATCTAAAGATATATACATATCTGTCTGTAGCATCGAGTCTCTTGAAATCTGCTGTACTGGATTCGAGAAATGTGAATGTATAACTTCGTTGTCTTTCAACTTACCTTCAAAAGTACTAGGAGCTACTGTAAATGTATTTAAGTACTAGTAGCTTTTTGATATCCTTTCAGTCTGTGCTGCATCTTCAAAGCTGTGTTTAAAATGCCTAGAAGTCATCAATAATCATGTAGTGGTCTCTCTGTGTTCTTTACGTTACACTAAAGTTTGTTCAAATTGGCAGTGAAGTCCTCTATGTGTCCGTAAAGACTCGATAAAAAGGCCTGAATGTCACCCACGGTTTCGTTAAGATTTTATTGCGCATTTTAAGGACTCCGGCTTTCTAAATGGACAAGTCCTCGATGTGTCCTCAATTTGACCTGTAACTACCTGAAAGGCACGCGGAGTTACTTTAAGGTCCTCCCTAGGAGCGTGCCCGGTCGTTTTACTGCAACTTAAGACAATTTAATGCACCTCGGGAGACGTCATGAAAATAGCCAGTAGCAGTTGACACTTTGATGACCACTTTTAGTTTCTATTTCTTAACGCCGAAGTTCTGTTTCTTTATTACTTTTTAACTAACTAAGCAGAACATTGTTAGCTATAGACCATTCAATCAAGTAATTTACGGAAGAATAACACCACAGTCCAGCATGAAATGTACAGGCTACCTTATTTCTTCACCTCCAAGTCTAAGAAAAGAAAAAAGTGTTTCTCTGCTTGTTTTTCTCTTCAGAAGATCTCGTTAATGCACAAGGTCAATGACCTCGTAACTCTGGCGCAGAACTTAACTTGCACGATTTAATTGACAGCGCCACAGAATAAAATTAAATCAATGCTAAATACAAGAGTGGATGACAACTAGACTATCAAATATTATTTGTTCATTCATTTCTGTTTTGTCTATTCAGAGTAACCTATTTCAGCGCTTTACAGTGGGGCCCTGGTAGACTTATTACTAGTAACTGTTTGCAACAGATGTTTATTTCTTCTAGTTGCAAGAGCTAGCTTTCAATCTTATTAATGAGATAAAAAATATGCTGATGAAAGCAATCTACACCGAAATCCATCATCCATCATAACAGGTTCCGTGCTAAATTTAGACCAACAGATGTTGCCGAAGAGGCGAGGTGAAGACAACGTACATATATGCCTGCTTTATTGTATTCGTTAATCTGTTCATAAGACGTAGGCACAACTGGGAAACGATAATGGATTAGATTTTAATTTGGAAGGTACTATAATCCCTTCACTAAGAAATAAGCAGCCAATTATAGCTAAAAGACTGCTGCGTTCTTAATGAATTTTCAAATGATTTCAGGATTATGAATATGACAAACAAAAGTTTGCATCTTACGCATCATTGCCAGATTGGTTATTTAAACTGAATAAACAACCACGACTGTAAGAACTATATGTATGTCTAATGATTATACACAGGGTTATGCTACAAAATGGAAGATGCATGATTGATAATAAGGCTATATTAAGCACTTATAGATAAATCTAGACGGAAAGGACTATGGTTCCGTCCGTAGATATCTATGTGAAACCGGACAGGAAGGACGCAGGTGTAGCGCCGGCCTCAGTCATTATGAAGAGGGCGTGTCGGGATAGTTATGGCTCTGTCAGATGCATACAGATGACCCGAACAACGTCAACGATGTCTTCACAATTTGCATTCTCTGGCTCCAAATTCGATCGACCTCTTTGGGTAAAATTCTATTCACACAACACAAGTGAAGCCGTTATCATGGAAGCTGATCTGAGTTGGTAGTAAATTATCAAATTACAATGATAAACTTCAGGGTACTGTCGACATCACTGAACAGAGACGGTGGGCGTTATAAACTTCTTGGCACGTTTGACCAATTACTGACGTAACGTATCCGCAAGACCACGTGTCTGCATAACTCTCGCGAGTTTAATACGTTCTGAAGTGATTGGTCATGAATATTGCTCCTGAAGAAGGCGACATTGGTCTTTGAAGATTTGATCCGCGTATACCTTTGTGGTGGAAATTTTTTTTAGCATTGTACTATGAAGTGAAGATGAAGTATTCGACTTCGATCCAGGTGGTTGTATCTCGCATGCAATGACGATTATACTAAAGTCTTCTACTTACCGCAGTCCTCAATCGAGAAATCAAAATTATCCCTTAGTCCTGCCTCAACGAGACGTCTGAAACCCCCATCAATGCTCCTAAACCATTTTAGAATGCCTTTATATGACCTTTTAGTTTCCTCAAGACTGGATTCAAATTATCTCACCTGTACGTGTGCGCATTTGAAGTCAGGGATCACAATTAACATCCAATTCTAACCCCAGTAGGAAGCGCCAAAGCGCCTTCATTAATTCTAATCCATTTCATAACTATATTCTTATCTTCTTACTACTTTATTAAAGGTCTATATCATTAATTTACCAAGTGCACTCGGTCGGCTTTTATCAACTTTAGAGTCCAGGGAAATTGGTTGGGTTTCCCTGAGGTAGGGGCGTGCTTTATATCCCGGCTATGGTCTACCCTGCAGACAATTACAGCATTTTTCTTTAATCTCACCTTCTTTATGTCTATATATTGGATTTTACTCCTGCATACCTACGATTATTACCCTTGGCGGTGCACTTCGGTTAACTTCATTTCTATTCTTCAGAATTATTTACGGACGGGATTAATGAATAAGTCCGTCTGAAGGTCACCTCGCCCTTAAGGGTCCACTAGAAAACGATCATTACTTCTAACGACCAATCAGGGAAGCGCTGTCATAACTTTCGGTATATCATAAGGTTCGAGGGATTCGAACACGTAGTGCGCATGCGGCGAAGAGGTGTTGATGACTTGTGACAGGGATTTTGGCGGGAAACATCTATCTTGTGTCAACTGTCTGGTATCTTCTATCTCATTCTCCCGCCTGGAAGTTATACCGATCGTAATCCTAAGTCGGCCACCGTGACCAGACTACTGAGGAACAACTTTGTACCCAATCTGTGATTACAGGATTTTCTGACTATCAGAAAGTGATGGGGGCTTACCCCATCATTGATCCAGCTGCTAAACTTGGACTTGACTTTGTGGTAGATCTTAGAAGCGAATTAATGAATGTCATTCAAGATGATAAATTGTACAGCTGAGTTTGTCCCACTTTGTATTGCACCATCGATTACATTGTTTGCATATCAGTACGTACGGCAGGTAAAGGCGAAGTGTGTGCACAGAGTACGGTAGTAAAGCTCAGAGCTAAATATGATAAGGATTTTTCGTTCGATGTCCAATACACACTATCTGACACATGTACATTCGCCAATTTGACATACATGTGTGAAAGTCCTTTCAGGTGCAGTACAGTGCAACTTTCCGGCACTTTGGACCTGTAGCTAAATCATCCTCACTGTACTGCGACCCCCAACTACACTGCGCGCCAAAAAAGGGGCAGGTTAAAGACGTCACGATTTATATCCTTCCATCTGCTTGGAAATTGCTACACGCCACAAGTTCTTCTGTTGCTGACCCAAAATAGCCTTACAGACTGTTAACACATTTCCGGGATGTAGTCCAATACTATCATTCATACAATGTACTCTAACGGGACAAGGCTTCGACCTATAGTAGACACCCTATAACAAATCACTATTTGCGTTGTCACGTTACGATTGGTTTGAATCAAGAAGTTAGGATACCCTGCCGTTATGTTACTAGTACATAGGATATATAGGATAGATCTGGGATCCTGATCGGGCGGCAGAACATTCATCTGGTGGTGCGGAACTAGTGCTGTCTGTGTAAGGATATTACCTCGTTCATTACTTGTCCAAACACCAAGGCGCCTGTATTTCTCTTAGAGGTATCTTATTGGTTTCTTCGTCCGGTACGTCTTGGGTCAGTCTTGATAATAGAATTTTTCATGGTGGATGAATCCCATTCAGTCCGTATTTTCCAGCGTCAATAAAAGTGAAACAACATTAACAGTAACCAAGGAGGTTTCCTTGCGTTAACAAAATTCCGCATGCTTAAAGTTATTTTTCCATTACCTGTATTTATAGCCCATTCAGGTATAAAGCATCATCAAGTGTCTTTCATCAATTCAATCATTCGTTTTTTGCAATAATGCCCCCACGTCGATCCATTCAATTGAAGGGGCATTCCACTCCGGAAGGGAGTGTTATTTTCCAATTGTTAACGTATCAATGAATGAATGAAAGACCTTTATTGTACATTCATGCCTCGACGGGCTAGGTACAGGTCACTGATAACAGACATGACTGATAACAGACATAACAAACATATGCAAAAACAACAAGATACAATTAACTAGCTGAAGGTACTAAGCTAACAGGATGGTCGACATCTTCTCGCTTCTTTGTACAGGTGTAGATATAGGAACAGATAATGTTTGATATACAGGGTTTGTCTAGGCGCATCAAAAATAGAAATTTATCCGTTGCATTAAGGTGTTCAAAATATGGGAACTCTTTTCTTATATATTCATAAAGCACAATCCGTTCATTATGGTACAGTTTACAGTGTAAAATAAAATGCTGTTCATCTTCTACTTGTTGCAAATCACAAAATTGGCAGACTCTATGCTGCAGAGGGGTGCGGTTGTGCCTTCCAGTTTCGATATGTAACTTGTGGCAACTAATCCGGAGTTTAGTGACAGCCACTCTGTGTTGTATGTTTTTCACCATCAGATATTCTTCTTCTTTATAAATAGTCTTGAATAATCTATAGGTTCGTAATTTGTTACCGAAAGATTTGTCCCGGTTGTCATTGTGTATTTCAGCTTTAAATGTTTGAATATAAATATCCTTTAATCGTTGGCTGATGGCGTTGGTTATAGGTAATAGGTTTGTTCCTAGAGATATCTGATATCTCCATATGTAGGCAAAACCGCATTCCTCCAGTATCTTACGAACGCCGGACGCCCAGCACTTGTTTCCATTTGCATCTAGTTGTAATTGACAAGATAGGGCGTCGGCTTGTAGACTGTCAGCTGGCACGTTTTGACGGATTCTTAGAAAGTGTTTGATAGCGTTCAGGGAGGCTTCCAGTTGAATGGGGTACCTCCCTAATTCCGCTCTAGTGGCAAGGTTAGATGCTGGTCTGGGGATATTTAGTGCTTGTTTGCAGAATTTAAGGTGAACAGATTCAATGGGACAGGTTTTAGGGCTTTTTAATGCGCCCCAGATTTCTGAGCCATAAAGTAGAATAGGTTTGACACATGCATCGAAAAGTTTGTTTCTAACTGGTAATGAGGCGGTGGCTTTATCTAAAGATTGTTTTATTCCGAATAAAGCCTTCAGACCTTTGCCACTCAGGTATTTGTTGTTAGCTTTAAACGTGCCAGCTGCACTCACAATAATACCGAGATAAGTATAACAAGTTACAATTTCTATTTCACGATTATCAAACAGGAGAGAACAGTTTTTAGGTAGACTGCCACCCTTTTTAAATACAATAATTTTTGTTTTCCTAAGATTTACTTTTAATTTCCAAAGTGCACAATAATTTTCCAGATTGTTCAAGGAATGCTGTAATCCCTGTTTGGACTCGGAAAAAATTACCAAGTCGTCAGCATACAACAAGCAAGGGACAGTTTTGTTGTACATAAATGGAGGATTACAGGGAGCACCGTCAAATTGGGACACAATATCGCTAAGAAAAAGGTTAAATAATGTAGGGCTTAAATTACACCCTTGTCTCACACCACAATTAGTAACAAAAGTTTCAGTCAATCCATTTTTAGATTTAACGCAGTTTATAGTCTTTGAATACATGCCTTCTATTACTTTTAGAAATTTACCACCAATACCGAGCTTACTCAATTTAAACAAGAGGCCGTTTCTCCAAACAGAATCAAATGCTTTGCTAAAATCAATGAAGCAAGCGTAAAGTTGACGATTTTTGTTTAGATATTTGCTAACTAGTGTACTTAAAACAAACAGATTATCGGTAGTTCTAAAGTTTTGTCTGAAGCCTGCTTGGTGTGGCTGGAAGAGGTTATTGTGTTCTGCGTATTTGACAAGGCGTGAATTTAGAATGGAGGAAAATAATTTCCCTAAACAGCTGATTATAGAAATCCCTCTGTAGTTATCTGGCAGGGAGGTGTCTCCTGACTTGTGGATAGGAACAATATGACTTACTGACCATTCTTGCGGAAAATGACCATTTTGTAAGCAAGTGTTAAACAAGTGGAGTATAGGTTCTTTAAGCAACATTTTACCAGATTTTAGCATTTCATTCAAAATTCTGTCATTGCCGCTTGACTTATTGTTTTTTAGTTTTAAAACTGCGGTGTCCAATTCTTCTGGAGTAATTGCGGAATCTAGTTCTGACGAGTTTGGTGGGGTGTTCGAAAAGTCTGTTTGAACGTTTTCACTGGGAAGGTCGTTGTCTGTAGAGCTATCAGGAAATTTGTCAAGATTCTTGAAGTGATTTACCCATTCCTCTTCTGTAATCTGGTTATCGTCATTTGGCTTTCCTGGTTTCAGTTTATTTATCAAGTTCCAGAATGCACTCGGGTTTCTTTCCTTTAGTGAAGACAATTGATCCATGATTTGTTGGTGGAAATCTCGTTTTTTCTTTTTTAACAATTTCTTATATTCTTTTTTACTTTTGAAGAATCTACCCCTTATGTCTGGATTCGAAGGATTTTTTTCCAGTAAAGATGCTATGTTTTTCACTTCCCTTTTCATTTCCATGCAGGTTTTGTCAAACCATTTCTTGTTTTGTCTTTTACGTGGGCGTTTCCTTACCCTTTTCAAACATAGCGACTGGTCACCTGCTTCTCTCAAAATGGAACCAAACTCAGACACATAATCATCGATTTCCGAAGTGCTGTTTATGTTGTTTGGAACATTAGAACAAAGTAAACGTAGTCTGTCGACGAAATGAGACTGGCCGAGAGAAGAAAGAAACTTCTGGGCTGATTTATCGTTCCATTTATATTGTTTGGGGAGAGGTTTTGCATTTGATATTTTCCGGCTTTCTTGATAGGAGTGATTTGTTGATTTTGATTGGATTAATGCCCAAACCATGCAGTGATCAGAGAATAACGTTAATGGTTTTATGTGAAACGATAAGATATGTGGGATCAGGGACTGACTGCAAATTATGTAGTCAACTGTGCTGCTTCCACGCGGTTGGTGACAGGTAAATTTCCCCTGTAAATCCCCAGCTACCCTCCCGTTTAAAACTCTTAGGTTAGCTTGAACACATAGGTCAGCAATATGCCTGCCGAATTTATTCGGAGGGGCCTTATCCATGTGTTGTCTATCTGAGGAGTAAGGGAAGCTGTCTGGATTACAATCGTCGGGAGTGCTATCATCTACATAATCGCGCAAATCACCAAGACGAGCGTTTAAGTCGCCGCCAAGTAAAATAAATCCGTCTGAACTATATCTGGATATTTCGCTTTCTAGGATTTCTAATGTATGATTTTCTGCGTATTTGTGGGTGGTTGATGTACTGGGACTAATATATGCCAATAAATACATAATCAGCCGACCTTTTGTAGGATTCCACTTGTGATGAGTTACGTGATGTGTTTTGTAAAACAATACGACACGAGTTCACTAACACCGTAGGCCTTTCCCATGCGCTCTCCATACGTATATACGTATATAGACGCTTTCTTTATCGTACATATTTTCGGAAAACATTGAGGAGCGCTAAGAACACCAAGAAGGTCAATCACTCAGTAGATATCAAAGAGCAAAGAACAAGACGAGTTTTATTTAGCGCTTCTGAATTAGTATTGTAACCTAACCTAACATTAGTTTGGCATTGTCAGGCACATTGTGATATTCATCCATAGACTTACTAGTAGATTGATCAGAGGGTACTTGGTGAGTTTAGTAAAAGACTGGATCCCTTTGATTCGTGTGGGGCAAATGGGTACTTTATCGTATAATGTGAAGTAGTATGTATTTATCACTTCCTAATATTAATCATTAATCGGAAAATAACACTCCCTTCTTCAGAGTTATTTTGACTCTTTTCAACTAGGGCATTATTTGTTAACATCTTCGGCTGGTGAGACGATCTGAGATGTAACCAAGGAGGTCTCCTTGCGTTAACAAAACATGACCACTAAATGTTAGTCTTGCATTACGTGTATTTATAGCCCACTCAGGCATAAAGCATCATCAAGTGCCATTTATCAATTCAATAATTCGTTCCTTACAATCATGGCCATCCAAGTTAAGCCACAATGGCAGACAGAGTGTTATTCCTGACAGCTTTTGATAAACCAACTCTAACCAACCATACAGCTAGCTACATTTATGCAATTACAAAGAAGCGAGAGGAAGTCGAATGTCCTAGAATAGATTACTAGTAGACGCATATCTGTATAACGTTATATACATGTGTATGATAATAATTGTTTCCATCGTTACATATATATGATTCTTACCATGTGACCTGTACTTAGCCCAGTGGGACAGAAATGTGCAATAAAGGTCTTAATTCATTCATTCATTCATTGTTATTGTGACCTTTCTCACCAAGGACATTATTGTTAGCATCTTCGGCCGGTGAGACGACCTGAGATGTAGGACGACAATCAGCAAGTGTGCGGACCACCTGCCGGCGGGTGGGCGGTGTGGATCGATGGACCTTCCCACACGGAAAATGACAATCTGTGAGTGCGATGGCCGGTATAGTCACAACATTGCCGTGAAATTTGTTTTCAAATCGCCGAAAAGACGCCTGCTGTCACTTACTTCGGTTGATCACTTGTATACTAATGTATCTATCTACTATTTTGGCTGAAATTCAAACTCAAGAAACGTAAAATCACACTACTGTTGCTTGGAATGAAGTGATTTGATCTCTGAGCATTTGTTGTGAGGGACGGCTTATGTGCTATTGTTGGGGCTATAGTACAAAGATATTATGTATCTCCAACTATAAAATATCATGCGCAAATTACACATAAGCCGGAGGGATACCTGGCTTGACCTTTTTTCTGACACACATGAAAAACGAAAAGATTGTTACGGTCGTCCAATACCATCTCTTTATTCTCAAGAGGAATTCTAAAATATTCTTTAGATTCTGTATGTGAGGACACAACTATTGTGTATCCTCAACCAGCAAATATTATGCGGCCAAGCTTGTCGAAACCCTGCTTGCAGATACGACACAGAGAGAGAAAGAGAGAGAGAGATCACTCGACCGTGAGCACGGCGCTCTTCTGCCGTTACCTGTGCGTTCGTCAAATCTTCCTTAGGTTCATATTTGGGGACACAGCTATTGTGTATCCCCAAGCAGCAAACATTATGCGGTCAAGCTTGTCGAAACAATGCTTGCAGGTACGACAGAGAGAGAGAGCCAACACTCGGTCGAAGAAGCCCGGCGCTCTCCTGTCGTTACCTGGGCGGCCCGCCTGCCTGATCACGCCGCCGCCCCCGCCAGGTAAGTAGCGAAGTACCCACGTGACTTGGCCGTCAGGCGACGGATCGCGTCCGTGAGTGAATAAGGGATTTACTGTAATTGCTTTGGTATTTGAACATGCAGTGAGGGATCTTTATTCATGGTTACCTCAAGTTAGGATTAGAGGGCGAAATTACACGAAAGGAAGTAGAGAGGATTTGACTGCAAAACGATAACCTTTCATAGAGAGGAATGAATATATCCGTGCCCTTTTCTAGACTGAACCACATTGTCTTTTCGTATAGGCTATAGCGTACACATCTTAACCAGGTATTCCATGACATAGTAGTACAAATGTATATAAAGGTAACGTTTATGAACGTTGCAGCAACGTTGTGCTTATAGTACACGTATGACAACCCCTGACTAGACTCTACCAGGCTTCGTGGATCGGTGGTCTAATTGTAGAAATTGGACAAATAGAATCTATAGTACGCTAGGGGAGTTAGCCGGCCAGAAGAGTACGTTTCCTCACCACGAGGTGAGGATAATGATTCTACCGATCCACGGAGCCTGGTAGAGGCTAACCCCTGACCTCTCGACAGGTGAGTCATATCGGTATCCGTGCAAAAGCGCCGTCTAGCGAATCGATCTCAAAGTGTAACACCGAGTTCTGATTGTGGCAAAAGTTAACTGCATGTTCCTACAATTACTCCCATACAAATTCAAGTTCCAGTAATATAGAGGAATAATGAGAGGCAAATACTTCATTATAGCACTGCAATTCCTTCTATGGCTGCCGTAACATATTTTTTTCAGAAACTATGCAAACTTCAACGCCACCTGTTTCATTTAGAAAATCTCTGTCTTTCTGTCATTATATATTTATCATACATATATGCAGGTCATCTAGATAGATAGGTATTTCCATTAACAGAAACCTTTTGTCAAACATTTTAACAGGTTTCGGATGTGATAAGATGGATCTGCGCGGTAAGTACAGGTCGATAGAAACCATACGTCATCAAACCAGTTGACACAAACGTCGAAGGGTGATCATGTAATAATACTAGAGATAAATATGTGTATTGTCACACATACACACAGGGTCGCTTTTAAGTGTAATTTATGCCAGGTGAAATTCTAGCTAGGTAATGATAAAAGGCAGGTGTGAACATATACAGGCCCACCTAAACAGTCCCTTCTGCAATAAGAAATGGACTAGCCCCGCCAGAACAACCCCCTTCATTCAGCAAGTTCTAAGTACTTGAGACACACGTACGTACACTCGAGGTGCAAGGGACGCTCGACCAAACAGAAAACAGTGCACGTAATAAAGCTTGCCTTACTAGTATTTTACTGCATGGATAAATTATGCAGATGATCGTCAAAATTTGCATAATTAACATGTTGCTACATTCCTCTCTGCTTTAAGGAACATATGGTATGAATATCAAAAGTGTAACGGCTTTTTATAATTTTGAAATTGATATGCAAATTATTGCCTCATTTGCATAAATTTCACATCTCATGGTAATCTTAATGATAACAATTAGATTTGACGAAAATATTAAACACCTACCATTTAACAGTAAGGCTGCATTGGTAATTTTCATTTGCTGAAATTATGATAATGAGCTCCCTCAAAGATACGCTACCTAGCAATTATAGCAATTATCTATTCAAATGGAATAACAACATATATTCTGTCAAATCAGAAAAATAAGTCATCTTTGTCCTTACATATTGATAGCCCTTTAGTCTTGACCAAACGTTATTTAATATCATTTTGACACAATTTGACAAACCCACAAACCAAAGTGCACAAAAGTCTAGCCCCTTTATATAGCTTGACATCATGATGGTTAGATAATTGAAGGTTGTGAATAAGTAATAGAGATGTAATGAATAAATAATAGAGTAATGGATAAGTAATAGAGTGTGACGTCACTGGAAACAGAACAGTCCATTGTGACTGATTGTGACGTGAAAATTCAACATGGAGGCACCCATGGATTGTCAAAATTCAACATGGCGGCACCCATGGATGGCTAAGGAAACAATAACGTGAGTCACGGTCAACAACAACCGTACACGAGCGCCCTCTCTCAGACTGATTGCAAAGCACACGGACGATTACAGGCATTTAACTACTGTGACCTGCTAACCCTCCTGCCCCTCTGCGCGTCCATGGACGCCTTCCCCGGCCCGACCACGGTCTCCAGCAACAACCCGCCGATCGCTGCGAAGTTGAGGAAGAACTCGGAGCGGAGAAACTCCCGCTGGGGGGAGTCGGACTCCTCCAGCCACCAAGAGCACACGGTCAGGTTCGTCAGGAAGAACTGCAGACATGGGGAGGGAGTAAGTCAGATATAGATTCGAAGTGGCGAAGGACATCCGATTACTGTCACACACGCACGCACACACACACACACACACACACACACACACACACACACACACACACACACACACACACACACACACACACACCTGTTAATTGGGCCTTACGCTGAACAACCTGTCACACGGCCAACCTTTGCATATCTAGCTGTGATTGTAATAAAGTAACGATGCCCCTACACTGATACTCTTAGCCATACATTGTTCAGACCCAGTATTGGTCTTTAAAAAAAATTCACTGTCAGGATCTCAACTGGCGATGCAGAAAGACACAACCTACCAGGACCGAGAGAAGTCCCGCGCACACCCGGGTTTTAAACCCGAGGATAACGCCACCTAGCAGGAGATATCCAAACAGCAGCAGGACGTTTCGTGACCCAAGGTGAGTGGCAAGGCGCAACAACATCAGCCCTACAAGGACGCGCCCTGGTGGGTGAAATTAGACCCTTAATACATAGCACTGAAAAGCTCTTTTTGGAACATTTACTTGTATTGTATATGTATATCTTGGTGTCCTTTCATGGCAGTAAGTTCGCCAGGCAAGAGAATGCTACAACACCTGTATTAGTTAGATAAGCCTTAAGTATATCTATAGAAGTGTAGTTATGTAGATACCATACTTTGTACCTCGTACAATTGTTGTGCAATAAAGTTATTGGTTAAGTTTGGTTTGGTTTGGGAGAACTGTAAATTTCTTAATATCCGCCTTTCTGGAGCCATGACACGTACCAATTGCGTAAGGTTACTTGTTTCATCTTATATACTGTTGAACATGGAACAACATCATTACGTAAGAAAGAAAGCCAGAGGTGTACCCGCAAGTTGCATGAGGGTCCGCAATTTCCCGTCCCATTTCAAAGATGGCGGCCCGGGTTCCATGGTTCCGGGGTCCGTCCAGCGTTCCAACATCACCATGGTAACACAGCCGCACAGGGACAGGTCTCTGCGCGACAGGTGAGGTAATTCATTAGGAATTTTTTTCATCCATTTACGCCATGGTATCATCTCTTTTCAGGACCAAGGTCTAGTTAGAGCTGTCTGAGTAGTACTGAGTGACTGAATAGTTAGAGTCAATTGAAGCTTTTCTAATTAAAAGAAATCCTCATTAAAAGAAATCTTAAGTCTAATAACATTGTCCAACAAGTAGATAATACTGACCTCATTGCACCAAAGCTGTTCTTGTAGTGTCGAAAAAAGATCAACTGGAACAAACAAAAACAACCTTGGAAAAAATAACGAAAAAGCAGTACGGGCAGACTGGAATGATATGCACATATTTTTAAAGCGATAAATGATCAACATGTGGTTTATCACTTGATATATCCAGTATGACTGATCGAGAAAAGCTCACCTGGAAAACCGTCCCACAAAACAAGGCCCCACATCCGACCTCGAATCTCTGCTGGGTTAGAATCAGCAAAGTTCCAAAAAACTCGGCAGTCACTAACAGGCCGAGTATAGGACCGACCAACGCTCTGGACAGGCCCCAAATCTGAAATAAAAGTTGTGAAGACATTGTTGAGAGAATGGGCGAAGACAGACTAAACGATCTGCATGCAGCTGAGCTTTGTTCAATTGACAGGAGAGAGGGGTGCTCACCGCACTTTTCGTTTCCCATTTTCACACTAATTATCACTGTAGCCTGAGTGCCATCCTCCATAATGACCGCTGGCTCAATCATTTCGCTGACTAACTCCGTGGATAGAATTGCTTAATCTCCAAGCAGATCTTGCGGTGGCATAAGATAATAGCATAAGCTGGGGAAGGAGTTTAGCCGGCAGAGAAGTTTCATGATTCTTTCATTGGCCTTCCCAGTGGCCAATGAAACGCCTTTGCCGGCTAACCGCCTTCCCCAGCTAATGATACTGTCTTATGCCATCGCAAGATCTGCTTGGAGATTTAGAATTGCTGTCCATCGTGCATCTGATCGCCTTACAGCCACTATGAAAGTGTACATGTATTTATTTACAATTCATGAAGCTACAAAAAGCAATTCCTGCATGATAAACATGATTCACGAACCTGTGCGAAGTAGTGTACATTAGACCACCAGCTGTATTGCTGGTTGTAGATGTCGTCCATGAAGGCCAGGACGATCAGAACACGTGCGACGGTGTTCAGGTATCTGCGGATTGTTTTTGTGCCGACTGCCTGGGGTACAAACAGACAAGGAAACATATAGATAGATAAGACAAGCACATCTTAACGTTCCTCATGATTTATCGAGTCCAACGACCTTCCAACAGAGTAAGACGCGACACGTTCCCTTCTGTCAGATGTTGAGAAGTAAACTTCCCGTGCGTTTTTTTTTTAATTCTTCAATGCTCCCCGAGCATATTAAAGCTATGTAGATATCTGTCTCTTGTCTACATTGTCCAATAGGCATGTCATTCTGACAAAATCGGTCCAATTTGTGAACAGACAATAGTACGAAAATTAAGGCTTTTCCTATAGTTTGGGTTCAATTGGCCGGATGATATTGTAGACGAACAGGTATATATCACACTGCAGGATACGTCATCGGGCTGTGTCTGTATATGTGGCACAGGACCACCGTTTCAAAAGACAAAACTCAGGGTAAATTGTCATGTGCTACAAGCGTACAAATGAGCTCCTGCTGAATTGAAATACTGCTGTATGTAGGAGAAGTATGAACATTGGTCTTCTCAACATCGCCGGGAATAGACTGTGCCTTTTCTTTATTTACCGAATGATACGTCCTGAAAATGATATACTGTTCTAATAGTTTTCTATATAATACGAGATAAGGTAGCACAAAGAAGTCAGAACAATGTTGTAGTCACATCATAAGGCACCCACGCGCACACATAAACAAAAACATTTATTTCGACCTTGTCTCTTGTTAAGTAACTGAAACTGCTCGTTGGTTCACATTTATATCACAAGCCGCAATACTTGCACCGGCGCTCACTTGACATATAACAACTCCCTATCATAGAATAAATAGTTTCAAAAGCAAGAAATCAACGTACATCAAAACAGTCTCTAACCTCGTTGACGAGTTCCTCTGCGGTGGTTAGGACCTCCATTTTACTTGGATTGTTGTTCTGGGCTCGATGTGACGTCACGACCTGAGGACACGAAGCTGTCCGACTAGTTTTCATCTGACCTTGTGACGTCACAGTTTACCCGTGATGGCAGACACAGCAAATACGGACATAAAAGATCAAAAACCGTTTCCGTTTTTAGTCATGGTGGTTAAAACCCATTTCAGCTTGATACAATATGTATATAGTTTCTGTATTTCTGTATGTTTTACATAGTTTGCCACGTTTTGCCCACTCTTTACGTTGTGTAGTGAAATGTAAGACTAATTATACGAAAAACGGAACTCTGAAACCTCTTTTAATGGTATTTATTGCAACAGATAAAGAAAAGGCACCATAAGCACCTGATAAGCAACTTAACGCCGAACTTACAAATTAGGTATTTTCTAGGCTATCCAAGAATAAGCATTGACGTCGTTCCACGTTGCAAACATGTCGGTTTGTAAGATATTCTTACTTAAGACTTAGCAGCGGGGCAGAAACTGAATAACTAGACATAGGACTACATACAAGACTACACCGAAAATATGCTAAATATAACGTTATAATAATCAGTACCAACATCAATGAATTGTATCGAGTAAGATCCTATTTTACAATTGTAGCCACTGCTATCTGGACTTGTACTCATGATTTCCTGCAAACCGGTAGCAACACCAATTGACATGTTATTTATGAACATTTCTCCTAGTACATCTGTAACCTACTCAAAGGACAAACCATAATCTCGAAGCGAAATGGTAACTCTCTCTCGAACCAAGGAGGTTTAAAAAGGACCCTTGCTCAAACCCATTTGCCCATTTGTTGAAAAAAAAAAACCTTTGACAAACGCATAACCTGTTCAAATGGGCTGTGAAACCAGGCGAATTGAATGCACATAAATGCAGGCATGTATCCTTAAAATTTAAAATATCATCATTAAAACGACTGCCGGCAAATTGCCGTGGCACCATAATACTTTTCTGCCTTCAATTCCGAGAATGATAACCAACACTTTTGACGGATATAAATCGTCTATCCTAAGGCACATATATCTAAAACACGTCTTTCCCTTCTATCACCATCTCCTCAGCCAGTTGAAGTTTTTATTCGTCCTTTTTCCGCTCGTCCAGCGAGGCCCTGCCCGGCCCCACCACGGCCTCCTGCAGCAGCCCGCCCACCGCAGACATCGCCTGGAAAAACTCGTACTTCACAAAATCCCGGTCTGAACTGTCCCACGGCAGCAGCCACCAGGTCCGCGTCACCAGGGTCACCAGGAAAAACTGGAGTAAAAATGAATGAATGAACTTTTGCTCAACAATCGCACAAGGTAACGTTACGATGTATGGCAACCAATAACAACTATAGCAATATAGACAATTGTACTGCGAGGGTACATACAGAACAATGAAATATTATCGATAACAGTATACGTAGAGTCATGTATGAGTGATCTGGTCGCTCATTTGGAATAAATAAATTGCCCTGCGTAGGCGGATATATGAGTTGAACATTTAAATTTAGCACTGCATGGAAAATATCGTTCTGTGTACCAGTAAGGGAGATGTTTTTTTTTTTTTATTCTAATGTTATTAAACAATGCTTGTCTCTCTTTACTGTAAGTAGGACAGGTCATAAGAAAGTGGTACTAGTATTCATCTTCGATATGTAACCTGTCTGATTCCACGATGTTTCTGTTTGTTTTTCTCACCGGCAAACAAACAAACGAACGAACGAATAAGCAAAAGCAAAGAAGGGTATGGCGAACAGATAATTCAATTTCTGAAGATGATGTACCTGCAGAGCCATAATGACAGCGCATTGCCTGGTCCTGTAGCCGACCATCACACAGCCCAGCAGCACGTACCCCACCATGGTGATGAACAGGACGGGATAGCTGGGACCGAGCTGCGCCAGGGACACGTACATAAAACCTACCAGACAGCGGCCTGGGGATAAAAGATATCAAATATTGGTTAGATCCAATAACTGTTAGGCAAAAGCGTATATTTTTAAGTTTCAGTCTTATTTAGGCTAACGTCGCCATCTAATCCGGGGCCTGGCTGGACTGTTTGTGGAAACGAAAAATAGGAATTTATATTAAGTAAAGATATACACAAATAATGCCCAAGAATATTCTCTTTACGCTTTGCATAGTTTGGTGTCTTTTATGTACTACTTTTCGGTCGGGCCCCGAATTGGAAATGTGACGTAGGCCTTAAAGCAGTACCTGCGAGTTGGAGCAACATCCGGGTCCTGTCCTCCTTCTTGACCTTGAGAAGCCCCGGGTCCATGCTCTTCCGCTCGGACCAGTGGTCCAGTAGCAGCAGCAGCACACAGCCGGTCAGCGACAGGCTTCTACAGCAAACACAGGTGGGATAGGGCGGAGGTTATTTGACAAGAAAAAATCACGGGTCTTAGTGGCAAGTGTGCAGATGTTGACACACTGGCAGCACCAAATCCGTAGGTGTTTTTTGGCACCTTTAGACAGATTAGCCGTGACGCTCGGTGGGCGTCACTCCACCGTCATGGGGGTAGGGGCATGGCGAGTATCGAACTCAGGACCTACTGATGCTGATTCCAACGCTCCAGTCGTTGCGCTACACAGACACCTCCATTTGACACAAGACGTCAGTCGTTTCAAATCTGTTTTATCCAGAGGTTTCAAATCACAGCTCGCTTATTCTTGCTTTGTGTGGCGTCCTTGCAATTGCATCATAATGTAATGTTTCTGCGGAAAACTTTCATCTTTTTGGTTTATCTATCTATCAAGTATCACAGTGTCTTTTCTGTCAGTAAGTATACAATAAATAGACTTACCTCAGGATATATTTAGTGTACTTAAAGTATTCATACATGATTGCCTGGAAGAGAAAGCAAACAACATTACTATGATAAAAGACCAAGAAGAAACAGAGCAAACATACACCCGCCACGTTATACACAAATATTTTTTCCTATCTTTCCCAAACAGGGAATTGTAATTGTATTAGTCCGTAACTATCGCAAGATATAGTAATTAGTAATGATAGAACGTCAGATGTAAATGTTGAAATTCATCACATTTGTTTTTCTGCATGGTCTGATTGTAAATCTCGGCACAATTCAGTGTTTGCTGCAACGCCGATTTTATACATGTTTTTTTTGTCAATAAACCAATCACTGCAGACTTGCACACTGAAGAAAGACTTTAACGACGCTCACCTGAAAGACGACGTTAGTGAGCAAGATGCCGCACCCCCACTCGACCTTCCTCCTGGCCAGTACCAGCAGACACCCCACCAGCTGCCCTGCCATGTTCAGCGACACGGCGATGCCGGCTGTGGACGCGCTGATCTTCCAGGAGTGCTGGAAATACCGCGTCTGGAAAATAAACAAAACGTGTTGGACTCAAGACTGCATCCAATGTACCTGTCTAGAAAATAAACAAAAAGTGTTGGACTGAAGACTGCATTTAATCTAGTACAGTACTTGTCGGACGTATCAAGGAGATTGTACAATATTTAACTCATATCTGAAGCAGGATAGAATATGTTAACTGTTTTCACTACCCTTAGTGGTGGAAAATCTAAAAACTGCCACAACGTTTCAGGTTAAGTCTATGTGTGACGTTTTTTCACGACATGCCTCCATGATTTAATCATTTATTTATTTATTCAGGCACAATACATATATACTAGTAACGCCGACTATAGATAACCCATAAAACCATCCTACATTACCAATAAGCAAGAAGAAGCGGAACATATTTCCTAGACTACGATACTAGTGCCAAGATATGTTTTCTTGTTAACATGATTCCATGGTAACCTGTACTTAGCCAAGTTGGGCAAAAACGTTAAATAAACTCAGTCCTTGTTGGATCCGTTACACAGACCTGATTGGTCCAGTTGTAGATCATCCGCAGGCCATCATCGAAAAACGTCATCATGAGCAGCAGACGGGCGATAACCGGCAGGTTCCTCTTGAAGAACCGGAATACCTGGGGACACATAATTATACAATCTACTCTCCATACCCACTATTATCATATTCATCGCCAGGGAAATATCATATGGTGAAGACCCTTGTTAAGGCCTAGGTCCCAATTCCCAACCCGGGGCCCGGCCGGCTAGCTTTCGGAAACGAAAACTATGATGAGAAAGGCAACAAAACACAGAGAACGTAAAATGATTAGTCAGTAGCATAATTTGTGTATATTTACCTCCATGAAATGTCATGGAATGGAGGTTATATTTTCTGTTATGTGTCTCTGTCTGTGTAGATGATTACTCAAGAACGGCTGGATGGATTGGTTTCATACTTGTTGTGTTGGTGGGGTGTGATGAAAGCTCGAATCGATGAGATTTTGGGAGCCGTATCTGTCGTTATAATCGATGTAATAATATCAGAAATCACCCCTATATTTGAGATATATTGGTACAGGCATCGTGCTTTATGTGTTTGTTAATGGGCTTAGCTCCAAGCAGATGGTGAGGTGACAGCTGTTGACAGCAGACGGGGTTGGCGCCAAGTATTCATCTTACAGTTGGTGTAGGGCTGTCAGAGGAAAGTGTGCATCTCGTTTTTGTACCGTGTGAACAGCTGATGTTATGACATATTGGTGGAAAATCAAATCACCATCTGACTAAAGTTGGCCACATCCCTTCTTCTTTCTGAGTTTCCCAACTTCCTCCCACCACACAGCTCTGAGGCAGATAGTCGAACCTCAATAATGCTGACAACCTTAGACATTTTACATGCCAAACATCAAGCTTAAGGAACACCACGCTACCATATGCCGTCGACCTCTTAAACGCACATTACACAATTAAGTGTCACATTTTGATAATTACTAATCAGATGGACATCCTCTGTGTCATTAAATAAATACACCACTACTTTCCCATAACATTTATATTATATAACCATTTACTCTCAAATACAACCGACTATAAACATAAATACCATCCACAAAAAAGCAATAAATATTTCATGGAGGTATGAGGTCCCCGAACTCTAGTCACACTTTTATTTTTCATTTCAGCAAACATTCCGACCGGGCCAAGTTTCGGAAACGGGGCCTAAGCCTTAGTGGGGCAGATAGACAAGAAGATTCAGCATACAAACATCGTGAACGTGCGTCATCGTGCAAAAGATAACTAAACGGCACCTGTTCATAGCGAGACGTTTACCAAAAGTTGTTATTGAGTTCTTCCTTTGAAGAGTGTCCCTCTTGCAGTTTCGAAGACTTTAAGGTCAAGTTTATAGAGTCTCAACTACACTTAAAGGTAATGATGTTGACCTAAGATCACTGAGTTTGTAATCATCTTGTAGCTGATGTGTACGTTAGCGACGAAATGAGCAATAAACAAATACGTGGTTTGTATGTTGAACGGCGATGAAGGTTAGTGAATATCATAACAGAACCTATATAAACATCCGGATCCGTGATTATGGTCTATAGAAAATGGTCTACTTTCCAAGCAGAAGTTAGGCTTCGGCTTTTTTTAACGTCTTTTATGCGTTTTTCTCGTGGATTTTCGTGATTTTTGTTATGTTTTCTTTCAAAGCTGGTGGACAAAACAAAGCATGACAAAAGAGACAACAAAATAAAAACGCCTTAAAAGACGTCAAAATAAGCCGGAGCCAAACCTCTGCATGGAGAGTAGTAAAGGTTTCTAAAGAAAACATTGGACTATTGAGCTACATGAATACGTTGACGTTAAAATAGATACACGTGTACACTGTACAATGAGTGACTCGAGTCGGACAGAAGGCAGTGTATTGAAGAAAAGGTCTATAGTGGCGTTTGGGGCTGTTCACGTTCTTTGTGAAATTAAGGCTCCCCGCGGCTGCCAATTATGTGAGTTCTACAGGACACTAAAAGGGCCGACATGATGACCCTCTTAACATTCATGTCACGTTGAATGGAGTTCGTACACTGTACATAGTACATACCAACTAGTCACATTCCGTGGTCGGAGGCTAACACCCAGAACGTAAACATTACTGCAAACAAGAAACTTAGCTGTTCCACCGCATGTTTCCTGGAACTCAACACCTAAGTTAACACTGTAAATACGTAACAAAACCTCTTCCACGGGGAGACAAGCTAGACTTTGATATGATTATATCATCCGATACCATGTGGCCAGTTTGTAGTCGCATTCTCTGTAATGATGTACACTGCAACTACAATGTATAATCGCGTTACTTAATTGAGAAGCACAGAAAAGAATAACATTTAGAATAGACAATCATGTTTTGATGGCACTGCACCACCCAATATGATTACAGAAAACACATGTTGAACCGCTGATATAATCATACAAAATACCATCGCATGCTATATAGCTGAAATGTAAACAAAGTGGAAAGAATTTGCAGGAAACGTACATGAAATATTCAACAAAACTCACAATCAGTCCATGCTCCGAAATACATATAAGTGGCTGGACATAGGCGGGCTACACGGGTTACTAGAATTAGGTTGAGCTTTTAGCTGCCACCACTCAGTAATGACAGATACATGCAGGCCGGTAGTACCTATTCGGAGTCGTAGTGAAATACTAGAATCTCACAGACAAGACATATAGTCCATGGGCCAGAGGGGTTTTTGGTACCACCGAGAGGGACAAGTGCTATCATGGATTTTTTGTATTAGTAGGAACCAAAGTTTATTTTAAGCCATGATAACCAGTTGCCATGCACAGCTTTCCAACTGTAATCACGTGACCAAGTGACGTCATCCAAATTGACCTGGCCGTTGGTCATTTATTGAAAAGGACGAGATAGATATGTAAAATATCAATAATTTCCAATGAAAATTGGTTTACATGTGAAAAACACCACAGGAATTACAAAGTATTAAGTTTTTTGTCGGTATTTTGCATCTTTAGGACGTTATGAGTCTTTAAAGGCTGACTTTTGGGGTAATTTTTGCGTAAAAATTACATTGTTTACTTTCCAAAACCAGGCATTTATTCAGCCTGCCTATGGGGCCTTGTTTGATACGTTTTCTTGATTTGCCACATCTTAATCTGCATTTTGGGCTTTAAAGCAACAAAATCTGTCCATTCCAGCAGGAGTTACGAGTATTTCAATAATTATACCCAACGGACTTTTTATCAAATTTCTACGAATATTGCAATGCATCATGGGTAATTGAAGAGACTGCCTATAAACTAATCCATGTGGCCGAGTCAAAATGTTGATTTGTCTCAACATTTGGGGTGGTAGTATGACATTGGTCCATACATACAAAAATGGCTAAGTTTTGGGTAAAATGCTGTTCACTGGTTGCCATGGCAACGGCAATTTTTCGAATGGCGATTTTCATCTGTTTATGGCCATTCAGTCGTTTGTATCATCAGTCATCATTTGTTGTTAATGGTATCTGACGTCATTCCGACTTTTTTTCTCTATATTTTTACGATAGTTTGCATTCAAAGCTAACTCCATCCTAAATACCAAGCTTGCCGAAACAGGACATTTTGTTGATGCTACAGGTCAGACATCGAAGTTAGGGCTGTCCATTGGCAAGCATGTTATAATGCACTGAATGAAGGCTTCAAAAAAGTACTAACCCATATTTCAATCTTAATAATTCTTCTCCACCAGAAAGTCACTTGGGTCTAGTTTATAAACATTCAAAGAAAACAGGGGGTTGTTCGCCTCATTCTCCGAGAAAAGCTCGCTCTATGAAAGAAACCTCACCTTTGACCCCTGTTCCCTCCTGATACAACCGGTAGCACCCTATAACTCAAACCTGTCCTGACACCAGCTAAACTGCTAAACTGAACAAATTTTGACCCAAACAGGAAAGATTAGGCCCTACCTGTCCCTTCTAACTGAAAAAAAGTCTCCAGATTGGGCAAACATTTTCAAGGAAAAGAAGAATTTTCAAGGATTTTAAGTCACACCCAAATCGGCACTGTACTGCGCAACGTAACTCTGACGTCAGCCCTTCATTGCTGTTAACTTTGAATAAAAACAAGTGCTTCAATAAAAAGCTGGCATTTGGCATACATGGATATTCAGATTGGCGAGCCTTTTTTGTGGTTTATGTGCAGTTACTGTCAATGTAGAAATATCCTTCCGATCTAACGTTTCATTCTTCACAATTTTTCGAATTTGTAAGTTTGTCTTACAAAAATGTCAGCTTATCGCTTGAAATGGATGTGCGCTTCTTATGCGCCTTGAAATGTATAACTCTACGCTGGAGAATTTGATCTGAAGCTTCTGCAAACCAACATCGTTCCCGCACTCGCAGTGCATCGGAAGAACCACATGTCGATTGAGTCTTTTTACTTCGTATGGATTCAGAGTACAATATATACGGTCAACTTCTGAACTATTCACGATAAAAAAGATAAGCCAAACCTTAAAGTGACGGTGCCTGCTTTATCGTTTCTTTACGTCATAATGGGAAAAAAATAAAGGATGTGGAGATCAGGGACAAAGATCGGAAGAAAATACAACGCAAAGAAAGTGGATGCACCAATCATTGTTGTGAAGACACGGTAGAATTTGTATAAAACTTTTTTTTTAAGTATTAAAAGGGTTACGCTATTCATTGCACAAACAAAACCGCTGCAAATGTAGTTCACCTAAAAGAGTCTTGGAAAACCCTGCTAAGTGCAGCGGAGATACGCAAACACCAAGTACTCCTAGATAATGCCTCATCTGTAAACGAAGGAGAAATTCCGGACATCAAGTATCATCGGGAATGCAGAAGTGTGGTTACGTTGAAGTTGCTGGATAAAATGCAGCAAGCAGAAAGTAAAGGTGACAAGCAGGACGGCTGACTGCAGTGGCTTCCCAGTAGAGAAAACACTAGCCCAAGTAAAACGTCCGAACGTCTTAAAGTTTGTATTTTCCGTGACGAGTCAAGCAAATATGTGAAGGGGACAAACGGCCGTGAGACGTTAGTATAGTGTTTCAATATGCGGACTGACAGCACCATCAGACAGAAAAGGAGTCGTAGACCTTAGACTTGCATGACATGTATCGTGTGATTGAAGATGAATTTCTTTTTTTAAATGGTTGTGGAAGTTGACTGGGTCCGTTGTAACATCTGAGTATTATCTTAATACTGGTACGTTTACGACGATTTCTCTAGCCATACTGATTTGACAAATTGTCAACGCATCATTTTCTCCAGTCACATGTTGCTGTTGTAGGTTACCCTTGCCACTTCTTCTGTGTAACTTTTCTGCCACTCTTGTCCTGCTAAAAGCGTAATGTTGTAATTGTAACACGCCGCGGAATTACACGGCGAACGGGCGCGTGGTTGGGAGGCAAAAATACCGGCCGGAAGAATCACGGCACAATTAACTGTCGCTATGTACCTTTATACATCCTCTGATGTTCCTTCCTTTTCTATTAGTAAATGCATAAAACATAAACCTGCATGAGCATGCTGAAATGTCATGAGAAAACGGACGTATACTGTCAAGAATTTTCATTTAACTTCTGTCCGTCACAATCGCTATGACGTAACACTTCACTGCTAGCGTAGATATAAAAATGGCGGGAAAATTTTGCCCATTCAGTCGTAGATCCGGGCTATTATGCAACGGTTCTTCACACTTTTACATGAGTTGTAGGTCACCAACAAAAATTCAAGATTGTTGTTGAATCATGTTCGTCTTGTGCCATCAGCATGTGTAATTATGATCTACAAATCTGGCAATGAATGTGACGAGCTGCCTGTCCCGAAAAAGATACTGAAAACTTTTCGCCTTGTCGTCTTCTAATGCATGTCATCATTCTTTATTGATTTCAAAATAGCAGACATAGTAGCAGCCTGGATAGCGTTGAAATTTACAACATAAAAAACCGTATATATACAATAAGAAACAATATACTAAAGTAGTAAACAACATCTCCGACGTTAAGTAGCCATTGTTACTACCTACGTGTCTACAGTCTTGTTGTACACTTTGATGGCTGTGTGCAGGTAAGACTTCTGAAGTCTTTTAGTTCTAGCTGGGGGGATGGAGAAAGTGTTTTTGTTTCTCAGTGATCGTCCCGTGGCAGTTGATCTGGAAGGTGGAACCATGTCGTGTAGGGGATGGTCAACATCCAACATTTGTGTGAAAAGTTTGACAGCTGCATCCTCGCAGACTGGAGGGTGGGTAGGTCGGGCACATCGCGCCTGCCCGCTCGGCTGATGATCCGTAGAGCCCGCTGTTGGACTCTCTGCATTGCGCGTTCCTGTTCCTTGCTACAGCCTACAAGGAGGACATTACCGTACTCGAGGACTGGGCGCACGAGGGACACGTAGATAGTCACTAGGTCGGCGACAATGGTCCCTTGCTTTGCAAGTAGTCTCAAGAAGTGCAGTCTACGGGAGGCTTTAGTAACCATTGAGGTTACTTGTTCTTGCAGGGTGAGATTTTTGTCTTACGACCGGTATTATGCCAATGCATGTAACGTGGTTGGATCATTTTTGAAGCATGGGATTTGCATTATCTTGTGTAGAATAGTCGTAGTAATTTTATGTACCATGTCCATTTTGGTGTGTCTACATGGAGAGACCAGGCAGAGAGCTAGCGGATGGACTGGATATAATCACTCCCTGTATTTGATTTTGTTCACTTGCAATTAGCCCCATGGGCAGGAATTTGCAATAAAAATTATATATATTATAATAACGTTTTAGTGCGTAATGAAACTCACGTTATCCAAGATAGTATATCTCCCCACAATGGGTGCACCTTCAGCTAACATGTCAACAGGGAGGCTCCGAAAAATCCGTTTCGGATACGATACGTTCATGACAAAGAGACAGTAGACACTGACTGACATGTACCGTTGCTGATCACGAAAGTACCGTACCACCAAAAGCGACTGCTATTACCGTTTATAGGACCCGAGTCGCAGTGTGCCAGTTCCGACTGACTGCCGGTAACCAAGGAGCTTTTATCAGCGGTAACTTTGAACCACTGCAAATATTTTGAACCACTGCAAATACTTCACGCAAATGTCCCCGCAATCTCAAATACATGTACAGCTAATAGACAATGGACTGGTAGAGAACAAATTTTATTGAGTTTGTCACGTGTGCAGCAAGTTTTTGGCGTGCGTCTCTTTATTGCACCGACAAGCACAGGACCGGCCTACAACCTCTCACAATATCATTTTCTTTTGCTTCTAATAACAATTTCATACATGTTGTCGGTATTGCGCCTCTATACGGGCAATTATGGGCTTATTTGTACCGCGTATGCCAATTCTAAGCACACATTTTCAGTCCATTTGTCGGCGATGTTTGACAAATTTTTGTGCATTATTGGTGACTTTTCATCGTGCAGATAAGCGAAGTCACTAACAATGGAGTGAATGGAAGCTGGTTTGGGATTTTAGGATTCCGTGCAATTGACCGAAGTGTGCGTTTATCCGAAGCGCAATTAACTGGCCTCTACTGTATACCACTTTGAAACTCAGATTTTAATCAAATAGTATTCCTAAGATTTTAGCATTGAATCAGCATTTGATATGTCCCTTACAATGATTCCAATTTTTATGATCAGCCCTCCTGCTGAATCGTTGCTGTGAATTGCCTTGTTGTTGTGAATATGCCAGGAGGCATTTAAGTCTTGTTGTTGTAATACAGAAAGAAGATAAGATGACCTAGGATTATGCTCCATATCATCCATATGTAACTGAGTCAGACTTACAACATTCACAGAAATACACTGAAAAGTCATTTTGAGGACTTTTAACATAATGATGGCACAAGACTTCGATAAACGTTTGCATTGGAAAATGCAAGATGACATGTACAGTGGCAAGATGCCAAAATAGCGACCTGATTTCTGTCTCCTGACTTCTTTGCTAAAAATGTCTACTTATTTCTTACGCATCTAGCCAAGGAGCTAAACTAACCAGTAAGAACCCTACCACTGTTTATTTATTTTATGAATCGTTCACTGTCATTGGTCGAGTATTTTAGCACCATTTCCATGGCAACCGTCATAAAAAATCTGCCTATTTCAAAATGCCTACAAAAATTGTTTAGAGGCCTATCACAAGTAATAGTTAAATTAAGAACATTTAGGCACTTAGTACTTGTAAGAAATTAAACGTTAAAAATGCAAGATGACAGATCCAAATGGCCGATAGAATGGCGTATATCACCTGATCATGATTTATTAACTAAACTAGAAAGTCCACCCGCACCCTAATACTGAATTTCAGGTCATTTGGTTTCAATAGCCAAAACTATATGTTTTTAGTTTGAAAATAGCAAAAAAAATCCCAAAACTCAACAATTTGAAGAAACGTATTCCGAAAATAGAAATGAAATAATGTGGGCACATAGCCTACACACCTTCAAACCGAATTTCAGGTCATTTGGTTTCAATACAATGGCACAGGAGCCAGAAATATATATTTTTAGTAAAAAATGGCCCAAAATCCCCAAATAACTCATTTTTGAAGTAATGTTAGCAACAATTGTTGATAGTGCCCTGTGGGCATATGTTCAATGCACCTCTGTATCAAATGTCAGGTCATTAGGATGTAATACCAGGGTACAGGGGCCCACAATATATATTTTTTGCCAAAAATGACTAAAAACCCAAAATGAAACAATTTTCAAGGTCACTATCAAAAAAGAGAGAAAAAAGTCTGGTGGTATTTGCTATATCTACCTCCATGCCAAATTTCAACTCATTTGGCCCAAAGATGAAAAAGTTGTATCCATTTAGAGATTTGGCAGGAGAAACACGCCAAAAAAAACAATATACATGTATTTCAATACATACTGTAGTATGGATTAAAATACTAAAAAGTTTAATTTATTTTTTACCTAACTAAAATGTTTTCTAAGAGCCCTTACATTAGTTATGAATCGTTTGGTGTCATTGTTCATGCCTTGATTATGTTGATAATGGCTAAACTTTAAAAGCATCCAACAATGGCTTGCTTAGCAACTTTCCTGTAAGAAAATGTTATTTTTCACCATTGCCATGGCAACCATTGTAGAGATTTGTCTAAATTTATTTCAAAACGGTTCCAAATATATTCAACATGTATTTGTATGATTTAGGTAAAGAGAAATGCTCATCAAATGTGGTTGGGGGTTATTAAAACCACTTTTGATGACTTGTAATAAACGATTTTTGGTAGTTCTATAGATTTGAGTGACGTCACAAAATCAAGTGATAATTCCTATAAAGCTGGGCATCTGACATGGTTATCATGCAAAATAATAAAGTAGAGGAATCAACCTTTTCAAAAAAGTAAGTCTCCCTTTGTCCCTTTGTTTGGTACCAAATGGCCATTTTTGGGGACCTGGCCCATGGACTAATAAGACATACCACATCCCAAACGCTCTCTGCGACGTTCCGGACCCTGTCCGTGAATTTTACGGAATCAGAAGACATTTGGTCAATGGATGAAACTGTTCTCGGTGCACAACGTCTAGCCGCGGTCCGCCCAGCTGTAAATACACATCGATTCTCCGGATTTGATGCACGGAGTTGATGAACCAGTTCCGACCTGGCCGACCTCTGACCGCGTTGTCATAGCAACGCAAATTTGCCGGGAACATCTAAGAGCGACCCCTGTCAGGTGGAAAAGGATCTGGATAGCTTACATACAACAGCATGTACATTTGTATCTGACTCCGGCAAGGTGAAACTAAAAGAATTCTTCACATCTAAGACAAAATGACCATACTGGGCATTTTGGGGATAAAAAAAACATATTAAATCAATACAACGCTAAGATAACAACAGATAAGTCTAGACTAGGAAGTAACTTGCAATGATGAAATTGAAGTTTGAACAGTTCTACACATTCTTTACGGACCCCCATTACGTCGATGAAGGTTTGAGATCCAGGTAATAAGATACATCTCTAACTCCGACAAGGTGAGGAAAGAATTCTTCACATCTGTAACAAAATGACGAGACGGCCACTTTTGCAGAAAACATATTAAATCCATATAAGATAACGACAGATAAGTCTAGAATAGCAACTTGCAGTTGTTAGAATAGAACAATTCTGCATATTAGTGCCTCGATGAAGGTCAGAGATCAAGGTCATAAGATACGCCCAAAAATAAGTTTTAGACTCAAGCAACTGCAAAAGTTTCCAAAATCATATCCGGTTCCTATACATTTCTACAACTAGGTTACGGCAAGGAAAGCTCCTCGGTTACAGTTTTACCACAGCATTTACCCATCCGGTATTGTCCAGAAAGTATGATATTTTCTATTCCAATGATTTTTATCAACCCCTTCTTGAAGCAAGAAAGGGCAGCTATTTATGCAAACCCCAGCCATGATTTCTAACGGCATTTGTTCCAGTGCCATTGTTTTAATACCCCCTCCAAATTCCTTTATACATATGTAACAAAAGCGTCTGTCAATTGTAACGCCGTATGGTGTATTAATGAACTGATGTGTAGTGTATCATGAAACAAGGAACTTTCATCTCATGAAAGCTCATTGGCATAAGACGACTGGCTATATAGTAACTGTAATCTAACACAGTACATGGGTACTCTAGGCGATACAATATTGAAAGAAGACAAAATGTACAAGTAAGCCAAAGCGTTAGACGATACATCTGCCGACTGGTATACGTATTTACTACTTACTGAGTTTAGCCGGCCTAAGAATGTGTATGTCTAAGTAGCCAATACACACTTCTAGGTCGGCTACACACTTTTGATAGCTTGATGCTATCTTATGCTACCGTAGGATCTGCTTGGAGAGCACTACACGTACTTGCATTAATCATGGAGGTTAAAAAAAATCAATTGATCAAATTGGTTTTAACCTCCTTGCATTAATCTTGTTCAAACTACACATACAGAGTCTTCAACAGACGACAAAAGGAAGCCATGCATTTGCTGTCCTTTGTCCGCTCCGAGTGAATCCATCTTTTGTGCAGACACAATGGTTTTCTACTGTCTGACTTTTGTTTGTAGGTTTGTATAGGGTTGGCCTTCAACAGATTTCACATCTGTCGACCTTCTTCTTGTAAAACCGAAACATTCTCACATGAATCGCCAAATTTCACCGTAATCCTCTAGGTCGTCTCAGAGAGTCACTTAAAATGTATAGCATTGAGACAAGACAATTTGAGGTTTTATAGAGCTTATTTTAATATCAAAACTTAAAATTTGGCGGCGTGGTGGTCATCCGAGATTGGTGTGACATACTAGTAACCAGGGACTCCATCCGAACTTGCGAACTAGTAAATGAACTTTGGTGATCTTTGATACACACTTTGTTTGCCTTTGCAGCGCAAATGCCAGGCAAAACTTGAAATAATCGTTTCGGTTGTGTATGTGCCTTGGTGTGTGCAAGCAAATTTCTATATATAGCTAGTACTAGTTTTTAAGCACATTATATAGTCTATATAATGTCCTTGTGCGTTTAGACAATCAGATCAGAACATAAACGGGTTGGCGCGACAACAAAAGTCGCCCTCACGTGATTGCTTCAGAAGAGAGCCCTGATTGGCCGCATGTGGGATAACCTTCTTGGTCAAACGGAATACGTCACATTCAATCTGCAGCTGTGAGCGGGTACGTACACAATCCGGCGTCCACGCAAGCGGTGTTAGACAACTCTCAAGGAAAAGCAACTTGTTTAATACCGCGAATAAGGTAAGGCTTTTGTTTTTGTTTCCAGCCTGTAGCTCGCAAACTGCCTTCAACTTCTGCCTGATGACTTTGTAGTCTGTCAAAGAATGACGTACGAAACTTAGTAGCCTCCTTCGTAGACTGATCTGTAGCCACGCGAAGCTAATTTACTCCCCTGCCAGCTAAACTTCTTCCCCAGCTTATGATACTGTCTTATGTCACGCAAGATCTGCTTGGAGATTAGCGCTGAATTCCCTATCCCAACATTTAATACGACGCGTTGCCCATGCTGGAAATCGCGAATGAGTGCTCCAGCAAAAAACAAAAGCCATCGCTGCTTTAACTTTAATATAACAGTTACATGACCTTACATGTAACGTTATATCTAAAGTGCAGAACAGCAAGCACAGGTTTCGGACGGGGGCTTACTGACCGCGATTTTTCGACTGACCAGTACTAGATCGACATAAACCATTTGTAAATGATTGGCAAAGTGAGATCGTTTTGTTTCCATTGGTAGATCTGCTTGGAAATTAGACTAGCCCGTGGTTGCCTCTATGAGGCTCCACGGGTCGCGGAATAGTAGAAATTGGTCATTTGTTGAATAGGTAGATAACACACTAGAGGAGTTGGCTTCCCGAGAAGTACAGTTTGCGACCAAGGTTTCTATTTTTTCAAGCGTCTTGTGGAGCCTGAATTGTGATATCTGTACATGAGGGCTTTCACCAGTGGGCTCTTTGCAACCAAGCAACAAAGACCATTGAGTGAAGTATGTCGGAGGTCTCAGCCGCTGTCTCCCTTCGACCCTTTTGTTATTCATTCTGCACAGTTTGTGTCTGACAGTAGTAGTTATTCATTCAAAGGGATTGGGGTGTACTCAGTGAGTGATGGTACATCTGCTTGAAGACTCTTCAAGCAGATGATATGGTATGGAAGGTCATAATGTTTTTACTGCCGGGCTTCTAAGACAGCCAGGCTTTTCAACATGTATATACTTGGAGACCTAACCATATTCTTTAAACCTAGCTCGACATCACTTCTTTCTAATTGTTTCTTCCATTAATGGTAGGGTTTACGTTTTTTTGTCCTGTAGTGTCCGAGACTCGGCCAAAATGGCAACCACAGCTGTATCTCATCTGAAAGAACAGGAGAAGAGGGAAGGGTGCGGAGAGGATCTTCCGCGCACCTATAAGTGTAGCGAGTGTGACAAGGAATTTCGTAATCTGCATCAGCTTAGGTATCACATGCGCTCTCGACACACTGATGAAAAACCACGGTGTAAGGTGTGTAGCAAACAGTTCAGTGTGCTGAGTAGTCTGAAGATCCATATGCGGACTCACACCGGAGAGAAGCCGTACAGGTGTGAGGAGTGCAGCAAACAGTTCAGTCTGCTGGAAAGTCTAAAGATGCATATGAGGACGCACACTGGCGAGAAACCCTACAAATGTGAGGAGTGCAGCAAACAGTTTGCTCAGTCGGGTGATCTGACGAAGCATATGCGGACTCACACTGGAGAGAAGCCGTACAGATGTGAGGAGTGCAACCGACGGTTCCGTGAGCTGGGTGATCTAAAGAAGCACTTGAGAATTCACACCGGTGAGAAACCCTACAAATGTGAAACATGCAGTCGACAGTTCGCTCACCCAAATTCTCTGAAGATGCACCTTAAGACTCATACAGGCGAGAAGCCATATAAGTGTGGGGAGTGCAGCAAACAGTTTAGGCAACTGGGTTCCCTGAAGTTACACATGCGGACTCACACCGGTGAAAAGCCATACAGATGTGACGAGTGCAGCAAACAGTTTAAACGGCTGAATCATCTAAAGAATCATATTAGGACTCACACCGGTGAGAAACCCTACAAATGCCAGAAGTGCAGCAAACAGTTTACTCAGCTCGGTAATATGAAGAGTCATATGAAGACTCACACTGGAGAGAAGCCTTACAGGTGTGAGGAGTGCAACAAGGGGTTCAGTGAGCTGGGTACTCTAAAGAAGCATATGGGGACTGGGGAGAAACCTTACAAATGTGAGGAGTGCAGCATGCAGTTCAGTCATTTGTGTGCTCTAAAGAAACATATGAAGACTCACGCTGTTGACAAATCTTACAAATGTGAGGAGTGCAGCAAACAGTTCAGTCAGCTGGGTACTCTAAAGAAGCATATGATGACTCACACCGGTGAAAAGCCTTACGGGTGTGAGGAGTGCAACAAGCGGTTCAGTATCCCGGCTCATCTGAAGAGTCATATGAGGACTCACACCGGTGAGAAACCTTACAAATGTGAGGAGTGCAGCAGGCCGTTCAGTCATTTGTGCGCTCTAACGAAACATATGAGGACTCACAGTGGGGAGAAACCTTACACATGTGAGGAGTGCAACAAGCAGTTTAGTGAACTGGGTCATCTGAAGAAGCATATGAGGACTCACACTGGAGAGAAACCTTACACCTGTGAGGAGTGTAGCAAACAGTTCAGTCAGCTGGGTAATCTGAAGCTGCATATGAGGACTCACACGGGTGAGAAACCTTACACGTGTGAGGAGTGTAACAGGCAGTTCCGTGAGCTGGGCTCTCTAAAGTCGCATATGAGGACTCACACAGGTGAGAAACCTTATACCTGTGAGGAGTGCAGCAAGCAGTTCAGGCATTTGTGTGCTCTGAAGCAGCATATGAGGACTCACACTGGTGAGGAACCTTATACCTGTGAGAAGTGCAGCAAACAGTTCAGTCAGCTGGGTAATCTCAAGACACATATGAAGACCCACAAGGGTGAGAAACCGTAACATGCAAATCCGCTGCGTGAAAGTGTGCAGATACTGATGTCAAGGTTACCGACAGGTTAGTCAGCCGGAGTAATCGGGAAGAGACAAGTAGGGAAAAGCCACAAAAGTTTGCTTGTGTATGCCTGATGCAGATTTGATGCTTCGCTGTAGATTATAGTTTGACACATGTAAGGAGTCTAGTACAATTATGGTGATGTGACTGTATTCTCCTTATCAAGACTAGAAACTAGAAGTCCAGTTTGCTGTTTGTATCAAGACTAATAGGAATAGTAGTGACTGTCTGTCATGGGTTTTCGGCCCATTGACTATTGTAATAATCATTGGAAATTGTGTGATATTGTACTCTACTTTCATTTATTTTATTGTCATGAAGACTAACCTTATTGACATTGTTCTCTTATTTTTGTATTATCTTGGAAAATAGTTTTCATAAACCCACACTTCTAGATTAGATAGTGATAATCATGACAATAATGATGTACTTGTTTACCCATGACTCCAAGTGATAGAACAGCATTACAGAGAAGACTACAATGGATATAATATTTGTAGCATTTTTCAAGTACACCACAGTGAAGAAAACGCTAGATCACTGTAGTGTATGATTGTAGTTTGATAATTAGAAGAAGTCTGTTTGGTAGGTGCGGTGCCTCTCTTAGATTGAGATATTGAGTGTGGATAACATGGCTCTCTGATATGGAACTGTGACATGTACAACTGACTAGCATAGACTTTGCAAATGGTCCCTGTAAGGCGTAGTTGAAAGCTTTTTGTACCTGCCGCTCTGACATGTCGCTGAAATGGGAAGTTTGATGATACTGTAGAGTGCATTGAAAACTTCTCTACAATGCATAAAGTGTAGATGATAAGAGTTTTGTAATGTGAGGCCTTTAGTTGGCATGTTACGTGTAAAACGACATCAGTTGTCAGGACAAACAATTGGAATCCTATTGAGATGTTGTTAGTTTGTAAGTATGTCTTACTTTTATCAACTTTGACTAATCTCTTCCACCATTTTTAGAAATTAGCTGTACTAAACATATGACTTGAATATGTACTGTGAATATCAGACATATCAAGACCAATAAAGGCAATATGCCCTGAAAAGATGATTTAATTGGTTATTTTAGTGATTCCGTCATAATCATCGAGATAACCACTAGTAATATCTATTATCCAAACTTGAAAGGCAATGTTTGAGAACAAATCAAAGGGACACGTTTTCTTGTCATTTTTATTCCAAAGAATTTGGAATCATGGCTATCCCCAGTTCTGATGGGTTACAACAAACACCCTTAAATGTCCTTGTTCAATTTTTGCAAGTCAAAATCCAAAACATTGCTGCTTTCATATTCTGCATGATAACAAATAGGTTGGCACACTTGACATGATTCAACAAAGGTACTGGAGAATATCAGTATATGGCACAAGTTCAAGAAGTTAATGCTGAGAAATACATCTGTGTTGATAGAAATCATTCTGAAGCATAGTTGAACTGTAAATAATAATGTAAATAATAAGCAATCTGCACAACAACTCAGGAGTGGTGGATTGTGTATTCCTTTATGTGACAAAGACTGAAGGTGGTCAAAATTGGCATAAGTCCAATTATTGTATTTGAAAACAATTCAACCCTGCTTCGTTACTGATAGTTTAGAATTAGTTTGTCTAATGTATTAACTAAGGAGCAGCAATACGATCATCACAGTTTCATTTGTAAATATTATATTATTAATTTAGTAACCTATCATCTTATGTATAAGGTGTTAATAACCTAGTGTTTGCACTTAATATCACAATATTAATTCATGGCTTTTCAAAGTTGCACCACTGTAATTTCATAACTCATAACTGAAATTAGAATATTTTCCAATAGGCGCAATATCAATGTATGCTGAAAAATGAAGCAGAAAATAAAGAGATCCTATGAGGTTATACATGTTAAGAGGTGCTCTCAGTATAAAATTTACCCAAGCAACATTAATGAAAGACAGCATCTGAAATGTTTTACCATTTTCAAAACCATTGCTTGAGTAACTTTTGTAATTGAGAAATTGACTTTTAACTCAAATCATTAAGTGAAATGCAGTGTACTAGGCATCATCTGTGCTCCTCTTCACAACTTGATGTCCAGCTGGTAGTTCTTGCTGTCCAGTAGGAAGCTGAAGTCCGTCCCCTGGTCATGCTCTGTGGGTTCCTTCCCCCTGAGGAACAGCCGAGCCTTGGTCGTGCCCTTCAGAGTCGCCTTGTCTCCCTCCACATGGATGATGCCTCCTTCTCGCAGGCCCTGCACAGGAAAGAAATGATTTTTTGTACTGTAATTCAATTTACCTATGCAGTAGTTTTATTTTGGGGTTGGAGGAAAGAAAGTTTTCATAAAGTTGTAATACGCATACATCCGCTATGCCATGAAATTTTGGTGGAGATTTCCCCACAAAAAAGGTACAGGTTTCAATGTACAGTAGTTCTTCCCCAAACAATTTTCACAAAACAAATTCTTGAAATAGAAAATATGAACAACTACTGCATTCAAGTAGCCTCCACATGACCTACATTATACATAATAAAGGGAGTTTCTTACCAACACTGCTGGTGTGTCATCCTCCTCATGATACTGTTTTATCCTCGTCTCTCTGGTTTCCTGAAACACAGAAGTACTCTGTTAGTTTTTCAGCAGTACTCTTTTTTTAAAAATGTGCTTGTACAAAGTCACCCATGATAGACACTGCTCTCTTATGTATGTTAAGGTAACATGTAAATGTATCCTACAGAAACTAGAGTACAAACTTGACTCAGCAGGCTTGATGAAAAATATACAAAAAGTACTTTAAGCACCATAATGTACTTCTATGTTGATTTCAGATTGCTTTGTGAATGCCCTGAATTTCCTTTACAGAGAAAAAGCCTTCAACATTCAAGGGCATCATTCTGTAGAAAGTATTTAGAATCCAATGGCTAAATTTCCTGTGTGCACTTACATGTACACTGTGCAGGAAACAAGGGTTAACGTTGTACTTACCCCTTGGTGTGTGCTGTTAGGATCAGGGTCCAGGAAACAAGGGTTAACCTTGTACTTACCCCTTAGTTTGTGCTGTTAGGATCAGGGTGCAGGAAACAAGGGTTAACGTTGTACTTACCCCTTGGTGTGCGCTGTTAGGATCAGGGTCCAGGAAACAAGGGTTAACCTTGTACTTACCCCTTAGTTTGTGCTGTTAGGATCAGGGTGCAGGAAACAAGGGTTAACATTGTACTTACCCCTTGGTGTGCGCTGTTAGGATCAGGGTCCAGGAAACAAGGGTTAATGTTGTACTTACCCCTTGGTGTGTGCTGTTAGGATCAGGGTGCAGGAAACAAGGGTTAACGTTGTACTTACCCCTTGGTGTGTGCTGTTAGGGTCAGGGTCCAGGAAACAAGGGTTAACATTGGGCTCACCCCTTGGTGTGTGCTGTTAGGATCAGGGTGCAGGAAACAAGGGTTAACCTTGTACTTACCCCTTGGTGTGTGCTGTTAGGATCAGGGTCCAGGAAATGAGGGTTAATGTTGAAGGGGACCAGGCCGATGGCCTCAAACGTGGGCGGCTGGACGATGGGCATGTCGTTAGTGGTGCTGATGCTGATGGTGGAGACGTTGGTTCCTGCACTGGACCCGATGTACGGCATGCCATCCTGGTACAGCAGGAAAACACAGTTCTGTCCTTTAACTTGTTATTGAATGAGGACCATTATGGCTATTATAATGGTACAACTGTAGAGCATCAAGTGTCCATTGTGTAAAGGCAACAAGTTTGATTACAAATCATCAAATGTATTTCTCCCAAACTACAGGGTGGGTGTAATTTACAAACTATGTGTGGCATACCATAGCACCCTAAGTTCTTGCTTGCTGTTACTAGCGTTAGTAAGAAAACCAGCACCAGTTTTACATCTGCCAGTAATAGGCTTGATACCTTTGACTCTAGACGTGGCAAACCAATTGCAACACATTTTTCAAATTCCAAGGCTGTTTGCCCCTAATCATGCAATAATGTGTACTACATGGGCATAGAAAAAATGCAACTATATCTAAATGTAAGCATTTTTGAGAAATAACTACATCTGACATAAAAATAAAATCTAGTAAAATGCCCAGTAAAATGTCCCACCTCAAATACTCGCTTCTTTATCTCAGAGACAATCTTGTTGTCATAGAGAGCCTTCAGGAGACGGAATGTGTTGCCACCACCTGTACAAATAAGTTGCATCTTACATTTACTCTTTAGAAAATAGAACCCTGTAGCTCTTTATAAGTCAAACATGACTAGAGAACACAACACAAGAAACAGTGACTGACACATCAAAAGTCTGAAGCTATTTATGACACTATACTGTAATTAAACTTGTCAATCATACTCTCCAGGCAGAGGTTGGTGGGAAAGATTGTGCCACCTTTTTGTCATAGCCTGTTTCCTGAATTTGGCTTTTGATTGTTATGAACTCCCATACCTGTCTGCACAGCAAAAAGAAAGTGAGAGATTTGAGAAAAAGGTCACATATTCCCCACAAACCTTTTTTTGGAGAGTTGTCAATCATAGTGTTCCTGTTTATGAAATATTACAACAGAAATCACAATGTTGTATTATGTGAAATGGTGTACTGTAGTGTCAGAAGACAATTCTGTCCTTACCGATGAATATTGCCTCTGCAGCCCTCACAGCTGCCACAGGGTCTGGCTGTTCGTGGATGCTGTCCAGTTTGTACCCTAAAAATGACATCAGAGATGTTAAACATATGATATGTAGTTTGTTGTTTTGGTGGTAGAGTAAGCTGTCTCTTTGAGGCAGTCATACATAGCAAGATTATATTCAACAAAGCAGATTTCAGCACTATCAATTTTGATATTGGTGTAGCACCGTCAGCAAATGTATATTATGTGAAAATAACTACGAATCTTACCCATGCTTTCGTATTTTGTCCGTGCTATCTTGGCGTATCCATCTCTGTCATGCAAGGCATAAGGTATGAACAGAACTGTCTTCACCTGGCTGTAGAGACAAGAAAACAACATTGTTACTCATGGGTGAAAAAAATTAAAACACCACACATCTGCTTGGAGATGAGAACAACAAGATATCCACATGTTGTGGAAATGAATAGCAATGGTTTTATCGGCCTTATTACCATTGTAGTATGATATATACATGTACCATGATGGGAGGTTGACTTCCATAGACCCAGGACTACGCACCTTAGCTACAAAGGCTAGCTTCACATTGCAATTGTCCATTGCGCTACCTGCTGAACAGGTGTTGGTGGGCGGTTCCATTGTAGAAAGGCCAATTAATGATCCATTTGTTTATGCGATGTGTGCCGATGGCGTGACCAGAAATGATGTTGCGAACACAAAATGTTACGATAATGTAAAAGAGGGGTTATAAGACTTTGTCATACATTCCAAATTCATAACAAATCTATAACGTTTTAATACTGAGAAGATAACGATCTCTTTTAGTTTTACTAACTGACACGTGCGTGCCACTCTGCCATATGTGCCGGAAATTTGTGTCGTTTTGAGTGTCTGTAAGATGATAATACTCGAGCCTACTTAAAAGACGTTAATTTTCCACACTCATTTCCGTAAAATTGATATCAAATCTGAGTCTATTATCCTGTTTATAACTTACGCTTTGACGTTTGCTAAATAGTTTCACCTCTCGCGATGCGTGGCTTGAGCCGGATGCTAACCCGGTGGCTAACGGTAACGTTACGAGAAAACACCCTGGATGTGTGTACGCTGTACAGTCTTTCTGTCTAGCTACTTGGAGACCTTACCTTCCCAGAAAACTCTTGATCTGTGCCTCGCAGTGGTCCAGGTAGCCACTACCGTGCAGAGTAGAGTTGGAAACCAGCAGCAGACGTCTCTTGGACCCCATCTTGTCGTCCACTCCTGCACTTTCACTGGGGCTGTTCAAAATTCATCACATTGTGCCTGTTTGTGTTTCCGTGCGTGCGTTCACGCACGCGGTGCGGGTCAGTTCATATCCACATATTGCCAGCAAAGCATGGCTACCGGAGAATTGATAACATTCTTTTGTTTTGGACACAACAGAATTTAAGTTAGACCTGAGGAGTGATAATGATAGTTGGGCCAATTATAATGAGATTAAAAGGTTTCATGGCTCTGTTGTAAGACTGATTAAAAAAGCTTTCCATTTGCTCTTATCTGTGAAATAAAATGGCCATGTTTCTTATTTCTAAAAAACTTTGTTAGCTATAAACATAAGTTGCTAACGCAAGCAACTTAACGTTATAGAAACAAGTAGTGATGGCAAAAAGATCGCTATTATTAAACTTATAGCAATTTTTGAAAACATGCATACAAATACACTCGGACAGGAATGTAAATAAAATCTACGAACGAAATTAAAGCAAAAAAAACTTCTTAAAACGCTTATCTTGTATGCCATTAATTGATCATTAGTCACTAGGTGTTTAAGGTGTTTGATTTGTTTAAATAAATAGATAATATTAAAGGTGTTTAATTTCATGCTGTAAATTTCTTTCCATGGATTTTTCTACCTTTATTCATTATTGTAACATTAATGGTCCTCATATTAATATTAAAGAACTCTGCATATTTCTTATACAAACTAATTTTGAGGCAAAACTTATTTTTCACTAATTCCGCCTTGTCCGAAAACCTTCAATACCAGGCACTATAAATAATTTCAGAGCCACCGACCGTCACACCCCTGTGTAGAAGTCGACTGATCCTGCACAGACGTCACGAGATCCACAAAATGGCGAGTCAGACCACCGGTATCCAGCAGCTACTCGCGGCAGAAAAACGCGCCGCAGAGAAGGTTGCAGAGGCCCGAAAACGTAAGAAAATATTCAAATACATGATGAATATTATATAGGATAATAATATCGTACCGTTTGTGGTTTAATGTTGACAGAAGTTGCACAATTTGAAGTGAAATTTTGGGGTTGCCGGTTGCTGACGTCATGATCATGTATCATCACGACACCTGGCCCTTCATCGTTTCTATAAATGTAGAATTTTGCCGAGCATTATACCGTTAAACTCATCATAGATTATTGTTAAAGTTACATTGTACCTCTGTAGTTGGCAATAAAGTTTAGTACTTAAAACTGATGATATGAAGAATCAAATTTGGTTGTCAAAAATGTGATATCCTTGGATAAATGTTACCCCAGGTAAAAACCGCCGTTTGAAGCAGGCGAAGGAGGAGGCGCAGGCTGAGATAGAGACATACCGACAGGAGAGAGAGAGACAGTTTCTAGAGCATCAGGAAAAGGTACAGGAAATTGCCATCCTGTTTTTTTTTGTTATTTAAAATCATGCATCATGCATGGTGATGAAAAATGACACAATATTTCATGATGAAATTAAAAATTAATCAATTTTCATTGCCCTTTGAAAGAAAGGCCCAAGGTCATTCAGAATTCTCTAAAATGCTTCAAATATAAAACTGTCCTATGAAAACCCTGGCATGTCTTAGTTGAAAATGGTGGTATTTTTCCTCAAATATTAAATGTAGCTTGCAATTTGAGCATTTGCATTTCCAGATTTGTATTGTTTTATCATTGTATGCCAAGCCTTTTCTTCCATAGTAGAAATATATATAATCTTACAAATGATGTCTTTTTTCCAGCACATGGGTTCCAGAACAGACATTGTGCGCCGCATGGACGAGCAAACGTTGCAGAAGATGGACGAACTGAACCAGAACGTCTCTCAGAACAAGGATGAAGTGATGGCGCGAATCTTGGAGCTGGTTTATGACATTAGACCCGAGCTTCACCAAAATCTCAAAGTTAACTAGGCCCTAGGACATAAGACATAGTGCAAAATATTCCAAAAGAAGCTAGAAATATAATCTCCACCACTCAAGTGAAAGAAATTGAAAGAAGTTGCAGTCATAGCTTTTGTTGGCATTGGATGTAGATTTAACTTATGATGTATGTGGTTAACGTTACACGTATTACTGTACTTTGAGTAGGGTAAAGTTTGAATGTCAGTAATTTGTCAAATTGTGAATTATGTGACTGCTGTGTTAACAATATATGGATCCTGCTGCATGATTGTAACTTTGTCAAAACAGATTATAAATATTTGTGTCAATGTTAGCCTAGTAACTGAAAACAGTATTCCTCTATGCATAAGAACTGTTACTGTTTTTTGTTTATTACATACCATAAGTATAAGTCGTTTTGTACTTGCCATGTAATTTCATTTTCTAATAATAATAGTCAAAGTTTTTGATATTCTGGTGGGGACCTTTAATTGCTGCATTTATCTGTACTTTGCAAATGGCACTAGCCTCACAGCTAGCAATATTTTGATTTACCCAATTTCAAAAGATTTGATATTGGCACTACACGAAGCCTACCTATTGATACATAGGTAGCCTTCATATAGTGGATCTAAAAAAAAAGTAAAGTTAAGATATAGAACTGACAGTATAAATTATGTGATGTAAAATCATTATCATCAGTTCTGTAGCTTATATCAGCATGAAATACTTACTGCTTCTTGTTTTTACATATCATTTTGCAAAACTATTGTTTGTCAAAACATTCCTAGACTGAAGTAAAATCTGGAGAGAGTTACAAGTCTGTTGCTTGTTTGTTTGTTTGGATTATAATTGTTTGTTGATTCAATAAACATAATTGTTGAAAGAGATTCCTTAACAGGAATTGGGATACTTGGAAGTCAGATAAACGTTGAAAGCGGATAAAATCAAGGCTTTTATGTGCAGGCATTTTTGGTCATAATTTTTTAAATTTTTAGCTGTTATTGGTAACATTAACTGTTCATTTATATCAATCCATATTTGGTGGTATTGAATGATTGAAGATCATATGGGAAGAGATATAAGGAGAGGAAAACATCAATGGTTATTGATGTCATCTTTGTTTATTCATGAATGTTTATTGAAGTCAGTTTTGTGTATTTTAAGAAGAGCTGGTCTGGGTGCTAAGATGGTGTGATGTTTCACACAAGGATTAAAGGACATACCAATCCGATGCCACAGTCTTCATGTAGACAACAAACTAACTTGAGGTGAATAATGAAAAAGTAATATCTGGAGTCACAAATGATTAGTATGAAATAAATGTGTTAGATGTTTGAAAAGTGTTGATATTCTGACAGCTGTAGATACTACACATCCTCACAAGTTAGCATTACTACCTTTATCCAATGAGGAAGAAGAGACATCCAACACTGGCAAACATTTCTGAATATAGAATTGAGTTCTCTAAAATTTCTTTTATATTTTCCTTTTGTGTAGTCTGGGTCCATATCAGATTTACATCAGGACACCATTGTTCTCTTTTTGCACAATCTATGTCTGGAATAGAAGTCCCAGAGAAGTGAGGGATTATATTTTTTGCCCTCATAATGCCCCCAAAGACTGTCCTTGGCTCCATAGGAATGTTTGAGGTGAAAGACTGAATGTTCTAGATGAAAGCTCCTTGGCTCTAGAGACATGAAAAAGTTTTAATAGAAGCTAGCTGATGACATTTCGTCATGAGCGATGTCCCTTGAGTCAGAAACGCGTGTCTGGGAGGCACAGATAAGGGTGAGGGAATGACTTGGGGGTCATTATACAAGTAATACTTGGTAACATCCGTCATCTCTGAGGCATGTGACTTGGATTCATGCAGACCATTCTAAATCTGTCAGAGGGGTGTGCATTTCCTATTAATGTACGCTAAAAGTAGAAAATCAGATCCTTGGGGTGTGACAGTACCAAGCAGAATTGCGTATAACTTGTCTTTGTTCAATCGAAAGGTTGTTTTGGAAGATACAAACTTTATGAAATGATTTCAGTTTGTCATTTTCTTGAACCCGGTTCTGGGTATCCCAACATGCTGCACGGGACGTCCCGGCTGCGCATGCTCACTATCCTGACAGCCGCCATATTGATTTTTGAGAAGGGGGTGGAGGAAGATGGAGACGTGATTCTCTTGCATCTTTAGCGGCGTTTTCTCAAGTATAAACGAACGTTATGGCGTGGGCGAACAGGGGGCTGGAGGAACTCATCCCTCTGGTGAACAAACTGCAAGATGCCTTCTCCCAGGTCGGGCATCGCATGGACTTGGACCTGCCACAAATCGCCGTGGTGGGAGGGCAAAGTGCCGGGAAGAGCAGTGTGTTGGAAAATTTCGTTGGCAGGTGAGAAGATTTTGTCAACAACTTCTTCTTTTTTTGGTATGGTGTATTCAAACCTTCCGCCCCCACACCTTAGATGAGCTTTAATTCAGGGTTTGTACTTGTTTAGAAGTGGTGCGATCCACCCAGAGACGAGCGAATGAAATTTGAGAATCACAACAGTAGCTCACAGTAGCTGACGAAGGGATGTATTTCCGCTTTGCCCAATTTGGGAAACTCATACATACGGTGCCATCCCGTATCGACCACCGGACCGTCCACACTTCAGCAAGACGCCGACAGAATTCCTACACCTCTGTATATTACTCCGATCTACCACGATCTGACATTTTCTAATCAAGTTGTTACGAAATTCAATCAGTGGATCGGGTCAGCCCACGGGGTTCTGTGGGGAATTTGTGCCCTTATCACGAATGGATTGCATGACACTGTTATGATGATGATTGATTTTGATCCTAAAAATTCATTTGGAGGTGACATTGCCGTAATTCGGCTGTCAATCCTTGTAATATGTGACAAATCGCCTTTGTTATCCCATCTTTCAGTATTAGTGATCCTAAAAAGGTTTCAAGAAATTCGTGATTTTTTAAAGAATTACCTCACATAAAAGTATTTTGTTTATCTAGCTTTGTGTTGTGTTGATAAGTTAAGCCATAGCCTTTGATTTGAAGAAAAGCACACCTGCAGTTTGAATGCTTCCTGCTTTTGTTACTCTTGTTGTGGCTTCTGTCGCACCTCGCCCATTGTTTACTTTCTATTGTTTGATGCGTGAGGTCATTGGCCATCAATAGAAAAGCAAGTCATACCTTCCCCAAATAGTTACAATTAGGTCACATAAGTGAACCTTTAACTGGAAAAACACAGCTGCATCCGTTTGTACTTCACCACTATAATTTGCAATAAACTGAAGTTCCCGTTAAACTGTTCAAACACAGTGTCAAGTTTGTTTGCGTTGCCATGTTTGAAATATACATAGCAATCATTCACAGGTGTTTGTTCTTCTTAAGGTCACCTTGAAACCAAGAAATTCTTGTCTATCCAGGAAACATGTGGTTATCATCAATTGTAATGTTGGGCTTGAAATTGATTTTTTTTTGGAATAGGTGCACTCAAGCTAACCTTAAACTTTGTGCACAGAGAAATATTGATGTGTACAACTACAACGCACTACAAGTACATGGTACAAGATAAAGTTCAGTTTCAGCAAAACAAAACCCTTACTGCCTCTCTTCAGAACTTGAATCTGAAACTCTATCGCAAACTTCTACACTTAAAACTTGGAAAGGTTTTTATTTCCTCTGATGCTTAGATACATGCTGTATACAAGCACCTTTAGGTATGTAACATTAACAGCCTAAGCAAATTTTGGTCCTTTATCAGAAATTGCACAGCTCCTATTTTAGGCTCACATAATTTCATGTGCACCCAGTATTTTGAGCCCAGACATTTATTTTTGCCAAATTTGCCAAGTGCTTTGTGTTAATGAAATGGGATAACTTGAACTTTCAACCAGTTTGTTGCCTCCACTTCTTCTTTGCCTTTAAGGTACCCTGTAGCCTCACACAATATCACAGCCCTCTTATGAATATGAATGCTCTTGTATTCTTTCCAACTGTATATTTGTCCTTGGACTGACCGTGTAGAATGGTTTTGCTTCCAGAGATCTACAGTGGCATTTATGGCTGACCTAATGGCACGCTACCCATCACAATTTGTCATAAATTTCATTTGTGGACTCATCAGCTTTTTGAAGTGCCATTGATGGGGAAATTACCCGTATGACTGTAGTGGTACTGTCCACAGCTACACATGGCATACTGATTAGTATACAATAGAATACTACTGCTTAGTATTCTGTGTAGTCAAGAAAATGAGAAAGTTAACAATGTGTGTGGTAGTGTAACTGTACAACTGTACGTGTATTGGTTGCCTGGTAGAATGAAAAGGACATGTTTTTTTTTTTTTTTTTAAATTTTTTTTTATTGATTTTCAAAGAAACGAAACACATACAAACACATGCATGGCACGTAAACAGAAAGAGACATGTGTGAACCTATAAAACTGATAAGTAAAACACAGTGAACTTAATAAGAAATGAAGTTCAAGAAATTATACCCCAATTACCGTTGCAGTAGTACATGAGACATATCAAATTATATATAACCAATCAATTTACCCATTTACCAATATGCTTTTTAGTTTTGTTTAGTCTTATGGCGATGATATTTTCTAATTTAAAATAATATGACATATATGCAATAAATGATTCTAGGCTAAGACGTCTGTTGCGGTATTTGAAAATGAAATGTTTACCTAACAAAATAACAAAATTGGACAAAGCTGGAACACAATCACTTATAATACCAAATAACACATTAAACAAAGTAAGATGTAAATAATTCCCAGTGTGCTTAAAATACCAATCCTGTACCTGTATCCAAAATTTTGTAACAATCCTACAATCCCAAAATAAATGAATGTCTGATTCTTCCTCTTCTGTGCAATAACTGCAAAGTGATGTATCTATTACCCCCCACCTGTGCAATATCTTATTGGTAGTTAGAAATTTAAATAGTAATTTGTATTGAAACATGCGTAGTTGGGAATCAATGGTAACTTTATAAGGTAAACTGTATACTATTTTCCATTGTATGGGTGTGTTTAAGTATTCCCCCCACGAGTATTGGATCCGGTCAGAGATATCCCATAGCCTGGCGTCAGACATGAAAAATGAATACAAATGTTTATTGATATTTGGAAATTGAAGCCAGTTTATGTTTCTACACGCCGGAACACAAACCCTTAACTCTGGTGACACCTGTCGTAGTAAATGTTTCCAATTGCTAGGAATTGCTGATATGATTTGATTATACTTAAACTCTGCACATGTGTCCCCAAATTTTAATAGTAAGTCTTGGAAAGTTAAAAGCTTATTTTGTGAGTCTAAAATATCATTTACAAAGACTACCCCCTGTTGTATAGTGACATCAAAAAGCATGGTTTTCCGGATATGCGAATGTGTGAATTTAGGCAGATAGGCTGTTGTTTCACTTCCTGTGCAGTCTCTGGAGGGCGTAGTTGAAACTTTAGCCACGCCTGTATGACATGCCTAAAGAATTGACTGATTTGTGCCTTTTCTTTCATAACTATTTCGAAATCACGAAATGTGAGTTGCGAAAAGGGAAATACATTAGTTGTAAATAAAACACTTGAGCAAAGTAGCAGTTTAGAGCAGAACCATTTATCATTATGGTACAATTTGGGCACCCAAGAAGCCTTCAGGGTAAGATCAACAGCCTGCAAGTTCCTAAGTTTGAGACCGCCATATTCGTAGAGATTATAAACTGTTTTTCTTTTCACTCGTTCTGGTCCACCACTCCACAGAAACTTAAATATTTTTTTCTCAAACCTCTCGAAGAAAGAGGGAGGTGGAGAAGGAAGGGATTGAAACAAGAAGATAAATTGCGACACTATCAGGGAATTAATTAGAGTAACCTTACCTAGAAGAGAAAGTAGTTTTCCTTTCCAGGGATTTAAAAGCTTATCTATCTTTGATCCTTTTCGGTCAAAATTCAAAGCAACAATATCTGATAGATACTTGGGGATATGGATTCCTAAAATGTCTACAGGGCCATCTGTCCACTGTAATGGTAGTAAGCAAGGAATAAAGAAGTTGGTGTCTCTTAACGAACCTATTCGTACTATCATACACTTATCAAAATTTGGCACTAAACCTGACAATGTTGAGAACACTTCTATGTCTTTTACCAAGGCATACAGGGTACCAAGCTTTGGAACCAGGGGAAAATTGGAATCGTCGGCAAATTGTAAAAGTTTTGTTTCAAGACCATATGTTGTTAAACCTTGAATTTCAATATTACTCCTAATTTTCATAGCTAGTAACTCCACACCTAAGACAAATAAGTAAGGCGAAATGGGACATGTTGACATTGCCAATTATAGCTTGTGTTGAAATTACCAATCATCTCTTCAACCAAGTTTTATTACTTTGGTATACATGTATATAGCATTAGAAATGCCTACATACCTATAGTTTTGTTTTAAGAGGAAAGACATAAAACTTCAGTTAATACTTCATGATCAAGTTTTTCTTTGCCTGTGTGTTTCCAGGGACTTCCTACCCCGAGGGTCGGGTATTGTGACCAGACGACCCTTGGTGTTACAGCTTATCCACAACCCAAAAGCAGGTGAGTTATTCCTTACCTCCAAACCTACCCCTGCCCCATTACATTACATGTATCGTGAGTTTTTGAAGCGAGTATAATTCAGTTTTTTTTTGTTTACTTTATCAAACTCACACTCTCACGGTTTATCATATATTGTTCTCTGAATTAAAATTTAAATTGAATCAAATCTATTTACTGGGTAATCATGTTGCCTGAATCTAATTTGTTTAGTGGTACACGTATGTGTGTTTTTCCTGCAATATTTCATGTGTCCTTCAGTTAACAGTAAAATCCTCATACATTCATGTATTTGTTCAGTAGCTCTACTAGATGCATAAATATTTTCACATGTACAAAGTCCCATGTGGCAGAGAAAAATGATTGGCGCAGTCTAGCTCTTCAGCAACCTAAGGTCAACCGAGGTCCTGATATTTATATGACCTTGAAGTGAAATGCCCTGTATGACATCTAAAAGAGGGAGCAGAGAAGCTAGCCGATAGATAAAGGGTCTTTGGAGATGTCCCAGCGTGCCTGTCACTGTGAGAAAAAGTCACATCATTGCAGGATAAGATCAGTTTCCTACAGTAAAACTCAGGATGTTTTGTAATCATCGCATCTTTAGAAAGGGCAAAGGGACATAGTCATACTGGGAAAGAGATGACCTATTGGCGTGTCATCCAATCTCATTCCCAGGGGTGGTAAGCCATTATTAGAGGCTTTCGTGCAATGTACATGTATTATTTGACAGCATTTGGAGAATATTTCCAGCAGGTCTGCTACTGGGTGCACTTCATAGATTATAGTTTTATGTATCTTTCGTAGCTTCCCAAGTCCATACTAAATGCATTTTGCTTGTAAATCATCTATATGTGTAGTACATGTAGTACAGTTACTTGTTATCATTCTGAAGAATGCATGTTCCAATCTGAAAATGGCTGCAGCAGTCATGAGAAAAATGTTTTTGGCTGGATTTCCTAATGTTATGCAGTATCAACATTGTTAGTGTAGAAAATATTGTTCAGATAAAGTAGAAATGTTTTCGCTATGTACAGTAACAATTATTCATCTTGGGTCATACAGTGAAACCATCATTGGTTACACTTACAGTTAACATTTGTTTCGTAGCGTCAGGAGCCGTCATAAAACAGTACACCACTCACCAGTGCAGGTCCCAGTGGGTGTGGGGCCATGGCTGGATACTTTTATACGTATTATTGATTTTTCCGGGTTGAAAAGGATGCCTATTGATTTGTCCGTGTGCAGTGATTTGTCACGGGAAATGACAGCGAACGACTCCACCCTACGCTTCGTTAGGTCACCAACGTTTCATTTGCAACCAGCACGTCCTGAATTATGCATGTAGCCTCTCGCAAATTTCTATGATTACTTACAGTTATAGTATATACAGTAGGTAGCACTGATAATATCCATACATTGTCTATACCACTATACATGTAAAACATGTACATGTAGCAGTTACACCATCCCCCAATACAACCTCTACCTTTCTTTGAGCAGACATTCTATTTCACTTTCAGGAAATGGCAATTATAGTTCTGCATAATTGCAGAACCATTGACTAGAATTTTGTAGACTCCTCTGTCTTCTGAGCTGTGTATACTTGGTCCTGGAGGAATTTCTAAGGTACTCGTGTATTGTTGGCGATCTTTCTTTCCTATCAACAACGTTGCAAACGAATACTGGTAGGATGGTGTCATGAAGTCTCATAAAAGAGTTTCTGTGTGGGTCTATGATGTGGTGTTATAACTACATACATGTACAAAGATATGGACTTGATAAGATTACATGTATGTCAGCCTAGATGTGGTAGAAATGATATCCCAAGGGACTGCCCTCCAGTGTTTTGGTTGGACGAATCGAGGCCTTGATTGGTTTTGCTAAAATTGGGATGAACGACCCATGCAGGCGTGATAACTAGGAAATAGGGCTTCCAATGAACCATGCAATGGAAGGGTCCACTATAACGAGGGGTCATTTCTGTCAAGTGTTAAGAGCTTAACATGTTCTTTGCTTTCAGCTTTGTTAGTTCGTTATTCTTTTACAGAAACCAAGGAATTTGTACAAGGAGAGGGTTAGGAAAATAAGACATGTGAAATGTCATGATATTCCATTCCAAGAACTGTCTATTTATTTTGATGCTTAAAATTGTTGCTGTTTTCAAGGAATAATAACATTGTTCCACCCTTACATGTACATGCAGATGTACTTTGCAAAATTAATGAGGCATTTACCAGTAGTTGCAATAAGGTACTTGCATGTAGTTTATGATACATGTATTTTATTGCAGAATATGGAGAGTTCCTGCATGCCAAGGGGAAGATGTTCTCAGATTTCCACGAGATCCGTGCGGAGATCGAGGCAGAGACGGACCGGATGACAGGATCCAACAAAGGGATCTCTCCTGTTCCCATCAACCTGAGGGTCTACTCCCCCCATGGTGAGTCAAACTTGGTATGGTCCACGGGCAGGAGACCATAAATGTAGGCCAAGGTTAATGCAGTTATTGTGTTTTCACTCCATGCTTCAGGTTCATACACTGTGAAAGGGAAATATTCTCAGGGATTTAATTTTGTGGCAGGGAAAAAATGAAATGTTAGTTGTGTTTGCAGTAAAGAAAGAGGTCCTCGAAAAATGAGAAAATAAAAACGAGCACAAATATTTCCCCTTTTACAGTGGTAGACAACACCCCTCACTTGAGGTCAAATGCCCAGGAAACAGTTCAAATAACTGTAAACCGTTAGTTTAAAACAAATCTTGAACTGATTTCAACTGCAAACAGAAAGCCTTCCTGGTTCTATTGACATTGTATTTTCCCCGCCTTTTCAGTTCTGAACTTGACCCTGATTGACCTGCCGGGTATGACGAAGGTTCCTGTAGGCGACCAGCCGCCCGACATCGAGCAGCAGATCCGCGACATGCTCCTCCAGTTCATCACCAAGGACAACTGCCTCATCCTGGCTGTCTCACCGGCCAATCAGGACCTGGCAAACTCTGATGCCCTCAAGATAGCAAAGGAAGTGGACCCACAGGGTAGGATGTGTTCAGGCTTAGTTTTACTCAACATTCTTATAATTTTAAAAGCTGTTTGTTAAGAAGCAGACTGTAGTCTGTTTCCCACTCCTGTATTTTAAAAGAATCTTACTCAAAATTCTCATAATGTTAAAGTTTTACTCAACATTCTCATAATGTTAAAAGCTTCTCATAATGTTAAAAGCTGTCAGTAAAGAAGCAGACTGTAGTCTGTTTCCCACCTCTGTATTTAAGAAGAATCTTCTGCTACATCTTTATCATTACAAAAACAGTATTTTACTATGCAATTGTGTCACTTTAATTAGTTTATCATGATCTATCTATGGTGTTTGCTTTTCTATCGTTCATGTTTATTGCTTTTTTTCAATGTGCGATATGTACTTTGGTCAATTGGTTTGCTTGCTTACACTGTAATTGTTTACTCTTTAATGGAACGTTTGAAATATTCTTAATACTTTGGTTTACTCCTGTTCTTTGATGGTCTCTTTTCAGGTTGATTAACATAACAACTCATAACAACTTCGTGAAGGCAGTCTGGAATGGTGTTTTACTCTAACTTTGAATGGTTTACTCTTTCAGTTCTTTTCTTTCCTAGATTCTGGTTTGGGTTTCTTCAAGGTCTGTGTTCTTAGCAAGTGGTGTCACAGTGGTTGTTGGATAACTTTTTACAAGACAAGTTTGGAAATTGAAGTAGAGTCAGGGATGTCTCTAGGTCTGTTCTGTAAATTTTGATTGTGGATTGTTTTGTGCCCAAATTCAAAATCTGATGCATGACTTATGTTAAGTTGGAGGAAATTTAAGTCAGTATTTGATATTGAAAAGTTTAATTCCTATAAAATGGAGTAGCTGTATTCCTGGAGATCCCCCTGACAACAATGTCCGACCTTAACATGCTCCTGTCGTGTCCCTTTAACCTTTTTTTACAGGGATGCGCACCATTGGTGTGATCACCAAGTTAGACCTCATGGACGAAGGCACCGACGCTCGAAACATTCTCGAGAACCGGACCTATCCTCTCCGCAGAGGTAAGGGGCCCCTGTTTGCTCCTATAGCGTCACAACCTGCTATCTTATGTTGATTACAGGGATGCGTACGATTGGGGTACTAACCAAGCTGGATCTGATGGACCAGGGAACGCACGCCGGCGAAATTCTGGAAAACAAGACGTTCCCCCTCCGCAGAGGTTTGGCGCTCAAACAAATCTTAGCGTAGTTGCCGTAGTTTCAAATTCTACGTAGTTGTCTGTTACAGATGAAAGAGGCACTCTGGTCAAGGATCGCCTGTCAACAGAGATCCTCATTGAGCGTTGACTTTCAAATGATCAGATTCTACGCCACCCTCTCCCCCCCTTCCAAACATGTAGCAGGATATGTCTATCGTTAATAGAAGATAATTTAGCTGAATTGAGTCCTGAAACAATGTATATCAAAACTTATGTCAAAACTGTATCAAAACTTATAAGCTTCCCCTCCACAATGTGTATTTATTGGAGTACGCATTTCATCCCAGTACTTTAAAACATGTACATGTATGTAAGGGATAACAACATAGCTATAGCAGTGGTCATATTCACAAACATCATTGTCGTGAACTTGAATGCCATTGGATAGTTCTTCCAAAATGATACTCTGAGGTCAGCTTAATGCTTATGGTCCTACCCTTGGTGACTAAGCCAAACCCTCCTACCCACCCCCCTTCTCAACATTATTTGTGACCTGCTTGGATGCTCTGTCATAAGGTATTTCTTTTCCTTTTCTTTTATTTTGATTTGGCTTCTTTGATACCAAAACCTCTAATTTACAGTTATAACTGCTGATTTTCTGCTGAATTGCTGATTCTCATAATGTCTGACAGACACTAAGGCAGTCAGTTTGTAGCTCCTTTTTGGGTGGTGCTTGCACTTTTTCTGGAAACTCATCAACTTCTGCTGAAATATGTCTCACTCTGGAAAGCAAACGTGACTAGATAGATATTAGCTATGCAAAAGACCCATTTCATGAATGAATCAGACAAGTTACTTAAGTTTTTCTGACAACTTCCATTGGATACTAACCTTACAACATATGTTCAGGGTACATTGGAGTGGTGAACCGTAGCCAGGCCGACATTGATGGCAGGAAGGACATTAAGGCAGCTCTAGCGGCCGAGAGGAAGTTCTTCCTGAGTCACCCTGCATACAGGCACCTGGCAGACCGCATGGGGACACCTTACCTGCAGAAAACTCTCAACCAGGTATGGGGTAGTGATTCAGATTAGCCATTTCTTAGTAACACCCTTCCCTCCATTTAAGTTAGTTTCTTTTGAAATTCTTTTACTACATGTACCAGCTACTCATTCTCCATAGAAAAGTGACATTTGAAAAGAATTTGTACTTTTGATATGCCATATATTTCATCTAAGATGAAAGAGATTCAAAAAACACTAAAATGTAACAGCAAAATGTAAAATTGGTGTCGTGGCCACTGGGAATGTTAAAGGTTTTCAAACACCAATCATGAGCATGTAAAAAGAAATCTTCTGCCATATAGTTGCCAACGTATCAGTAAAATAATGAAAAGAGGAGCAAGAAACACATTTGTATTAAGGTCAATTTGAAACTATAACATACATTTGTACATTTATGTGTATGTTAACAATTTCTTCAACTACATGTACATTTCAGCAACTGACGAACCACATCCGGGACACGCTGCCTGTTCTGCGGAACAAGCTGCAGGGGCAGCTGCTGGGGATGGAGAAGGAGGTGGAGGAGTACAAAAACTTCCGCCCTGACGACCCCACCAGGAAAACCAAGGCCATGCTACAGTCAGTAACTCTGCAAATCTTTTCATGGCTTTATGCCACACCAATCTATTTTATTTCTAAGATTTAATAAGATAATTCTTAAGTGCAAAATCAACATGAAAACATAGGGGAAGTTTTGTACCTTTTATCAAAGAGTTTGAAATTTTGCTAAGAAATATCTGACAACCAAGAAAATAAGACACTTCTTGTTTGCATCCCATAACCAGTTAGGAAACCTTAACAACTGAATCTAGCATGATAGTTTTGTATGTTGTGTTGGTAAATGACATTATGAATAAGGACCAAATTTATTCAATTTTGTGTATAAAGACTGAACTTGATTCGGGTAACCCTATTCTTCCACGCCTTTATTCTTTATGCTGAAACTGAGTTGTGTGTTGTCCACTTCCAGGATGGTGAACACATTTGGCGTGGATTTCGACAAGCGGATTGAAGGTTCCGGCGACCAGATTGACACAGTAGAGCTCTCCGGCGGTGCTCGCATCAACCGAATCTTCCACGAGAGATTTCCCTTCGAGCTTGTGAAGGTGAGCCAACAATTCATTTTAATAAGAACAATGAATAACTTCAATAAAAGCGGCCGAAAAAATTGGCTTGCACAAGACAGGATAAATGGGACTTTGCAGCAGGACTTTCCCTAGCTTAAATTTTTTTTCTGACCCTCTCATTGTTTGGGAGCTCATGTTGTACACTTTTGTTGTTAAATCTATGACAAAAATACATTTTTATCAGTTTCATATCAAAACAAGATTTTTGGATAGACAGTGACCTTTTGTAAATCTCAACCAGCAAATTTCCGTCCTAGACCTGAGAGATAGATCCTAGAAACAGCCCTAATTTGCCGTGAACTTTTCATCTTTCTTTTTTTTTTTTACGTCTGTAAGATTTCATCTTCAATGCTGCTTTCTTCTGCCTCTTCAGATGGAGTTTGATGAGAAGGAGCTGAGAAGGGAGATCAGCTATGCTATTAAGAACATCCATGGTGTCAGGTACGGTACATATACTGTACACTATGTGTTGGGTACCTTTAACTTAGTTTTAAGTATGATTTACTTCTACATTCTACAATATGTTGTCATCCTTGCAGCTATTTTTTGACACAGGGAAAAGGATTTTTGTTAATATCCTGTACGAATATGTAAGTTCTGCATTGTACATGGCTGAAACTTCATACATGTATGTCCAAGTGTCCCCATGGAAGAAACAATTAGATTTGACCTAACCTTCAGCAACTGACCTAACTGGTCCCTCCGGTTAGGTCAGAGGTCACTGGGAGGTCACTGTGAAGTTCACGTAGCATCTCTGTCCCAAAAGCAAGGACCTCTAGACTGTACAACTCCTTCCTACACCATACCATCAGACTATATAACAAATCATTGACTGATGCTTAAGTGTTTTTTTGTTTGTTTATGTACTGTTCAAGTAAGGTTTGATTTCTAAAGCGGATTGCTAGCTAAGTCATCTTGCCAGCTGTGCTCATGATGTCCCCCACATGTTTGCAGAACGGGCCTGTTCACCCCTGACATGGCGTTCGAAGCCATCTGCAAGCGGCAAATCGCCAAACTGAAGGAGCCGTCCTTGAAGTGTGTGGACATGGTCATCAATGAGCTCAACAACGTCGTCAGACAGTGTGGCGAAAAGGTCTGGTCGTAAGTTTGGATAATCAGATGACTGGATGTTCCGCAGATCCTTGAAGTCAGATTTGCTAACAAAGAAATCTTGGAATTATCATGGAGGCTCATCTGTGTTGGTAGTAATCATAGTACATAGCTTAACTTTCTTCCAACACAAAGGTATACACAGATCAAGTTTTCCATGACTACTGTCACCTTCACCTACTTGTAACCAATCACTTCAGAATGTAAACTTGCAACAGAATTTTTACAACTTGTAGTTAAATTGGAAAGACAAGTAATTGTTTGTTTGAACCTTTACTTTGATTGAAGATTATCAAGATGAGTTAGACGACCTATATTTTTCGTAATCTCCAGATGGGGCGCTACCCCCAGCTGCGAGAGGAAACGGAACGCATCGTGACCACACATATACGAGAGCGGGAACAAAGGGCCAAAGATCAGGTATGATTAACCTACAGACCTTCCTGTTGACTACAATTGTCACTGTACATTGTCATTTGGAGATGATTTGAAAAGATGTGTTCATTATTGACACGATTGTCACCTTGACTTGGCAATTGGTTAAATAACGGCTCGAAATACTGGGTGCACCCAAAATTGGAGATGTGCACCCAATCTTTTTCCTGTGCACCCAAATATTTTCTTAGGTTTGTGTAGGTAAAGATATCAAAGTATACTAGTATACATCATATTCTAATCATAACTAAGTTTTATTACTAGGTTATTACTTCAATTTAAGTGGTGCACCCAAAAACTATTTTGGTGCACCCAATTTCTTAAGCTGGGTGCACCTGTGCACCTAATCCCAAAAATGAATTTCAAGCGCTGAATAAGAACTGTCAATTTTGCAAGTGTTCTGTCTAAGACTATCAGTAAATTTTGATTCGAAAGTGAAGACTTTTTCACCAATTATTTTTATCATATCTCCACACAAATGGTTAAGATTAATTTGAAAAATTGATGTTCTGTTGACTTAGATTATTTGCACATTTAGATTCAGGAGACATTTTGTTTCTATAATTGACAGGCAGGTTTCTCTTATTTTCATCACAGGTTACTGACTTAGTGGAGATAAATTTGGCATACATGAACACAAACCACGAGGATTTCATCGGTTTTGCAAAGTAAGATTATGTGCTACTGTTGCTAGGTTCGCTCTGCTCTTTTCCCTCTCCCATGCTCGATGCCGTTCTTTCGCACACAGGTCGTCGTCTTCGTGGACGTGAATCTCGCGTACATCAACACCAACCACGAGGATTTCGTGGGGTTCGCCGAGTAAGAGGCTTGCCTTATCATTTGCATTCTTGTGGGTGGCACTGACTGGCATAGTCTTCTGCATTTTAGTTGGGCCTTTTCCCTTTGGTTTTACTCTAAACTTGACTTGCAGAACTTGCTCTTTTATTTCCACCGATTAGAAATGAGAGAGCAAGTTTTGCAGTGTCAAATTTAGGGGCTAGAAACTTGCATATTTGCCCCAGCTGTGTCTGTATGTTTTTGCCAGCCAAATTTGGGGAGCATGTACATGTGTACACAGCACAAATGCAAAGCCTCTTGCATGGTGGAGGTTGTCCTTTCTTCATACTCTTTTGTCACTCAAAACTCAATGTATTATCCTGCTTTGTCTTTCTTGTTGCAATTTCAATCTCTTATGAGTGCTGTTTTCAGTGTAGTGTACATTAGCAATCTTCATCTTTCTGTTATTTGTGGGTTTTCTCTAAGAGTGTTTTGTTAGCTTTGTGTGTGCTAGTTTCTGGGTGTTGCTTGTCCATGTATTAATGGTAATATCTTGGTGTGCTGCATGTTGCAGGGCAGATCGGGACTGGTTTGGAAGGTACAGAGTCAGACATAGTCAGGCAGTATTCTTCCATCAAATTAGCATATTTGTTTTTCTTTAAATTGCAAAACTTCTGGGTTACAAAGGGCACAGAGTGGCTGCTCTCTTATGATCTCCAAGCAGATGTTTGGTATGATTTTGCACCTCTTCTGCAGGTTGTGAATTCTCTTTAGTGGTGTGGTTACAAAGCTTGTTATAAAACAAGTCAGAGCCAAACATGTGCTTGGACATTGGCTCTTTCCCTCTGGGAATTTGTCATTAAAAACAGTCTTTTCCTTTGTAATCCAGAAGGTACTGCATGACCTACTACAAGGCTTATTCACTAATAGTTTGATCAGCAAGCTTATTAATGCTAAACAGTGATAAAAGCCATGAAATAACAAAATCTGTTCCACCAGTTCCTGACTATGTTTTGCACTCATAGTTGCACATTTAACAGAGGTCATTGATAACGTCAGTGTAGTGAAAAATAGACAGTCACAATGCATTATCTGTCTATGGGAATCATCACCCAATATCATTTGAGGAGTCCCTTTTTATGGTGGACATTTTTTTTACTTTATTAGACTTGAATATATTTTTTTAGTGGGCATGTATATAGTTCTGGAGGTACATAGTGAAACATTGCTTCATCAGTATATGTTTCAATGCAAACATACTTGGGCAACCATGCTACCTGTCTATATGCAGGCGGGTGGGAAGGTAACGGGTCGAAAGTTAAAAATACTATTTCAGACACTGTAACGTAGTAACTGTAACGTTACCAGGTCCTGCATTCTACAAAAACTTAGTATTGTACACATACTATTAGTGGTGAAAGAAGTTGGGTGATGGTTCCACCACAACCTTATGCATTACGACTGTGTACTGTAACAGTAGAACTAAACATAGTTGTAACACTGTGATGTCATACCCAACACTAGAGCTACAGCCCGGTCTGAGGGCAAGCGGTAAGTCCCCACACCCCAAACTTTGGGTGGGGATTCAGGTTTTAGGCTGGAGCAGTTGGAAATCCTACCCTGAGGAATTGTCTTGTGTCAGCCAATTAACATGCCATTAGGGAGCTCTCCGAGTTTGCATGATGATATTACTTGATTCAATTTACATACTGAAATCTCTCAGCTTTTGATTTTAATTCCATTGGAGTTGGAATCCTTCTTAATATTCTTCAAAAAGAATCTTAAGGCAGGGCAACTCTGTTAAAGGCTTACACAGACAGATGGAACCTTCAGAGATTTGTCTTCAAAAAAGTTAGGTGGAATATGTTGCCACTAATTACATTTTTATGACCGCGTCCCATAATCTTACATTAACCGCCAACCACCAACCCTTGCTGCTGCCACATTTCATGTTACTAACCATGTCTTATTTGAATGTATCTTATTGTTGCAATTTGTTGTCCATGTTCTTGATTGCCTTAAAAGTTGCAATATGTTTAGTTTGAATTGTTTCTTTTTATTTTACCTCATATTTGATTACTGGATTTATGACTAGTGTTCCTTGTTTATTCAATATGTACTTTTTCTATACCATATCTGTGATTTGCAGTTTATTGTTTAGGATTTAGACTTTTGCATTCTTTACAACACTCGAAGACTTGCAAAGTTAGTCCACCGCCAGTCATAAACCTGGGTTACAACTCAATCAATCATATTTCAAGTGAAATTTGTGTTAGTCGCAGAACTTTGCAAGTCATGTGAGGACACAGATATGATTTTTTTGTCAAAGTTCCATTTTTTATCAGAGACTTGTAGAGCCAGATAGATAAGGAAGGTTGGTTGTGGCGGCTGTTATCCCGTTTACTAACAACTTGAGGAAACTTGGTGGAAACGGTGTGGTTCTTTGGTGTTTCTTAGATGGTTTCTTTATCTTATAGTGCATCTACTAAAGGAGCAGGGCGCAGTGGGTAAGCACTACTGAATTAGCCACTCAGCAAACTTGTTTTGTTCCTCACTTCTTTTTCTGGCCGGAAAAAAAAAAAAATTCTTAAGTATCAAACTTGGGTGAACTGACACTTCTAATAAATGTTCTGCCTGTAACACCTTTTGAGTGAATTTTTGAAAAGATTAACAATCTGCCCCTTCTGGAACTATTCACTGGTTCTGACAAAAGTCTCTGACTTTTATTTTCATCTGTTTTGGGCTGATTTGTGTGAATTTTTGAAAATTTCACTTCTTAAAGAATAACACACTGCCCCTTATAGAACTGTTCACTGGCTCTCAAGTCTGTGATTTTGATTTTTCACCTGTTTTTTTGTTGAGCCCATTTTATTCCTTGGTAGCTGCTTTAACGTTACTCAGTTCCTCTGCCATCTCCACTTCCAGTGCTCAGGCAACTGATAAAGCCGTCACCAAAAGGAATGCGAAGAACTTAGGCAATCAGGTGTGTTATTGTGCAGTAGTGTGGAACATGTGTGAGGCACGTGTGACTAGAGTAGGAATAATTACGTTTGTCCACTTGCAGTGCACAGCAAGCTAAGAGTGACAAGACAACAAGCCGGAAGGCCAAGAGTGTGGGCAACCAGGTTTGAACAGTTCTGCAAACTTGGTGTCTGTGGTGTTATTGTTTTTTTTGGTGAAGGGAGCCTGTTGCTCGACAAGCTGGAGACTCGGGAGTGATTCCCGGCCCGACACTCTTCCCTTTTGCCTTGTTTTTTTTAGGGCATTGTGATTTTCCCTGATATTTTTTGTGTGTTTCCCATAGTTCCAAGCACAGTGATTTTATGCTTGCTCTCTTTGCAATCAGCTATATGTATTCTTTAAAATCAAGCTAAAAGTTGCCTTTACTTGATGAATGCTACCAGCACTCTGCTTTGATACAATGCACTCAGTGTATAATGTTACTCTACTCTTTTTATAAAAATGGATTTGTTACATATAAAATCTGCCACCTGATTGATGAAAAATTGATTACACATTATATAGATATATAAATCTATTTACAAGAAATGGGATGTACACATTTGATGGTGAAAAATAATGCTGCATATGATTTACCAATGTCAATTGTATTGTATTAATGCATAGATTAATTAAAGGACAGCATCAGAAAATTTTCAATTGTTTATTTTCCAGTAGTTTACTCATTAAAAAGTTGATGTACGTCAATTTTTACATTGATCCGCCTAATATGACCCTGTAGACACGTTTGAACTTCGCGCTCTCCTCCTCTCCCCGCCGCGCTGGCCGATGACGTAATGGCCTCGTTCTGATCGTCTGAGATTGTATGACGTCACGGATCCAAAACTTCTAGCCAGCCATTTTGCTCGGTGAACCTCGGTCCTCTCATCGATAAATAATCACCCCGCCATTCTGGAGTTCAGTTTGTTGTTGTTGAAAATTACTTTCGTGGACCTGTAAGTCGCGTTGTGAGCTGTCTACGAAGCCATAGTCCCCGGGAGACTGAACATGAATAAGCTTGCCTGCGAGTAAACCGCGCGGCGACGGAACGAAATCAAAACAATGGTGGTGGGGGAGGTTCACGCATCGTGCCGTTCTGGACTATTACAAGAGCGAGTTCTGGTCAGTTCTTAGCTTCTCCTTTCCGGACAGCACAGCGATAATTACACGTAAACTTCCACGAATTTTGGTTGAGTTCACAATTGTCCAACTGGCAGGGACATTTAAAAAATAAACATTTTTCCTCTGACAACATACCCTTGATCGCTACATATCGAACGATCCCCCTTCCGCGCCGAAACATACATACAGCATTGTTGTTTTTACATACAACACAGGCCGGCATTGTGAATAGCGCAATCTGTATCGGCGCGAAAAGGGGGTCGTTCGATATGTAGCGATCAAGGGTATGTTGTCAGAGGAAAAATGTTTATTTTTAAATGTCCCTGCCAGTTGGACAATTGTGAACTCAACCAAAATTCGTGGAAGTTTACGTGTAATTATCGCTGTGCTGTCCGGAAAGGAGAAGCTAAGAACTGACCAGAACTCGCTCTTGTAATAGTCCAGAACGGCACGATGCGTGAACCTCCCCCACCACCATTGTTTTGATTTCGTTCCGTCGCCGCGCGGTTTACTCGCAGGCAAGCTTATTCATGTTCAGTCTCCCGGGGACTATGGCTTCGTAGACAGCTCACAACGCGACTTACAGGTCCACGAAAGTAATTTTCAACAACAACAAACTGAACTCCAGAATGGCGGGGTGATTATTTATCGATGAGAGGACCGAGGTTCACCGAGCAAAATGGCTGGCTAGAAGTTTTGGATCCGTGACGTCATACAATCTCAGACGATCAGAACGAGGCCATTACGTCATCGGCCAGCGCGGCGGGGAGAGGAGGAGAGCGCGAAGTTCAAACGTGTCTACAGGGTCATATTAGGCGGATCAATGTAAAAATTGACGTACATCAACTTTTTAATGAGTAAACTACTGGAAAATAAACAATTGAAAATTTTCTGATGCTGTCCTTTAACAAATGATTACAACTGATATCACCACAGGATTTTGACCCCTGAACTATGACCTTTTTCTCACGACCCCTGCCCTTTGCCCTGTAGGTTATTCGGAAGGGCTGGCTCACCATCCACAACATCAGCATCATGAAGGGTGGGTCCAAGGAGTACTGGTTTGTGCTGACTGCAGAGAGCCTTTCTTGGTTCAAGGATGAGGAGGTGTGTCTTTAAGAAACGTTTCACTTAGACTTTTATTACTTCTGTTCCCAGTAATATGTACCAGTACTTTACTTAAAGATTTAACTTGTGATTGTGTTGTGCATTGTCAACATGTAGGCATTAGCATGATTATTGCAACATAAGGACAATATAAACATGCTCATTTAGAGATGACATGAACTAGGGTCTCCCAGTTGCTGACATATTGGAACTAGGAGCTCAGCTAGTTGAGCTTTAGCTACATCCTTTCTTAAGTTTGATCGCATTAATTAAAGATGTGATGTTCCCTTCCTCAGGAGAAAGACAAGAAGTACATGCTGCCCCTGGATGGCCTGAGGGTCCGGGACGTCGAGCAGGGCTGGATGTCACGCAGACACATTTTCGCACTCTTCAACCAGGAGTCAAGGTCAGCAGCACACACTGTACCTCCCTGTTGTACATTTGTTTGTACTTGTGTGCTTCTGAATATGTAGAACCGTTAAAGGCTACAGTGTGTCATGTTGTCTTACCTTGAAGTTCCATTTGGTTCCATGCACAAAATATGTGTTGGAAACATCACATCAGCTGCTGGAGTTGTCAGTTTGCATCCAGTATCTTATAGATATAACTGTTAGTGCAATTTTGTGTCTTGTAGAGGTGTTGACAACGTTTTGATTCCGGGTAGACACGTATACAAGGACTACAAGCAGCAGGAGTTGTCAGCTTACTTCCTGTATATTTTAAATATCTTGATGACTTTACTTTTCAATCCTGTGTAGAAACGTATGCAAGGACTACAAGCAGCTTGCTTCCTGTATATTTTAAATGTTTCTTTCCTTTTTGATCTCATGTAGAAACGTATACAAGGACTACAAGCAGCTGGAGTTGTCGGCGGAGACGCTGGATGAGGTGGACAGTTGGAAGGCGTCGTTCCTGCGGGCAGGAGTGTACCCTGAACGCAACACGGACACCACCAGCGCGGAGTCCAGCGTAAGTCCGCAGGACACAGTTTTCATGGAAGCTCATCTGTGTTGGTAGTAATCATAGCAATCATGGAAAAAGTGCATTGAATTTTTTTTGTTCTCTGTACATTGAGGAAAGAAAAGTGTGTCCTAGTACAACACACTTTCTTCCATGGTGTTACAGTGTGGTCTCTCTCTCTGTCTGTCAGTCTACACAGACTATGACTCTTGTCTACGCAGTGTGGTACCATGGTAGGAGCTCTGAAAACTTACAAACTGTGAAATATAGCAGTTAAGCATCAATTAACTCAGTGTTGAATTATGAATGTTCCTGGTATGTTTTTTGTTGTCATACTTGAATGTTACCCACCATACCCTGTTCACCACTTCATCGAACAATGTATTTATCCACCTGTTCTTTATCAACCACCTTGCATAGAATGTTTCCTTCTTATTACTCCCCTCATAATATTTTTTGGTTTGACAGTGTGGAAAATAAAACCTCCGTGTGTAATGTCTATTCCTCACCCTTTTTACCTCTTCTTTCCCAATGATACTGTACCTGCATTACTATGGGTAAGTCAGGCATGAAAAACAGAGGTGATAATGTGCTGTTATCTTCATTTATAAATGAGGAATTCTGATGCAGCTAATTTTCCTACTTTTGTTGTACTAATGTATGCTGTACATATATGTACAAATGTAGTTGACTGCAACATCATTTGCATTGTTTCGACTGTCATTTCATTGTGTTGTAAATGTCCATGTTTCATGTTCAATGTTCAAGATGTTTGTTTCAGTGTTATTCACATGTCCATGTTCCTTTGTTTCTCCATTTCATGGTGGCTGGATTGCCTATTGTAGGGCAATGTGAGTAAATGTGTGTCTTATGTTGTCATGAGCAAATTTTATGTTCCTGCAGAAAATGAATAACTTGGATTATTGCAAATTAATAAAAAAACTGTCCGTTTTTGCCAATCCTAAAGGAACTCATTGAAGTTCTTTACGTTTGTATCGATAAAATCACCTTTTGTTTTCTAAGTATTGCCCTGTTTCATTTGTCCATTTCTTGTACAAATTTCTGTCACACAAATGCTTTGAAATATTTCAGCATAAATGCTTGCCTTCATCAATTTGCCCGTGTCACGTACAATCTGTCAAAAGCAATGTCATAGCTATGCAATCTAATAGATCAGAAAATATCATTCACAGTATCTTTCCATTCCCATTCCACGATCACTCCTACCTCCCTCTACCAACCAGTTAAGCTATCACAGTGAATGATGTTACAGAGATGGTATCACACCTGTGTTCCCCCACAGCCCCAGGGCGACCTCGGCTCCATGGATCCCCAGCTGGAACGTCAGGTGGAGACCATCCGTAACCTGGTGGACTCCTACATGGGCATCATCACCAAGACGATCCGCGATCTCGTGCCCAAGACCATCATGCACATGATCGTCAACGACACAAAGGAGTTTATCCAATCAGAGATGCTTGCCCACTTGTACTCCAGTGGTGACCAGGTGAGGCTGAGGGGTCAAATCTCAGTCAAGCTCAGATTGTTCCACTTTCAGTTTGTCTCCTTTGTGGTATCAAAATGTAAATGTTTTGACGTGTTAGAAGGCTGTACTAGATTGTTTGGCCAATATTTTGTGACAAGCTGTAAGTGTGGACGAGTACTAAGGAAAGAGGCAAAATTATTAATGATATACTTACAGTGCATTATAATTTCTTTTTTTGGCACTGTGTACAAGTGCTTGTGAGTTTGGCATGAATATATATACTTGCCCAAGGTTTTGATTTCGTCCAAAATTCAGAAACATTTTACAACATGTACAATGTAGATGTGATAGGCATTACATGCTGAATGTAGAAGTACTTTGTTTTTTCAACACTTTCCTTCCTTCCTTCCTCAGGCGTCTATGATGGAAGAGTCTGCCACGGAGGCCCAGAGAAGGGAGGAGATGCTGCGCATGTACCATTCCCTGAAGGAAGCTCTGAAGATCATCGGTGACATCAACATGACCACCGTGTCCGAACCCTGCCCCCCTCCCGTGGACAGCGACTCCTGGCTGCCTCCTCCCAGCCCCTCACAGAACAGGTAACACTGCTGGCCGGATCTCGGTAGTTGTTAAAATGTTGTACTATGTGGCATAATGTTGCAATTGTTGTCTACTGTCTAGTCTGTATGTCATTCATGTTTACAGCCCCTCACAGAACAGGTAATAACACTACTGGCTGGATCTCTTCGGTTGTTGAAATGCTGTACCATATGGCCAAATGTTGCAAGTGTTGTCTAGTCTGTATGTCACTTTTCTTCTTTACAGTTTTTGGTGGTGTCATGTGGTAGTTGCAGACCCTTTGTACTGTAACAGCCCTCAGCAGCCTTTACTTACATCTCTGTATAAAAGTAATGTCTCTGTATAAAACTATATCTTCATTGTCAAACACTGCTTCCTCTCCTTTTTTTTTTTCCTTTTTGGATATTTTCTCACCTACCAATGCCAGGGGTAGCATTATTTACATTTGCTGTACTTATCTGCAGGTAGTACGAAGAAAACAGATTACTTCTTGTCCTCCTGCCTCTTTGTCTTCAGATGTTATATTAGACAACGATTTAGGGGACATGATTATGGCCATGTACATGTACGTCAAGTTCAGAAGAACTAGTTGTGAAAGACGCAGCTTGACATCCCTTTTTAGACAAAACAACAGTTTCTACGGTAACCTTTCTCTGTAACTCCCAGTGTTGTTTCTCTAATATGGCTTTCCCTACTACATGTGTTCTGCTTGCTAAACTGTTGTGTGTTTCCGCTCGCACTGCCCCCTCCAGAGGACTGCAACCTCCTCCAAGTCCAACCAGGTAAACCCTCCCCATCTGTGCCGTGGAAACTTCACCATGCCATCTTACCCTCTAGATGTTTCTCTCACTACCCAATTACATGTACTTACATGTACCTTCAAGTGTAGCACAACCTGTGTTAAGTCATACTTGATACTGACTCCCCTGAAAGTCCTTGGGTATGCAGTTCTTGATGGCAAGCTACTGTTTATTTACATCACCCTTAATGCATATGCTTCTGCTAAATGTTTCAGCTTGCAATGCCTGCTTTAATTTTTTCTTTTGCATGGCAATGCTAAAGGCATTCAGCCAAGTCCCTGGCTAGTACATATTAAATGCAACTAACTGACTTCCCATTGTGTTTGAAAAATAAAAGGTGAAGACCATATTCTTAAACACCTACATAACTTTCATTCTTGGTTCTGAATAATAAGAAACTTCCTGGTAGTATAGATCAGTAACTGGGGAAAGAATGAACAAGGTGCTTCTTGCTCCCCCCCCCCCTTACCTTTATGTTAATGCATGAGCATGTGTCCTAATGCATGAGCTGTGCGCCAACATTGTTCCTGTGCTTTTTCTCTTGCCACGCTGATCCCACAGGAACTTGCCTCCACCGCTGAGTCCTACCAGGTAACCCCTCCCGTAGCAGTACTGTGGGTAGCCATAACTGTACTGATGGTAGCCTCAACGGTACTGTAGGTATCCTTCGCAGCACTGTAGGTACCGCTGTAACAGTACTGTGGGTAGCCATAACAGTACTGATGGTAGCCTCAACATTACTATAGGTACCACTGCACCAGTACTGTAGGTACCACCGTAACAGTGCTGTGGGTAGTCGTGGTAGCCTTGACAGTACTGGTGGTAGCATACATGTAGCATTACTTTGCCCAATAATTTATGCAGTTCCTCATAAATTTCACTCTAATATTCAAAGTGAGTTCCAACTTTGACCCCATTTGTCAACATGCTGCAGATCAACATCAGTATAAAAAATGAAACTAAAAACTGAACAAGAGTCTGAAAACTCAAACCTGCTTGAAATATTTTGTTTTGTGATGGTGCGTATGGTGTGTTGTGGGGGTTGATATGGTTTGACGTTTGGCAAAATTATTCCATCATTGTTCTTAAGCTATATATCTACCTATGGTAAACAGTGAGATCCAAAACTACACCTTTCTGGTGTCCTCACCATTTCATTTTTATTTCCTATTGTTACACCTGCACCTGGCACATACATTGTATCTCAATGTGTATATAATGGTTCACACCATACAGAGGTGACAGCGATGGTCACAGTTGCTCTTTTTTGCTCCTTGGAAGATTTTGACCAGAATGCCCCAGCAGTTCTAGAGCAAGCTGCTAGAGGGCCCAAACATACAACACTTCTTCCTTACACCACAAGCTATGTGCCACCAAAAATCAAGACCATAGCATATCCATGTCAAAAGATACAAAAATCCAAGTTCTGTTGCAGTACCAAGGTCACACACCAGGGGATCCAAAACTGACTTTGACCTTCGTCTTCCAAACACCTACCCAAATACCAAATATCATTACAATCCATCAACAGGTTCTAAAGTTATGCTGACCACAAATATGTGGAAACACAAACAGACACACACACAGACACACCAAAAACTATACCTCCATTTTTCATGGAGGTAAATCACACGTTCTGTTCTGGAGATATAGCACTGGAAACGACCCTTCCACACACTCCCATGCTACTGAAAACTCAAAACACATGTTACAGCTGCTAGCTGTCCCCAAGGAGGTTGAGACAGAGGGAATGAGGCCAGATCACTCCATATCAGGAAAAGGGGTGTAAATATTTTTTTAAAAACGAACCACCAAACAACAGCAAACTTCTAATCTACTTAATAGCACAATAGGTCACACACTCTATCCCCATAACAAAGGAAATCGCAATCCATCCAGAGGTTCTAGAGATATCGGTCCGGAATCACAAAGATCCCTACCAGAAACAGTACATGCTTTTTTCAAGCATGTAATTATACTAAATGCTACACAATTATAGTTTCATTACATCTGCGAGAAAGATGCACTGACTCAAACATTTACAGAAACATGTAGGTACAATCCTACAAACGCAGACAAAGTCACTTTGATAAGTGCAAAACAAGCTACCAGTACTTGATATTTAGAAGACGGAAGACGCATTTGCCCTCTTCTGGAGTCCTACTCTCAGTGTCCCCGTATGACATTGTGAGGCCATGTCTTATATCGCTTTTGCACTGAGAACGCTGAGGCTCTGCTTACATGTATGGATTTGTACTTTGTCTGCTCACTTTTTTTCAAAGCCTTTTTTTTACATGTATCTCTGTGACATATTATAAAATGTCCCACTACTGTCCTTTTTGTAAGCTTAACATGTACAAGTAGACTAAAATTTCACATCTATATATGTGTGAATGCATGACAACTAGCGATCATTGGAACTGTAGTCTCCACTATATAATTGTAGCAAATGTTACATATGTGTGATTATTTTGGTAGAGTAGACAAGCTTTCTGTATTCTATCTTCATTTCTTCTTCACTGAATACATGTAGATGTATGGAGAGTGTCCAGAAGGACATAATATCTTTTTCTCAAACAAATTACCTTTTCGAAATCGAAGTTCATTTCTGTATTGGGTAATGTAAATACTACATTGTAAAACATTATTTTTTTTTAGAAAGAACAGTCAACCAAACAAGTAACGCCAGCATACCTTTATGCGTAGGGTAACCTATATCTGTTATATTTAAAGACAGGGTATCTAGGGATATCAAGTTGACAGACGATAGTTTCAAATTTGCAGTATTTGAAAGCACAGTCTGTTGACTTGATATGCCTTACTACCCTGATTTCGAGTTCAACAGATATAGGTTACCCTGTGTATAGAGAAAGGTGAACTATAATCTATAATCTATAGAAGCTATGACCTGTCCCTGGTACACTCTCTATACCCAGTAGACTGTCTTGATGTTGTAACTCATTCCTCCTTCCCTGTCGGCTCCTGCCCCCCTCCCACTGTACCCACAGGCAGCTGGCTCCCCCGACTAGCCCCACTAGTGGCAGGTCAGTCTCATAACCATGACAACCAGACAGATTTCTGTGTGACTTTACCATACATGGCATGAGGTCTACAACATAAGGCTATTATGCTTCATAAGTTTGGGGGAAATTGAAAGATTCACTGACAAGAGAAAGAATTGTTGGAATGAAATTTAAAATTCATATGTGAGTTATTGTATATGATAGTAGATTAGAGGTAATAATGGCACAAATAGTTGTTGGAGGAGTCCCCAAACTTTATGAAAAGTAACAGCCCTATGGCTTGCGTTAGCATGCACTATTATGATCCGGAAGAAGCAAGAGGAAATGTCCTTGTTGCATATCACATCGTGGTATTTTAATGTCTTCCCTCTACCACATGTGCACATAGGACCTGCTTGACAAAACAAGCAAAAAAGTATATTTTACTTTGTACATTAGAACATAGAACATACTTGCCCTGTTTGGAAAGACTTTTTCAACAGCTTGCCAAGTCTTGCCTTTTGCTGCTCCTAGGGTTGCAACATTATCCACGGATGTGGCACAAGTATCTTCACTGATAGTATTAGATTTTCATGAAGTGAAGAAGCATGATTAGAAAAGATTTTTTTTTAAACTCATACTTCTGTAAGGCCTAGGAAAATCAATTTTGTGTTTCTGATTGCTGTCTTAAGTTTAGAAAAATCAACTTGGTAAATGTAGGTAGGTTCTTTTTTTCCTTTTTCTTTTTAGATACTGGCCGAAATGAAATGAGGAAAACATGGAAAATGGTTTTAAAGTGTTTCATCACTCAGATGTGAAGTGAAAAAATAACATTTCATGTCCTGGTCGACCCCCCTAAAAGGCTATGGTTGGCAGATTTTTGCTTGAGACGGTCGAGTAAACTGAAACGCAACATTTTTTCTAGGCCTTGCATGGACGTAATGTCATTTTCACGTCAAGTTTTGACCCCTCCCATGGTTCTCGGCCTGTCCCCAGGGTGTCCCCAGGTGGTAGCCCCTCGCTGAACCGGCGTCCGAGCCAGCGGACCGGCGGGGTGGCTCGTCCCGCGCCCGTCCCTCCAGGACCAGGGGGGCCCGCCCCTCCTCCTCCTAGGTAAGTGGTGAATGGCACCTTGTGTACTACTTCCTGAAGATCAGGGTCTATTTCAAGGTGTGGTACCTGAAAGATTGTCCTTTTTAGCAAGTTTTCTTAAAATTCATTATCAGTGAAAGTTACATGTTGTAGAACTGATGACGATGGTGTCAAGTGCGGGAAATTGCATGTCCATCTTACAAATTTCAGGGAATCAGATGTCGTTCCAACAAGAGTCATCTTGAAACAGAAGAAAATGTCAATTGAGTTAGGTTTTATTTCATGATACAGAATTGGTCACGAGAAAGTTATGATTGCATCTGTATTGCAATTTGAGATGATAAAAGCAATTGATGATTGGCTTGAAGTATTAACTCAGATGTCTTCAGGTTGACTTAAACCACGTTAAGTCTTGTCCTGTGGTCTGCACACATTGGTCCTGAATATCTAAATGCACAAAACAACACGGGCACAAGAAAGTAAGAAGTATACGCACACTGGCATACTGGTGCACTAAGACTGTCAAAGTTGTAGTGCCTCATACGCAATATATGTTTGCGTTGTTAAGTGGTTAATTTGTTGTGTTTCCTTTTGTTTTATATCATTTTGCCTTTCTTCGCTTTTCTCTCTACACAACCAACGGTCCAAACCAGCATCCCCCTAACCCTAGAAGTCCCCTGTTCCTTTCCAATGTCAACAATAGAACTTGTGCTGCTGTCGCTTTGAACATGCTTCTGCATCCCCTGTCAAGTCCCCTCCAATCACTTACCCTTGTACTTGGATACAGCTCACAACCAAAGCCACACTGTGATTGGACAAACACAAACACAAAAGCAAACATCTTGCACCTTTTGATTGGCTGGATGTCTGGAAAGCTACACTCTCATTGGACAAACACAAAAACTGACACAGCTTGCACCTTTTTGATTGGCTGTCTGTCCTGAAAGCTACACTCTTATTGGACGAACACAAGAACTGACACAGCTTGCACCTTTTTGATTGGCTACCTGTTCTGTCAATTCCTCTTCATCATCTCCATGCACAATTCATTCATCTCCCTCCAAGTCTTCCCCAAAGTAAAAAAAAAGTTTTGGTTTCATGAGTGCATGCTGTACTTTTGATTGACATTCCCAGGCCAAATAGTATGATGCAGCGTCCCGACCTTCCGTCGCGGCCCGCACCCGCCTTCGCACCACCCGAGATCCCCGCACGCCCGGGGCAGAACGCAGCACCTGCTATCCCAAGGTATAGTCCGCGACTTTTTTTCAGTTCTCTTTTTTTTCTATGATTTCTTCTCACAAAGATATTTGTTTCCCGATCATTGTACATCATTCCGGACATTAATTTGCTTTTTCAGCACACTTAACCCGAACATCAGAGTATAAGACATCAAGGAAGTGGTAGCAATTTCCCTGGGTGTAAGAGCTATCCTCTCAAAGTCCTTGACTCATCCCCTTTCCCTATCCTGTGAGGACATCTTGCATCATTCACCTGAAGTGCAGCTCCCCACTTTGGCTATTATAAAATGGCTGTGGTCTGACAAAATGGGGGCTACCCATTTTATCACAATTGATGAAGTGTCTTTTTGATGTAATCCACAAATTTAAAACATTGTACGTTGCAGGTGTAAAGTCCGTGATGCACTGAATAAATTTCATCAAATTGACATCATTGTAGCAATGCATGAGCCCCATTGCTACAAATTCAGTACAATGCACCACAGATTTTTTAGTTGATGGAGATTTATGTGTACTGTACACCTTGCACATTTCCCCGCAGCACAAGTTTTACAGCAGTATTAACTGGTTTGATCTTCTGCCGCCCTTCATGTTTATTCATGGTGCCTGTTCTTTTTTTTCCAGGCGTCCAGACGCCCCACCAAGGCCACCACCTGGCCGTCCTGCCGTTCCGGCTCGTCCTTGAGTCTTGAAGAAGGACCCCGTCTTGTAGTTAGGAGAAAAATAAAACAGAAAAAGTGGAATCACATTGATATTGGTGATGTGACAGTCCTGTACCCGTACTATTATCCCATACAAAACTGTAGAGTCCTGACAGAGTATTTTAGATTTAGATACCTCTAGGTTAGTCTGACCACTGTGAGTCGTCTACATACAGCAGCAAAGAGAATATCTACGTGTATATGGTGTTAGGACATCAAGAGACTTTCTTGTAGCTTTCTGGTCACTCTTTGTCTCGTGGTTCATTGGATAAATGTGGTTATTACAAAGCCCAAACTATTCAGAAAAGCCAAACAGATACATGCAAGAGTGCACCGAGTCTGTTTAATAATAACAGTACAATGTACATCCGTACATGAAGACTGGAAGAAGATATTTGTTTTGGTTGAACAAACAGTACCTATACATGTACAATGATCAGCTGCTAGTTGGTTGTTAAAAGTTTCTGGCATACAAATTTGTCCTGTGTTAAAGGAACACCAACAAAAGAATCTGCTTTTCAATGACATTTGGGGTTTACAAAGTTAACAAGGTTTCAAAAGGCGCTGGTATTATCTTCATTATTGCAGACCATAGTAATTTCCAATGGATGGTCAAGCTGGATGTACATGTATCATTGACTTGAAACATCATCCACTCAAAAGAAATTCTGATGGTAAATTTTGTATCCAATATCAATAAGTATGGTGAAAATTCAGATGAAGGTTCAATATTGCCTGTTTCTTTATCCAACACTACATACTTTGTTACAGGAAAATTATAAAAAAAAGACAAACTGCTCTTCATGAGAGGGAAATTTCCAGAGATACCTACAAACTAGCAACTGGTAATTCACAGCTTTAAGTGATGTCTATTTCACTGTTTTTATTAATATCAAGAACTGAAATGAAGTACATGTACTTGAAGTGAGGTTGCTATGTCTTGGAAAAAAAAAAAGGCTTCTCAGACATTCATGTTTTGGAAACACACAAAGCGGCCAGAAAGTTAGAGGACAGTCTCGAGAGTTTCGTCATTAAGCATGAGACCCATAAATTAATATGTAAACGTGACTTGATGTACTCGAAAGATCAAGAAAATGTTATCAAAGATTTTCCTAGCGACAAGTACCTTGTGCTGTAGCAAGGTTAGGCAGATTGTGCTGAGACCTCCTCCTGTACTTATTATTGTTCCAGTTATTATTCCAACAAATTATTAATTTAACATGGTTAAGAGTTTCAACAAGCATAATTGGATTTGATTATGATAATTCCTATAATATGTAAATATGAAGTTGCTGATACAATTTGTTGTTACATTCTGAATTAGATACTTGTGTGTCTGAATCTCATTCTGATTTTCATGGCCAGCGAATTATTTTATAAGAAGTGATCCTACATATGAAGTTTTTAATTGCTTTGCTCCAGTTGATCTCAGTAACAGGGATTGTAAGCTGTTGCATGTACAATGTAGGTATCTGTATGTAAATTGTACCAGCAGAGATGTGTAATGTGTACTCATAGTGAAGGGGTACTGTGTAGATGCAGAGACATGAATAAAGTCCTGACACATATTGGATGGAAGCTTCATGGTTTTTGTAAGTTGTATTTTGTGTAATGTTTTATACACTCACCAGTCAAACTATTGTGAGATGTGCTCTTACTAAACATTTTTCAACAACATGCTCAACTTGCTGGTTGTACATGCTGCAGTCAGTGCCTTGAACAGAGTTCTGGGCAGTGTGGTCAGAGACATCAGTGAATTTGACCTACCAGCTTTTTACAGGTACAATTCCTTACAATTTTTTGTTTGTATCACATCAAAGTTTTTCAGAAGATATGAGGAATGGAATCATAGTTTTATTGTAGAATTGTTGCCAACATTATTTTAGGAAAAATCACCAAGTTTTAAAACGGGGTAGTCCTAGCACACATTGTTCGGCAGTTATACGATGTCAAAGTTGGCACAGGCACTTTAGGTTGGGTTAAGGTTAGATAGGGTTAAGACTTGTGCCCATCACTACCTTCTTAGGAACCAAGGTCACTTATTTGGCAGCCGTGAACCATTGATTTTAGTCACTGAACTGGAGTACTAAGTACAGCAGTATAGTATACATTTGTATTTTACCAGTAGTAATCGTGACTACAGTTTAGATCTGGCTATTGCTCACAGCACGGTACCAAAAAAAAACCCGCCAAAAATCACCAAGATAAAATAAGAGAAGGCCAACACCAGTATAACTTTGGTACAGATTCACATCAATATACTTATAGATATAACTGCCTGTCATGTTTCTGAAATAACCATACAATTTGTTGGTACCCAACAGATGTTGAGTGTCATTTGCGATAATGAGTAAGTTGCACAAATTGATCTGCCAACTCAAATAGTCCACAGTGATCACTCACTGCGTTATTCGTAATGTACCGTAATTGGAGCTGTGTTTGCCTGTAATACGCAGGAAAATTGTTCCCCGCTGGGTCTTTATAGAGATTATGGTGCTGTGAATAGAGAGGCTGGTCTGCCAACTGATGACTTGCCTAGGTTCTATCCTTTGTCGGTACGTCTCGTTACCGTGGTAAGTAAGTGACAGGGGATAGCCAGTAACTATGGAGGATGTTACCAGGGCTATAAAGTCAGCTGACAAGTTGCCAAAATGTTGGCAAGTAGCAAGTTTTGGTCAGGTTAAAAAACTTATCCTTTAAAAGCTAATAGTCTAGAGAGAAGTGAGGAACAATGATTCTCTTTTTTCCACAATGTCATTTACCAACACAGATGAACTTTCATGCTTTGATTCTCTTACGTCGATGTAGGTTAGACATCCAGGTAATAAGATACGCCAAAAAGTAGTTACTCAAGCAACTGGATTTCTTTGTAATGAAATCGACCATTGGTTTGATTATTGTCCATTCACAAGTTTTCCCAAACCATATCCAGTTGCTTGAGTAACTACTTTTTGGCGATGATTCTCTCAAACCACATAAACGATGTATTAGGAATGGTCTGGGCAATGTTGATTCTCGGAGGTGAATTTGTTGATAAATGTGCTCATCATGCCATTGTGTCAGTAATCTGAGCTGCTGTATGATTGGACTGAAGTTAAGTTTTTGCAGTCTGAAAATGCAGTTGAATGAAGTCCCTGTGATTTTACTTTGTTGGCAAAAACAATCATAAATTAGACAGAGCAATCATCCGTGTACATGCACATGTCCTTCCTTTGGCTTCCAATACTGGTATTGGCTTCCAATGCTTGAAGGGTTAACCAAGAATTATGTAAGTATTTGGCAAAAGATCCTCAAAAGGAATGCATAGCATTAAAGTAAACTAATTAAAATGAATGTTTAATGTATACAAATACTTTAAAGATGAGTCAACTGCTTCCGTGCATGGTGCAAATATTTATTGAAAATTCCAACAGGTGACACGTGTGATAGATTCGATTTGCATCATGATAAATAGGTCTTCATACATCTTTATCTATGTATACTGGGTGTACCCTTGTGGTTGGTCATATGTTTACATATGGAAAACTATACTGTGACACCAGTTACATTCAACGGTGATGGCATTGTCATTAACCCTGCCTAGATACCACAAAGAGCAATGGGGCTTCGTTTACCTTTTTCAACTACCTTAACAGCTCATACCATAGAATAGCAAGATACTGTAGCCTTTAGTGATACAGTGTAAGAGCTGTCATTGTCACCAACAATGGTATACACATGCACATTTAGTTTTGACTTTAACATGGCCATTCAAGATCATGTGGAGGGACTTCCAGAACATCAATATTGGTGCACTCAGTTGGTTGCAGTACCAACGTGAATACCTAGATGGCTGCATGCTGCACTGCAAAATTTTAGATGTGAATCTACAACTAAACCTAAGTTGGGTTGAGAGTGCATCTTTTGGTCTGTTTTGGCGTATACATAACTTACCTAAGTCCTGCAATATACAGTGTTAGGTATATGACTTTTTCTTGGGCTCCTTACATTTGCATTTCTTAAGTCTGTTGGTCATCTTAAGACTGATATCGATAACAGCATATATCTGAACTCACACCACTGACACATGTAGTTAGAATTTTTCTTTCTTGTAATCTAGAGGCAAAAGAATAAGCATGCATATATAGATTCACTCTTGTAGCCAATATACAGATACATACATACATGTACATACAGCACACTATAGAGTGTCATGTGTTTATTAGTAAGGTATGGTACTAGGCTATAGCTTCATCATGTATGTACAGAAAAGGCTGCACACCAGGCACTAGACTTGAGTGCAATGGTCAGCTACATATCAGATACATTTACTGGTCTTGGCAAAACACTTTGAACATGCAAGTGTTAGGTGAAGGGTGGCAGAAGTATGTCGAAACATCCATTTGTTACTTTTGCATGGGGATAGCTTTTTGTTTTGCAATGATATGTTAGTAACGTTACCAATATATGATTAAGAAAGATGGGAAAAGTTTGCTACATTTGTATGACATATAGTACTTTCTTAATTTCCTTAAGAATACACAATGATATCTCAATATGAATATCCTTTGTCTTAAATTTTGCAAACCAAATACCTTCAACCAAAAAGGTAGTGTAGCTCATCAGTGTGTTGTGATGAACTGTCAAATATGTTTAGTACCTCCGATGAGTATGATTTATCTAGTTCTTGATGTTTCAAAACCTTAAAAAGCCTAGACCTGGCGGAATATAGTGCAAAATATCATAGTGAATATTACATGTATATGGATTTTCCTTCCAAACAAAACTGTTGAATGGAGGTGTAAGATGATTGGCCGTAGATGTCGAAAGTTGCGCACAGCTCAACGAAAACGCCTCCCTGTGGAATCAGGTAGAGGTGGAGGCCGACTTTTTGCCTTTCTTCAGCTTGAAGTCCTTGTACTTGTTCTGGATGGTAAGGGCAGCCTTTTCCGTTTCCGGGTCGTTGAGGTCAATGTCGATCTCTTCCTCCTCCTGATTGGTCGTCTCCTCCACGCTCTTGGACTTACGGGCCATCGCTGTGGCAAAAGAACAAATACAAGATGTCATTTCAGGCCAGACGGAAACAAAATAACCCATGGAGGTAATGTGGTTGGCATTTCACTCATCAGATTAAGGTACATCAGATTCTCCAAATTGTATTTGGAAAATTCACTCAGTCAGATAGATCCTAGTATTACCACTCAATGCGTATAAATGAATCTAAGTTAATGGCAGGTCATCTCAGTACACAGTTTATATGTTTATATATTCATTAGGACTTAAATGATGTAATCTGTATCTCTGAAATATCATATCGGACCCTTACTTCTTCTCTCGTGACCTCAATGAAAAGCGGCCTGCATGCCAATTTGAGATTTATGAAAAGATAAAGGTTCAAACAAACAAACAAACAAACAACAGGGCACTAGTTCTCTACCCTAGAGTGTCAGTGACAGTGAGCACATACGCAGATGTAGAAGTACGTTTCAGGATTTCTGATGTGACAGTCTCATTCTCAGTCAACTTAAGGTGCGAAGCCGACATATTTTCTGGAGACCTCGGTTTATTCCTAAAAGCCTTTAGGATAACATTTTAGTGGAAGACAGACGTCAATGGAGTTGACGATAAGGCGAGATCAAAGACTCGGGCTTGTAGCTCCTCGCTCATGGCTGGATATTCATCAGCTTGGCTGACAAGCCGCTCTCAGGAAACCAATTTACAAGCAGTGCTTTCAGCATGCTTCTTACAGGCTTATTGGTTTGTTTACAACTAATTTTACCTCAGCTCTCGTTACGTCCAGAAATGACCCGTTGTGTGGATATCTATCAATTAGATACATTGACTTTTCTCAAAAAGCTTCGAAGTCTATAAATTCGTCTACAACAAAAACTACATGAACCTATCTTTGAACGATATGTCGTATTCTAGGGTACATTTGTATCTCTCACTCACTCACTCGCTCGCTCACTCACTCACTCACTCACTCACTCATCCTCGCCGCGCATCAGTCCATTTGTATTTGCACAGCCATCATGTTATGCCTGCCACAATGCTTTTTCCTTTTCTAATAAATTCTGGATTTCGTGTTTATCACTTTCCTTTGGCATTGCATACTTGTTTTACGAGGCCAGATCATGGGTTTAATGGCGTCTCCACTGCCAAGGCTTACCAAAAGTAACGTTTACAGGCTCGTTAAATGTGTACAAAGAGCAGTGAGCTCTTCGAAGCCTGTAGCAAGATATAAGTGTTTGACATATAGAAGAAGTAATATCCATTCATGATGTATTGTCAACCACATTATGGAAAAGTAAGACGAAAATTATTTTTAAAAAACAACACGGTATGGTATGTAACTTATTGAGTAGAACGCATAGACAGTATCTTTATGCACCTCATATATAACTGTAAAAGTCACATTCAGAGGCAGTTAACTGTGATACGTAGAGACCATGATATTTTATGGGATCAGGGAATGTGAAATATTGAAATGGCGGAAATGGATAGGGAATGGGGTTTTCCCGAGGAAGAGTTAGGACATGTACGGGGATGGGCTACCGTAATTGTGTTCTGTACCGGAATCGTTCAGACGGAGTTCCACGGTGGAGTCGGGGTCCTCGGGGCAGCTCCGTGCGTCCACGCTCATGGACTTGTTAAACATGGCTGCAGATAAAACAGGACGGAGCACACAAAGATAGACTCTCTATCCAAGGCACAAGGGGAGCCTTGGGACAGAGGTCCTGGGGAAACGCATTTTGTGCTGTGGACCGGTACCCGTCATCTTACTGAATACTGTCCTTCAAAATCATTTACCGTCACGGAAAATACAAAACATATCAAGACAACAGCTTCCTTACATATATATCCAGTACGTTGAGACAAGGCTGGAATTCCGTGGTATGGGCATGCACTGATACACAACATTTTACTCACAACGCAGAGACAGAGACAGACATGACTTTTTACAGATAATTAAAGACGACACAGTACCGGAAAATCCATGGGAGTAACAAACTGACACTGGACATGAGAGTGGTGTTGTGCTAGGTGCAGTCAAGTAGACTTTGACATTGTTCCGATTAACACAGAATGCGACAAGACAGTTACAAATGACACTGACAAGTGACATTGAACAAGGGCACAGTCAGCACTGCCACTGTAGACCTTTGGGGGTACAGTCAGTTAACATTAAACACAAGATAAGGGAAACCGGATACGTTAGAATGGATGAATAACACAGTGGGGTGGGTAGCATTAACTTTGGCTACGACTTTCAAACACCTATATCGGTAATATAGACATGTTGTGATGGTTAATAATTGATTGATAACAACATGTTTGGCCGGGTTTTAACAAAGGTCTGTCCTTGGTGCTGATATCTGTGGCGTTCGAACGATTCGTTTTACAAAAATTGGGAGTACAATTTATCTATCAATCAGGCTTTTATTTATCTCTATACTAATTCACAACCACAGTTTCAACTGTCAGTGCAAAAGACAAGGAGCTTTAGACCATACGCATTAATAGCCATTGCTTATAGATAATCGAAACGGCTCAAAATGTCAGCTAACGGAGGGAGTGTATTGTAAATTGGTAATGGCGCGTGCACGACCTTTAAAACATAGTCATCCCACTGTGGAACACAAATAAAGCATGAGCGGGAGCAGGTGCTGCTGCTTTATGAAATTCTCAGAAATTATATCGATCGTGCTGTTGTTGTTGTAGAGTAGAGAGAACGGGTTAAGGGCAATATTTCCAGCAATTACCTTATCCCTGCACACTGAGCTACCGTCTTTCTTTCAGCCGGAACTCGTTTCTAGCCGTTTTTATTGCTTGTCACTGCTGATATTAAAGAACTAAGGTAAAACATGATAGATGTCTCATGTAAAGGGCGTTCATTTTCCAGCAGTCAGTCACAACCTATGCGACTGTCTCCCTCTCGTATATCAAAGCAAACTGCTCTCGATAAATCGTTCATTCTACGTTGACAGATGAGGTCTTCTCAGAGCATCGTGATATGCCAGATATATCGTATCCAATGTTTCTGGATTGTTCTGACGTGTTGGATTTGATGACTATTTGAACTATGAAAAAGCCTTGCACCGCTAAAGTTTGACGTTTGTACTTTGTATTTTAAGCATAACAAATCCAGCAGTGCCCCGAAGGTTTTACCATTGATTGAAGGAAGTATCTTTAACATGTTGTGCACGGTAAGCGGTGGTCTGGTTGTACATCACGGCGTGTGTTCACATTGGCATTCATCCATCTCACCTAATGGAGATGCACACCTGTGTTCCCCCATCTTCTGTCTGATTGATGTACCGGTATTCAGCCAAAGCCGTCCTTTACAAACTGCGGACCGTTAGAACATTTATCTCCGGCGCACTGACTGTGTGATATACCCCGCTACAGACAGGTCTTTTATCCCCGTCGACTGGAGGAAATTACTTCAGTACGATGGATGTGAAAGCACTGTTCTCAGGGACAATCTTGCTTAAAGGTCGCGGCATTTGGAAACCTTTTTGAAACGACCATTGTGGTGGAAAATGCATCTTTTAAACTAGATTACGAAAGAGACGCAACTGTGATTTTGTAGAGCGGCAAATGATTAGAAAATATGGGCGCATGGTTTAAGATGGTATTTCTGTGAAAAAAACGGGATTGTATGAAAAATAATCGTAGAAGCAAACTAGAATGGTGTTGCCAAGCTGTTTCTTTTGGGTTCACTTCCCATAAATCCGCCGTAAATTGCTATGGTTACCATTATATCCGGCACATATTGTTTTTGATGCTGATCAATCTAGCGTTACATGAAAAAAGAAGTAGAATTGTAATAATCATACCGTGCAAAACACCCTCACCCAACTCCTCTGCCATCTGCCATAACCAACTTTTTTCTACTTGTTACTTGCCGCTATTCTGTGTACAGTTTCAAGGTGATTATACAAAAATGCTGATGCGACTGATACTTTGACATGCATTTTCAGAGGCTGCCAAGAAACATCGTTAAGATCTTTCTCAGTGTTAAGATTACCCATGTCTTGACGCGTGCGGTAGGAAGCAATCTTATCGGGACTGTCGGGATCAGCATCTCTAACACACTCCCCTGTATGTGTTCACACTTAGATAAACACATATCAACTTAATGTACCGACGCATCAGCCCGGGATATAAAAGTTTTGCAGGTTTCTGTTAATCAGTCCTATGTGTAAGTGTAGGAGTAAGGTACATGATCTACCATCAGAGCTAGCCTCCTTCACCGGCGTCTCTGGGGGCCTGTTTTTTTTTTTGGTTGGGGGATGGATTCGCAATGGATTCGCAATTTTTAACTGGGAATACGCCGAAAAAGGAAAATATGCCGGGAAAGGAAAATATGCCGGGGAAGGAATATATACCGGGAAATTTGTACAAGGCCCCATGGCCAGCACGCCTACAAGACTTCGGCGAGAACTGAGCCATATTAAAAAACACTTGCTGGGGGCTCGTACAAGCTTGTTCCCCGTATATATTCCTTTCCCGGCATTTTTCCTTTCCCGGCATATTTTACTTTTCCGGCGTATTCCCGGTTAAACGGTTAAAAATCGCGGCCCCCGGGCAGAGACGCCGGTGAAGGGGGCCTGTCGTGCCAGGCAGATCTATGCTGTCTTTACTGTTCTCCTGCGTCGGTCTTTATCGTCCCATGCCAGCACACGCGGTGATCCTAAGGTTGACGCCACTCTGATCTTGCATAGTGTGACTTCACTCTTGAATATCGTTGTTGCCTCAGTTACATAAGTACAAGAAGTACTTGTCCATCATTGGTTTACACTCAAAGCTCCATTTTGTATGTATTTTAAGTATCTAGTATCGTTGGATCTTTGCATTGCTTTCTGTACCTTATGCTGTACCGTACTCAATGTATCCACCTCTTCCGTAATCATGACACGACATTTTATGAACTACTTGTTTCACAATGATTGCATCTGTGATTTAGACGTTTCACGGATTTACATGTCAACAAATTCGATAAAGAAATGATGATGTTCGTCCATCGTAGTCTTGAAGATGAAATGTTTTCTTGAAGGCAACCTTTAGAAGAGAAGAAGAAGCATTCGCCCTTAACGTCAGCCATTACCACATTCTTACTGTACACATCTTTATGGATACAATGTATGTCCATATTCGCCGCTATGGGAATATCATCGTTCGTCACTTTCAGAGATCTTGTATAGATACATGTTGATGCCAGTTGTTCCGTGCATTAGAAGTCCAGGATAGATCCGTCACGTACAGAAACCCGACAGAACAAAGATCCCGCGCGGTAAGGTGAAGTACACCCGGTGTGCGGAATGTTTCCTGTGACCTGTGAGGTCACGTCTGATGGCCCTCAAGCGATGAAGCAAGAAAAAGTCATATCCAAGGGTGCCATTAAAGATGAGAGTTGGGTACTTTCACCTCGATTTCGTCATAAAACAAGTCGGGTATATTTGTTCGTTATGGCCGTAGCCGTCTGTTACGTAGTTGCTCATATTTTACTTTAAGTAGAGCCTTTGCTTTATGTTCATATCCAAAGTCTAGCCGACATACATATTCTGCCTTCTGAAGTTGCATACAAACCTTCGAGAAAATCACGTCAAGGGATTTTCAAGCGATTGATAGACGTGGATGCTTGGGCTAAATCTAACGTATGCACTCTTAGATCCTACGAGGGCTAAAATTTACGTAGATGCTCATATTTTACTGTAAGTAGAGCCTTCGCTTTATGTTCATATCCAAAGTCTAGCCGACATACATATTCTGCCTTCTGAAAGTGATTGATAGAAATGGATCCTTGGGCTATCTAACGTATGCACTCTTAGATCCTACAAGGTCTAAAAGTTGAGACCAGTGGTAAGGTATGAGCATGCCTGTGTATCCTACACCCCACTTGATTACAACTTGATTGCCGAAGACGTGATGAACAGCCTAAGGGCAAGCTAAACTTTCTGGTTCAAAGTCAAACAGGCCATGATTACTGATTTTCCATCAATCAACCGTTTGGCAATTTCCTCCTCCTTGTTCTCGCTGTACCTAATGGAGGATGTGATTTCTTTTCACGCCACTTCTCGGACCCCAAATTAAACTTTCATCAGGGGCCCTGTAGAATTGGAATGCACAGAGGGCGTGTGGCGTGCACCAGTGGAGAGCCACAGACGAACGAAATTACATGATTTAAAATGACCCACGTTCTGTCAGATCCAGGGGGAAGTGACCCTGTGAAAACGTAATCTATATTCTATGAATTATTTTCCGACGTGGGCAGACTGAATAGTCACAACAAATAGGTTGGAGCCACAACAAGAGGTCAATGTGACATTCAGGATTTTATCCCGACGCGATACAACTTTAGTGTCAGTGCAGAGGTACTAGGTGGTTATAGTTTGAGAGAAATTAAACTAAATAGCACTACAAAACATCATGACGGTTTAAGTTCAAAATGAGAGAGAACTGTGATCGGTTTCTTGCATGACGAAGTCGGCCACAATCCGTTGTAGCAACGACAAAGCCTCAATGAACTTCTTGCCCTACGCTATTAGAAAAGATAGATCGGCCTGCTCCCCTGTTATCAAATAATGGACATGATGGATGATGTGTGGATGCCCTCTGCCCCCTTCCCTCTGACGGCGCCTAATTCTGTTCCCCATGGCGCTTTGAGACGTTTTTCCCGTGTGGAGCTGTCACCCAAGATACAACCCTGGCCGATCTGCGAATACTGAGAAAGCAGTCCGATGTTAACGTTATATCCCCAAGAGATGTGTAGCTGTTACAAAGTTTATTCAGTAAGGAAACTGACAGGTTGCTGAAGTGTAGTAAGAGAAGTTACTAACTGATCGCAGAGAATTTTTTTTACTTCTCTACTTGTGGATATACATGTGGTTATTGTGATGAACTTGGCATTTGTGGGGAAAATGCATTTTCTTATTCGTACTGGAATATTCTAACGTAAGGTTACATTAACATTCGAATTATGGATGACATCTGCGGGGAATTGATTTTCGCATATTCTAAAAAAATGTGGCCACATGTCACCCAATAGCATTCCTGGTCAATCAGAATTTTATGCTTGTCAAAGGATCTGATCTCCAGGGTAAGGGGGCACATGGTCAGGACATGGGGCCACTGCACCCTTGTTCCCCTATTTAATCAAGACTCAATACAAATATTGTTGAAATGCCAACGATGGTCTCTTACATTCTTGAACGAAATGCACATAAGACAAACCAAGCCCGGGAAGGAATGGACTGGATGTTCAGTTCTGTGTGCATTTTTCCCTTGATTTTTTTTATCACCGTCGTGCATTAGTTTTGGGGTCTCCAGAGGATGTCATCCATAAAAATAAATCAGTGTGGCCAAGGGCAAATTCCTGACTTTTACAGCCCACAGAATATTTCAACTCTTAAGAACTGCTTTACCAGAACCAGAAATTGCCATACGCCTCACAAACTGTTGCTGTGTCTTATAAGGAACATTCAAGATTCCATTACAAGCACTGCGGAGTCTCTAACGAGAAAGCCATACACCAGGGAAATTTGCACCGTATGCTGCGACCGCATCTTCGTCGTTAATCGTGACAGGTACAGTACTGATTGATTGTGAATAATTCATTTAGAAGCGAAGACTCTTCTTTATTGAGTCTTTACAAGGGGACATTGTTACTAGGGGCGTAAATCTTCAGTTAGGGCGTCTTTACTTGTAAAACTGTTATCATCTTAATGCTTCATTTATTTCAAGGACGAAAACCTTTGAGGTTTACATGATTTCATTTTCAAGAGAAGCTGGTATATGTGTAGTATATGAGCAGGTCTGGAATGTCGTCTTATACACGCACCTATACAGTAACGGCATTAAGAACGAGGCCCGGTACATTGGTTAACTATAATGATCAATTCTGTCCACCAGCGTTGTTATTCTCATAGGAAATTTCACACAATGAAACACATCAGAATTACCAATCGCGACGTGAATACGAGCGGAACGATTATGGATATACATACACCTGGTGTATCATGTCTCTATGGACCTTTATCTCTACAATGTTGCAAAACACGTTCGCAATCAGCCAAGAATAGATAGTGTTTTGTAATGCATGCATATACGTTTGAAAACAACAGTAAGTGACCATTTTTTAAATGTATTGAGTGTGCTCGTAATGTGACGTTGTAAAGCAAGTGGCTTACTGTCAAATCTTTTAGGCATGAAAACTAGATCTAGAGGGCATTCTATAAGGCAGAAGCACAAAATTATGCAGAGTTCAAAGAATGTTAAGCGCACACGTCAGCAGCATTACGACCAGGAGGAATTTAACACAGGGGAGCCCCCGGGCACGTACTGTGTAATATATAAGGGAATTTATACACAGAGGTTATATGTGCTGACGCGGAATATCTTCACTTGGAGTTCTCTCACAGAATGAGTTATTTTTCAATCTACAACAATGTTGTAAAGGTTTGGGTACAAGTACAGTTTCAGTAATCTAAATTCACTGGGAACAAATTAGAAATTAAACATGTATGGCAACGAATAGTAGTTATAGATGTTAATCCCTCTAGCCGTCTGATATGTATTAGGATAAGGAAGCTACGCGTTTATAATGGGGTCCTTTGAGAAAAAGTCTTTTGTTATGTCTCTGAAGATTCGCCAAGGATTCTGGGGAATGTACTGTTCATCTTACGTCGATGGTCTCCAAGTATTTGCCATAGAGCAAATTGTACATAAATCGTCTGTTGAAGACGTCGTTACCTGAGATACTGTCTGAGAAATTGTGCGAACAGAACATACGTATGTACAGGGTTACGTAATGATGGACTGGATTGTCCTGTAGATCGATGCTAACTCAGTTATGTATGTATGTATGTATAGCGCTGGTATAAAAGGTTTGGAGGAAGCAGGGGAGATGTTGTAAATAGATTTAGAGGAGAACGGAGGTTTTTAGCTATTTACAATTCTTAGCTCGGGTTCTGTTCCGAGGGGAACACCATTCAAAAGGTGGTAGTGCGGCATAGTCATTTTAGATTGATCATAGGTATGGCCTACAATGCAGAATATTTCATTACGTGCGTAGAGATAGAACGGATATTGTTTGACACTGCTCAGCTGCACTGTTGGTGAAATCAAATTATCTGGCGCGTATTCATCTGAAGACGGATGTGATGTTCAAGATGACCAAATTTGGTTGTTACAAAATGAGTGTAAAATAAAATGTTCACACAAAGGAAATGTATGATAGTATGGGAAACAGGGACCGGGAATGGTGAGTCTACAGAGTACACAGACACAGAGTACAGACACTACGGGACACGCATTTGTCACAATAAACGGTAATATTCTAGTCTTACCATCTTGGGACTTGTCCATGGTGCTGGATTGCCAGTTGCTCGGGTCACCAGTTGTGCAGTTATCGGCGTTGACTATAGACGGTCGGCTACGTTGTCAATGGAGAACACCTGCAGAAATAAATGGGTGCCTTTCAGTATTGTATCTATACCTGCAACATCCAGATAGCTGTGTTTCTGCGTAATTGGGTCAAGAGCGCTTGTAATGACATCTTTGATGGGTGTGATCTAATTTTCGCAGAGGCGGATCGCACATAATGATATCAGGGCCTGGCTGATTTTGTGCGCTAAGCATTGCCTGATACACCAACACGGTTTGATGGAAGGTTATCTCTCTTAAACACTTCAAAGCACTTCAGAAGATTGGATCTCACAATCTAGCTATATGATGCTGCGGTTATGTAGAATCTCTTGATCCCTGTCTGGTGATGGGCCGGTTCTCCCCCAGAGTGAGGTGCTAATCTCCCTCTACCTCCCAAGCCAACTTTGCCTTTCTTGTCTCCCTTTTGTTCCTCTCTCCTCCCCGTGTTTGTACTGTAAGGTACGAAATCTTCCTCCTCATAAGCCTTTGGTGGGAATGCTTGACTAACGGATTATCACGTAGCAAGCTTGTAATGTATTCCTTATATGAAAACGCAGCAGCGATATATCTCAAACCCAGCAACGATATACCGTTGTCTGCAATGTAGACGATGATATGCGTGGCGTGCACAATTTGTCGAAATTTCCAGGTCCTAACCAGCAGATATCTTGAGCCTAGTAACCGTGACTGGTTACTGTCTGCACCACACGGCCGTTTCGATGTAAATGGCTTTACTGACCTTGGGTATTTTGCCGATTGTTGAGCCGGGATCGACCATTTTTCTGTGTGCACAAATCTTTATTATCTAATTTCGCCAGAGACTCGATTAATCATCGTGAGTAGTTAACATACGATGCGCTTCCGACATCGCGAACGATGTGCTTTGCTTAGTTGTAACGTGTTATATGTGCAATAACTCACACACAAACAACTGCAGCATGGATAAAGCAGGGATAGATCCCGCGGAATTCTACTGACGTCATAAAGTGTGTTTTATATGGATTTGTGTCACGTTGCCATGGTAGCCGACAGGATTGACACATCATGTTACTCTAACATTTTATATATTGTTTCCCTGCCTCGTAAAAGTAATAAATATAAAAGTTCATTGACATAGCTTGCAAATACAATTTGAATTCACTGCATGTCCCACCATGTGTAATATATTACAACTCTTTGCACTATTGATGCAATAAATTAATGTATTATCTTGTCACGTTTTGATAATTTCACTCAGATTGTAGGGGCTTTTGCTTGAATGAGAAAGGGCCTCGTTTGATAGATATCTACAGGCTACAGCTGAATAGATTCATTTAAGATGTTGTGATTTTAAGATTTTGAGACACAGACAGAAGAAACGAGAGGCAATGTCTAGCCTCCACCAGGACTTCCTACGGGGGTGCGCGGACCGTAGAATTCGGCAAAAAAATCGAGAAATTCTCCAGGAGAATCGGTCCACGCTTAGGTTCATGATTCTCCTGCGCGGCCGGTCAACTCCGCTGATAGCAAAACTCCCCTGGCAAATTTTTCTCTCTCTAATATCCGCCGTAGTCAGTCTGGTAGAGACTAGGCTATTTCCATGACTACTGCTGAAGCTCTTTCTAACACATGCTTATCAACTAGGCATCTATCCGCACCAACTCCTACTTTTCACAACACTACGTTCACTAAAGCCCCGGTCACAAAGCACGTACGATTCCTTGCGATTCCTTCCGATGCGCAGGATAAGCGCAGCGCGTCGTAAGTCGGGGGAGAATCGGAAGCAATGGTTTAAGTATATAAAGCCGTGGTCACAAAGCGCGTAGTGCATCGTACGATGCGGTCATAAGAGCGTACCTGCGTCAATCGCAGTGAATCATAGTAAATCGGGGAGCGTCGTATGGCGAGAAATAGAGCTGAAATGGATTTTGAACATGTTCAAAATTTCGCTATCGTCGTAAGATTTTATTTGCCCCCATAGCAGACTTCATTATGGCAATTTTTGTCTACTGATGAGGTTATAGATTTATGAATTGTTAGCATGTTGTGATAGTTTCAGTTTTCCCTGATATTGTGGATATTGACGAAAAGGGAAAATATATCAGTCGCAACTGCCACAGTCGCAACCAGAGAACAGCGCGCCCCGCACAGGTGATGCAGACAATTGTTTGATCGCTTCATGCACGTGAGTTTATAATTAGATCAAATCTAAGCTCTCGTCGGTCTTGGGTCAGTTTACCATAATCGTAATAACCATGGGGACAACTCGAACATAAAGGCAGGCTCCATGAGTCGGAAATATATATGATATAATGCTTATGATATGATTTTTGTATGATGGCATCTTTTTGTTGATAGCATATCATGATACGATCTTCGAAAGAGCCTGACTCGCAGAGCCGGCAAGCAGGCCGAGATAATCATACCAGTACTCACGCTTGATTTGAACTTTTCTTGTAATGCCCTTGTTGTCATGGTCTCTTTTAATTTATTTTTACAGTTAAATGTATTATAGGAAGGTATTCAACAGCTTAGTCCGCATTTTGTTGGTTAAAGAAGCACAAAAGCGGCCAGGCGGCTATTCAAAAGAGACACAAGTGAAAAATCGTACGACGCTGGAAAAATTTTGAACACCATCCGATGCGTTGCGATGGCTGATTTTGCTTACGATTTTGCTGCGATTTACTGCGCTCATTGTACGATATGCGGAATATACCATCGCAAGAAATCGTACGCGCTTTGTGACCGGGGCTTAAGTGGGCGGTTTATCTCATGGCAGATAGCCACATCACTCTAAGTGATACATGCTCTCTTGTCTCGTCTTTCCGTCTGGACAGATATGTCCCGTTCATATGGCAGTGTGTTAGGTTTCTGCATGCATCACAGCCAGCGACGACATTTATCGGCGACGATACGAAATCGCGGTAACAAGCTTAAGGTCGAATTAAGCTTACATCTGGTAGTTTAGCAAGGTTGCATTCAACAAATCCAGTTAAGTGATGCGAATAGAGAAATTAGTTTTGACATGGAATACATACTTGTTTTTTTTTTAATGCGGAAAGTATCCAGCAGTCACAATAAATAAGGACTTTAAGCCATGTTTACGAGTTAGAAGAATATGGCAGTCGTAAGCTGGCAAGGTTTGTGATAGAAAAATCAATATGGTTCTCCTTCAAACTACAGGACGGAAGTTATTGGGAATCGTCGTTAAGCATACCCTCTCTAGTGTCAGTAGTCGGTGGCCAGTAGCTAACTGCGAAATCGTTGGTCGTAAGTCCTAAAATGTCGTTTGTTGCTATGGAAGCGGTCCCGTAGAACATACAAAGGTATGGTTTCTACCTAATTTAAGAAACAAAATAATTTACATATTTTAAAATACAAAACACGTAGGTTGTCTGTTCCTTCATGCAGGAGTGTATTCCCACAAAAGACACAAACAGGAACTTGGACGGATAATTCTAACTGTCTCTATATCTTAACCATGGCAAGTAACGTTACGTCTGATATGATTTTGGGACTTTTCAACGCTCAGCTAATGAAGCCACAGGAGAATGAACCAACCAGAAGGAAATAACACAAGCAGTGTTGCAGATCACTGCCTGAAGATGAAAACGTTACGGGAAATATTCCTGCTGCCCACATTGACCTCGTCCAAATTATCCGTGATTGCTACGATTACGGTAGAGATAGTTACCATAGAAACGGATTATGTATAGCATTAGGCTGCCATTTAATAACCCTCTCATCTAAGTGCAGGGTCAATCTTGTGCAGGGACATTGAATACATTTGTCGAGCTAGACACAATATATTTGCCATCCCTTCTGAATAGGAAAACTGTTACCAAACCCATATGTCCCACAAACTTTCGATCGTCTTGGTCTTGTCTTTCTTAGTTATGGAGCAAATCGAGTCTGCTTTTCAACATGAATATGTTTAAAAAAACTTAAATGGTTTTGTCACGAACATTAACAAAAACATAGTAGGTTGTCATCAAAGCTGAGTTAGTTATAGATGTTAAAATCATTTGTGTTTTTCTGCCACGTCTGTATGATAGTTTGAATGTATACATTTTCCCAACGTTGTACCTTATTATCAAATTTGAAAGCTTTATTGTGCAACATTTGTGAACGGAACCCTATTGACAAATAGCTACAGCTTCAAAAAGGAATCATGAGATAAACGGTTGTCACAAATAGTAGCACCGACCTTAATCTGTGTCTCATGACAACAGCGAGAAACGAATGGGAATGTACAAGGTTTTTAAGACATAGCCTCTCACCATTACATCAAGCAAAATAATACGTCTTCTCTCCTGTTATATCCTTGGGGGGTCTTGCGAACGTCACTGTCACAGTGTGGCGCCTGCAGGGAACCTTGGAAATGACTTCGCACATTTTTTTCGTTGATAGTCTATGGTAAGCTAAGTTTGATTGTTCGCATGAGGGCGATTAGAGTGATTTGTATGCTGACGATGTTCCGTTAGTCTGAAGAATTGCAGCAACAACGTTAAGTCTGACACGATTACTGTAGCGGAGGAGGTTTTACAGCTGCGGAATGGACCTTAACGAACCAATTACCGTCGACCATAGTTTGAAAAATGAGGTCAAAGAAGACTCGCCCTACTTTCTACCCTCGTTGCGTTTAATTTTACGAGATGTGCACATACAAGAAGAACAATTCTGAAACTCTCCGTCGTCAGGAATAATAGTACATAAAGATTTCAGTCGATATTATCTGTTCAAGCGGTCGTGAGGCTTCGTTTGATCCGTAAAATCTCCAAAATCATCCATCCATCAAACATTGCGTTACTTGCGACAATATCTCAAAATCAGGAACTCAACCCTGTATCATGTAAGGAGGAAGCAAACATGATACATTGAAAGGTTTTGATACAAACGTCACTATTTGCTTGAGGCAAAAAAGATAATACATGCAATGGCTAATACTACAGACGGATATATTCTGTGTGCACTATCTGTTTTCCGTGTTGTTCATGGAATGGATATCGACAGCCAGTCGTCTGTGGGGGACAATTTTCCATTCGATTCAGGAAATGCAAACGTATCAAACAAACGCGAAGTCTGACCTACATAATCCGGCCTGAATACTGTACAGCCGAATCAAGAGTTGACGGTGCATTGCCGTCTGAGAAAGATGTTAGATCTGGCCGAGGCGTTGGAGTCTGCGATTGGAGCGTCACGTTTTAGATGCAAAATCTCCCATCCAATTAGGAAGATGCCGTATTTACAACCAACATGACTTGTACATGTGTCAAGAACTATACCTTTTGACGCGCATCTTTGATATTCTAGTCGGGAAAATCTCGAAGTCTTTTAGCAATTTGGAAATTATGCAATTACTCTTTGCAAATCATGTAATTGGCCACTCGACTACCTTGTTTGTTTCCGATGTAAAATTCCTTTATTATAGTATCTCTTCCAACAGGGCGCCTTGTTTATGGTGAACGTGTGTATTTTGTAGTTTCTCTCTTCAGCACATTGCTTATCTCTGTTCGCCAGCCGTGGTGATCCCGACGATCTATACTGGTACGCGCTGACAGGTCATCTGTGCGCACCAGTGGAGTTGAACTGTGCAGCTTTTTGGCGCAAATTGCTCTGACATTCTTTAATGTTGAGGATAACTGTACCTGAAGGGTAGTGAGACCCGTATACTTCACTGGCAGACTGTATTACTATCTGCGCATGTGTACGGGTATTTGACATGAGAGTTCGGGTCCATCTTTGTGACGGATGAGTGGTAAGGATGTTTGGTGCAGTTTTGAAACATCAGTTGAATAAATTATCATTTGCCGCTGTTCGGTAATGGTATATGCTTGCTTGTTTTTCTGAAAACCTCCTATCTGATAGCCCCCCCTTCACACATACTTAAGCTTTCTACGATTCTTCCAAGTCCGCCAAGATAGTTTATCTCAAAACCGCAACTAGCGTGAAAGAACTAAATACCATTGAATGCATGGTGTGTCAGATATCCTAACGAATCAACGCCAACGTTTTCACCATGCAAGTCCAACAAATGATTGGCCCCGTCTTTGTTGCCTCACTTGTCCCGTAAGATTTACCGCTTGCACATCGATGCCACGTTTGTGGCTTTTGGCATCTTAAAAGATGACGGATCTAATGGTCCCCCAACATATGTGAAATGACACTTTAGAGAGTAACGACGCCTTCACGGCTCTTGAATGTCAAAGAGATACGGAAACTGTCGTTTTCTATCGTACTTCAAATGTACGGTGCTTACTCGTATTACTGACTCACCGCACAGACAAGAATGGCGGCAAAAGTGCACCTTCAAAGGTGCAGTGGGTAGATTAAAGTGGAAATACAGCTAGTCTGTCTTTGTCATGTCAAATACTGGTTCATGCCCACTATGTTTGACGGTACTATTGATAAACGATTGCAAAAATAGTTGTAACTCGTCAGAAGTTGTTATCAGGGATCCATGAAGAGAAGACATATAAAATGCTGGCCGGATATAGCGATATGTCGATCGTGACACACTCTATCTTGTAGATACAAGCAAAAATAAATCTTTTTCGCGAGGAAGTGTGCTAATATTGAATTGTAAAGAAAGTATTGTAAAAATTTGCTGCAGTTCTCATTATTTTACCTCTAGCAAACTTTAAAGCAATATGTCTTTAAGTCACTTTTATGATCAAATGTCATGGGCTTAAGCTTGTGATGTATGTTGCAATAATGGGGATAAATGCATCACAGGTCTATTTGGAGATATAGGGCAATGGCAGTAGGAGTTACAGTGACAATCCAGACGATTGCTTAGGAGGCGTTTGGAAATTTTATCACGTATGCGATGAACGAGAAGAAACTTGAATCGCTATGATTTTCTTTCTGTAGACTGGATAAGTTACCCGCACTACTTAAGCACATGAAACGAAATAACAGTTTGGGATTGGAAATTACATGTGTCTGTAATTGGACCGAATTTAGAGGAAAGGTAGAAAGACAGATGAGGCGCTTTACGATCGATGGACGACAATCGGATGGGACTCTGGCCTGACGGTTGACGCATGCTTCACCCCACCAGAGGTATTTCCTGTACCGAAAGATCAATACCAATCCATCAGGACGGCATCACAGAGCAAGTGGGTCACCAATTTGTCCCCACTTAGATGATGTTTGCCCGACAAAACTGCGGAGAGAGCTCTTAGCACACACACCATTAGCGTCATGAGCGTGGACATCAGCGACCTCGTTCTGCCTGTGGACGTTATCGTACTTCATACGTGATATAAGAAACTGGGGCCATGTTTGTTTTTCTTATATAATAAGTGTGGCCATAAATAACCCACCGTCGCTTTACGTAACGAGGTGACCGATAGAAACACAGAATTAGATGGCAAAACAGGATTCTTTGTACACAACAAAGTGTTTTGTTCAACCTTCTGACACCTTCCTCAGGGTGTCGGTTCTGTACAAGGAACCTTCTTATTTCAGTGACTTACCGACCTAATGAAAACTATTCACGGGCTGTATTGAATGGTTTCTATATCTTTTCAACAGGAAATATAAGTCTAACAGACCTATGCATGCTTGATATCATAAATCGAGCTATGTTTCACATCGTTCATAATGATTTACACCGGATCACTGACCCGGACTCACTTGAGGAGAGAATGACGTCGGTGGCTTCAGTCGTGATTCATGTCATTGTGCAGTTGTGATGTCATGATCAGTACATGGGACACTTAGCGTGAGCTGAATTAGAACAAATATATCAAAAGAAAGCAGGTAAATACAGTTCTTTTTACCTTTGCCAGAATGGCTAAGGTTATGTTTTGGGCTTGTGAGTCTGTGTGTCTGTCTGTCTGTCTGTCTGTTAACAGCATAACTCAAGAAGTCTTGGATGGATCCCGATAATATTTGGTAGGTGGGTAGGGGTCGGGAAAACGAAGGTCAAGTTCGATAATGGGCCCCCTAGCGGCTTGCTAAGGTACTGCAGCAGAACCTCAATTTTTGATATCTCGTGTTCTGGACATGCTGTGATCATGATTTTTGAGTGGTAGATAGCCCTCGAGGCAGAGAGTAAGTGCTGTGAGTTTGGGCCCCCTAGCGGCTTTTTTGGAACTGCAGGCGCCGGTTTCCTTTCAAACTTTGGATGAGAATAACTCTACAACGTGTTGACGGATCGTCATGATTTTTGGTATGTAGATAGAATGAGTGATGGTATACTAATTATGCAAATCAGCAGCTAATTTGCATAATTAATGAGGAAAAATTATAAATCCACTGCATTCCATGATAGGACTTTCAAACTTGTCACATATGTAGCTGGGAAGGAGAGAAATGTCGACATATATCAATTATGCAAATGATGACCTCATTTGCATGATTAATGAGAAAATATGAACATGTTGACGGATCATCATGTTTTTTTGTATGTAGGTAGCGTAAGTGAAGACCTACATAATGAGATAACAATTATGCAAATCAACAGCTAATTTGCATAATTAATGAGGATATTTTATAAATTCACTACATTCCATGATAGGGCTTTACAACTTGTCACATATGTAGCTGAGAAAGAGAGAAATGTCAATACATATTTATCATGCAAATGATGATCTCATTTGCATAATTAATGAGAAAATATTAACGTGTTGACGGATCGTCATGATTTTCGGCATGTAGATAGCCTAAATGAAGACTTATATAATGTGATACTTATTATGCAAGTTAACAGCTAATTTGCATAATTGATTAGGAAAAGTTCATAAATCCACTGCATTCCATTATAGTACTTTCATCAAAGTTGTCACATATGTAACTGAGAAAGAGGGAAGAGAGTAAGAGGTGTATTTAAAGACTTTGAAAGAGAATAAGTCAAGAATGGATCAAAGGATCATGATTTTTGGTATGCTGATAGCTTAAGTAATGCTTGATACAATTTGATATCAATTAATTGTAAATTGGGATCTAATTTGCATAATAAATGCCGAAATTTTGTAAACCAACTCCAAGCATTTAATTATAAAGAAAATGAAATGAGTAACGCATTTGTCTACAGACATCATTCTACATAACAAACCTGGTTTATTTGGCAAAGGTATGTGTTCGTGGAACTCTAGTTAAGTAATGAATTTGATAAATTGTCTACCATGATAGATGAGTTTCACTTTCAGGCATGTGACTTGTGAGAAGTTCTTATCAGTGTATACGTAACTCGGTACAGAAAGTCACAGTGTTCCCCCTCGCATTATTGGTCCCCATGTCACAATCTGTCGAGCTCAGCGACACCATGCAAGACGATAGCAGAACTATCAGGGCATAATTCTCAATTCCTGATGTCGGCAAATTGATGGCGGTGCCACGAGAAGGCCCGTTATCACTGAGATGTGTCACTGATGCGGAGATATTTCATTTGATGCAGACGACCTGTGTATAGAAGGTGTTCGCGGCATCATCATGTCGCAACGTTCGGATGATTTAAGATACGGATATGTGAAGCAGTGTAGCCCGTGTTTCATCACTTCTAGTCATTTATCGATCGCGAAGTATCCTCAAGAGTGCTGCAGTATCGAAGAGCAATTGATGGAGGAGAAAGAACCAATAAGATGGAGTCAGCGCGAAGATGAAGCCGTAAGGTGGCGACAGCGTGGGGTCCGACAACACCTGGCGGGAGTTAACACACCAGAGCCGGGCCTAATGAAATATCCGCCGCCCCCAAGGCAGGACAGTGCGGCTTGCGACTCGCTCGCAATCAGAATTATTTATAGAGCAGGTACTTCAAAGGTGCGAAAAGGTGTAAATTATACATCAAAGACATACTGTTCGGCGTGTACTTCTGAGATGTCTATCACTATCAGCGTCGGGATTGCTATAGACAAAGTGGTTCGAGAACCAGATTACGATGTTTTTTCCCCCCCATTGACATGCTGTACGGTAATCAGTTGTATTCTACTGCCGTGTATCATTACAGCAATGGCAAACACGTCCTGTTTGAGTCAAAAACAAGAAAAATAATTCATGGGTAGAGCAGTGTTCATACACTTGACAAGAGCTAATGTATATCTGGCAAACTCAAACAGCAAATTACAATGAAAAAGGCAATTGTCAGAAAAGGTTCAATATAGTTGAAACGCCCTGTCCGTTTCCCACAGAAGTGAATTTCTGTTGGCATCAACTCCGAAGGCAAACTTTAAATCTGTGATGCAACAAGATAAATGATAAAACAAACTAATAACACTGCTATGACTTATTTGCAGCCATTGCTTCCAAGAGCTCGTCATGGTATACAGTTTTCATGAGTTTGAAATGAAAATTTATTATTTTACGGGTGATGATTGTAACGATGTGCACCCCACCCACTATATACGTGAGCTCAACTGCAGGGAGCCCCAGATATCTGCCGACGGGCGGTCGTCTCGGAGGAAACATCTCATCATATGTATTATTCCCGCAGGGCCCGGAATGCGCCGCATGTTTTATCTGGTGATGAAATATGGAGAAGGCCATATCGCAGTTTTTCAGGCTGGAAACTTCGCGCATAGATTGGAACTTAAGCCGGTGTGATAGTCCTCGGGGGACGGCGGTGGAAGAACATGATTACAATAGAGCGTGAACCGTGGAACACATTCCCGCGTCTTGTGTCGTAGTAAGGTCAGGGGAGAGATTGTTTGAGAACAAAGACGTTAAGAATATCAAACAGCATTAAGACGCTTACATGTCTAACTTCTTTGGTGTCTACAAAATAGCAACTGTTTATATATATATATATATATATATAAGCACACAAATTGACAATCTTTGTACAATTAAATTTTCTTCGGGCGAAAAGATACAAAATTCAGTTTTGCATAACATCATCACTACAACAGAACAATGAAAGTATTTGGATAAGGCCTCTTAATGTTTTCCGGGGGACAACTTTGATTATGTACCTACGTATACTATGAACTTTACCTTGTTGGTTTTGTAACTTTCCACACACAAACATATGCAATTGTTATGGCCAGTATGAAATTAATCACAATGACTTAAGAAACGTAGAGATAAGAGTATTATAATGCTTTACTGGGGAATTCCTGTAACACTCGGTGAAATTATCTGGTAAAACATGATAAAAAGTCACAAAGGTTTGTCTCAACATAGAATTTGATGTCGGCACAAAGGAAGCCAATGACCTCTGGTACAGACAAGTCGTCGCTAGGCGGATCTTCCTCACATAAAAAAGAGATTAGTTTGAGATTAGCACTGTTAGCAATTCTGCAAAAGAAATGAACTCGAATTCCACGGCCTCAAGCCTTTGCAAAGAAATTTGGAAATGCAAAAACGCGTAAAGAATTCTCTCACATCAGCATAAGCTAAATGAATTTATTTTCTCCCGTTCGTAAGTCACATGTGTTGCAAATGACCTTCTGCAGAAAGCAATTATACAATTTCCTCATTAATTATTCAAATGAAAACCCTACCAAAAGAGCAAATATCATCAAGATCCATACACGGCCACTCGAGTCATTCGTCCCAAGACAGATACCCGCACCTGAAAACATAACCATCTTGTGAAGGTAATTGTTCAGGATACCCCTAGGTTTGAAACTGTGCACTGAGTTGGAGTCACGACTCACGATTCTGTTCGGCCCCTGGTGCGACTGGGAGAGCCAAGGAAATTGTCTAAAATGGACTATTTGATCCGTGCAGAGGCATTTAGTTATGTTGGGTCGCTCGGGCAAGTACAAAACGCTATTGGCAAAATGAATAGTTCTATTGGAAAATAGATGTTGAAAGGCAGCTTCGGGCACGGCTTTGTACAGGCTGGTCGGTGGGCTTTGTATGAATAGTTTATACCGCGGGTTTGCAACCGCAATTTGCATTTACAATGTATTGTATAGGACATAAAACCGCTGTACAGGTTGCCGTATAGTGGAATACAAGGGAAATATTCATACTTTAATCATGTTTGTCATCAGTCAGAGTAGGTTATAAATCTTAAGAGGAAAAATCAGCGACTTAACAATCTTGACAACAAGGAAATATTCAATGTATCTTTTCGACACGTCATTCGTAAAAACAGTGAAATTCGGGCTGAAAAAAATCGATACTTAGACAGAAGAAAAAGAACAACGATACATTTAGCTAATTTAGAACTGTAGCAGTTGTGTTTATAGCTGGAACACACGGTCGGCAAGACCATCGCTCATCTAATGAGAAATAGGTCCTAATTACCCCCACCTTGCTTTCCCGTCCCATGTCGGGTCGATATTCGTGCTGGTAATGTCTTAGGGGGGATTACGACAGTGGGTGATGATATGAGAGGGATTGCGACAGCTGGTAAATACTTGCGGCATTATGTCGATAAATGAAAGCAACAGGCAAACCTACTGTTGCGCTGACGGCGTCAGACCAATTTGAAATTCTCACCTTTCTGTTAGCCCTGATTTAGGTAAAGTGAGATGGAGTTGGTCTTAACTTTAGAGCGTTATTGTGTAGTTATCTCTGACTCAAATCGTTGCGGAGTAATATTCAGTGACGTCTCGAATACGTTTCAGGGTAGTGATTGATGGTTCAATCTTAATGTCAGCGGGAACTGGAAAATTGTTCCTCCTTACAGCTTATTTATAGCGCCTCTGCGTCTTAAGGAATATGTCTCTATCTCACGTACTGCTTAGCAAGAATATTAAGTTTAGCCGAATCACTAGTTAAAGCAGCCTTCTTTGTTGGCAATGTGGTTGACTATTCAGAAAGCCCAATTCTGTTCAGGTTTTAAAAGTTCCTAAATCACATGTTTATAAAGAGGTCGTTCTGGCAGGAAAACGCTTCTTGACGATATTTGATCTCAACTTCGCATGAACCTCCAGTTGAAATTGTGCCAACGTCTGATCCACAAGACTCTAGTGGGTGGGAACTTGGCACAATGTCAATGCATGTTTTGGGGTTACATAACAAGAAAATAATGATCGATCTTGGAAAAGTACCAAGCCGTCTTATACAATTTTAACCGATATTAGGTGGTATTTTCTTTCAGGACAGTCCGCACCCGGGCTTACAAGAAATTCAAACGTGTCCCACTGGAGTTGGGGGAGGGGTTTTCCTTCAAGACCCTCCGTGGGGATTTCGCCGATGTTGAGTCGTATGAAATGACTTGAAAGGCGCTGAGAGCCCTTACCCTGCAATCTCGGTCTTCTTATTGCTCTTACAGTAAACGTGAAAGCGTCCAAAGTACCCTCGTGGGTGCCGAACATGGCTCATGAGTGATTACTGGCTTAGGTGGACGCCAGCCACTGTACAACATGATCGGCTTGTTAATTGAGAGGGATGGACCGTGCTATAACGTGAGATGAGATGGAGATAATCACTGTAACGTGGTCATTAATGATACATGGCTTGCAGAGAGTGTGATCAGCATTTTGGACGAATGCCTTCAAAGTAAGTCTACAATAGCGAAAGAGAACGTTGCGAATGATTGAAATGTGCAACAGCCGGACAGTCTCAGAATATGCCTAGCCTGAGTACCATCTTCCGTAGTGACCGCTGGCTCAATCCTTTCGCTTGCTCCGCGGTTAGCAAGCTGCTCCGTGCTTAACAAGCGAAAGGATTGAGCCAGCGGTCACTAAGGAGGATGGTATTCAACCTAAGAATATGCAGATTCGTATTGAGAAATTATACATCCTCTGAATTGAGTTACCCTCCGTCCGTCAAGTCATATTGAGAATTAGCATTCTGCCATTAAATCGAGACATTTGCGACCGCAAAGTATTACTTGTTCGTGAGAGTTTGTTTTCAAAGGTATAATGTCAGCACTGCCCATTTATTTTACAGCCCCTAAAGCCCTTTACGGACCATCCCTACCCAGCGTTGTAGAAGACAATCGCACCACTTACAGCTAATGGCCTGTTTGATCCTGTGCGACACAGATGGTACCAACGTGAGGAGAAACACAACCACTTTACCGGTTGGCTGTGCATGCAGATACAAGTGAAGATGTCATAAGCCAGGTCCGAGCTAGATGGCCCTGTCTCTAGAGCGGAATAGGCTCTGCATACAAATGGAATAAGTCGGGCTTTAGGGGAAGTCCAAAGGATTACGTTTAAACCACATCCCATTTTGTTAGTTGTCACTAGCACTCTGACCTTCTTGTCAGTAAAATTGAAGGATTTGGTTATATAGCAGTACTACAATAAAAGGAACTGGACATGGAAGGCTTCAGGTTTCAGCAGATCGCGAAGCTAGGTTTCAGCATTAGATGGTTCATAATGTATATGTGCTTCATAGTCACATCATGGGACTAAGGCGATGTATATTTGCATTTGCAGGAAATCTATTTACTTTATAATTAGTTTATAGGCGATTAAAGAACGACATGGTTACGTACAGTCTATGTATGAAAAGAAGCTATATTCCCCAGGGAATATAAGTATAATTTCGTCATTAATCAATTACGGGGATCTTCTCAGTAGAGTATTCCTTTCGTCAGGACGGCACTATCCGTCAATATTTTTACGATGCGTGGGCGGGATCCATATTTAGAGAGTGTTGACATGGGACATTGATGTAGCCAATCAGCGCGCAAGGTTTGATGATCACATCATTTGATGGGGTTCGAAAATGTCAAGACAAATATATGTCCCTTAGCTGGTTGATATATTTACTGATCGCTCGGTGTGTACATATCATAGCGCGTAAACAGGCCAAGCGTGAATTTGCTGCACACTTACCAAATGTCAAGTACAAGACTATTACTACATTAAGATCGTCATCACCAAGCTTTAACGAAGCAGTTATGGGCCATCTGACTCGAGATCTTTGTTGATGCATTTGAATGGGATCATCGAACAGAGCATGTTTCCAAAAGATCCGTTACAACTTGTTCAACATCTAAAAGATACAGATGAATATACCACAACTTGATACTTCTAGCAGATTCCACTGTTCTTAGAACTATCTGATGCGTGTATGCGATTGAACTCCTGCAGCATCCCTAATGAATGGTAATCCTAACAACAGATCTCCGGTACACAAAGTGTGGGCGACTGTGCCCTTCGGGAGTTGGACTGTACGGCCACACGAGGCCTTCACCCTTTATAATACGACCAGAGGCAGTCATCTTCCATAACGAAGGATGCCGAGATTACAGGTCTGGCCTAGGAGATACAAAACCGATCAATGTAAATATGAGATTGGCTAATGGTCCGCGGAGATTTCCCTGCCCCGGTAACCACCGAGCTTCTGCCGAACAGATCGATATATTGGCAATCATAGCTGCTGACAGCGTCCATATTAAACCTGAGGATATCACAAATATTACACCGCGACAACCACTACTATCCCGTCTGTTCTCGGGAGGGTAGGGCACACATGTAAAGATATTTGAACAGATGACAAAAATTTAGGGGGAGGAAATTGAATAGATGTGAGTAAATGAATGAATAATTTAAGACCAACACACTAACATGTTGCTAGATAAGCCAGATTAAATGACACCCAGCCGTCAGTACATTACAGATATGATCTTATTTCCGCACCCTGTAGCTGCATGGTGTTGATAATGGGTAAGATAGTCAGGACAAGGTTTGCTATGTTTAATGACGACAGAATAAGTAGTATGATAAGGGGATAACGAAATGAAATCGATTACTGATGAAGGAAACATGCAGTTATGAGTGATCACCAGGTGTCGACATTAGATAGGGACTGCTTTTCGAAAAATCAAGACACTGTAAAAATAGTTAAAGCTTCTCTTAAAACTTCATGCTGGAAATAGCTCGTGGTAGATACACCAGAGACATCTTTTAGAAATAGATAAAAACACTGTTTCATATAGAATCCTGGATGGACCATCACATTTCACACAAAGCTGGTGATACCAACAACAAAATGTACTACCATTGATATGGTAACACAGTTTCGCAACACCTTGATAGAAACAGATATGTGATGCATAGTAAGAGACGATAGGGACGCGTCCAAAAAAATACTCCATTTTTCACCTCTTCTATTTGCGTCAATGGTTTGCATGGCGCCGGAAAGTAGACGTTTGTAGTAGTAATCCGACGTTCACTGCTCACCCGAAAGACGTACGTTGTCAATTCTCGAGAATCGCTGTCCAATTCCACCCGCCCTCACGGTGAGTTCGGCTCATTCCTTAACTACCTGGGCGTAAATGGCAACGACGGCAGTTTCACTGAATGCCTTCCGACACGCGAAATAAATCGCGCGCCCCGGAAACCCTTCCACAAGGAAGATAAGACGACAGTTTTGTATGCACAAATAATAGCATGTTTTAAAAGGTAGATCTAAACTGCCTCAACATTTCAATCGGTTCTCACGAAGTACTGTTGCTGTGAGGGCACTCGTATAGAATTAGATGCTTAGGTTTTAAGGATGAGGAATGTACAATTTTTTTTCGGTTAACGTTCGTCTGGCAGCGGGTCCATTTCTTTGAACTGTTTGCTTGCACACAAAGTTCACACAAAGTTTGGAGGATCTAAGGTTTGCTTGAAGTGTACTTATTTTCTCAGTGCTTCCTGAAACTCGAGGAAAGGGGTTTACAGCTTTGACGAAGTGGCGTTCCCTAGACATCAATTAACGCAGTGAATAAAACAACAGGGAGGCAGTGCAAGATGAAACGGCATGGTAAGTGGTTGCTCCAGGAAAAATGATATCAGTGTGAGAGATAAAGAGGGTTCTAATCAAATTTTGGTGCACTCATTTGATCTACGTTCAGAAAGCCTCTGTTGACAATTTTACATCTAAATTCTTATACTTCCTGAAAACGAAGAACCACTGGCTGCAATCGTCTTGCCGGTCCGCCCTTCGGTGACAGGGAAGGAGCGGACCACGACCGAAGACTACGTCTGCAAATCCGTACCAATCCAGCAACCTTCACATACATGACCCAAGCAACAGTTCTTGTAAAATTCCAATCGGAAAGTATTAAGACAGACGTAAGCCGTACTGACCTTGGTGAGCCTTGAGCCGGTGCGATCCCGCCTGTACCACCTGTTAGACAGAGGCTGTCGTCTGTGGCTGCGGCCCTGGAACCGTTCCACCGCCGGAGCTGTGACGTCACGGCCACGCCGCCTCCTGGCCAATCAGCGTCGTGCGGGGAAAATTCGCTACATACTTAAACGAACCATACATACTTGAAGCACATACACAACTGTATCTAAGGAAGGATGAGATTCATTTCCGTTTGCAGCTGCAGGCAAAAGGGTTTGTTTGCATAGTCTAGAGTTTGGCAGTTGTTTCGGGTGAATTTAAAATGTGTAGATCATAGGACGAACATATCGTGAAGGCAAATACTCGGAGAACCATTTCCGTGAATTTACTGAACGGTCCCGTTTCACCACATTTCAGGAGTGCTCTTGGCGTCCCTATAAAACGCTCTGCTCATTCATCAGTCAGTGTGTAGAAACAACGTCGTAATATGGGAGATTTCCCGAGACGCACTGGCGAGGACATTCCAAGCATCTTGTCTGGCAGTGGAAGTTCGTAACAGTCTTAAATCTTGACCCCGTCCCTTGACATATCTTAGGTTTTCAGAGAGAGACAGAGAGAGAGAGACAGACAGACAGACAGACAGACAGACAGACAGACAGACAGACAGAGACAGAGACAGAGACAGAGAGAGACAGAGAGAGACAGACAGACAGACAGACAGAGACAGACAGACAGACAGAGACAGAGAGACAGAGACAGAGGCATGGGCATTGATAAATATAGTTTCAGGTCAGGAACAGTTTGCAGAATAAGAGACACAACATTCAAGATCCTCTATTTATTCATCGATATTTACCACATCTGGAAGGATTGATATAACAGGTGACTTCCATCAATTCAATATGTCGAGCCACAGACTGTTTGATCCACTCATACTGGAAACGACCCCTACTATACTCTTTTCGATTCGTGTGGTGGGTTCTTTTACATTCTCGAGGTACATGTGTCTCTCCCCAAACTCGGAGCCTCTATGATTTTAACATCCTATCTGCGGAACGTTTGCAGCCAAGTACTCATTTCACTTGCGTCGAGCCAGGAAATATGTACATTTTCCAGGGACACAACAGTGGTGCCTGGCATGCATGCTCTGTTGTGTAAGAACCGCGCAACCCTCTGATAAAGATTGAGATGCTCCACTGGAATATACAAGGAAAATGGAACTTGACATTGCAAAATGAGAACCCTACCCTATCAATTATGCGAAGGATGGATATACATGTATCAACATACTCTCTGCCTTTAATGTCATAACGCCTGCCTGTGGTACAACATGCTGTTTAGTAAACATCCCAAGAGAGCTTGACTGTTAACATCACAGGGTTTGAATACTTCTCCTCTGTAGTATGAACATCACAACTCCTTGTTCTCTGCATTTGTCTGCGTGGTCGGCCTTCTAAGTGCTATTATGGACAGACTGTAAGCTGCTCAATTTCCCTGGGATCTGCCAGATCATTTCTATTCCCCACATTGGAAGTCGAAAGTAATCCAGCAAAATGGACCTGTTCAAACGTGCTCACCAGCGACAGAACTATCTAAGGGCGTCACACTACAAATGACAACAGCAATTTGAAAAATTCTCCGGACGATATTTCTGGTAGAAGATCACGCGAAATCAGAATGTGTTTATGCTTGCTGAGCAATAAGAATCGCTAAATGGATCGTGATCATGTTAGAAATGTGGGTGGTGTTGGGAGAGCTGGGTCCTGTCCTTGGCACTCGTTTTCGGTGGCGGTTAGCCTGCTCTAAAACTGAATGGGCATTTTTGTTAAAATCTTTCAAGGAGAATAACTGAACCAAGGAACGACGGATTGACAAGGTGTTCGGTATACAGGTATCTTAGACAGAGATGTACACAATGAAATAGGACTTAATGTGCATAATCGATGAAGAATTCTCTGATTCCAGTAATAGGACTTACATGTATACATGTTATGGCGGGTGGAACATTCACCAATTATGCAAATAAGGGGCTGACATCCATCACTTCAAATAGATTATGCTAGTTACAGCTTTATTTACATAATGATTGAGACAAGATAAAACATCTATAAAAGTTCTAAATATTATTTCGTAGAGGTATGAGGTCTCCGAACTCTTATTAGAACAAAATCTACCGTGACTTTAAGCTGATTGGAATTATCGTCATTGACTGGAAAGAAATAAATTAAGGACAGTTAAACCTTAAAAGAAGTGTACGATATAAAATACTACATCCTATTGGTCTTCAAATCTCGCTGAAACACACATCTAACGTTATGATTGTATGTATATATTTAATAGAGAGCTTTTATAAGTTCAAGATACGATACATAGAGAATTCGATGCGTATATGAGATGGGGTGGGGAGGGGGCACGAGTACCGACCCTTTGATAAGTATCAGCCAGGTGTGCCGTAAGAGCCCGGGGAGAATGTAGCCGACGTGACAGGAATGGCAGATACCATCCGTCAGGGCACGAGAGGGGAGCAGGTTTGTCCTGAAGCTGAGGGGGAAGACAGTAGCGTTACGTGATATTCTACAAGAATCTGAGAATATATACGACCATTGCTTGGCTATCAGTTGGCGCCATGGCATCAATGGAATGCTGAGCCTCACTCCTACAGGGAAACGTTTCATTCCTGTTCCTTTTCCACCGGTACTTCCATGACAATTGCTCCGATGATCTTACACTACTTCTCCCTCTACTTAGAACCTTTCAACATGTAAACACAACACTAGCTTTTCCTCAGACTCGCATCGCCAAACTGTTCAATACGGGACAGCAAAAGTTTCTTTCCCCGGACTTACAATCTAGGGAACTCTCTTGATGACAACTGTTTCCCTCCTATCAACAGCTTTCAGCCTTCAAAATAAATGTTCACTGCGTGCTTTCTCCTTGCTTAATTATTTTCACCATCCAACACCTTAGTCATTGCCCTGAAGTGGTCAAATGGCGTTGCTCTGAACACTGTGACCCCTTTGAAAGAATAATCGACAGTTTTCATTCTGCTTGTCTATATATATGTACAAATTCAAAACTGATAAGACGTGAGGGGGATGTCTCAGAACAAATGTTCTGTCGTTACAGATGAAAGTCAGAGATCCGTGAAGAACCCCACATGATACATGAGGAGGCGCATAGTTTGTGATATCAATATGAAGTCTGCGAAGCGAGTCAATACGCACAGTATTTATTTCCTGGAAGATCTCACGGCTGTCATTTCGCCGTCTTTCCTCCATACGTCAAGTCAGCTTCTGTATTCGAACAGTTCCTCTCCCGATAGAGAATGTACTTGTGTATCGATCGACGTCTTATAACTGTAATATTCTTCTTTGTGGCGATTTATCTAACATGTGCGGTGTCTAAAACGTGAACAGTTCGTTTTCATCTTGATTCTTGGAGGGGAATGTACATTTATTTTAAGACATTTAAGCATACATGTACATTTACTCATCGTATCCAATGTGGTTGGATGCTCACAGGGCGACCAAGAACAACTACACGTAAACATATTCACAGTGGTTACCAGCCGAATCTCGCTGCCAAGCAATGCCAGTCCAGCAGCGTTCTCTAGCGGCTTGCAACGGTAGTGAAGGAGTTGATCTTCAAGATACACTGGGCCTTGGATGATGTTAGAAAGGTTGTCTTCCATTCGTTCCTGATTTAGCTTTGTGTGTCGTGATCGCGTTAGAAGGTAACATGGTTACGTCTGTTCTGGGGCGCCTTTTCAGTTCTCATAAATGTTCGTATGATTGTTAGGGAATGTCTGTAGCTATATTCTGGTGATGATTTTCTAACTTACGATAGAGGTCATAAAGTTGATGGAAATGAGCTGGGGTCTTGAAATCAGGTGATCGTAACAGAGCTAGCTGTCAAAAATACCGTACTTCCAAGGCTGCGAAAACAGCAGAGAAACCATCAGAAAGCTGGGCCGTGATTCAGTTGTACACATACTGTCAATGTAATACTTTATGTTATAGGCTCTGATATTCGATCACTGTCAAGGTTTACGCTCACGGCTGGACCACGTAATTGACGCACCTTAAAACTAAACGTCGCCACCAGCAAATGCCAAAGCCGATATATTGACGGGGACAGTGCAACTCACTTCATTATTACACCGGTATGGTGCGCAGTTGTGTTATACACATATAACTATACAACTGTCACAGTTAGGCCACCATAGGCGGTAATACGTGGTTGGACAAACTCTGGTTAGGCCTTGGGAATTCAATGCTGTTTTTCCTATTTCGCTCCTAGAAAATAGGGTCGGTGGGAAGAGATTATCTTTATGTGTTTTTACATTTCAGCCAAAGTGATCAAACAAATGCAGTTCAACAATGTAAAACTGAAATGCACTGGAATTTTCAACATCATATTTCAAGCACACAGATATACATTGCACAAGCACAATTTCCTATTGCAACCGTGAGAAATGTTGGGAAACGGTTCTACAAAGTTTTCATCACTCGAATGTCGATGATGAAAATGTTCTAATTTTGCCTTTGATGTCCCTTGCCAGCGGTCGACCCAGAACAAGGGATGAGGTCGGCAGATTTTTGCTAGGGTCTGTCTTGTAACCTGAAACACAACATTCTCCTCGGGCCTCAAAGATGTAGATGGTCGTTGATCAACCCCTCCGTGAGACCCCTCTCGCTAACGTAGACCTGAAAAGAAAGGTATTAGATCTTAGCCTGGACAGTAAAACTATCATACATGTGTTATTGGACTTGTGCATGGGCCCACAGGGAAGGGATCTTATTGGTTGAAGTAGGAATACCGGCGGATTTCTGTATGTGTCCGGACAATTTACGATGTGTGATCGATGTTCTACTCTGACCTCGCCAATTAAACACCTTCTGAGATTTATTGTCGCCGGTAAAGCTATGCCGGAAACAATTTGTCAGGGGCGATCCGTTCTTGCTACCTTCGTATGGAAAATGCTGCCTGACCTATATTCACACTTTTTCCCAAACTGTTTTGTTCATTAATAAAGATGTTATAAGAGTTCCACATTTTTTTTTAATTACTACAAATGTAACATTGCGTTCCATATGCTTTGATCAATCGGCCAAATCTGGCGAACAAACCCAGACGTGTCAGAGGCTACACGATTACACCTGTGAGCTGACAGATCTACAGATAGCTTTAATTTCACCCTTGAATACTTCTGCGTCTCTTGTCGGTTTGTGAACGGTCCCTGTCAGTATTGGATCTACGAAAACACTCGTGTCCCACCATCAGGTTCCTATTACCCGCTCCCCGGCGGAGCGGCAGCCTATAGGCGAGCAGCCTGCTGCCCTGGGCGGTCAAGTCGGGTCATCCGGCAGCCAAGACTTCTCAGATTTACACAACAAGAATCTCAGATGTTCTCAGTCTGACGACCCGGGTGGCTGGCAGGCACGTAGTGGCATCAGCCTGATCCTCTCCTCGTCCTCGTTTGTCAGGAGGTGCGACAAACCCTGCACACAAGATGTCCAAACCTCAAATGAACGGCTTCGCGAACGGGTTCGCGCCTCCCCTGAACGCGGCCAGCTCCCGGCTGCGGTGCGGCATCTGCCAGCAGAAGTTCTCGGACCCGCGCGTCCTGCCGTGCCTGCACTCCTTCTGCTCGGCCTGCCTGCGCACCATCGAGCCTTACGCCGTCGGCGGCGGCGCGGACGACCGGGACAGCGGCTCCATGTCTGTCCTGAACGGCTCCAGCTTCTCCATCTCCGTGAAGGGCCGGGACACCACCACCATCCTGTGCCCGTCCTGCGACATCGAGGTGGACATCCCGAAGAACGGCGTGGAGGAGCTGCCCTCAGACTTCATCATCAACAACGAGCTGGTCATCGCGTCGCTGAACCAGGAGGCGGAGCAGATCCTGTGCGGACTCTGTACGGACAATGTTGAGGGTTCTCGCGCCATCGCGCGGTGCTTCGAGTGCTCGGTGAACCTGTGCGGGTTCTGCGTGCAGGCTCACAGGCGGCAGAAGAAGACGTCCGTCCATAACGTCCTGACGCTGGACGAGGCCAGACAGAAGGGCGTGGGGAGGGTGAGCCAGCCGGTGGTCTGTGCCGTGCACCCTACCGAGGAACTGCGACTCTTTTGCCAGGTGAGAATACATGGTAATTATCTGAATAATCCCTACTGCAAGACTAACTCGCAGGTGTTACATGTAGGTTTACTTGTCTGAGTAGTCACCAGGCCGTTGAACTTCTTCAACTTCTCCTCAGACTGTCTGGTCTTGAAGGTGTGACACGTCTTTCGACCCACCTACTTCAGGAGATTTCCCCAGACAGACTCTGGTCCCGCGGCGACTTCAGGGCGATTGTTCATTGTTTTCAGACCTCTGCAACACATGTTCTGACCTCGATTTAAGACCAGCACAAGACAGGCACCTGGGGCTTGCAATTATACCATCACTGCGCAGGAAATTGAGATATCAAAATCTGTAGTATATGAGTAACTGGTAATCTCTGTCTTCGTATTTTTATTTTTGATAAAGAAAGAAATATCTAACAATTACTTGATAATTCTTTTCCAAAAAGAGTTCAGTTGCTACCATTATGACTGAATGTTTTGTGTTATGTTGTAAACGTGAAACTTATTAGGAAGATTGGCTTGGGGTGGCACCCCACGTGACAAGAAGCTACAGTCAGGACGAACTGGCAATCGCACAATTCTGAGCGAATGATGAAATAGCTTCGACGTACGTAATTATTGTAGCAACGCGGCCTTTTGACTTCTCTTATTAGACTGTTGCTGGAAACAGGAGTAAACAGATGATTCATTAGATACTGTAGGAGAAACGTGATACGTAACCCTATACAATTATTCTTTGATGTAGTGATGTTTTCCAATCCCCTGTACGTGCAGACATGTGACAAGCTGGTGTGCCGTGACTGCTGCCTGGCGGAGCACAGAGAACACGAGTGCGCCTTCGTGTCCACCATCAGCGACAAACACACCTCCGTCATGCGCGAGCTCCTCAACCAGACCGAGCCCAACCTGGACATCCTCCGGAAGGCCCTGGACGGCATCGCGGCCATGAGTCTCGCCGTGCGCGACCGCGCGGAGAAGGTGGCCAACGAGGTGCAGCAGTACACCGACTCGTACGTCAAGGCGCTGCTAATGCACCGGGACGCGCTGTTGGACAGGATCGACCAGCTCCGCGAGGCGAAGGAGCGGAACCTGCGGATGCACCGCGTCCAGCTTGAGGCGATCCTGGCAGACTTCTCCACGGCGTGCGACTTCACGTCCAAGGCGCTGCAGGACGGCTCCGATGTGGAGCTGCTGATGGTGAAACCGGTGGTCATGAAGCGGCTACAGGAACTGAACCATATGAAGTATAATGTCAAGCCAAAGGAGGATGACTTCATGAAGTTTTACCCCAAACAGCCGGCCGGCATGTGTAACGGCTTCGAGGTCTTCGGCGGCATCTCGGCCAAGAGCGTGGATCCGGGCAAGTCCACTGCCAAGGGGGAAGGTAAGGGCGATGATTCTTAACTCTGTTTATTTTCACAGACATTCAATCCTGTTTCATCCCTTCCAGATCCCAGTCAACCATAACCGAGACGTATTTTCTGACAACAAAACATCATTACAACAAATGTTCCACCGCCCAGAATTCTGTGATCGACATCACCTGATTGGTTTTGACCCATTCCCAGACCTTGCAACTCAGTTGTCCCAACTTGTAGATCCCAACCTTTTCGTTTTTTAACGAACTACATGAAGGACACATGTTTAGAGGTTGACCTTTTCGTTCGCACTGGGCTGTTCATTGTGTCAAAGGTAAATTATCTTTCCGCCATCCCAATTTTGAGATAATAATTTCCAGTTCAAGACATGCGTGGGTCCTCTAGACTAACGTGTCAAAGGCCAGCTATCTCTTTATCCTGCATCAATGCGCTAATAATTTCCAGTAGGTACTCTTTAATTTTCCCCACAGGGGTTTATATAATACACCACATGTCATTATGTTTCAGTCCAGGTATATCTCTTCATCCCCGCTGAGTTTTGCGGTAATAAATTCCAGCAGAGGATTTTTCTTTACCCACAGGAGTCTTAACCCTTATTTCAGGGTGTCAAGGATCAGTGATGTTTTCATCCCTCGATATCCTGCTAATAATTTCCAGAAACGAGCTCTTTTGTGACCCACGGCGAGCTTTACCCTTGTGTCAAAGTGTCAGACATGTACATGCGTACTATTTTTTCCCACTGCGTTACGCCAATCATATCCAGAGGTAGGCTTTCACTTGTTTCACCCCCCCCCCCCCCCCCACAGGAGTCTCCAATACATGTGGCCATCTCTTCATCTCCTCTGAGGTCTACACTTATGATAGACTTTTTGACCCACAAAAATGTAGTGTCAAAATCAAAATGAGAAAGTTATGAGTATCAAAGGTCAATTATCTTTCTATCCGCTGGATTTTACGGTGATAATTCCCAGGCTCAGTTTGCCGGCACCCATACCCCAGGTGCGGGTTTATGGACATTCCTACATGGACCCGGGTCAGTCGGAACCTCAGGCATGTGTAACAGGTCACGTCCGGGGCGTCCATAATGATATCAGGAGATAGTTCTTACCTTGTTGCCAAAACGAATAGGTTAAAAGAAAGACCATAAAGGTTAGGTTTTAGTTGTTGTTTGTCTGTGTGCCTGTTTGTGTGGCATACGGTCGCCATACCTCAAAGAGCTGTGGATAGATCCCTAAGATATTTGATCTTTCTTTGAATGGGGCCGCGAAAACGAAGGTCATCGTCGTAATGGGGCTGCACTTCTAGCGGCTGTCTATGGTACTGCAGCGGAACGGCCGGTTGTGATATCTCGTGTCCCGGGCATGCTGTGATCGTGATTACTACCCTCCGCAACAACATATTCATTAGAGATCACCTCGCCCGCACTGTACTGCAGGTTGTTGTTGACCATATATGATATTACAGGCTTGGCTTGTGTACGTCATCAACCTGGTTTCTGGTGTTTCATCGCATAAGCTAGCTAAAGGGGCGCACGTGATACCCGTCACTATGACAACCGGACCCCGCCCACAGACATCTGGACCGATTTCTCGGCTAGATTCTTGGGCAGAGAAGGTCGAGAGAAGGTTGGAGTAACTTGTTCTAGAAACATATTTCATTTCGGCAACCCCATTCCAGAAATACGTAAATGTGCTTACTCAGTGTGATGTCTGTGTGAAACGTCTGGGTTTTGGGGAACCAATTCCTACCGGCAAGTTAAGTGTCTGATTCCAAAATGTGTCTCCAGTCGTTCATACTCAAGGTGATCCAACATTCCTCGTCTTCTTAAAATGAAGACTCGTTAGATTTTGTTTCCAAACAGATATAATCGTTGTCAGTATCTACTCTAGATCTGTTAGCTTAGATTTTTCAAGGAAAACAGACAAAGCTAAAATGATAATTCGGTAATCGATATCATGAAACGGTTGGACGGTAAATAAAGGTTCGTTGGATCAAGGAGGTTTTATCAAGACGTTTTATCAAAACCTCCTCCTTCTTCGGACGTATAATATAGGCATTCGCATGTACTACGAATATACAATGTAATTGAACGGAATGTTACTGTTTATTCATGCTTATACCATGATATGTTTATGAAAAGCATATTTCCGTTTGGCAATCATACATACTCAAACAGTATGCAAACCCATAGCTTCTTATTTCTGGTACTGTGGTAGACAATAAAAACACAATATGTGGGTTTGTGCTAACCAGCATTACACTGACTCATGGCGAGACATTTGCCATGGTCCAACTTCTGCTTTTCATCTAAACTTTAAAGTTTGTGGTCCACTTGGGCCCCAAATATTTAAAGCAAAGTGAAGCCGACACCACGACAAATGTGTGCGCACCGTCTGTAAATTTCTCTGGCATTTTCCCCACCCAAGACTCGTGCCAAGTCTCTACTGTGGTCCAGCAGCGGTCTGGACTAGAAACGGACTTGTCTGGTCCCACACCGGTCAGTACAACTGATGGAGATACAAACTTTACCCTGGCACAGATTTTCCACATTGAATTTCGACGCAGTAGTTGTCCCTCTTGTTGTCAGTGACAAAACTGGAGCCTGTCAGTTTCAGATCAGATACTACAGTTTGACCCCTGCCTTGGTATCTAGAGTGACGTTTGATAATCTAACGTACCTCAGCAAATTGACACATTTCAGTACCCTAGGCCTGTGAACTAGCGCCATGGACGTACCTTGCTAACGTTAGATGGTAAATCAGTCCAAACAGCATGTCAGTATATCTGATCTGTCTGCCAGCCGAATACATGGGAAGACAAAAGACAAATTTAAATTGATACGAGCGGGCTGTTTTAAACTCTCGCCAAAAAGTAGTTACTCAAGCAACTGGACATGGTTTTGGAAACGGTCAGACGTTTCGGATAGTATCCACTATCCTTCGTCAGTGACAATGAAGTGATCTGCAAGAAACTCATCTTTTATACCCTAACTATGAATGAAGGCAATTGTAGATGACCTATCGGAGACATTGTTACTGTTAGACAAGTCAAGCTGAAGACTGTTTTAAACTCTATCTATATGATTATAAATCCACGAACTAAATTTGTGAAGGCTTACATCAGAAAGGCATATTGGAGAAATATATCTATGCTATCATGTTACAGCCTTGCTGTTTTGACTCACGACAGGCGGTGCCTTTCCCGCTTGTTGACCTTGAAATAACTCACCCTACTGTGTCGCACCTCATGTGCCGCCCGCGAGAATCATGACCAACCCACGCTGGCGGCATGAACCGCATTTTCCATTTGATTAAACAGTAAATAATATGATAGAATTCATCCCCTTGTCAGCGTCGCTAATGAGGTCAGTGGGTCGTTCTCCTGTGAAGCATATTTCTTTTCTAAGCCAAGGCCAAACTTCAGCAGGAAACGGCTTCTGCACAGGCTAACGTTAATCCTCGAAATCTGGGAAATATAACGTTACATTTTCTAATCGTTTCCAGTCGTTGCAATGTGGATCTTCTTTTATATCATAGTTGATTATGTAGGACGCCAGAGTCTCCAAGGTTCTGTGTGTGGAATCTGGAATGTCACCCAAAATTGACGCGTTCAGGTTTTGAGAAGACTTTCGGTTGCTTCAATTTCGTAAGTTCTGGATCCAATTTAGTAGTAGGTTGCTTTCTGGTAATAATATATATTTCCTATCTTAAAAATTACAATCAGTGTCATCCGTAACAAGATACACAGAAGTACGTTGTTTGATTACAATCAAGGCTTGGAGCTATTACTGACTGTCTTTAGCATTTAGCTAAATTGCAAAGGCGTCGGCCTCAGATCTACCATTAATAATCTACCATCATCTAGCGTTTTGTATTGGCTGAGACGACCAGATCGCTACATCATCATGACGTCTTCCCTCCCTCAATCAGTCCGCTGTACTGTTCGAAAGACACCCACCCCAATCTCCCCACCTTCTCCCGATAGTTTGTTAGCTTCTATCATCACCAGAGCCGCAGGAATTCTAGTCCAATTACTCAATTTTCTGGAACTGATCAGTCCGGAGAGATGCGGCCCTCTGGAGTTTATCAAACATCTTCAAACATCGTGTCGGCAAAGTGTGTGTCTGGGGAATGAAGTGGCGGTCCTCGTCCTCAAAGTACATTTTTTTCAACGCAAAATGCCCGAAGAAAATGTATAACACTTCTTGATAAAGTTATGCCCATGTAGCAGGATTTGCGAGCCTTTGTTCTGTGGTTGCGACTCTTAGTGGGTCAGAAATTGAGAATAGTGAGTGGGAGGGGGGGGGGGGGGGTAAATACAGAAAGGTCTTGTAAGTTGTATCACCACCTACCTCTCACCGCTCAAGTGGTGATTGTCGTCAGAAGATTACCTGTATCTTTATCTGTGTCTGTATTACTGAGCCGCCATAGCCGCCTTTCCGCGTAACGTTCTAGCTTCATACATACTATAGGCTTCCTCGGCTGCTTATCATCATTTAGCACGTTTTGCCCATCCTTGTAGCAGTGCTTGAATGTCTAAAACTACGTTGATGAAGAGGGCTCTGTCTGTATAGATGGCAACAATATTCCATCTCTGTAGATTGAGAGCCAATAGTGTGATCTGTCTCGCGTTTCAGTCTGGAAAGTAACTGGCACTAGGTATGATATAACGTCCTTTGTATGATAAAGATGTGCGTGCATGCAGTTCTAACTGTACTTTACCGAACGAAACCGCCATGAGTTGACTAGCTGGACTGAGAGGGGGGTCACTCAAAGTTAAGGTCCTTTGTGGTTCCTTTGTGGCTGCTGGGTCTTGTTTTGAAAATTGAAAGAACAAGTCCGACTGGACTAAGACGTGGGCGTGGTACTATGAAAAACGTTCTTATTGCAACCTCGCAGATTCTTTGATAGAGTCTGGTGAGTGCTTCTATCCATTTGCCGTAATGCACGATAAATACCATTGGGAAACGGGCATGCCCATTAGAAATACCACTCCGCCACCTGAGACTTGACCTCGTTCAACTTTCTGTATTTACAGTGGATTAAGATGGTTTGAGCACGATCCAAGTGGCTATACTACACAAACCCCCGTCTTTTTCATTCTCCCCAGCCGAGAGGGTTTGCCATGTGATGACAGACACACACAGTAAGGTCCGGTTATCGTGTAAGCTGTCAGTGTAGTTTCAGTTGTATTTAATTAGAGGTTTGCAGAGAAATACTGACTGATTGCAGAAAGTAGTTCTGTCTGTCAACGTCGCTAATCTTCGTGTAAGCACACACGACCGACCTGTTCATCACCATGAAATGCAGTACGTACATTTACAAAAGAATAGAAAAGACATTTTGATTTTCCATTTCTGGTTACCTGTTGCAATAGATTTATGAACGTTTATCCCTACAAGATTTTCTCCATATCTATTGTCCACCTTTACTGAATGTCACATGGCTGTCCGTACTGTTGGTATTGTGTTGTGTTGTCGTGCATTGTGGCCCTCTGCCTCGATTGTGATTGTCGGTATCATCAAACTGATTCATCACATTACTCGTCATCTATAGAGGTGAATCGGTCACATTGATCATCCTTTACCAAACCTACAGTTTACCATTACCTCTATGAAAAGGTTTAGGTGTGTCTGTTTGTCTGACTGTGTTTCCTGATATTTGTTGTCAGCATAACTTTAGAACCTCTGGATGGATTGTAATTACATTTGGTATGTGGGTAGGTGTTGGGAAGAAAAACGTCAAGGTCAATTTGGGCCCCCCTGGTGTGTGACCGCGGTACTGCAGTAGAACTTCAAGTTTTTCATTCATGTTTTGAACACAGTTGGCATTTTTAGATCGGAATGCGAATGTGACGTGTCTTCATTTTGTTTGTCCTTCCCAAAACTCACCACTGTGGCAAAATTTTTCACAACAGCTAGTGGTCTTCCTTTTCCCGTAAACACCACACAGACACGCAAGCTGTGAGTTGACCTTGTTTACGTATCGAATCGCACAGGTCCCGCCGTTCTCGGTCCCAAGGTAGCTATGGGCTGTTGCCTGGGCGTGACCCCTCGTTCCCAGGGTGCGCCCACCTCTCAGAGGTCTGAAACGTTTGAGTAGGTTTGGTCGGTGAGTCGAGGTTTGGTTACGTGGTGGTCACTCGGCCCTGTCCACCCTTTCCACCGTGTCTAAACAATGCGAAGACCCGGTAGTCCGATACACCAACACAGACGATACTAGATGAAAGATTTAATCGGAAACATCTTTTGATGTCTCTGTTGCCATGCAACGTAGATCAACCTAGTATCGTCCGACTTCTGCCTCCGTCTGCTGTTCCACGATGTTTCAGCGTTTTCACAAACAAACTTATGATTCCTTTCTGGGTAAAAGACTACAGAACTTTTTCTTCTTTTGGTCGACATGTACAGTTGCTTCTATGTGGGCCATCATGTGATTGATACTGTCAGCTGGTAGGCACATTCCCGATGTTTTCCGCTTTGCTTCGCCTAAAGGTCGTGAAATTCATTTCACGGCCTGGATAAACTATTTAAGAGCTTTATCATTAGGATCAAATGTTTTCAGTGGCGGTCTATGAATCGCGATATCGGCTAGTCATTTTTTACAACGTTCTTTTGCTCGGTCTGTTTCCCTTGGAAATTCCTTAGCCCTAGGTCACAGACGTCAAACCATTTGTGCGCTTCTACAAACGAGGATACAAGAGGGATGTTTATTATTTCACTCCAGTCGAGCCATTTCCGTGTATTTCCATTGGGAGTGCCATGATACCACGGAGTCTAAATTTTCTGGCAGGTCTGAAAATGACTGTACTGTTGCGAACGTTCCAGGTTCCAAGCCAAAACAGTAGCACTTTACCAGAAACGACCTTGGATCTGACCATACATGCAGAAGTATACCTTTCTCGCTCCAACTTGAAGCTACTAGTTTCTTGACTTCTTGAGGCAAATGCACGGTGGTTTCAAAGCAAAGGACGATGTATTTTATAGAACATGTCTTGTCCGAAACAGTGGTTCAGTGAAGGCCATAGGGAATTCTGGCAGCTCCAGGGAACTGCGACTTCTTCAAGTGAGAAGGAAATGGCTGGAAGGGAAGGAGAGGCAGTTTTGGCTCGTCGCCCACTGGCTCCTGTCCAGGTGCACAACTCCCACCGGTGGAGCCTCGCAGATGTGCCGGTCACGAAACGAAAATAAGCTGCTCCGACTACAGAAATGTGTCCGTTGTGAACCTGGACGACGTCGTGGGGCGTATATTAACAAACTAACCACCCGGGTGGGGGCACTGAAACACAATCGTTCTGAGTTTGGAGTAGGACTGGTACGGTGCAGTCATCAAGCAGATGTTTAATTGGAAGGTCGTAGCATTTCAGTCCTACTTTTATGACACACCGCTACACAACACGACACCAAGCAGATGGTGGGTGGGAGGTCGTATCAAAACATTACATTTTCCACCTTGTTCTGTTCTGCTTTGCTCCTATAAAGTAATTTCTGTCACAGCAAAAAGAAAAGTTTTGATAGAGAATGAGACGCCCCCCCCCCCCTCCTTGGAGATTAGCTTCGCAAGGCTGTTGAAAGACATGACGAACCTTAGGGGATTACATTTGTGTAACGAAAGGCCGTAGGTTTATTTTAAATCTTACTTCTGACGATAGTCATGTTGTAATAAGTTGTGGACATTGGGATAGATCCAAACTGCTGGGGAAGTACTTTGTGTCAAACTCTAGCTGCGCAGACTAAATGACCGTGTCAACGGCTCAATAGGTGTACAAGGTACGCGCCACTGTAACAAAACGGTTTGCACGCGATGGTCGGGTATCTTGGTGCACTGTGTATTCCGATGTAAACGGGTTACGGAGGATTTAAGAGCACATTACCTATCAAATCCATGACCTTCGATTACACACTATATAACGAAAGGTGGAAATTCACCTGTAACGTTAAAGCGAGGTGAGAAAATTATCGTAAAAAGACTTCCCCGTTTTTCGCCCGTCCCGGTTTTCATTGGCATATACTTTGAAACCAGGTGGATCCTCGAATAGGCAGTCTTTGGAAAACCGCTTTGTATATAACCTTCTTGATCAACATGACCTAGATTTCAGCTGCTCATTTCCAAGCCTATATCTAGATTTGTTTATATTACAAGATAACGAAAAGAAAACATGACCTTTAAGAATATGAGGTGAGCAGTATCATTAGCGTGTTTACACCGTTCGTTGGGCAACAAAGTCAAGGCGGTCCCTCGCTGTTTCCAATGAGGTTATATGAGACCTCCTTGCTGTTTCTAAGACAGTCGCCAGTTCAATATGATATCTAAAATGTCGCCGTTTAGCGCAACTACCCGCCAGTGTTGTGACTGCTATGGCGGTATCAAACAGAGGGTTCAGGCATGAGGTATTTATGTTGAAAATGTCACTTGTTTGTGTTAGACCAATCTTTTGATCGGAATAATTGCAAAGTAAATAAACTCCTCCCAAGTGTTTCAATCAGTTAGTGATGTGACGTACCGTACTCGATTTGATGGTAACGCCTGATTTAATCGCGAGTTAATGTGGAATATGGGTATAATGTAAATCGCTTTAAGCCAAAAATAAGCACATTTTGTTCACCCATTACCTTCAGAACATTCCCGCCTCTTGCAGGTCACGTGACATACCAACTCTGAACAGAACCAGGCGATAGGCAAAGTACGAGTGAGGGGCGAAATAAACGAACATGCTATTTCGAACGGGCATTTAAAGTTTTGAGGGTTTTTTCACTTGTCGCCGTGAAACTTTGTCGGAAGGGGGGTCACCTAACCCTAAGTAAGAGTAGAAATATTCTAGAAACGAATAAGTCTGGTACCAGATGCACTGCTGCCATTCCTTGTGCTTCTCTGTGCACAGCTGACCCATCCGTTCGCTCCTTTGAGTTAAATACTTGCATATACAACTCCTCACAGAAACAAACTACGGATGCTTTACACGCTGCACCTGGACCCCCGGACCAGCCATCGGACCGTGTTCGGCTGCATTAGAGTCGGAACATAAAACACGAACCCTCTTGTAGCGAACTGCTCGGCCCGAATTATTCGGGGCGCGATCAAAGCCGAGCGGCCCTGCCTTCTTCTCATGACCTCCCGGAGTCAGATCGCTTTCTTCCCGAGTAAATTTCCTGTCTTAAATTGAGAAGACAGAAAACCGACGTCTTAAGGAATTAAGCCTCTGTCCTGAAGCACACCCCAGAACGACCTGTTTGTTGCGTAACGTGAGTGAAGTGGTCATTGAGGGACCATTTCAGAGGTTCTTCCTAATCCAATTCTTGACACTTTTCCCCTAAGTCACATCCTACTATCAGGAAAATGATCACTCTGAGAAAGTGGATTATAAAGTGGTAGAGTGGCATCGCCGTAAACTATAAATGAGGTGATTCTATCTGAAAATGTGACAATTTCCCAGAAAATGTACTGTGGCTTTCTGCCAAGATACAAGAAATAGGCTCACTAGCATCAGCAATTACAAAACCTCCACGGTTAGGTGGGTTGAATTCGTCTGCAGTCTGCCCCAAAGTAGGCCATTTTCCAGCAGACCTGGTGCAGCTGTGTACGGGACGGAGGAGGACGCGGTTGAACTTGTGTTTGTGCCGTCGTTACTGACCCGTCCCTAACAAACTATGGTGGTCCTGACTGCGCCATACCCTTCGTGCGTGCACCATGCACTCTGCATGGGCAAGATCAACCTGGATATGTTAGATGTTCATCAAAAAGACGCTGGACAAAATCCGAAGCCCCTCGTATCTTAATTAATTGGTTTAATGATTGGCCTTCCCTTAAACTATTCAGTACTCTTCCTAGCGATAATGTGACCCCAAACTGACCAACATGTGACCTGTCTAATTCCGGAGCTTAGAAAGAACAGGTCCCTTTCTTTTCACCGACACATTGGTCGCTTGCATTTAAGTCACGGTCCCGCAGTATCATCACTTGCTTTCGCTTTAAAGGTTTAAGGCTTTTTATATGATTCATTGTGCTGTGTGACCTCTAAAAGTTCGCTGAAGGTCGCACAGAGGTCACCCCAGTCTCACCAGTCTGGACTAGTGACCGCCAAGCGCCATAAATCACCTCAGACCTTGTGCATATCCCTCCACCTGGAAGTGTTTCCGTCAGACTGTGTTTCCGTCTTTCCTCCTTGTCATGTTCAATTGGGCTTGTCCTCCTCCTGTCGTGTATGATGTTTCATAAACTCAGCGTTAGTACATTACTGATGGTGGTTATATTTACCTGCCAAATAAATGACGTATGGTGGCTATGCTTTCTGCTTGATAATCAATATGATTTAGTCTTTGTGCGGGCGTCCTTTTTGGCGTCACTAGGTCTTAGCCTGCTATGATGTCCGTATGAACCGTAGAAATGATTCAAAATCTCATTGCTGTTCTTTTCGAATGGCAAGCTAGAGTATTGAAAGAAGAAGTGCGTCTGGTATTGTGGGAACGTGGGTGGTGTGTATATCCTGAGTCTATGAGTGGCAGTGGTTAAGAGGGACAACTTCGATCTGTCAATCTTTAAGATAGACGTAAACGAACTGTCCCTGTGTAGTAACGAGTCTTGGCAGGACCAAGCGCTTGCAGCACTGATCGTTCATCTTGTGGGATTCTCCAGTCCGTGCCAGTATGTGGAGAATGTTGCAGAATAACCGCCAACTATCTCCAATGGACAGCAGACCTGAGTTTGTCTGTCTGTGTCAGTTTCCTTGTCCAAAAGCATCTTCGTCTTTTAGTCGACATATGTTTTGTTGTTTCAGTACAACACTGAGTGAGAAATGCTGAAAAAATGCTTCAGAGCCGGACGAGGCGGGGAATGATAGTTGATGACACTCGAGAAGATCTTGGATAGCAGCTTTTTGCTCCGTTGCTTAGACACTAAGCACTTTGTATTCACAAATGGGAGTTAGGGCCGCAACCTCAAACTCTGTTGCTTGGCTAATGAGGGAGCGTGACAGGGATGTGCCGGTCCGGCATTGTAACCTTCCACACCCTAAAAGTAAGACTTATCTTTGATATGCAAGATACATCTTTAGTGAAACTATGCTGGATATAAGGGACTTTATGTTAACATTTCAATAATGATATTTTTGTAGTTCTACATCTTGTGACTTCAACCTTATTCAACAACCTCAACCTGGTTGCCAACAGAGATAGACACGTCCATTAAATGTACACCCCTGTCAGAAGCAAAGTTCTTCAGGTCACTCACTGACACTCCTCTAGAGTAACAAGTATCGCCCAATTTCCAACCTGAGTAGGCTGCAGCATTCGGCTATCTGGCTGTTGAAGACAGAGGTGCTTTGACGAATGCTCCAGGCAGTATCTCGGGACTGAACCACATCATTGCCAACTGAATCCCCTTTGCGGTCGGTACTGTCTCTAGTTGGCATTTTGCGGTTCTTGTGAAATAACCACATTCTTACACGTATTCGAAAGCCACAGCTGCTTCTCGGTGGAATGAAAATGTACACCTGAAGTCTTTGTGTTTGGAAAAGGTGATTTACGTGCCCCTCTGGAGGTCGCTGCAGAACTGGAAAGTAACCCACGTCAAAGGTCTAAGGTGATCTATAATGCCAAGCAGTTCAGTGCTGAAGATCTCGTAACATATATTCTTTTAATGGTTTATCATTGTGGTTGAGGAGTACACATACCTGATGACTTCGACTCTAATGGAGAAACTTGTGGATCATTGATTACTAGGATTCCGAAGTTCCAGGTACACATCGTACCATCAGTGATCACCTTCATGAAGATAAATAGACCGGCTTAGAAATGTCGCCATCTTGGCTCCAGGGTCATTTGACTGACCTTTGATGGACCTTCATCATTACGAGGATCCTTAGCTCTAACTTGAAACATCCCTCTTAGTTTATGGTATGCTCTTAATCTCGAAGCTAAATGGTCAGCTTAAAGCAACAAAAATGCAGCTTGTAAGGAGTGTGTCTCAAATAGTACCCGCTTTCTCTCTTTCACTGTCTCTCTGTCTCTCTGTCTCTCTCTCTCAAATGAAAATGTGGCCATTTAGAAAGAAATGTCTCAATGTGTATCTTTAGAATCAGGAAGCAAGCAGCTGTTGTATATTGAAGCTTCGGTGGGTTGCTTGAATTAAACTTACATTTGATAAATGTTACTATTTATCACTGTCTTTCAGGTGACGTAAACAGGAAAGAATCCGTCATTCCCACGCACTTACTTCATGCCTGCTATGGACTGAAGTTGACGTCATGTTGTCATAAGAAAGCAAAGTTTGATGAAAAAGTCCACATTCAAACAAATAGGTCACCATGTCCAGGTCAAATGTGACATTCGTTCGCTGTTCTCAGTCGTTGTCAACAGTGTTGTTGCTCAAAACAAAATAAAGACAACATTTGTACCATTTGATTGCATACATGTGTATGAAATAGAAATAAAACCCTTAAAATGGTCGTGCTACGGACCAAAATGACGACATTAAGTTGTGACTGATGCCACTTGTCAATCAACGTCACATCTCACGAGAATTCAACGACGCGACAGCTTGGCCGCGCGCCGCCATTTTCCCGACCATGGCAGATTGATTTAACTGCCCTGCCAGTTTGAATTATTCTCCCCAAACTCCGGAGTTTATTGGAAGAGTCAGCTAGCATGCCTGGCCATATCCAGGGATCGTGAGCGCGAGTACTGGACTAGGGCGGCTGATTTATCAATACCGAATGAGACAACTTCTCTTCCCTTTATCTCATAGTTGTGATGTTGGGGCTATTGGCAATACCATTAAGGCATCCAATCTAAATATAGATCCGAACACACATCTGTATCACTCAGCCTATTCACGGTCATTATCACCTTCTGAATCTGTATCTCCAAGAAACAATTCTTGAGAGAGTGTAATGACCGACATGGATCTTGTTTTAATTACCGCAGAGCTACGTTATGACATACTCGACCAGAGAGTTCGTTGGGTTGGTCTTCTCTTCGAAAGTCGAACGCTAATGATGGACACATGTCAAATGAGAACAGATGTAGGTCAGCAATTTCTTTGGTTACCTGCCATGGACAGAAAGGAGGGCAAAAAGTGGCTTCTATTTCAAGTCGTATTTCTTTACAAAAACAGGTGCAGCGTTATGCATGATACACAGAAGAGTGGGCGGCTGTAAGAGTTGTAAACTAGCCTCTAACTTCCACCATAGCAGCCAAGTCTTTTCGTCTAAAGCCCAACAGAAGGAGGTGACTTCCTTTTATTCAAAGAGACATACAGCAGCGATTTGTGATTTTAATGAGCGCCTCGCTTGTAGGGTGCATTTCCTCTTACCGGTTGGGTGCTTAGAGGTCACGGGGATAGGTCATATCCTCAGACAGAAGGTGCAGGGGCCATACCACGGTGGATGATTCCGTGGCACAATGATGGACATTTTCTACAGACGTACACATGCTTCTGTTGATGGGGATATCTTTTCTTTCACGGACCCTGTGCCGGGGATAAGGTATAAATTGGCACGATGACAGAGCTGACCCACCCACCTCTAGCCGCCCCTATCACGCCAGGGCATCACGCGATCTTGCCCGGACAGTCAGCTGCCCTGACCGCCCTTGACTCCAACTGGGTTGCCTCATCCCTGATTGACACAGACATGCCCGTCCCTGTGAGATTCCTTCTTGATACCTTGACCTTTCTCGATGTCTTGAAGACTATGTTCCACTATGTGAGTTCCCTTGTGTGGATATAGATGGCTTTGTTTTCGCACAGCAATTGATAAGACAGGCTTTGGAGTGATACAGTTATGAAAAGAATCCGATCGGCAAAGCTCTTAAAACACGTTTATGTTAGAAGAGTAATTACTCCTCTAATTCTGTCTAACTATATCTGCCTTTTATGTCAGATTCCTTACACAGAATACATTGACTGAAAATCTCACAGAAAAACGTTAATACCATAATCAACAACTGGCACTATCTAACGGTAGCTGTTGTACCAAAAGCCACTGTTTCCCACCAACAGAATAAAACTGCAGACAGCCTTTGTAATTATATATTGATTCAGACATCTCTGCCAACTTTATTTCAACCAAACTACCACCTTGCGTCCTGCTATGGTATCAATGGCCACTTCTTCAAACTGCCCTGTCTTATATCATTCAGTTGTATCACATGTGTATACCTGTCTTGTGTCCGACTCGTGGCCTAGCTCTAAGTACACCTCGAATGGTGTTCATTGTTTGTACCTAATTGAGAAAATTATGTATAGTGAAAATTAAACATTTTTGGCATAGTGTTATTAGTTAAACAATAAAGACTACCATTACTGTTAATTTGATTTTAATTCCCAGAGTTACAAACCAACAGAAGATGTGCAGAACACTAACAGATGAACACTGTCTTAATGGCAATGTCATTTTGAATGAGTGTGCTCCTCTCAGAATAACAACTCTTTCTCCACCATAGTTCAGTCGTAGCCAGTGCCAATGCAGCTCGCATTGCCTGTTCATGTTTCATGTAGGTGTTTTTTGTCAGGTGTATTCTGTAAGCTGACAAATCCTCTCGGCAACATAGCAATCTCAGTTTACGTGCAGCACGTGGCTCTGTCAATTTCCCACTAACAATTCGTGCATCACCGAATCCCTATACGATGTATTCAGCCGTGCTTTTCGCTCCTTTTACCCGTTTAAGTTTGTCAGAGATCCGTCCTGGTGGATACAGTCTGGAGGATCATATGGATTGTTGCTGCCTGGCTGCTAGGCAACGAGGGGCATTTCCTCCTAAAGGATTGACCCTCAAGGTTAAAAACTCATGACTGAATTATCTCTTTAACAGTTTGGGACGGGTTGTCACTTCTCTTGTCATCCTAGGTTAGCGCGCAAGAAAGACGTTTTCTTATATGGCCGGAAATGCTAGAAGTCGTACCAATGATGTCAGTTAGCTGATGCTTGAATGGAAGGCCTTCATTGCGTCCTCGTGTGCTGTGGGCTGAGTTTAGGTCGTTGTAATAATAAACCGAGATGTCTACTTGTGTTTAAAGGAATAAAGGAATGCATGAGATCATCATGTACCAATTATGTAACATTCTTCATAATCATCAATAGCTTACATAAAGATAGAATATGTCATCAGCTTCTTGCTTTATCGTGTGATAGTGTGTGGTTAAAACATGTTACTTCTCTTGTATAATCAACTATCCCTCTCTTGGTTTCAACCTTACCCCTGGTTTGGTTTGGTGTTCTGTATCCAAATACAGTAGACCTGTTCTCCGTATCCCTTACTGAACCCGGTCGCCATCTCCTAGCTGGTGTCTTCTCCAACTATCCACAACATTCTCTTCTCCTTCCGTCATCCAAACATTCCTGTAACAAGTACGCCATGTTACAAAGACAGTCGGTCGGTAGCTTCACAACAAACACGGCCTGTGGTGGTTCCTGACCCCAGTAGCCCACCGGCAGCGCCGACAGATCCTGTGTATCCGGAGACTTACGGGGAGTTTGCTTTGGAAGGGCAGTTTTTAGGCAGCAGGGACGAACGTTGCCAATACCAGATCTTCAAGCAGATCCTATGTTAGGATATGATAGTATCAAAAGCTGGCAAAAAACCGAACCCGGCCAAGGAGTATGCATTGGCTACAATTACAGGTACATTGGAGACGTGTAGCCAATAAAAACTTTGCTATCTTTTGATACTATGTTATGCTACCGTAGGATCTGCTTGGAGATAAGCCAATACCGCACATATTAATCATATATTGGAGACTAGGCAAACATTGCTTTGAGCCAATTTTGGAGTAAATTCAATTCTGAGCAAAATTTGGGCAGCCATTTTATTCATTTATCTGCTATTGGCCAACGTTTGTGACAATCATGTTCGTGGAGTCTTGATATGTTGTTTTAAGATACATCTATGATGTTTACTGTTTTACTCCATGTTTTTCGGTTTGGTTTGGAAATATAAATGTGCTGTTTGAATAAACACACATGGCATGAATTGTCTCAGTTCGCTGAGCAAAAATTTAGCTGGCAATGCCCCCACATTCAACAACTCGAGATATGCAACAACGAGACAGGTACCGTCTCGGCTTGGCACTGCCATGACCGGGGCACAGATAAGTGTACTGAGCAACAGACATCCAGTCATTAATTATGTCAACATGTCACTCAACGTCATTTTCTATTCCTTCAGCTTCTTATGCAGCCCAGATGTGTTGGACATATCAAGTAATGAGTAATCTGGTTTGAGGACAACGTTTGATGGATACCCCCCCCCCCCCCCAAAAAAAAACATGGCGGCGATGCACTACACTGAGCGATGCGAACCCTTTGAACTTGGTGGAGGTCGTTATGACCTTGGTAACCTGGGTTGTTTCTGCAGACTTTAGAGTTCATCCGACCTTCATTAGTCACCTAATCGTCTGTGTAATGAGCTAATAACAGGGTGGAGTTATGTCTGTCTGATAATAGAAGACCAGCTGGGACGATTTTCCTTATCAGTTCTTGTCTCTTGTCTCGGAATTCCGTTCAACCTGCCAACGTTTCCTGCCACCTCTTTCCTGGGTCTCCTGCTGCTACAAGTACCAGGATGTACGGCCACGGTGTGGCCATTTCTTACCTCAGACCTTCCTGTGTAATCAATTACTTGTTGTCCAACGACTGTCGCCTTGTACTGTTATGACGTCATAGGTGAAGGACTCATGTGGTAAATTTAGTTTATAGTGGGAAATTTAATTTGAAGAAAAAAGATGCCATAACATGCTACATAATAGTTTGGGGCACAGAAGTACTTGCTTCTTTTGCTTTTGTTTTGTACTGTCGAAACAGAACATAGCAAGGGCATTGCCATTAACCTGTTGAACGCCGCATCATTTTTTCAGTTCATGATTAAGGCTCCCTTGATATTTAGCTTGGTATCCAGCTTTGTTCGAAAAACAGACCAAAGATCAAACAGTATTGGCTGTTTTTCAACACCTGTTTATTCTCGCGTAACGCTAGGGGTAACATTTCAGACACGCCTTGCCCAGCAGCAATTTGACTTACGGCACCTTCCTTCCCCAACCGCCCCCTCCCTCCCCCTCTCTGCCGCAGCTGGAGAAATAATCCGTCAATATATTTGTCATCATCGGTAAGACGGTCCTCCCTTCTACTGTGCACCAGTCTGCCGTATACATGCCGTCTATCCTCTCCACCACCTAGCTAGAACCAAATGCATTTTGTCGACACTTCCTTTCGGATGCACCATTACACGGCAAAATAAACCTTACACGAAGACGGAAGCTGTCCAGATTACCAGACGTGGTGACAGTTAGGAACGGACCAAGAGGCTTTGGTGTATGCTTGTCTTTGTGTATGGCATTGTGCTAGAATGAGAAGAATCTTATCCGATCCTTTATAGCCCAAACCGAAAGTCTCTGTACTATTGTCCTGTCAATGTGTTTTGGATGTGGTAAGCGCCGCTCAATTAAACAGCCTTGTGTTTGCGGCTAACCAATGGCATGTCCGAAGGGCCTGTGTGGTTACCTGAAACATTCTGCGCCCGAACGCCTGCTGAAGTTCATAAGATCTAACACGACGCAAGCAAAATGTAAGAAACAGATGCAGCTCTCCAGCTCACCAGCAGATGTTTTCTTGACTTTGATAACTCGTTCAAGTATTGGAAGTGATCAGAGTTTCCCAGTGAACGTGTTTTGGCTCACAGAAGCTGTTCTACGTGAGTGATGACTTCCCTTGAGGGAAAGATTAAATCCTACCGGTTTGCAGGCGGTGACCTTGGTTTTAAACGTCTCTAAAGTTCGCCAAAGAGATGTTTTCTATTCCCAGCAGTTAGATTTTCGTGACTTGAGGACGATAAGCTGTTCCGGGTGCCCGAACTAACTGCACCACACCGTCAGAAGGCAGGATATTAACGGTGATGTGCGTAAGGTTCACTTCGAAAACACTTACTAGACATGGTACACTTGAATGCGGTGCTTGAGTTGCTCACGCCTTGTGGAGGACGGCCCAGTCAAGAGTTCAAGTGCAGCCCATGACTCTGTGTTGACAAGTAATCTTTCTGCCAGCGTGCGGCCAACACCTCAATTTCAATCACACATCCTCCTACAGACTTTTGCGACACATTGTCACGTCACGGGAGGGGTTCTTCCAAGACGAGAGTCAGAACACCACCTTCTTAGACTTCTCTTTGAACTCTAAGAATTGCGGTGATCCTCTCAACATATGAATTACCTAGACTGAGCTAGCTTGTCCAGTTCCACTTCTCCAGACTGAGTCCAGTGTCGCCTGAGTAGAAAACCTGCTTGTCTTAGCAAGCTTTAAAGGATTGAAAAGGGAAAATGATCTTTAAAGTTCATTAAAACATGGCGTTTTGTACGATTTCCTCCGTTGACGATGCACTTTCGGTAGCTATAATCTGTATTTTTTGTACAGTGATCTACAATGGCGTCGTGATACGAATGAAGCGTCACTTGTTACATACTTGCTTATTATCAAGAGTGTTATAGCGAAAGTAGAGAAATACGACGACTTCCATCGATGCCGATCGCGAAGAATGTGCTGACTTCTTGAAGTATACAAGGACAATTTCACCCCTCCTTGAACATTGTCGACCTTGTCCACTTCCAGATGCCAGCGAGCCTGATCAACCTTTTGGTCTCCCCCTGTGGACAAACCAGTTGGAAGTACAGGTTCCTAATTGGAGACCTTGGTTACCAATCTCCGTTCTGTGTGTACCCGGCATTGGGTACCCTTCCTCTTGCAGGCTTCGTGTTGCGCTGTAAACCTGAGTTTCAATCCTGAGCCTCTTGTTTGTGTCGGTCTCTCGGCTGTGACGTCGGCTGGCAGACCTTTGCCCTGGCCGATCCCTAGGAACACATGTCCCCGCCAGTCGGCCTGATCCTACACGGTGTATGTCACGGGGTGAGCTAAGGCACGTTTCCACTCGCTTTATTGGATTCTTGGTGCACTTCATGTGACAGGGTCAAAGACTTAGTATCAATCATGTTAAGGGTGGAGGATTTTAAAGGCAAGGGACAAAAAAGAGGTGGATTTCCAAGCGGTTGTCTTTATATCGCTGTGCAACGAAGTTAGTGCGGGAAGAACCTCAACTAAAATTGAGGATAACACCATTGTGATTCAGAAATAGCGATATTACGAAACAAACGAAGACATTGCATTGGGTAGCTTGAACTCAGGACTAACGCTTTTTTCTTGACAGACCGTTACACTGACTCTTTACCATCAGAAGATCACCAAACTAATGTAAAACATGAGGAGGCCTGTGCTAGTAAAAACCGTTACATTCCATTTGCTTTAGTGGATACGTGGGTGCTGTCTGATGCCGTCCTGTCTTGGGTGACATCCTTCGGAGACTCAAATCCTAACCTGAAGGTTGGGAATTTAAGATTGGCTTGAACAAATAGATGCCCAAATCCTAGCATAAGACAAGAAGTTTAAGTTTTTTTTTTTTTGAAATACCATGATGAAATACCAGGCCGGTTGCTGTTTGTGTTGACGCCCTGACATCTTCACGGCCCGGGGCACCTTCACGTTATTACTAAAGTATCGTTTGTGGCGATAACTTCATCTCTCACGCTGTAGCACGTCAGCTGGCACACGCTCGGATATCAATCACGTGCCCTGGCGTCAGGACTCCCACTCGGGTTGTTCTGGTCCGAGGTATTCTTAACTTTCTCCCAGTCGGTCGGCAGCCAAAATCCGATCCTCACTCTCTTCACAGAGGAGATGAATTGTGTCTGAAGATGTCAGCGGTCATGGTCGAGACGAACAAGAACTTTTTACTATCGCAAGACGTACGTGGCTCTACCGTTTTGGTACAAAGACTTACAACACCAAGTCCAGCTGTCTGTCACTCGTATGCATCTAAAGCACAGACCTTCCTACAACTATCAATTATAGGAGCAAATATACAAAAGAGCTCCGACGTACACCCTCTGATGCCCCATAATTTGTAGCAGTATAATTGAAACAGAATTCTACAAATGCTCATATCTAAAAGGTGAAAACGGAGAGTGACCCTAATTTTCCTCAGGGTATGCGGCTATATGTCGTCTGTCTAGTTGCCAATCATAAACCAAAAGCAGTTGCACCTGGCCCTGTAGCTGACGAAGATTGTTGTGTCGAAACCATGGCTTGCAGTTGTAGATTATAGCCCTGGGGTTAGTTTTTGGGAGGTTTGGGCGCTCAAGGGGTGATGGCCAAATGCCATGCCTACCTTTTCCCACGGATTTTTGTTCCTCGTTCTCACAATGTTCCTTTCTCAGTTACACCAGTCAGGTTGTGATCTCTGCCCATATAAGGAAGTCCTAGGTTTCTTTATGGGCTCAAACAAGTGGGAAGCCCTGGGCACGAGTGCCACGAGTGCCAGAGGCTATGGGAACGAGCTCTATAGAGAGTGATATGTAGACGTCTGTTGGCACCGTCACATGTATCATTTGGACGACCTTTCTGCTTACGACCTTTTCTTTCTTTCCGCCCCCTCCCCTCCTCTGCAATAGGTAATATAACAGTTCTTCTGCAAGGAGATTATTCATTGTTTTGGCATTGGCTTTTAAACATGCGAAATGTACAATTCTTTTACTATGAACTAGAATTGGACCCTAGTAATGTACAAATCTTCATTATCTTAACAGATTTTAGTGGTGACATGAACACCATTGTCTTTGCCGGGTCCGTCCTGACACAGTTAGGTCATGTTCAGAAACAGATCACCTTGTCAACCGAGTTGCCCGTGCCCCCAGATGCCCTGTCGGGAAGCTTCAGGACGTGCCGAGATTGATATGAATTAGGCAGAAGATGGGATTACCTGTGGGGGAGCTTCAATCCGGCTTACCGTAATCCCACCAGGTGTCTCTGTTTTGTTGGAAGTTCGCGTGTTGCCGTGCAATCTCTTCCTTAGCCCTAGTGGCCTGTTTTCTTACTCTCCAAGCAGATCCTACGGCAGCAAACCCTTAACCTTGTGTTTGTTTGTGTGGAACCCTTTCCATGTAGAATTTATCGGCCGGCTCCTGTTAAAAGAACAGATGAAAGAACTACTCTATCAGCTGTACGCCCCTGGCCTGGATCTATGACAGAGGACAAGGGTAGCAATCAGATTATCTCACTCGCAGAACTATCATCGCTCTCTTAGGAACCGACGCCGACATGATTTGTGAAGAACGTCCACATTCAGGGACGTAAATAAGTTGTACTTAGGGGAACGGACTGTCGTTTTCAGGTCTCACACCTACGTGCCATGCACCAGACCACACACGACAGCTTTTATTGCGAAAACTGTTTATGAGGGCGGCAGCTTTACACGTCTGGAAGTTCAGAACCAGACCGTGTGGTTCGGCAATGTTTGTTTTGTGACAGTTACGTCAGAGCCACTTTAAATATGTTTCTCTTATCTTGAGAAATCGTTTGTTGGAGTTGTCGACACTCGGTTTATTTAAACATGGCGGCCTAATATTTCCGTATTTACAAAGAAGTGCAAGATAACGGAGGCAGGGTCTTTAATCACTACACGCGCAGCTCAGATTCTGAGAGCGCTGGAGAGAATGTCGAGGAACAGCAGTTTCTTGTAGCTTTGATTCAAAGGAATAACGTATACTGTTTTACATCTGTGAAAACGCTCAAGGCCGGTTGCAGTATCTGGTACCGAAATTGAAATATCTGACCTTTCCTTTAGAATGTGTCTGACCCAAAACGATCCGGCCAACTCTCCAGGTGCTTTGGGCCACGTAAATGCACCGAAGCGTCATTGGCAGAATTCTTGTGGAAATGTGAGAACTGTCACCATAAAATTACAACGTTCAGAGATCGGAAACCACCGTCGTCAATAGGCAGGCTGTAGTTATCCGTTTGAATACGTATCCATACCGATACATTGTCTTCCTAATCTTAATTAAAGATGCCTGTTGATGAAGTTGACTACAATCGATCCCACACCTTTCGGTGCCAAACAAAGTTGTGCCCAATGGCCAAACGCACGGCCGTCATGCCAAGGCCAAGAAAGCCCTCGTGCCCAGGTTAGGAATGCCCTCGTGCCCAGTGCCCTGTATACCCACCAGTCTCAGAAGTGCAGTTGAATGATGACCGCAAGTTAACCTGTCTGACCTTGCCTGGTTCCAATCAAGCGGGAAAATCCGCACCTCTCACCAAACGTCGTCTGCAGAGATCCCGCGGGTTAGCTCGGCTCTTAATGAGAGGACTTCATGCGATTAAAGCGCTAGAAACTGTATCAGCTGGGCTGGTATGGTGACAGCAGAGGCGAGGAAAAGTCTGGTTTAGATTCGACAGGACTTTTCCAGAGCCCTGTAACTAATGCCCCGGTTTAGAACATATTTGTTGTACTCATGGATAGGCGAATGGGGAGGGGAGGCTTTGACATATGTAGTATACCTTTTATAGGTCTAAATCGTCAAAACTCTTTACAAGCCTAAGGTCACGAAACTAGGATTTCGTACCAAACCGTAAGAGGCTTTTCTTTACATCGTTAATAATATTTAGTCTGCAATTCATCCCCTGAGATTCGCACAGACACTTTTATTGATAACGTGACCAAACTTTGGTCTCAAGGAACCCTCCAGTGCCTTTATCTAGTCTTATATCAATCCCATGATCTTCACGTCACTGTCTTGGAACTATGATAAGTAGTAGACTACTAGTAGCACTGTTTCTCTATTTCAAAGAGATCAAATGGTCCCTTTTTTCTCTTAAAGAAAATGTCCTTGTACGTTTTACTCCACGTAACAAAGCCAGATGAAGGGCTGTTAGAACAAGAGATCACTTCTAGGCACTGAACTAAGTTGGTGAAAGACATTGGTGGGTGACTATATTCCTGGGAGACTTGAAGTCTTGTAATTGTGTGTTTCATTCGAGAGGAAAGACATAGACTTGTCAGGGAGAATACGGATTCCATAACTTTTCAGAACGGACCGTGGGAAGAAGCTGTTGCTATAAAACGACTTTGAGACTGGTGTGGTATATGGACAGTGAAATGATGTGAGCTATACGAGAACCAAGTGGTTACGAGTTACATATGCTAGGACTGAAACACCATATTCCTTAATCGTCTCCACCATTCATATCAATGAGGGAATTCTGCTGGTCAGTCTAAATCGGCTTTTCAAACCTCTACCCCCGGTGAAGACCGTCCAGTCCGTCTCAAAGCTTCAAATCTGTGAAAATAAGGGTTGTTTTGCCAGGCGCTATCCCTACATCCCTCAGTGTCACGAACACACATGGATCGCGTGACCTTCATAGGACTTTATGTGAAGCCGGTCCATTTTGTTTGTCTTTTGGCATCGTTAACATGTAACAGCGTCCAGTTCCTCGGTGTTAAAAGAGAATTCAAACCAAATGCACAATCTAGTCCAATCCATCGTCAAGTCTATGAATGTCACGCCGCGCCCGGCCTTGCACTTGTCTGATGTGATTTAAACGCCACCTGGCGGTTTTATCAATTTTACAGGCTTGACTTGGTCGCATGACACCCTAGGTCTAGCAAGATGAAACTGATGCACAATAAAAAATTTCGTCACTATTTCTGTCGCTATTGTTAATATTTCTTTCAATAATCTCTGGTTGAAACTCTGCCCTTCTTAACTGAATCAAGTATTGTTATGGATACGTGGCATTGGGATGTGACGTAAGCAAAGAGTTGAGATGGTCGGAAGTCGGTATCGTCGCCCGTCTCGATTTTTATTTCAGTGTTGTGAGTTTAGCTTCCACAATGTATTGGGAATTATATTTAGATCATGAGAAACTGAACACGCGAAAAGTCACATCAATTAATTACCCCATGCCTGTGTCATTGTTTCTATGCCATTTGTGTTATTATGCTGTCCCATGCTGATATAGCCTGGATGCCAGACTGTTTCCAGGGCCTATACAGCCCAACCCCTCGGCTCCAGGGCCAATATGCCCCCAAGAAAATTATTAAGCAGCACCATTATCAAGTTAGACACTGTTATTGTTATTTTTGAAATCGGTTCAGGGTTTGGTATCCTAATTCTGATGATGTTTCTCCCCCTGTTTCCCGCAGGTCTGTACATGGCGCGGCAGGGTCAGGAGGCGGAGTTCGCCGTGACGCTGCGGGACAGGGACGGGGAGCAGTGGCGCAGGGGCGGCGACGACATGAAGGTCGACATCATCGAGAAGAACAAGAACGCTAAGTGCGTCCAACTGAGGAAATGTCCAGTTTGATTATTAGATAATGGACGTTGCAATGTTGTATTTTGATCAGTCACTCAACCCTCTCTGAAGTACACGCAACCGATGCTTCAGCCGATTTCAGAAAAATTAACCCGTGACCTAACAAAAAGGGTGTCTAAAAATGCATCAAATAGTACACTTGACTTGTGTGTATTGCATGTCACAATATTTCGAAAATTACTCCCACTCTTGTCAATAAGTGCCTTTCATAAAGTGAAGAAGCCTTTACCTATGTACACCCATTTGTTCATGTCTAACTCAACATTCATTGAAGACGCACATTAGTCTTCAAAGTTTCATATCCCCTTCCCCACTGGTCACCTTCCAATAGATAGCGACGACCCTTAAACTTATGAAGACGAATTTCATGTCATTTGGGAGGGGGGCCTTGTATCGACAGTTCACAAAACATAACTGTCAAAGAAGTGTCAAAGTAGTGAAAGGTGTCTCTCTCCTTCCCCGCAGACTTCTGAGATTCCCCTGGCTGAGAAAAAGGTGAGCGATCGCGCGAATAGTGGGGGTTTGGACGTTGAAAAGGTGGGGGTCCTCGCAAATGTATGGGAGTCGGTGAAGAGGACCCTGAGAGCTGTTCCAAAGGTTTCCGCTAGATGGGGAGGCAGCAACTTCTTTTCCAACCACTTTTCATTATACGTACTACTAGTATCTTACTTTCTGTAATCACCTTAAGCCTCAATCATTTTTTTTGCCCAATCCCTCGGTAAATGTTTGGAACATCCCTAATGATTTGATAAAATTCCAAGATGCTGTTTCTCAGTTAAAGGATAAGAATTTATAAGAAATATCTGTTGTTGCAGGTGTAACAAGGTGGTTATATCCGACCGGCTGGACGGGAGTTTCCACGTCGCCTACACGGCAGACGAGTCCGGACACTACCTGGTCAGCGTTTCAGTAGGGGGGCAACATATACAGGTAGCGTAGATGTTGATTAAGGGGGTGCTGGGTATTTGCATCCACGTGATTATTATGAAGTTTACCGTCCGCCATGTTGGTGGGTTAAAGACACGCCGTCTAATGGATCTACCTTTCCGCGCGGCAACATGCCGCCACGCTCAACACACTGAATTCGCATTTTTTATGGTTATCTTGATATTTTAGAATGCATTGAATAATTTACTAATTTTTACTAATTGTTCTTCTATCATGCTATAGGGCAGTCCTTTCACGGTCTCAGTAAAGCCGAAGTGGAGATCTCACACCGGTGTTTTTCACTGCTGCACGTTTTGCTCCAGCGGGGGGAACAAGGACATCAGCTGTGGGTGCGGTGGGACTGTAACAGGTACTGGTCTGTATTGCGCTCATCTGTGTTTGTGTGCCTGCGTGCGCGCGTGCGTGCGTGTGTGTGTGTGTATGTGTGTGTGTGTGTGTGTGTGTACGTATGTGTGTGCGTGCGTGTGTGTACGCGTCTGTGCGTGTGTTTGTGTGTGTGCGCACGTGTGTAATGTTTTAACAATATATGGTGAGTACTGCCTTTCAATTTGATACCAGCCTTTTACCGTTTATGGCAAGGAATACCCCCAGGAATTTTCGAAGTACAGGGTGTCCATACATTCATGAAATTTTACTGGTCGGTGACTTACGTTGTCTATTTGCGTTGTTACAGGTGGTTACAAAGGTTGCGGTCACGGACATATTGGGCATCCTGGGAAGCCCCACTGGTCGTGCTGTGGCTCTACCGAGGAGAAAGCTGAGTGCACACGGCCCCCCTCCATCAGCAAACACGTCACCGTCTGAGCTCTGCGCATGTGCGCGTTCGACACACCGCCATCTTGTTTATGACATTTAACCTTGTTTGTCCGTACCTCTAACATTCTGTAATTTGTAAACTTAAGTTACTTTTGAGTCACATAACAATGTTTTCTAATAGACACGGTTAGCTAACCTTTTTATCCCCGATAAAACAAAGGGTCTTGTGGGTATTATCCTGAAGTAGAATGACCAAGGTTATGGATTTCAAAGTTTGATGTATTGTTGAAAGGAGTAATGAAGAGGCAAGTGATGGTTGTAGTCCCTAAAAAGTTGTGAATATACGTATCTGTACGAAAAAATAGTGGGGAAATTGCTCGAGTGAAATTCTTCTCCATATTAGTCACTACTACTTTTAGATAAATGTGTATTTTATCGCTCAATATCTTCTACTCATCGCGTACTTTTTGACGGACAAGCAATAACATTTTGTTGTGATTCTTTTGCTTTTAAATTTATCTGTTTAATATGTATCCATTATCTTAAGTACGGCGAAATATTGATTACATCGCTACATATTAAGATACAGTCACAGGAGTGGATTTCAGGCAACGATATTGTATATATTTCAATCTGCTCTTGATGCACAGTACTATATTCGCTTACCTCTAACAGATACTAGCGCAATCTGAAGCTACTGAAATTCACTTACATTCCAAATGTTGAACTATATGCTAAGCAGAAGAGCATAACTGTGTTATAATACACATGAGAAACTTAGCAGAAAAGTAAAGTTCTCCGATCATCCGGGCTTTGAAATTGGTACTAAATGCCACTTTGCTATATGTAGGTTCTGAATACTATTCTTTGAGATTGTGTACATATATTATTTGGCGTAAAATACTACTTGTTCATAACGTCACACATTTTGGATGAATTTTGTGGTGATGTTAACAAACGATGTGGTTCATCCGGACTAGCTTTGTGACAGTATTGCGAAGTTTAACATGTGATGAACAGACCTGGAGAGTGCAAACGAAATCTTGTGTACAGGACAGTATGAAAATTATGACAATCAACAGTGATATAAGACATATGCTGAGGCTAGATTACGACATTGCTTTCTACCATTGTCAATAAAGTTATATTTGCTGGCTACAAGCGTTGAAGTCTTCTTTATATGCTTTTCCCGCCAATATCACGCTACAGCCTATGCAGACCAAGACAAAGTGTTTCTGGCTACAACAATAACTTTCCAATGATTAAGTTAGCTATCTCTTCTCTTGTAGTTTCTCGACTGTTAGACTTAGAGTGACGAAATGTAGTTTCTCAAACATCAGAGCGACAGCCGAATACAGCTTTCGCCTAACCTCGCTCGCCAGGCACAATCCCAGTCTTAGCCTCAAGCAAAGCCGATCCATCTGGCTGGGCGTGCCTGAGGCTAAGGCCGGACTGCAGCCTGGTGAGCGAGGTTAGCTGTCGCTCTACTGTTTGAGAGGCTATATTTCTGGATGTACGGTGTATTTGCCCCTGCAGTGTTCCTTTGGAATTCCCGCCTGTTGGCAGCTCCTGTCAGCGGGAATCTCGTGGAAGAGGCTGCTCTCGCGAGAGTACTGCCCCTTCTGCCGAGGCTTGAAGTCCAGCACCTCCAGGAGCGTCTGGTGAAGGTCGTACGGTGACGAAGACCTATTCTGGTTGACCTTGAAGTTAGCCATGATGTCGGGGTACTGATCGTGGATGCGGGGAGGCAGCGCGATGCTCATGAACGGTAAGACTGTATCGTCCTCCGTCCCGCCCTCGGTGGCCACGTCCACGAGATCTGAGAAGACGACCACGATGGAGTTTTGCAGAAGTTGTTTGTGTTGCCAAAACTTGAGTAGGGAGGAGATGTCGGAGTCGATCGCGGCGAAGTCGGACGCACTTCGCTGTGTTCGGGATGTTTCGTGAATGGACGTCAGGACGAACATCAGGCCGTCGTGATATTTGTCTGTGAAGTCCCGGGTGTAGTCCAGTGTTGCTTGGTGGGCAGGAGTGGAACCAACACACGCTTCGTTTCTGCAACAAAGAGAGGAGAATCAACAGGTCATTTTCTCTTCACACAATATATATAATATACAACTAGCCCCCTACCGGCAGCCCTATGGGAGGGGGTGATTAACCCCATCCAGTGAGAGATTGTGTGAGCACAGACTATAATGTCCTTTATTCAACATAGAAGGATTATGTTTTCTTGTCATCTTTAGAATCGTTCAAATCGGATTTTCCCCTGTAGTGAACTCTCTACTTTACATGACTGTGTTGACAATCCACTCCTTTCGGCACGAACCAAAAACTGCGTGTCCAGTTGAAACAACCTACCCGAAGGTTTTTTTCGCCTGTATGAGGAGAGGCCTGAGATAGTGGTCCGTAGGTTGGTTACGGAACGCGCCCTTCTCTTTACCCCAGGCACTTGGCATCTCCTCCGCTAGGAGCGTGACGTAACCAGCTGTCTTGAACTCCTTCCACAGCCAGGGGTAGTCGTCTTTGTAATAACCGAAATGTTGCTTCTCAATGTCAGCCTCTAGTTCCTTTTCAACTTCACCTGTTAGAGCAATGAGATACAAGAGTTAGGAGATATCATACATCAATGAAATGATTTAATTATGCAGATCTTACAGATTTACTTAATATATGCGTGTCTATGTACGCCCTTGGCGAACTTATACATGTGACAAGTGGAAACTTCTCATCATTTACTACTGATGAATTATGACACTTTCGCATTGTCAACTGATTATGCAAATTATGTCTATAATCGGCAACGTTATCTACTAATGTTCCACTTAAACTAATTTTCGCCCTATGGAAAATGAATCAATGTACTGGTATGTACTATGATTCATATATACAACAAAATGACTCAGGGATTTTCGTATAGTCTACTACAAGCTACTAAATCCTGACAACTAAGCAACATAGGGTAATATACGTATTAGAGATTAGAATGAACACAATCTGACTCCCAATACCCCCAATACCGTAAACAGATATGGTACGATGGACTACGATACCCAAATGTTTGTTGTCGTTTACGTTTCATAGCCGGTAGTCATGTTGTCTATCAGCAATGGGATTCACACTAGATAAGGTCCGGCCGTGCATGTATATCCGATACAACACAACACATTTTAATAGAGGCTGAATCCATCTTTCCACTGGACACAACAATATTTATTCCGGCGTTTCAGACAGCATCCATATATTTTAAAACAATAAGAAGTATTATATGTTCCGAAAGTCTTGGCAAGATTGATTCAACTTCTATTATTAAATTTTCTGGATAAGTACTCTGCACAAACGTACAACACATTACTGTTCACGTAACCTCATGGCTAGTGGCTAGTTGGTCTGTTAAGCTTTTCACGGCTTCGTTCAAAGTCTAGTTATTGCATCAACCACAGAGGCTACCTTCGAACTGGCGAAGGTTATAATTGAAGCAAGGTTGCTGCCTGACCTGTCATGGCTGCTGTCATGGCGGCAGAAGTCTTCCCCACCATGTGATATTTCGGGAACTCCCTGGCCCGCAGTCCTTGCGTCAGGAAGCGGTGGGTGAGCGGCAGGTTTGTTTTGAACCTGTCCTGTGACATGGAGCCCACACACAACACGAACACGTTCACGCCTAGCGGCTTCCCACTGCCTTTCACCTGCCGCGTCACCAGCTTGTCATTCTTTATCACCTGATAAGACATTTCCAAGACATTCGAGATCATCATCATATCTACGAGATTAAAAAGAGGGGTCGGATGGGCGTAACGCATGATGAAAGCTTCGTGTATACCAAATGGTCGACAAGCGTAAAGACAGCTGCACTGACGACACGAATTATTGAACTAGCATTCTACAACTGTTCCGAACTTGTATAAGGATAGAAAAAAAACGCATTTTTCCAAATGTAAAAGTGAGTTGGGCCGGGGTGCTCATATTTTTCTTTTAGTTGCGCTTTTATAAAGTTATTGCACTTCTTGGTTGAGAGACGGGGCGGGCGCTATGCACCATCAATAGATGTTTATTGATTTTAGGAATTACACCGGTTGTTTTAGCGTAACTATGCTACCACTGCATACAGAACGGGAACAACACTAGCCTGGTATCCAGAATCTCTCCTATCCTCTCCGCAAATACGGTGAAGACTGAAGAGACTCGGGAGCTATAATACGACTGGATACCAGGCTGGAAAGACACAGCCAACAATCCTTACACGTACCTGTGAAAAGAGTCTGTAGATCGTCTGCCTGGTACTGTTGGACACCAGACGACACTCCACCTTCACGAACTCGTGCTTCATTGGGAACGAGATTTCGCCCTTTTTGCCGAGATCCTGGATCACATCCTTCGGGTTGAAACTAGGAGTAAAGGAAATACGGAATCGCCGTCAGGAAACTACACATAGAGACCTTACACTGTCACTGAATCAGATACCCTATCTCGTTGGGACTTCCGGAACAACAAGCGACTATGGGACCCTAGACCTTGCCTGCACTTCTTCCTTACAACAAAAGCTATCTCATGCCAAAAAGACAAAGTAAAGACCATATCATATCATATCATGTCTCAGGTAAACGATACTAAAAGCCGAAGTTCTGCTGCAGTACCAAGACTGCACACCAGGGGTCCCAGTCGACCTTGACCTTTGTCTTCCCAACAGTTAGCTACATAACAAATGTCAGCACAACTCATCCAATCACACAAAGACACACACACGAGCGCCCAAAACAATTCCTCCATTTTTCATATGGAGGTAACAACGGTTTTGAAGAAAATACTAAAGTATATTTGTAATTGTTTTGTAATTTGTAGTTAATTTGCAACTCTGTCGATCGGGTAATTTTACATCGGATTCCATTTTTGCACGCAACTATTCAATCGATAATGGACATATCAGAGGGAGGCTGCCCGGGCGAGCTGCTTTGTGGGATTGATAACGTAATAACTAGCCTCTTTCTACAGTTTAAACTTGACAACCCTCACGTGACATCGTGGTCCATTTTGCGTGAGAACGCCTGGTACCGACAGTCCAGCTTCTCCCAGCCTGCTGCCTGCAGCCTGGCCATGTCAACCTCAGGGGAGACAACACAATTAATTCACGACTTGTTTCATGGATGATCATGATTGGCTGCTATTCTTTTAGCTCCGATTATGATTTATGATTTGTTTTCAAATACACGGGAGTCCCCTTGTAACGCATGAGCTGACCTTATTTCACATGACATCCACTCCTCCATATGGACTCGACTTTGTTGGAAAGCTATACGACCAAATCAAACTATGGAGTCTAAATAAAGGTACTAATCTAAACGTAACGTATCTAGTGTATTACCGATACCATAGAATGGCGGGTGCTATACAGTATAATCGAACTCACGCATAAGACGTTATAGAAGCTACATTTGTATGTCTGTTTGTTTTACTAGTACTTTCTCTCTGTTCCCCTCTCTATTGATGCTGTCCTGCGTGTGTTGATGTAAGATGAAGATAAATGTAATTAAACTTGGCATGTTCACCTTAATTGTGCCGTCCTCTAAGGTGATGTAGTTGTCTCCCATGTTGGGTGGACACATCTCCTCCGGTTCTTCTGTCCCCTTTTCTTCCGTTTCTTCCTCCGCGTCCGCCGAGTCCGCGTCCTTTGGAACTTTTAAGATGTTTTTGGGATGCCGGTAAGGTTCGTCTTTATCGGCTTCGTCCTCGCCGTTGGGGACATCATCGTTCTTTTCTTCGACTGGAGCCTCGGACTGTGTGACCCACGGCAGGGTGGAGAACACCACGATGATCAGGATGGTGACGAGTAGACAGACGTGTCGGGATCTCATACGGGCCATTTCTCGCGTCTTTCTACATGTCGTTACACAAGAATATGGCCAGAAATCACTATACATGTATGTCAATGCCGAGCATTAATGTGTGGTAGATTCGGTAATATTGTGAATACAAATATGCATGAGAAAATAACATTTGACATGCATCTTACTGTACGTCCTTTTACTGGGTCCATCCGGATGAAATAATAGACAAATATAATTAATGAATCAACATTTGCCAGTCATAGGTTTCCATCTAGTTTGATACCAGGTAATCTGAAACTGTAAAAAGATAAGTATCAACTCACCTGTGTCAACTGTAGAGCCGGAAAGTAAAAATAAATTTCTTCCTCCAACAATTTGAACCGATATTAAACGGAGTCCTCTTCTGAGTGAACAGCTCACATAATATGTTCTATTATTTTGCAAGATCTACAAGGCAACTATTTAGCTCCACGTACCCGTTTATCTTCAATCCGCGCTCGACACGTCAGCTATCACCAATCACTGACTGCCAAGCCGTGTGCGATGTTTATGTTTTTTTAAATGTCTGTATCCAGGGGGTTTCCAAACTAAACCAGGAAGTGTTACCAGGGCCTCAAATATACTATTCTACTACATACTAGTACACTTAACACGTCATACTCAACCAATCAGAAACTGCCATGGCACTCACGTGTCCTGTTTATGGTCAAAACATTCTCAATAACGCAAAACACAATTCTTACAAACAGTCATGATGTACTGGTGTCTTGTGATAACGTTTTGAATATTAAATCATCATTTTTCCACGTGCACACGTGTAATATCCATTCTCATGGTTGAATTAAGAGTCATAAGTGGTCAAGTTAAGAAATATATATTATCTCTCTGCTTGACTGTCATAACTTAACTATCTCTGCAATTCGAAGTTATGACCGATACTGGAAAATACCTCGCTCTGTCCTCAATCTGTTTTAAATTGAGGACTTGCACTACGTGAATGGGTTTTTCAAAGACAGCTACTCAAGTTCCTCACAAGAAACTTCTTTTCTTCAGTGCAACCCAATTAAGAGTGATTAAAACATGAGTTGAAATCACAGTCCTATAACGTTTCATATCATTCCGTACTTTTTCGTCGTCCTTGTAAAGTTGTTGTCTACATCAACATGGGGCTGTTTAACAACAATTTAAAGTCCGGCTGTGTGTATGCACAATGTAGCTTTCTAGACATGTTATATCCACCCAAATTTTTGTTACTTTATTAATATTCCAAGGAAATGTCAAATTGACTGAACGAACAAATAACCTAACCAGCATCCAGTTCCATGCAATAAAATGATCTTCAATGCAACAACTGCGAAATATGCTTTATCAACGCCAGTGAATGAGATAGCCTAAATAAAAACCGTTTGGTTGAAGAATATCAGTTGTAAAGACAGGGAGAGTGAAGGGAGTACAAATTTTTACAACTTCTGAAGTTAAAAGTCTACTTACACGAACATGAGCATATCTGTAAGATGGTCGCGGTAACGTTACCGAGCCGTTGTGTCTTGAGGTAGAAACGTTTTACACCGTCCGATTAGTGATGTTTTGACTAACTGTTGAAACATGTCAACATTATCGCTTATGGAGGATCCGGTTGTGTCACGTGTATGATACACTGAGGTTGCGTGTTAAATCATACCATCAATCAATCAATGGCCACAGTATTGTATGCATTTCAATATTGTACATTTCGTGCTGTCGTTAGAAACTAGATAAACCATGCATTCACAGTTCGTTCGTTTATTTGCGCACGTGCCCCATTGTCCTAAACCTTATACCCCACCTATTGGGCAGTATTGAACGTAAACCGGACATCACATTGAAGATCTCTTACTGCAAGAATCACATGAACCGCCAGATGTCGCCACTGTCATGCAAAGCAACTGTCACTGAGGTCTTTGCATCGAATGATTTATCTTGCCACAAACCAGAGTGTTACTGAAGACAATCTTTAGAAGAATGGCCGTTGATAGCATCATGAATTTTCCGCACATTATCACCTTGCGATCCATTCAGAAAAAGCTGCAAATTTGGAGCAGACACGGTAAAACTGCGATCTGCCCTCCCCACTAATGTGTCGCGATGACCCCATTTAGGGGACCTTAGTTGTGCCTCTTGTGTTTTATAAGGTGCCTGGTGTAAACGCAGCACAACCAAAGCATAAATAGTAACATTACAGCCACTACAAGAATATAAAATGACATACAGTCGTATTTATAATAATTGCAAATATTGCGCCTGAGTTTTTATGGATCACAGGACAGTTTGATTGCCCCGAAGTTTATATTTTTCTAAGGCTATGTTTAATTTTCAACGGTCACCTAAAGCATCGGTGGGGTCAGGTCATACGGAGGTCACTGTACAAAGTATCACGGCATGTCGCAGCTGAAGTTGTTTGTTGTTTTGAAAGATTTCTGACTTCTCTGCTCTACTCTCCTGCTTCTTGCAGCAACATGAATGCAATCAGAACTTTCAGACGCACATTTATTGGTGGGTACATGAAGATTTTCGACGAAGGATGGAGCAAGGCGAAACAACGGATGAAAACTGCGATAAAACCGGGACCAGGGTTCGATATAGGGTAAGCATATGCATTATCTGCACTATTTATGCATTTATGCAGAAGGCAGTTCATGAGCAATTAAGACATTATATCTCACTGGGTGCCTGTGTTGATAGAAAAATTAAAATTCGCAGACAGATAGGACATTATCATTTAGTCATGACACCATCTCAGTAACGTTAACACGTTAAATACTAACGTGTTAAATATTTTGGACTGATGAACAGATCAAATTCTACTAATTTTAATCCGATGATTGAACTGATGCCTGTATTTTCAGCTGAGACAGCAGAAAAGAGCATGCCTGTCAACATAGCTCTACTTGTTAAAGTTTAGAAGTTGCGATGGGATTGTCTGCAGCATACAGTTCATTGATACATTGTGTTGTTATTTTGTTTATGCCTATGTGGCACAACGATAACATGCCTATCAACAACTATGACATAATGATAAATGGGAGAAGCTATGATAGGGCATACAGTTCATTGATGACGTGTTGTTATTTTGTTTCTGTTCATAGCTGGGACAATCCCAACATGCCCATCAACAACTACGACATCGTAATAATCGGAGGAGGCGTGATGGGCTGGTCAACAGCCTACTGGCTCATGCACAAGGTACCCAGGAAAGCGCGCGGGAAAATTGGACTCAACGTTCTCGTTGTGGAGAAAGATCCCTCTGTAAGTACAGTGATACTCGACATCATCATCATCATCATCATCATTGGTCGACGTGATCACACATATTGGCACATGTTTACACACGATGGGGTTATACCGCCCCTTATGGAGTGACATACCCTTTTGCTGGATTCAGTGAAACAGTAACTGTAAATCCATGTTGTTTTATTTCACAGAAGGAAGAAAAGGTAGCCCGAGTGCCAGCCTCCATAGACCATAGTGACTGCTGGCTCAATCTTTTCACTTGCTACACCATGGAGAAGCCAAAGGATTAAGCCAGCAGTCACTACGGAGGCTGGCACTTGGCCTAAGGAAAAGGAGTCTTTTTCAGTGTTCAAACAATCCTATAGTACTGTATAGTGTATATGATCAAGATAATACAAGGGTGACATATTCGTGGTGTCATAGAATCGTAGTGGAGTGATCACTCCCAAAACAGGGCAAATAAAACCACTATGAAAGTTACAAGATATACAGTAGTATAGTCAGAGTCAAGAGATGACAAATTCACTTCAGGATGTTAAAACTCTTTTATTCCCACAGTACACCAGGGCATCCACAGTGCTATCAGTGGGGTCCATCAGACAACAGTTCACCCTGCCGGAGAACATCAACATGTCCATGTTCTCCTCTCACTTCATCCGCAACATCCGCGAGTACCTCAGTGTGTACGAGGAGGACCCACCAGACGTGCAATTCAACCCACAGGTCAGGAAACAGACGTTCTTAGCATGTACATGTACATGAATACTCCCCAGCTACTGCAAAAATAGCATGTGGAAATTGCAATGGCCTGATTTCTGTGAAGATTGAAGTCCTGGTGCTTCTCCTGGTCCTGGAGCTGGGTGTACCACTGACAAACTTGCTTTGTGAAACACTTGGCATTTGCATTTTGAACAAATATGCATGGAAGTATTTGTACTCTACTATCTCAGGCATCTACATCTAGACCATTGTCTGGGCCCTGTTTCAAGTCATGGCATAAAGATTATTTAGGACAGCTAAAATGTAGGCCTCCTGTTTCTTACTCCAAAAAATGGCTGATTTGTTCACAACACATTTCTGTGGTTTAGGGTTACCTGTTTTTGGCAACAGCAGAAGGGGCGGAGCAATTGAAGCAAGCACATGACACGCAAATGTGAGTATCCACTCTATGTGTCAGTACGTTCTTACTTAGTATGTTTTGATTGTCACATTGATTATGTTTTACTTTATGTTTTTGAATATCGTTTCTTGTAAACCGGATAGTGAAGTGTGAAGTGAAGTGTGTAAAGCTTGTCTTAAAGTGTTTGACCACGGATGCTTTGTACAGATCCCAATACCAAAAGTAATTTGCAACTATTGAAGAAGATAAACAGATGTTATTCTCCCATTACAGAGCACTAGGTGCCAAAGTGAGACTGTTCACCAAGAGACAACTGGAAGTGAAATTCCCATGGCTCAACACTGAGGGCATTGAGTTGGGTAACTATGGTACGTATGGAAACCATTACAGCTTTTCATCTCATTGTTGCAAGCTTTAGAGTTCTACAGGCTAAATAAAAACAGGTGAACTAGAAAGGCAACATTTTTGAAAAAAAATGCAGGATGTGGGCGAAGGGAAAAGAAAGCAAAAATCGCAAGAAAAGAAGCAACAAGAAAGGCAACATTTTCGCAAAAATGCAGCAAAAAGAAAAATTAAAAAACAGTATCTGTCCACGGATTCGATCCCGGAGCGTTAGTTTTCCACGCGTGAACAATACCACTGAGCCAGTGCTACAACATGTTACCAGCACACGTTTTAACAGGTATACAAATGTATTGCGTTGCTTGAACACGTCCGTTCACCGTTGAATTTGCAAGATTCCAAGGTCCAATTTTCTGAAGATAACGTTTTTGTGTGAAAATTTATCAATCTCGTTCATTCCATGGCGGGCAACTTCTTCCTTGAGTGCTTGTTTGGTCGTCTCAGCTGCTATAGTGTTGTCAAACTGCATGCCGAATGCCATTTTGTGTCCTGTGCGTTGATTGGTTCAGTTCTGCGTACACCCGAGACAGTCCGCAACTTTGTCCCAATCAAAAAGCTGGAAACGCGGAGTATATGTTGACAGCCTCCATTTTTTCTGAGTTCTGATTGGCTATTATCAAAGTCGATGCCGATTGTGTTCTGTGCGTTGATAGGTTCACCTCTGACGTAAAACCGAGAAAGTGCGACTGTAAGCCAATCGAAAAGCTTGAAACGTGGAGTGCATGTTTACAGCTTCCATTTTTTCTGATTTCCGGTTAGAATATGCAAATATCTGAGGAAAAACTAAATGTTGGGCTTTGCCCACATAATGACAAGATGAGATAATCTATGTAGTCTCTGAGATGTAATTGTGATGGCAGTAACAGTGCTCCAGTCTACGTCTCTTATTGCTGGAAACAAGAAGTAGTGCAGAGCTTGCCAAAATGGCAAGGTGAGCTGATAATGTTATGGACAAGCAGGGTAAAAAAGATCCTTAGAATTGTACAGTCTAATTGAAAGAAAAAATGGTATTGTTGCACAATATGTTGTTAAGAAAAACATGAAATGTTGTCCTTAGGAATGGAGAACGAAGGCTGGTTCGACCCTTGGCTGCTGCTCATGGCGCTGAAGAAGAAGGCAATTTCTCTGGGCGTGGACCACTGCCACGGGGAGGTCACGGATCTGATCGTGGAGGCCAAACCTGGCGTGGTCGAGGGCAGGCTCTGTAAGAGGCTAACACATGTAAAGGTGGGGCAGGCTCTGTAAGAGGCTAACACATGTAAAGGTAGGACAGGCTCTGTAAGAGGCTAACACATGTAAAGGTAGGGCAGGCTCTGTAAGAGGCTAACACATGTAAAGGTGGGGCAGGCTCTGTAAGAGGCTAACACATGTAAAGGTAGGGCAGGCTCTGTAAGAGGCTAACACTTGTAAAGGTAGGGCAGGCTCTGTAAGAGGCTAACACATGTAAAGGTAGGGCAGGCTCTGTAAGAGGCTAACACATGTAAAGGTAGGACAGGCTCTGTAAGAGGCTAACACATGTAAAGGTAGGGCAGGCTCTGTAAGAGGCTAACACATGTAAAGGTAGGGCAGGCTCTGTAAGAGGCTAACACATGTAAAGGTGGGACAGGCTCTGTAAGAGGCTAACACATGTAAAGGTAGGACAGGCTCTGTAAGAGGCTAACACATGTAAAGGTAGGGCAGGCTCTGTAAGAGGCTAACACATGTAAAGGTAGGACAGGCTCTGTAAGAGGCTAACACATGTAAAGGTGGGACAGGCTCTGTAAGAGGCTAACACATGTAAAGGTGGGACAGACCTATATCTGAGTGCTCTTGTCTTTACCAAGAAGATCAAATATGTTTGCAATGGCATCTGTGTGTTTGTAGCAGTGTTTGTAGTTTAACAGCATAACTCAAGAAGCTGTGGAAGGATTGACATGAAGTCTGGCAAGATACTCAAAGTTAAACCAATATTAGAATAAGTTTGGAACTTTGGAGATATATTTAAAATCCTGTGGTAAGAAAGATGATTCCTGTGTGACAGTAGAAACCATCAACTATAGTTCCAGACATGAGAATGATTCCTTTTTATTTATCCATTGGTTTTGCTGTTCAGCACGCACAGCCAGGGCTGCCCAACTAGCCTGTGGCTATTACAAAGGGCTAGCCCTGCTGACAAAAACAGAGATAATACAAATGGAATTGGTCAGGACACTTATCAATAACAGTATTCAAAGTACATTAAAGGATGAAAATAAAGATGATTACTTCCATGTCCTACAGGTAAAGATGCCCAACAGCATACAGTACCAGAACGTTAAGGCTGGACACTTTATCAACACGGCCGGTCCCTGGGCTCAGGACATAGCCAGAATGATCGGGATCGGCCAAGAGGACCCCATGGGTCTGGACTGGGAGCTACAGGCGCCGCTCCCCGTCGAGCCACGCAAGAGGTACGTGTACGTGTTCCACTGTCCGCAGGGCCCCGGGCTGGACTGCCCCCTCATCGTGGACCCGTCGGGAACCTACGTCAGGAGAGAAGGGCTCGCTGGGAACTACCTGTGTGGGAAGTCACCGGAGGAGGTCAGTGATGCAGATTTGTTAATGATCACAGAAACAGCTTTTATCTTACGCCAAATAGCAGTTACTCAAGCAAATGGATGTAATTTTCCAAAATCATATCCAGTTGCTTGAGTGATTGCCAGTTTTTTGAGTGATTGCAATTTGGGTTTCTCATTACCTGGATATCTAACCTTGCCTTTATCTTCCAAAAAAAATCAGTATCTATTTCATGAGTATCTACAATACAAAGAACCTAATGTCTGTTACATGAAGTAGAAAAAAGCATGCATTTTAGGAAATAAACGTGTGATTTGGTTGTGTCACCTATCTGTTTTCTGTAGTATTACATTATGCTAGTTCACCATTATACAGTGGATTCCAATTATTCGTATTACGCCTTTTTGGATAATTCGGGTAATTGCATAGAATTGCGATATCCCAAACCATTTGCCATTCATTCTATTGTATAAGGCTTCGCAGAATTGGATAACCCCCGGTCTCAAACTTCGGGTTTTTGGATAGAATTACGTCAAATTATAGCGAATAAAATGGGAAAATATACGCTAAAACTTACAAAATGAGGCCAAAATCAACCAACAACTGTATGTATGAAGGCATTAAATCATGAAAAGGACCGTAAGATAGGTAGATTCCACAGAAAATCTTGCCGATACCGCTGTGGAAGCGCGCGAACATTAGTTAGGCGCCATTTTGATAGGTTGCCGCAAGGCATGATGGGAGGACGTCATGGGAACGTCAACACGCTTTTGAGTTCATATTTCCCTTCAGACAACGTCTAAACTTGGTTTACCCAACAAAAATTGTTTTTACATATCCACTGTCTCATTATTGAGCTGATTTCGGCTGCACTACGTAGATTTTTACAGCGCACGTAACGCAACAGGGTCAATGAACTGTGATGTTGCAATCAGCCGCATTGAATGGCGGGATATCTCAAGCCACGCTGCGACGCCATTTTAAAAATGTTTTGAAAGTGAAATTTTCCGTCTATAACCGCGAAAGACGGCGTTGAGTTTAAAATTTCAGCGTAATTTGTGGACACAAGATGTAAATAAGAAGGTGAAGAGTTTATCTCTCCAATACCTACCGTCATTTTGCTCAAAATTACGAAATCAACATAATTTTTTTCCGGCATATGAGTTGTGTTTGTCTTTGTTGTGGTTCAATTAGTTACGCTCTCGGCAGTGCGAGTCAAGCGTATTTTTCTACATGTTCATTTAGCTACCGACTTGAAAATCTTTATTAGATTTATCATCGCACGTAAATTGTACAATATCGGAACGTATAATTATGTAAAGCTTGTAACTGGAATCTGTTCGATCTTTTGCTGGCTACTTAGTGATGTTGTAGATTCAAACAGTTGACGTTCCATTCGTTCAAAACAGTACTGTAGGTTATTAATAACTACTGCTAAGACTACTACTGCTCTAGATGAACAAATGTCTGATTCAAAAGTTTTATAAATGAAGTTCCGTATCGTATGTGTGGTGTTTGCGTCTTGCGTAGTAGTAATCCTATATTCGCCCCCCTCCCGGCTCCCTTCGGGGCGTTAGTGGCCCAACTTCGGACTGTTGGATACTTCGGACTATTGGATAAAATGCGCTGACAAATGAGCTATCCAAATAAGCGAATTCCACTGTACCTATATTTGTTGTTTTTAAAAACAGAAAAAGTATTTAGGAATATCAAGTCGACGGACGATATGGTTTCAAAGTGAAATCTCTTTTCAAAACATCACAATTTGAAACCACCGTCCATCAACTTGATATCCCTCAATACAGCTGCCCTGTTTTTGAAAACGATCGATATAGGTTACCCCACAAATAAAGGAGAACTAAAGTTACATGTTACCAGTATTACAGTATGTTACCAGGTCCAAACAAACCATTGATGTCTGATTGTGGTTTCAGCATGAGGAACCAGATGCCAAACATTTGGAAGTGGACTACGACTACTTTAACGAGACCATCTGGCCAAAACTGGCACACAGGGTCAAGGCTTTTGAGGAAATAAAGGTATGAAAAACATGATGACAGGGGTCTAAGTACTGGCTATATTTAAGAAAGTTTATTTGGAAGTTCATGCCTGGAGGCTAATTGCAAGTACATGGTAGGAACATAGGGAGCTTACATGTGATAAACATTATTGTAAAACGAGACTATCAAAGACAAAAAGCCCTACTAGTACATATTTTACAGTTATATTGTACAGTTTTATTGGAAAGTTTTGTTAATAGTTTTTCATTGTTCTTTTTAAATATCATCTGTCAGTTTAACTGTTACCTCTGCAAAGTTGTATTTTGAGCTCACACCAGCTTTCATTTGAAATCCTGGACTTTATCTTCACTTACAGTAATGATGTGCTGTAGCTTGCCTTTGTTAAATGAATTCCGTGACCCTAACCACTGAAACTGATGGGTTCATTTGTGGCAGACTTAATAATCTGGTTTCCATTGAGTGTTGCTAAGCACCATGAACTTCAAGGTTCTGGACTATCACAGCTGGCAAAAATGCATCACTAGAATTCCATAGTTATGGGATTTATTGATCCAAGATTTCTGAATGTACTTACAGTGTCAAACTTACATCATACCACTCCCTCCCCCTCACAGCTACGGATGGCCTGGGCCGGTTACTATGACTACAACACAGTGGATCAGAACGCCATCATCGGCACACATCCCATCTACGACAACCTCTACCTCGCCAACGGTTTCAGCGGACACGGGATCCAGCAAGCGCCGGCAGTCGGGAGAGCCGTGGCAGAACTGCTATTGGACGGAGAATTCAAGACGCTCGATCTCTCCAGATTTGGTTTTGAGAGATTTTTACGAAATGAACCAATCAGGGAAAAGAACATAGTGTAGTGATTCAGTGGACTGTCTGAACAAGTCTATTACATAATATTGAAAAAGCTGCTAAATAAGGAAATAATTTGAAAATACAAGAATTAAACATTAATACACTGGTAGACAATGTACCAATAAACCCAGGTAGATGTATAGCATATCATTGGACAACTTGTGCAACCACCCAAAATACCTGCTCTATGCTCTGCATATGATGTACTAGTGCTGATCTTGGCTGTAGGATCATGCCTTTAACTTTTATATATTAGTAATTGGTAAACAAGTACAGTTGACATATTATCTTCTTTTATGATTTTGTTAGTGATGTTTTATCATTACGTGTATGGGATTGATAGGAGACACCTTCTCATTGATTTGTATCTAAAATATGTGGAAACTTGATGATGATAAATATCATTTACACTATACATTTTTTAAAACTATTGATGATTACTAAAAAGTGTGAATTGAATTGTGACAATTCCTGCCTGAATAGATACAAGTGAATCATTAACGCTAGTTCACCTTTATCCGTAGGGTAACCTTTATCCGTTCTTTTTAAGAACAATGTATTTAGGGGTTTCAATTCGGCAGATGGTGGTTTCCAACCGCAATATTTTGAAAATAGTACAATTTGAAACTACCGTCCATCGACTTGATATCCCTGGATACTCTGTTTCCCGGCGGATAAAGGTGAAGTAACGTTACATTATACTTTGTAAATTTTATTTTATTAAATTTGCTTTAATTACTATACTTTGTATGTTGAATGTATTTTGTATTTCTCTCCCAAGGCCAGCCCTTTATGATAGCCATGACTAGTTGGGTGGCCATGGGGGTCTGTATTGTCAGCCAAATGTTACGGATAGGTAAACATCTTACAGAGACATATTGTGGTCATTATTTTTTTGCTCTCCAGTGAACTCTATTTTTTAAAGAATTAAGATATACCAAAACTTATCAGACATCAAGATATGTATATCATAAATTAAAGAGAGTGTTTACTGTAGAAAGACATAAAGAAGATATGACAAACTGCTTCATATAGAAAATCCATATTCATCTATGAAATGTATTATATAGTTGTTCATTTTGATGGTTTGTCATATATGTATTTGATAGTTTTGCACATGTAGGTGTATGTAATTACATACTTTTTGTATACTATCATAAAGCACACGAAATGTAAGATATAGGTACTAAGCAATTTTCAAGTCTGTTCTTTTGTTTATTTCTGGGAAATGCCAACATTCATTTTAATGGTGAAAGAGGGGACATTTTATCAGAATATTTCAGTGTTTACAGTGAGGTGTGCTGACCGGTATGCTAAGGTTAGTAAGGTCGTGGGAAGGAACAGGTGCAGCACAGTGTTTGTGCTTTACACTGATTGGTTAAAGGTCACTGCAATGCCTACAGGGATAGATAGGGGCGTGGCAGAATGGAATCGACTTGGAAGAGCCTCTCTTCTCCCTGAAGCCCCTATTGCACCATACCCTACCACTTCCCCCAGCCATGGTTAAAATCAATAAATAAATGGTTTGAAGTTAGCTGGGAGCAAGGTTGGCTGTGGTTTGCTATTGGTCGGCTGCAACAGCCCAATGTTTAAAACGTTCGCAAGCAACAAGAGAACGTTTGATATGCACACGAACTGTAAATGACAGAAGTGAAACAGTTGTAACTTTTGAGCCATTTTGGAAAGTGCCCTACAGGAAAGTGTTACAGGGTGTTAGAACCAGGTATGGCAGGGATTGGTGTGGTTTATTTAAGGCTTGATCCAAGCTTCATGATATTAGGTATAAGTCCCTCTAGTGAATGACACAAAATACACAAAGATAACGTTTACAAAGTACAGATTCAATGTATTTTAATCAAATCTAAAAGCAGGGATGGGTAGGCATGTCCGTGGGGATATTTTGAGACCCTAGACAGCGCCCGAAACCGGCACTGGAGCGTCGGTCGCTGCCGGCACTGGAGCATCGGTCGCTGCCGGCCCTGGTGCCTCGGTCGCTGCCGGCCCTGGTGCCTCGGTCGCTGCCGGCACTTGAGACTCGAGTGTGCAGATGCCCTTGTAACATATTGTGTTCTGGACACACTCACAACTGGTCTGCAGGGTCGGGTCACACGGCCAGCCTAGGTGAGGCCTCAGCTCACACTGGTAAAAAACAAGCGCTACGTGTTACTGTCAGTACAAACAAACAAGCATCCTAGGTGAGGCTCTCTCTCATTCTGTCCAAACAAGTGTCACTGTCAGCACGATAAACACACAAACAAACATCCCAGGTGAGGCCTCATTTATAATAAGGTAAGAACAATCACGGAAGTTCAGTACCAAGGTCAGTTGCCAGGAGGTCTACAATCTCAAAACGCACCTACATATCATCACAAAAAATCCCAAGGCTCTCAAGTTATGCTAACCACAAATATATGGAAACACAAGCAAACCCACACAAACACACAGACAGACCAAAAACAATACCTCCATCATGGAGGTACCAACGACAGTACTTACCACAGGCAGTCCGAGGAAGACGGTGTTGGAGCGGCAGCAGTACCGGTTCGTGTCGGGACAACTCGCGTCGCCGTTACAGATCGCCAGCGGGTTCCACAGCTGACCCTGCAACACGGCAAAATACCTTCAGTGTCGTCAACTTTAACGGTTGGATTTATACATTAGTTTGTTTTGCGATTTCTATATTACTTAAGTTCAAATATTGAAAGAGAGTTTGGACTCATGTACATGTATCTTCATTCATTCAATGTTCATAATTTGAGTATCTTGTCTTATCTTATGTCTTGTTTTCCATCATGTGCTAGTGGCGGATATAAGTTGTGCAGAACTTGAGTTACGCAGTCTATTGGATGTTTTCTTTGGATGAAAAAAAAACTGAACATTACTCGATTGATCGCTCTCCAGGACAACGATACTCCCGCCATCTTCTCAAATGATTGAAGGAGCAAATGTATGATTGGATGGGTCATCGGGTGACGACATGATATGAGGTTGCAATGTCTCCAAGTTGATTTCTACCCAACTACGATATAGCTGACTATCTAGGTATTTCGCTTTCAACGTTAACATTCTTCCTTCTTACTAGAAAAATACAGACTTCAAGGAATAGGTTCACAATTGTCGTTACATGAAAGAAGTATAGGCTTCATACACATAGATACAACTTAGAAAAAGTGAAGTGCTTTGGTCTACATGGTTAAGAGTTGGGATAAGGGATGGCATACATGTACATACTGATTTTATAACTTTATAGACCAGTAAAACCTACCTTCACCACCACAACACAAGCCAGGAAAAACAGAGCAACCTTCATCTTGTCGAGCCGGTCAACTGTCCTACGTCAGACAAACGTACGCGTTCTGTTCAGAAGCAAATGGTTGAACCCGCTCGATACCTGCTGTTTTATCGCGACTTCGCTATTACGTCCGCGGCGACCTTCGCATATCGTCCGACTTTAGTGTTGTCCAAACGTGCGGTGTGAGCTACCAGGTGTATCAACACACAGTCACCCACCCTTCCTATTAGGAAGCACTGTGGGCAGGAAGGAACGTGTTGGTACAAGCTATGTGTAAATAATGAGGTGATGAAGGTGTCATCTTCAAAGAACTACTGGTGTCCAGTTGATATCAGTTTGGTCGATAGATGTTGGATCCAGCGGGCTTATGTGAAGGTGCAGCCGTACGAATTTTGTCCTATGATCCTAGAGTCTTGGTCCTATGACATTTCGCAAAGGGATGTCCCTGTATGTCAACTGGTAGCAGCCTCAAAGTTGAGCTCTTTGCCTCAGTTAGGGCGTAAATTAGTAACTCGGTTTAATTCTGGGTAGGGCATCTTGGTTGGGGCTGCACCCGTTTTTCGGAAGGGGCGTAAACGGGCCGGGGTCCGTAGAACACGTTAAAGGGGGAGGACTAGCAACCCCTCCCTGTAAAAGATACCCAACAACTGAAACAACAGTTAACCTTGTTGGCATATGCAACACTAGAACCACAAGGGTCTGAACGGACAAACGACGTTTCAATACTATAGATATAAACTACAATTTTTTTCCGTAACACGGGTAGGGGATTACTGAACACATCCACGTGTCGTAGTACTTGTACGTCCTGAGAATGTCCTTAAATCACACGATGACGTGTGTATGACCGGAGCTGTGAGATAGTAGTGGACTCTTGTGGAGACCCAAAAATGTACTAAGCCTATGTAACAAACCTTCACAACCAAGAATATCAATAGCGCTTTATTAACACGTGTACTTTCTTTGCAGATATTTAATCTCCGATTTTCACATCAAATAATAACGCCTCACGTAGTATAAACGGATTTTCCCCACACCTGTTCGATTTCCGTGTTTGGATGTAACGTTAATTTCGCAGAGTCAACACGAATCCAATTAAAGAAAAAACACGCTCCACTCAATGACGGAATCCATGCTGGTTTATTATAAGACTGTGATCACTTCTGTTTCGACCAGAAGTACATGATAATACTCGTAATGATGAAACCCCAAAGGCTGTTATCTGACAGTGCAGAGTCAATACGGCCGGTCGTAAAGTGACCTTACATGGACAACTCGACAGTCAAATAACCGCTTAGTCATCATCATTTCGAATAGTTTATGTATCTAGTCGTCCGATTTGATTTTCTGGTAATTCTAGTGGGGTCTGCATATGGTAAATGTACGTCGTGGATGCTAGGACGGTCTGCATGGGTAAGTGTACGTCGGCATCATCCCTCCAAGTCCACCGAGACGCACAACGCCTCCGTAGTGTTCGGCTTCATCACGCACGAGAGACCTTCCCTGCATGGGCAGCTGGCAAGTCCAGCGGGATCACAGGGCCAGCCGTGGTGTGGTTTAATCTCACACTAGCAACACATGAGAAATATATCATCATCATCATCATCACAGAAAGTACATCAAGTGCTTTCAGTTCACGTGCGTCGCGTCAATTTTAATGTTTACAGCCTCAAAGGAGACCTGAAGCCAATTCATAATTGTGTCTATCGTAGGCATACATGTAGCTACGCTAAAATAGTAACACAGGACCAAAAAATGTCTTTTTGTGAAGGGGTTCAATCTGGAAGACCAGAAACATTTGCTAGCGTGGACTATTATAACGCTGATAGATGATACGCGGCAACTTGTATTCGAGTGTCATGTCAATGGCAGATAACTGTCTTAGACATAAATATTCAAGATAAATAGACCTGTTATATAGACTAGGCATTTCGTATCACTTTTACGTTATCGTATCTGTGCATCTTATACATGTAGATCTATAGCATTTTGTACTTTTTTTTACTCTATCATATGATTATCCGTTTATCACTTGCAAAGCCGTCGTACATGTTTATAGATAAATACCATGTTTTCAAGACATGAAGTTCACACCATAGCTGAACTCCGTGTAGAATTTACGTTCGTATGGAGTGAGATTTCAGTGCTTACGGTATGGATGCCGAATATGCCTTGGCGGCAACATTGGTTTTCTGGGTCCGGACAGGCCATTGCGTGATCGTGGGCATGGCATGGAGTCAGTGGATTCCAGAACTGAGCCTATAACAAAGAAATAACAAAACATATAAGCAAAAGAACAATCCTGTTATACCTGATCTTACCAGAAATACTGTTGACCATTAACGTTGTCAAAAATTTGACAGATTGCTCATATGCCTTTCAGTGAACGCTCAGTGGACACAAAATGTCGTCATGGTCTCCGCCACATTTTCAACTGGCTTAAAACAAACGGAGTGTTTCCGTTAAAAAAAACTTTTGGGTGCTTTGGTTTCCGTTGAGCAGCCTGGCTGGTAATTTGTCGCTCGACGGCTTCCGTCCCCGTGAAGAAATGACGTTCATGTTTTGAGAACAACATTACATATTCTTGTCTAGACTGTCCAGTGTAGTTTCAGCTGAAGAAAGAGATAAACTCGCCTTGATCACCACCACAAGGCAGACCAAAAACAGCAGGGCAGTCTTCATCTTGTACAGCTGATGGACTAGGATGTCTTTAGGCAAAACAACTACTAGTAACTACCTATGCTCCAATACGAGACCTTTTATGTATATGAATATATAAAAGGACGTCATTGGTCGGTATTTCTTCTATAGAACAATGTTGTAAACATTAACCAGAGTCAGGAACATGATATAAATGTGTAATGTTTGTAATGTATACATTATCATGTTCTTGCCATAACTGCCAAATCAACAGAGCTCCATCCTGTACGGAAAGGAGTGCATCCAGAAGTGTTTGAAGTCCATCAGTGTTTGTGTAAGTGTTACATGGTGTGTGGTCCTCATGACGTCGATATTTCGTGATATGGTTTTGTCCTCGATTGTCACATAAAGTTAGGATGAGCCATGTGTGTGTGACTCTCTGTGTGTGTGTGTGTGTGTGTGTGTGAGTGAGTGTGTGTGTATGTGTTTGTATGTATTTGCTGTGTACGTGCGTGTATATATAACGTTATGCAGTTTGTATGTACCTTGTGTCTGTGTACATGCTTACAGGTACGTGTGTGTGCGTGCGTATGTACATGGCACAGTAAGAACAGTTTTTGTTACAAAATTGAACGGATTGAATTTTACATTTATTTGCTGGTTTTAATGCTTGTCATAGATGTCATGATATGAGTGTGGCTGTGTACACGACTGGTAATGGTTGATCAGGTCGAAGTTAACAACAAACTCATCATCATCAATCCCTGTCTGGCTGCTTTCAGTACTGCAATCAATAAAACAAGGACAGAGATGTTTACGTTTCCGAGTGACTCTGTGTCCCAAGCCCATATGGTTAATATGTACTTGTAGTAATATTCTGGTTATAAAAATTTTGCAATGCATGAACTGATGTTGACAAACATTAAAACGGCCCTGCCCATCTGTCTACTACATAATTTTCTGGGTTGCCTGCTTTGTTGTTGAATGTTGGTTTCTTGAATCTTGGCCTAATCAACCCTGATATTATTCATCTTTTTTGAGAGCTCGATAACCACCTTAAAGATTGCATTCTATCTGAAACAGTGTCTACATCCAATATTGAAATGACAACATATATGAAAACAACACTCCACGGAACTGTACATTCGTACTGCTTTATTCTCAGATGGTTTCCTGCAATAGTCACACCAGAGATGCATGAAACAACTCGTGATGATGAAAGCTGGTAACTTCGCTGTCCTTTAGAATCACCTCACAGACCAATATGGCGGTCAGTCGTATAGTGATAACCGAAGCATACTGGCAACTGGACATTTCAAACAACAGCAAAGTTATAGTCTATCATCACTTTGAGTAGTTCAAATATCTAGTCTTTCGATGGTTTTATGCCACTGGCTCAACCTCAACTTCCAGTTCGCAGGTAGCCTGCGTCATGCTGCCCGCCATCAGCTTGCAGACGAGCCCGTCGGTACAGGGGCAGCTGGTCACTCCGGTGACGTCACATGGCCAGCCCTGCTGGGGCTTCAGCTCACACTGTCGACACAAGTACAGACATTAGTGTATATTATGTAACTCCTTGGAATGGGAGACATACTAGTAGTGGTTCAAATTCTAGTCTCCAAGCAGACCCTACGGTGCCTTAGAAATAGTATCGAAAGCTGGCAATGGACTTAGTATAGCGGCTCCGGTGCCCGTTTGACTCCCTTTGGCCGCTATACCCCTTTGCCAGCTTTGATACTATCTCTTTCAGCACCGTAGGGTCTGCTTGGAGACTACTCAAATTCCGTAAATAGCTTCTTGTGGGGTTGGAACTTGGTTCTTTTGCAACTGGCAGGGGGAAGGGGAGAGTTGCGATTGTGAACAAAGTTACCTTCTCAGAGGAAGCTATTCAAGTGATCACAGACCTTCAAAACCTTCACTAGGAAATCGTATTTTTTGCAACGCTTCACTGTCAGGCCTGGTCTAGCCATCAAACACTTTGACGGATTATATGTACAATCCAGACCAAGGATATTGGTGTTAGATTTACTTACGAGATTCTGGAAGATAACATTGTTGTAACGGCAGCAGTATCCCATCATTGGGCACTCATGGTCGCCTGCGCATGGGTGCAGAGGGTGCCAGAACTGGGCCTAAATTGAGGAGAAAAAGAAAAGGTAGCAAAAATAAAACAATCATCATATCAGTACTCAAACTTGTGCATATATGAGGCAACTAGACGTGAAAAAAAGTATTTTCTTGAATATATACACACACCAGGTGTTTATACAAGAAGCCTAGATGCCTCGGCTAACCTGGGCAAAGCCATGAGTATGTTTGTATTTTTGATAGAATGGGAACGTACTCTTTGGATAGGAAATCATGGTTTGATAATGTACAACCGTTAATTTCCTCTTCTCTAGCGTTAACATATCTGTGTTTTTTTACTGCAAGAAACAACCTTCTTCACGGGTCACGCACGATCTACATTGATCTAGCAGTACGTGCCCATCTACATTGATCTAGCAGTACGTGCCCCATTCTCATCCTTGTATGTAGGATATGCGTCACCCACAAGACGACGTATACCATTATACATGTATGGAGCAACTAATATTTTATGAATATCGTTCAAAGTTTCTAGATAGGAAGGTACAATCTTACCGCAGCCACAGCAATGAAAGCCAGGAAAAACAGAGCAGTCTTCATTTTGCAGAGTTTCTGACACGAACGGATTTCTTCTGTTCAGGATTAGATACGAAGGAGGTGGTCACGTAGGACCACACGCACCTTTATAGATAGTGTGGATGACGAAGGTAGATAAGGGGCCGAAGGGTAGAATAAACAAAACTGTGTGAAGTAACAGATGAACCAATACTCGCCCATCCTGTGCGGAACCAGTGCCATGAGTCACGTCCGATGTTTGTCAAAGTTTTTAGCGTTCCAGAGGCTTTTCATGACGTGATATGTTACGTAGTTCCTTGTAACAGCTAGGGGGAAATCGCTGGTTAAGCCTTGTTCTTAGCAAGAAGGGCATTTACAATGTATCCCTGACAACTTACCAGCTTAAATGCTTAAAAGTAGCTGTGCTGTGTGACGTTAACACTGTCTTAACACTTGGCAGATGAACTTTTACCATAGCCACTATACAAAAATACCACTCAGCAAGGCAGGCGTCTGTTCATGTTGCTTTATTCTTATGCGGATCCCATCAAATGTTCTGAGCCGGTATACATGGAGGAACTTGTAATGTTGAGGTATGACCCTAATATACGAACAACTGTATCCCAAAATAACACTTATCACTACGAGTACCCCATGTATCTAGTCAGAGGTTGAAGGATCTGCATGGAGGTGTTACGTGTGCTGGTTCTTAAGCCGACAGCATCACCCCTACACTTCAGGCTGGCAGGTGTACTGGCCGGTGGTACCATCGGGCTGGCAGAGGAGACCGGTGTTGCATTCACAGCTGGACACCGCTGTAGGGTCACAGGGCCAGCCTTGGTTTGGCTTCAACTCACACTGCCAACAAAATGAATGAATCAATAAATAAATGAGTGAATGAAGGGATAGACTAATGGATGAACTAATGAATGAGTAATTGAACGAATGAATGAGTGAATGATGAATGAATGGATGGATCCGCATGTGTATGGAAAACACACATTGAAGTTAAAATCCTTTCCAGACTTTCCGCTATATAGGGACGCTGCCCATATTCATGCATGTACTGTTGAGCCATAGGAAGCACAACACACTACAGTAGGGGGTCCACCGGTAACGACGTGTGTTCAACTCGCATACCCTTTCTCACAAGTGCCACACGCTAAGCAGAGAAACCAGTATGTAGCACTTTCCAATTCTTTGTGGGTATGGACCTGCCAGCCACTTTTTGGCTAAACACTGCGCGGCCGTATTACCTAAAACTGCGTCAATGTTTTGTACATGTTATTTTCTCCGATTTTTTTTGATAATCTTGATACTGCGTAATACGTAAAAGAAGACGACAAAATGCACAAAAAGTAAGAAAATTCGTTCTTTATCTCAAAATTCGTTGAGTATCTTTCGAACCTCTCAGTGACGCAAACGTAACGCAAATGCAGCGAGAGTGCACCTGTAGTGTTTTGTTAGGTTCAGGATAAGACATTTGACAACACACCATACTGGACAACACAACAGTGCTGTGGTGGCAGAAGTATCTCTGGGCTGCGAAAGCTATTCACGTGACCACACACACACCTTCAAAACCTTCATTAGGAAATCGATATCAAACGCTCAGAAGGATTATATGTACAGACCAATAATGATACTGATGTGAGATTTACTTACGAGATTCTGGAAAATAACAGTGCTGTAGTGACAGCAGTATCCCGCCGCTGGGCACTCATGGTCGCCTGCACATGGGTGCAACGGGTGCCAGAACTGGGCCTGGGCAAAGAAATGAAGATCATTCCGGTACTCAAAATAACTTGTACGGAATCAAGCTTTACTCTGAAACAAACCTTTAACGTCAGCAATGAAGACATTGCGGCAGGAACCTACTTCATCTACGCATATGCAGCCTGTGCGTCCTTATGGTTTCCATGGGGAAAATGTTGTCAGTTGATCAGGCAAACGACATTTTAGGTCTGTGTTTCTCTCATTGGGCTAATTGTGTATGAACATCTATCAGTTAAAGTGAAGATGACGAGAGGACACTTACCGCGGCCACAGAGAGGCAGGCCATGAACAGCAGAGCAGTCTTCATCTTCTCGAGCTTGTGGACCAGGAGAGGCGGAACGATTCTCAATGACTACAACTGAGAGTGGGGGTCTCTCACACAGTACGGGCTAGTTTTATATAGGGGCTGCTGACGGGCAAGGTACAGGAATAGTTAAAGTCATGTTTAATTTGTTCGTCATGAGCGGAATTGACGTTCGTGACAGGCTAAAAGGGCACATTTGAAGGGCATCCTCAAGGTTTTAGTGACGCGATGTGTCACGTGGTTCCTGTTGTTGTTAAACCTCCATCTATCTGTCAATCTATTTCATCCATCCGTCGAGGTATCCTATCTAAGTCGTCTAGATTCTTCCTATCTGCTTATAAGCATCACTGTGATAATGATGATACATTAGGTACCAAACCCCGAAACTACATGGCCTGTTCCATAATACAGGGGAAATAGGGATGAATTCTGAAATTATTACATCGATTATAACAACAACAACTACCGCTAAAAAAATGTGCATCATCGCGCAGCTGTGTGCAGACCACATACAAAACTACATACGGATGCGGCAAATGGAACATAGAGATACAGATGCGAAGATTTATCGACGACAATACTCTGTCGTCGGAGGTTACCCTCCTTCACAGAGTAGAAATACCACTCAGCAGGGCAGGCGTCTGTTCATGTTGCTTTATTCTTATGCGGATGCCATAAAAGGTTTTGAGCAGGTCTAGATGGAATAACTTGTAATGTTGAGGTACCTTACGCCATACACCAATATTGTGGATCATCAACTGACCGTGATATACGAACAACTGTATCCCAAAATAACACTCATCACTACGAGTACCCCATGTAACTAGTCAAAGCTTGAGGGATCTGCATGGAAGTGGTAGCTGGTTGTTAAGCCGACGGCTCCACTACAGGCTGGCAGGCATACTGTCCAGTGGTACCCTGAGGCTGGCAGGTAAGACCCTCGTTACAGGGACAGCTAGACACGTTCGTCGGGTCACAGAGCCAGCCTTGGTTTGGCCTCAACTCACACTGCCGACAAAATGAATGGATGAATGAATGAATAGATAAATGAATAAATGAGTAAATGGAGTGATAGACTAACGGATGAACGAATGAATGAGTGAATGAATGAGTGAGTGAGTGAGTGAACGAATGAATGAATGAATGAATGTATTAGCATATGTATGACGAAGACCCAGACCATGATAGAATGTAAGTTGAAGTTAAAATCCTTTCCAGACCTTTCGCTGGTCATATTCGTTCATATAGCCATAGAGAGCACTACGGGCCCACCGGTAATGACGCGTGATCAACTCGCATACCCTTTCTCACAAGTCCCACATCTAACAAGCAGAGAAACCATGATATGTCATTTTCCAATTCTTTGTCGGTATTTCCCTGCCCCCCCCCCCCCCCGCACACACAGATACATTTGGAATGCAAGCCATAAATTGCGCCCGTGTACAATCCATGACAGATTCCTTTTTGGCTAAGCACTGCACGGCCGTATTACCTAAAACTCCTGTCTACACGGGTACTTTGCGTTTTGTTAGGTTCAGGATAAGACCTTTGACAACACACGAAACTGGACAACACAACAGTGCTGTAGCGGCAGAGGTATCCCTGGGCTGCGGAAGCTATTCACGTGATCACAGACCTTCAAAATCTTCATTAGGAAATCGAATTTTTGGCCAATGCAAGGCTCACTGTCAGATCTGGTTTATCCATCAAGCACTTAGAAGGATTATATGTGCAATCCAGGCCACGGATACTGATGTTAGATTAACTTACGAGATTCTGGAAGATAACATTGTTGTAACGGCAGCAGTATCCCATCCCTGGGCACTCATCGCCGCTTGCGCATGGGTGCAACGGGTGCCAGAACTGGGCCTGGGCAAAGAAAAAAAAGACCATTCAGTAATGAAGACATGCGGCAGGAATCTACTTCATCTACGCATATGCAGCCTGTGCGTCCCTATGGTTTCCATGGGGAAAATGTTGTCAGTTGATCAGGCAAACGACATTCTGGAAGATAACATTGTTGTAACGGCAGCAGTATCCCGTCGCCGCAACCTTTTCTTTCTCTCTTTGGGCTAATTGTGTATGAACATCTATCAGTTAAAGTGAAGATGACAAGAGGACACTTACCGCGGCCACAGAGATGCAGGCCAGGAACAGCAGAGCAGTCTTCATCTTACCGAGCTTGTGGAACGATTAACGATGGGTAGAGGTGAGAGTGGGGGTCTCTAACACGGTGTGGGCTAGTTTTATATAGGGGCTGTTGACGGGCAAGGTACAGGAATAGTTTAAGTCATGTTTAATTTGTTCATCATGAGCGGAATTGACGTTCGTGACAGGCTAAAAGGTCTCGTTTGAAGGGCATTCTCAAGGTTTAGTGGCGTGATGTGTCACGTGGTTCCTGTTGTTGTCTATCTGTCAATCTATTTCATCCATCCGTCGAGGTATCCTATTTTTATCTATCCATTTCAGCATTTTCTTTTTTTTAGTGTCCCTTGAAAGAGCTGATTGAAAAGGAAAGTTTCTTTTTTTGTAACATGAAGAGTAGAGTAGAGTGATACCAATCCTAAAACATTTGCCAAACGCTGAAAGTATGTACTGTTTGTTTGTTTGTTTATTTTCATACACCTGGGTAGCCTATTCAGTGCTAGTACACTGGTTTTCAATAGGGCCCAGTTTCACATATACATACAAGGAAATAAAAAAAAAAAACTTACAGAGAGAAAAGTAGACATATACGTCGGAACATATAAATACAACTGAAACATGAAAGACACAGATAAATCAAAATCATAATCCGATCCAAGGTCAACAGTTTGGGAGGTCAGAGGTCACTACTCAGTACTGAGACTATGTTAGGTCTTTCAAAGCTGACTTAAATGAATATAGGCTTTGAACTTGCTTAATGTAGACTGGAAGTGAATTAAAGTGTTTAGCACCTCTGTGTGAAAATGTACGCTGTCCTGTTGTGGTCTTGAAAAAGGGTTTGTATAGGAGTGATGTCTGTCTGGTTTGGTAATTGTGTAAATTGTGGTTGTGAGAGAAGATGGATGATAGGTATGTTGGTGCTAGCCCATTAATACACTTGTAAACCATAATGCACACATGATCCCGCCTTCTCCCTGCGAGTTACTGCCAGCTGAGCTTCTCATGAAGGTTGAGGACACTGCTGGACTTTAGGTTGAGTTGCAGAACTACCCTGGCAGCCCGGTTCTGTAGCACCTGGAGTTGTTGTTGTCTCCCCACTCCGCAGCTATCCCACACGGTGTCACAGTAATCCATAAGGGGGAGTACCATTGCTTTATACGACATATCAGCTATATTTACAGTGAAGCAAGGTCTAAGACGTCTGAGTAAACCTACTCGTTGGGTTACCTTTGAGCAGAGTTTGTCAACATGTTCATTCCACAACAATTTGTCATCAAGAATAAGCCCTAGGTATTTAAATGAAACGACTCTTTCTATTGACTCTAGTCCAATTTTGATTGACACTGGATGTGCTTTCTTAAGCTTACCACTGCTCCCAAAGAGCATCCACTTTGTCTTTGAAGCATTTAGGGTCAAATGGTTTAACTGGAACAATGTAGCTATATGAGAGAGTTCTGAATTCAGAGTGGCTGCAATGTACCTAGTGTCATTACTGGAGCAAAAAATTGCCGTATCATCAGCATAGAGACATACTTTGTTGGAGATACAGTCAGGTAGATCATTTATAAACATAATAAATAACAATGGCCCAAGGATTGACCCTTGTGGCACACCTACTGTCACTGGGAGATAATCAGATACACAACCGTCTAGAGACACTGTCTGCTTTCTATCAGATAGGTAATTTGTGAACCATTTGAGTTCTACATCTTTAACCCCAATCCAGGACAGTTTCTTCAGTAACAGGCAATGATCTACTGTATCAAAAGCCTTTTTCAGGTCTAAAAACACAGCCCCCACTAGGTTTCCACTGTCAATGTTTTGATACACATGGTCAGTGACATCCAGTAATGTAGTAGCGGTGGAATGACCTGGCCGGAACCCAGACTGCTGTTCAGAGAGAATGCTGTGATGGTGGAGATATTCCAGGAACTGACCATGTACCTCTTTTTCAAAAGCTTCATGATAACTGGAAGAACAGATATAGGCCTATAATTATTTGGATCCTCTTCCCCCCCCCCTTTTGTGTATTGGGGTCACCTTAGCTGTTTTCCATTCCTTAGGAATGATACCAGATGAGAGAGACAGATTAAATATGTGGGCCATAGGTTTGCATATACACGGTGCAGCTGCTTTAAGCAGTCTTGAGTGTATCTTGTCCAACCCTGTGGCCTTGTTAGTCCCTAAGACTCTGAGCTTGTCGTATACAGTAACTTCTGTTACCTCATTGAAGGCGAAAGTGGATGTTAGCTTCTTGTACTTATCTGGGCAAACCAAGTTACCTGTCTGTTTCGTGAACTTCTCAGCTAACTTGTTTCCAATGGAAACAAATAAGTTGTTGAAACAGGAGACTATGCTAGAGGAGTCCTTGTAGAACTGCCCTCCCCAATGAAGTGACTTGGTAACAACAGGGTTTTTGTTTGGAAGTACTTCCTTTATTGTTGCCCATAACTTACTTGAGTTTGACATATTTTCTTTTAGTTTTTGTTGACAGTACATTGCTTTGGCCTGTTTGACCAATTTGTTGACATGGTTTCTTTTGGCTTTATATCCTTCCCAGTCTACAGTAGCACCTGTCCTACGGGCTTTCGCCTTAGTGCTATCTCTGTCATGCATCAATCGCCGAAGGTCAGGTGTGAGCCATTTGGGCTGATTTGCCTTAGTGCGTTTTGATATGAATGGGGCATGTAAATCACTAACAGTGATGAAGAGAGACCTAAATAGTCCCCAGGCTTCCTCCACACAGGTGGACTGTAGGACACTAACCCAGTTTAGTGTTCTAAGATGGGTCAGGAAATTGTTCTCATCGAAGTTGGAGAACTTGCGTGAGGTGATATATCTAGGTGCTGATTTGAGTCGCTCTGCTTTCCTGACACAGAACACTGCATAGTGGTCCGAAAGGGTGGAGTGCACTACACCATGCTCACACACCTGATGTAAGTCACTACAGTAAATGTGATCTATTATAGTACTCGAATGTTGGAGCACTCTTGTGGGCTTATCTATAACCTGCTGTAGCTGGTATTCCTGGCTAAGGTTTGTGATGTGTCTGGCTCCTGACGTGTCTTTGTTACTCAGGTCAATGTTGATGTCCCCAAGCAGGAACAGTTCTGAGTTTGGAGTGCAGGTGCTCCAGGTCTCGAGACTGTCTCTTAGCAGTGAGTAGAAATCCACTGTGGCATTTGGAGGTCTGTAGATAGAACCAACAACAATAGGTTTGGTAAAAGGCAGCTGGATTTGGCAGAAAAGTGCCTCTAATCCAGGTTGTGTCATATCTGTCCTCTCAGTGTGGCTATCTTCTTCAGACACATAAATTGCGACCCCTCCCCCAAACCGATTCCTGTCCTGTCTGTATAAGTGATACCCATCTATGCATAATTCACTATCATGGATAGAGTCATCAAGGTGGGCTTCGCTGACTGTCATAATATCAACATTATTTGTAGACATAAATACATACAGTTGGTCTAGCTTACTATACAAGCTACAAATATTAAGATGTACCATGATTAAGCCCTTTGATGGTGGTATCGTAGAATTACTTTCTGAGATTTCTTCTTCATTCGCAGTATCAGAATCACCACTATAATCATTACATGAGGAATCAAAAAAGGAATCACTAAAACAGGGAAGTAGGCAAGGATTGCAGTACCAATAATCGTCGGAATTAGCCAGTGTAAGATATTCTTGAACATCCATGCCTGTACAGTTAAGATGATACCACTTGTCACACAAGTCACAGCATATTCCTTTTTGATTTTTTCTTACACACCTGTTACAGATACCACAGGGATCCTTTGGCCCAGGGTTAAGTGATACATCACCATACAAGATCAGCAGTGTGTAAGGTGTAGGACCCAAGACGACTGCGATGTACCATTGGGCGGGAAGAGGTTATATTTGTAGGAGGATCACATTTTAAAAATAGAAAAGAAATAGAGATATTTGAAAGACGGACAAAGAAACGAGACCAATTCTCTAGGCATAAGCAATGAAAAGATATTGTCTTCAAGTAGTCCCGTAACAGACCGTGCACCAAACGGGGGTTGAAAATCGTGCCATATATGGGCAATTGAGCACTTAGTGACGATTTAGCTTGAGTTTATAATGATTATTTAGTCAGGCATATGTATCGAAATGGAAGGCTCTGCATGGCGGTTCTGGATGCTCTGATTTTAACCATCGATTGTGTATACCATAACCACTATATATAAATACACCACTCCATTCAGCAAGGCAAGCGTATGTTCACGTTGCTTTAATATACGGATCCAAAAGGTTTTGAGCAGGTCTACATGGAATAACTTGTAATGTTGAGGTACCTTACGTCATACACCAATATTGTGGATCATCAAATGACCGTAATAATACGAACAACTGTATCCCAAAATAACACTCATCACTACGAGTACCCCATGTATCTAGTCAGAGGTTGAAGGATCTGCATGGAGGTGGTACGTGTGCTGGTTCTTAAGCCGACGGCATCACTCCACTTCAGTCTGGCAGGTGTACTGGCCGGTGGTACCATCGGGCTGGCAGAGGAGACCATCGTTGCATTCACAGCTGGACACCACTGTAGGGTCACAGGGCCAGCCTTGGTTTGGCTTCAACTCACACTGCCGACAAAATGAACGAATGAATGAATCAATCAATCAATAAATGACTGAATGGAAGGAAGGATAGATGGATGACTGAAGACATGAATGGATTCGCATATGTATGACGAAGACACAGAATATGACAAGTTTAAGTTCAAATAACCTTCCAACTACTGTAAATGCAGAAATGTTCGCGGTGGATTAATGTTCGCGGTGACCACTTCACCACGAATTTAAAACCACCGCGAACATTTTCTATTATGATATTAGATTGCAGTCTATGGTGTTACCGCGAACTTAAATCCACCGCGAAAAGTCCTTTCTCCCGCTACCGCGAAATCAAATCCCCGCGAACTTAAATACATTTACAGTATAGGAACGCTCGACCACAGAAGGCATTAGAGTAGTTGTTAGTCCACTGCTGGTAATGAAGTGTGTTAAATTGTAATACCTCTTCTCATAAGTGCTAGGTGCCATTTTCCAAGTGTTTTTTCGGCGTGTCGCCCGCCTTTCAAACGCAAGGCAAAAGCTTTAAATCAACCCACCGCCCCATCTAGGACAGAATGTTCCTTTGCTCCTTGACCAAACGCATGCCTACTTAGTATTATTACCTACTTAGTACATAGTATTTTGTTACGTTGAAGTAAAAACCAGTGACAACTGACAACTCACCAGCTTGAACAACAGAACTGTGCTGTAGTGGCAGCAGTATCCCGTGGGCGGACACTGTTGATCGGTTTCACATGGGGCCAAAGGATGCCAAAACTGGGCCTGGGAAAAGAGCAAAAAGAACGTTCCGGTACGCACAATAACTAGTACGTAATCAAGTTTTTACTCTGAACCAGACCTTTAGCATTACCAGTGAAGAAATGTATGGTACGGAGCAAGAATGTTCTTCATACACAAATTATGCATCCCGTATGCTTTCTGTGATGAAAATCTTGTCAGTTGAGCTATGTCGTGTTAAGACAAAAGACATTTCACGTTAGTTTTTCTCTTTTTTTTCCTCTCAATTTCATTTCAGTCCATGCTAATTGCTGCTTGTTGTGATATGTAGTATATCAGCGTGGGTTTTCAATTGTAAATTGCATCAAATCATACGTCGATGAAGGTTAGACATCCAGGTAATAAGGTACGACAAAAAGCAGTTTCTCAATCAACTGGATATGATTTTGGACACAGAAGACATCGGGTAGAAACCAGTTCCTTAAGTAGCTGCTTTTTGGAGCATCAAATCATCCTTACAAGGAGAGATGAAACACTGCAAAACACAAGACAATTCCCTCTCACCCATAGGTATGCAATACATGTGTACGGGCTAACTGTGTATGAACATCTATCAGTAGGGGTGAAGATAACTAGAGGACACCTACCGCGGCCACAGAGAGGCAGACCAGGAACAGCAGAGCAGTCTTCATCTTTCCGAGATTGTGGACAAGGGGAGGTGAGGATAGGCGGAACTATTCTTAATGGGTAGAGGTGGGAGTGAGGGTCTCTTACGCTGTGCTGGGTGGTTTTATACGGGGGCTGCTGAAGAGCAAGGTACAGGAATAGTTTAAGTCATGTTTAACTTGTTCGTCATGAGCGGAATTGATGTTCGTGACAGGCTAAAAGGTCACATCAAGTTGAAGGGCATTCTCAAGGTTTTAGTGGCACGATGTGTCACGTGGTTCCTGTTGTTGTTAAACCTCCATCTATCTGTCAATCTATTTCATCCAGCTAGAAAGGTGTCCTACTTCTTATCTATCCATTTCAGTATTTTCTTTCCTTTTATTTAATAGTGCTCCTTGAAAAGGAAAATGTTTTTGTAACATGTAGAGTCGAGTGATACCAATAACGCCTAAACTATGTACAGTGGGGTGTCGGACGCGCAACCTGTCACTCATTCCATGCGACTACGATTAGAAGGAGGATAAGATCTTTACAAGAGAAACGACAGACAAAGAAAAGGGACCAATTAATTATCTAGGCATAAGCTGTGAGAAGATATCGCCTTCTTGTTGTCTTGCAACAGGCCGTACAACACAGGACCGCACGGTTCCATCTTCTGACTGTTTGCCGATCTTGTGGCGGTGATATTCCAGAACTTGATGGTACAGTCCAAAAACTCTTATTTGTCATTGGGTTTTCCTTTTGAGACACAATTTGGTGACCAGAATGAATAGAATTAACGTAGTGTGCTTCTAAGCAGGTTGACATTTAGTACTTGTCACGTGGAAGACAAAGACAAAGAAAGCTCACACTTATTAGATTAATTTGATGCATTGTAAATGACAGGGAGAGGTGTTGAAATTGACTCACGACTGTTAAAAACTTCAATGATGTTGACATCTCTACAACGTTGCAAAACTAAACTGAACTAAACTTAACTAAACTGATCCTTATCACGTGCTTATCCGTGTCAGTTCTAGTCCACCTGTCGCCGTTGTTATCTAAGACTTGTGCTGTATCTAACGTTAGGCCACAGGAAGTAAATTTTATGGATGACACCCTCTGCAGACTGCAAAAATAATGAGATAGGGCGAAAAAACAAACAAGATGGGTAAAAAAAACAAGATGGCAAATTTTCAAAGTAGCCGTTGTAACAAGACTTGAGGTATTTCGGTCGGCTAAATTGGCATTTTGACCTTCCATTGTTCTTTCATTAATGAATTAAGAAAGAATTAAGCCGTAACGAATATTGATAGATGGGCATTACAAAATTCTAAATCTGATTTTGGGGGGCCAAATTGATGACGTCATCAGGTTTTATCGCCCCTAATATTATTTTTTCTATGACAAAATACAGCACCTTGGTACATACCACGGTAATGAAACTATGTTTTTCATGTGCATAATGATGAAGGCTACAAACCCACGGTTGCGCAAACTGATATCTACTAACGATCTGTACTTATTAAGAATTAATTTTTTTTGATTAGATGAAAACAAACATTTTCTAATTACTACAGATGATTAGTAGATATCAATTTGCGCAACCGTGAGTTTGTAGCTTTCATCATTATGCAACGAAAAACGAAGTTTCATTACAGTGGTATGTACCAAAGTGCTGTATTTTGTCATAGAAAAAAATAATATTAGAGGCAATTAAAATGATGACGTCATCAATTTTGCCCCCCAAAAATCAGATTTAGAATATTTCATACCCATCTATCAACATTCGTTACGGCACCATTCTTTCTTAATTCATTAATAAGAAAACAGTCAACAGTCACAGCCAACAAGGCATTCCTGTATTTAAGAAGTGCACCAGTGTAGTTAAAGTGACACTAGTGTGGTAGACTGGTATCATTAACCATGTTGGTAACTACACTCATAGCTTCCATAGTTGTGCCACTCTTACAACTATCTATCAAGTTTCTCTTCTGCAAATACAGTCAATGTTACAGAGTCTCTAGTGTCAATTCTACATTCAGTGATTAGGTTACAACACAACCTTTACCCATTTTCGTCTATCCGGGCTTACCTGAAGAAAAAAAAATCTTGTTTTTTTTTCTGAAATCAGGCGAAAATTAATGAGCGCGCGGATGTCATCCATAAAATTTACTTGCTGTGGCCTTAACTATGTTTACTTTTTTTTTGGAAATACTGCTACAGGTCGCAATTAGCCCTTTGTCAAGAACTTGCAAATAAAATTATCTATGTTTACTACTGCCTCGTTTGGATCCTTCCTGTCTTCTTTATATGATATAAGCATCCATCACTGTCATAATGATTATACATCCGACACTGTGAGTAGTGGTAGTACCTTTGGCATCCAGTCTTTGCATATATAGCTAATTGGCTATTTAGGCTTATGTAAAAAGAGAAACAGACAATACATTCAATATGAGATGGCACATCCATTTTATTTATCATGAGATGAAACCAACTGAAATTACATTCTCTTGAGATTTGGAGGCATGATTCCCTGTGAACGGCACAGAAAGAACGATGGAAAATCGTGCCATATATGGGCAATTGGGCAGTTCGGTTAATCTCCAAGCAGATCCTACAATGGCATAAGATAGTACTAAGCTGGTCAAGGAGTGTAGTCAGCTAAGAGGTGTGCATTTGCCAAACACACTCCTAAGCCGGCTTCACTCTTCTACCAGCTTTTGATACTATCTTATGCTACCGTGAGATCTGCTTGGAGATTACAGTTCGGTAATGGTTTAGCTTGAGATTGTATCACAATGGAAGGCTCTGCATGGCGGATCTGCATGTTCTGATTTTAGCCACTGATTTGACATGTAGCCCCCGTGCTGCTGTTCGGGTTCGGGGCGCACGTCAGGTCAGCGCTTGCGCATGGGCAGTCCGTCTCCGGCCAGCAGGCCCAGCCCTCCATCGGTGTGAGCTCACACTGCAAGCAAAAGTCAAAACAATTTAGTATGTCTGTGCTGTGTGGCGTCGCCAAAAGTCTGATTCTTTGATTGATTAATCCTTCGATGAAATTTTCAAAACCGACTGAAATAAACTTAACGCTCCACATCTGTGGTGTCTCCAAGATGCGAGATGATACTGACATTACAGGCATCAACCATTATTCCTGTCCAAAGTTATGAGATTTGAGACAAAGCTGACCTTTTTGTAGCCTAGATATTGGTTGTAGATGCAGCAGTACACATCCGCCAACGGGCAGTCATCGGCGTCGTCACATGGGTCATTTGGGTTCCACGGAGTCCACTGAGCCTAATGACAAACAAACCAACATATTTTATCGCTCACATACAAATAAAACCTCCTCACAAGTAATAATCACTACGTATACGCATTATACCGAGTGTTTATAGGATTATAAACATGTTTATGTAGTAGGCAGAAGCCCATGCATGTTTCTGTGTCATGGTTCTGTGGCGATCATGCTATTCTGATGTGACGTTTTGCCACTCGTCTTGCATGGTTTTAGAACTTAACAGGCAACAGTATAATTATGGACAAACACTCCGGAATTCCGGAAAACCTTAATAATTTCAAAATAGATTGACCAGATGAACTAATATTTAGTTTGTATGATATATCAAAGGATGGTGAATATGCAAGTTGCAATTAAATGTCTATACGAAGAAAGGCTGCCGAATTCTGGCTCAGGTTCCCAGAATTCTGGCAGAATCCACAGAATTCTGCAGAATTGGCCTTCTTTATGGAGACATCTAATTGCAACCTATATATTCATCATCCTTTGATAGTATCATATCTACAGTTACAAATATCAATTCATCTCGTTAATCTATTTTGAAATAAATCAAGGTTTTTCGGAATTAAAGTGTTCGTCCGGAATTATACTGACGCCTGTTACTTGAGGAACAGTGAATGCTTTGTATTATAATTGCAAGTCACGTTACAGCGTAAAGAGGGAAACTTACCGCAGCCACAGCAATGAATGCGAGGAAAAACAGAGCAGTCTTCATCTTGCAGAGTTTCTGAGGTGAACCGATGTCCAGACTGTATCGAGTGTAGTCAATTGTAAGTTAATGGACAGTACTGGCCGATTTTAAAGGATCAGTGGCGGATATTGATAAGGTACATAAATATAAAAAGATCATACAACAAATAATATAGTCTTGATTAAGACACGCTAATGGGGTGAATAACCTCACGGTCAAAAGCCTGGGTGGATAGCCGTTAGGTCAAGAACCTGCAATTTGCCAGGTGTGTGTGCGCATGTGTGTAAAATATGCGAGAGAAGAACTGTTCTAGGAGTGTATCCTGGTGAATGATAATGTACTTAAGACTAGATAGTTGACTTTTAAGCCGTTAAACAACGACTGTCACTGCCAGCGACATCAATCAATTTCTTTCAAGACATGAACAACGCTTTGCTCGGCTACTCTCCAAGCAAGAGGTTGGTGGGGAAATCCTTTTCCTTCATCAATTTGTTTTCGACCGGCACTCCCACCAAAAATTGATGAAAGGAAAAGGTCACGATTTTATCCACCAACTTCTGCTTGGAGAGTATGCTCGGCCGCCTGAAGCGCAGTGCAGTCAAACAAGTCTCGTTCTTGTTGACTGGGCGACAGGACCATTGAAGCGTTTTACAGACGTAACGTTAACGGTACTATGGCAGGTTCTTATGGACACGGCTTTAATTGTAACTTGTGGACAGTAGTATAATAGATAGCATACGGGAGATTATTCTTGAAAAGATACGTAATAGCAAATCTAGAATGGCAAAAATGGCAACAACACCATTTAGATTTAGTATAACGCGCTATATGTACATGTATATACATTGTTCTTCTAAAGAAGCAGGAAACAAAATGGTTCTTCCAAAGTTGGAGCTTCTCTTCAAGTTCTCCACAGGAATTTCGGGAATTGCTCAATGGCGTTTTATCAGTAAAGGAGAAGCCGTTTAATCGCACATCCAATTTGCCAGCGTATTTCGTGCAATTAGCCGGCGTGTGCAATAATGGGAAGTTACCCAGTTGGACCGTACAGGGTAATCGGTAGTAGGGCCATTATCTTGGCTGGTTTTGGCTCTCCTGAACTGCTTATCTACGTAATAAGTATGTAACCTACAGCACAGCTAATGTATACCCTGTATGTCTGCGCAATGTTCTGTTTCCGACTGACCGGACCTGAGAGGCTAGGAAAAGAACAGACATCCGTTTGGACGCACCTCTTAGTATGGCTACAAAAAATCAATGAAAATGGCTTATCAATTCATGACATCATCATCATAGTCCTTTTCGTCCCAATTGACGCTCTGTTATAGAATTAGTGCATATATAACGTGTAAAGCAAGGACTCGGCAAAGCTGCCATGTAAAATAAAAAGAGCATATATCAGCATTTTATAGGCCACGTTGATTTGATCATAACGCTATGGATGACATTCGTGTACGCACCGATTTTCGGCCGTTTCAAAAAAAGGTACACAAAAGATTACACACACATACATATATGTCACAGTAGAGATCACAATCCAGTAGAATCGTCGATTCTCCTAGGAGAGATCGCGATCGGAGCTGGTCCTAGGGCCAACTCTGATCGGGATCTCTCCTAGGAGAATCTACTAGTATAGATTGCGATCGGGGTCTCTCCTAGGGCCAACTCCGACCCAAACTCAAATGATGCTAAGATATAGGAAACAGCAATACTTTTTTTGATAAACAATGATTTTATTTAGTATTAATGCTGGTTGATCGGCAGTAGGGCCATTGTCTTTATTCCTGGCTGATTTTAGCTCTCCCGAACTGCTTATCTTATCTACGCATGAAACCTACAGTACGACTCAAGTATGCCCTGTGTGTGCACGCAATCTTCAGTTTCCGACTGACCGGACCTGAGAGGCTAGGAAAACAACAGACATCCGTTCGGACGGAAGGTAGTTGTGCCTGGTGGTACGGCTACACAAATCAATGAAATGGCGTAATATATAGACCAATTGGTGCATGTATATAAAGTAAGGGCACAGCTGCCATGTAAAATAAAAACAGCCTATGTCAGCTTAGGCCATGTTGATTTGATGATATTGATGACATTGGTCTACGCATCGATATTCGGCCGTTTCCACACAAGAAAGTTTCCAATTATGCTGTAAAACTAGAGAAGTGCAAAATGAACAAATATATGTCTTAGATTAACGAAAAGTTACCGAAAAAACATATAGTAATGTTATAGAATGCCAACGCCAATTACAAGATCAAGGAAGAAGACGTGAAAGAACAAATATAGAGAATCTATCGTTCGGTATTCTGTGTGTTACGTCATTTTTTTTTTACTCAATGGTCACCACGTAACAAGGCCTGAAGGCCACTCCAAGGTTACGGGTTACATGAACCTCCATTTAACGTCCTATCCGAGGGACGACTCATTTTTCACTTGAGTAAAGTGAGGAAAGTCGTTTAAAGTGCCTTTCCCAAGGGCACAAGACCGGCAACACGGCAGGCGGATTCGAACCGGCGAGCTCTCGGTCACGGGCCGAATACACTACCACTGTGCTACGCGGCCCCACATATTTGTCCAACCTTCCTTACCACTTACATATATTTCACACTAAATGAAACTTTTTGTTTTGTCAAATCTTTTCCATCAGCTTTGGGGGTTCCTGGAGGATGTCATTCATATAATTTAATCAACATGGGCTTACGAGGGGCGTGCAATTAGTAATGGTCCTGACCCATTTCCCATAGCAGGAGATTAATGAAACTTGGCACAGTTATTAGTCTTTCTCTTCATAGGAATCACCCAGAGTTATGCATTTCTCCCATCGTTTGATGCAGCTCTGGACACCGATTTTGTAGGACACCCCAGGTTGGTCCTCCAACTGATGCCTCATCAATGGCACAAGAGGGACGACCAGGTCTGGGAGCTGTTTCCACAGACTTCCAGCCACGTTTGAATTCAGGATGCCAGCGTTTTACAAGGTCATATGATGGGGCATCATCACCATAAGTTTCATTTATTTCATCAAAAGTCTTCTTTGGTGTGCGTCCTTTCAAATACAAAAACCGGATCACTGCGCGACACTCAACTGGTTCCATTTCACACCTGGTCCATTTCGCACCTGACTAAGTTCAAACACCAGTAAATCAGAAACCACAATTAGTTCAGAGCTGTCTTTTGCAACATAACCCATAGAGATATGAATTATTACACATACAAAATTTCATTTAGATCAGACAACTGGAAGTGGGTCAGGACCATTACTTATTGCACGCCCCTCGTATGTAAAATACGCTGACACAGCTAGGGACGTTTAATTTGGTTCTCTAAAAATCAATCGACCCAAAATTAGACAGAACGTAGCATTATTGATACTCGTGTAGCTTGTTGATTAAGATATTGTATAACTTTTGAGGTGACAAAACATTGCATCAGAGTCTCACTTGAAGATAGTGATATAAGTCAAAGTTCATTTTCAACATGAAGGGGCCTTGAATAGTTTAAAAGTGCTGAGTAGTATAAAACACATTTTCGAAAAATTGCAATTGGGAGTTGTTGTTCGTCACTAAATGTCAGAGTACTTACCTTCTAGATAAGATTTTTTTTCTATTAAAGAAAGGTCAACAAACAATTAGGATTGCACAAGCGGACAGCCTATCAAACGTTCGACGTTTGGACGTTACGTCACGAGACAGGTCTTCCTGATACACCTGTCACATTTGGCGAAAATCGATCGGACGACGATTCTGCGGCAATCGCCCGAGCCTCGCTTATAATAATAACAACAATTGTACAAGGTACAAAGCATGGCTTATATGTAACATGGACGGTTTTCAGGTGAAAAATACGCGCAACCCTCTGTCGATCTTAAATATGGCTGACCTTCCTGCTATACGCCCGAAGATCTTGGATAATGTGACAGGGGTATGATGACACTTGGTTCACTGCCCTGTGGATAATGTCGTTTTGCTGACCTGTTCTAATAAGTACTATAGTAATAGCCTTGGCCTGGCTGGTATCAGTCATCAGCAGTTGGAGACTCTGGCAAGTGACCGGGCTAGATGGCGCATAGTAGTAAGGGAGGGCGCTGAAGCGGTTCACAGAGGATGGGAGGTCAAGGAGGCTGACAAAAAACAACACCGACGGTATGCGGCCATCGGCAAACAGGCCCCTTGAATTGAACTCTGGACTCTGCATTAGAAATTGTTAAGATGCAATGTTTAATATTATGCATTTTGTATCAAATTTGTACACCTTTGTATTGTAGTCGTCTCTGTCGCCTAGGTTCCTATTGCGTAGAAAAATGTCATAGTCTGTATAGACTGACTGACAGAGAATGCACCCACAGGCTGCCATGTGGGGCAATAGGTGCCATGGCCTTTATATTTAGGATTGACTTTGCTAATTGTCCACACTAGCTTTTCGATTGTCGCCGCATTTCTCACTACGCGCCTGATCGGATAGGGCGCGGTCACATAGGCCTTGCAATCGTCGTACGATTTTGATGCCATAAGATTTTCAAGTAGGCCGTGACAGAACCATCCACCGACATGGATGCAGAACAGCATTTTGTGTACCAAGGCAGTTGAACTTTGCAGGAGACGTGCATTCTGTCCTCCTAAATGCCCGAAGTTGGCCATCATCATACAGTACGACGATCGCGCGACCTATGTACATGATAACACCCATACCAGCATATATATTGTCACACGCGTATGGTTGACGCAGGCGCAATCTGTTACCTATGCAAATGTTTTTAAATTGATAACATGTTTGCAGTTTAGTGTTCCTACGACGCCTGATAAAATCTTGATTTGTATCACACAGAAGTATAATCCTGTGGCTCTCGCTGGAATGGACAACACCGGGGAAAGTATACGTAGTAGCCTCTCCAATCAAACAAATCACCGATGTATGGCCCCTCCTTTATTGGTTGAGCTACAGGTCTTGAGTCATCAAAACTTCGGTTATCAATTCTACAAGGTTGTTTACCGTCTAATACTGCTGACATGTCATGAATTTTGTGCCAATAACTGAAGGCAATACCGTACCGCAAGTGCCTCTTGCGGTCGTACTCGGTACTGCAGATTCAGATTAAGTGCGATGTTGTGTCTCCCGGGTATACGTATTTCACAATCATGAATCTTACGGCCATCTGGCTAGCTACTGATCATGAGGATTTGTCATTTTCAAACCTTATTTTCCGTAGTACGTGGCTCATATCATACTTTTCTCATCATATTTGTGCACGAGGGGTACTTGTCTGTAGCCCTGTGCAGATCAAGGAATGATTCCATGGGAACTTGTCATGTGGGCGTATTTATCTCCATGAAAAATGGAGATATTTTTGTGAAGAAAAAGAGGCGCGCCGCGCCGGTGTTTGGCTATATGATATATTGCTACCTATAACGAATGAAAGAATGATATCTGGTTTGTTTTCACAAACTAAAATCTTTGAAAGTCAGAGTTGTCTCGCCCTGATTTACAAAACAACATGATGACTTGTTTCTTATGATGACGATCGTTATTTGCACGTTCTTACCCTCATGTCTAGCTATAGGCATTGAGAAACGAAGCACGTAATTCTAGTACTGTTATTTTTCTATATGGGGAAAAGTTACAAAACTTGTAACCAGAACATCAAAGATCACTGAAGATGATATTTTGCATCACTTAAGCGTTCAATACTAATGGTGTTGAGATAAAAGGATGTTGAGAAGAAGCGAAAGCACCCTGTATGCTCTTTGATCCTATAATGCAGGGAATAACGCAATTCTCCATTACTGTTTTACCGTGTATTACATTACCATCATGGCGACTTGCCAGATTATTAAATCATTCTGCGAGACGGATGGATTCACACTGCATAAAATGGCGGCGCGACTCTGGAATTGAACTTTGAAGTGCTCGGTGTCGCGAGGAATATAAAGGGATGAAGAAGACATTCGGCCAAAACGATTTCACCTTTTTTTTTCACGAAAGTCAGGTGTCAGATACCGAATATTCCGATCTACTAAGTGCGAGTTGTCCATGCTGTGTCCAGTATTTCACAGAAACTTGTGGACAACCGGACAAATAAGAAGGCTGCTAAACCGCGCGTTACCCCATTGATTGCCTGTCCCAGCAGAGGCACCTGTGGCCGTGCCATCATGAAAGAAGTCAAACGGGAGGCTATTACCTGGACAAAGCCAGATTAAACGCATTTCGCAAGGACAAGAAAACACCCCAGCCCACACATCTAGCAGTCAGGAGGCGATAGTATCCGGCGGTATAATCTTAAGCTTTCTTTCTACTGCGGCACATGATGAGGGTTTTGATGAATTTTGAAAGGGCACGAACTGAATTGAAAAGCTTCCATTTAACGTTAGACTATTAGGGCGACATCTGTCCTCACTCCCAATGCGCACGTCGGCTTTCGCGTTTAAGTAGTGCATTGGTTCTCCTGTTTCGGAATAACGTTAGATTGCATAGATTTTGTTTAGTTTTTTTCACGTTTTCCGATTTTATGCTTCAGTTTTGTTGCAGTTGTCTACATGCACCTGTAGTGCTGTCTGTCGCCCGGGAGCGCTTCACCCTAATCCAATTTAAATTCATCCGCCGAAAGATTTGATGTTTCTTTATATCAAAGCGTAAAGCAATGTACATCATCCACCAGTAGCTTCTGTAGTATTAATAAGATATATGACATCTCTTATTAAAGATGGGTGGAAAGGTTGTGAAAGGTCGCTACAGTCAGGTGCACTAAGTGGCGTCATTTTCCCTACGCGTATTGGGGAGTGCGTTATCCGGTCGCGAATCTGTGTAGGTTTTCGGGGACATTCCGTTATACTGTCGTACAGCACAGTGAGTGATGTGTGTCAGTCAATCTTGTATAGACTTTTGATTTTTGTAAGCGGCAGGTTTTTGTATCTAAGATTTTAATCTTCATACAATGTTAGTCGGTATAGTTGTAGATGGAAGTGGATTGTACACCCATGTCGCGAGCATTACCGGTCCGTCCCTGGGTCCACCACCTGGGTGGGTGATCGGTATCGCACGTTGTCGTCCCTAGAAGCGGAGAAGCACCTCGAGTCAACTTTACTGTCCGGAAAATGATGCATTCCCCCGACGAGCCAGGCGTGGGCGACAACTGCGAGCGCAGCAGGTCGTGATCAGACGAAAAGTGCTGCCAATTTTCCCGAGTTAAGAGGCGGATCAACCCCTACAGCGGCAAATATTGCAGCGTGATCGCCCGGTTTTTCCGCGGCGGTGTTTACGGCGATAGGGAGGACTCTCACCGACGGCTGCTCCAAGCCGCCACGGTGTGCTGAGTAGCGAAGCATGGGCAAGAAGAACAGCAAGCTCGACCCATCACTAGTCAAGGAACTGACGCAGAAAACCTACTGTGAGTAGCCGCACGACTTGGAGTGAATGTTAGATCGCCCCGGTCCGTGTTTACATGGGGCGCTATTAGCAGGTGCATGCCCAGGACATGCCGCATGGAAGCGGCACATGCCATCTATTTCCAGGGAAACTCCAATCAATTTCCACAACAGCCACCACGCGTCCGGCTTTTTTGTCGCTCTCTCATTCGTAAATTGGCATTAGATTTGTCATTTTCAAATGAAAGTACACTTTGTGAGCGCTTTGTTGCTAACGACGAAATGTAATCTAACATCTAAAAATGCACCCGGCTTCTAACGTTAGTGCAAGCTGGAGATGCACCTGCGCCCAAGTGTGTGAGTGTGTGCGCAATATTGATACCCTTAAGGTATATTTTAAGGGTTATACTTGATATGTGATATATACCATTCAGCCAACTGGTTTCATAGCAATCACAGTAGGCTCACAGTTATTATCAGCAACAAGAGTAGTAACGTTGAATGTCAACGTTGAAATTTTTAAAATCAAACTATGGAATTGTTGTATCCTTGTCTGAAGCCCCTTGCGAATGAGAGTATACTTCATAAATAGAAACCCAAATATCATATAACTTTCTTCCCCATGTCAATTTGCTCCTTTCATTCTTTCTGTGAAAATCTCAGACAAGTTGTACCCTTGTTGTTTTCATTGCAGTTACTGAAAAGGAGCTACAACAATGGTGAGTCCAGTACACACACAATACACAGGTGTAACACTATATCACCTACTCAGTCACCATCGAGTCTTAAGCTATCAAAATAGAGGAAGCAACCACACAAATATTTTGAGGTCAAGTCTTGTTTAATGCATAATGAGATGTCTGAATTTTCAATTCTACAGCATTGACAAATGCAATCATTGTTATGTAAACATGTCATTAGTAATCCTAATCCTAAATACATCTGACCTATACATAGTCTGTACACTGCTTTGGAGGGCAAACACTATCTGACTTCTTATTGACATTTTGTGGTCTGGTTTAAGAGTAGGCAAATGCTCTGCTGTAGAGGGTTTGACTGTGTTATAGAGAATACTAAGTGGTAAAATCACCTTAATACTTAGAGAACACAAAAAGTCAGCCCTAAAGGAGGTAGCATCCTTGTTCCTAACTCTACTATTACTTTAAATAAAAAGAAAACTGTTGTTTCAGTAATCATCATATGTATGCAATGCAATTACAGCTTGCGCCTCTGTCCGGTAAGCTCAGGTGCTGCTCAAAGCCCATGTCTTTTCTGCTTTCAGCCCAACCTTAATCCTACCAGTATGTGAGAATGTAAACATGATCGCTTAGCAACCAGGGGTCGCTGGTAAAAATGTCAGGATTTAGAGGTCACTTGCTTGCAATAACTTCGCCAATATTGGGCCAATACACACAAGGCACCTGGGTCAGTCTTGTGTGTCAATGCAAACCTGTTTTGTAGAAAGGCTTTGTCACTTCTAACAGCCGTCACTCTAAAGGGATATGTAGTACAACCTGGCCTTATCTGGGAGATACCAGATAATTACAGGTTAGGTAAATGGCAGAATTCTGCGCCACAATTTTTTGCGGGAAATGAGTGATAATGATTATTTGCGTGTGTGTATCAATGATAGGACATGCTGAAAAATGCCTTAGTTTTAGCTTTAAAGGGAAATTAACTAAACAAGCAGGTCAGGAGCAGAGATGGTTCACCTTTAGTTCTGTCCCTGTAAGACATAGAGCAATGATTAAAAAAAAGCACTTAACAGGTAGTAATACGATATTTTGAGTGGAGATGAGGTTAAACCCCTGAATGAATTTCTATCAGAGATAGAACCAGGGCTGTCTCCAGAAGGTTTTTTCTGCCCCTTCCCCCCATAATTGTTTGGGAGCCCGTGTTGATCATTTTAATTTCTTTGTTGAATCTGTCATTTCAATAGCTTTAACAGAAATACATGTCATGTCAGATTTTTTGGATGGACGAAGTGGAATTTTTTCTGTCCCACGAAGCAAGTAAAATCCATGCTGAGGACAGATGGTCCTGGAGACAGCCCTGGATGGAACCATGTATCACCCACTGACACCTCTCAAACCTTGTCTGTTATTCTCTTTGTTTGTTGTAATGTTATCTGATGGTAAGGAGTGGCTGACATGGTGGTGATGTGCATAGAATACATTCTTCTTGGTTCACTGAATGTTTGGCAACTTTCCCTAAGCATTAAAAACAACAAAAGCACATACCAACTTACTGCTGAAGCCCTGAGTAGTACTTTTGAACAATTTTTATGATTTTACAGAACTCTCTACCAGGAAATATATATAATGTAGGGTCCGAATTTCTTAAATAAAGTAGATTTTTATGAAATGTGCCTATTTTGTTAAATTGCCATCTTTTGAGAAATGTATTGGACTCTGAAGACATGTAACCTTCCTTTGTATGGATTTCTGTCAAAATAGTCACACAGAAATTTTTCAGTGCCCCACCCCAAAAGCCTGCTGTTTTTAAAAGTCGATGTTAGGTTATTTTTGTGCTACAAGTACTTATTTTCTAGGGCAATTGTCACAACAAAAAGCAATCATTGTTTTGCAAATGCCAAGAGAGTGTTTCGGGTCAGTGAAAACCGATGTTGACCTTTCAGAAACAAAGGTTTGCTGGGAGAAGCATTATTGTGACCTATTCTGTATTATAGACACTCTTATAGAGTGTACATGGTCCACAGCCTTACCTTAGGGCTAAAGGTTGTGTGTTTAAATCCTGGCAACTGTCACTTCAGACTTTTAGGTAAACTAGAAAAGATTGCCATCTTAGTTGGGTTGGAATATCTGTGTTCTCTTCCCCTTAACACGGAAACTGCATTGAGCTTTTTCTAAAAATCATTTGTCCTTCACCTACCCTTTTTTCTGCAAACAGACATTTTGTCATGATTTAAATGGGCCTATTCAGGACAGTCACAGGGACTTTGCCCCCTTGAATAGCTACAGATTGTACAGTATAATCACAGTGTAAGCAGTGCCTTTCTGGTGCAGTTGTTTGTAGATTGATAAGCTCGTAAATGGCCTTCGACATATGGCTGCCCCTTTAGACTTTGACAGGTAGAGATTAAAGCAATTTGTACTACCGGTAAGTACAGGTTTAGGTTGCTGTTATAGCATTAATAGGTGTATTTGGAACAGGTGTATTCTAAACAGGTGTATTTGGAACAGGTGTATTTGGAACAGGTGCATTTGGTACAGATACATTCAAAACAGGTGTATTTGGAAACAGGTGTATTCAAAACAGGTGTATTTGAAAACAGGTGTATCCAAAACAGGTGTATCCAAAACAGGTGCATTTGGTACCGATACATTTAAAACAGATGTATATGGAAACAGGTATATTTGGTACAGGTGTATTTGATATACAGTAGTGTATTAGATGTATTTTGTACAGGTGTATTTTGCACAGGTGCATCTAGAACATGTGTATTAAAAACAGGTATATAGGGAGCCACCTAATGTACTAAGTCTTGTGCATCGCCTTTGATTTAGAGTTTCATCTGATATAGATGAATTTGATTAAGTCAGATTATATCTAGCCAGCCAAGTATACGAGGTGACAGTAACTCTGACGCGCACACAACTGAAAAGTGCTGCAATTTCTAAAATTATAAACATTATGTTGTGGGCTACCACCCAAGAGCTTGGTGCATTGCATGGAGTTTGATTTTCTTGCTTATTCATGCCCCATCGAATAGTCAACGATTCCCAACACAGATACAAGGACAAGGACCATATTTGTGCCGTCTTCTCCTCCCAGTGACTCAGCCTTAAGCCTGCGCTGTCCCCAAGGAAATACCAGTCATTTCTGTCATGTCTTTAACATATGACGGGGAGTCGAGATCCCAAAATAAGCAAGGACTTCATCTCCAGTGTGCCAACACATGAAATGGACTATAAATAGGTGTAATGATGCAGGTCCCTGTGGTATGGACAGTTTAGGCTAAAGCTGTCATTCTACAGCAAATCTGATATCATGGTATAAATACAGGCTGATCCAGCACTCAAATGTAATGTTGTTGGCTGTTAATCTGGTGAATTTATGTACACTATTTTTTCTGATATAAAAAAGCCAGTGAAAAATTCATGAATAAATTGATGTCTATCAAACATTCATTTTAGGTAACAGCTACTAATGCTAGATATTTCTGTCTTTTAATATTACCTTGTGATAACCAAATTTATTAAATCTATTTTGTGCACATCCATATCCCACAACAGCCTTCTACAATCATGAATTGCTGCAAAACCCTGCATTGATGGCATAATTCAGATTAGAGACTAATCAGTTGACATGAAAAGATCATATCTGGTGGAATGAATTGATTTTTCTATTAGGCTTGAGATGGATGGTAAATTTGCTTCCAGTTGGGCAGGTTTACCAGTGTGTGCCATGCAACTGTCAGAAACCTTAATAAAGGCTGTGGGCTTCTTCACACCACAAAACTTGGCAGTCTTCCAACCACAGATTATATATTCAGCATGATAAAATGTACAAATCATTGAGATTTTTTGTGTTAGTTGTAAGGCTTTCCATATCCAAAGGTGAACATGACAAACAAACATTGGCTTGGGGATTTTCCGGTGATGAAAGACAATATAGAATGAGTCTGATGAAGTTTCCTACTATTAAAATGTGAGACATTGTACAAGGACAAATGAAGCTGAATTTTTTAAGGGTTCACGAGCCCAATGTTATCATAGTTTTAACTTAGTTCTCACCTATTCATGCATACATTTTGTATGTGCACACATGAAAATACATGCATTTTCATATTCACATGATATAAGAATTTTTTTATAAGAATTCTTTTGGGTCCACTTTTCTGTGATAAAAAGTCTTCAGAACATATCATTCGGAATAATGACTGTTTCATAACTGCTCATATCAATCAGTAATACATCAATTCAAAGAACGTGCTAGCCAATATCTTAACTCCACGTCACTCTGCACACAAATTGAATATCAGGATGCAGCTCATGAGTCCGCTGGATAGATGGTGCTAAACAGCAGACATACGATGTCCATTCATCGTTTTATATAGGCAATGACAGACGTGTCACAGGGAGGTCAACATTAGTAGTACGTTGGCTCTTGTCCCTAAAGAGGCTTGATCTCTAGGAATCGATGCTGTTTGAGGAATGCATTTCAACCCCTCCCATGACCAAATTAATCGACTGTGTACAACGGATGCTGATTTTGTGGATACAAGAGTTTAGATAGATAAATGGATTTGAGTAAAATGATTTAATGTATAATGGTTTGCATCTGAAGATAAACTCTCTTATCCCCCCCCCCCCCCATAATTGAATGTATAGCTGCAATGTTCATAGCAGCCAGTATTAAAATAGAGATTCAGGTTAATTCTATCAAATTACAGCCTGATCAGTTGTAGAATAATTTTGACAAATAGATTCTAGCTTCTACAAGCACTAACAAATGAGATTTGACATGTTTTCTGTATGGGGATTTTGTACTCTCTCAGAGGAGATAAACTTATGACCTCATTCTGGGTTGTTGACCTAGAAAAGCGCAACAGGTGTATAAATCTTTATCAGAGGTAAAACATCTTTGTTATACTGCCTTGTGGAAGTTCCATTATGAAAACACAGACACTGTAGGGTGGGTTGTACATAGAAACAGAACTTATCACTGAAGATCTCTGTTTACTTTAGCAAAAAATCCTCTCTGTTTACTTCGGCAAAAAATCAGGCAATGCCATGTAAAATCTATAATAGCAATCTTTAAAAGCAAACCACAATAATGATATATAGGTTTTGAATAAACAAAGATTACTATAATAGCATTGGAAGAAGCATGATGGATTATAGGGCTGTCAAATATGGTGTTTCCTGGTAATAAAGTCTGAAAAATGCATTTCCAAATTTGAAGCAACCAGTGGTCCAGGATCTATGACTCCCATGACAGTTACCGGTGGGATACGGAGAAAAAAAGCCTAATACGTAATCTAAATAAGGTGAGGTAGTCTTAACCCCAAGCTGTGTTGGTTGAAACTACTATCATATAGCTTTAGATATTTTGCTTTTGCATACAAAAAAGAATAATATATTGCTTTGACTGGCCGGTAACCCTTGTACAACCTCTGCTTTATTGCTTATTAACCTAGATATTAGGCTAATAACACACATGGATAAACTGCACCATCACATGGAGGATACGTAATTGGTTTTTCTGTTGCCATGGCAGCATGGCGTAATCTGGGTGAGGGCATTAGCTTTGTAATTACCTCCTAAGGAAAGGTGGTTTACCTTCTAAGAACGGTTACTCCATTAGCCTAAGGACTGCAAAGAATCATCATGATGGTATTTTGAAAATGGTAAGGGTATACTCCCGACACAATATCTTGTTATCTTTTTCCTTATCCATTTCATTGTATACAGCGCATACCATGATGCAGAAAGGCTTCTATTCATTTCTGCTTGACAAAGAATCAAGGATCCTAACAGTACTCCACCTTGACAGTTGTCCTGATAATGTGACAGTATGAAATGCCAGAGCTGTCAGTCAGAAAATCTCATTACACTCTGTGTCACTTTTGGGCTGTATGAGTTTCCTTTTAGAAGGTCATACTTGCTTTCACTAAATGACTTTGACAGACAGACATTACTTTTTATCAAGGACAGTTTTGATAGTGCCAAGAAAAGACATGCGCTAGAATGGAGATAGACATGTATAATGATGTGGGTTTGCTAGAATTCTAGGACTACTGTACGTGATAATGGTAATGTCTCTTGAAGACTTGAAGCACTGATACAAAGGATCATAATTTAATGATGTGTTTTTCAAGACTGAAGATGATGTATATAGAAACATATTGAATAAAAGAATAATTTAAGAACAGATCAGACAGAAGCATGGAAATCATGTACAGTACAGGAATGAATGACAGGGAAAAGGTGTCAAGCAAAAATACATGTATTACATGTTGTTACAGATCAAAACTGAAATGGAAGCTTGGCACAAATGCTTAAAGTCCTGATCAGCACCAAGGACATCAACCGTGATGTGCTGATAATCAGAGACCTAGTTTTTGACACAGATATTGAGTCTTAATTGAAATAAACAGGTATTAATGTTGACATTTATGCTGCTCTGAGAGCATATTGTGTTCCACATTCCATGCCAGATCTAACATCGACTATCATAATTCCACCAGGTGCCATAATACCGCCACCTCATAAAACGTTGGTATAGAGGTCTTCCCAAGATTGTCTTGACCACTGAATGTTAGATATCCTAAATGTAATACAATTCAGATGTTTACGTGTTGAATACAATCTTGAAAAGGCCTCTATAACAACATTTTTTGAGGTGACGGTATAATGGCACCTGGTGGAATTATGTGAATGTATGTTAACCAGAAACTTAATTGCAGACTGAGTCACTTCAGGTTACAACTCGTCTGTTTTTAAAGGTCATATTTGCTTGCTGTAAGTGCCTATGGCAGATAGCCATTTGTCTTTGTTACAGGCAATATAATACTGAAAACACAAGGTGATTGAAAGAGCCATTAGGTATCCTGGTTTCCTTGTGATTGAGGAGTACAGATAATATTGGAAGACAAACTGGAGGCAACTGATGTATGTAAAAGGTAATGCATAATAAGGAAAGAGAAGCAGGAAAAAGAACATAGGAGTAAATGTCTCAGATTAAAAACTGAAAAAAATACTTTAGAAAAGATAGTTTATATGTCTATATCCTGTTAAAGAAATTGTACTTCAAACAGAAGTCAAAGAACTACAGGTCAGCACCAAGGACATGGACTGTGGCCTGCTGGTTAACAAGCTTTCAGACACAGATTCTATGTATGCAAAAGGTAAAGCAAAGCAAAAAGAATAAAGTGATAAATTCCTGAGCTTAAAACACTGAAAACGGGAAATAAGAAATGATTGTACGTCAACATCATTAAAGAAAAAACTTCAATTTCAAACAGAAGCCAAAAACCACGGATCAGCACCAAGGACAGGACTGTGGCCTGCTGGTTATTGCAGTTAACAAGCTTCAGACACAGATTCTAATCTGTGATGCAGCCCCACACCTGGACTGCACCCTGGCAGACTACATGTCTGCAGTTTAAGGGATTGGTGCCTACACGGAGCACTCTATTTATCTGATGACTGCATTCTAGCATCCATCTGGACCGACCAGCTGGCAAGGCGGCTTCATCCCGCTCCAAGTTACCATGACAGGCATGAAATGGATTGCAGGGAGAAATTTGAGAACCACATTGATCTTAGAGTGTGTAAAGACCACTGGGATCCCTGGTGCATTTCGGTTGTAGCATCCCGGATTAGTTGCAGCACGGTATTGCGTAAATGGGTATCCGATAGCGCCGTCTTGTGTGTACACAGACTGTAACATACTAGGGATCATCTGGGGTAACTTGTATGACAGATGGCAAATTGCACACAGAATGACAATCAGCCAGCTATTATATACCTAGCAGTGCTACAGGTGAAGGTAATGCTGTGCTTCTGATATTAATCAAGAACATAGAAGATAAGTTTCATACTGGCGTTTCCTTGACGGTCCATGCATGAAATAGTGCATTAGTATAATATGTGATGTAAGATGTGGTCATAAAAAGAGTAATAAACCTGAAGAGTAACCCTATTAACCCAACTACAATACATCAAGACAGAAAAGGATTCTAGCTGTGATTTTCTGACAAAAGGGTTGATGAAGGTTATTGAAGATAATTTCTGGATTGTCGTTAAATTTGAGACGATTTTTCTTTTTTCATGTCTTCTTGTTCAGAAAATATGTCAGTAACTCTAAAGAGTAGCCAGATACTAAAAAATATAAATTCTTAAATGTAACATTAATTTTGATATCTTCCATAAAGGTCTTAAAATGTGTGTGACATGAGTGTGTGTAGAATATATACGTGGTCAATATGTAGTAAACATAACACTCTGAGTTCTCTTTTTCCAAGGGGGATCTCTCTTTTTACTGTACAGAACTGTCCCCATTTCCTGTGCCTAAGGACAGAGTAGTTCTGACAGAGTGCTGATAGATTATGCATGAGAGGTCCATCCAGGACAGAATGCCTCAGGCCTAGACTACATGTCAGGCACTTCTACAGTGGATAATATTTCTACTCTAGCATCGGGGAAGTGTAGGTTAATGTTCCAGTGAGGGTGTATAAAGACATTAGCTTCCTTACAAGATGAAATTCTCTACCTCTCAAATAGCTGAATGATGATGATGATGGTGCGTGCCGATGTCTGCCATCCCTCAAAGAGAAATGTTAAGGAGATGATAGACATCAAATAAATAATCCATCAGCATTTGGGAGGGAGCTCAAGATATTTCTCTCTCTGTATTTGTAAATGTGTTCATAAAAAAAGGACAAAGAGTTAAGATATGAGTGAATAAGATAGCAATATCTGACAAAAGAAAGTAAGACGTACCTTCCTGGAAGTTGACACTGAATCTTGGCAGTTGGAAGTCTTTTCCAGTGTGCCCATTTTTTAGATACAAATTAACTATAGATTTGCCCCAGCATGTTTGTACTGACCTAGTCAAAGGTCAGAGTCAAGGTAATATTTTGCCTTTATGTCATTGTGTCCTTGGAAAGCATTTTAGACACATTTTTGCTCCTGAAAAGTACCAGTACTATGCAAAGTGCTAGTACTGTGAATATCAAGGTCAACCAAAAATTGTTGAAATAACTTGTGTTTTTTTTTTTTTCAAGTACATTCCTACATGTACGGTGGCATGATGCATAGATTCTTCCTTAAAGTTATAGTCAAGATGTTCAGCTTGGAGAATCCAGTGCATTACAGGAAAGGAGGGGATAGTCAGGTATGGATGATGGAAAGTGGCTTTAGATTTGGAAAATATGTATCATTGCTCTCCAGTATTTACACGGCAGGACTCAGATAGCTGTTATAGTAATGTTTGCACTCAGGCAAAGTGCTTTTAGGTGCTATTTCCGATATGGGACCACTGGAGTGTGCAGTAGAAATATCAGAAGGATAAATGTAAAATGGAATCTAAAGCTCAAATGATTTATGCTTGGATATTTTCTTGCCCATATTTCAGTCCCTTCTAATAGAGAAGATTCTTGTGCTTAATCTACCTCTTCTGCTTGTTCCTACATATTTTGCAACAGAGCAAACTATTGGGCTAACGTTTTATTTTCCTTAAAGCAAATCTAGTGCTTAGATCTATATATAGTGTGCCATCGGTATCGTTAGGCCTTGCGTATTGGCTATAGGGACGTCAGGGGCTAGAAAATGACTGTCATATTGCCCACATAGAGATGCCATGAATACCATTGTTAGAACTCATCTGCCTGTTTCAGCTTCCCAGGATGGAGAGACTGTAGTCATGGAAACACTGGGACAAATATAAATGCAATTAATATACTGGTACAATGCCTGGCAGATGGGTTACAAACACATTTGGCACTTAGATTTAATTAGGTTACTTAGATTTATACACTATAAATGCCAAATGGTTTGAGTACCACTATGAAGTTGTGAGAGATTTGTATCCATTTTTGGTATGCAATGTTGCAAAGGGAATCTCTATTAAAAACAACTTACCTAAGTAAGAATAGCTATCTACTAACTGTTTTGTACTTACTGAGATCATGCTAAGAACTATCATTTCTAACTGTCTAGTCACCTCATCTACATGTAGATTCCTGGTACAGACCTTGTGCAAAACCCCACCAAATTGAATAAGTTCCTAACAACTTAAGGTGGCTTTTCTGGAATACAGTAATTGTAAAAAGCTTCCAAAGTCAGCCAGAGTGACTATACTAAACTCCTAGTTGACCTTCGTGTGGAGCCAAACGTTTGTACAGGGATTTGTTTGGGTTGAGTGGTTTGCCCTTGGGCGGCGGTTGGATTGATGGGAGAGGTTGCTGTGATTGATGTAGGTTAAACTGAAGTCATGGCACTTAACAGCTGATATGTTATTATGGGTACAATGTTTGCTTTGTGCTTGTTTGTATGAATGGTTAAGATAAATATGCGGAGAGTGAGTGAGTGTGAGTGATGCAAAAGCTAAAGGGTTAGCAGTATAGATTGATAAAGCAGAATTGTATCAAAATCTAGGATTCAAAGATATTAGTAACTGAGCACAACAAAGGGGTTTCAAGAAACTGAATCAGATAAGACCTAACAGAAGAGTTGGTTAACAGTCATAACTGCATGGACGGGAATGCATTAACGTACCAAGAAGTGGGAGAAATGTATAAACAAGATAACATTCAGAACCTGTGATGAAGAGATGAAGTGATTAGAACATCAGTCAGCACCAAGGACAGACGCATTACCTCGGATAAATTGATTTTGAGCTTGCCGTTCTTGTCGTGATTAAATCATGGAACTGCCTTTGTATCCTGTTAATTGAAAAGATGTCAGGCTAGCACACAAATAGAAAGTTCCATGATTGACTGTTTAGTAAGTGTATAAAAGTATGACTGTTTACCCTGTCTGTAGTTAATATAAGATTACATCAATCTTTCAGCTCTATGCATGTATAAAACTTCTTTGCAAAGGAAAACAAAGTTATCATTTGCACATCTGGTCACCAGGGAGATATACATTTGTAGATGTTCATTAACAAGGACAATGATACCAGTGAAGACTTAAAATAGCACCAGAGACAGGGATGGCACTGTCTCTAGATATAGAATGTAGGATGTTGTCACAATCATTTAATATTTGATTGACTACCAGAGAAGAAACATGTGTATCCACATCCGGCTGTTGTTTATGAGTGGAGATAGCAGCAAACATGTAATTCATCACCAAGGACAGACCCATCCCAGTGTAGGAATCATCCATTAACAAGCACGTTGCTGGCCTGTGTGGATCATGTCCATTACAGGGGATGATGCTATCAGCACCAGGGCCAGAGACAACCTCCACAGTGCACAGGTTCTTGATGAATAGGAATAGTGATAACACAATCATATGATATGTACCAGGGACAGAAATAACCATCTCTTTGAAGATCATGTCCATTTCTTAGGAAAATGTTATCAGAAAACCTTTAATTCAGCACCAAGGACAGGGATGGCTGCTCAGTGTAACGCTAATTTACCTTTATCCGTGGGGTGACCTATATCCGTTGTATTAAAAAACGGGATATTTTGGGATATCAAGTCGACGGATGTTGGTTTCAAATTGAAATATTTGCAAAGTATTGCTGTATGAAACCACCATATGTTGACTTGATATCCCTAAATATCCTGTTTGTAGATACAACAGATATAGGTTACCCCACAGATAAAGGTGAACTAGCGTTGCATGATGTTCATGAATTGGGATACTAATATTGCAATCATATGATTCAGTACCAAGGACAGGGGCAACTTCAAGGAATGCATACATTATTTATAAATGAGAATGATATCACAATTATATGGTTCAGCACTAGGGACAGAGACAACTTCAAGGGTTGCACATGTTATTTATGAATGAGTCCAATGTCATGTGGCTCAGTACCAGGGACAGAAGCAACTTGAACACTGCAGATGTTATTTATGAATGGGTATAGTGATATAAAAGTCATATGATATATATACCAGAAATAAACATTTCCATGTTGAAGATATGCTTCACCCAGAATTATGTTATCAGTTAACAAGGACAGGAGAACTGGAGCACTGCACATGCTATTTGTGAATCAGGATGATATTACCACAACCATGTCATTCATTAGAAAGGGTGGAGACAACTTGGAAACTGTACAACTTCTATCATACCATTCAGCACCAGGGACAGCTACATGAAATACCATTACTGTGAACAGGATTTAGCTTTAGGTTCGGATTTTAGCACAATTGTCCATTAATGCTATGGGTGAGTTGATATGTACAAATATCTTGAGCACCAAGGACAAGGACAGCTAAACTAAACATGTTACTTGAAGGAAAACTGAAAGTGCGCTGAAGTGTTTAAGGATAGCTCATATTTGTCCCCTTTATTACAGACACTGTTCGACCATTCTGTTAGTATGTCAGCATTTTAAAGTTTTCTCAAGGATTTTGTTTATTGTGAAACAACATATTGGCAAGGATCTTTCCATCAGTTTCTCAAATAGTCTAGGCTGCTTTGTTTGTTCTACTACTATTAAAGAGATTAGGAACTTTGTTGCAAAAATGTACATGGCAGTTTTTCTCTCAAAAGATCAGAGCGCTGATACAAATGACATAAGAAAGAGACAAGGGATTTGCAGATACTCAAATGATCAGATCTAGTCATACAATATCAGCGCATGATTGAACTTCAATGCTTGCCTGATCAATTATTAAAGAAAAGCCCTTTGCTACAGAATGCCGGAGGGAATCCGGCTTCTTTGGCGGCAGCTCAAGTGGATCAAGAAATAGAATTAACTGAAATTCAGCAGTATGTCATGTTTGCCAAGGGTTCCAGTCAAGTATTGATTCAGCTTTATTGTGTGGTTTTCTCCTACAACCTTTCGGTGTCAAAGATGTGATTCAAGCTTCGTTTGATAGTCAGGCTGTTCAGAATGTGATTTTTGCCTTAGATCTGCGATAACTATATAAACTGGAATGAAAAGCGTTTTGCTCAGGTTGAGAATATCAAACCTTAGATAAGAAGCTCAAAGAGATCAAGAAAATGAAATGAAGTTGAGTAGACAAGACTGGCAGCAAAGTACAGAATCTCCTTTTGTGTTTGAAATCTTTGTGATATTGTTTCCTGGGGGCCCATGGAAGGTAGAAATTTGAGAAAGAACCTTAGAACAAGACTACCTTGCCTTAGATCTAACTTAGAATAAAAGATTGTTCATGCCAGCAGCCATGTACCACCTTTCTTAAGAAATAAGAGAAGTGGATATCAGTAATTCTGTACCCTTCTCAATATAGGGCTGACAGATTGTTTATGCCTAGGCCCTCCTTGGGTCTTTTTTTTTATTATTTTAAAATGTTTCAGGAACATCTGAGTTACATCCAGTGCTAGTTAGAAGGTATATAATCATTTTGTGACAACAACACTTATTACAGTGATCAGAGTCAATCTGATATCCCAGGGGAGTAACATCCCCAGTGATGATTACCTGTAAATTATTGAGGACTGTTGGAGGTTAACTGCTGCATTATTGTTCTTTCAAAATTGAGGAACATTCTGTGGATTGAGTTAAGGGAGATAAGAGTTGAATTTGCAATTTGTAATGTTCCAATGTATTCTTCTTAGGAAAAAAATTCACAGTTGAACAAATGTTTCTTAAAGCCACAAAGTCATTGACTGTATTACACTGACAACATTTTCAAAAGATAGCCATAACTACCAGCTTTACAGGTTCATAGCAAAATACAAAGGGATAACGTTACAGCATTGTAAATTCCAAGTGTGGGTAGATGTCTCTTGACCCTATATAAATTCGCACTTAGTCAGCATGCCTCAGGTGCTAACAGCAGTTCCTAGGGAATATAATTCAAAGTACACTGTAGCACCAAACATACAGTAGCTAGTATATCCTGATGCATTTCTGGTGCCCCAAAACATATAATTCCTATGGATATGTCGACCTTGTGTGGTAGTCATAAACTTTATCAGCCAGCCAAGCCGGGAGTAACGCCAGTTGCAGGAAGATTACTCTGAGTCAGTACTTCAAAAGTGGAACTAAAAGGAGGCGTAACCTCAGAATCATCTCTAGTGCCACAAAAACTTGTAAATTCTATGGATGCATTGACCTTTTATAGTTCACACTTTATACCCCCGGTAGTACCATTCCTTAGAAACACATCTATAGAACGGAAATATGCACTGATAATAGAAGTATAACCTGAAGCAGATCTGGTGCCAAAAAGGTTGGCAATTTTGTGGATACCATAACCATAGGTTGTTCTAATTTACTACCATGCCTACCAGCCCCTAAGAGATAGATCTCAAAAGAAGCCCTTAATGTACCCTAGTATAACCAAGGGCATCTCCAGTGCCCCCAAACTTGTAAATTCTATGAATACATTAACCTTGGGTAAGTCCTGGGAGGAAAGTGGGAAGGTCAAAGCTGCTGAATCGATTCTCCCCACCCTGCATACTCATCTGTAAAATTATCCATCAGGAAAGCAATGTGTAACGGTCCGGGTATTGATCACCAGTGGAAGCCCTGATGTACACCATGCTAGCGCCTTGACTGTAACATGTAATCTGTAACGATGGTGTTGTGTTTGTGAACCTGGAGGACTGAGGGATTTTGTGGTTATTTTTGGCTTTTGCCGCACGGATGTGGAAAACATCTGGAGGGGTGTGTCCATGATTTCCACTGACATAGCAGTTTTGACAATATATATGGTACAGAGGAATATGAACCATATGGTTTTATGACAAGATAATCTCATGATTTAGGTATCTGCAACTTTTCCCCCTGGACAAATTCATCTTTTTGATATAAGGGTACAATATATTACAACAATGTACACCATGAAGCTTATTTCGATTAGAGTTTTAGACAATTCAACCCTGCTTTTTTATACAATCTTAATCTATCCATTTTTTGGCTGTCCTACGTAAAGCCAAAAAACTACATGCCTCAAATCCTGCACTTAATATCTGTGAATTGAAGTAAAACAAGTGTAGGCCTTCTTTGATCTATAAGGTATCAGGATTTACCCTTCTTCGTGCTAAGGTAGCCTTCAGTTGAAAATGTACACTGCTATTGTGCTTACAGGGTTAGGCAAAACCATGGTTGAATTGTGGGGAATCCACAGTCTCAGTAAGTCCCGAGGACAGGGGATTTATCTTCAATATCAGTGACAGTCAGTCACTGGGTTCTGCATCTATAGTGACAGCAGGTGGTTTGATTGACAACCCCCCAGGAGAACTATTGCGATGCTGCGACAGGGAATGATGCCAGGGTACCGTGGGAATCGACACATGTCCCCGACAGGGTAATCGAATATTGTGGTAATGTAACTGCCACTAGTGGTTTCCATCAACGACCGAGGGATTGTAGTGGAAAAGGAGTATGCAGCGTTCCCGCCAGGCATACGTCAATGCGTTTTTGGACGCAATTTTTTTTCTGCCTTGTACCAGAAGGAAACTGTTCAGGAAATTTATAAGGGAGATTAAGATGCGTCCTCGGTGGGACGGGAATCTAGAAAAATCGCTTAGTTTTGATGAAAAGAAAGCCTATGGTTACCGGTACTACTTAACCGAGGACGTCTTGGACTCTTGGACGCATTGATCTAAAAAGTTGGCAGGAATACTGGGAGTATGGCAGACACCTGTTCAATAGGCTATGTTCATCACAGTTGTGGGCTTCTTCCTTCCTGTTTGCATCATTGTCACAAATTAGAATCCTTTGTAACTTAAAGCTTTTAAATTTTAAATTAAAATTGTCTAGGATAGTAAGAGAATCAGCAAAGTTGGTTTGCATATAAGCAAAAGTGACAGCCAACTACGTAAGCCAGAATGCAATTAAAAGTTGGCAATTGTGATACATGTATATGCATGTGTATCATTCAAGACTCCTGAATTTGGAACACTTAAGAGCTTAGTGCTGCATGTAAATTTATGGTTCACATTGTCATGGGGCATATAAAAACTGCACTTTACTACACGTTATCAAACATTGATTAAGCATTAAAGAATACATGACCCCATGTATGTATGACTCTCAGCAGAGGTTGCAAAATTTTTTTCTGTCCGGCATGCCTGATTGAAATCAGCAATTTGGAGTAACTGAGACTTAGTGTAATTTCATGTTACTCTAAATAGCACAGTCGTCAGCTTGTAATAGACCAGTGGGTTTTGAATGAATCTTTAGACTCGCATGTCTTTAGAAATGCCTTTATGAAATTAGCTTATGTTGATGGTTGAGTGATAGGTTAAATGGCGGTTATGCTTGACCTGAAAACTAGGTATGACATTAGTGAATAATTTCATCAGTATGTCGCTGAATAAAGAGACTCTTTTTACACAACTACAACTTTATACCACCTATATTTCGGTGAACATCTGTCTCAGGGCAATTCTGACTGGTTCACATTGTACCTCAGCAATATGTGTCCCTGCTTTTAGATGCGGTCTGACATTCGTGACATCAGGGCATATACTGCGTCATATATCTTCTTCAACACAAGAGTTCATAAAAAGAATTTTGTGTCTCACTACATTTCCTGTTCGCTGTAGTCAAATCAAAGGTTTTTAGATGAATAGAATTCTAGACACGGTCCATTAAACATGCCACAAGAATTTTCTTCATTTCAGAAGGCCACCTTTCCACCAGACAGCAATCACTGAGCAACCTCACAGCAACAAAAATACCATTTGGCATAATAATATGCTAGATATCTAATTATTCATCACTGGTCTTTCTTCTATTATTTTACGCTTAAAAGATCCAGTGACTGCATAAACACCATCAACATCTTGCATTCTTTCATGTATAACATACTTTAGTCTTCCATTCTCACCAATTACTTGATCACGTATTGTTAGAGAACACTCAAATTAGAAAAAAGATAATCAAGCATGAATTGAAATTAGAATAAACATAGAAATTAGGGTAAATTGCATAGAAAATTTTGGGGCTGGGTTCAAAGGGAATAAATTATCTCAATGCTTGCATTTATCATGTCTAAATTGTGCTGTTGTTTTCCGTGTCATTATGGAATGTTACAGAAGTGGGCCCTGTAATCATAGTGTTACTGATGGTGGTGGTGTTTAAAGTTTCTCATTTTTATCGGACTCTCACCTCCTCTGGTGTAATTGTATGAGATAAATGCAGAAGAAAGGACTGATAAAGGATTGATGACATCAAAGTCATTTGAACCTTTCATTAGATAAGATATTTTTTCTGGATCTAATTCAAAGTCTGTAATCTTATTTCTATAATCAATCTTTTAATCTTTGATATTTGATGTCTATCATTTCACTTGCCAAATCTTGACATATTATGAAATGTCCCAGGCTGCAGATTTGTATGTTGTATTAAGAAAGTATGGAAATAAGCAAATTCTTTATATTTGTTGTCATCTCATAGCTTTCCATGATCAGTGTTTCACGTTTTCTATCATTCCTGGATAATATCACGTTGACTGGAGATAACTTGGTTGCAGATGTGCACTCATGACTCGAAGCTATTTCCGCATGATGGTAAGCTGCATTTCCTGTAGGTCTATTTTAGAATCCTGGAGCAGACTTTATCTGAAGATCCAGTGTCAGCAATTGTAAATCTTGAGCAAGCAGAAGCTACGTTTCACCTATGGTGCTGATCAATAGGACAGGTGGGACAATGGTGTGTACTAATATGTATGGTGAATCAGGGAGGATGTCCATCCTAAAATATGCCTTTCTCACAGCATCATATGGTTTAGGGTTGGAGTTTTGTATGATCAGTGTGCTTGGCCAAATCCAGACATCACAGACTCCTGTTTTCTCTTCAATCACTCCATGACAAACGATGAAGATTAGAATTGGCCAGATTGCTGCTAAAAATTATCTCCTTAGGCCACACCAATTTAATTTCTTGGTTCACGGATTTTTCCATAAAAAATAAGGGGCGATAGGGCGAAATAAAAATGAAAATAAAACTTGTAAAATGGTTGGGGTAAAGGTAACAGCTAATCCAAAACATAAAGAAAAAAAGTTTTCAGCTTGAAAAAAGTACAAAAACACTATTATTGTACATTAACCGCACCTGTACCCACACTTTAAGGAGCTTATAATATAAAGGCCAATTTGCTTCACGAGAAAGTTGGTGAATGGTTTCATTAATGGTGAAAATTTGCTGAGTGGTAATTTCTATTTTTATTTTTTTTTCCAAAAAATAGGAGCGAGCGAATCCGTGAACCAAGAAATTAAATTGGTGTGGCCTTAGGTTAAGATAGGAGACTGAGGACCAAGCTCAGGATTAGGGTATTACAGATGTCTGAGATTTTAGCCCGCACACAGTGGGTAATGATAATGATACACAATATTTCGAGACAAACACACGTAACCTTAAACATTCAAGTCTTGTATTACCTTTCAATGTGAAAGGTAATGAAGCCATGCTGAAGGATCATAGAAATAGACGGGTCTGCCTAAACACCTCAAACGACGTTAAATGACTCTAATATACAGTGTACAAGGGGCAACAACCTTGTTTGGCACTTTGGATACATTGTTTATGCATTTATGACTTTTAAAAAAATGCAGCACATCCTACCAAGTATTTACCACTTATTTGAAGTCAGTCAGCCGGTTTCAAGTTTGACGGAAATAGACATGGCCGTATGGTTCTGAGTGCCTGACAAATGAGTTTACACAAGGGACAGCTTTGATGTAAGCACTGTTTGCTTCACATCCCTGTGTGAACCGCCTGTTCTTTGATCTGAAACTTTGCTGTCATCTGCATATTTACAAAGTCATTATAATCTTGAACCTCAAATTCAGTCAAAAGCAGATCTTTATATAGAAGCAAATCTGTGCCATCTGCTTAGTAGCAATTTCATTAAGTTAAAATTATGCACAATCTCTTGATTCAGAAGTGCCAATATGTTACTAGTACAAATGTACATATTGTCATCTGTGTATTTACACAGTCATTATAATCTTGAATCTCAAAAGCAGATCTTTATATAGAATCTGTGCCATCTACTTTAAGGAGCAATTTCATTAAGTTAAAACTATGCACAATTTCTTGAAGTGCCCATACGTTACTGGTACAAATGTAGGTCTAGCAGACTATGAATGAATGAAAGGCAAGTTGTAGATCGTACTATGATCAATACTTGGCACAGATCTCACATCAGCAATCTACTGAATTACAAAATGGTTAACAGCAGGAGCCAGAAGAATGACCTGTATTGGTTCATTGCCATCCTGACGTCTACACCTGTCTACAGAGATGAACGTTAGCTGCATAGTTGGATCACAGCCAGCATCTCTGGTCACTCTTGTTCTGAGTACTTCCATATATAGATGTTGAGTACTGTTGGACGTAAGTCTTTGTCAAATTCACTACTACTAAGTGCTTATCTTGGAAATGGACATTTGAATTAGTTCCTGCTTCAAGAACGACTACCATGAATTTTGATGAAAGACCACAAATACTTCTATAGCACTAATTTTCTTGTTAGCTCAATGTATCAACACACGTCATATTTTAACTGCTAACTATTGCAGTCTGAAGTAATATGTGGATTGATATTGAAGAGATAGTAAATTCAGGTGTAATTAGTTTGTACTCTTCATTAATTCAAAATTAATGGCATGTGCAAGGGCATGCATTGTCCGAGATGCTTGGTAAAGAACAAAAGACTATGCATGAAACATAACATTTCCTTTCACTTGAGCCATGTAATTTTGTAACTTTCCTGGTCTTGCTTGTAGAAACGTACAGTTAAGCACAACAAATGATGATGACTTTCCCTCTTTACAGATGGGATGATAATGGTAAATGTTCAGATGTAGTACCACTAACTAAAGTCATTTCCTGTGGCTAAGCAGTGATCTCTGGTTCCTAAATCATGATGGATGTACATTCTTCCCCCAAGCACCATCCAGGAGACATATGTCTCACACATTACCCATTGTGATAAATTTGGCAATTTCAGCACCACGGACAGGACTTAATCTAATCTCTGACCAGATTTCTTGGCTTGTGCTTGGCTTTGATGGACTCCTGATGGACTGGCTCATATCTACATTAAACACTAAGTATTTTGTCACCCTCTGAAATGTTTTGTAATATGTTGTTGTGCAATTTAAGCACATAGTAATTCTATGTGACAGTATGCAATTTTGTTCAAAGGTTGAGCATCATTGTGTTTGAGTAATTTAGCATCCTGCCAGACATGTATGAAGACATCCATTGAAAGTAATAGGTTGGCAGATTCCTACACCCTACTGACATTATTCTTGACTTGTGAACTCACAAGATGTTATCTTCTTTCTAGGCACAAAGGCTTCCTTAAAGACTGTCCAAATGGGACATTAAATGAAGAGGTAAGTAACTAATTTTGTTTAAAGTTGTGATAATTTTAAAATTTTTTTCCCCAAGATTTTCATATTGTGATACTTCATGGCTATGAACATTCAATTATTTCTTTGTTTGTTCATTTACTAATTTTCATCAATGTTCCTTTACAGGAGTTCCAGAAAATCTATAAGCAGTTTTTCCCGTTTGGGGACCCCTCCAAGTTTGCATCATTTGTCTTCAAAGTTTTTGATGAAAACCAGGTATTGTATGTTTTTAACTATCCTTATTAGTGACAGACTTGTCTGTTTTAAGGCTAAAAAGAAAACTTTGTCTTAAATATTTTGTCAAAGCACTATTTCATCCTAAATATTGTTATCCGCATGGTTGTGTGTACTTTGATCACACACTATAGGGTAATTGCTTTTATGTCTTGAGAACAAGCTAAACAAACATAGAGTTAGCCATGGGCAAAAACAAAATATAAATCAGTACAGAAGTTTGTGACTGATCAAGCAATGACATTTATTTTTCTGTACAGGACGGCACAATAGAGTTCCGAGAATTCATCTATGCCTTGTCAGTAACATCCAGGGGGAGCCTGGAGGAAAAACTAGAATGTGAGTATGGTCGCTTTTTCTTCTTTCAGATGTAAGGCCACAATGCGTTGATTATATGGATGACATCTATGTGCGCATCATTTTCAAGTATCAAGTATGCCAACATACTGTTTAAAAAGCAACAAAAAGCAAAACGTATTTGCTGTAAATTCAAAAGCTTTGGGAAATGGATATCTGTGAGTGAAGTATTTAAAGTTAAAGAAGAAGATGTGAAAGTACAAAAACAAAGAATTAATTTCTGTTCTGCATGTTCAGTCACTTGTTCAACCCTACTGACCACATAGATGAAGGTACCTTTTTTCACAACTTTTTCTTCTTCACATGATTACATCGGTTTTAAGGCATTCTCAGAGAGTGTCATACATATCATCAAATCAGTGTGTCCTTACTGTGGCCACATGGTATTTTTACATGTACTGTATGACCTGTAGGTATTGAAAAGACCTCAACAACATCTAGAATGTGCTATCTCTTAATGAGTCCATCTATACAATCCATATTGGCACTGATATGTCAGCAGTGCCCTTCAACATGCAGTTTGAATAATGATGGAGGAGAGACAAACATGTATCTACCTACTGGCAACACTGTCAAAAACAAATGGTGCCAAGAGACTGATGACTGAAACCTTCTAATCCAAATCTTATTGCTTCATTATAATAATAAATGTACATCAGTGTCTATCGTAATGTTTCAATGTCAAATTTCTTATCTAAATCCCAGTATGTGACAGTCATAAAAAATATGATTTATCATCATCATTATTTCTTAGTGGCAGTCTGCTCTATCTTCCCTTCTGAAAAAGCATATCAAATACAATTTACTGGCAGATATCAGAAAATCTTACCGCATCTAAGATGTTATCAAAGATATCTGGGACATTTTCTGATTTATGAGCATCATATCAAAAGAAATTACGGATGGCTTCTGGGAAATCAGTGTAAAAGGAACCTTCTAGAAATCCCTTCAGAGCATGGTGATGGTGTCATTGTTAACGTGACTCGAAATTAAATCAGCCGAATGTGTCAGATGGGGTACATGTTCATGTGACAGGGGCGCAGTAATGACTCCACTTGTACCCACGTCACATATCATACTCCACCTCAGTGTCTATAGGTGGTGGGAAATGCTTGGCAAGGCTCCAGATATTAAAAGTCAGGAAGTTTCAAGTTTTAATGAAAAATTTGGGTAAATAAAGACTTAGTGAAAGTGAAAGCAATTTGGATAATGAGTAAATGTGTATATGAGATATGCACTTGACTGTGGAAGTTAAGTTTTGTTGTAAATGTTGCCTTTTACACGTAATTGTAGCGTCATGAAATGCCTCAGCATGTTTCTTGACAAAATCTGACATGTACTTTTACACAGTACATAAGCTACTCATTGCTGCAACTTCGGATATATGTTGTTAACTGTCAGATGTTTCAGGTAGTACCCACTGGCTTTTGTACTGTCAGTTATGAAAGGTTGTGAATGCTACCTGAAATGTCTGAATGCTTATTAACACTTTATTTTGTATTGTGTATCTTGTACATATACCTGGATGTCTTTTAAGATGAAAATCTTCATTCATGAAATATAGTTTACTTGTCTTGCCCTACAGTAACCCCAACGTACTGCACTAAGCCTGAGAAACATTACATCTCAGTCACTTAGAGATGCACCTGTGCCCTGTAAGCTTATCCTAAGGCAGAACCAGATACAGCCAAATATACACTTGAAGACAGGATGTGGGTTAAAAATACCCTTGTTATATCCTGAGGCACTTCCTAGCAGTTGAGTCAGCTATTGTACAGAAGCTTCCAGGCATAATTCCTCATATAAGGTTTCCCTTGTGCATTTGCCTGGGGAAATCCTATGAGGCAAACCACGTGTAGGTATGTTTAGCGATCGTTGCAGACAATGATTAAAATTGCCCCAGGAACTTCCAAGGATTACCTTGTGCTATTCAAACCACATTTTTCAATTTAGGCCTGTTATACAAATGCATGTATGGATACAGGGAAGTGAAATAACTCCCTCAATTCATCATCTTAATTACATCAACATATGAAAAACATAAATGCCAACATATTTTGAATGCATACTATAAAAGGTGGAGGGTAGAGAGAAAGGTGGTGAGCTGAAGGTAGTCGCAAGCTCATCAATATTCATGAGCAGGGTCACGGTGGTTAATAGTGGGTACTATGCCGTGGGAAAGCATAGTATAGCCCGTCGGAGTTTGATGATGTGGGTACGCCTCTGCATAGGAGAATGCCTAGTAAGCATTACAGCCACATGACCACATGGGTGGGTGGGTGAAAAGGTTGAAAAGTCATACCTTGGATGGATGATAAAGTTCATCAATTTTAAAACATGTTCACATTGCACGGATGGTTGTTTTTGGTATCTACATCATCTTTGAAGAACCACAAGGTGAAAGTCTAATGGGCCATAGCCTCATGACCTTCTGATATTACAGAGTTGTAGTTTCTAAATGAAATATTAGAAATGAACTGACCTAGCAGACAAAGTGACCATTTTACACAGGGTGATAAATTTCATCTAATTTCATGCAGATGACTGAGGAAATATGACTAGTATTAGTAAGAGATGGCCCAAATGGTGTCAAGTCCTTTGATATCTTTGTAATTGACTAACATTACTTGGTTAAACCTATGCCCATCACATGATCTCTCTGCCTCATGCCCATTCAGAAGCACCACCTAGTGATTCATTTGGATACTGCAGTGTTATTGCAGCATACCTGTCCTTGGTGCTGAAAGAACAACATATGGCACAATCTTGCTATTTATGTCTACTAACACTCTGCTTAAATTTGCTAAATTGGGAAGATCAGAATCCAGTGGGAAGAATGTTGTATGATGCCATTCTCTGGCACAACTCACTCACACTTACTCACTATCCGATGTAGAGTCTGTTATTCCCCATCAGGTGAGGGTTAGACATACTTTCACGTAGATGTGATGGCAGCTCGTCAGCAGCTTCTGTCTTTACGGTTGGCACAGTGTGGGTTGAGGGTGATATTAAGATTTTCCCTTATATTATTGGCCCAAAGGATTTATGGTGAACATGCTTTTAGCTCAATCTTGCCTATGTGAGTGCTAGGGCAAGATTTCTGCTAGTAAAAGCAGTAGTTGTGCCCATGCCCAACATTGTTAATCATCTTGGGAGTGGCACATGACTAAGCTGCATCAACTAGTTAATACAAATGGCCATTGTGCTGAAAATATATGTATTTCAAATGGTACAGAAAAGCTATAAAAAAACTGATTGATTCTATTTTCCAGGGGCGTTCCGGTTGTACGACCTTGACCAGGATGGGTACATCACGAGGGACGAGATGATCAGTATAGTCACAGCCATATACGAGATGGTGGTAAGTGCACTGATTTACAGTCTGCTACTGTAAATGCCTTTATGTTTGCAGTGATTCAATTTTGTAGTAAGGAGAAATTAGCTACTGTATACTCGCATACTACATCCTGGTAATGGGAACTGGTTTTAAGCTCGATATAAAGTAGTCACTGCAAACTACGAACAAAAACCAATAGAGAAAATTTCAGGAGTTACAGTACTACAAAAAAAGACCATTTCCAGCAAAGGCCCTAATGAAGCAATCTATGGGATAAGCCCACTTCTTAACCTTTGAAAGTTTGACATATCATTGCGTACGCATCAGGCTGGAGATGTGGAGCAGAGCACAGCATTATGAAGGTTAAACTTGAGGCTGAATTCCGCCATGTGTGACATTTCATCAACCTTCTCCGTACTGCCTCACTCCGTAACCAATAGAGACTTGGTCGGCCAAATGGCTACATCAGTGTGGTAAAGGTTTTGAATGAGAAATTTGTGTATGTGGTACTGTGCATATCTAAAGTGTGCTTTGTGGATATTATTAATACTTGTCCTCTTAACATGGCTCGAAAGGGACCCCAACATTTGGAAACCTGTATGGTATGTTGTGTTATCATCTCCCTCAACTTCTGCACATGCCTGCGGAGAACTGCATGTTGCAGCGAGGACCTCTAGTGGATGCTCTCAGCCCTACATGCACTTGTACTGTTATTCCCTTGACTAGTCAGAGCTTTAAAGGGAGACAAAGAGAATGCATTTAGATAGTAGATATGTCTTCTTTGTACTGCATTCTACATCCAGTTGGCATCCTTGATAATGGCATGTGGTAAATTAAATTAGATAGGAAAAGGTTATCTTCTTTTTTAGGTCTATAATACACAGGACTGCATAGTAAAATTTAGTAAAATGCATAGTGCTACTGATGTTTTTGTTTGGACTGAGGTATTGTCATTCTGTTCTAAAATCTTGGGGCATGTTCATCCTTGGAAAGTACGAGGCACTACTGCACTGTTGCACCAATGCATTTCATGGGAATCAGGTGGTGGAAGAGAAATCAACCTTAGAGTGTCAAAAAGACAAGCTCACCTTACAACATAATTTCATCCTGCAACAATTTCAGACACAGATACATCTGACAGTGTCTCCCTGAGTGCGTTGAACTAGCCATATAAGAGCAAGAAATGGTGATGAATTACAAAACTGAGATGGAAGACAGCTATCAAGGCTTTTTTTAGAGCATATCACCTTAAAAAAATTCTACGTCAAACACAACTGGCAACATGGAGATATGAGTTCTTTTCTCTACCAGACCCCCAGAAATGTTATTGTCAGCCTCTTTGCTCTTCGGACGTGTACATAAAGTGCTATTCTCCTTGTTGCAGGGAAACATGGTGAAACTTCCAGAAGAAGAGAACACACCAGAGAAGAGGGTAGACAGAATCTTTGCCCTAATGGACAAGGTAAGTCGGCATTGACTGCATCACAAAATTAAACCTATTTTGAAATTCATTCACGATCATATAATTGGCTATACAAAGACCAACCAGACTTCAGAAAAATCTGAGATTTCTTGTATCTGGTTAGCTATCAACAAATAAATCAATTGTAGCCAGACAACCCTGATTGAAACCTATGATGTGTGATCGGTACTTGTCAGTCATATTACAGGCCTGTCAGTAGAGCTCATTTACTGAAATGTTGCTGAAATGCAACTGTCGGAAACTGTAAAGTTACTGAAAGACATTCCAGTACTGATAGTTTGGTAAGGGTCTCTTACTTGTAACTGTTACAGTATTCTTGTACAAGATACAAACTTTCCGTTTCTTTTCCACAGAATGGAGATGGAAGGTTGTCAATGGAAGAATTTCAGGAAGGTTCCAAGTCTGACCCCTCTATTGTGCAAGCCCTGTCGTTGTACGATGGCCTGGTATAGGAGCCACAGGGTGTAAAGAGGGCGCAGGGTCTCTATGCAGTGTACAGACAGTCTTGCCGACAGTAACAAGTTTTGTCAAAGCCACTTGATCTGGTGATGGAGCAATGAAGAGAGTGCAAGAACACACCCAACTAGTTTGAAGGCTGCTTCCATCTTGTGTCCTACCTACACGTCTGGGAGTGCACTGAAGCTAATCTGGATTGTATCCAAGCTAAAGATTATTTTGTTGGGATAGTTAACTGTTATTGAAAGAAACAAACTTGAATGCTCTTAGTAATATGTATTTTATTGGAATATTTTAAACTAAAAGCATTGGAAAGGCTGTTAACTTAAAGAAATGTGTATCACTTTCAATGATGTACTTGAAGATAATCAGTGGGCATTATTTCCAAGGAAGAATATCCATCTGTGTGAAGTCATCCTTGTTTCAGAACTATCAATCCTACAGGTTACATGTTGGAATTTTTTCAGAATTCTGGTAGCCTTAAGTGACACGAGAGACGTTGATTTTGTGATAACATTTGACATGTCAAAACAAACGTTTCACCAAACCAGACTTTTTAAATGAACTTGACTTAGAAAGGATACCGACATGTTGAGCAAGGAGTGGTGATATTGATTGTGGTTCCAGATGAGGAACTTGTGATATTACGGTCTAAGCAAATTCAAAGTGATGATTAAAGTTAACAAAAGTGCAGCTTCTAAAGTATTTTGTCAGAGAAAGGTGTAACTAGTATTTTTATTGGCACTTCCATGTGAGAATACCCACGCCAGACCGAGTTGTTGATGCAGGAAATGTAAGAATCACTGCTTGACTGTGATTGGAAGATGACCTGATATTTGAGCATCATGTGACCATCTAGTGCCAGCTGATTGGTCAACATTTTATTTGATTCAGTTATGGCATAGATGAGGTAGTCAGGAAACATGAACATGGATGATACAAAACATTTAGAACAGAAAAACACTAATAGTCAGTGATACTTCATCACAAATAGATAAGTAGATTGCAAGAAGTAGTTTCTGTGGAAGCTTTCTGGTGTCAGTGGGGACAGATTGCAATTTTTATACAGAGATATATATCTGTCATAGTATGGAAGGTCCATGTATCTATCAGGATAGTCTGTGTTCTATGTGTGCAATATGAACTATGTGACAGGGTTTTTGTGTAACGCTGCATGCTGAAATTAAGAGAATTAGTCACTTTGAGTTTCTGTAGCCTGTACCCATGTACCCTTGACAATTTTGTCATGCCTTTTGTTATATAGTATTTAAGGTTGACTTGTCTTATTTCTCAAACTAAGATCAACACCAAATATTTGATGACAAAGTTTTCTGTATTGCTATGTACTATTAAACGAGTCCATTTGACAATTACATTGTATTGGTTTGAAGCCTTTAACCCACCAACATGATGAGTCATTACACAACTGATTTCCTTCTCATCATTAAAATGTTTTGTAAAACAACCCTCTCAACTCTGTAAGCTAGAAATAACTGAATCAAGCCCAGCATAGTCAAAAGCATTTTCCAAAATGTATTACCTCATATTTCTTATTCAGTGCCAAGTTCTTCCTAAACTACTGGCAGCATGTGTCTCATTCTGTGCATTAATGTTGTGCCTTGATGCATTTTTTAACTAACAATGTTTTATTTATGAACTAGACTTTGTTGTCAGATGGTAAAATATTATTAACAGAGAAGTTGTCAGGATAGGGTTTGTGTAAATGTTGATGATTTTAGTCCCATGTCTTTTAGTCTTGCCAAGAGTAAGGTTTAGTCTATATTGCAAAGCCACACACAAATTCAGAATCAAAGCTTAGAATGGGTGTTCAGGTTAAGGCAGGGGCATTATCCCTTTAATTTGTTACATACAGGACCAAGATTGATTTGTCCTGGACATGTATTATCGGTAATGCAAGAAAAGATTTCTCAAACTTCTGTGAAGCAGTGAAGGAATACGATCATGTAGTGGATAAACCTTGTCAGTACCTGCCTTACACAGCCCTTAAATAGTTACTGTCATGAGCATCAATGAATCGGGTGTTAAGAGTTCTAGAGTAAACTGTACATAATGCTGCTGTAGTGTCTGGTGTCTTGTGTAAAGTGAATGTTACTGCAACATGCAGTTGTTTAACTGTTAGTCTTTTTGGACATCTGAAACAAAAATGTGTGACAAAACTTGTCTTGAAAGTATGTGTTAATAAATACAGTATAACTGAACAGTGTCCTTTGCTTGATATGTTTGTTGAACATGACAGCTTACATTAAGTAACCACTGCAAGGTACATGTACAAGTAACAAACTATAAAGGTACAAGCATATAAGAGGAATACAATATTTCTGTGACGTGATACTTAAAGTTGCTTACCTAGGATTGCCGTACCTTATGAACCAAGAAAGACCCCCACCCCACCCTAAAATTTTGCCAATGTCTAAATGCCTTAAGTTAGTACTTTGTTGTCTTTTGTCCAGCCATGTGCACCCCATACAGCACTACAAAAAACAATACTCTGTCATTTCATTGACTTCCAATTTTATTCACCTTCTATCTCTTCCAACAATACTTAAGTACAATGTACAACTATTTACACCAAGTACACAGCAGTTCTTCAATAGAAGGGTTGTGGCACTACAAAACATTTCAGTGACATGATCAGAACATGACAGATTCTAATTCAATATCCAGACTTGTTTAGAAATTATAAAGCCTTGTAGTTGGTGAAGCGACATGTAGATACATGCGAAGCCAAAGATTCAAGTGAAAGACTAAAATATGAAGGTCATGGCCAAGTAATCATCACAAGTGCAAGACAACTCACGAAAATGGACAAAACATAAATAAGATGTTCTGAATCAGAAACAACACTTAAAGTAAATGTATATCTTTTATATCTTGTTGTGGAAATAAGCAAATGCACAAAAAGTCCTGACCAACATGTAAAATAAGGAAACTCTTTCTTGGCCACCACTACTGCCACTAAGTTATACAGTCATATACAAACCATTTAAACTTCCAGAAAATCATCCCTTGTCTTTGGACATTTACACATTGTATATGTACTGTAACCCACAAACATTCATGGGTTCAGAGTACTTTTGTACAATGTCCATCAGCTAATCATCATGTACTAAATGTGTCAAGTATAATGAACCAAGTCAATGCAGAGTTCCCTGAGCTACTGTATGTATTCATACGTCATGGTACACTTGGGTACATATTCTCTGCAGTCTGCAATAGCTCACATTCATAGCCTTATGAGATGGAACACCTTAAATGATCTTACAGTCTTGAAAGCTGAGCATATTCAGAAATGAAATCTCATATAAATTATAAGACAAAAAAAGTTGCATTTTAGATGAAATACTGTGAACGATGGCAGATTTACTTATGATAAATGAAACATCTGAATCAATCAAATTGACATGTCCCAAAGAGACTCAAACTGTTGGTAACTTAACTCTTTTAGAGAAAATCTAACCATTTCTTACAACAATCAGTTCATAGTCTTGATGAAATCTCATTGATACAATTTCCATGTATAAACATGTGCAACTGATCATGATCTGTACAGGCCTAGAGGTAGCTAACTGGGCTAGGGCCAGGGATAACTCAGGTCTTCCAATGTGCTGAATGTACATCAAGAGGGTATCTTGTCCACCATCAACTATGATACCGCCAAGCTTCAGGTAAACAAGCAGTGTGAAGGACGGCACTCAAAACACACATTTCTTACTTCGTTACAGTGTACAATGTTGATGACTGAGGAAGCAACCAAGTTTTCCACAATTCTGTCCTGAACAAAATACAAATAAATTGTAATGCAGAATAGAGGAATGTTTTAGCCACTAAGACTTACATCAGCCTATGTTGTCCTGACTAGCTTTTCTTTGTGACACTTCTAGATTTGGCAACTATGTGCACATGAATGATCCACAATTCAAACAAATACACATTTTTACATATGTTTAAATTCTATAACAAGTTGTTCTTGGTGGATATTTATCACTGTCTTGATCATTTTATTCTATGTACATGTAAACATATAGCAATCATGTAATTTACAGTTGGGCTCAGTATACATTATTTGTACATTAACTGTTTTCAACAATGAGTCTTGGAGGGATGTCTAATATACATAAATAATGATAAATTGTAAACCGTCCTGTGTTTTCCCAGGGTTGGTAAGACTAAGGAAGCAATCAAAGCTTTCTACAGTTTGTGATGAAATGAATAAATTATGTTCTAACTTTCTTTACCATTCCAACAGCCACAGTGATAGAAGCAAGTAAACCTACAGTCTCTACCACCAGATAACCAGCGTTAGTGTCTCTGTTCACATGCAACACTAGTGCACTGGAGTGTGTCAACTAATTAGTTTGTTACATAGCTACTGCTTCATCTTTTCTTTCTATGATTTAAAAGTGAAAACTAAGTCTTTAACAGTAGTTATGAAATATTTACAGATCAAAGGAATTCAGATTTCAGTGCAGATAGTAAGTGAAATGAACAGTATAGAGGTTATGGATAAGAATAACGATTGAGTGACATTGCTACTAGAAACTCATAAAGATATACTTAAATTGCACTGGCATACATTGTATGTGAAATTAAATTTCTCTACAAAGTTTGAAATTTTCATCCTTGTGCAATCTCCTGGCAAGAACTCTTTGTTCCTTTTTTTCTCAGTCAGTCCAATGACACAGCTGCTTGCTTAGGCATCATGGCTGTTGTCTCGAGGCTTGGGATTGGCCAGACTATCCTGGGTGCTGACGACCTTGCCCCCCTGGTTGACCCTGACCACCCCCTCATTCCAGCCTGTTTCTGTCACACTGTGGTCATGAGAACAACAACAAACACGACAGGTTTGTTTGGTCCAATCTACAACAGTCTCCTATTAGCCATAATCTTGCACACCTACCCTAGAGCTAGCCTGTCAATTTGGAATGGATACAAGGAAGCACAAGGCTCCACAATATCACAAGTTCAAAGTTTTCACATCCCCATGAAGTATTTAGAGCTTCTTGCACGTCTTGTTTACTTCAGGTTATTCTTCAATCATACAAATAAAGTAGGGTTTCATTATTCTGTCATCCTATGGTGAACGTGACTACGATATAGAAAATATACAGCCCCCAAAACACACCAAAAGCAATAACTCCACATCACTTACATGCAATAGCTTCTTCCATTGACCTCATGACCTGAGCTGTATGTCATGTCTGATTAACAACTTAGCTCTACCACCTCTGAACTGTACGTCCTGTCACTCCCACAAGCTTGACCTTTATGGTGACACCATTTTCCCTTCACTTCCTGCCACTCTACTGACAGCATATTGACATAACTATCTATGAACACGCAAGATTGTAACATACTGAAAAAAACAAACACTTTGTAAATGGAGTCAACAAGTAACTCCAGACTTGGTACATGACAATAAAGCACTACTCACACTTCTTCCATCTCGATGTCCTCATCGTCCTGTGAGACCTGTAGGTAGGGGTTGTTGGACGCTGGGCGGAACTTGTACCCCGTCATGACGAAGAACACGTAGGTGGCCAGCTCCGCAAAAAACTGGCCCAGCCACTCGTACTGGAATGGCACGGTGATCTGGGGTGGGGAAGGGGGAAAGGTGTCAATAGAAAACATTTACCACTGTCAATTGGTTTATTTTCTAGGGGACTTAATTTCACAGACAGAATCACAGTAGATGTTAGAAAGGGCTTTTTTGCTGTGCCATTGATAATCTTGATTTACCAGATCTACAACTCTACAGTACTGTAGTAATTAATTGAAAATGCATAGTCATGAATTTGAGGTGGAGAGGTCTTCCCGAAAACCACCGTGAACATTTTAGGATTTACAGTATTCAAACAGATCCTTCAATTTCAATCCTTTCCTTCCGTCCTTACTCAACTTTATGTCCTACTTCCAGATACATATTTCAGGCTTTGTAATTCCAAACTACCATAATCGTCAGACAGAGTGTAACTTACCTTCAACAGGTAGACTATTATTCTTGTGAAGTAGATATAGCAAACAATCTGTGGGAGAGAAAAAAAAGACAATGAGGCAATACTGAACATAGCACACTATGCCTTATAAAGATTTCTTTGACGAGCAATGTAAAGAACCATAAGTATTAACTGTATGTGAACAATAGTATAGAACCATAAGTATTAACTGTATGTGAACAATAGTATAAGCAAGACTCAAATTACTGGGTGCATGTGTGCTTTTCTGCACCAAAAATTGGAGCTGTGCATCTGAAATCTAACTATATGCAGGTGCATGAGTACAACAATTTCCCAAAATGAGCTTCCAGCCAAGACAAGAAACTGTTTGGGCCTCACCATAACATAGAAATGCCTGAAGAGCTTCAACTTCTGTAGGCTGATAGCAGCTTTCCCATCAGTCTGGGAGGCCTCCTGTAGATGTCGTATTGACCTAGAAACACAGAGTTGACAATGCTAAATTGCAACAACTAGCATGATGGGGAAAATGTTGACTGTACATGTCTTTATGATGAACAGCATTCTTAAAAAAGTCAATAGTATTGGACACATGTAGGCACACTAATTTTCCTATAATTGTGAAAAATGGGGACCGTGTGAGGATGCCTGGGCAAATGTTTTTCAAATCAACAATTTGTGTATTTTCAAGCTCCTCTAAAACAATCTTTGTGGTTCATTTCTAATGTTCTGTATCATAGCATACAGTACTGGTGTGGATATTCCATATAAAGCTAAATTGAAATTACTGATTACAACTTCCAGGACACACTCCTTTATGATATTTTGCCAGTTATGACAGTACTGACCAGACAACAGGGAAGAGAATGGCTCCACAGCACAGCAGGTCCACCAGGATGAACACTTCCCTCCACAGTCGGTACTGGGAGTTCCCTTCTTCTGTGGACTCTGTGATGATGTAGGCAACATTGGCCAGCACCTGACGGGAAAACAGCAGCAGTAACGGTAAGACATCAGGGGATACATTGTATCTATTTGACAGCAAAACTGCATGGACAATGACAGCATAAAGAGATTACATGCTTAACCGACAAGCAGAGAGCTACTACGGTGGCACACTCCTTTGACAAGCGAAACTTGGGAACTGAATAAACAACTGGAGAGGTCTCTTTCCTTGCTGTTAAACCTGTATGCCCTTAGTTCCATCACCTATCTGTATATGGATGATTGCGATTAACAAGATAGTGAGTGACTGACTCACTAATCCTTATATTAAGGGCACAAACACATGTAGTATCAAGTCCTTGTATGTCTGTATATGATTGCAGGTAAATTTTAACAAGATGTAGTTGCTCAAAAGTCATGACAACACAGCTAAAGCCATAACAACAAAGTGCCTTTAACTTACATAGAGGCTAGTGCCATGCAAAGAACCTGTGCACTTAAACTAGAGGCACCACTTACCTGCAAAGGGAGGAAGAGCAGGCATAAGGCGCGAACGTTCCGACTGTCCGCCGGGAGGATATGGTTATGGAACGTCAGCCCTGTGCCGATCAGCACGATCGAAATGAGCAGGAGAAGGCTCCTCGTCCTACGACAGCGAGACAGAAAAAAAACAGAGGAGGAAGAAAAAATATTCTCACCTGAAGCGGAATTATAAACATGAAGATTTTCTTGTCCTTGTCGGAAAGGATGTGTTTGACGAAGGCCCAGCCCGTGCCGATCAGAACGATCGTGATGAAGAGGACACATCCCCGCAATCTGCAAAAGTCATTTTGATTGGAAGGACTGTGATTGGTCTAAATCTACAGGAGATGATTGGAGAAACACAGAATTTTCTTACAAAGGATCTAATTTCTTTCCCCTATGAGAGCTGATTCAAACAAAAAGTTTTTCCAACAAAGAAGCTAGCTGACTGTTAGTTTGGAAATGTTTTGTTCTTTCTTTGTTTAATCAAATAAAACAGAACAAAGAGGACACAGGAGGTTAGAACAGCCACATTACGGGGAGAGACTGAGCACCGACAAAGAGACCTGGACACAAGGACAAGAAGACACAAACTGTAGCTATCATTATCTACAATTGGAGGAAGATCTTTAAGATCTTAACAATCCTAACGTCGAAAGAAGAGCAGTGGTAATCTTCAGGTTAGTCAATCAATAATACATCAATCAAGAAATCAATCACTTTCTAAACAATGAAAAACAATGATCTTATAAGGTACAAACAGTGAATGACAATATCCATTTTACATAAACTGCAGCACTCACAGGTACACTATGTAGTACAGGACAGCCCAGGCTTCCTCTGGTGAACCCTCAACAGCAATGAAGTGATAGTTCACCTGTAAAAGGACATCATCTCATCAAAAAGCTGCTGTTTCTGCCTGAATAATAGTTTCTTTCACGGTGCAACACAAAACTTAAAGAACAAAATAAGAGACTATGCACTGTTAATATAATTTTTAATGTTGAAATGTAAAGAAGAATCTTATATGCAAATTCAGGGCTCGAAATACTTTTTTCTGCATACCTGCACTGGTGCAGGTAACATTTGAAATTACCTGCACCAGACAAATTTTACCTGCACCACTCTGAATTTAGGAGTATGGAAAATATTAAAATTGTTCAGGAATCATTGCTATTTTTTTTTGTATAGTTTATAGGTGGTAACAGCCAATGCAGCTAATAACAATCCTACATCATGGGACATTTATGTATAAAATCCAGTACATAGACAAGTGCAGGTTATGTGCAGGTAGACATCAGAAATACCTGCACAGCTCCAATTTTACCTGCACTAACGTGCATATGCAGGTGGTATTTCGAGCCCTGAAATTTAATTAACAGACAATATCCACCAACTGTAAATGTATATTAAAACCATATACTAACATTGGAAAAAGATGCAGGGCAAAAAACTTATCTGTACAATCAATATGATATAATAGGAAGCACCCATGATAAATATTTGATACGTACTGCGTGAAACATGAGTGACATGGCCTTGACCATGACCAGGGCTGCCATCAGGTAATGGATCTTGAACACATCTCCCCTGGGATAAAAAAAGGCACCTGTCAGTACACATCAGGGTGACACCTGCTGAAACCTTCACCACTAACCATGTCTTATTCTACAAAAACTACAAACTTTGAATTACATGTACTTCATATCATACACTGTTATCTTTTTTGCAATCATGTTATAAGCATCAGAGATGTCATAAAACATGGCTTTCCTGTCTTAAGCATTGCATTAAGTCATGCACCTCTAAAACTTTATGATCAAAGATTCAATTCTTATCAAAATACTAACCAAAACTGCAACAGCCTTTTGAGACTTTGGAAAATTCTGCACGAGACTAATCTGGGATGAAATGTTCACAAATATTGTACAACTTATTTCCTCTTCGCCCAAGATATAATTAAGGGTTAATGACCCGCCCCGAGGTGTATATGGTGTCATAACGCCTGGTCCTTTGCTATAACCACCGAATAAAACCACCGATGTGAGCGAAGCGAACGAGGTGGTTTTATGAGGTGGTTATAGCAAAGGACCAGGCGTTATGACACCATGTACACCGAGGAACAGGCGGGTCATTAACGTTATTATCATATAGCCTACCCAAACTTGCAAACTCCTGTATGACGCATAGATCTCTTGGTACTATACATGTGAATTTCTTTGTCAAATTTCTGAAAATTCACATTTGTTCTTTGCAAGGAGATTACACATTGCATTTTGAAACAAAAAATTTCCACAGAAAATATTCTAAACATTACAGGCTTTTTAGAACAACAAAACTCATTATCAATGTTAGAAGGAGCCATTCCCCCTTGCAGTCTGTACTTATTCCCTCTGCTCTGGCATATGTTTTGCTCCTTTTTATTGGTCAATGCCTGCATATACCTTACTTTCTTGTGTGTAAGGCTACTTTTGATTGGTCAAAATGAATCGACACCGGCGCCGGTGTTGATGCAAATAGACACCGGTGCCGTGTCGATTCATTCTGACCAATCAGAGGAGCGATACACACCTGCCTGGCCTGAATCTTTGTGTTACGGCGTCTAACCAAAGGGGAACGGGGACTTCTGATTGGTCCGCGGGGCCTGGCTATATGATAATCTGGGATGAAATGTTCACAAATATTCCAAAACTTACTTCCTCTTCGCCCAAGACATAATCTGGGATGAAATCTTTACAAATACTCTACAACTTAGGGACCGTACGGCATTTAGCGAGGGGGGAGGGCCGGTCGCCAGAGGGGGGAGGGCCTAGCAAAAAAATATTTTGCCAGGGGGAGGGCCTAGCAAAAAAATTTTGACTTGGGGGGAGGGCCAAGCAAAAAAAAAAATAGCTTAGTCTACCAGCAAAATTTGTCCCTTAAAATCCAAGAAACGGCGTTTCAGAGGGTCAAGATTTCAAAATTTTTCTGGACCTCCGCAAGGGATCGCCCAAGGTTGGAACTCGGGACACAGTGAAAATGCGAAAGGGGAGGGGGCGGGGCTTATGCATCGCCCTCGAAAACCTTTTTCACTTACAGAAATGTTATTTAACTCTAGATTAGTCTGCCAGCAAAACTTATCCCTGTCCTGTTGCCCTCAAAATGTAAGAAATGGCGTTTCAGAGCTCGAGGGTAAAGATTTGCAAATGTCCCTGGATCCCTTTTGACGTGACCGGCCTCGCGCCTTTGGTAGCCGACATCGTAATAACGTGTTTGGGGGGATTTAACTTTGTATTTCTAAATTGAAATTCCATTAAATTTAGCTTTGTTTGCCAGCAAAATATTTCCCTCAAACTGCAGGAAATAGCTTTTAAAAGAGGGTCAAGATTTCAAAATTTCCCCGGACCTACCTTGCGATTCTTCGGCGTCAGACATGCTGGTGTTGGAAACGTCGTTCTCAAAAACTTGAAACCCTCGTATTTTTTTCTCCATAGAAATATCATTTAACCAGCAAATTTTCCCATAAAAAAGCAATGCAGGAAATCGTGGCAAAAAAGGGTGGCATTTTTAAAACATCTCCTGCAAGTCGCCGGCGGATAGAGCTAGAGAGGCGCCTGTCTACCCCGCCGTGGGAAAATCAGCGTCATGCGTCGGCACCCCCCTCCCCACTTCAGTTTTGGTTAGTCCAATCGCGTTGTCGTTTTGGTTTTCATTTTTCCCCCGATTTACCGTAAGTTATTACCAGGAAAAAGTTAAAAATACAATGTATATGGTTTCCGTCAAGCCGCTCAGGCCCGCGAGCTTGAATACGTAAATCATGGGGGCGGGGCGCGCACCGCTTCGTGGTGCAAATCTACTAGAAATCCAGATAAAAATGCTTTGTAGGTGTTGTTTTGATATCAAAACAATGAAATAACTTCTATAAAGCAAACATTTATGCCTCCATGAAGCAGATATTTATCCTTCTATTATTAAGCAGATATTTTGAGCCATTCTGTTTTCCTTTTTTTTACTAGGGGCGAGAGATCTGCTTCGCGATGAAAATCATGAAAAAGTAGGACGCAAAGCACATTTCCAAATGGCAGCGCATGTTTTATTGGCGTCTTGAATATTTTTTCAAAGTTAATAGGAGGGGGGAGGGCCTAGCAAAAAAATATTTTGCCAGGGGGAGGGCCTAGCAAAAAAATTTTTACCTGGGGGGAGGGCCTACCAAAAATTTTTTGACCCGACCCTCTGGCGACCGGCCCTCCCCCCTCACTAAACGCCGTACGGTCCCTTACTTCCTCTTCCTGAGTATGTGGATCCACAGACAGCCAGTCAGGAAGAAGACTCCCATCATGGTCAGGTACACGGGAGGGAGGGGGACCTGGGGAAATAGACAATGGGTGAGGCAAACTATCTCAGTATCTGTAGCTTCTTCAGTATAGGCTCTGTGGATAGCTTTATAACATCCCTGTATCTTGACTGGTCCTCACTCAAGCTTTAAATAGGATTTTATACCAGGGGGTCCAAATTTCTCGGATAGTCACGGCAAGTGATATCGATGTAAGTATTGTAAGGGGAGTCTGGGGGCATCCACCTTCCATGGTGCAGAGTTTTAGATGGTTTTAAGTTAAAATTGTAAGGTATTCCGAGGAGCAAAATTGCTGTCAGAGAGGTCACAGTTGAAGACTGACCTCGTAGCATCCTTGGTCAATCAGACTTTATACTTGTCAGAGGATCTGCTCCCCAGTGTAAGGGTGGCTAGTGTGTCCAGTACATGCAAGCGGCTTAGCCTGGTTAAAAGCCTATCCTCACTAAAAAACAGTACTATTTTTACCCGGGTAACAAAAGATAAAAAGGAAAAAAGACACTGACCTCTCCAGCAGACAGGTAGTTGTCATTGTTCATCTCCACCACGTCCACCTGCATGCTGATGGTCACCTTGGACTTGCTGTCCTCCACGGAGTGTTTGTTGTAACAGTTGTGGAACCTAAGGTTGTACAGACCCTCCTCTTCAAGGTCTTTGATGGCCACAAAGAACTGAAATGACCACAACAAAGACATCATCACTACAACCTCAGCTTGTACAGACCCTCTTCTTCAAGGTCTTTGATGGCCACAAAGAACTGAAACAACCAGAACAACAACATCATCACTACAACCTCAGGTTGTATAGACACTCTTCTTCAAGGTCTTTGATGGCCACAAAGAACTGAAACAACCACAACAACAACATCATCACTACAACCTCAGGTTGTACAGACACTCCTCTTCAAGGTCTTTGATGGCCACAAAGAACTGAAACAACCACAACAACAACATCATCACTACAACCTCAGGTTGTACGGACACTCTTCTTCAAGGTCTTTGATGGCCACAAAGAACTGAAACAACCACAACAAGGACATCATCACTACAATACAGATACTCTTCTTCAAGATCTTTGATTGCCAACTGAAACCACCATAACAAAGAAATAGTACAATGTATAATGCTTAACTTTCTTCTAATACTAAGATGTACACAGATCAAATTTTTAATGACCACTGTGGCCTTCTTCAGGATCAATATTAGGATAACAAAGACACCATGACGTACGTACATATCTGTCACATTCTGCTGGTGTGTTACATCAAAGGGCGGATATATCAGCTAGATAGATACATATACGATTCTCCATTTGGTAACATTTAATAACTTCACATCCCTTTCAAAATAATCCAGTATTAGTTAAAATAATAGAATCCTGCTTACAGTTAAATTGTACACTGCTTCTTTGGATTTCTCCTGTCCCATTGGAAGATTGAACAGTAAGGGGTGTTCCATCAATGGCTCAGCATCCTGTTCACTTTCATCCTCCTCTTTTTCCTCTTCTTCTCCTGTCTGTTCAGATTTCTCACCATCCTCACCCTCCTTCTCTACGTCTGGTTCTTCTGCCTTGTCACCTGCATTTTCTGCGATTTCCTCTTCTTTGCCTTCTTCTTTGGCTAGATCCTCTCCTTTTGTATCATCCTCAGTTTTGTCCTTTCCCTTTTCTTGTGTATCCACATCGTCTGGCTGATCATCCCCTGCTTTTGTCTCTTCTTCTATATCTTTAGTTTTGTCTTTAGGGTCTGTTTCTTCTCCTGTTACAGAGAATCATAAGTACAAGATGCATGGTCAGATCTGATCACAAGTGTTTGTACACAGTTTACACAAGAAAAAAATTCATAACAAAATCCTTGGAAAGATGACTACATACCTTTGGGTTGTTTCTTTGGGTTATCACTTTCTTCTGCCTGTCGTTTTGTTTTGACCATCTTCCTCAGTGACTTGCCCCCACTGGGCGGTACTCTGTGTGACTTGTACATGTTGTATTCTGTCTCGTTGTGGTAAATGTCCAGGGCCTTCAAGTTGTCGCCTATTCTTCTGAGGGTCACCCTGGTAAAGGGAATAACATAAGATAAGAATAGGGCAAGGTAACAAACTCAACACTGTAAACATTGCTGCATTTGTGTAATGTTAAGTTACACTGTTTATGTGTGTTACTGTATGCTTGTAACTGAAACTGCAAATGCTAATGGAAAAGGTATGACATACATGAAGGAAAGGTTCATTTAAAATTAGAATGATTTATCATTTTAATTTAACTATTTAATTGCCAGTAAGAGAACTCTCTAAGACTTTTAAACTTTTTTCCCTCAATTTGTTCCCTTACTGTGTTCCTGATATCCCTACAACTTTACATTAGAATACCCTTTAGGATAACCCATATATTACATTCTCCTCCCCATCTTTCTTTGACTCAAACTTCGTAAGTCTAGGAGCTACTTACGTGCTGTTGCTAAGGTTGAAGGTGAACAGAACCACTGTCAGGTCATCGTCCTTTCCACCCACCTCCTTAACCTTGTTCAAAATACAGTCTTCTGCTGTGTTCTCCTATAGATGTACAGAATGATGTCTGTGTTATACATGCAGTACTCATATTACACACAATACAAGGCAATGTTATCATTGGCCAAACTGGCTATACTTTTAGCTTTGATAGACAATTAAAATTGTACATAAAATATTCCAACTTCATGAAAACAGTTGTGTTGCATCATTGGTCTATAAGCAATTCTACTTTGCTGCCAATATGTTGTTGCAAATAGTGTTGGGGAATCAAAAACAAGGTGCATGGGAAAAATAATGTTTGTAAGTACATGTTTACAACTTGATGCATACCAGATAGTTGGATATTCCATCACTGCTTGTCTTGTCCAAACTGAGGCCAAACTGCAAGTCAAACAAGACAAGGAACAAGTTGTTAGTTGTATTGCTCTCCACATTCACATTTATCAATCAATGTACATATGTGATGTACAAAGAACCTGGCTCTATAGATAATGATTACAAAAAAAAAAAAACTCTTCAACAAATAAGACAAATGTGTGAAGCCTTGCCAATGTGAACAACTACTACTTCTACTTCTACTAGATACTTTTTATACCCACATGAGATAATTGTTTTCCTACTTACCATGGAGTCCATGTTAGGTAAGGGTGTTGGCACATGGACCTTGAATCCTGTCACCTGCACAGACAGGGTTCCCCCCTTCAGGAAGCCGAAAGTGCTCAGGTCCACATAGGACCTTTTCTCATTCTGAAGAGGTCACAGGGGTCAAATGTCAATAAAGAGATCAACAAATTCAATATGTGCATAAAATGTTAAACATTTTCCCCTCAATAGTATGTACGTATTTCAGACATATAATGAGTATTGATTGAAGCAACATGTCAAAACTAAGTGAAGATATTAGAGTAGAGTAGAGTAGAGTAGAGTAGAGTAGAGTCTTCGGTTAGGTAGGAGTCTTGCTCCAGTTGAAACCGCTCCTCATTCTGTTCGGTCAGCATACCGACATGGTTGGTTTATGTGGTCTGTCCAGAGCCTTGTGGTTGTACATAATGGGGTGATCTTCCATGGCTCTATCTAGCCTCATCTTAAAACTGTTTACTGTAGGTGCTGTAACCACTTCTTCTGATAATGTGTTCCACCATGGCACTACTCTGTTGAACATATATTAACAAATACAGTTTGTATATGAGTCGTGCATTTTTCCTAGCGACAATATGCATTATTTTCTTTGTAAACAAAAGCCATGAGATATGATCGGGTAAGTCTGAAGGTGGACTTTTATCACCTCTTACCTTTAGTCTATAGTCTATACAAATGTATTTCTTTAAATCTTACTTTGAAAGTAGTTTTTTACAGCTTGTCACTGTGGTGGCAAAGTACTAGTAGTTTTTTATCCTTGGTTGGATGCTGCCTTACTCCAACACTTCTAGTCAGTCTGGATCATTGGTAACTTTACCAACAAAGTATATCCTATCTTTTTTGAAATGCACAAACAATTGTTTTTCATTTAAGTTTACTTTAAATCTGCTCATCTACTCATACAAAGTTAGTAAAAGGGATTTGCGAAATGCGTTAACAACTAAGATGGTAGACCCAGTAACATGAAAATTTCTTGTACATCAGTTGAGTAATCCAAGGTAAAAGACTCATAGTCAGACAAAGCAAAAGTCTATGAGAAGCAATTCTATGAGAAGTTTGATAAAAACACTTCGCAAAACTTTTGTAACATGTAATAACGTGTTGGATAGGTCGACACCATCCGAGGCCGAAAGAAAACTTCCATAGCTTGATATGGGGAAACATCCAGAGTTACAGGGATCTGTCCTGACAAGGATTTAGAGTGTGTTGGGGAAATGACCTGACACTGGTGAACACTGTAGTTTGTTGGTCCTGATCGTGTGTCACTTCACACCAGTTGTTAGCTTATCACAGTATGGTGACATCTGATACAACCCCTATATCTAGTCAAGTCAAGGACTAGTCAACACTTGTCCGTGACCCAAGTAAACAAGACAAATTCTGAAAAACTTCCTGTACTCAGAAAAAGCAACCTTAGATAGATCGAGATTATCCTTTCTGTGCCATATAGCAACGATCCTCTCTTACGCATAATTCTGTGTGAAACACAAAACGATTGTTTCTAATGTTGTTTTTATGAACAAGAGGTTCAGATGTGACCATGACATCATCGCCCCCCTCCCCCCTGACTGGTGACTTGGACCTGCCAACGTGTCCTCACGTAAACTTTAGCCCCACAACAAAATCGCTCCGACAGATCCAATATTCGCCCTGGAGAGTTATATGAGGTAATTACCTGAAGGACTAGGTGGTGTTTTCTGCCCTCTGCGGTCCACAGAAAAGAGGATATGACCAGCGAAATCCACAGCACTTTCAAAGAAATTTTTCTCGTCGCCATTTTGTAAAAGTGACGTCATGGGAGTAAAGCATGCTGGTCCAACCCGGATTAAGCTCCAAGACCGCATACACCTCGGTACCCTTGGTAATACTGCCTGATAAATTTGTCCTAAGACCACAACCACTTTCCTCAGATTACACATAAAAGACAAACAAAATAATCAACCAATTAAAAGACACCGAAGAAATGTTGAAATAGTATATATTACCATTATATTACGGTTTGTACTAATTTACGAACACGATGCTTCAAATTTACGGCTAAGTTTGTGTCTCGTGTGTGGTCTTGGATCTTCGTTTCAGTGAATGTCTCCAGCTCAAAGAAGCTGTCGTCAGCTTCAGGCTCCAGTAGTTTCTTATATTCCCCTGTTTCCTCCCAACTCTGGTGCTCCGTTTCATTTTATTGACTTTCCAGGGAGACGTCTGTACCGTTTCAACAGGTAGCTTCTCCCGATCAGGCTTATTTATTCGTAGTTAAGGCATTTTTCCGAGCCGGTACTTGGACAGAGCTGGAGACACTTGTTCTGTGGAAGCCGGTAGGAACTAGGAACACCTCATCCTGCACCGTGGTACCAACCGTCCGTCAACAACCCTCAGCAAGTGCCCGAACGGGACGGTGCCGCCAGTGTTACGACGACAGGAAGAACGTTGCCCAAGACGAAGATTTTTACTGCTTATTAAGGTGAGTTGAGCTCTAAACAGCAACTACCTTAAATCTACCATCTCAAGAAAAGGGGGAGGGGGGCACACAGAAACTCTAGCTATGCTAGAACTCTACCTTTGACTTGTGAGTCATATGTTGTCGGTTGAACAGTGCATATATTCACGTAGACAGGAAAACAAGTGGGTGCGGAAGCTTTGCTGCCATTAAGGGTTGTTTGTTTTCCAAACACCTGCAGCAGAGCAGAACTAGAAGCATCAACAACTGTAAAGTAGGGCAACCAAGGTTTTGTGTAACCATTGAAAGTATGATACATGTATAGCTATAAATGAGGCGATTGTTGTAATATAATTATAAAGGCCTATCCTACGAGGAAGAAAGTAACTCTTTTCAGACAAGTTTCAAACTTGGTACTAGTAGCTGGTTGTAGGAAAATGTTCTGACTCCTATTCCTAAGACAACTCAACTCCCATTTTCATGCAAAACTTATTCCTGGTCATTTGTAGACTATTGAGGTCAGGATGAGGTGCAAATTGGGCCTTAAGAATATTTTAGTAGTCATAATTTGGTAGTTCATCAGAACAACTAAAAATATCAGAGGAGTAAAATGTTATGTCAAACCTCAGCTTTTGAATACTATCAAACTGTCCAACATTACAAAAACTATGACCAATGCACACTGAAGGTCTTTCCTGCTTTAGATTATATTTTTACTAGCCAACCACTTAGGAGATAATTGATTGCAGTCTAAAGACTTCCTCCCCAGTTTTTGTGTAAAAAATGAAGTGTCCTGCAGCAACTCAGTCAATTTGTTGTCATTTTATGCCTTTTCAAATCATCATCAATCATGACATCCACTTTAATCAATTAAGGATGCATCACTCAGTATCCTATTCATATCAGCTAGAGTTGATGTAGCATCATTTCTGTATTTGTATCAGTTGGGCTGACATAACACTAGTAACAGCATATATCATTGTTACACAAGGATGGTATTGATTGAAGGAAATGAACTGTGATATCTACAGTATGAGTGTTTAACTTAAGGAGTGAATGCTGATACCCCCGTGTAATTCTGAAGAATACTGTCAGTGTCCTAACTCAGGATGTCTCCAGATCCGCTCAGTCCAAGGACAAACAAGGACACCAATGTGACAAAGCACTTCCCAATAAGTTACTTGACAGAAGATATTGAATGAAGTCTTGAATTATTAATGAAACAATTGTCTTGCTAAGTCACTAGACACTCTAGTGCTACTGCCACATATATCACCACATTGCATAGCAAGGAAGTCAAGTAGATACATGTACATGAGTAAAGACTTTTCAACAATTCAAGCTTCAGCGCTTTTTATAATGTTTACACATCAAACAATTTTGTAACTTTGTGCAAGCATTACACATTGATTACACTGGGGCAAGATAATGGGCCTGTCAGCCATTTTAGTTATTGCCATGGCAACAGCAAGGCAATGGCTCCAAAGGTAAATTGGCCTATTGTAAGTTTTACAGTTGTGTTTCTTATTCATCAATTCCCATAAATCATCTTATCTTTGTGTCAAAGAAACAATCTTCAGTGCTGAGGCTCACAAAACAAGTTTTCGACCAAGCTGAAAATTTTCCCGTGGTCTTTTTTGTGAAGACTGTTATGAATGGTTCAGCAGACATGTATACAGTTGGGTCAATTACTTATAAAAACAATTATCAGTACCACCTCCTGGTGTGCACAGTAGGTGTCCTCATGAATCCTGCCCTCACCAACCTGTTTTGTAAGTTAAAGCTGGAGATGTGTATATTTTTTACAGAAGATTGCCAGTTGACCCATATATTGGTAATGGTAAGCTATGAGATGTCATATATACCTTTGTACCAAGCCTGTATGTATTTACTATAAATCTATATTTCCTGCAAGTATGTTCTCTTTTACATGCAATTCTAATTTCAGATACAGAGTCAAATTGTATCATGGGATGCAACTAACGTACATATTTGCCTCCACCAGGTGTTCTTTCATGTGTAACATTATCCTGTAGCTAATGACTTGTAGAGAAAAATGTGTTAACTGGATTAGCCAGGCTGCATGCAAGATATACTAGTACACACACAGGTGGCTTTGTGTCAACTGCTTTAGCTCTATTAGTAGCCCCATAAAGTATTGTTCTGTGACTCTAAAGTTTAGAGTCACACAAAACATTTGGATCTCTTTTGCTTTCAATTCTTTTTTATATGCGAACGTCTCATACATGTACTTAGTTTAGAGTCTAAACTAAGTACATATATAAGACGTTCGCATATAAAAAGAATTGAAAGGAAAATAGGTCCAAATTTTCATTGTCAAAGCTTTTCTAAATCTGAACATCAACTGGTAGATCTATGCAACATATGTATGATCACTCTTCAGTGCAGCACACCTGATGCTTCACTGGTAACGTTACATACTAGTCGTGGCAGCATGTTTTGCTCACTGCAAGGTATGGAAGTTTGCTTTTACTTAGTCTGTTACAGATCTAAATCATTAAATGCAACATTCTATGTTGTTTTAAGAGCACAATGATAAATCAAAACATTACAAAGATATGCTTTTTTTGTTGCCTGGAGTTTCAGCACAAATACCTTTTCACCTTTATGCAAATTGACCCTTTCTGTTCAGGAAATGAGATTAAGATATTTCAGGTATAGAACATGCTCGGATCGGGTCGAGAAAGACCTGTAGGCAAGGAAGTGGTAGGAGCAGAATTTCCTGTTCAGTGAGTCGAGAAGCGACAACTCCATGAGCTCATTGTATTCTTTACTAAATTGTTGGTACATGTAAGTATGATGTTGATAGAGGACTCTTTATTCAAAGGCTAGGGTACTGGGTGTGTGCCTCTGTGCATGTGTGTACATAGCTAAAAGACTGGGAATATTTGGAGTAAAATTTTTGGCAAATGGAACAGCCTTCACATCCTTTGTAAAAAAAAATGGTAAAAATGATATTTGCACACCTAGGTAAGTACAGACAGATACATCTACTAGTAGGCACCTGTATCATATGACATCATTGGAATGTCCCAGTCACAGCCAATCTTCTTAGGTCAGTGAGGCATCAAAATTATTGAAAATAATTGCTAGTTACAGATAATCATAATAATTATGGCACCAATTTTCCTAATGATGAGGGAAAAGTTTTTTTTAAAGATGCCAACATACTTAGCAATCAGACCATGTAGTTGTACAAATGTAGCTAGGAGGTAGCTGAATTGTCAAAAATTTTTATTTTTGTGTCGTTACAAAATTTACAATGTATTTGGACTATTGTCATATGGGCAAAATATTTGCCAGGGCTACAAAAGTCCCCATTGTGTACTAGTACATGGAATTATAGCAGGAGAGCAGACAGGATTGTTTTCCTGTGCTAAAATCTCTGTAGACTGTTACAATTGTTAGCGGAGAGGTCAAGCACCTCATGTTAATCCCCTGGAGAATGTGCTACATACAGCTGGCTGTGTTGAGAGGTGACCTCCGCATAGTTCCGCAACAAAAGCTTGTTATTTTGGCCTGTCAGTGTGAGTAGAAAGCAGAAAGGAAGCTTGCAGAGACTACTGATACCGTAGGGTTCTTTTGACATTGTCAATGACATGTTTTGAATTTTTATGCAGTGTTAATCATTGATGAGATTATGAGTAGTGATCATCATCATCATCATCATCACTAATTCCCATAGCTTATGAATAGTGATATACTAGTAATAAAGTGTGTTTGTCATCTCAGTAATAGAACTTGTTGCTTTACAACTTTACATGTTGAGCATGGTAAAACCTATATACTGTATCAGACAGTGTCTATTTTGGATTATTTCTATGAAAATCATGCAAGAGCCAAATTTTGTGACAGAGCCAGGTATCATCTTAAAAAAAATATGAATGATGTACACAGTTAAACAAGTTGAATATGGGGCTTTCAAGCACTGTGCCCTTGAAATTTGGAAAATGACTTCCAAAATTCAGGATGACCAATTTTACATGCGACACGTCACTTGAGCCACTAACAATTAGATAGTACACTGGATGAGCAAAAACATATCAATAGGTAAATGTGTGCACAACAACGCTATTGTACATACAAAATTGAGCTATGAAAAGTCCTAGCCTAGCTACAACGACACACAATAATGTAAATCCCCGTGACTGATATTGATTGGTTGGTTCCACTTGTGGACATCTACAAAACCTTTCTCATTGAGTGGGGCTGGCTTGGTGTCGCACTGCTCGTGTTGCCATGGCAACAGCAGGATAAAGTCATCCTGGACATGGTCCAAGTCAACACTTTGAAAGAGAAACCTGTTACTGTTAGTGTTCCGGACAGGTTTCAGATGTACGGAAGCCTCAATTACCTTCAATGAAAGTGGGTGTACTAACTAGTAGTAGGGCATGTGTAAGATGTGGGATTAGGGACCTGACGATATTTACCGGGGGGGAGGGCTGGTGCATAGGTGGGGGGGGCCATTGAAAAATTTTTGAGCCGAGGGGGGGCCATTGAAAAAAATTTTTGAGCCGAGGGGGGGCCATTGAAAAAAAATTGCCTTAGGGGCCTTGATAAATACAAGCAAAATGTGCCCCTGAAATGCAGGAAATGAAGTTTCAGATGGTCAAGATTTCAATTTTTCTCTGGACGTCCCTTGCGACGGCTTGCGCCTCTGGCGCACACAACACTTCGGCACTCGTCGCCATCAAAAATCTCTTCCTCTGACAGAAAATTGTCATTACATTTAGCATAGTCTACCAGCGAAGTTTAACCCTCAAAATGCAGAAAATCGTGTCTCAGAGGGTCCAAACTTCATCATTTGAATGACATTTCTCCAGACCTACCTTGCGACAGCTTGTGCCATGCCCGGCGCTCGAAATCGTGGAAATACGTTGGGGGCGTCGTCGCCCTCAAAACCATGTGAAGTTCTAATAGAAAGGCTATTAAACTTAAAGCTTAGCCTGCCAGCAAATTTTGCCCATCAAAATTTAGGAAAGATCGTTTCAGATAGTCAAGATTTCCAAATTTTGCCGGGCAAGCATGCCCCCGGACCCCCAAGGATTACGTTGATATAGTTCGCCCTGATCCCCATGCTGAGAAATTTTCTGCAGCCGCCTCTGTCGTGTGATTCCATGTTCGCACGAAGTTTAAGAAAACTATAGAAACTAAAATTGGTATAGATATCAATCCTGCGTGCATCTGTTCTTTGTATACAGAATGGTTCACGGACGGCAGCGGGATAAAACATTACGATGTTTACTTTCGTGACAGCGGGCTCTCTGCTGCATATGACGTAATCATGGTGGCGCGAAATTTTTTTGGCAATTTTGTAGGTTGCAATTGGCCGAAATAACTCCCGTTTTGGAAAGATTGAAGCAGTCTTGAAGCGGTTTTCGAAACGATATCGCTAAAATATACCCAAGTCTCTTCCATCTACAACATTAATTTGTTTTCTTTTGTGTAAATTTCGTACATGTGTAGTGGAAAAGATCGCCTTGGATTACCGCCCCTCCCCGCCCGCTTTTCTCTTCGTTGATGTGGACGCATAAAATCCAAATTTTTTTGCCTCACAGAATGCGGGAAATTTCGTTTTAGAGGGTCAAAAATATCAAAATTTCCCGGGTAGCATGCCCCTAACCCCCCGAGACCGGTCGGGCCTTCGGCCCTCCGATTCCTGGACGGCCTGTAACAGCTAGCCGTCGGTCTGGCGGAAACGCTCAGTTTCGTGATTTTGCCAATTAAACGTTACCAGAGACTTTTTTCACGTAGATCGGAGAAGTGATATCAGACAAGGTAAGTCTTATAACCGTTGCAGCGTGAGTGTAACAATATCAAGTGCTACATGTTTGTATAATTATATGTCATCAAAATGAAAACTCGGCTGTTGTAAAACTTTGGGAGATAACATATGCCCCAGCTAGGACTCCAACGTGCGTAATTTGTTGACGCGCGGGTCTTGACACCCCGGTCGTCGTCACGTTCAAACAACGCTACCGCTATTGTTATTGCTATATCATTTAATGACAGACTGTGTGTAATGGAAAAGGCAAGGAAAAGTTTGGGGGGGGGGGCATTGAAAAATTTTTTGAGTCGAGGGGGGGGCCATTGAAAAATTTTTTGAGCCGAGGGGGGGGCCATTGAAAAATTTTTTACCAGACCTATTTTGCACCAGCCCTCCCCCCCCAGTAAATAACGTCAGGTCCCTTACCATGGCCAGTATGGTTGTGAACAGAAGTTTTTAAAAAAAGAAAATTTTCAAAACTATATATTGTAATCCAAATATAATAATGTTTGAAAGTTATTTTATTACCAGTGCAATAGAAAGTATTTCTTTTAACACTAAACTAGTACTATTTACTTGTTTGTGCTAGCCTCAGTAGAGGACTTGGCCATGGGTTGGGTCTTTCTTGGCACATGATATAATACATGTAACTGTTAGATATTTTCTATTGTACTGTATATTTGTACACAGTTTCTTGTTATATAACTAAGCTGCTTAGAAGGCTAGGTGCTCTCTGAAAGTTTTTGATAAACCTACCCTACATTGTCGCAGGTGTCCTGACTCAGGCACAACGGAGCACCCCACCCCATGGCAGCCATGGACGTAGACATGCCCATGTCCCCAGAAGTCACACAGACTTCGGACAGCGACCCTTACAACACGCTAAGGAACTTCACCATTGAGAAGAAGATCGGGCGGGGCCAGTTCAGTGTGGTGTACCGGGCACAGAACCTCGTCAACGGGAAGGATGTGGCACTCAAGAAAGTACAGGTGAGACCAGGGCTAAATATCTAACCTAGACATCTGCCAGGGTCTCCCTATACACCTCAAACAACCTCAAATAAAGGAAAAGTCTTAAAACATTAAGCTGCATTTTTTATTCATAAGTGCATAAACAATGTATCCAGAGCACCATACAAGGTTTTTGCCCTATGTACACTACATATTCGAGCCGTTTAGAGGTCGTTTGACGTGTTCAGGCAGACCGCTGCATCTGCCAGGTCTAGGTGCAGGTACCAGTAAAAGCAGTATAGAGGTTCAGGTACAGATGAGAATTCATGACAATGCTCAGGGCTTAATTCAAGGGCACAGGAAAGAATTAGATGCACAGCAAAAAATAGAATAGAATTTCAGCAAACCCTAATTACAAACTGGACCTGTCTTCAGAGCTTGAATCAGTACTGTGGAAATTTAACATATGTAACCCTACACAAATATCTACATGCACCAATGCACACACAGTCAGCAATAAGGTGCACCCAGTATTTCAAACCCTGATACGGGGTACTCCCCTGAGATTTTGAAAGGATAAAACAATTCCACAAGCAAGACACGAAATTAAGATAGAAAGTAATTATAAGACAAACTTCAGGAAACTTTCATTTAAGTTTTTTGTTGTAGTTCCATGGTGCAACAGCAACAACAAAAGAAACCTACTGGTATTGGTTTGACTTGATGTTTAGGGTTGTGGTTTACTTAGTTGTTGCCAGGCAGAAAAAAAGCTTTTCATGAGTCTGAGTCTTATAATCTGAAAATAGTCTGTTCCTTTCATGTGAAAGTTTAGAGGAAAGCTGGATTTATCACATTTTGTCTATCCTTTCACAAATAGATTCCTTTTGTTATGCCTTGGGGTAAACTTATAGGTGGAGGCAGTGGTGCAAAACGATGTATCAAAATGCTTTACACTGCTGTCTGAAACATGTCTACTCTGTCTGAAACATTCTTGTTAACAATTCAGTTAAAGTAATTTGCGTATATCCACACTAACTTTGTGATGAGAAAGAAGTGTTATCATCAAAGACAAAATCGGCATTACACATTGTCTGTGCCAGCCCAAGGTGTGAGGATGTTGAATTATGTTACTAGGAATTGGTTTATCAGTCTGTACAGATGTATCTATTTTTGCGAAGAAAATGAAAATAGATTCTAATATGCTGTAGATAAAGTTACTGCATCATACCAAACTTGTAGTAATCCTTTACTTGTGATTTTTTGTGTATAGTAATATTTCATGTATAGTAGTATAGATAGGTAGTAATTAGTAAGAAAGTGTTGATCTATTAATCTACTATTTTTTAGTATTCTAAGTGTTTCTCACTTGTACATATAGATGATAGTGATCATGCTATAGTGGATATACAGAACATAACATTCTTTTGTGTATTGGCAGATATTTGAGATGATGGACGCAAAGGCAAGACAAGACTGTATCAAGGAAATAGACCTGCTTAAGGTATGGCCTTCAAAGTCTTTACACTTACAGTCTCAAAAGACTATAGTTATACATCAATTTGTTGTACATTGTATCTAGACTTGGTATTATTGACCTCATACTGTAGTTACATAACACGGCTACTGTATTCATTGAAATTCAGGGACACCTAAATTTTGTGCCATGTGAAAGTCACTGTATAGAATAGTTTGTGGTATGTTTGAGGTCGTTGTTGAATCATTAGTAGCAACACATTGGAAGAGCTGATATCTGTACATGGTTGTGATGATTTGTCACAGAGAAATGATGGCAACAATGGCATATTTTTAAGATTTAGGGTATGATCTGTATGCTAGCTCACATATTCATTAATTGTCACCTCCGAAGGTTACACAACAATAAGACAAGGTGACTGAAGGGTATCTACCTTCAGTAACCTCCATAGATCTTTTCATCTTTTCGACATTCCTTTGTAAACTGTTGATTAGGGAGAGTCAGGCTTTGTCATAGTTAAAGTAGTAGTAGCTTCAATTAAAAAAAATTGCTTTGAATCAAAAAGATCCAAATATGTCCTGTTGATTAAAATGTTTTGTATCTGTATTTCTTAAGACATCGTTTGCATATTTGTACCTGTAACTGCCTTTTCAACTAGACTATTTTCTCTTTTTCCTGTATCCCTGTCTTCTTTCTTTCTTCCTTCTATAAGTCTTGTAGCTGTCCCTACCAGTAGCTGGCCCAGGTAATTTCACAGGTTCTCTTTCTCTGCCTTTCCTTTCTCTTCCATGTGCATGTCACCTGTTTCTTGGTAGTGTTTGTCTAACATTGCGCCATCCATATGTGCTTCTAAGACATGTAATTTGATTTACACTGAAATATTTATTTTTTCTGTGTATTGAATATATTCATAAATATTTGATTACTTTGCAAGTCATTTCATGTGTCATGCTGGGAAACACTTTGAAATGATGGAATGATATGCAAAAATCTTCTGACATTTTGATGGAAAACCTTTACACATTCGTACATGTATGTTCATGATATCTGCAACTTCCACTTGACTATATGCAGTACTCTGTTGTTAGAATACCCTTGTCATCTTTTTACTATTCTCTGCTTTCTGTGACTTGATTTTAATTGCCACAGCACAATATAATGTGGAGTTGATGGCTCCTTTCTACATGTAACTGGTGCTAGTTTTTGGCAATCCCCCATGGACGGTGCTTTTTATCCTATTCTACCATGTACGTGTACATGTATATAACCCCTTCCTAGTACAATGCTAAACTTTCTTCCAACACAAAAGTACACACAAATCAATTTTTCAATAACCACTGTCGCCTTCTTCAGGATGAATACTGATGACCAATGACTGTACTGTACAGTCAAACCTGTATTAGCGGCCACCTTTGCATAACGGCCACCTGCCCATAGTGGCCACTTTTTGTCGGTCCCTTGGATTCGTAATGATTAAGACATAGGCTTAGCGGCCACCTGTCCAACGCGGCCACGGCCAAACGATTTCCGGTCCCGCAGGTACAAAAAACACTGCCGATTACGGCCACGCGGACCGCTAATCTATGTTTCGGCACGCGTTCGGCCATATACAGCGGCCGTATCGTCACCCTACGCCGGATTTAAAACCTCTTTGACTTATTTTCAAAACAAAACTTCGTAAACTGGCGCTACCCATACCCGCTGACAAACAAGGTCATATAAGGTCAATAGACGACACCAATATTACGGAGGTAAATTGTGTTAAAGTTACGTTCTAATACACTATCGCTTAGGTTAGTTTACATCACAAAAAATTCTAAATAAATTGTTACAAAGACAAAAGGATATGAACTTCAGACTATTGTGGATTTTATTCTTACATTTATTGAGAGATAAGTCTAAACTGACGTGACTTTTCTTGTGAGTACCACATTAGCATAATGGGCAAATCTGACGTGTGAACGCGAGCGGGAACACACGGACAGCGAAGTATCAAAGGATACAAGACGAAAGATCAAAGAAATATGCCGATACTGGTCTCTTCAGACAATATCAACTGTAGAACATTTAAAACTTTTTATAGCTTTTGTTTTCTTAATACATATAGATTATAGTGTAAAAATCATTGCAGTACATGTACAGACAGTACTGTATTATGTGAATAAAGATCAGTGGGTACTAAAACCATGTGTAACTTATTGCTTGTGGTCAATCAATTAGCATATTCTCTATAGTGGCCACCTCTCTATAGTGGCCAATTTTGACCAGTCCCTTGAGTGGCCGCTATAGACAGGTTTGACTGTACTATGATTACTACCAACACAGATGAGCTTCCATGGTAACTGTTATGAACCCACTGTGAACCATGTGATCACTCCTACTCAAACCCCCCTATTTTAGAAGTAGACTAGTCCTGTTACCTCATTCTGGTGCTAGAATCCTGGAGGAAAGACTATAAACTATGTAGCTCTTCAAAATGTCCAGTGCGCGGCCAGTTCTTAACAATTCAACAAGTAAGAACTTAACAGTAACTCCTTCCTGTGTTGTTTTTACAGCAACTGAACCACCCTAACGTTATCCAGTACTACGCCTCCTTCATCGAGGACAATGAGCTGAACATTGTACTGGAGCTGGCTGATGCTGGGGACCTCTCACGGATGATCAAGGTAAACGTGTGTCAGGGTTTATGTTGGGTGGAATGTTCCCATGTAGTTCCAGTGGTCATCTAGGTTCAGAGGATTTGAAAATGTTGAAACATTACGTGCTTCATTAAAGAAATGTCTGTGGAGTCATTCCTGGAGCTTTTATTGTGATCTGAGAAATGAAAAACAAAAAAGTGAAACGGGAACAAATCTGGCATGCTTTTATTGAAAATACCCATCTAAGATATGAATGAAGACATCACTTATGCAGAAAATATACCTATATAATACATCATTTCCTTCCGATTTTGATGGAAAAGTTCATTTCCTGCTTTCTTCTTCTCGATTGCAGCACTTCAAGAAGCAGAAGCGCCTGATCCCGGAGAGGACGATCTGGAAGTACTTTGTGCAGCTGTGCAGCGCGCTGGAACACATGCACTCACGCAGGGTCATGCACAGAGGTCAGGCCAGACCCCTTTAGCTAGCTGGTAGAATATAGATAACATGCTAGCATGTAATGCAGTACCAGCCTCTACCAGTCTTCACGGGTCGCTAGTTGGCAAGCTGTACTCCTCGGCCAGTCCTTTAGCATGTTATCTGACAGCGTCTATTTGGCCAATTTCTACTATTTTTTTTAGCGACTTTTGGAGCCTGGTAGAGCCTACTGTAACACCTGATCTGTTTAGTGTGGAGAGTTAAGATGAGACAAGAAAACTCACAGCTATTTCCAAAACAATCAGCCCCTACCCTATGGCCTTCTGCAATCTTTACCAGCTTCGTTTATGATAGGAAAGCAATGGTTCAGTGACACAACCGTAAGGAGATTTACCTAGGTTTCAATAACTTCTTTGCAAGAAATACAACATGGGTGTTTTGTTTGCAGACATCAAGCCCGCAAACGTGTTCATCACAGCGACAGGAGTGGTGAAGCTGGGAGACCTGGGGCTGGGCAGGTTCTTCAGCTCTAAAACTACTGCTGCTCACTCACTAGGTGGGTGCACAGGGACATCAGAGAGTTCTAGGATGTTAAAAGTTTTCTTTTATATGACCAGTGAAACCTGCTGACATTTTGATGTCTATCAGACGCCTTCTTGTTTATAGCGGCGAGAAATAAACTCCTGTCAGAAGTTCTAAAACTACTGATGCTCACTCACTAGGTGAGTTACACAGGGGTATTAGATGGTTCTAGGATAGAGTTTTCTATTATATGACCAGTATTGTCTAACCTGCTGACATTTTGATGTCTGTCAGACGCCTTTTTTTGTATATAGCGGCAAGAAATAACACTCTTGTCCGAAGTTCTAAAACTACTGCTGCTCACTCAGTAGGTGGGAATCCAGGGACATCAGAGGGTTCTAGGATAGAGGTTTCTTTTATACGACAAGTATTGTCATAGCTGCTGATGTTTCAATTACTGTGTACATCTGTGGATACAATGTGATACATTGATACATTTGTATACTGCAATATGACATCATACCACAATATGTTCTCCCCACAGTTGGTACCCCCTATTACATGTCACCCGAGAGGATACATGAGAACGGATACAACTTCAAGTCTGACATCTGGTCTCTGGGCTGCTTATTGTACGAGGTGAGTTTGTTCATTTGTTTTTACGTTCATTTCTTTGTTTCCTATCAAGTTATCTTGGTACAGAAAGCCAGTTCATCTTGCCTTTGAACATGATAACAAGATAGTTCCTAAACCGATTAAAGTCACCTTTTATTCACAGTCAAGTTTGTGTCAGCAAATCTGTTTTGTTTTACCCTGGCGTCCATGGGTGCTTCCGTCTAGTTGTTGCTGTAGCAGACACATGTCTCAAAATCATTAGCAAGCCTTTTGGCTATAGAATAAGATAAAACATGACAGAAAGCAGAATTACAGTGTATATCATCATCATCATCATCATCACAATCATCATGCACAGTGTATTTGATTGCCTTCATGCTAACCTTAGTCCTGCCACCAAACTTCCCAACTCCAACAAATGTGGTGCCAAATGGTAACCTTGGCAGGGTAAGGGTTAAAACATGACTGATGTTTTTCCAGATGGCAGCTCTGCAGAGCCCGTTCTACGGAGACAAGATGAACCTGTACTCCCTGTGTAAGAAGATCGAGCAGTGTGACTACCCGCCCCTCCCTTCTGAGCACTACTCGGATGAGGTTAGTGCACACTGATGCTTCTGTGTGTAGAGCAATGCCTCAGTATGATAGAGGTCACACCAATCCGTGTTGTTTGCCTCTTCCATCTTGTTCCTATGATCTGTAAGTGTTAGAGGACTTACATCCTACTCTGGACAAATTGTCTCTTCCTAGAGCTGTCATGACTTACTGTAAGTCAATCTAGGCAACTAATTCTTTTCCATACATTACTACTTTTCACTGTCCTTTGTACTCTCTATTTCTTTTTGCATAAGCTAGAAGTTGTGTAGATGTACCACAGTTGTTGGTGAGTCCCTTTGATGTTACAGCAGTGAGGTGTGCTGTTATGTATGTAATTAGACATACATGTAACAGTTGTATTTGGTACATCGTCTTAGAAAAGGAAGGTGTAAGATAAATCTCGTGCGATAGCTGGAAAGGCACTAACAGGTGTGGCTATCCAGGTGATATATAACAGGTGCTCTGTGTTCCAGCTGCGGCACCTGGTGAACATCTGCATCAACCCTGACCCGGACAAGCGGCCAGACATCAACTATGTGCACGAGGTTGCGCGGACCATGCACTCTGCCAACATCCAGGCCCAACAACAACAGCAATGAGGGGCAGACTCTTGGACCTGTCCCCTGTACTGTAGTGTGCTCACATTTCACACTTTTGCTGATAATCCTAGATCATGGTACTAGTACTTATACATTGAGCTATTGAGAAGGATGGAAAGTTGAACGTGGATGATCTCTCCACAGTATTAGCACAGGACTACATGTAGAAGATGTGGGCCTTTTCTGGACTTATCCAGTAGACACTACAGGCACCGGTTCTTCTATAAGCCTTACAGTTTTAGAATAAAAGTGTCCAGCTATAAAGAGAGAAGGCTGTGTAGCCTTTTATAACAACTTTGCTGAAACAAAAGCTTTCTTGGCTGAAAATACAACTGCTTTTTTTTAAAAAAGGAAGAAATTCATTATGTAGAATCTGAGTGCCTCAGAAATGCTTAGCAGAGTGCCTTCTCAACTTTACACTGATTGACATGAAGCTTGAGCTTTCAAAAGTACAAGAGTGGAATCTCAGTGACCCTCAGTGTAAAACTTCTCGGCATTTTGCCTAGAACCCACCAACAATTTGAGCCACAATTCTTTTACCAGTTTTTAATGCATATTGAGTACAATAGACAACTTCCAGTGTTTTATAGAAAAGGTATGACATCACTCAACAAGATGGAATGTAAGGGTCCCTACACTCTCTTTCTATTGTTGAAGAAAGATAGTAGAAAAAAAAAAACAGAAAGATTTTGAACCGTGGGATGATCCTAAGAAAGAACATTTTTAAAGATACGGGATGTATACAGGCTCTTCTCAGACATCTTACTGTTTGTGTGAATGACAAACTGCATTGTAGAATTCCAGCTGATGACGAAACATTTGCTGTGAAAAAATTTGGAATTGGACAAAAGATACCAAATTGTGTGTCAGCAAAAACATTTGCTGTCACAGCATATTGTCATCTGTAAAACCTGATCTCAACTTAGGAAAGTGATGCTAAAAAGGAAAGAAAAAAAACTCAGGATGATGGAAAAAAAACCTTCTCCTTTTTCACAAACTTGGAATGATTTCTTGGTGTATATACGTTATATACATAACCACAATACTCACAAAGTTGTAGCCATTATGTTACACAGCATGGCTCCGCCCTTTAGGCGGTGCCAAAATATAGTACCTCTGCACTTCTCCAGTTGATCCAATTGTAAGATTGCTGCTAGAACACTTGAAGAGTGATGGGCCATGGGTCCATACAAAATGGATTTGAAGCTGTAGTGTTATTATAGCTTATACTGGCTATCTAAAACTGTACATATTACGAGCACTAAAGGAATATTTTGAAAGAAGTCCTTGATTTTAAGACTGTAAATTTTCTGGTGATCAAATAGAGACTACAGAAATGAGTGAAATATTATTGTATGTATATCTTGAACTGTGACTTAATAATTTAAGATTTCCTACTTGAAATGTAACAAGATGAGTGTTTAGATAGAAACTGTCTCTGTGTGTGCAATTATACACTATTGGATACTGCATGTATCTGTAATTGTTTTAGTTTATTTTGGGTGTATTTTTTTGTTTTGAGGAGGGTAAGATACATATTGATAGCTTCCGTAGTGAGCTGTTTTTGGTCTTCAGTAGAATATGTTGTGTGGTATGTCATTCTGCTTGTGTGACTTTCATTGTGATGAACATTCTCTTGTGTCTGTGTTTTCAGCACAATTTGACGCCCACAAGCTTTTTTCCCAACAGTGTTGATTACTTCAGTCTGCCTGCAAAGTTGTTTCTTTAATTGGGAAAAAGGTCAAACAGCATTTCTTATATAATGAAGCATAATTGGCATCTCATTACAATGTATGTAGCTTTGGTAAATGGTAAGCAACTTTTTGAGTATGGGGTAGTTTTGGAATTTTTCTAATTCCAAGGGAAGATATACAATGTACCAATGTGACTAGAAATTGTGTTTATCTAGTCAACAGTCTGTACACAATGTCACTAAGCAGAGATGGGGTACATGTACATGTGTGTACATGTATGGGGTACAAATACCATAGTTGTGTAGCTAGAATGGCAGCACACAAAGCCTCAGCTCACAGCATATTGCGTACAGAAATAGGTCATACCATTAGGTGTAAATGAAACATTCAGTTTGTTGTCATTTTATGTCACTTGCCAGGTCACATAAGTCCCACCTGCGATGTACTTTTTAGTGTTGTAACAAATTCACTCTAGTACATTCATGTAGAATTTGAGTGTTTTATGTTTATAAAGGTTTATGTACGGCCTTTTGCTAAGTAGACAATTGCAAGACGTGAATGTTGCAAGAAACCACTTTTCTCACATAAACTGGCAAGTTGATACAAATAGGATTTTATTTTCTGTGTGCTGCCTTATTTTGTCAACCGTAGCGTCCTTTAGAAAGTCTTGGAGTCACGAGTTTGTTTTTGGCTGTGAAACGTGTTGATGTATTTGGTAATGATGTGTGTACAGCGCTTTGCAATATGTGTGAAGTACCCGCAGGTGTGGGTACAATAAAGCTTGGAAATTGATTTTTGTGGGACGTGTTCTTTCTACCTAACTGATGTTCCTATTCACTGCTATTCACTATTAAGGCCACCTTACCAAGGACTGGTCCAATAGCCTAAGGGTAGTGTTTACACTGAGCAATCATGAGAAAGTATGACTACCTACAATTCGGGTTGACGGCAGCCATTGGGCCATGTGAAAGGATGGGAGACAAGTGAAAGGATGGGAGACAAGTGAAAGGATGGGAGACAAGTGAAAGGATGGGAGACAAGTGAAAGGATGGGAGACAAGTGAAAGGATGGGGGACAAGTGAAAGGATGGGAGACAAGTGAAAGGATGGGAGACAAGTGAAAGGATGGGGGACAAGTGAAAGGATGGGGGACAGGTGAAAGGATGGGAGACAAGTGAAAGGATGGGAGACAAGTGAAAGGATGGGAGACAAGTGAAAGGATGGGAGACAAGTGAAATTACACGTGGGCAAGAGAAACGAGAAGGGGCCAGATGAATTACAGCAGGGGGCAAGGGGAAGTCCAGAGGGAAAAGGTGAACGGGTAGAGGGACAAGCTGAAGGAGTTTGGTGGGGGTGAATCCTACCAAAGAGAAACTGATTTCTATAAGATGTGTTACCTAATAAAAGACCTTGACTCTCGCTCTCTCTGCACACTCACATATAATGTTATATTGTATATTCTGGTGTAAACCCTTTCATTGAGAAATTAAGATGACAAAACTAGTTTTCATTGAACTTTATTCAAGTGACCTCATAAATTTTTCTCCACAGCTCACTGACTGCTCCAGAGTGATTCTACAGTAAGTTGTGAATATTACAGCTTTCGTCAACATGGCTACACGTGCCTGGTGAAGACTTTACAACAAATTGGAGTGGAAAAAATGTTTCATCTTCTGTAACCAATGGAAGAAATATTACAGATATATTTGACCCTTCTACTACATTTTGTATTTTCTAGTCTAACAGGACATTGTAATGGGATTTCCTTCTAATACACAATCTTTCACAAAGATCTAAATACATGGATGATGGAGATAACAGGTTTGTCTGATGTAGTTTAACATATCATCTTCCCTCCTACAGAGTATGAGTTTACGACGTGTCCATGGCTTCTCCAGTAACAGTTGTTTCAATATCGATGGGTAGACTGCGTACACTCTTAGTCAGCACTGCCGTGGTGCCACGCTTGTACTTGTACGACCCTTGCCTGGAAAATGTAAAAAAAAAAAACAATCGTCAGCATCATTGTACTGACATAAGACATTTTTCCTAACTTAAAATGCAGAAATATCTACACAGCTTCATGCAATGCTTCTCAGAGAGTCAACAGATAAAAGTAATTTTTGGAGTGGTCCTGAACTTTGATGTGAACCACATGATACAAAATTTTACTGGTTTTGTTTGTTTTAACTTTTTGTTATGTGTAATACTAGGACAGTTAGTCAACACGCTACTATACTAGTTGACCTGCCATGGACCCAGGAGCCAAAAATTAATTTGACATCCAACAGATATATTGGTGTCACTAAATATTGGTATCACTAAAAGTGAAAAGAAACAGACCTGACGCCCTTCTGGTTGGCGACATCATGAGGCCGGATGTAGTCCACCTTGCCCTTGGTGATGACACAGAGGTCAACGTTTGACCCTGACCCAAGGTCGTTGAAGATGCCGGCAGCAATGGCGTCACGGACAAGTTTCTTAGCTTCCTCCAGCTGGGTACAAAGGAGATACAAGGTGAGAAACATATTGGGAAACTTTTTCATCAGACATAAGGGTACATGTACCATGTTAATTAGAGTGTTCTAAGTGTTCATCTTGTGTGAAGTTATTAGAACAGTAATGTACAGTAGGACCAGTTACAAATACCTGTCTGTAACTCTTACATTCTTGATGTTCATAAACTGCTGCCAAAATTTAGAGTACATGTATGATATGTATTACATGTAAGGCCATGCTGGTTTGACTATATGGATGATACTGTAAAAAAATCAGTAAAAACTGGTATCTCACCTCCATGTTAGGCTTGAACCTATCTTCAAACGTTGCCATGGCAGCCAGGGAGCCAGAACCTGCAGAATGGTACAACAGTCAGGCAAGGGTGGGGCTAAAGCATGAATCAAATTTTTCCCATTGTCCTACAGGTCAGTTGACGGCACATGTCCATGCACATTAACAGTATAGACCCTTCATTGCAGTAAGATACCAATGTTATAACAGATAGCCATACTATGATAGTCATGATTATTTGTGACAAAACATTTACGTGTGCATGTGCACATCTCATAAAGGCATATATGGCTGTAACTCACCCATGCTGACATAGGGCAGCTTGTCAGTAGACCCATGTGGGTGTACAGTGTACAGATGAGGTCCTGTGTAGTCCACTCCTCCCAGCACCAAGGCAGCACTGATATATCCTTGGTACCTGCACAACAAATAATATAACAGTAAATACTAAGTAACATTGTGTTATACCTTCAACATACATGTAGCTCATAATGAACCATATATTTCATGAACTTAGAAACTAAGACAGCATGTAGTGTCTTGATTCAGCTCAACCACCATATAAACCAGCCGCCACAACTTGTGGTATAAACACAGATGTTAGGCATAGCAAATACAGGTTCATTGTGTGGTCAAAATTCCAATAATTCCTTTCAAAAAGAGGAATGAATTTTGGACCATGCTGAAATATTTTTCCTTTGGACGGGAACCTTGAATTCGAGTAACATGCAAATATAGGTTTGTAAAATCTACTGCTATGCCTCTTACAATCTTACTCTTTGTCTAGTCTGTATTAAGTATGATTTTTTTCTCATTGTCATGCATATCAATTACACACATTAACGCCTACTTGTAACACATTAATTTGCACCTAAGGTTATTTCCACATGGTATAGAACATTATGAGAAAACTTCCCATGTCATAATTGATTTGAACTTTAAACAGCTAACAGTTACCCAATTAGTCACATGTACTGAAAAGGGAAGTGATTTTTTCCCTTGAGAACAAGACAACAGGTCAGGTTACCTCCACCCACCTGCACACAAAGCCCTTTGTGTCTCACCTGAGGTCAACATTCATGAGTCACTCCCACTATACCTGTTCCTCTTTCACTTTCTAGCTAAACAATCGGGTATACACTAATACAAGTTTTCAGTTAAAATATTAGAGCAGTTTAGCCCAGCCAAGTAACTTGTACCATACAGTCATAGTCGTTAATGTATGGTACCGAGTGTTTGACTTCTGCCACATAAACTAGAGAAACCAGCGAAACAGTTTAAGAAAGGACTTGTATATCCAGGTAAGAACATTTTTTGTTGGACAGACTATTCAAACCTATAGAAAGCAGAACTGCTCTACTCAAGGCAGACTTTCTATATTGTGTCTTTTAACTGAACCTGAACATTAAAGTAAACTGTACCCATGCATGAAGGTACAATAGTGCGTTTTTATTACTGACAGTAGACATTGTATTGTCTGGTGTGTATATGTATTCTATATGTATCAAAATTTTAACCCTTGGTTTGAGTGGTTTCACTACAAAGAAAATCATATTAATGTATATTTTTCCATATACAGCTAAGTTCAAGTTATACTCAGAAGATGACAACAGCTGAATTGGATAGTACAACAGAACTACACAATAACATAAATTAAGTTTATAAAAACCAAATGGAAATGGAAAAGTGGAAGTGCCTGGTAACTACAGTACATGTACATTTTTGTACTGTACAATGTTATGTATGTGCCATATCCCATGTTAATGTGCAACTCCTGTGCTCTTTCAGATTCATCTCAATCATAAGAAAGGAAACAACTCATACAACAAGCCAAAATGGAAAACCCACAGAAGACGCACAGTATGTACAATTTACTGTGTCTCTGCATGTTTCTACTGTCAGTCAATGGAGACCAAGTACCAAACCCCTACAACTGTGAAGAGTGGACCACCCTGGACATTACCTGTACCAAACTACAACTGAGCAAAGTGCCAGCTGGCCTTCCCCCATCTATTCTTCATTTGGACCTACATGACAACAGTATCACACAGCTACAACATCAAGACTTTAGAGCATTGATCAACCTTCAGTCCCTAGATTTAAGGTGGAACGACATAGACCATATCCAAAATGCAACTTTTGCTCCACTAGCCAACTTGAAGACCCTAAATGTGTCAGGAAACAAAATCCATGTTTCTCTGCTACCTCAGGTAGTAGATTTTCTACCTTCTCTCGAACAACTTGAGATATCTGTCAACTGGAAATGGGACGATCCAGTCATGCTGGGGGATATGACCAGTTTTAAAGGCTTGGGAAATCTGATTTCTTTGAACCTTGGAGGGAATGACATTGTTGATGTAGAAGAGACCTCCTTTGATGGACTAGACAAGCTACAACGTCTCAATCTTAGGGATAATCTCATCTCACATATCAGTGAAGCAGCCTTCCACCCCCTCAAAGAGTTAGTACACTTGGATCTCTCAAACAACTACCTTTCAGACAACATCCTACAACTGGACAAGCTTTGGACATCAGTGGTAAAGCTGACAACTCTTGACATGTCTGAAAATCTGCTGTCTTTCACACACTTCCCGTTAGCTTTTCAAAACTTGTCCCTCCTGCACACCCTGGACCTCTCCAGGAATGAGCTGACAAACCTGACCTCAGATGACTTTGCACCGCTCTTCTCCACTCCACTACACACCCTTCAGCTGGAGCGGAACTCTATAAGTCACATCGACCGAGGGCTTCTGACGTCCTTCGCACACCTCAAGTCTCTAAAGCTACAGTCAAATCCCATCTTGTTTTCCCAGCTGAAAGAAAAACTTGAGGGGCTACAGATAGAAGAGTTGACACTGGGGGGAAGCCCTGATTTGGACATCATCACAAGTGAAACGTTTCCCTCACTTCCTTCTCTGAAACACCTTACAGTGAGTCTGCTTTATGAATGGAGCCCTTCAATCAAATCAAGCAGACTGAGAGAGAGAAGCTTCCTCAACCTGCCAAACCTGACACAACTTTCTTTTGAGGAATATTCTCTCATCACAGTTGAACCTTACACCTTTACTGGCCTGGAATATTTAGGACGGCTTGAATTGGGAGGAAACAAGTTGACAGACTTCCCAGCACATGTGTTTGATGGTTTGTCGTCCCTCACACATCTAGGCCTGGGCAATAATGGCCTCACAGCAGTCAGGGGACACTACTTTCAAGGTCTGAAGAATCTGTTTTGGCTAAACCTTCAGGACAATGAAATCATCTTCATCGAAGAAACAGCCTTGAGAGACCTTGAAAGCCTTCAATATCTTGTCCTGACTTCAAACCGTCTCAGCACAGTGGCAGGCTTACAGGGCCTTCCTAATCTACGTCATCTTTACTTGGACAGCAATAACTTCACCTTTCTTCAAGCAGGTTCCTTCAGCGGACTGGAGAAGCTAACACGCCTGACTCTCGCTCATAACTGGATCAACAAGATTCAGAAGGAATCTTTTTCTGGCCTTGCAATGCTAAAGTGGCTGAGCCTGGCGGATAACAGACTTACTAATCTGACATCCTGGGCATTCGATGGGCTGTCAGCGTTAGAGGAAATACAGCTACAGCACAATGTGATTATGGCTGTTGAACCATATGCTTTTTATGGCTTAGAACAGATGACAAAACTCAACCTAAAAGGGTATGGCATCACAACAATCCCTGACAATGCCTTCATGGGTCTACACAACTTAACTGTGCTGGACCTAAGCCTTAACCAAATCAAAACATTTGGGAAGAAAGCTTTCCATGGTTTAGATAACCTAAGAGTTTTACAGCTGCAGCAAAATGAGATTACTGTCTTGGATGAAAAAGTCTTAAAACAGGTCTTAGAGCATGTACGGAAAATTGATATACAGGACAATCCTTTCTTCTGTGATTGTAACCTGCTATGGTTTGTTTTCAAAGCAAACAGTCAACCACAGAAGGTTGTTGGGTGGAATACAAGCTCCTTCAAATGTGCTGCACCTCCTAAGGACCAAGGAAAGTCCCTGCAAATCCTCCCTTCTGAGTGTGAACTTGTCTTCATGCCAAACTTATGGCTGGCCAGCTTACTTTCTTCCTTAGGGATCTTCCTGTTTGTGATGACCACCTTCTGTGTGAACTACTACAGCTGGAGGTTCCGAGACCTGTGGTTCAGGATGAGACACAGGGACAGGGTGGTGGGAGTCAGGGACGGCGATCACAGGTTCGTCTTTGATGCCTTCATCGCACATCACAACGAGGACAAACGGTGGGTTGAGCGAGACCTATGCCGAAATCTAGAACGTTCCCACAACGGCCCAAACTACCGGCTGTGTCTCCACCAGCGAGACTTCCAGGCAGGCATTCCCATCATCACCAACATCCGCACGGCTGTGGACAGCAGCAGGAAGATCGTCTGTGTCGTCACCAGGAGCTTCCTGCGCAGCCGCTGGTGTCAGTTTGAGTTCCAGCTGGCCCAGCACACCATGATCGAGGAGGGAGGGGGGGTACGGCTCGTCCTGGTGTTTCTGGAGGACATCCCCCGCCCCCTGGTGCAGCAGTACCGCCACCTGCAGGCTGTGGTGGACAGGGACACGTACCTGGAGTGGCCGGACGATCCGAGGGAGCGCCCCCTGTTCTGGAGGAGGCTGCGAGCTGCGTTAGGGCAGCCGTTAGAACAGGAGCCTGACGATCATGACTCTGAGCCGGACCAGCAGGGCTTCATGGCATTGATGGAGGTGTGACAAGCAATGTGGAATAACAACACCTAATTTTCTTAACTAAGAGTAAACAAGGACACTAGAGCAAAACTACCAACAATGAAAATGTACCTTTGACTTTTGAGAAGAATGAAATCACTTGGTAATGGTTAATCTGTACATAACTTATGATCTGTATCATATGATAAACATTTTCCAAGTAAAAGGGTTAAATGGTGAACTCAGAGATTTGTTGTTTCTTTATGTAGGCATTGCTATGCAACTATGCAAAAATGTATAAATAGGCTTCTTTATGAATCATTTTTTCAAAAGTTTTCAAAAGTGAATGACATTCCTTAAATATTTGAGCAATGCTACCCCACAGCATTTCCCTTTCATCAAAATCTAAGACACTGACTTGTTTAACTTTAAGGGCACAATGAATCTTCTTCTTGGTAGTCTTTCCTGATGAACAAGACACAAACTAGAAAGGCCGACATTTGCTTGAGAGCAAATACAGCATATTTCAGCCATCTCCCTCCCCATGCAACAATAGGCTATTTCAAAATCACCCATTTGAAAAATCACTTTTACTAATGACGGTTTAACCCAAAAATGAGTCTTACAAAATTCCCCCGTTCAAGAATGGACTCCAGTGCACCCTATGTGAATTTGCACAATAGACCAGTCCAGAAATACTCCCACTGAAACCTTGGCCTTTTGAATAAGAAACCAAATCCAAAATTGAATTTAGCAAAAAAGGTCCCAGTGCATAAAAAGGTATAATAGACCAGTCTAAAAACACTTCCACTAAAATAGAATTTTGAATCATCACCCGTTCAAAACTGAATTTGAAAAAATCCCCCTTCCGTGTGCAAAAAATGGACTCTTTCATGTAAAGTAGAGCAGTCCAAAATACATCCGCTAAAATAGGACTTTGACATAATCACTGAAGTCCAAAAAATGGATTTTTAAAAAAAGCCCCCTCTATGCAAGAATGGACTCTTCCAGAACACCCATGTAAAATTGCAAATTAGACCAGTCCAAAAATAACCTTACTGAAAGACTTTGACAAACTAGAAGTCACCAAAGTCCAAAATATGAATTTTGAAAAATCCCCCCTCCGTGCGAGAATAGACTCTTTCAGCACACATTCTGTAAAATTGCAAAATAGACCTGTCCAAAAATGCATCCACTGAAAGACTTCACCAGTCCAATGATGAATTTAAAAAAAAATGAACCCCTCCGTGTAAGAATGGACTCTTCCAGATAACACCGGGCTCGCTGATTGGCTGCCACCCCCCCTCTTTAGGATATAGATTCAGGCTGATTGGTTACCTATCTAATTAGATTAAATAGACATATATGCCAGTAGGTGCAATCTGCAACTGGGGTCAACGACCGTAAGGTCATTGACCCCTCTGGCTATTGGAAAATGACAAAAAAAATCCCCAAATATATCATTTTGACGTAGTCTATGACAAAAATTAGACATGTGTCATTTGAATAAATATCTAGTGCACCCTTTTACCAAAATTTAGGTCATTTGGTTTTAAAACCAGAGCACAAGAGCCAAAAGTGTACTTTTTGGTCATAAAATGGCCAAATAATCGCAAAATTGAGCATTTTATTGTACCGTATGCCTCAAGTGTTATTGAATCCATGTGCGCATATGTCTAGGGCACTCCTATACTAAATTTCAGGTCATCCGGTTCTAAAACCAAGGTACAGGAGCCAAAAGTGTCCTTTTTTGGTAAAAAAATGACCAAAAAATCGCAAAAATAAGTATTTCGTTATACTGTACACCAAAACTGATATTGAATCTATATGGGGGACTTATCAAGGGACATCTGTACCAAATTTCAGCTCATTCGGTTATACTACCAGGGTACAGGGGGCCCAAATATACAGTTTTGGTCTTAAGATGACCAAAAAACCTTAATAAAATCATTTAAGAGACAGATATGGAAAAAATGAAAAAAACGTCCGAGGGTATTGGCCCACTCTACCCTTGTGCCAAATTTCAAGTCATTCGGTTGAGGAACAAGGGAGATACCGTGTTCTGAAGATTTGACAGGAGAAAGAAAGAAAGAAAGAAAGAAAGAAACATTACGAATACAATATATTTCACCATACCTATGGTATGGCTGAAATATAATAAACAAAGTTTCAAGTGTGTTTTACCTGAAGAGAAACTGTTTGAGCATCCTGTTGGCCGTGCAGACGCGCGCCTCGCGCCCGGTGGACAGGCGGTGCAGCTCCAGGTTAGAGGAGATCATCTGTGTGGTCATCTCTGTATCAGCAGCTGTACCAGCACCACAGCAGCTGTGGACAGTTAACAGTTGTTACAATCGGGTTTGCAGACATAAAAAAGCAAGACTTAACATATGTTTTCTGCAATATACATAGCCGGTATTTCTTAAGCAGGCCAAATTACAAGTCGTTTAATATTTTCTGTAATTTTGATATATTTTCTACAAAATGGATTGTAACAAATATACTTACGTGTACATGTACCTCCATGAAAAATGTACCTCCTGCACATGTACCTTCACTCTCATAGACGAAACAGGTATTCAATACTTACAAGCAGTGCTTACAAGTACATGCAACCCATGTAAGTGACATGTTGTTGAGGTTGACAAATAAACCCCTGAAGGACATATATCAAATTCTATTTCTAAAGCAACTGTTACTCGTCCAGTGTTCTGTGTATACTTACTATATGTTAGGAGCGATGAAGTGGATTTTGGAACAGTTCTTGTCTGCTACGATGGTGTCTTCTGTGGCCCTGGTGTCCGCACCCAGAATTACACCATCCTGCAATCAGCAATGGCATGCTATAGTAGTCTTATCTAATCTTCTCTAATTTCAGATTCCAAGTTTAATAGGAATTATGATGTAATTTACTGATAATAAAATATCAATTTTAGATGTAGTTAACAGTTATTTTTTTCCTTATTCTAAATGATTGGTCAGAAGTTAATGACTCTATCACAAGTTAAGTAGAACCTTGCTTCAGAGGAAAACAAGACAAATACGTCTGAGACTGCAGTAACTTTAAGAAGTACCTTGAAGATGATGCCTGCAATTGTAGTCCCAGTCTTTCTGGCTGTGGGCATCTTGACGCCCTTAGTCTCCAGGTAGGCATTTCTAGATTGGAACAAGATCATACAATGTAGCTGTAAAATACGGTAAATCATCAAGAGGATTTTGTGTACATGTGACTGCTAATGATACACGTATAAACAGATAGACACATCATTCAACATGGCGTGTTTGCTAAAATAGAATCTCAACTTAATGTCTTGCTGTCAAAAGAGGACACACAACGCTCCAACGTGTAAACTCTCATGTCATGATACTCTTCAGGGCACACACCAAGATACTCTCAAGGACAAAGAACCAAGAGTTAAATACCAAGAGAGACTTTTGACTCAAAAGCGAACCATGTGTTACTCAGCACCAAGAGGCCACGTCTAGCGAAATAATAGACGTTAAACGAGGACAACAACAACAACAACAACAACAATAATTTCTGTCAGAAAATTTGGAAAAATTGTGAAAGGTTCCATTCTGATATCTCTGGGAAAGGGATATTTCTGTCGGTCTACCGATTTTCAAGGATCAAATTCTTTAATAGACCCAGATGTACGTTAGAAAGCTGGCACTATGCCCCATGCAAGGCACATAATATTCTAAGACTGACGTTTATATTCAACAAAATACGCTGTCGAAATCTTGACAACAGCTTGAACTTGTCCTAAATTTTGCATTCTAATGGCCAAATCAACGATGCAAATATACAAAAGTAACGGTCTCCTCTGTCAGCACTGGAACACCAGTGCTGAAGTGGTCGTCAGCACTGGAAGTCCAGTGCTGAGCCGGCGTCAGCACTGGAAGTCCAGTGCTGAGCTGGCGTCAGCACTGGAAATCCAGTGCTGAGGCAGCTTCAGCACTCGAGGCCCCCCTGTCAGCACTGGACTTCCAGTGCTGACGACCACTTCAGCACTGGTGTTCCAGTGCTGAGGACGTTTCAGCTCTGGAAATCCAGTGCTGACAAATATTCCGCACTGGAAACCGAGTGCTGAAGCCGCCGACTCTAGCGACAAGACTCAAGGCGGCATTAGCTGGAATGGTTTACAAATATAACGAAATTAACCTGTCTAAAAGTAAAACGTCTTCAATCACGTTACTAACTTCTCAAAACAACTGTGGTATATACCTTCTACCGCAGTTCGACCCGTAAACATGGTCCATTACTCATTCACCTCACATGTAACGCCATCGTCTAACGTTGAATTTTCTTGGCCAAAGGTCATTGGAAGGTCCCAATTTAGTTACAAAAGCCATGACTTTGAGCTTTTATTGAATTGCACAATTCAATAAAAGCTCAAAGTCATGGCTTTTTTTATTCTTTCATAAAATAAAGCTGTTCATGTGTAATGTCAATCTCTGCCAAACAAGGTATCAAGGGGCTCTAATATTGATTATAAATATAAAGTATATTGCAAATTGTTGTCCGTAGGCTAATGCAGGTAACATAAATAATGTAAAAACAATATCACAAGTGTCTACTCTACTCCAAATCTATTAAACGCTAGTGTCACGCAAGATCTGATTGGCGATTAAATAACACGCACAAATATATCTAAGTCTAACTCAGACAGCCGTACGGACGCATGCTACACGAATATTACGTTCAGCACTGGAACGTTCCAGTGCTTTATAAACGTCAGCACTGGAAGCACAGAGCTGAAATTTTTACAGCACTGGTCTTCCAGTGCTGAAAAGTCCCCGAGCACTGGTAAATCCAGTGCGGAACCCGTTACTTTTGTATATCAGCACTCGGTTCCAGTGCTGACGGCGGTTTCAGCACTGGGTAACCAGTGCTGAATGATGACCTTTGAACTGGCTCGCCGCCTCTCCGCCGCGAGTTCAGCACTGGAACCCGAGTGCTGACGGAAGTTCAGCACTGGAAAACCAGTGCTCGGAAAAGTTCAGCACTGGAAATCCAGTGCTCGCAATGGGTTCAGCACTGGAATTCCAGTGCTGAGGGAGCTTGAGCACTGGAACAAGGCCGTTCAGCACTGGAAAACCAGTGCTGACGTTTCTTCAGCACTGGAAAACCAGTGCTGACGTTTCTTCAGCACTGGAAAACCAGTGCTGAGGCCGATTCGACCCATTGATTCAGCACTGGAACACCAGTGCGGAGACCGTTACTTTTGTATACTTGCGTATGAGACACAGGGGTATCGTTGATACCCCTTAATTTCTTATGGGAAGGGCGTTAACATGTTATAATGGTAAGAAAAAATCGAAAGAGGACAAAAAGTATGTATGGGGGAGGGGGCACATGACAAAAGTGCTTGCTCATGTGCGATGAAAGAGCACCCTTTCGGATGTCATCTAGACCATTTTCGTTACAGATAGGGGTTACTATATTTTGCTAGCACCATAATTAAACTGTTCGGTATTATTTGTTGAATTCAAAACGTTTCCTTACCTCTTGCAGTTCTCGAAACTAAAGCCGCCAAGAGAGGGTTCGGCGTAGGCAGAGTTTACCGTCGCCATGTTGGAGCGTTTTGTGAGGGAGGAACAGTTCATTGTTATAGTGGGGGTGATAGCCTTTCAACTACATATTGGTAGACCATATTTCTGCCTTATCTAAATCTCTAGAATATCTCATTCTATAAGATAAGATTCGAAAAAAATTACTATTTACATGTTCACGCCAAAAGCTGATTGAAAGGGAAATTTGAATGTTATCTTAGATATTCTAATATTTTTGTCCTCCCTTGTAAGGGATAGAATGATCTGACTGGAGGGTTCTGGGTAGAGTATTTTGAGGATGGCGGAAGCTCGGGTAGAAGATGGAGCATGTGCGGCCGAACCAAACATTTCTGCTCAACAAACCTCCGATCCAGGCGGTTCCGCACAGACTGCGGGCGCCAAGCCCACCTGTATCCTGGTGCTGGGCATGGCAGGGTCCGGGAAGACCACGTTCGTGCAGAGACTGAACGCACACATGCACGCTCAGAAGACCCCGCCGTACGTCATCAACCTGGACCCTGCTGTGTATGAGGTGAGGCATGACTTGAGAAGTGTTGTTGAAATCATCTGTGTGAACTTGTACTGTATCTGAAAGGTGTGATTTTGATATTGAAGCCTAGAAATATAAAGAAAATGTTCAAAGCCCGAATAGTAACGTTACTCTGATTTTTTTTCTTCATTTTTTGAATCAAAAGTTTCATCAAACTTTCAAAGTACAAAAGAAAATGTCTCCATTAGAAGTTGACTTTGTCAGAAAAAAATTTTTCTGACAGTTCAGTATTCCAGTGACCTTGAATTGTTGTTTTATAATATAGTGTATTATTTGATTCATTATGTTAAAAAAGCATTCTACTATTGCCCCCAGGTTCCATATCCAGCCAACATTGACATCAGAGACACAGTGAAGTATAAGGAAGTGATGAAGCAGTACGGACTGGGTCCTAACGGTGGCATCATCACCTCACTCAACCTGTTCGCTACACGCTTCGACCAGGTCATGAAGTATGTGGAGAAGAGAGCGAACGAGTTCAAACATGTCATCCTGGATACCCCAGGGCAGATCGAGGCAAGTTACTTTCTATTAGCTATCAAGAGGGGTACTGTAAATGCATTTAAGTTTGCGGAGATTTAATTTCGCGGTAGTGGCAAAATTGACTTTTTGTGGTGGTTTTAAGTTTGCGGTAGCACCATGCACTGTAGTCTCTTACTGCCATGGAAAAATGTTCGCGGTACTTTTTAATTCGCAATGAAGCTGCCGCCGCAAAAACCGCAAACATTAAACCACCACGAAAGTTTCTGCATTTACAGTATTATAATGGTGTACATATGTACATGACTTCCATGGGTCAGTATTTACCATGATAAAATTGTCATTGATATCAGCCTTACAGCTTCGGCTATAGCTAAACAGTCCTATGTGAGAATGACAAGCTGGAATGACAGTCTCTGCCCGTGTTATTCATTGTTTTACATGTTTTGCCCCTCTGCAGGTGTTCACCTGGTCTGCATCTGGTTCCATCATCACAGAGTCTCTTGCCTCTGGCTTCCCCACAGTAGTTGTGTACGTCATGGACATCGCTCGAAGCGTCAACCCTGTCACATTCATGTCAAACATGCTGTATGCCTGCAGCATTCTATACAAGACCAAACTCCCTTTCATTGTCGTCATGAACAAGATCGACATTGTCAATCATTCCTTCGCCGTGGAGTGGCTGACGGATTTTGAGGCATTCCAGGACGCTCTAGCGCAGGAGGAATCGTACGCGAGCAACCTGACGCGATCCCTGAGCCTCGTGTTGGACGAGTTTTATGCTAACTTGAGAACAGTGGGAGTGTCGGCAGTGACAGGGCAGGGAATGGCAGAGTTCCTACAGGCAGTGGACAGTGCAGCTCAGGAGTATGAGACTCAGTACAAGCCAGAGTATGAGAGGTGCTGAAGGATAGCTTTCTTTGTCCAATATCAACATGCACCAAAATGCAACTAATGTGTATTGTTTTCAAGTTTTCTGTAGTCTTACTCATTTATGATGACTGTCAAACATCTGATACAAAACACACTAATATACACAACTTTCAGACCAGTCCTTAAGCCTTGTTCAAGAAAAAAAAAAACCCACTCACTCATAACTTATAACCTTCCAAAAAAGTCATGTAAGTTGTATGTCAAGGATGGAGATACAGGCATTCAGACTTCTTTCATCCATTGTTCATCCAAGTTACTTTCCTGTAGTGTAAGGTGACGTGTCTGACAGTGTCAGAATTATTCCTCAAAAGGTTTTGATACAACATTATGTTGTGTAGAAACTTAACTTTCCTGTTCTGTTGTTGCCCCAGGTTGAAAAGTTTTGATACATTATGTTGTGTAGGAACTAAAGTTTCTGTTCTGTTGTTGCCCCAGGTTGAAAAGTTTTGATACAACATTATGTTGTGTAGGAACTAAAGTTTCTGTTCTGTTGTTGCCCCAGGTTAAAGAAGGAGAAGGAGTCAGCTGAGCAGCAGGAGAAGCTGAAACAGCTGGACAGACTCAAGAGGGACATGGGAGAGGGCGAGGCTGTTCCCATGGAAACAGCCACGCCTGTCAGACCTGATGCTGCACCCAGCCACTCCAAGGCCCCTGAGGTCATGCTGACAAAAGGTGAGATTGAATAGCCTTGTTGTATGTAATTTACGACCATGTTCATAAAATCCAGGTTGTAATAGTGTACACATAGATCTATGTACCTAAATTTAATACTGGCCAAAATGACAACTCAGGGGAGGACAGGTGGTCACTGTAGACAAGATTCATCCAGTGCTTGTGTCATGTGAAAAATTATTTTAAGAGACCATCAAAAGTGGTCACATTGGCCAGGTGGTCCTTATGTGGAAGTGGTAACACCTTGCACAAGTTTGACTACAATGGTAACAGTGAAAGTAATTTACTCATATGGTAATGATTGACAGCTGCCCATCTGCATTGACAGGTCCTGATGAGGATGATGAGCTGGACAGTGATGACCTGGATGAGGAGATGACAGAGAGGAGGGAGGAGGCAGCCTTTAAGGCATTCCTAGAGAGTCAGAAAGCTCACCCACAGAGCAAACAGGACAAGTCATGAACATTAAAACTTTACAGTTGTATATACAAGTGTGTTACTCAGTGTTTGTTGCCTGGGTTAGTTAAGTTCAGTTTGTTCAAATATTGGTTTTAATCGGAAGTAAAACAAACTATTTTACACTCCAGATCATTTAATTGTTTCCTGGTGATCCTTGAGTTATGACAGAGTTAAAAATATTAATAGTGTTTCCAGGGGTGCCTAAGCATTTGCACGAATTTGCATGAAATTCGTATGAATATTATGTGATACACACGATTCACTATGATACACACGAATCACTATGCGAAAACGCACGAATATTATGAAATTCGCACAAATCACTATGCAAAAATGCACGAATATTATGAAATTCGCACGAATCACTGTGTGATTCACACGAACCTTATGAGATTTGCACGATCCTTATGCGAAATTGCGCAACCACCGCCGGGGTCACGTGACAGACGGAGTGGGATTTTCAAGATGGCGGCTTCGATCAGCGGCGACGGAAAATACGATGAAACACGCCGAAATGAACCAAACAGTAGCTCACAGGCTATCAAATACGTCTTTGTGACGGTAAATGTCCATTCCATGCATTGAAATATAAATATCACGGGTAGAAACGCTCAAAATCATGCCTCCTCCCGGCCGCCGTTTTTGCATAAGGATCGTGCAAATCTCATAAGGTTCGTGTGAATCACATAGTGATTCGTGCGAATTTCATAATATTCGTGCATTTTTGCATAGTGATTCGTGCGAATTTCATAATATTCGTGCGTTTTCGCATAGTGATTCGTGTGTATCACATAATATTCGTACGAATTTCATAGGGTTCCTGCAAATGCTTAGGCACCCCTGGTTTCACAGTTGATATGACATAATATAAGTAATGACAGTGAAGATTAAGTATATTTATCCCAAACAATACAATAAGCTGTCTTCTTTGAGCGAATTTAAGTTCATGTCATACAAAAGGTAGGCAAAGTAGATAAGCTAATTTTTTACAGTACTTACAAAGCATTCAAAATGTTTGTACATACAAAAAAGGTAGCAACACCAGAGCTTACGAGCTTTGATATTAATTGCATTCGCATATTATGTAAAAAAAGAATTCAAACAATATATTCCTTGAACAGAATAAACATATTCTTTTTGTAAATTTCTGTAAAATTTTACATGTGGAGAAATTTAAGCCAGAGGAGGTTTCTTGTCTGGACTAACTACTGTAAATGCAGAAATGTTCGCGGTGGATTTATGTTCGCGGTTTTTGCGGCGGCCGCTTCACCGCGAATTTAAAACCACGGCAAACATTTTTTCATAACAGTAAGAGCCTACAGTGCATGGTGCTACCGCGAAATTAAAACCACCGCGAAAAGTCCATTTTCCCGCTACCGCGAAATTAAATCCCCGCGAACTTAAATGCATTTACAGTATTAACACATGCAGTCCAGAAGAGTCCCTGTGTATTGACATGACTGTGTGCTGTTCAGTAGTGCTGTGCCGTTCAGTGTGCTGACTGTGGACAGAACAGGGTCCTGGTACAGTAGACCTGGGAGGGAGGGGAGATATGTAAGTGGTCACAAACCTTGTACATATATAGCATTTGTTTTGTTATGAAGGACAATTTGAAAACAGTCAAATATCTCTAGTGGAGATTATAATTAAGAAAGCATACTTCCGAAAATAATTTCATCAGGTTGGTAGAATATAGGATATTACGAGACAAGCATTCTACTAGTATTTTAATTGCATTCAGAAAGGAGTTGGTATAAGTGTCTGTCGAAATTCCAAGTTGAAGACCTTAAACCTCTGAGCTCCAAGTTGGACTCAACTTGATGCACAGAAGGGACTAGAATATCCCAAAGCTTTAATCTGAATTGCATTGGGATATGCATATCTGCATTGGTTAAAACCCAACATACCAATCACCTAAATAACTGGGGAACCCACTGGTAACTTGAAATTTTCTTTTGGGAAAACTTTCACAAGTACAAATATATGATCTGGTAAGGAAAGTAATGGTTTAAAACTGGTAAAATCTCACCGGCCATGCAGGCGTTGAGGAGCCCGACCATGGCCCCCGTGAGCATGGAGCGCAGGGCGACGTCGGCCAGGTCGCCCCGCCTGCCGGGCGCCATGATCCCCATCCCGCCCAGCTGGATCCCCACACTCCCGAAGTTCGCGAAGCCGCACAGGGCGAAGGTGGCGATGGCGACGGACCGGGGATGCTGCAGGACGATCATAGTGGTTCGTGCGTAAGTGATGATAGCACGAAATGTCGTTTTGGAAAAAGACTGGGTGAATGCGTTGCTTACTAAATTTATTCATCACAAGTAATAGTTACTCACGCAATTCTCATTCTGCCTACTCCAATCGCAGCCATATCTCCAAAGGCATGATCACTACCTACCTTTAGTGTCTTCCCCGGTACGTGTCCCTTAACGATGTTACTCATGTCCACGTACGCCACAAACTCATTCAGGAAGGTCTTGGTCCCGAACAGCTCGGCTACGACACGGCAGTCTTCCCATGGCACACCGGCAAGGAACGCGAGAGGCATGAACACGTACGAACAAATAGTCTGTGGCAGGGACAAAAAATGCATGAGACTCAGCCTGGTCCATCCACGGTATGTTAATCTGTGAATGTCAGCGATAAGTACATATCCAACACACAGTTTACTCTCAATCTGTTACATCGGTCAAATAGCTTGAAAGATATACATACAGGGAAACCTGTATAAGCGATATCACCTCTGCGTCATAAGACCCAGATTGATGCGAACACTTCTTGCTATTCGGAGTGGTCCCTTTGATAATTTTTCCTTTTGACAAAAACATCAAGAATCCTGTCTAAAACCAGTGTCCACATAGACCAGATTTTATCGGTCAGGAGTGATCTTTTTAGGGATTTATGACTGTGACAGCAAAAACAACTATAGAGGACCGTCCTCGTATTGTTCTTGCTGTCGTGAATCTGTAATAACGCCTGTATTATTTTTATTACGTACCTGGAAGGTGAGGTCCTGTATGTTGACCATCCCGCCCAGCCAGGTCAGGACAGTGTTGATGAAGGCCAGCAGGGACAGGAAGGCGATCAGGTTCCCCACGATGTGCGCCACGATGCTCACCCCCATGCTGGCACCCGCTGACGCCGCCTCCAGGAGGTTTCTGTCTTTCCTAAACATGAACGAATCAGTCACAGGTATCAACTTGGATACCAAGATTTATATACAAGTTATGATCAGAGAGTGCCGTTTCTGGAGCGCAAAACGGATAGCAGATTCTGTCTCAAACGTCAGAGAATAAGTTGTAATTTTATTCAGTTGCAATGACTTATCAGTATGATAAATCTAGACAATGAACTTAATCTGACAATGTACTTAAGGGGGCACACACCAGTTTATTTGGGGGTTCAAATGGAGGCGGCACACCCTCTAGTCTAGCGACCATCTCTTCCAGGGAATTATCCTGAAGGAAAATAACTGTATATGGGGTGAGAGGATATACCTTCAGCTACAAGACCAACTGAGTTTCGATCCTTCAACTTCTCTAATTTTGAAAAATTATAGGGAAAAAACATTATTTTCATGTCAAAAATGATGCACAAAATCGGGCATTTTCGCATTGGATAAAACAGATGAAGAAGATTTTTCCGGCAAGCACGACTGATACTGCCAGAAAGAGGAAAATCTAAAGACTAATCCAGCCAATTATAAAGAAAATTCTAGTACTACAGTTTTTTTAATCATCCACGGCGCGCGGCATTGCAACTTTGCTTGACACAGCGCTTCAGAGGTAAATCTAGGTCACGGGCCTCTTTACATTCAGGCGTAGGGATATCGCGGAAGCAACGCGCGGACCAAAACACAATTTGCACCAAAAGCACACCATTTCCTACGCTTTTCAGCCATGTAACCGTTTAATGTCATTTCGCAGGAAATAATGAGAAATGTCAACTCAAACATGGGCCCTCGGAAGCCTTTCGTCACTTTTTGGTCGCGGACTACCACGGACCCCGGTCGCGGAAGAACTGGTGTGTGCACCGTTAATATATGCAAATTATGATTAATATTGTCCATGACTTTAAAAAGTTATACTCTATAATCATGCCAAGTTTGACTTGTCTGCGACTTTTCTTTCTCGAGTAACAGGTGGTTGAAAGTTGCGGTGTCGGAAGGCTGTTTTTGCGCCTCCAGGATGGTATACCATTCAATGCGCATAATAGCAATTACGTCACAATGAGCTTGTCCTATGGAAGAGGTTTTAGGCTATCAATACGTGCTAAATAAAGAGTTATGGCAATGAAAAGGAATGACAGAGGGGTGCTCTTGTGATGGAGCACACTTTCCTCCTATTTCCGACTGGAACAAACGGTGTAAACCTCTTAGAACATATTTGAGTTCGTGACGTCACAATACCTGCCGCTGGCCTATGTTCTGAAGTGACAACGATGCAGTTTTAAGTTCCGGGCTTTAACGGAAAGCACTTGAAATGTTAATTTTTGGCCATATCGGGTAGAGAATAGACCTAGCTTTCCCGTCCAAGCGTTTCCGTTGGCAAGACTTCTTTTATTTCGTAGAAAAATGAAGTTAAATGTTGTACCTTTGGTAAAGATGGAGGTCTGTGCTGCACTTCTTGCGGCTATGAAGGTATAAACGGGCATCTGCTAAGATAAGGCTGTACAGTTTGGTGTCGGTCTCGGTGAGATAAAGAAGCCTTGGGATGTGTCTTCGGATTAGTGCAACTTATTTGTGTTAAGGCCGAGAACTAGCGCCACCACGAACTTGACACTTGATTCGGAAGGAAAGTGCGAAAGTGACGTCATCGGGGCCTTTTTTCATTGGAAAATGCCTGCTTCTCAATGTAGGAGCAATTGTGAAACGTTCAAATGCGATTTCAAAGTGCCCAAGAGGTACTGTAGTTTAAACAACAATGTTTCGGTAGGTTTTATGCAATCTATGCTTAGCACACACACTTTGAAGGCTATGCGACCGTGTTTGAGGGGGGGGGGGGCGTGGGAGGGGGGCAAATCCACCCATTATATGACAGTGTAGAATCATATCAAAACCTGCGAAATCCGGCTTTTTTTCAGTCAGATACGATCGAGGCTATACACTTTCATGGGAAAAATGCAATTTGTTGGCTATTATCACTAATACTTTTTTCAGGATGGGTGCTTTTAATATATGCAAATTATGATTAATATTGTCCATGACTTTAAAAAGTTATACTCTATAATCATGCCAAGTTTGACTTGTCTGCGACTTTTCTTTCTCGAGTAACAGGTGGTTGAAAGTTGCGGTGTCGGAAGGCTGTTTTTGCGCCTCCAGGATGGTATACCATTCAATGCGCATAATAGCAATTACGTCACAATGAGCTTGTCCTATGGAAGAGGTTTTAGGCTATCAATACGTGCTAAATAAAGAGTTATGGCAATGAAAAGGAATGACAGAGGGGTGCTCTTGTGATGGAGCACACTTTCCTCCTATTTCCGACTGGAACAAACGGTGTAAACCTCTTAGAACATATTTGAGTTCGTGACGTCACAATACCTGCCGCTGGCCTATGTTCTGAAGTGACAACGATGCAGTTTTAAGTTCCGGGCTTTAACGGAAAGCACTTGAAATGTTAATTTTTGGCCATATCGGGTAGAGAATAGACCTAGCTTTCCCGTCCAAGCGTTTCCGTTGGCAAGACTTCTTTTATTTCGTAGAAAAATGAAGTTAAATGTTGTACCTTTGGTAAAGATGGAGGTCTGTGCTGCACTTCTTGCGGCTATGAAGGTATAAACGGGCATCTGCTAAGATAAGGCTGTACAGTTTGGTGTCGGTCTCGGTGAGATAAAGAAGCCTTGGGATGTGTCTTCGGATTAGTGCAACTTATTTGTGTTAAGGCCGAGAACTAGCGCCACCACGAACTTGACACTTGATTCGGAAGGAAAGTGCGAAAGTGACGTCATCGGGGCCTTTTTTCATTGGAAAATGCCTGCTTCTCAATGTAGGAGCAATTGTGAAACGTTCAAATGCGATTTCAAAGTGCCCAAGAGGTACTGTAGTTTAAACAACAATGTTTCGGTAGGTTTTATGCAATCTATGCTTAGCACACACACTTTGAAGGCTATGCGACCGTGTTTGAGGGGGGGGGGCGTGGGAGGGGGGCAAATCCACCCATTATATGACAGTGTAGAATCATATCAAAACCTGCGAAATCCGGCTTTTTTTCAGTCAGATACGATCGAGGCTATACACTTTCATGGGAAAAATGCAATTTGTTGGCTATTATCACTAATACTTTTTTCAGGATGGGTGCTTTTAAGGGGGCACACACCAGTTTATTTGGGGGTTCAAATGGAGGCGGCACACCCTCTAGTCTAGCGACCATCTCTTCCAGGGAATTATCCTGAAGGAAAATAACTGTATATGGGGTGAGAGGATATACCTTCAGCTACAAGACCAACTGAGTTTCGATCCTTCAACTTCTCTAATTTTGAAAAATTATAGGGAAAAAACATTATTTTCATGTCAAAAATGATGCACAAAATCGGGCATTTTCGCATTGGATAAAACAGATGAAGAAGATTTTTCCGGCAAGCACGACTGATACTGCCAGAAAGAGGAAAATCTAAAGACTAATCCAGCCAATTATAAAGAAAATTCTAGTACTACAGTTTTTTTAATCATCCACGGCGCGCGGCATTGCAACTTTGCTTGACACAGCGCTTCAGAGGTAAATCTAGGTCACGGGCCTCTTTACATTCAGGCGTAGGGATATCGCGGAAGCAACGCGCGGACCAAAACACAATTTGCACCAAAAGCACACCATTTCCTACGCTTTTCAGCCATGTAACCGTTTAATGTCATTTCGCAGGAAATAATGAGAAATGTCAACTCAAACATGGGCCCTCGGAAGCCTTTCGTCACTTTTTGGTCGCGGACTACCACGGACCCCGGTCGCGGAAGAACTGGTGTGTGCACCGTTAATATATGCAAATTATGATTAATATTGTCCATGACTTTAAAAAGTTATACTCTATAATCATGCCAAGTTTGACTTGTCTGCGACTTTTCTTTCTCGAGTAACAGGTGGTTGAAAGTTGCGGTGTCGGAAGGCTGTTTTTGCGCCTCCAGGATGGTATACCATTCAATGCGCATAATAGCAATTACGTCACAATGAGCTTGTCCTATGGAAGAGGTTTTAGGCTATCAATACGTGCTAAATAAAGAGTTATGGCAATGAAAAGGAATGACAGAGGGGTGCTCTTGTGATGGAGCACACTTTCCTCCTATTTCCGACTGGAACAAACGGTGTAAACCTCTTAGAACATATTTGAGTTCGTGACGTCACAATACCTGCCGCTGGCCTATGTTCTGAAGTGACAACGATGCAGTTTTAAGTTCCGGGCTTTAACGGAAAGCACTTGAAATGTTAATTTTTGGCCATATCGGGTAGAGAATAGACCTAGCTTTCCCGTCCAAGCGTTTCCGTTGGCAAGACTTCTTTTATTTCGTAGAAAAATGAAGTTAAATGTTGTACCTTTGGTAAAGATGGAGGTCTGTGCTGCACTTCTTGCGGCTATGAAGGTATAAACGGGCATCTGCTAAGATAAGGCTGTACAGTTTGGTGTCGGTCTCGGTGAGATAAAGAAGCCTTGGGATGTGTCTTCGGATTAGTGCAACTTATTTGTGTTAAGGCCGAGAACTAGCGCCACCACGAACTTGACACTTGATTCGGAAGGAAAGTGCGAAAGTGACGTCATCGGGGCCTTTTTTCATTGGAAAATGCCTGCTTCTCAATGTAGGAGCAATTGTGAAACGTTCAAATGCGATTTCAAAGTGCCCAAGAGGTACTGTAGTTTAAACAACAATGTTTCGGTAGGTTTTATGCAATCTATGCTTAGCACACACACTTTGAAGGCTATGCGACCGTGTTTGAGGGGGGGGGGCGTGGGAGGGGGGCAAATCCACCCATTATATGACAGTGTAGAATCATATCAAAACCTGCGAAATCCGGCTTTTTTTCAGTCAGATACGATCGAGGCTATACACTTTCATGGGAAAAATGCAATTTGTTGGCTATTATCACTAATACTTTTTTCAGGATGGGTGCTTTTAAGGGGGCACACACCAGTTTATTTGGGGGTTCAAATGGAGGCGGCACACCCTCTAGTCTAGCGACCATCTCTTCCAGGGAATTATCCTGAAGGAAAATAACTGTATATGGGGTGAGAGGATATACCTTCAGCTACAAGACCAACTGAGTTTCGATCCTTCAACTTCTCTAATTTTGAAAAATTATAGGGAAAAAACATTATTTTCATGTCAAAAATGATGCACAAAATCGGGCATTTTCGCATTGGATAAAACAGATGAAGAAGATTTTTCCGGCAAGCACGACTGATACTGCCAGAAAGAGGAAAATCTAAAGACTAATCCAGCCAATTATAAAGAAAATTCTAGTACTACAGTTTTTTTAATCATCCACGGCGCGCGGCATTGCAACTTTGCTTGACACAGCGCTTCAGAGGTAAATCTAGGTCACGGGCCTCTTTACATTCAGGCGTAGGGATATCGCGGAAGCAACGCGCGGACCAAAACACAATTTGCACCAAAAGCACACCATTTCCTACGCTTTTCAGCCATGTAACCGTTTAATGTCATTTCGCAGGAAATAATGAGAAATGTCAACTCAAACATGGGCCCTCGGAAGCCTTTCGTCACTTTTTGGTCGCGGACTACCACGGACCCCGGTCGCGGAAGAACTGGTGTGTGCACCGTTAATATATGCAAATTATGATTAATATTGTCCATGACTTTAAAAAGTTATACTCTATAATCATGCCAAGTTTGACTTGTCTGCGACTTTTCTTTCTCGAGTAACAGGTGGTTGAAAGTTGCGGTGTCGGAAGGCTGTTTTTGCGCCTCCAGGATGGTATACCATTCAATGCGCATAATAGCAATTACGTCACAATGAGCTTGTCCTATGGAAGAGGTTTTAGGCTATCAATACGTGCTAAATAAAGAGTTATGGCAATGAAAAGGAATGACAGAGGGGTGCTCTTGTGATGGAGCACACTTTCCTCCTATTTCCGACTGGAACAAACGGTGTAAACCTCTTAGAACATATTTGAGTTCGTGACGTCACAATACCTGCCGCTGGCCTATGTTCTGAAGTGACAACGATGCAGTTTTAAGTTCCGGGCTTTAACGGAAAGCACTTGAAATGTTAATTTTTGGCCATATCGGGTAGAGAATAGACCTAGCTTTCCCGTCCAAGCGTTTCCGTTGGCAAGACTTCTTTTATTTCGTAGAAAAATGAAGTTAAATGTTGTACCTTTGGTAAAGATGGAGGTCTGTGCTGCACTTCTTGCGGCTATGAAGGTATAAACGGGCATCTGCTAAGATAAGGCTGTACAGTTTGGTGTCGGTCTCGGTGAGATAAAGAAGCCTTGGGATGTGTCTTCGGATTAGTGCAACTTATTTGTGTTAAGGCCGAGAACTAGCGCCACCACGAACTTGACACTTGATTCGGAAGGAAAGTGCGAAAGTGACGTCATCGGGGCCTTTTTTCATTGGAAAATGCCTGCTTCTCAATGTAGGAGCAATTGTGAAACGTTCAAATGCGATTTCAAAGTGCCCAAGAGGTACTGTAGTTTAAACAACAATGTTTCGGTAGGTTTTATGCAATCTATGCTTAGCACACACACTTTGAAGGCTATGCGACCGTGTTTGAGGGGGGGGGGGGGCGTGGGAGGGGGGCAAATCCACCCATTATATGACAGTGTAGAATCATATCAAAACCTGCGAAATCCGGCTTTTTTTCAGTCAGATACGATCGAGGCTATACACTTTCATGGGAAAAATGCAATTTGTTGGCTATTATCACTAATACTTTTTTCAGGATGGGTGCTTTTAAGGGGGCACACACCAGTTTATTTGGGGGTTCAAATGGAGGCGGCACACCCTCTAGTCTAGCGACCATCTCTTCCAGGGAATTATCCTGAAGGAAAATAACTGTATATGGGGTGAGAGGATATACCTTCAGCTACAAGACCAACTGAGTTTCGATCCTTCAACTTCTCTAATTTTGAAAAATTATAGGGAAAAAACATTATTTTCATGTCAAAAATGATGCACAAAATCGGGCATTTTCGCATTGGATAAAACAGATGAAGAAGATTTTTCCGGCAAGCACGACTGATACTGCCAGAAAGAGGAAAATCTAAAGACTAATCCAGCCAATTATAAAGAAAATTCTAGTACTACAGTTTTTTTAATCATCCACGGCGCGCGGCATTGCAACTTTGCTTGACACAGCGCTTCAGAGGTAAATCTAGGTCACGGGCCTCTTTACATTCAGGCGTAGGGATATCGCGGAAGCAACGCGCGGACCAAAACACAATTTGCACCAAAAGCACACCATTTCCTACGCTTTTCAGCCATGTAACCGTTTAATGTCATTTCGCAGGAAATAATGAGAAATGTCAACTCAAACATGGGCCCTCGGAAGCCTTTCGTCACTTTTTGGTCGCGGACTACCACGGACCCCGGTCGCGGAAGAACTGGTGTGTGCACCGTTAATATATGCAAATTATGATTAATATTGTCCATGACTTTAAAAAGTTATACTCTATAATCATGCCAAGTTTGACTTGTCTGCGACTTTTCTTTCTCGAGTAACAGGTGGTTGAAAGTTGCGGTGTCGGAAGGCTGTTTTTGCGCCTCCAGGATGGTATACCATTCAATGCGCATAATAGCAATTACGTCACAATGAGCTTGTCCTATGGAAGAGGTTTTAGGCTATCAATACGTGCTAAATAAAGAGTTATGGCAATGAAAAGGAATGACAGAGGGGTGCTCTTGTGATGGAGCACACTTTCCTCCTATTTCCGACTGGAACAAACGGTGTAAACCTCTTAGAACATATTTGAGTTCGTGACGTCACAATACCTGCCGCTGGCCTATGTTCTGAAGTGACAACGATGCAGTTTTAAGTTCCGGGCTTTAACGGAAAGCACTTGAAATGTTAATTTTTGGCCATATCGGGTAGAGAATAGACCTAGCTTTCCCGTCCAAGCGTTTCCGTTGGCAAGACTTCTTTTATTTCGTAGAAAAATGAAGTTAAATGTTGTACCTTTGGTAAAGATGGAGGTCTGTGCTGCACTTCTTGCGGCTATGAAGGTATAAACGGGCATCTGCTAAGATAAGGCTGTACAGTTTGGTGTCGGTCTCGGTGAGATAAAGAAGCCTTGGGATGTGTCTTCGGATTAGTGCAACTTATTTGTGTTAAGGCCGAGAACTAGCGCCACCACGAACTTGACACTTGATTCGGAAGGAAAGTGCGAAAGTGACGTCATCGGGGCCTTTTTTCATTGGAAAATGCCTGCTTCTCAATGTAGGAGCAATTGTGAAACGTTCAAATGCGATTTCAAAGTGCCCAAGAGGTACTGTAGTTTAAACAACAATGTTTCGGTAGGTTTTATGCAATCTATGCTTAGCACACACACTTTGAAGGCTATGCGACCGTGTTTGAGGGGGGGGGCGTGGGAGGGGGGCAAATCCACCCATTATATGACAGTGTAGAATCATATCAAAACCTGCGAAATCCGGCTTTTTTTCAGTCAGATACGATCGAGGCTATACACTTTCATGGGAAAAATGCAATTTGTTGGCTATTATCACTAATACTTTTTTCAGGATGGGTGCTTTTAAGGGGGCACACACCAGTTTATTTGGGGGTTCAAATGGAGGCGGCACACCCTCTAGTCTAGCGACCATCTCTTCCAGGGAATTATCCTGAAGGAAAATAACTGTATATGGGGTGAGAGGATATACCTTCAGCTACAAGACCAACTGAGTTTCGATCCTTCAACTTCTCTAATTTTGAAAAATTATAGGGAAAAAACATTATTTTCATGTCAAAAATGATGCACAAAATCGGGCATTTTCGCATTGGATAAAACAGATGAAGAAGATTTTTCCGGCAAGCACGACTGATACTGCCAGAAAGAGGAAAATCTAAAGACTAATCCAGCCAATTATAAAGAAAATTCTAGTACTACAGTTTTTTTAATCATCCACGGCGCGCGGCATTGCAACTTTGCTTGACACAGCGCTTCAGAGGTAAATCTAGGTCACGGGCCTCTTTACATTCAGGCGTAGGGATATCGCGGAAGCAACGCGCGGACCAAAACACAATTTGCACCAAAAGCACACCATTTCCTACGCTTTTCAGCCATGTAACCGTTTAATGTCATTTCGCAGGAAATAATGAGAAATGTCAACTCAAACATGGGCCCTCGGAAGCCTTTCGTCACTTTTTGGTCGCGGACTACCACGGACCCCGGTCGCGGAAGAACTGGTGTGTGCACCGTTAATATATGCAAATTATGATTAATATTGTCCATGACTTTAAAAAGTTATACTCTATAATCATGCCAAGTTTGACTTGTCTGCGACTTTTCTTTCTCGAGTAACAGGTGGTTGAAAGTTGCGGTGTCGGAAGGCTGTTTTTGCGCCTCCAGGATGGTATACCATTCAATGCGCATAATAGCAATTACGTCACAATGAGCTTGTCCTATGGAAGAGGTTTTAGGCTATCAATACGTGCTAAATAAAGAGTTATGGCAATGAAAAGGAATGACAGAGGGGTGCTCTTGTGATGGAGCACACTTTCCTCCTATTTCCGACTGGAACAAACGGTGTAAACCTCTTAGAACATATTTGAGTTCGTGACGTCACAATACCTGCCGCTGGCCTATGTTCTGAAGTGACAACGATGCAGTTTTAAGTTCCGGGCTTTAACGGAAAGCACTTGAAATGTTAATTTTTGGCCATATCGGGTAGAGAATAGACCTAGCTTTCCCGTCCAAGCGTTTCCGTTGGCAAGACTTCTTTTATTTCGTAGAAAAATGAAGTTAAATGTTGTACCTTTGGTAAAGATGGAGGTCTGTGCTGCACTTCTTGCGGCTATGAAGGTATAAACGGGCATCTGCTAAGATAAGGCTGTACAGTTTGGTGTCGGTCTCGGTGAGATAAAGAAGCCTTGGGATGTGTCTTCGGATTAGTGCAACTTATTTGTGTTAAGGCCGAGAACTAGCGCCACCACGAACTTGACACTTGATTCGGAAGGAAAGTGCGAAAGTGACGTCATCGGGGCCTTTTTTCATTGGAAAATGCCTGCTTCTCAATGTAGGAGCAATTGTGAAACGTTCAAATGCGATTTCAAAGTGCCCAAGAGGTACTGTAGTTTAAACAACAATGTTTCGGTAGGTTTTATGCAATCTATGCTTAGCACACACACTTTGAAGGCTATGCGACCGTGTTTGAGGGGGGGGGGGGGGCGTGGGAGGGGGGCAAATCCACCCATTATATGACAGTGTAGAATCATATCAAAACCTGCGAAATCCGGCTTTTTTTCAGTCAGATACGATCGAGGCTATACACTTTCATGGGAAAAATGCAATTTGTTGGCTATTATCACTAATACTTTTTTCAGGATGGGTGCTTTTAATATATGCAAATTATGATTAATATTGTCCATGACTTTAAAAAGTTATACTCTATAATCATGCCAAGTTTGACTTGTCTGCGACTTTTCTTTCTCGAGTAACAGGTGGTTGAAAGTTGCGGTGTCGGAAGGCTGTTTTTGCGCCTCCAGGATGGTATACCATTCAATGCGCATAATAGCAATTACGTCACAATGAGCTTGTCCTATGGAAGAGGTTTTAGGCTATCAATACGTGCTAAATAAAGAGTTATGGCAATGAAAAGGAATGACAGAGGGGTGCTCTTGTGATGGAGCACACTTTCCTCCTATTTCCGACTGGAACAAACGGTGTAAACCTCTTAGAACATATTTGAGTTCGTGACGTCACAATACCTGCCGCTGGCCTATGTTCTGAAGTGACAACGATGCAGTTTTAAGTTCCGGGCTTTAACGGAAAGCACTTGAAATGTTAATTTTTGGCCATATCGGGTAGAGAATAGACCTAGCTTTCCCGTCCAAGCGTTTCCGTTGGCAAGACTTCTTTTATTTCGTAGAAAAATGAAGTTAAATGTTGTACCTTTGGTAAAGATGGAGGTCTGTGCTGCACTTCTTGCGGCTATGAAGGTATAAACGGGCATCTGCTAAGATAAGGCTGTACAGTTTGGTGTCGGTCTCGGTGAGATAAAGAAGCCTTGGGATGTGTCTTCGGATTAGTGCAACTTATTTGTGTTAAGGCCGAGAACTAGCGCCACCACGAACTTGACACTTGATTCGGAAGGAAAGTGCGAAAGTGACGTCATCGGGGCCTTTTTTCATTGGAAAATGCCTGCTTCTCAATGTAGGAGCAATTGTGAAACGTTCAAATGCGATTTCAAAGTGCCCAAGAGGTACTGTAGTTTAAACAACAATGTTTCGGTAGGTTTTATGCAATCTATGCTTAGCACACACACTTTGAAGGCTATGCGACCGTGTTTGAGGGGGGGGGGGCGTGGGAGGGGGGCAAATCCACCCATTATATGACAGTGTAGAATCATATCAAAACCTGCGAAATCCGGCTTTTTTTCAGTCAGATACGATCGAGGCTATACACTTTCATGGGAAAAATGCAATTTGTTGGCTATTATCACTAATACTTTTTTCAGGATGGGTGCTTTTAATATATGCAAATTATGATTAATATTGTCCATGACTTTAAAAAGTTATACTCTATAATCATGCCAAGTTTGACTTGTCTGCGACTTTTCTTTCTCGAGTAACAGGTGGTTGAAAGTTGCGGTGTCGGAAGGCTGTTTTTGCGCCTCCAGGATGGTATACCATTCAATGCGCATAATAGCAATTACGTCACAATGAGCTTGTCCTATGGAAGAGGTTTTAGGCTATCAATACGTGCTAAATAAAGAGTTATGGCAATGAAAAGGAATGACAGAGGGGTGCTCTTGTGATGGAGCACACTTTCCTCCTATTTCCGACTGGAACAAACGGTGTAAACCTCTTAGAACATATTTGAGTTCGTGACGTCACAATACCTGCCGCTGGCCTATGTTCTGAAGTGACAACGATGCAGTTTTAAGTTCCGGGCTTTAACGGAAAGCACTTGAAATGTTAATTTTTGGCCATATCGGGTAGAGAATAGACCTAGCTTTCCCGTCCAAGCGTTTCCGTTGGCAAGACTTCTTTTATTTCGTAGAAAAATGAAGTTAAATGTTGTACCTTTGGTAAAGATGGAGGTCTGTGCTGCACTTCTTGCGGCTATGAAGGTATAAACGGGCATCTGCTAAGATAAGGCTGTACAGTTTGGTGTCGGTCTCGGTGAGATAAAGAAGCCTTGGGATGTGTCTTCGGATTAGTGCAACTTATTTGTGTTAAGGCCGAGAACTAGCGCCACCACGAACTTGACACTTGATTCGGAAGGAAAGTGCGAAAGTGACGTCATCGGGGCCTTTTTTCATTGGAAAATGCCTGCTTCTCAATGTAGGAGCAATTGTGAAACGTTCAAATGCGATTTCAAAGTGCCCAAGAGGTACTGTAGTTTAAACAACAATGTTTCGGTAGGTTTTATGCAATCTATGCTTAGCACACACACTTTGAAGGCTATGCGACCGTGTTTGAGGGGGGGGGGGGGTGGGAGGGGGGCAAATCCACCCATTATATGACAGTGTAGAATCATATCAAAACCTGCGAAATCCGGCTTTTTTTCAGTCAGATACGATCGAGGCTATACACTTTCATGGGAAAAATGCAATTTGTTGGCTATTATCACTAATACTTTTTTCAGGATGGGTGCTTTTAATATATGCAAATTATGATTAATATTGTCCATGACTTTAAAAAGTTATACTCTATAATCATGCCAAGTTTGACTTGTCTGCGACTTTTCTTTCTCGAGTAACAGGTGGTTGAAAGTTGCGGTGTCGGAAGGCTGTTTTTGCGCCTCCAGGATGGTATACCATTCAATGCGCATAATAGCAATTACGTCACAATGAGCTTGTCCTATGGAAGAGGTTTTAGGCTATCAATACGTGCTAAATAAAGAGTTATGGCAATGAAAAGGAATGACAGAGGGGTGCTCTTGTGATGGAGCACACTTTCCTCCTATTTCCGACTGGAACAAACGGTGTAAACCTCTTAGAACATATTTGAGTTCGTGACGTCACAATACCTGCCGCTGGCCTATGTTCTGAAGTGACAACGATGCAGTTTTAAGTTCCGGGCTTTAACGGAAAGCACTTGAAATGTTAATTTTTGGCCATATCGGGTAGAGAATAGACCTAGCTTTCCCGTCCAAGCGTTTCCGTTGGCAAGACTTCTTTTATTTCGTAGAAAAATGAAGTTAAATGTTGTACCTTTGGTAAAGATGGAGGTCTGTGCTGCACTTCTTGCGGCTATGAAGGTATAAACGGGCATCTGCTAAGATAAGGCTGTACAGTTTGGTGTCGGTCTCGGTGAGATAAAGAAGCCTTGGGATGTGTCTTCGGATTAGTGCAACTTATTTGTGTTAAGGCCGAGAACTAGCGCCACCACGAACTTGACACTTGATTCGGAAGGAAAGTGCGAAAGTGACGTCATCGGGGCCTTTTTTCATTGGAAAATGCCTGCTTCTCAATGTAGGAGCAATTGTGAAACGTTCAAATGCGATTTCAAAGTGCCCAAGAGGTACTGTAGTTTAAACAACAATGTTTCGGTAGGTTTTATGCAATCTATGCTTAGCACACACACTTTGAAGGCTATGCGACCGTGTTTGAGGGGGGGGGGGGGCGTGGAGGGGGGCAAATCCACCCATTATATGACAGTGTAGAATCATATCAAAACCTGCGAAATCCGGCTTTTTTTCAGTCAGATACGATCGAGGCTATACACTTTCATGGGAAAAATGCAATTTGTTGGCTATTATCACTAATACTTTTTTCAGGATGGGTGCTTTTAAGGGGGCACACACCAGTTTATTTGGGGGTTCAAATGGAGGCGGCACACCCTCTAGTCTAGCGACCATCTCTTCCAGGGAATTATCCTGAAGGAAAATAACTGTATATGGGGTGAGAGGATATACCTTCAGCTACAAGACCAACTGAGTTTCGATCCTTCAACTTCTCTAATTTTGAAAAATTATAGGGAAAAAACATTATTTTCATGTCAAAAATGATGCACAAAATCGGGCATTTTCGCATTGGATAAAACAGATGAAGAAGATTTTTCCGGCAAGCACGACTGATACTGCCAGAAAGAGGAAAATCTAAAGACTAATCCAGCCAATTATAAAGAAAATTCTAGTACTACAGTTTTTTTAATCATCCACGGCGCGCGGCATTGCAACTTTGCTTGACACAGCGCTTCAGAGGTAAATCTAGGTCACGGGCCTCTTTACATTCAGGCGTAGGGATATCGCGGAAGCAACGCGCGGACCAAAACACAATTTGCACCAAAAGCACACCATTTCCTACGCTTTTCAGCCATGTAACCGTTTAATGTCATTTCGCAGGAAATAATGAGAAATGTCAACTCAAACATGGGCCCTCGGAAGCCTTTCGTCACTTTTTGGTCGCGGACTACCACGGACCCCGGTCGCGGAAGAACTGGTGTGTGCACCGTTAATATATGCAAATTATGATTAATATTGTCCATGACTTTAAAAAGTTATACTCTATAATCATGCCAAGTTTGACTTGTCTGCGACTTTTCTTTCTCGAGTAACAGGTGGTTGAAAGTTGCGGTGTCGGAAGGCTGTTTTTGCGCCTCCAGGATGGTATACCATTCAATGCGCATAATAGCAATTACGTCACAATGAGCTTGTCCTATGGAAGAGGTTTTAGGCTATCAATACGTGCTAAATAAAGAGTTATGGCAATGAAAAGGAATGACAGAGGGGTGCTCTTGTGATGGAGCACACTTTCCTCCTATTTCCGACTGGAACAAACGGTGTAAACCTCTTAGAACATATTTGAGTTCGTGACGTCACAATACCTGCCGCTGGCCTATGTTCTGAAGTGACAACGATGCAGTTTTAAGTTCCGGGCTTTAACGGAAAGCACTTGAAATGTTAATTTTTGGCCATATCGGGTAGAGAATAGACCTAGCTTTCCCGTCCAAGCGTTTCCGTTGGCAAGACTTCTTTTATTTCGTAGAAAAATGAAGTTAAATGTTGTACCTTTGGTAAAGATGGAGGTCTGTGCTGCACTTCTTGCGGCTATGAAGGTATAAACGGGCATCTGCTAAGATAAGGCTGTACAGTTTGGTGTCGGTCTCGGTGAGATAAAGAAGCCTTGGGATGTGTCTTCGGATTAGTGCAACTTATTTGTGTTAAGGCCGAGAACTAGCGCCACCACGAACTTGACACTTGATTCGGAAGGAAAGTGCGAAAGTGACGTCATCGGGGCCTTTTTTCATTGGAAAATGCCTGCTTCTCAATGTAGGAGCAATTGTGAAACGTTCAAATGCGATTTCAAAGTGCCCAAGAGGTACTGTAGTTTAAACAACAATGTTTCGGTAGGTTTTATGCAATCTATGCTTAGCACACACACTTTGAAGGCTATGCGACCGTGTTTGAGGGGGGGGGGGCGTGGGAGGGGGGCAAATCCACCCATTATATGACAGTGTAGAATCATATCAAAACCTGCGAAATCCGGCTTTTTTTCAGTCAGATACGATCGAGGCTATACACTTTCATGGGAAAAATGCAATTTGTTGGCTATTATCACTAATACTTTTTTCAGGATGGGTGCTTTTAAGGGGGCACACACCAGTTTATTTGGGGGTTCAAATGGAGGCGGCACACCCTCTAGTCTAGCGACCATCTCTTCCAGGGAATTATCCTGAAGGAAAATAACTGTATATGGGGTGAGAGGATATACCTTCAGCTACAAGACCAACTGAGTTTCGATCCTTCAACTTCTCTAATTTTGAAAAATTATAGGGAAAAAACATTATTTTCATGTCAAAAATGATGCACAAAATCGGGCATTTTCGCATTGGATAAAACAGATGAAGAAGATTTTTCCGGCAAGCACGACTGATACTGCCAGAAAGAGGAAAATCTAAAGACTAATCCAGCCAATTATAAAGAAAATTCTAGTACTACAGTTTTTTTAATCATCCACGGCGCGCGGCATTGCAACTTTGCTTGACACAGCGCTTCAGAGGTAAATCTAGGTCACGGGCCTCTTTACATTCAGGCGTAGGGATATCGCGGAAGCAACGCGCGGACCAAAACACAATTTGCACCAAAAGCACACCATTTCCTACGCTTTTCAGCCATGTAACCGTTTAATGTCATTTCGCAGGAAATAATGAGAAATGTCAACTCAAACATGGGCCCTCGGAAGCCTTTCGTCACTTTTTGGTCGCGGACTACCACGGACCCCGGTCGCGGAAGAACTGGTGTGTGCACCGTTAATATATGCAAATTATGATTAATATTGTCCATGACTTTAAAAAGTTATACTCTATAATCATGCCAAGTTTGACTTGTCTGCGACTTTTCTTTCTCGAGTAACAGGTGGTTGAAAGTTGCGGTGTCGGAAGGCTGTTTTTGCGCCTCCAGGATGGTATACCATTCAATGCGCATAATAGCAATTACGTCACAATGAGCTTGTCCTATGGAAGAGGTTTTAGGCTATCAATACGTGCTAAATAAAGAGTTATGGCAATGAAAAGGAATGACAGAGGGGTGCTCTTGTGATGGAGCACACTTTCCTCCTATTTCCGACTGGAACAAACGGTGTAAACCTCTTAGAACATATTTGAGTTCGTGACGTCACAATACCTGCCGCTGGCCTATGTTCTGAAGTGACAACGATGCAGTTTTAAGTTCCGGGCTTTAACGGAAAGCACTTGAAATGTTAATTTTTGGCCATATCGGGTAGAGAATAGACCTAGCTTTCCCGTCCAAGCGTTTCCGTTGGCAAGACTTCTTTTATTTCGTAGAAAAATGAAGTTAAATGTTGTACCTTTGGTAAAGATGGAGGTCTGTGCTGCACTTCTTGCGGCTATGAAGGTATAAACGGGCATCTGCTAAGATAAGGCTGTACAGTTTGGTGTCGGTCTCGGTGAGATAAAGAAGCCTTGGGATGTGTCTTCGGATTAGTGCAACTTATTTGTGTTAAGGCCGAGAACTAGCGCCACCACGAACTTGACACTTGATTCGGAAGGAAAGTGCGAAAGTGACGTCATCGGGGCCTTTTTTCATTGGAAAATGCCTGCTTCTCAATGTAGGAGCAATTGTGAAACGTTCAAATGCGATTTCAAAGTGCCCAAGAGGTACTGTAGTTTAAACAACAATGTTTCGGTAGGTTTTATGCAATCTATGCTTAGCACACACACTTTGAAGGCTATGCGACCGTGTTTGAGGGGGGGGGGGGCGTGGGAGGGGGGCAAATCCACCCATTATATGACAGTGTAGAATCATATCAAAACCTGCGAAATCCGGCTTTTTTTCAGTCAGATACGATCGAGGCTATACACTTTCATGGGAAAAATGCAATTTGTTGGCTATTATCACTAATACTTTTTTCAGGATGGGTGCTTTTAAGGGGGCACACACCAGTTTATTTGGGGGTTCAAATGGAGGCGGCACACCCTCTAGTCTAGCGACCATCTCTTCCAGGGAATTATCCTGAAGGAAAATAACTGTATATGGGGTGAGAGGATATACCTTCAGCTACAAGACCAACTGAGTTTCGATCCTTCAACTTCTCTAATTTTGAAAAATTATAGGGAAAAAACATTATTTTCATGTCAAAAATGATGCACAAAATCGGGCATTTTCGCATTGGATAAAACAGATGAAGAAGATTTTTCCGGCAAGCACGACTGATACTGCCAGAAAGAGGAAAATCTAAAGACTAATCCAGCCAATTATAAAGAAAATTCTAGTACTACAGTTTTTTTAATCATCCACGGCGCGCGGCATTGCAACTTTGCTTGACACAGCGCTTCAGAGGTAAATCTAGGTCACGGGCCTCTTTACATTCAGGCGTAGGGATATCGCGGAAGCAACGCGCGGACCAAAACACAATTTGCACCAAAAGCACACCATTTCCTACGCTTTTCAGCCATGTAACCGTTTAATGTCATTTCGCAGGAAATAATGAGAAATGTCAACTCAAACATGGGCCCTCGGAAGCCTTTCGTCACTTTTTGGTCGCGGACTACCACGGACCCCGGTCGCGGAAGAACTGGTGTGTGCACCGTTAATATATGCAAATTATGATTAATATTGTCCATGACTTTAAAAAGTTATACTCTATAATCATGCCAAGTTTGACTTGTCTGCGACTTTTCTTTCTCGAGTAACAGGTGGTTGAAAGTTGCGGTGTCGGAAGGCTGTTTTTGCGCCTCCAGGATGGTATACCATTCAATGCGCATAATAGCAATTACGTCACAATGAGCTTGTCCTATGGAAGAGGTTTTAGGCTATCAATACGTGCTAAATAAAGAGTTATGGCAATGAAAAGGAATGACAGAGGGGTGCTCTTGTGATGGAGCACACTTTCCTCCTATTTCCGACTGGAACAAACGGTGTAAACCTCTTAGAACATATTTGAGTTCGTGACGTCACAATACCTGCCGCTGGCCTATGTTCTGAAGTGACAACGATGCAGTTTTAAGTTCCGGGCTTTAACGGAAAGCACTTGAAATGTTAATTTTTGGCCATATCGGGTAGAGAATAGACCTAGCTTTCCCGTCCAAGCGTTTCCGTTGGCAAGACTTCTTTTATTTCGTAGAAAAATGAAGTTAAATGTTGTACCTTTGGTAAAGATGGAGGTCTGTGCTGCACTTCTTGCGGCTATGAAGGTATAAACGGGCATCTGCTAAGATAAGGCTGTACAGTTTGGTGTCGGTCTCGGTGAGATAAAGAAGCCTTGGGATGTGTCTTCGGATTAGTGCAACTTATTTGTGTTAAGGCCGAGAACTAGCGCCACCACGAACTTGACACTTGATTCGGAAGGAAAGTGCGAAAGTGACGTCATCGGGGCCTTTTTTCATTGGAAAATGCCTGCTTCTCAATGTAGGAGCAATTGTGAAACGTTCAAATGCGATTTCAAAGTGCCCAAGAGGTACTGTAGTTTAAACAACAATGTTTCGGTAGGTTTTATGCAATCTATGCTTAGCACACACACTTTGAAGGCTATGCGACCGTGTTTGAGGGGGGGGGCGTGGGAGGGGGGCAAATCCACCCATTATATGACAGTGTAGAATCATATCAAAACCTGCGAAATCCGGCTTTTTTTCAGTCAGATACGATCGAGGCTATACACTTTCATGGGAAAAATGCAATTTGTTGGCTATTATCACTAATACTTTTTTCAGGATGGGTGCTTTTAAGGGGGCACACACCAGTTTATTTGGGGGTTCAAATGGAGGCGGCACACCCTCTAGTCTAGCGACCATCTCTTCCAGGGAATTATCCTGAAGGAAAATAACTGTATATGGGGTGAGAGGATATACCTTCAGCTACAAGACCAACTGAGTTTCGATCCTTCAACTTCTCTAATTTTGAAAAATTATAGGGAAAAAACATTATTTTCATGTCAAAAATGATGCACAAAATCGGGCATTTTCGCATTGGATAAAACAGATGAAGAAGATTTTTCCGGCAAGCACGACTGATACTGCCAGAAAGAGGAAAATCTAAAGACTAATCCAGCCAATTATAAAGAAAATTCTAGTACTACAGTTTTTTTAATCATCCACGGCGCGCGGCATTGCAACTTTGCTTGACACAGCGCTTCAGAGGTAAATCTAGGTCACGGGCCTCTTTACATTCAGGCGTAGGGATATCGCGGAAGCAACGCGCGGACCAAAACACAATTTGCACCAAAAGCACACCATTTCCTACGCTTTTCAGCCATGTAACCGTTTAATGTCATTTCGCAGGAAATAATGAGAAATGTCAACTCAAACATGGGCCCTCGGAAGCCTTTCGTCACTTTTTGGTCGCGGACTACCACGGACCCCGGTCGCGGAAGAACTGGTGTGTGCACCGTTAATATATGCAAATTATGATTAATATTGTCCATGACTTTAAAAAGTTATACTCTATAATCATGCCAAGTTTGACTTGTCTGCGACTTTTCTTTCTCGAGTAACAGGTGGTTGAAAGTTGCGGTGTCGGAAGGCTGTTTTTGCGCCTCCAGGATGGTATACCATTCAATGCGCATAATAGCAATTACGTCACAATGAGCTTGTCCTATGGAAGAGGTTTTAGGCTATCAATACGTGCTAAATAAAGAGTTATGGCAATGAAAAGGAATGACAGAGGGGTGCTCTTGTGATGGAGCACACTTTCCTCCTATTTCCGACTGGAACAAACGGTGTAAACCTCTTAGAACATATTTGAGTTCGTGACGTCACAATACCTGCCGCTGGCCTATGTTCTGAAGTGACAACGATGCAGTTTTAAGTTCCGGGCTTTAACGGAAAGCACTTGAAATGTTAATTTTTGGCCATATCGGGTAGAGAATAGACCTAGCTTTCCCGTCCAAGCGTTTCCGTTGGCAAGACTTCTTTTATTTCGTAGAAAAATGAAGTTAAATGTTGTACCTTTGGTAAAGATGGAGGTCTGTGCTGCACTTCTTGCGGCTATGAAGGTATAAACGGGCATCTGCTAAGATAAGGCTGTACAGTTTGGTGTCGGTCTCGGTGAGATAAAGAAGCCTTGGGATGTGTCTTCGGATTAGTGCAACTTATTTGTGTTAAGGCCGAGAACTAGCGCCACCACGAACTTGACACTTGATTCGGAAGGAAAGTGCGAAAGTGACGTCATCGGGGCCTTTTTTCATTGGAAAATGCCTGCTTCTCAATGTAGGAGCAATTGTGAAACGTTCAAATGCGATTTCAAAGTGCCCAAGAGGTACTGTAGTTTAAACAACAATGTTTCGGTAGGTTTTATGCAATCTATGCTTAGCACACACACTTTGAAGGCTATGCGACCGTGTTTGAGGGGGGGGGGGGGCGTGGGAGGGGGGCAAATCCACCCATTATATGACAGTGTAGAATCATATCAAAACCTGCGAAATCCGGCTTTTTTTCAGTCAGATACGATCGAGGCTATACACTTTCATGGGAAAAATGCAATTTGTTGGCTATTATCACTAATACTTTTTTCAGGATGGGTGCTTTTAATATATGCAAATTATGATTAATATTGTCCATGACTTTAAAAAGTTATACTCTATAATCATGCCAAGTTTGACTTGTCTGCGACTTTTCTTTCTCGAGTAACAGGTGGTTGAAAGTTGCGGTGTCGGAAGGCTGTTTTTGCGCCTCCAGGATGGTATACCATTCAATGCGCATAATAGCAATTACGTCACAATGAGCTTGTCCTATGGAAGAGGTTTTAGGCTATCAATACGTGCTAAATAAAGAGTTATGGCAATGAAAAGGAATGACAGAGGGGTGCTCTTGTGATGGAGCACACTTTCCTCCTATTTCCGACTGGAACAAACGGTGTAAACCTCTTAGAACATATTTGAGTTCGTGACGTCACAATACCTGCCGCTGGCCTATGTTCTGAAGTGACAACGATGCAGTTTTAAGTTCCGGGCTTTAACGGAAAGCACTTGAAATGTTAATTTTTGGCCATATCGGGTAGAGAATAGACCTAGCTTTCCCGTCCAAGCGTTTCCGTTGGCAAGACTTCTTTTATTTCGTAGAAAAATGAAGTTAAATGTTGTACCTTTGGTAAAGATGGAGGTCTGTGCTGCACTTCTTGCGGCTATGAAGGTATAAACGGGCATCTGCTAAGATAAGGCTGTACAGTTTGGTGTCGGTCTCGGTGAGATAAAGAAGCCTTGGGATGTGTCTTCGGATTAGTGCAACTTATTTGTGTTAAGGCCGAGAACTAGCGCCACCACGAACTTGACACTTGATTCGGAAGGAAAGTGCGAAAGTGACGTCATCGGGGCCTTTTTTCATTGGAAAATGCCTGCTTCTCAATGTAGGAGCAATTGTGAAACGTTCAAATGCGATTTCAAAGTGCCCAAGAGGTACTGTAGTTTAAACAACAATGTTTCGGTAGGTTTTATGCAATCTATGCTTAGCACACACACTTTGAAGGCTATGCGACCGTGTTTGAGGGGGGGGGGGGGTGGGAGGGGGGCAAATCCACCCATTATATGACAGTGTAGAATCATATCAAAACCTGCGAAATCCGGCTTTTTTTCAGTCAGATACGATCGAGGCTATACACTTTCATGGGAAAAATGCAATTTGTTGGCTATTATCACTAATACTTTTTTCAGGATGGGTGCTTTTAATATATGCAAATTATGATTAATATTGTCCATGACTTTAAAAAGTTATACTCTATAATCATGCCAAGTTTGACTTGTCTGCGACTTTTCTTTCTCGAGTAACAGGTGGTTGAAAGTTGCGGTGTCGGAAGGCTGTTTTTGCGCCTCCAGGATGGTATACCATTCAATGCGCATAATAGCAATTACGTCACAATGAGCTTGTCCTATGGAAGAGGTTTTAGGCTATCAATACGTGCTAAATAAAGAGTTATGGCAATGAAAAGGAATGACAGAGGGGTGCTCTTGTGATGGAGCACACTTTCCTCCTATTTCCGACTGGAACAAACGGTGTAAACCTCTTAGAACATATTTGAGTTCGTGACGTCACAATACCTGCCGCTGGCCTATGTTCTGAAGTGACAACGATGCAGTTTTAAGTTCCGGGCTTTAACGGAAAGCACTTGAAATGTTAATTTTTGGCCATATCGGGTAGAGAATAGACCTAGCTTTCCCGTCCAAGCGTTTCCGTTGGCAAGACTTCTTTTATTTCGTAGAAAAATGAAGTTAAATGTTGTACCTTTGGTAAAGATGGAGGTCTGTGCTGCACTTCTTGCGGCTATGAAGGTATAAACGGGCATCTGCTAAGATAAGGCTGTACAGTTTGGTGTCGGTCTCGGTGAGATAAAGAAGCCTTGGGATGTGTCTTCGGATTAGTGCAACTTATTTGTGTTAAGGCCGAGAACTAGCGCCACCACGAACTTGACACTTGATTCGGAAGGAAAGTGCGAAAGTGACGTCATCGGGGCCTTTTTTCATTGGAAAATGCCTGCTTCTCAATGTAGGAGCAATTGTGAAACGTTCAAATGCGATTTCAAAGTGCCCAAGAGGTACTGTAGTTTAAACAACAATGTTTCGGTAGGTTTTATGCAATCTATGCTTAGCACACACACTTTGAAGGCTATGCGACCGTGTTTGAGGGGGGGGGGGCGTGGGAGGGGGGCAAATCCACCCATTATATGACAGTGTAGAATCATATCAAAACCTGCGAAATCCGGCTTTTTTTCAGTCAGATACGATCGAGGCTATACACTTTCATGGGAAAAATGCAATTTGTTGGCTATTATCACTAATACTTTTTTCAGGATGGGTGCTTTTAATATATGCAAATTATGATTAATATTGTCCATGACTTTAAAAAGTTATACTCTATAATCATGCCAAGTTTGACTTGTCTGCGACTTTTCTTTCTCGAGTAACAGGTGGTTGAAAGTTGCGGTGTCGGAAGGCTGTTTTTGCGCCTCCAGGATGGTATACCATTCAATGCGCATAATAGCAATTACGTCACAATGAGCTTGTCCTATGGAAGAGGTTTTAGGCTATCAATACGTGCTAAATAAAGAGTTATGGCAATGAAAAGGAATGACAGAGGGGTGCTCTTGTGATGGAGCACACTTTCCTCCTATTTCCGACTGGAACAAACGGTGTAAACCTCTTAGAACATATTTGAGTTCGTGACGTCACAATACCTGCCGCTGGCCTATGTTCTGAAGTGACAACGATGCAGTTTTAAGTTCCGGGCTTTAACGGAAAGCACTTGAAATGTTAATTTTTGGCCATATCGGGTAGAGAATAGACCTAGCTTTCCCGTCCAAGCGTTTCCGTTGGCAAGACTTCTTTTATTTCGTAGAAAAATGAAGTTAAATGTTGTACCTTTGGTAAAGATGGAGGTCTGTGCTGCACTTCTTGCGGCTATGAAGGTATAAACGGGCATCTGCTAAGATAAGGCTGTACAGTTTGGTGTCGGTCTCGGTGAGATAAAGAAGCCTTGGGATGTGTCTTCGGATTAGTGCAACTTATTTGTGTTAAGGCCGAGAACTAGCGCCACCACGAACTTGACACTTGATTCGGAAGGAAAGTGCGAAAGTGACGTCATCGGGGCCTTTTTTCATTGGAAAATGCCTGCTTCTCAATGTAGGAGCAATTGTGAAACGTTCAAATGCGATTTCAAAGTGCCCAAGAGGTACTGTAGTTTAAACAACAATGTTTCGGTAGGTTTTATGCAATCTATGCTTAGCACACACACTTTGAAGGCTATGCGACCGTGTTTGAGGGGGGGGGGCGTGGGAGGGGGGCAAATCCACCCATTATATGACAGTGTAGAATCATATCAAAACCTGCGAAATCCGGCTTTTTTTCAGTCAGATACGATCGAGGCTATACACTTTCATGGGAAAAATGCAATTTGTTGGCTATTATCACTAATACTTTTTTCAGGATGGGTGCTTTTAATATATGCAAATTATGATTAATATTGTCCATGACTTTAAAAAGTTATACTCTATAATCATGCCAAGTTTGACTTGTCTGCGACTTTTCTTTCTCGAGTAACAGGTGGTTGAAAGTTGCGGTGTCGGAAGGCTGTTTTTGCGCCTCCAGGATGGTATACCATTCAATGCGCATAATAGCAATTACGTCACAATGAGCTTGTCCTATGGAAGAGGTTTTAGGCTATCAATACGTGCTAAATAAAGAGTTATGGCAATGAAAAGGAATGACAGAGGGGTGCTCTTGTGATGGAGCACACTTTCCTCCTATTTCCGACTGGAACAAACGGTGTAAACCTCTTAGAACATATTTGAGTTCGTGACGTCACAATACCTGCCGCTGGCCTATGTTCTGAAGTGACAACGATGCAGTTTTAAGTTCCGGGCTTTAACGGAAAGCACTTGAAATGTTAATTTTTGGCCATATCGGGTAGAGAATAGACCTAGCTTTCCCGTCCAAGCGTTTCCGTTGGCAAGACTTCTTTTATTTCGTAGAAAAATGAAGTTAAATGTTGTACCTTTGGTAAAGATGGAGGTCTGTGCTGCACTTCTTGCGGCTATGAAGGTATAAACGGGCATCTGCTAAGATAAGGCTGTACAGTTTGGTGTCGGTCTCGGTGAGATAAAGAAGCCTTGGGATGTGTCTTCGGATTAGTGCAACTTATTTGTGTTAAGGCCGAGAACTAGCGCCACCACGAACTTGACACTTGATTCGGAAGGAAAGTGCGAAAGTGACGTCATCGGGGCCTTTTTTCATTGGAAAATGCCTGCTTCTCAATGTAGGAGCAATTGTGAAACGTTCAAATGCGATTTCAAAGTGCCCAAGAGGTACTGTAGTTTAAACAACAATGTTTCGGTAGGTTTTATGCAATCTATGCTTAGCACACACACTTTGAAGGCTATGCGACCGTGTTTGAGGGGGGGGGGGCGTGTGGAGGGGGGCAAATCCACCCATTATATGACAGTGTAGAATCATATCAAAACCTGCGAAATCCGGCTTTTTTTCAGTCAGATACGATCGAGGCTATACACTTTCATGGGAAAAATGCAATTTGTTGGCTATTATCACTAATACTTTTTTCAGGATGGGTGCTTTTAAGGGGGCACACACCAGTTTATTTGGGGGTTCAAATGGAGGCGGCACACCCTCTAGTCTAGCGACCATCTCTTCCAGGGAATTATCCTGAAGGAAAATAACTGTATATGGGGTGAGAGGATATACCTTCAGCTACAAGACCAACTGAGTTTCGATCCTTCAACTTCTCTAATTTTGAAAAATTATAGGGAAAAAACATTATTTTCATGTCAAAAATGATGCACAAAATCGGGCATTTTCGCATTGGATAAAACAGATGAAGAAGATTTTTCCGGCAAGCACGACTGATACTGCCAGAAAGAGGAAAATCTAAAGACTAATCCAGCCAATTATAAAGAAAATTCTAGTACTACAGTTTTTTTAATCATCCACGGCGCGCGGCATTGCAACTTTGCTTGACACAGCGCTTCAGAGGTAAATCTAGGTCACGGGCCTCTTTACATTCAGGCGTAGGGATATCGCGGAAGCAACGCGCGGACCAAAACACAATTTGCACCAAAAGCACACCATTTCCTACGCTTTTCAGCCATGTAACCGTTTAATGTCATTTCGCAGGAAATAATGAGAAATGTCAACTCAAACATGGGCCCTCGGAAGCCTTTCGTCACTTTTTGGTCGCGGACTACCACGGACCCCGGTCGCGGAAGAACTGGTGTGTGCACCGTTAATATATGCAAATTATGATTAATATTGTCCATGACTTTAAAAAGTTATACTCTATAATCATGCCAAGTTTGACTTGTCTGCGACTTTTCTTTCTCGAGTAACAGGTGGTTGAAAGTTGCGGTGTCGGAAGGCTGTTTTTGCGCCTCCAGGATGGTATACCATTCAATGCGCATAATAGCAATTACGTCACAATGAGCTTGTCCTATGGAAGAGGTTTTAGGCTATCAATACGTGCTAAATAAAGAGTTATGGCAATGAAAAGGAATGACAGAGGGGTGCTCTTGTGATGGAGCACACTTTCCTCCTATTTCCGACTGGAACAAACGGTGTAAACCTCTTAGAACATATTTGAGTTCGTGACGTCACAATACCTGCCGCTGGCCTATGTTCTGAAGTGACAACGATGCAGTTTTAAGTTCCGGGCTTTAACGGAAAGCACTTGAAATGTTAATTTTTGGCCATATCGGGTAGAGAATAGACCTAGCTTTCCCGTCCAAGCGTTTCCGTTGGCAAGACTTCTTTTATTTCGTAGAAAAATGAAGTTAAATGTTGTACCTTTGGTAAAGATGGAGGTCTGTGCTGCACTTCTTGCGGCTATGAAGGTATAAACGGGCATCTGCTAAGATAAGGCTGTACAGTTTGGTGTCGGTCTCGGTGAGATAAAGAAGCCTTGGGATGTGTCTTCGGATTAGTGCAACTTATTTGTGTTAAGGCCGAGAACTAGCGCCACCACGAACTTGACACTTGATTCGGAAGGAAAGTGCGAAAGTGACGTCATCGGGGCCTTTTTTCATTGGAAAATGCCTGCTTCTCAATGTAGGAGCAATTGTGAAACGTTCAAATGCGATTTCAAAGTGCCCAAGAGGTACTGTAGTTTAAACAACAATGTTTCGGTAGGTTTTATGCAATCTATGCTTAGCACACACACTTTGAAGGCTATGCGACCGTGTTTGAGGGGGGGGGGGGGCGTGGGAGGGGGGCAAATCCACCCATTATATGACAGTGTAGAATCATATCAAAACCTGCGAAATCCGGCTTTTTTTCAGTCAGATACGATCGAGGCTATACACTTTCATGGGAAAAATGCAATTTGTTGGCTATTATCACTAATACTTTTTTCAGGATGGGTGCTTTTAATATATGCAAATTATGATTAATATTGTCCATGACTTTAAAAAGTTATACTCTATAATCATGCCAAGTTTGACTTGTCTGCGACTTTTCTTTCTCGAGTAACAGGTGGTTGAAAGTTGCGGTGTCGGAAGGCTGTTTTTGCGCCTCCAGGATGGTATACCATTCAATGCGCATAATAGCAATTACGTCACAATGAGCTTGTCCTATGGAAGAGGTTTTAGGCTATCAATACGTGCTAAATAAAGAGTTATGGCAATGAAAAGGAATGACAGAGGGGTGCTCTTGTGATGGAGCACACTTTCCTCCTATTTCCGACTGGAACAAACGGTGTAAACCTCTTAGAACATATTTGAGTTCGTGACGTCACAATACCTGCCGCTGGCCTATGTTCTGAAGTGACAACGATGCAGTTTTAAGTTCCGGGCTTTAACGGAAAGCACTTGAAATGTTAATTTTTGGCCATATCGGGTAGAGAATAGACCTAGCTTTCCCGTCCAAGCGTTTCCGTTGGCAAGACTTCTTTTATTTCGTAGAAAAATGAAGTTAAATGTTGTACCTTTGGTAAAGATGGAGGTCTGTGCTGCACTTCTTGCGGCTATGAAGGTATAAACGGGCATCTGCTAAGATAAGGCTGTACAGTTTGGTGTCGGTCTCGGTGAGATAAAGAAGCCTTGGGATGTGTCTTCGGATTAGTGCAACTTATTTGTGTTAAGGCCGAGAACTAGCGCCACCACGAACTTGACACTTGATTCGGAAGGAAAGTGCGAAAGTGACGTCATCGGGGCCTTTTTTCATTGGAAAATGCCTGCTTCTCAATGTAGGAGCAATTGTGAAACGTTCAAATGCGATTTCAAAGTGCCCAAGAGGTACTGTAGTTTAAACAACAATGTTTCGGTAGGTTTTATGCAATCTATGCTTAGCACACACACTTTGAAGGCTATGCGACCGTGTTTGAGGGGGGGGGGGGGGCGTGGGAGGGGGGCAAATCCACCCATTATATGACAGTGTAGAATCATATCAAAACCTGCGAAATCCGGCTTTTTTTCAGTCAGATACGATCGAGGCTATACACTTTCATGGGAAAAATGCAATTTGTTGGCTATTATCACTAATACTTTTTTCAGGATGGGTGCTTTTAAGGGGGCACACACCAGTTTATTTGGGGGTTCAAATGGAGGCGGCACACCCTCTAGTCTAGCGACCATCTCTTCCAGGGAATTATCCTGAAGGAAAATAACTGTATATGGGGTGAGAGGATATACCTTCAGCTACAAGACCAACTGAGTTTCGATCCTTCAACTTCTCTAATTTTGAAAAATTATAGGGAAAAAACATTATTTTCATGTCAAAAATGATGCACAAAATCGGGCATTTTCGCATTGGATAAAACAGATGAAGAAGATTTTTCCGGCAAGCACGACTGATACTGCCAGAAAGAGGAAAATCTAAAGACTAATCCAGCCAATTATAAAGAAAATTCTAGTACTACAGTTTTTTTAATCATCCACGGCGCGCGGCATTGCAACTTTGCTTGACACAGCGCTTCAGAGGTAAATCTAGGTCACGGGCCTCTTTACATTCAGGCGTAGGGATATCGCGGAAGCAACGCGCGGACCAAAACACAATTTGCACCAAAAGCACACCATTTCCTACGCTTTTCAGCCATGTAACCGTTTAATGTCATTTCGCAGGAAATAATGAGAAATGTCAACTCAAACATGGGCCCTCGGAAGCCTTTCGTCACTTTTTGGTCGCGGACTACCACGGACCCCGGTCGCGGAAGAACTGGTGTGTGCACCGTTAATATATGCAAATTATGATTAATATTGTCCATGACTTTAAAAAGTTATACTCTATAATCATGCCAAGTTTGACTTGTCTGCGACTTTTCTTTCTCGAGTAACAGGTGGTTGAAAGTTGCGGTGTCGGAAGGCTGTTTTTGCGCCTCCAGGATGGTATACCATTCAATGCGCATAATAGCAATTACGTCACAATGAGCTTGTCCTATGGAAGAGGTTTTAGGCTATCAATACGTGCTAAATAAAGAGTTATGGCAATGAAAAGGAATGACAGAGGGGTGCTCTTGTGATGGAGCACACTTTCCTCCTATTTCCGACTGGAACAAACGGTGTAAACCTCTTAGAACATATTTGAGTTCGTGACGTCACAATACCTGCCGCTGGCCTATGTTCTGAAGTGACAACGATGCAGTTTTAAGTTCCGGGCTTTAACGGAAAGCACTTGAAATGTTAATTTTTGGCCATATCGGGTAGAGAATAGACCTAGCTTTCCCGTCCAAGCGTTTCCGTTGGCAAGACTTCTTTTATTTCGTAGAAAAATGAAGTTAAATGTTGTACCTTTGGTAAAGATGGAGGTCTGTGCTGCACTTCTTGCGGCTATGAAGGTATAAACGGGCATCTGCTAAGATAAGGCTGTACAGTTTGGTGTCGGTCTCGGTGAGATAAAGAAGCCTTGGGATGTGTCTTCGGATTAGTGCAACTTATTTGTGTTAAGGCCGAGAACTAGCGCCACCACGAACTTGACACTTGATTCGGAAGGAAAGTGCGAAAGTGACGTCATCGGGGCCTTTTTTCATTGGAAAATGCCTGCTTCTCAATGTAGGAGCAATTGTGAAACGTTCAAATGCGATTTCAAAGTGCCCAAGAGGTACTGTAGTTTAAACAACAATGTTTCGGTAGGTTTTATGCAATCTATGCTTAGCACACACACTTTGAAGGCTATGCGACCGTGTTTGAGGGGGGGGGGGGCGTGGGAGGGGGGCAAATCCACCCATTATATGACAGTGTAGAATCATATCAAAACCTGCGAAATCCGGCTTTTTTTCAGTCAGATACGATCGAGGCTATACACTTTCATGGGAAAAATGCAATTTGTTGGCTATTATCACTAATACTTTTTTCAGGATGGGTGCTTTTAAGGGGGCACACACCAGTTTATTTGGGGGTTCAAATGGAGGCGGCACACCCTCTAGTCTAGCGACCATCTCTTCCAGGGAATTATCCTGAAGGAAAATAACTGTATATGGGGTGAGAGGATATACCTTCAGCTACAAGACCAACTGAGTTTCGATCCTTCAACTTCTCTAATTTTGAAAAATTATAGGGAAAAAACATTATTTTCATGTCAAAAATGATGCACAAAATCGGGCATTTTCGCATTGGATAAAACAGATGAAGAAGATTTTTCCGGCAAGCACGACTGATACTGCCAGAAAGAGGAAAATCTAAAGACTAATCCAGCCAATTATAAAGAAAATTCTAGTACTACAGTTTTTTTAATCATCCACGGCGCGCGGCATTGCAACTTTGCTTGACACAGCGCTTCAGAGGTAAATCTAGGTCACGGGCCTCTTTACATTCAGGCGTAGGGATATCGCGGAAGCAACGCGCGGACCAAAACACAATTTGCACCAAAAGCACACCATTTCCTACGCTTTTCAGCCATGTAACCGTTTAATGTCATTTCGCAGGAAATAATGAGAAATGTCAACTCAAACATGGGCCCTCGGAAGCCTTTCGTCACTTTTTGGTCGCGGACTACCACGGACCCCGGTCGCGGAAGAACTGGTGTGTGCACCGTTAATATATGCAAATTATGATTAATATTGTCCATGACTTTAAAAAGTTATACTCTATAATCATGCCAAGTTTGACTTGTCTGCGACTTTTCTTTCTCGAGTAACAGGTGGTTGAAAGTTGCGGTGTCGGAAGGCTGTTTTTGCGCCTCCAGGATGGTATACCATTCAATGCGCATAATAGCAATTACGTCACAATGAGCTTGTCCTATGGAAGAGGTTTTAGGCTATCAATACGTGCTAAATAAAGAGTTATGGCAATGAAAAGGAATGACAGAGGGGTGCTCTTGTGATGGAGCACACTTTCCTCCTATTTCCGACTGGAACAAACGGTGTAAACCTCTTAGAACATATTTGAGTTCGTGACGTCACAATACCTGCCGCTGGCCTATGTTCTGAAGTGACAACGATGCAGTTTTAAGTTCCGGGCTTTAACGGAAAGCACTTGAAATGTTAATTTTTGGCCATATCGGGTAGAGAATAGACCTAGCTTTCCCGTCCAAGCGTTTCCGTTGGCAAGACTTCTTTTATTTCGTAGAAAAATGAAGTTAAATGTTGTACCTTTGGTAAAGATGGAGGTCTGTGCTGCACTTCTTGCGGCTATGAAGGTATAAACGGGCATCTGCTAAGATAAGGCTGTACAGTTTGGTGTCGGTCTCGGTGAGATAAAGAAGCCTTGGGATGTGTCTTCGGATTAGTGCAACTTATTTGTGTTAAGGCCGAGAACTAGCGCCACCACGAACTTGACACTTGATTCGGAAGGAAAGTGCGAAAGTGACGTCATCGGGGCCTTTTTTCATTGGAAAATGCCTGCTTCTCAATGTAGGAGCAATTGTGAAACGTTCAAATGCGATTTCAAAGTGCCCAAGAGGTACTGTAGTTTAAACAACAATGTTTCGGTAGGTTTTATGCAATCTATGCTTAGCACACACACTTTGAAGGCTATGCGACCGTGTTTGAGGGGGGGGGGGGGCGTGGGAGGGGGGCAAATCCACCCATTATATGACAGTGTAGAATCATATCAAAACCTGCGAAATCCGGCTTTTTTTCAGTCAGATACGATCGAGGCTATACACTTTCATGGGAAAAATGCAATTTGTTGGCTATTATCACTAATACTTTTTTCAGGATGGGTGCTTTTAATATATGCAAATTATGATTAATATTGTCCATGACTTTAAAAAGTTATACTCTATAATCATGCCAAGTTTGACTTGTCTGCGACTTTTCTTTCTCGAGTAACAGGTGGTTGAAAGTTGCGGTGTCGGAAGGCTGTTTTTGCGCCTCCAGGATGGTATACCATTCAATGCGCATAATAGCAATTACGTCACAATGAGCTTGTCCTATGGAAGAGGTTTTAGGCTATCAATACGTGCTAAATAAAGAGTTATGGCAATGAAAAGGAATGACAGAGGGGTGCTCTTGTGATGGAGCACACTTTCCTCCTATTTCCGACTGGAACAAACGGTGTAAACCTCTTAGAACATATTTGAGTTCGTGACGTCACAATACCTGCCGCTGGCCTATGTTCTGAAGTGACAACGATGCAGTTTTAAGTTCCGGGCTTTAACGGAAAGCACTTGAAATGTTAATTTTTGGCCATATCGGGTAGAGAATAGACCTAGCTTTCCCGTCCAAGCGTTTCCGTTGGCAAGACTTCTTTTATTTCGTAGAAAAATGAAGTTAAATGTTGTACCTTTGGTAAAGATGGAGGTCTGTGCTGCACTTCTTGCGGCTATGAAGGTATAAACGGGCATCTGCTAAGATAAGGCTGTACAGTTTGGTGTCGGTCTCGGTGAGATAAAGAAGCCTTGGGATGTGTCTTCGGATTAGTGCAACTTATTTGTGTTAAGGCCGAGAACTAGCGCCACCACGAACTTGACACTTGATTCGGAAGGAAAGTGCGAAAGTGACGTCATCGGGGCCTTTTTTCATTGGAAAATGCCTGCTTCTCAATGTAGGAGCAATTGTGAAACGTTCAAATGCGATTTCAAAGTGCCCAAGAGGTACTGTAGTTTAAACAACAATGTTTCGGTAGGTTTTATGCAATCTATGCTTAGCACACACACTTTGAAGGCTATGCGACCGTGTTTGAGGGGGGGGGCGTGGGAGGGGGGCAAATCCACCCATTATATGACAGTGTAGAATCATATCAAAACCTGCGAAATCCGGCTTTTTTTCAGTCAGATACGATCGAGGCTATACACTTTCATGGGAAAAATGCAATTTGTTGGCTATTATCACTAATACTTTTTTCAGGATGGGTGCTTTTAAGGGGGCACACACCAGTTTATTTGGGGGTTCAAATGGAGGCGGCACACCCTCTAGTCTAGCGACCATCTCTTCCAGGGAATTATCCTGAAGGAAAATAACTGTATATGGGGTGAGAGGATATACCTTCAGCTACAAGACCAACTGAGTTTCGATCCTTCAACTTCTCTAATTTTGAAAAATTATAGGGAAAAAACATTATTTTCATGTCAAAAATGATGCACAAAATCGGGCATTTTCGCATTGGATAAAACAGATGAAGAAGATTTTTCCGGCAAGCACGACTGATACTGCCAGAAAGAGGAAAATCTAAAGACTAATCCAGCCAATTATAAAGAAAATTCTAGTACTACAGTTTTTTTAATCATCCACGGCGCGCGGCATTGCAACTTTGCTTGACACAGCGCTTCAGAGGTAAATCTAGGTCACGGGCCTCTTTACATTCAGGCGTAGGGATATCGCGGAAGCAACGCGCGGACCAAAACACAATTTGCACCAAAAGCACACCATTTCCTACGCTTTTCAGCCATGTAACCGTTTAATGTCATTTCGCAGGAAATAATGAGAAATGTCAACTCAAACATGGGCCCTCGGAAGCCTTTCGTCACTTTTTGGTCGCGGACTACCACGGACCCCGGTCGCGGAAGAACTGGTGTGTGCACCGTTAATATATGCAAATTATGATTAATATTGTCCATGACTTTAAAAAGTTATACTCTATAATCATGCCAAGTTTGACTTGTCTGCGACTTTTCTTTCTCGAGTAACAGGTGGTTGAAAGTTGCGGTGTCGGAAGGCTGTTTTTGCGCCTCCAGGATGGTATACCATTCAATGCGCATAATAGCAATTACGTCACAATGAGCTTGTCCTATGGAAGAGGTTTTAGGCTATCAATACGTGCTAAATAAAGAGTTATGGCAATGAAAAGGAATGACAGAGGGGTGCTCTTGTGATGGAGCACACTTTCCTCCTATTTCCGACTGGAACAAACGGTGTAAACCTCTTAGAACATATTTGAGTTCGTGACGTCACAATACCTGCCGCTGGCCTATGTTCTGAAGTGACAACGATGCAGTTTTAAGTTCCGGGCTTTAACGGAAAGCACTTGAAATGTTAATTTTTGGCCATATCGGGTAGAGAATAGACCTAGCTTTCCCGTCCAAGCGTTTCCGTTGGCAAGACTTCTTTTATTTCGTAGAAAAATGAAGTTAAATGTTGTACCTTTGGTAAAGATGGAGGTCTGTGCTGCACTTCTTGCGGCTATGAAGGTATAAACGGGCATCTGCTAAGATAAGGCTGTACAGTTTGGTGTCGGTCTCGGTGAGATAAAGAAGCCTTGGGATGTGTCTTCGGATTAGTGCAACTTATTTGTGTTAAGGCCGAGAACTAGCGCCACCACGAACTTGACACTTGATTCGGAAGGAAAGTGCGAAAGTGACGTCATCGGGGCCTTTTTTCATTGGAAAATGCCTGCTTCTCAATGTAGGAGCAATTGTGAAACGTTCAAATGCGATTTCAAAGTGCCCAAGAGGTACTGTAGTTTAAACAACAATGTTTCGGTAGGTTTTATGCAATCTATGCTTAGCACACACACTTTGAAGGCTATGCGACCGTGTTTGAGGGGGGGGGGGGCGTGGGAGGGGGGCAAATCCACCCATTATATGACAGTGTAGAATCATATCAAAACCTGCGAAATCCGGCTTTTTTTCAGTCAGATACGATCGAGGCTATACACTTTCATGGGAAAAATGCAATTTGTTGGCTATTATCACTAATACTTTTTTCAGGATGGGTGCTTTTAAGGGGGCACACACCAGTTTATTTGGGGGTTCAAATGGAGGCGGCACACCCTCTAGTCTAGCGACCATCTCTTCCAGGGAATTATCCTGAAGGAAAATAACTGTATATGGGGTGAGAGGATATACCTTCAGCTACAAGACCAACTGAGTTTCGATCCTTCAACTTCTCTAATTTTGAAAAATTATAGGGAAAAAACATTATTTTCATGTCAAAAATGATGCACAAAATCGGGCATTTTCGCATTGGATAAAACAGATGAAGAAGATTTTTCCGGCAAGCACGACTGATACTGCCAGAAAGAGGAAAATCTAAAGACTAATCCAGCCAATTATAAAGAAAATTCTAGTACTACAGTTTTTTTAATCATCCACGGCGCGCGGCATTGCAACTTTGCTTGACACAGCGCTTCAGAGGTAAATCTAGGTCACGGGCCTCTTTACATTCAGGCGTAGGGATATCGCGGAAGCAACGCGCGGACCAAAACACAATTTGCACCAAAAGCACACCATTTCCTACGCTTTTCAGCCATGTAACCGTTTAATGTCATTTCGCAGGAAATAATGAGAAATGTCAACTCAAACATGGGCCCTCGGAAGCCTTTCGTCACTTTTTGGTCGCGGACTACCACGGACCCCGGTCGCGGAAGAACTGGTGTGTGCACCGTTAATATATGCAAATTATGATTAATATTGTCCATGACTTTAAAAAGTTATACTCTATAATCATGCCAAGTTTGACTTGTCTGCGACTTTTCTTTCTCGAGTAACAGGTGGTTGAAAGTTGCGGTGTCGGAAGGCTGTTTTTGCGCCTCCAGGATGGTATACCATTCAATGCGCATAATAGCAATTACGTCACAATGAGCTTGTCCTATGGAAGAGGTTTTAGGCTATCAATACGTGCTAAATAAAGAGTTATGGCAATGAAAAGGAATGACAGAGGGGTGCTCTTGTGATGGAGCACACTTTCCTCCTATTTCCGACTGGAACAAACGGTGTAAACCTCTTAGAACATATTTGAGTTCGTGACGTCACAATACCTGCCGCTGGCCTATGTTCTGAAGTGACAACGATGCAGTTTTAAGTTCCGGGCTTTAACGGAAAGCACTTGAAATGTTAATTTTTGGCCATATCGGGTAGAGAATAGACCTAGCTTTCCCGTCCAAGCGTTTCCGTTGGCAAGACTTCTTTTATTTCGTAGAAAAATGAAGTTAAATGTTGTACCTTTGGTAAAGATGGAGGTCTGTGCTGCACTTCTTGCGGCTATGAAGGTATAAACGGGCATCTGCTAAGATAAGGCTGTACAGTTTGGTGTCGGTCTCGGTGAGATAAAGAAGCCTTGGGATGTGTCTTCGGATTAGTGCAACTTATTTGTGTTAAGGCCGAGAACTAGCGCCACCACGAACTTGACACTTGATTCGGAAGGAAAGTGCGAAAGTGACGTCATCGGGGCCTTTTTTCATTGGAAAATGCCTGCTTCTCAATGTAGGAGCAATTGTGAAACGTTCAAATGCGATTTCAAAGTGCCCAAGAGGTACTGTAGTTTAAACAACAATGTTTCGGTAGGTTTTATGCAATCTATGCTTAGCACACACACTTTGAAGGCTATGCGACCGTGTTTGAGGGGGGGGGCGTGGGAGGGGGGCAAATCCACCCATTATATGACAGTGTAGAATCATATCAAAACCTGCGAAATCCGGCTTTTTTTCAGTCAGATACGATCGAGGCTATACACTTTCATGGGAAAAATGCAATTTGTTGGCTATTATCACTAATACTTTTTTCAGGATGGGTGCTTTTAAGGGGGCACACACCAGTTTATTTGGGGGTTCAAATGGAGGCGGCACACCCTCTAGTCTAGCGACCATCTCTTCCAGGGAATTATCCTGAAGGAAAATAACTGTATATGGGGTGAGAGGATATACCTTCAGCTACAAGACCAACTGAGTTTCGATCCTTCAACTTCTCTAATTTTGAAAAATTATAGGGAAAAAACATTATTTTCATGTCAAAAATGATGCACAAAATCGGGCATTTTCGCATTGGATAAAACAGATGAAGAAGATTTTTCCGGCAAGCACGACTGATACTGCCAGAAAGAGGAAAATCTAAAGACTAATCCAGCCAATTATAAAGAAAATTCTAGTACTACAGTTTTTTTAATCATCCACGGCGCGCGGCATTGCAACTTTGCTTGACACAGCGCTTCAGAGGTAAATCTAGGTCACGGGCCTCTTTACATTCAGGCGTAGGGATATCGCGGAAGCAACGCGCGGACCAAAACACAATTTGCACCAAAAGCACACCATTTCCTACGCTTTTCAGCCATGTAACCGTTTAATGTCATTTCGCAGGAAATAATGAGAAATGTCAACTCAAACATGGGCCCTCGGAAGCCTTTCGTCACTTTTTGGTCGCGGACTACCACGGACCCCGGTCGCGGAAGAACTGGTGTGTGCACCGTTAATATATGCAAATTATGATTAATATTGTCCATGACTTTAAAAAGTTATACTCTATAATCATGCCAAGTTTGACTTGTCTGCGACTTTTCTTTCTCGAGTAACAGGTGGTTGAAAGTTGCGGTGTCGGAAGGCTGTTTTTGCGCCTCCAGGATGGTATACCATTCAATGCGCATAATAGCAATTACGTCACAATGAGCTTGTCCTATGGAAGAGGTTTTAGGCTATCAATACGTGCTAAATAAAGAGTTATGGCAATGAAAAGGAATGACAGAGGGGTGCTCTTGTGATGGAGCACACTTTCCTCCTATTTCCGACTGGAACAAACGGTGTAAACCTCTTAGAACATATTTGAGTTCGTGACGTCACAATACCTGCCGCTGGCCTATGTTCTGAAGTGACAACGATGCAGTTTTAAGTTCCGGGCTTTAACGGAAAGCACTTGAAATGTTAATTTTTGGCCATATCGGGTAGAGAATAGACCTAGCTTTCCCGTCCAAGCGTTTCCGTTGGCAAGACTTCTTTTATTTCGTAGAAAAATGAAGTTAAATGTTGTACCTTTGGTAAAGATGGAGGTCTGTGCTGCACTTCTTGCGGCTATGAAGGTATAAACGGGCATCTGCTAAGATAAGGCTGTACAGTTTGGTGTCGGTCTCGGTGAGATAAAGAAGCCTTGGGATGTGTCTTCGGATTAGTGCAACTTATTTGTGTTAAGGCCGAGAACTAGCGCCACCACGAACTTGACACTTGATTCGGAAGGAAAGTGCGAAAGTGACGTCATCGGGGCCTTTTTTCATTGGAAAATGCCTGCTTCTCAATGTAGGAGCAATTGTGAAACGTTCAAATGCGATTTCAAAGTGCCCAAGAGGTACTGTAGTTTAAACAACAATGTTTCGGTAGGTTTTATGCAATCTATGCTTAGCACACACACTTTGAAGGCTATGCGACCGTGTTTGAGGGGGGGGGGGGGCGTGGGAGGGGGGCAAATCCACCCATTATATGACAGTGTAGAATCATATCAAAACCTGCGAAATCCGGCTTTTTTTCAGTCAGATACGATCGAGGCTATACACTTTCATGGGAAAAATGCAATTTGTTGGCTATTATCACTAATACTTTTTTCAGGATGGGTGCTTTTAATATATGCAAATTATGATTAATATTGTCCATGACTTTAAAAAGTTATACTCTATAATCATGCCAAGTTTGACTTGTCTGCGACTTTTCTTTCTCGAGTAACAGGTGGTTGAAAGTTGCGGTGTCGGAAGGCTGTTTTTGCGCCTCCAGGATGGTATACCATTCAATGCGCATAATAGCAATTACGTCACAATGAGCTTGTCCTATGGAAGAGGTTTTAGGCTATCAATACGTGCTAAATAAAGAGTTATGGCAATGAAAAGGAATGACAGAGGGGTGCTCTTGTGATGGAGCACACTTTCCTCCTATTTCCGACTGGAACAAACGGTGTAAACCTCTTAGAACATATTTGAGTTCGTGACGTCACAATACCTGCCGCTGGCCTATGTTCTGAAGTGACAACGATGCAGTTTTAAGTTCCGGGCTTTAACGGAAAGCACTTGAAATGTTAATTTTTGGCCATATCGGGTAGAGAATAGACCTAGCTTTCCCGTCCAAGCGTTTCCGTTGGCAAGACTTCTTTTATTTCGTAGAAAAATGAAGTTAAATGTTGTACCTTTGGTAAAGATGGAGGTCTGTGCTGCACTTCTTGCGGCTATGAAGGTATAAACGGGCATCTGCTAAGATAAGGCTGTACAGTTTGGTGTCGGTCTCGGTGAGATAAAGAAGCCTTGGGATGTGTCTTCGGATTAGTGCAACTTATTTGTGTTAAGGCCGAGAACTAGCGCCACCACGAACTTGACACTTGATTCGGAAGGAAAGTGCGAAAGTGACGTCATCGGGGCCTTTTTTCATTGGAAAATGCCTGCTTCTCAATGTAGGAGCAATTGTGAAACGTTCAAATGCGATTTCAAAGTGCCCAAGAGGTACTGTAGTTTAAACAACAATGTTTCGGTAGGTTTTATGCAATCTATGCTTAGCACACACACTTTGAAGGCTATGCGACCGTGTTTGAGGGGGGGGGGGCGTGGGAGGGGGGCAAATCCACCCATTATATGACAGTGTAGAATCATATCAAAACCTGCGAAATCCGGCTTTTTTTCAGTCAGATACGATCGAGGCTATACACTTTCATGGGAAAAATGCAATTTGTTGGCTATTATCACTAATACTTTTTTCAGGATGGGTGCTTTTAATATATGCAAATTATGATTAATATTGTCCATGACTTTAAAAAGTTATACTCTATAATCATGCCAAGTTTGACTTGTCTGCGACTTTTCTTTCTCGAGTAACAGGTGGTTGAAAGTTGCGGTGTCGGAAGGCTGTTTTTGCGCCTCCAGGATGGTATACCATTCAATGCGCATAATAGCAATTACGTCACAATGAGCTTGTCCTATGGAAGAGGTTTTAGGCTATCAATACGTGCTAAATAAAGAGTTATGGCAATGAAAAGGAATGACAGAGGGGTGCTCTTGTGATGGAGCACACTTTCCTCCTATTTCCGACTGGAACAAACGGTGTAAACCTCTTAGAACATATTTGAGTTCGTGACGTCACAATACCTGCCGCTGGCCTATGTTCTGAAGTGACAACGATGCAGTTTTAAGTTCCGGGCTTTAACGGAAAGCACTTGAAATGTTAATTTTTGGCCATATCGGGTAGAGAATAGACCTAGCTTTCCCGTCCAAGCGTTTCCGTTGGCAAGACTTCTTTTATTTCGTAGAAAAATGAAGTTAAATGTTGTACCTTTGGTAAAGATGGAGGTCTGTGCTGCACTTCTTGCGGCTATGAAGGTATAAACGGGCATCTGCTAAGATAAGGCTGTACAGTTTGGTGTCGGTCTCGGTGAGATAAAGAAGCCTTGGGATGTGTCTTCGGATTAGTGCAACTTATTTGTGTTAAGGCCGAGAACTAGCGCCACCACGAACTTGACACTTGATTCGGAAGGAAAGTGCGAAAGTGACGTCATCGGGGCCTTTTTTCATTGGAAAATGCCTGCTTCTCAATGTAGGAGCAATTGTGAAACGTTCAAATGCGATTTCAAAGTGCCCAAGAGGTACTGTAGTTTAAACAACAATGTTTCGGTAGGTTTTATGCAATCTATGCTTAGCACACACACTTTGAAGGCTATGCGACCGTGTTTGAGGGGGGGGGGGCGTGGGAGGGGGGCAAATCCACCCATTATATGACAGTGTAGAATCATATCAAAACCTGCGAAATCCGGCTTTTTTTCAGTCAGATACGATCGAGGCTATACACTTTCATGGGAAAAATGCAATTTGTTGGCTATTATCACTAATACTTTTTTCAGGATGGGTGCTTTTAATATATGCAAATTATGATTAATATTGTCCATGACTTTAAAAAGTTATACTCTATAATCATGCCAAGTTTGACTTGTCTGCGACTTTTCTTTCTCGAGTAACAGGTGGTTGAAAGTTGCGGTGTCGGAAGGCTGTTTTTGCGCCTCCAGGATGGTATACCATTCAATGCGCATAATAGCAATTACGTCACAATGAGCTTGTCCTATGGAAGAGGTTTTAGGCTATCAATACGTGCTAAATAAAGAGTTATGGCAATGAAAAGGAATGACAGAGGGGTGCTCTTGTGATGGAGCACACTTTCCTCCTATTTCCGACTGGAACAAACGGTGTAAACCTCTTAGAACATATTTGAGTTCGTGACGTCACAATACCTGCCGCTGGCCTATGTTCTGAAGTGACAACGATGCAGTTTTAAGTTCCGGGCTTTAACGGAAAGCACTTGAAATGTTAATTTTTGGCCATATCGGGTAGAGAATAGACCTAGCTTTCCCGTCCAAGCGTTTCCGTTGGCAAGACTTCTTTTATTTCGTAGAAAAATGAAGTTAAATGTTGTACCTTTGGTAAAGATGGAGGTCTGTGCTGCACTTCTTGCGGCTATGAAGGTATAAACGGGCATCTGCTAAGATAAGGCTGTACAGTTTGGTGTCGGTCTCGGTGAGATAAAGAAGCCTTGGGATGTGTCTTCGGATTAGTGCAACTTATTTGTGTTAAGGCCGAGAACTAGCGCCACCACGAACTTGACACTTGATTCGGAAGGAAAGTGCGAAAGTGACGTCATCGGGGCCTTTTTTCATTGGAAAATGCCTGCTTCTCAATGTAGGAGCAATTGTGAAACGTTCAAATGCGATTTCAAAGTGCCCAAGAGGTACTGTAGTTTAAACAACAATGTTTCGGTAGGTTTTATGCAATCTATGCTTAGCACACACACTTTGAAGGCTATGCGACCGTGTTTGAGGGGGGGGGGCGTGGGAGGGGGGCAAATCCACCCATTATATGACAGTGTAGAATCATATCAAAACCTGCGAAATCCGGCTTTTTTTCAGTCAGATACGATCGAGGCTATACACTTTCATGGGAAAAATGCAATTTGTTGGCTATTATCACTAATACTTTTTTCAGGATGGGTGCTTTTAATATATGCAAATTATGATTAATATTGTCCATGACTTTAAAAAGTTATACTCTATAATCATGCCAAGTTTGACTTGTCTGCGACTTTTCTTTCTCGAGTAACAGGTGGTTGAAAGTTGCGGTGTCGGAAGGCTGTTTTTGCGCCTCCAGGATGGTATACCATTCAATGCGCATAATAGCAATTACGTCACAATGAGCTTGTCCTATGGAAGAGGTTTTAGGCTATCAATACGTGCTAAATAAAGAGTTATGGCAATGAAAAGGAATGACAGAGGGGTGCTCTTGTGATGGAGCACACTTTCCTCCTATTTCCGACTGGAACAAACGGTGTAAACCTCTTAGAACATATTTGAGTTCGTGACGTCACAATACCTGCCGCTGGCCTATGTTCTGAAGTGACAACGATGCAGTTTTAAGTTCCGGGCTTTAACGGAAAGCACTTGAAATGTTAATTTTTGGCCATATCGGGTAGAGAATAGACCTAGCTTTCCCGTCCAAGCGTTTCCGTTGGCAAGACTTCTTTTATTTCGTAGAAAAATGAAGTTAAATGTTGTACCTTTGGTAAAGATGGAGGTCTGTGCTGCACTTCTTGCGGCTATGAAGGTATAAACGGGCATCTGCTAAGATAAGGCTGTACAGTTTGGTGTCGGTCTCGGTGAGATAAAGAAGCCTTGGGATGTGTCTTCGGATTAGTGCAACTTATTTGTGTTAAGGCCGAGAACTAGCGCCACCACGAACTTGACACTTGATTCGGAAGGAAAGTGCGAAAGTGACGTCATCGGGGCCTTTTTTCATTGGAAAATGCCTGCTTCTCAATGTAGGAGCAATTGTGAAACGTTCAAATGCGATTTCAAAGTGCCCAAGAGGTACTGTAGTTTAAACAACAATGTTTCGGTAGGTTTTATGCAATCTATGCTTAGCACACACACTTTGAAGGCTATGCGACCGTGTTTGAGGGGGGGGGGGGCGTGGGAGGGGGGCAAATCCACCCATTATATGACAGTGTAGAATCATATCAAAACCTGCGAAATCCGGCTTTTTTTCAGTCAGATACGATCGAGGCTATACACTTTCATGGGAAAAATGCAATTTGTTGGCTATTATCACTAATACTTTTTTCAGGATGGGTGCTTTTAAGGGGGCACACACCAGTTTATTTGGGGGTTCAAATGGAGGCGGCACACCCTCTAGTCTAGCGACCATCTCTTCCAGGGAATTATCCTGAAGGAAAATAACTGTATATGGGGTGAGAGGATATACCTTCAGCTACAAGACCAACTGAGTTTCGATCCTTCAACTTCTCTAATTTTGAAAAATTATAGGGAAAAAACATTATTTTCATGTCAAAAATGATGCACAAAATCGGGCATTTTCGCATTGGATAAAACAGATGAAGAAGATTTTTCCGGCAAGCACGACTGATACTGCCAGAAAGAGGAAAATCTAAAGACTAATCCAGCCAATTATAAAGAAAATTCTAGTACTACAGTTTTTTTAATCATCCACGGCGCGCGGCATTGCAACTTTGCTTGACACAGCGCTTCAGAGGTAAATCTAGGTCACGGGCCTCTTTACATTCAGGCGTAGGGATATCGCGGAAGCAACGCGCGGACCAAAACACAATTTGCACCAAAAGCACACCATTTCCTACGCTTTTCAGCCATGTAACCGTTTAATGTCATTTCGCAGGAAATAATGAGAAATGTCAACTCAAACATGGGCCCTCGGAAGCCTTTCGTCACTTTTTGGTCGCGGACTACCACGGACCCCGGTCGCGGAAGAACTGGTGTGTGCACCGTTAATATATGCAAATTATGATTAATATTGTCCATGACTTTAAAAAGTTATACTCTATAATCATGCCAAGTTTGACTTGTCTGCGACTTTTCTTTCTCGAGTAACAGGTGGTTGAAAGTTGCGGTGTCGGAAGGCTGTTTTTGCGCCTCCAGGATGGTATACCATTCAATGCGCATAATAGCAATTACGTCACAATGAGCTTGTCCTATGGAAGAGGTTTTAGGCTATCAATACGTGCTAAATAAAGAGTTATGGCAATGAAAAGGAATGACAGAGGGGTGCTCTTGTGATGGAGCACACTTTCCTCCTATTTCCGACTGGAACAAACGGTGTAAACCTCTTAGAACATATTTGAGTTCGTGACGTCACAATACCTGCCGCTGGCCTATGTTCTGAAGTGACAACGATGCAGTTTTAAGTTCCGGGCTTTAACGGAAAGCACTTGAAATGTTAATTTTTGGCCATATCGGGTAGAGAATAGACCTAGCTTTCCCGTCCAAGCGTTTCCGTTGGCAAGACTTCTTTTATTTCGTAGAAAAATGAAGTTAAATGTTGTACCTTTGGTAAAGATGGAGGTCTGTGCTGCACTTCTTGCGGCTATGAAGGTATAAACGGGCATCTGCTAAGATAAGGCTGTACAGTTTGGTGTCGGTCTCGGTGAGATAAAGAAGCCTTGGGATGTGTCTTCGGATTAGTGCAACTTATTTGTGTTAAGGCCGAGAACTAGCGCCACCACGAACTTGACACTTGATTCGGAAGGAAAGTGCGAAAGTGACGTCATCGGGGCCTTTTTTCATTGGAAAATGCCTGCTTCTCAATGTAGGAGCAATTGTGAAACGTTCAAATGCGATTTCAAAGTGCCCAAGAGGTACTGTAGTTTAAACAACAATGTTTCGGTAGGTTTTATGCAATCTATGCTTAGCACACACACTTTGAAGGCTATGCGACCGTGTTTGAGGGGGGGGGGGGGCGTGGGAGGGGGGCAAATCCACCCATTATATGACAGTGTAGAATCATATCAAAACCTGCGAAATCCGGCTTTTTTTCAGTCAGATACGATCGAGGCTATACACTTTCATGGGAAAAATGCAATTTGTTGGCTATTATCACTAATACTTTTTTCAGGATGGGTGCTTTTAAGGGGGCACACACCAGTTTATTTGGGGGTTCAAATGGAGGCGGCACACCCTCTAGTCTAGCGACCATCTCTTCCAGGGAATTATCCTGAAGGAAAATAACTGTATATGGGGTGAGAGGATATACCTTCAGCTACAAGACCAACTGAGTTTCGATCCTTCAACTTCTCTAATTTTGAAAAATTATAGGGAAAAAACATTATTTTCATGTCAAAAATGATGCACAAAATCGGGCATTTTCGCATTGGATAAAACAGATGAAGAAGATTTTTCCGGCAAGCACGACTGATACTGCCAGAAAGAGGAAAATCTAAAGACTAATCCAGCCAATTATAAAGAAAATTCTAGTACTACAGTTTTTTTAATCATCCACGGCGCGCGGCATTGCAACTTTGCTTGACACAGCGCTTCAGAGGTAAATCTAGGTCACGGGCCTCTTTACATTCAGGCGTAGGGATATCGCGGAAGCAACGCGCGGACCAAAACACAATTTGCACCAAAAGCACACCATTTCCTACGCTTTTCAGCCATGTAACCGTTTAATGTCATTTCGCAGGAAATAATGAGAAATGTCAACTCAAACATGGGCCCTCGGAAGCCTTTCGTCACTTTTTGGTCGCGGACTACCACGGACCCCGGTCGCGGAAGAACTGGTGTGTGCACCGTTAATATATGCAAATTATGATTAATATTGTCCATGACTTTAAAAAGTTATACTCTATAATCATGCCAAGTTTGACTTGTCTGCGACTTTTCTTTCTCGAGTAACAGGTGGTTGAAAGTTGCGGTGTCGGAAGGCTGTTTTTGCGCCTCCAGGATGGTATACCATTCAATGCGCATAATAGCAATTACGTCACAATGAGCTTGTCCTATGGAAGAGGTTTTAGGCTATCAATACGTGCTAAATAAAGAGTTATGGCAATGAAAAGGAATGACAGAGGGGTGCTCTTGTGATGGAGCACACTTTCCTCCTATTTCCGACTGGAACAAACGGTGTAAACCTCTTAGAACATATTTGAGTTCGTGACGTCACAATACCTGCCGCTGGCCTATGTTCTGAAGTGACAACGATGCAGTTTTAAGTTCCGGGCTTTAACGGAAAGCACTTGAAATGTTAATTTTTGGCCATATCGGGTAGAGAATAGACCTAGCTTTCCCGTCCAAGCGTTTCCGTTGGCAAGACTTCTTTTATTTCGTAGAAAAATGAAGTTAAATGTTGTACCTTTGGTAAAGATGGAGGTCTGTGCTGCACTTCTTGCGGCTATGAAGGTATAAACGGGCATCTGCTAAGATAAGGCTGTACAGTTTGGTGTCGGTCTCGGTGAGATAAAGAAGCCTTGGGATGTGTCTTCGGATTAGTGCAACTTATTTGTGTTAAGGCCGAGAACTAGCGCCACCACGAACTTGACACTTGATTCGGAAGGAAAGTGCGAAAGTGACGTCATCGGGGCCTTTTTTCATTGGAAAATGCCTGCTTCTCAATGTAGGAGCAATTGTGAAACGTTCAAATGCGATTTCAAAGTGCCCAAGAGGTACTGTAGTTTAAACAACAATGTTTCGGTAGGTTTTATGCAATCTATGCTTAGCACACACACTTTGAAGGCTATGCGACCGTGTTTGAGGGGGGGGGGGGGGGGTGGGAGGGGGGCAAATCCACCCATTATATGACAGTGTAGAATCATATCAAAACCTGCGAAATCCGGCTTTTTTTCAGTCAGATACGATCGAGGCTATACACTTTCATGGGAAAAATGCAATTTGTTGGCTATTATCACTAATACTTTTTTCAGGATGGGTGCTTTTAATATATGCAAATTATGATTAATATTGTCCATGACTTTAAAAAGTTATACTCTATAATCATGCCAAGTTTGACTTGTCTGCGACTTTTCTTTCTCGAGTAACAGGTGGTTGAAAGTTGCGGTGTCGGAAGGCTGTTTTTGCGCCTCCAGGATGGTATACCATTCAATGCGCATAATAGCAATTACGTCACAATGAGCTTGTCCTATGGAAGAGGTTTTAGGCTATCAATACGTGCTAAATAAAGAGTTATGGCAATGAAAAGGAATGACAGAGGGGTGCTCTTGTGATGGAGCACACTTTCCTCCTATTTCCGACTGGAACAAACGGTGTAAACCTCTTAGAACATATTTGAGTTCGTGACGTCACAATACCTGCCGCTGGCCTATGTTCTGAAGTGACAACGATGCAGTTTTAAGTTCCGGGCTTTAACGGAAAGCACTTGAAATGTTAATTTTTGGCCATATCGGGTAGAGAATAGACCTAGCTTTCCCGTCCAAGCGTTTCCGTTGGCAAGACTTCTTTTATTTCGTAGAAAAATGAAGTTAAATGTTGTACCTTTGGTAAAGATGGAGGTCTGTGCTGCACTTCTTGCGGCTATGAAGGTATAAACGGGCATCTGCTAAGATAAGGCTGTACAGTTTGGTGTCGGTCTCGGTGAGATAAAGAAGCCTTGGGATGTGTCTTCGGATTAGTGCAACTTATTTGTGTTAAGGCCGAGAACTAGCGCCACCACGAACTTGACACTTGATTCGGAAGGAAAGTGCGAAAGTGACGTCATCGGGGCCTTTTTTCATTGGAAAATGCCTGCTTCTCAATGTAGGAGCAATTGTGAAACGTTCAAATGCGATTTCAAAGTGCCCAAGAGGTACTGTAGTTTAAACAACAATGTTTCGGTAGGTTTTATGCAATCTATGCTTAGCACACACACTTTGAAGGCTATGCGACCGTGTTTGAGGGGGGGGGGGGCGTGGGAGGGGGGCAAATCCACCCATTATATGACAGTGTAGAATCATATCAAAACCTGCGAAATCCGGCTTTTTTTCAGTCAGATACGATCGAGGCTATACACTTTCATGGGAAAAATGCAATTTGTTGGCTATTATCACTAATACTTTTTTCAGGATGGGTGCTTTTAAGGGGGCACACACCAGTTTATTTGGGGGTTCAAATGGAGGCGGCACACCCTCTAGTCTAGCGACCATCTCTTCCAGGGAATTATCCTGAAGGAAAATAACTGTATATGGGGTGAGAGGATATACCTTCAGCTACAAGACCAACTGAGTTTCGATCCTTCAACTTCTCTAATTTTGAAAAATTATAGGGAAAAAACATTATTTTCATGTCAAAAATGATGCACAAAATCGGGCATTTTCGCATTGGATAAAACAGATGAAGAAGATTTTTCCGGCAAGCACGACTGATACTGCCAGAAAGAGGAAAATCTAAAGACTAATCCAGCCAATTATAAAGAAAATTCTAGTACTACAGTTTTTTTAATCATCCACGGCGCGCGGCATTGCAACTTTGCTTGACACAGCGCTTCAGAGGTAAATCTAGGTCACGGGCCTCTTTACATTCAGGCGTAGGGATATCGCGGAAGCAACGCGCGGACCAAAACACAATTTGCACCAAAAGCACACCATTTCCTACGCTTTTCAGCCATGTAACCGTTTAATGTCATTTCGCAGGAAATAATGAGAAATGTCAACTCAAACATGGGCCCTCGGAAGCCTTTCGTCACTTTTTGGTCGCGGACTACCACGGACCCCGGTCGCGGAAGAACTGGTGTGTGCACCGTTAATATATGCAAATTATGATTAATATTGTCCATGACTTTAAAAAGTTATACTCTATAATCATGCCAAGTTTGACTTGTCTGCGACTTTTCTTTCTCGAGTAACAGGTGGTTGAAAGTTGCGGTGTCGGAAGGCTGTTTTTGCGCCTCCAGGATGGTATACCATTCAATGCGCATAATAGCAATTACGTCACAATGAGCTTGTCCTATGGAAGAGGTTTTAGGCTATCAATACGTGCTAAATAAAGAGTTATGGCAATGAAAAGGAATGACAGAGGGGTGCTCTTGTGATGGAGCACACTTTCCTCCTATTTCCGACTGGAACAAACGGTGTAAACCTCTTAGAACATATTTGAGTTCGTGACGTCACAATACCTGCCGCTGGCCTATGTTCTGAAGTGACAACGATGCAGTTTTAAGTTCCGGGCTTTAACGGAAAGCACTTGAAATGTTAATTTTTGGCCATATCGGGTAGAGAATAGACCTAGCTTTCCCGTCCAAGCGTTTCCGTTGGCAAGACTTCTTTTATTTCGTAGAAAAATGAAGTTAAATGTTGTACCTTTGGTAAAGATGGAGGTCTGTGCTGCACTTCTTGCGGCTATGAAGGTATAAACGGGCATCTGCTAAGATAAGGCTGTACAGTTTGGTGTCGGTCTCGGTGAGATAAAGAAGCCTTGGGATGTGTCTTCGGATTAGTGCAACTTATTTGTGTTAAGGCCGAGAACTAGCGCCACCACGAACTTGACACTTGATTCGGAAGGAAAGTGCGAAAGTGACGTCATCGGGGCCTTTTTTCATTGGAAAATGCCTGCTTCTCAATGTAGGAGCAATTGTGAAACGTTCAAATGCGATTTCAAAGTGCCCAAGAGGTACTGTAGTTTAAACAACAATGTTTCGGTAGGTTTTATGCAATCTATGCTTAGCACACACACTTTGAAGGCTATGCGACCGTGTTTGAGGGGGGGGGGGCGTGGGAGGGGGGCAAATCCACCCATTATATGACAGTGTAGAATCATATCAAAACCTGCGAAATCCGGCTTTTTTTCAGTCAGATACGATCGAGGCTATACACTTTCATGGGAAAAATGCAATTTGTTGGCTATTATCACTAATACTTTTTTCAGGATGGGTGCTTTTAAGGGGGCACACACCAGTTTATTTGGGGGTTCAAATGGAGGCGGCACACCCTCTAGTCTAGCGACCATCTCTTCCAGGGAATTATCCTGAAGGAAAATAACTGTATATGGGGTGAGAGGATATACCTTCAGCTACAAGACCAACTGAGTTTCGATCCTTCAACTTCTCTAATTTTGAAAAATTATAGGGAAAAAACATTATTTTCATGTCAAAAATGATGCACAAAATCGGGCATTTTCGCATTGGATAAAACAGATGAAGAAGATTTTTCCGGCAAGCACGACTGATACTGCCAGAAAGAGGAAAATCTAAAGACTAATCCAGCCAATTATAAAGAAAATTCTAGTACTACAGTTTTTTTAATCATCCACGGCGCGCGGCATTGCAACTTTGCTTGACACAGCGCTTCAGAGGTAAATCTAGGTCACGGGCCTCTTTACATTCAGGCGTAGGGATATCGCGGAAGCAACGCGCGGACCAAAACACAATTTGCACCAAAAGCACACCATTTCCTACGCTTTTCAGCCATGTAACCGTTTAATGTCATTTCGCAGGAAATAATGAGAAATGTCAACTCAAACATGGGCCCTCGGAAGCCTTTCGTCACTTTTTGGTCGCGGACTACCACGGACCCCGGTCGCGGAAGAACTGGTGTGTGCACCGTTAATATATGCAAATTATGATTAATATTGTCCATGACTTTAAAAAGTTATACTCTATAATCATGCCAAGTTTGACTTGTCTGCGACTTTTCTTTCTCGAGTAACAGGTGGTTGAAAGTTGCGGTGTCGGAAGGCTGTTTTTGCGCCTCCAGGATGGTATACCATTCAATGCGCATAATAGCAATTACGTCACAATGAGCTTGTCCTATGGAAGAGGTTTTAGGCTATCAATACGTGCTAAATAAAGAGTTATGGCAATGAAAAGGAATGACAGAGGGGTGCTCTTGTGATGGAGCACACTTTCCTCCTATTTCCGACTGGAACAAACGGTGTAAACCTCTTAGAACATATTTGAGTTCGTGACGTCACAATACCTGCCGCTGGCCTATGTTCTGAAGTGACAACGATGCAGTTTTAAGTTCCGGGCTTTAACGGAAAGCACTTGAAATGTTAATTTTTGGCCATATCGGGTAGAGAATAGACCTAGCTTTCCCGTCCAAGCGTTTCCGTTGGCAAGACTTCTTTTATTTCGTAGAAAAATGAAGTTAAATGTTGTACCTTTGGTAAAGATGGAGGTCTGTGCTGCACTTCTTGCGGCTATGAAGGTATAAACGGGCATCTGCTAAGATAAGGCTGTACAGTTTGGTGTCGGTCTCGGTGAGATAAAGAAGCCTTGGGATGTGTCTTCGGATTAGTGCAACTTATTTGTGTTAAGGCCGAGAACTAGCGCCACCACGAACTTGACACTTGATTCGGAAGGAAAGTGCGAAAGTGACGTCATCGGGGCCTTTTTTCATTGGAAAATGCCTGCTTCTCAATGTAGGAGCAATTGTGAAACGTTCAAATGCGATTTCAAAGTGCCCAAGAGGTACTGTAGTTTAAACAACAATGTTTCGGTAGGTTTTATGCAATCTATGCTTAGCACACACACTTTGAAGGCTATGCGACCGTGTTTGAGGGGGGGGGGGGCGTGGGAGGGGGGCAAATCCACCCATTATATGACAGTGTAGAATCATATCAAAACCTGCGAAATCCGGCTTTTTTTCAGTCAGATACGATCGAGGCTATACACTTTCATGGGAAAAATGCAATTTGTTGGCTATTATCACTAATACTTTTTTCAGGATGGGTGCTTTTAATATATGCAAATTATGATTAATATTGTCCATGACTTTAAAAAGTTATACTCTATAATCATGCCAAGTTTGACTTGTCTGCGACTTTTCTTTCTCGAGTAACAGGTGGTTGAAAGTTGCGGTGTCGGAAGGCTGTTTTTGCGCCTCCAGGATGGTATACCATTCAATGCGCATAATAGCAATTACGTCACAATGAGCTTGTCCTATGGAAGAGGTTTTAGGCTATCAATACGTGCTAAATAAAGAGTTATGGCAATGAAAAGGAATGACAGAGGGGTGCTCTTGTGATGGAGCACACTTTCCTCCTATTTCCGACTGGAACAAACGGTGTAAACCTCTTAGAACATATTTGAGTTCGTGACGTCACAATACCTGCCGCTGGCCTATGTTCTGAAGTGACAACGATGCAGTTTTAAGTTCCGGGCTTTAACGGAAAGCACTTGAAATGTTAATTTTTGGCCATATCGGGTAGAGAATAGACCTAGCTTTCCCGTCCAAGCGTTTCCGTTGGCAAGACTTCTTTTATTTCGTAGAAAAATGAAGTTAAATGTTGTACCTTTGGTAAAGATGGAGGTCTGTGCTGCACTTCTTGCGGCTATGAAGGTATAAACGGGCATCTGCTAAGATAAGGCTGTACAGTTTGGTGTCGGTCTCGGTGAGATAAAGAAGCCTTGGGATGTGTCTTCGGATTAGTGCAACTTATTTGTGTTAAGGCCGAGAACTAGCGCCACCACGAACTTGACACTTGATTCGGAAGGAAAGTGCGAAAGTGACGTCATCGGGGCCTTTTTTCATTGGAAAATGCCTGCTTCTCAATGTAGGAGCAATTGTGAAACGTTCAAATGCGATTTCAAAGTGCCCAAGAGGTACTGTAGTTTAAACAACAATGTTTCGGTAGGTTTTATGCAATCTATGCTTAGCACACACACTTTGAAGGCTATGCGACCGTGTTTGAGGGGGGGGGGGGGCGTGGGAGGGGGGCAAATCCACCCATTATATGACAGTGTAGAATCATATCAAAACCTGCGAAATCCGGCTTTTTTTCAGTCAGATACGATCGAGGCTATACACTTTCATGGGAAAAATGCAATTTGTTGGCTATTATCACTAATACTTTTTTCAGGATGGGTGCTTTTAAGGGGGCACACACCAGTTTATTTGGGGGTTCAAATGGAGGCGGCACACCCTCTAGTCTAGCGACCATCTCTTCCAGGGAATTATCCTGAAGGAAAATAACTGTATATGGGGTGAGAGGATATACCTTCAGCTACAAGACCAACTGAGTTTCGATCCTTCAACTTCTCTAATTTTGAAAAATTATAGGGAAAAAACATTATTTTCATGTCAAAAATGATGCACAAAATCGGGCATTTTCGCATTGGATAAAACAGATGAAGAAGATTTTTCCGGCAAGCACGACTGATACTGCCAGAAAGAGGAAAATCTAAAGACTAATCCAGCCAATTATAAAGAAAATTCTAGTACTACAGTTTTTTTAATCATCCACGGCGCGCGGCATTGCAACTTTGCTTGACACAGCGCTTCAGAGGTAAATCTAGGTCACGGGCCTCTTTACATTCAGGCGTAGGGATATCGCGGAAGCAACGCGCGGACCAAAACACAATTTGCACCAAAAGCACACCATTTCCTACGCTTTTCAGCCATGTAACCGTTTAATGTCATTTCGCAGGAAATAATGAGAAATGTCAACTCAAACATGGGCCCTCGGAAGCCTTTCGTCACTTTTTGGTCGCGGACTACCACGGACCCCGGTCGCGGAAGAACTGGTGTGTGCACCGTTAATATATGCAAATTATGATTAATATTGTCCATGACTTTAAAAAGTTATACTCTATAATCATGCCAAGTTTGACTTGTCTGCGACTTTTCTTTCTCGAGTAACAGGTGGTTGAAAGTTGCGGTGTCGGAAGGCTGTTTTTGCGCCTCCAGGATGGTATACCATTCAATGCGCATAATAGCAATTACGTCACAATGAGCTTGTCCTATGGAAGAGGTTTTAGGCTATCAATACGTGCTAAATAAAGAGTTATGGCAATGAAAAGGAATGACAGAGGGGTGCTCTTGTGATGGAGCACACTTTCCTCCTATTTCCGACTGGAACAAACGGTGTAAACCTCTTAGAACATATTTGAGTTCGTGACGTCACAATACCTGCCGCTGGCCTATGTTCTGAAGTGACAACGATGCAGTTTTAAGTTCCGGGCTTTAACGGAAAGCACTTGAAATGTTAATTTTTGGCCATATCGGGTAGAGAATAGACCTAGCTTTCCCGTCCAAGCGTTTCCGTTGGCAAGACTTCTTTTATTTCGTAGAAAAATGAAGTTAAATGTTGTACCTTTGGTAAAGATGGAGGTCTGTGCTGCACTTCTTGCGGCTATGAAGGTATAAACGGGCATCTGCTAAGATAAGGCTGTACAGTTTGGTGTCGGTCTCGGTGAGATAAAGAAGCCTTGGGATGTGTCTTCGGATTAGTGCAACTTATTTGTGTTAAGGCCGAGAACTAGCGCCACCACGAACTTGACACTTGATTCGGAAGGAAAGTGCGAAAGTGACGTCATCGGGGCCTTTTTTCATTGGAAAATGCCTGCTTCTCAATGTAGGAGCAATTGTGAAACGTTCAAATGCGATTTCAAAGTGCCCAAGAGGTACTGTAGTTTAAACAACAATGTTTCGGTAGGTTTTATGCAATCTATGCTTAGCACACACACTTTGAAGGCTATGCGACCGTGTTTGAGGGGGGGGGGGGCGTGGGAGGGGGGCAAATCCACCCATTATATGACAGTGTAGAATCATATCAAAACCTGCGAAATCCGGCTTTTTTTCAGTCAGATACGATCGAGGCTATACACTTTCATGGGAAAAATGCAATTTGTTGGCTATTATCACTAATACTTTTTTCAGGATGGGTGCTTTTAAGGGGGCACACACCAGTTTATTTGGGGGTTCAAATGGAGGCGGCACACCCTCTAGTCTAGCGACCATCTCTTCCAGGGAATTATCCTGAAGGAAAATAACTGTATATGGGGTGAGAGGATATACCTTCAGCTACAAGACCAACTGAGTTTCGATCCTTCAACTTCTCTAATTTTGAAAAATTATAGGGAAAAAACATTATTTTCATGTCAAAAATGATGCACAAAATCGGGCATTTTCGCATTGGATAAAACAGATGAAGAAGATTTTTCCGGCAAGCACGACTGATACTGCCAGAAAGAGGAAAATCTAAAGACTAATCCAGCCAATTATAAAGAAAATTCTAGTACTACAGTTTTTTTAATCATCCACGGCGCGCGGCATTGCAACTTTGCTTGACACAGCGCTTCAGAGGTAAATCTAGGTCACGGGCCTCTTTACATTCAGGCGTAGGGATATCGCGGAAGCAACGCGCGGACCAAAACACAATTTGCACCAAAAGCACACCATTTCCTACGCTTTTCAGCCATGTAACCGTTTAATGTCATTTCGCAGGAAATAATGAGAAATGTCAACTCAAACATGGGCCCTCGGAAGCCTTTCGTCACTTTTTGGTCGCGGACTACCACGGACCCCGGTCGCGGAAGAACTGGTGTGTGCACCGTTAATATATGCAAATTATGATTAATATTGTCCATGACTTTAAAAAGTTATACTCTATAATCATGCCAAGTTTGACTTGTCTGCGACTTTTCTTTCTCGAGTAACAGGTGGTTGAAAGTTGCGGTGTCGGAAGGCTGTTTTTGCGCCTCCAGGATGGTATACCATTCAATGCGCATAATAGCAATTACGTCACAATGAGCTTGTCCTATGGAAGAGGTTTTAGGCTATCAATACGTGCTAAATAAAGAGTTATGGCAATGAAAAGGAATGACAGAGGGGTGCTCTTGTGATGGAGCACACTTTCCTCCTATTTCCGACTGGAACAAACGGTGTAAACCTCTTAGAACATATTTGAGTTCGTGACGTCACAATACCTGCCGCTGGCCTATGTTCTGAAGTGACAACGATGCAGTTTTAAGTTCCGGGCTTTAACGGAAAGCACTTGAAATGTTAATTTTTGGCCATATCGGGTAGAGAATAGACCTAGCTTTCCCGTCCAAGCGTTTCCGTTGGCAAGACTTCTTTTATTTCGTAGAAAAATGAAGTTAAATGTTGTACCTTTGGTAAAGATGGAGGTCTGTGCTGCACTTCTTGCGGCTATGAAGGTATAAACGGGCATCTGCTAAGATAAGGCTGTACAGTTTGGTGTCGGTCTCGGTGAGATAAAGAAGCCTTGGGATGTGTCTTCGGATTAGTGCAACTTATTTGTGTTAAGGCCGAGAACTAGCGCCACCACGAACTTGACACTTGATTCGGAAGGAAAGTGCGAAAGTGACGTCATCGGGGCCTTTTTTCATTGGAAAATGCCTGCTTCTCAATGTAGGAGCAATTGTGAAACGTTCAAATGCGATTTCAAAGTGCCCAAGAGGTACTGTAGTTTAAACAACAATGTTTCGGTAGGTTTTATGCAATCTATGCTTAGCACACACACTTTGAAGGCTATGCGACCGTGTTTGAGGGGGGGGGGGCGTGGGAGGGGGGCAAATCCACCCATTATATGACAGTGTAGAATCATATCAAAACCTGCGAAATCCGGCTTTTTTTCAGTCAGATACGATCGAGGCTATACACTTTCATGGGAAAAATGCAATTTGTTGGCTATTATCACTAATACTTTTTTCAGGATGGGTGCTTTTAAGGGGGCACACACCAGTTTATTTGGGGGTTCAAATGGAGGCGGCACACCCTCTAGTCTAGCGACCATCTCTTCCAGGGAATTATCCTGAAGGAAAATAACTGTATATGGGGTGAGAGGATATACCTTCAGCTACAAGACCAACTGAGTTTCGATCCTTCAACTTCTCTAATTTTGAAAAATTATAGGGAAAAAACATTATTTTCATGTCAAAAATGATGCACAAAATCGGGCATTTTCGCATTGGATAAAACAGATGAAGAAGATTTTTCCGGCAAGCACGACTGATACTGCCAGAAAGAGGAAAATCTAAAGACTAATCCAGCCAATTATAAAGAAAATTCTAGTACTACAGTTTTTTTAATCATCCACGGCGCGCGGCATTGCAACTTTGCTTGACACAGCGCTTCAGAGGTAAATCTAGGTCACGGGCCTCTTTACATTCAGGCGTAGGGATATCGCGGAAGCAACGCGCGGACCAAAACACAATTTGCACCAAAAGCACACCATTTCCTACGCTTTTCAGCCATGTAACCGTTTAATGTCATTTCGCAGGAAATAATGAGAAATGTCAACTCAAACATGGGCCCTCGGAAGCCTTTCGTCACTTTTTGGTCGCGGACTACCACGGACCCCGGTCGCGGAAGAACTGGTGTGTGCACCGTTAATCTGACTGTTTTTCTACAGTTTCCTTTCCTCTGAAAGGTGACTCACGGTATCTCAATGTCGAGTCTGTCGTCCTTTTGGTTGCCATGGCGACGAGTGTCTGTCTCCGGGTAGACCAACTTGGACAGGGCCAGGGACGTGGGTGCCGCCATCACGTTAGCTGTCAGGAGGAAGGACGCGCTGCAACGGAACATTTCAGGATGTCCCATTGATTCATAAACATATACTTCACTTGCTTTATGATACTTTATACAATGAATGTGACAAACTATCGTGGGTGGATGGTATCGACTTCTAACCACATTTGGCGATTGGCACGCTTCCGTAAGGTCAGTCATTCTGGGTACTAAAATTGGTCGGTCAATGATACACTTGTACATGTGTTGGAAAGTAGTTGAAGGTTTTGTCTGTTATGTTATTTGACCAGTATGCGTTAATTGGTCCACCCGTTATAGTGCTTTAGAACACGAACTCTCTTCACCTGATCCCCATGGACGTGAATGCAGCCAAGACGGACCCCGCGATACTAGCGAACCCGGAAGTCATCACGGTGAACAGCTCCGAGTTCGTCATGACAGGCAGGAAGGGGCGAACCAGCATGGCGCAGTCAGTCTAACGGTGCAGGATGGAACGGCAGGAAAATATTGATAAACCATTTTGCACATTTATTCATCATTACTACGTAGAATTAGTAGTCTATCCCATCTCGTCGGTTTGCTGTAAAACTAGTACTGCAAATCTGAGAAAGGTTGATCATCATGACTGCCTGCTGCGAGCGTGTATCATCAGAAATGTATCTGTTCACTGGATGAACTCAATAAGAATGTTTCAATACAATTGGATACACTTTGGCATTTATCTATCGATCTACTATTTTTCGAATGAATATTATGTAGTTTAATACAATGATTCATTCTTTGACAAATTTCGTTAACGCGGATATTTGGCAGCCACGGATGTTACAGATTTTAGAATACTAGAAGTACAAATCAAGGTTGACGGAAGCATAACAACTGTAGTTTGCCCAAAACAAAAATTCAAATCAAGGACCGTCAACGGTCAACGGTAAACCGACCAGTCCGAGGAAGATGCTGCCTGCTGCTGAGACGGCCTCCGGTCCCGAGATGCCTAGCGTGAGCTGCATTAGCCAGGCGAGCTTGTGGATAACGAACTGCATCCAGCCCAGGTGGTACAGCAATGACGTCACTGTGGCGAAGAACACTACTGTCGGCATCACCTGGGGAGAGCAGATGCGTGGAAGTCATCCTTGTTCCTTGGGTTCGTTCCTTACAGCCAATGTATATGGTTGTTTTGCATGCTGCAACACGGTGTCTTCTGTGACCACCCTTCCTAATCTCTAAGCAGATTCCAGGTGGCATATGATAGTATCAAATCTGACTAAGGAATATGCATATAGCCGGCCAATGGAGGTACTAGGTCCGCTTGGAGATAACACTCTTCCTTCTGACACAATGTGTGTGTTGTTCTCTTTACTTCGTTTTGTTTCAATCTGTTTGCTTTCCTCATACCTACCTACACATATGACATTGATAAATTGAGAACAATTGCTGCCCTGCCAGCTGATCGGTGATACTGGACAAGGCATGATTAACTGCTCAATGACCTTAGCTTAGAGTAATAAGGGACATATTCAACTCACCTGGAAGGCAACATTGTGGACCAAGTACGCCTTGGTCAGTGCCAGGTCAGTCAGGTTGCCAGAAGGACTGGTCACCACGGGAAGGTCACCGAACACGAACGCCGAACCTTCGTCGGCAAACTTGATGAAACCTTCGAACTTCTCACCCAGAAAGTTGAAGGTCTCGAACCCGACAGAAGTTCTCAGGACGAAGAGACCGAGACAGAACTGCAGTGCGAGGCCCCACAGCACAGGTCTCCATCTCACCTGAGGTTGCAAAGATAAATTCCACTATTAAACGCCATGAGAAAATACTTCGCATCTGTCAAATCGACTTGATAACCATTTTGTTCATAACTTCGTGAAACCAGGATATTTCCTTCATGAGGCCCCGACACCTCCTTTTGGCGACGTCTCAGAAGCAGAGCCTATAGTAGATTTGTCATTATTTTCCCTGCGGTGTTTTGTTCAGCCCTTACCTGCCCAGGATGCTTGGAACACAGGAAGCAGATCAGGAGGATGGTGACGTAGCCTCCTATGGAGACGAGCTGGTCCGGATATTTGGCAGTCTCTAAACCCAGAAACAGACCGATACATAGCAGAGCTCCCAAGAGCACCAACCTACAGACGGTCAGATATACAAAATAGATCTGAGAGTCCCAATTTGCAAGTTTGATAGATACAGAGTCCAAAAGATACCTGGTGTTGATGCTGAAGTGGCATGACATGAATTGCGACATACCATACCGATATAAAATTTCTAATTTTCTCACGAACTGAAGGCGCACAGGAAAACACCGGATCCACCAAGTTTCTATTATACTAACGTTAGTGAATATTTCATTGGCCTGCAAAATCAAATTATGGACCATTAAGTACAAATTTGGAGACTATTCTTACTACTTCGATTCAAAAAGCAAAATGAAAGCTTACCATTTCATGTATCTCCATGTCGGTTTTACTGTCCTTACACAAGGCTTCAAATAATTCTCTGCGATTTTAGGGCCCCACCTGTCCCGCGCATGCGCGTACATGACGTAAACCAGCACCACCAAGGTCATGACCAGAAGTGCGAAGGACTGGCAGAAGTTCAACACCAGAGCGGAGATCAGGAATGCGACGTACAGGAGAACCAACAGCGCTACAAAAACCCTTTTGATCGTTCTCTTGTGAGTAAATAAGAAGCTTTTGTATGCGGCGCTCCAATCTGAGAGAGTTTTCGTAACTACGTTGCCATTCGCATGCGGTGGGTTCGACGTTTCATTTATATTGGTCACTTCCTTTTCTGTTTCTTCATGGTCACCGTCATCTCCAGGTGTCAGGTTCGACAGTTCTGTGACGTCAACTCCCACCTGCGTGTCATCCGGCTGTGGGTTCATCGACATGATTGTGTTTTGATGACGTCAGTCCGGAAGAACAAAAAGTGCTTTGTTCACTTGCTGAGACAGTTAATACGCCTGCAATGAAATATCAACAACCCCTTTTCCGTATTTGTGGTTACAATCCATTTAGCGTAATTTTAAAGGGATACAAATGGTAGAGAAGAGCAAAGTAAGGGGAAGCATGGAAAGTAAACCGAAATAGAAGAGACATTCCCTTTACATCATACTTTTTGCTCCCAAAAGCTGTCGGTCGGGCCCCGGTTTGGAAATGTGACGTAGGCCTAGTACCTCTCAACCAGAACCCAAATATTTACTTTGGTAAATATTTAGTACACGATGTAACTAGCTATCTCCTGCATCGCATTGTTTTGAATCAATGCCTTGCTCAACGTGAAATGATACCATAGCATAGCATAGAATGCGACCTGCTACTAGACCCCCTCCTGAACTAGCGGTAGATCCCGATGCGGCTCAGACCATTTAAGGTCAAGGCGGCGACAAATGTGCATGTCGCAGAGGGTGTTGCTAGCTTGCCTACTAGGCTAGTATAAACTTATAAAAATCCACAGACTGCAACTGGCTGTGTTTGATATGTGACAATTAATGGGCCTTTAAAATCAATGTAGTTTTATCGGTAAGCATATGCAATCTTTGTTAATCGTACATTAATCGACACCTTTTCATTACCTTTTAGTCCCCAACAAGCCCCACTAGGACCACTTGATCACGTTTCGGTTGACATTCGGGCGTTTAAGTCGTTCTCACTGCGATAGCAATGGTGGCTATAGCCTTGTCTGTTCTGTTGACCCAAAGTGACCCAAAGTGAACGTACCTGTCCAAACCCCTGGAGTCAACCTCAGTGTGCCTTTAGTACGGTAGATAACTTTACCAACAATCCTCGCTATCCAGACTTGCATTGGCTGCCGAGGCACTGCCCTCCCCAAACAAACGTGATTTGACCTTTCAACCGTGTTACGACTTTGGACCGCAGACCGCCGCTGTGTATTTGCCACAAAGCTACATAACCACTAGGCTTGACATGTTTGTCAGCTGGTTCAGGACAGTCTGAATCTGAGTCGATCAGCCGTTAAAACTGCATGACGCATCAGCTTCAGAAATGGGGTGAAGGTTAGCTATGCGTACCAACATCGAGCGAGGACAATGTTTATTTGGAGCCATGAAAATTCGCCCTTAAATGGTTTTCAGCCCGGGTGCGCATACTTTGGCCACGTAAAAAAGCTTATCTCGTTGGCCGTATGAATACAACTAACCAAACACATCAGGTATACGTATCCGCTAGAAGTTGGTCGAAAATTCTTTAAACTTTGAAACTATATTCAATATTTGCAGTATATTTGATACTAAGTTAAGTACTTTAGGAATAAATAATACTGCACGACTATTGCTTTTACAAAGATGATAAGACCACATTTATTAGAGACGTCACCATATTTGTTCAGGGCCGAATATTTTACCAGTACCTTCCCAAAGACGCTTAAGATACGCACGAAGACTGATTAGAAAATAGCCCGAATTTAGCAGTGTTCTAATCAAAGATATTGGTTCTATCGCAAAAAATAATAGAGCTGATATTGGTGACTGTGTCATATCCGATCCATGTAATTTTTAAATCAAGCCCTTGGGCAATTTTAACGAAAAAACGTTACTTACTGTGTAGAATTAACTAAAGTAAGAACAATCAGAAAACAAACAGAAATATGGGCTTTTAAACCGAATGCTTTTGTTGTTCAACATTCTACCATTATCTGATATTGAGTTTTTTTATGCCCTTGGTCACACATTGATATTAATGTGCTGTCCTGCTTGGCTGGTGACGTCACTAATCCTCGAGTTCTTCATCTGCCTACGTCACCAACTGACGCGGAAGTTTCCGTTGCTGAGCCTCTCTATGCTGAAACCGTGTAGGTCCAACAGCCGCGCCATCCACTCTGTGATGTCCTCCTTCACTACCACGTTACTCTTCGGGATACTGGCGGCTTGGACCATCTGTGCCTGAGAAATTGAAACAAAAGATAAAACAATGATAGCCATAAACGTACCCTTATACTATAAGGGTAAGTTTATGGCTATCATTGTTTTCCCGTCCCTTGATCAATCTATAAGTTATAGATTGATCAAGGGACGGGAAAACCATGATAGCTTTAAACTACTAATAACCCTTATAGGATTGATCAAGGGACGGACGATAAACGGAGGTAATGCCTCATGTATTAAGTCCTTGACTTATTAAAAGCAAAAAATACTGATAAAGATATGTAAACAACTCCCATTCCACCCACCTTGTCAAGCAATACATTGTCTTATCATACAAATTATGTCGTCTCCTACAAACGTCCTTACAAGTTTACATACGGCGAGGGATATTTGGGTAATAAGATATAACACAGTATTTTCATCCCTCTAACAGTCACAAAGCTAGATAATATAGCGGAGAGGCACCTTTATTTTCTGTAGTCTCATCTGTTCCCCAATCCGGCGGAGCTCGTGAGAAGTGGGGAAGCTGTAGCTAGCCAGGGGTGACGAGTCGGGTGTTGTCAGGGACATCTGTGCTAGTGGTCTATGTAGGAGGGACAGTTGATAACAGTTTACTCGTATACACACTCAGTCACAATGCCATAACTACCGTGTACAAGTCATCTACAAGTAGAGTATTGTGGGTGGCTTCAAGTTAACGTTACATCACATTAGAACAGAACGAAAACGGGGGAGTAAGACGAATAACAACAACCTGACTTCCAAACATATCTCTGTATCAAGACGTTAAAAACGTACTAACCTATCTAGCGACGACTCTTCCTCTTGTATCACTTTCTCTGCCTTTTCCATGTTTTCTGTTGTTGTTGTTTTTTCCGACCTTCTGTCTGGGCGATCGTCCCGGGGACGGTTGCGGTTGGGACGATCGCGTTTGCTCTGTGACGTGCCGGGCATGTTCTATAGAACAGCGCCGTCGAGCGGCTGTTCTTTGAATGACGCTCTTGTGCGATAGACCGTTACTAAGGAGATGTTCTGTTCCGTAAGCAACACATCATACTGTAAACACATAACTGTGATACCGATACATATAAGCTCGTTTTCCACATTATAAAGTGTTTCTCACACAAGGATGTTGTTGTTGGACAGCTGTATTACGTCTGTAGTGAACATGTTTCATTATCTACCGTACCTCAGCAAACCTGGTTCACAATGTCCAGCCACCAGCAAGCCAGCGATCTCCGTGACTAACAGTATTCCTCAACATTTGTTCGCAGAAATAATAAGTGAAGAATGTCAAAAGCGTTCAACACAACTAAGAGAGGACTTTATTTCAGTAGTGAAACGCTACGATTTTGAAAATATCACGATGTTAAAACTGTATCAGCGTCTACATTTACGTTGGTAACATTTACAACTTGTTCAGCTAAGTAATAATGAGATAGCTCCTATGTGGTCCCATTGTTGTTCTTATTCTAACAGAATGCTTTGGGCTCACTAGCACGGTTTACGTAAATCTCTCATGCATGAAACGATGGGAAAATCCATTACATGAATTTGAAGTACAGTCTATTACATAAAGTTGAAGTATTTAAAAAGAAACAATTATATTAATCTTTATAACGTTATAATCATAGAAATTCATTGATATGGAGACATTTGCATAAATAAGTAGCAATGTTGAAACATACAAAGTTGATTGTACTCTATACATATACATATACATATACATATACATATACATATACATATACATATACATATACATATACATATGCATATACAATGTATGTGAATAACCAAGCTTATAAGCAAACCATCCCGCAACATCTAAATAATGTTTTACTGTCAATATCCATTAGGAGGAAAATCCAATCTTATAACCAGCGGGCTCCTCACAGCGCCGTCGTAGCGTACTTTTGTCCCTTCTTGTACCGTCGTTTTTCCTTAGGGATGAGGGAGTGGTCGATAGCCTTCGCCATCTCGGTTTTGTTGGCGTCCTCATCATCAAACTGCTCCTCTAGACACTGCAGCAGGAGCTGGAGTTTCACCGTCATCTTATCTGTCAGGAAATACAGGGTGGGAATTTTGGTTTAATAGCAATACATCAATCGTGGAAACTAATGTGTTTTTGCAATTATCAGGCATAGCCTGCTCTTACAGTTGCTGTTAGTATTATCTGGGGCGTTTCTTCTTATTTTTGATAACTTCGTGAATTCTGTAGGATATACATGGCCTACAGGCTAAACCAAAGATGGGCAAGCTTTTCTATGTACACATCAAACCCTATCATATTTGTGATAATATTAAATGATTATAACAGGTCTTATTTGCGCATGCATAGTCTTATTTGCGTTTGTTTCACAGTACAAAACCCCACCTTACCTATACAGTTCTGTAGCCATGCGGGTTTCTTGACGCGCACCAGCCAGTAGACCGGAAGTCCCGTGGCAGTGATACCGAGGCCCGTTGCCATGGCAACGGGCGAAGAGTACCCAGACATGGTAACCATGGCAGCGCAGCAGGTGGCGAACACGATCGGGATCCACACAGGGTACTGTGGAAATATAGATCTAATGATTCAGTCACGATGATTTCCAGAAAGTTTATATAACGATACATGGCAACAGTATAGTACGTCTACGAGGTTGGAGGTAGGCAGCCGCTGTCCTTGGTGCTGAAATCATTTCAACTTATTTCATCAACAATGGGACTTTCCTACAAAGCTGTTTAGCAAGAAATCTATCCGTGCCTTGACTAAAAGCAATGTTAAGAGTATTTCTTCTCCAGTTCAGTAAATATCCTGTCTTTTTAATGTCGTGCAAATATGCCACAATTCTAGAATTAACCGTTGTGTTTTTTTAATATGTAGGAGGTTAATCGTTGCGGCCGATCTTGCTCCTCAATCATTTCTTGATACTGAACATGTGGCGGGAAAATTGCGTTAAAAAGATACCTACCCGTATGGGCCTGTGTCGGTGGGGCTGCTTGTACCGGAGCCAGGGGATGGCAAGGGTCGACATCCCGATAAACAACCACCGCACGGAGCTCAGGAACGTGATGAGCTGGGATACATCCTTTATCGCCAGCATACCCAGGGAGATAGGACACTGGGATAGACAAACACCACGTTAATAACAAGTCTCATAGATATCATTAAACACCATAGCCGGGCAGATAGAACACTGGCATATAGACACATGTATACAACGTGTATACAACATGTCACTAAATACCATACCCAGGGAGCTAGGACACTGGGACGGATACATTACACGTCATTAACACGTCACTGAAATGTTACCCGCGGAAAACATATTCAGAGAGACGGTATAATGAAATAGATACATTGAACGTCACTAAAACACCATACGCGTCACTAACACGTTATTTACGACCGGTATGCCGATGCTAGGAGATGTGACACTGTGATAGACCTAAAAAAACTCTTTTTCTATAAAATTCCTTGAGCAATCATCAGTCAAATGCAAATGGTCTCTCATCAGCTACTGCCTGTAGAGGCAAATTGGTGTAACACCTCATTTGGTCTTAGGTCACTTAAACACTGAGTAATTGACTAATAGACCTCCATGACTGACCAGTAGAAGGATGGCAGGCATTGGTGTACACTTGGTCACGTGAAGCGTCTTCAGGATGGTGGGCAGGGTGCCGTCTCGTGCGCCTGCGTACATCACTCTACGGTAGGACAGATTTAGCTGAATAAGTCACAGAATAACGAAAACAAACACACACAACGCAAGCACACATATGTAACGTTACACACACGTTTGCGCACACACACACCGAACGCTGCATAAAGACGTACAGGACAGACCAGAGTCATACAGAAATGTACAGTTTAACCAATGCTGTTATTGCGCAGTCTTTTATACATAGTACAAAAGCTAGGGTTTCCCCAGCCTTACCGTGATGTGGCCAGGAAGATCCCGTTCGCGACCCCGACACAGGAGATCAGCACGGCGATGGGAACCGTCCAGCCCAGGGAACCCATGGCGCTATGCGCAAAGGTCTGTAACGGCCAAATTCAAGAGAAGATATCAAGACTACAACATGATACATATTCATGCATTATAAGATATTGTTGTGTGTGCAAGTCAGACGAAATATCCTCTACCACTCACGTAAAAGTTTAGACTGTTTTGAAAGTATCAATGTTTATCTCGATTCAGTCGATTGTCCACTCAGTGCTCTTTGGCTGTTCAGATTCATAACGTCACATAGAGGACTCATCCATTAGCTAGTATGGCTAGAAGGCCTTCCTGTGACATCACGACCCGCTGCGTATTTGTACCGCTGGGAAAGCACAGAGATGTACCAAAAATACCAAACCTCAACGAGAATGATAGGGAAACGTTCATTTCATCGGCACTTTATTAAGTATTCTCTATTCTCTACACCACTCGACTTAACTGCTGTTCAGCTGGGGTCTTTGGTATCATTCGCTTCAGCGATGTGTCTCATTTTCGTTTGTATAAATTATGAAGAAACAAAATTATACCACGGCCACTGCAGACGACTCGATGACGTCATGTGCTGACATGACGATGTGATAGGCGAAGATGGTCAGCAGGTACATGGCAATTATGACTACTTCTCCCACAATCATGGCACGTGGCATCGTCCTGGGGACCGAAAGGAAGAGGATGAAAAATAGAAGGAGAAAAGGAAACAGAAGAAGAAACTCTATGACACAAAAACACTGTCAGATACAACATGAGCCAATTCATAAGAAAGTATTACAGTTCAGGAAGATTGTAAGTTAGCCAAGCTTCAATTCTATACGTTTTGCTTCGCGTAACGCCGCTAACAAAAGATTATGTATACGAGGACTCAAATCAGCAAACTCTGCATGTAATCATTTCCTTGGCAGGCAAATTAGTAAATTATGCGGTAGATGTGTGAGAACTCACTTCTCCGGCCTATGGATCTCCTCTGTAACGGTGTTGAGGTAAAACCTGGAGGCAAAGGTAAAATATATCATGATTCATGATATGGAACGTAGCTCTTGATATGTTCCTTTATGAAAGGCTTAAACTTTTTATACTTAACTCTTCAACGCTGGTCATGCACGACCATAGCCTTTTCAGAGCACAACATATCAAACCCGGACGTTCCGCTGCAGTACCATACAAAGCCATTAGGGTGCCTATCATCGAACTTGGTTTTTCCGACGACAACCCACATACTAAATGCCATGACAACTTATCGAGTTATGCTGCCCACAGACAGACAGACAGATAGACAGACAGACAGACACACACACACACACACACACACAAATAAATAAACAAACAAACAAACAAAAGAAGATAATAAAACAAGGCAGTGGGAAATGACTGAGATTAATGAATCCCTTACCATCCTGCATAGGCGAACATCCCACTGTAGAACGCCTGCGAGAGTTTGCCTGGATCCAGCGCTGGACCATCGAACGTGAAGTACTCTAGCTTGCCGTTTCCTGAGAAGATGTATTAAGATGGTACTATGATATCGTTTATGAGACACACCATCAAATCTGGATAGTGACTGGAGTTTTTTTATTATCTTTTAATGTGAATTTCTCTTTAATTTACGTTTCCATGATAAGTAAATAACCAGCTGAAACCTGTAGGAACATTCAGTGCTAGTATCCGTAGTTTTTAATGCTAAACATTGGAGAATTATTCCACAAGTGTCAAACCCAAAACACTTATGATCACACTTCTATGTTACTATCGTATATATCTTTACTCACCGAACCAAATTTCAAGTATCCCTGCAAAGATAATCAGGAACAGTCCCGCAACTTTACCCACGGCGCAGAAGTCCTGCACTTTGGTGGCCCAGCTCAGCCGGAAACAGTTCACAAACGTCAGGAGAACTGAGGAGGAACGGTCCGGCGGAATTAATCTCTTTATCTAATCTCCAACCAGATCCACGGTGCGTAATGTACAGTATCAAACTTCCCGTTTGACTCCCTTAGCCGGCTATACTCCCTGGCCAGCTTTGATACTATCTTATGACATCATAGGATCTGCTTGGAGATTACTCTTTATCATTCTAGGTTTAGGACCGCATTGTCAACAGCGACACCTAGCTGCAGTGTTGGATATAACCGGTAAGTATTTCCCTGAGGAACGTGACAGACGGTAACCAAAACGTACCTGACAGTCGTATTATATATATATATATATCAGTGTTGTGAATAAAAGACCTTGTTATCCATCGTTTTCATTGTTTAGCAAATATATACATGACTTGTGCATATCTGGGATGATAGAGGTCTGTTCCATGCCACCGTTAGGATTGACGTAGATGGTGCACAGGGGGTGATTTTAATTGCTGTTATTTCGTTAACAAAGACTGCTGGTGCGTTCCTTGAAGCCTGCTACATATAAATAGCAAATCACAACTCAATTAGAAACGCGATCTCAGGAATTAGCACTTAATTATTGGTACTTTAACACAAAACACATTCTGAAAACATCACGAGTGATTCCAACAGTGTGAAAGAAACCCCCACGAGTGGTATAAACATAGGCCCCTTCTCCACTAATGACCTCCAACCTATCATTCAATGCTGACTCTCAACCTATAATTGTGTAATTGGCGTAAACAAGTCTACATGTCGCTGGATACATAGCGTTGCCATCTGTTGTCTGTGTATGTGATTTACTACTATGTGGTCGTAAATCAAACCTGTTTCAACCAAAGACCAAAAAGAACACTTGGTGGATATCCTCATTGTATCTGAGTCTTTGTGTCACTAATGGCGTGCAGATAGTGCCAAGGTAGTGCTCGCCTCGGGGTGAGGGCGTTGTTGCGGTCAGGTAGATAAAAAGGGTCACCAAGGGTTCTCACGGCTTCTATGCTGTGCACTCTCTCAAACATGCCATTACCAAGTTAACCACACTCGGTGATAGGGGGAGGATCACCAAGAATGTACCCTGTAATGTCAGAAACAATGGCTCAGGGGATCTTCGATGTGCTCGAAGGGGTGTCATCCAAAACGTCCGGGAGGACAGTCGGATAGCTATACTGCAGTCCCCTTCAGTAATGTGCAAGCGGGGATTCAGACATGCTTAATTAGTCAAGGACGTTATATTCTTATATAATGCCTTGCTTTAGATATACATTATCAAATATATTCATTTGTTTTTAACGTTTGTATGTATGTATGGAATTTGAATGGCTTATAGATTACATAACATGGTGTCATGTACGAAATGTTGTTGTTTCTACATTGGAATTTTTGGCCCAATGTCCGCTTTCTTGGCCTTAATTGCTACCTTGGTGTGCTAATCTTGTACACTGTTTTCATAGCTTAGCTATGTATAGTCATGTCAATCTTAGTTAAGTATTACACCATGTTATGTTTACCTACCTGGGGTTTTGCCTCAATGAGGTAGGCGTCGGGTTTCCTATTGTCCTGTAACTCTGGTTTTGTTTTTAAATTCCGACAGCTGACGTTAGTATATGCACATTTCACACATACCACTGATATATTGTTTTTACTTGTCTTTCTCTCTCTCTCTCTCTCTCTCTCTCTCTCTCTCTCTCTCTCTCTCTCTCTCTCTCTCTCTCTCTCTCTCTCTGTTACTTTCTATCCAGTTTCAATCTCTTACGTATGATCAGATTACGGTCCTAATATCTTGATAGCAGTATTTTAGTGCCAACGATGTATCATTTGCAGCAACTATGTAAATGACAATGTGCGTGGTTTGGGTTGTGCAAATCATCCCCTTTGATGGATCAGGTTAACCATTCGCACATAGTCACATTATCTCACATACATTTTTTTGTTGTAGTATGAAACTATCACCACTTATACCTACCTATAATGGCTGCAGCCAGCAGATTGACCGGTAAGGCCGGCGGATCGCAGTACTCGAAGAACGGTTTGACGCAGTAGGTAGCGGCTGTTCTAGAAAGGACGGCTATCACTCCAGGCCGGATGATGATCATCTGTGTCCATAGTCGCAGGAAGGCGAGGATCGGTCCGAACGCTTCCTTTATGTAGGCGTAGTCTCCGCCGCACCTCTGTAAGGTCGTACCGAGCTCGATGTAACTTAGCGCCCCCAGCATGGTGATCACGCCGCAGATACTCCACACAATCATGGCCATGCCGACAGACCCAGAGTTGATGAGGATACCCTTGGGGGATATGAAGATACCGCCGCCGATGGTACAGCCGACCACGATGTTCATGGCTTTGAAGACCCCGATGTTGCGCCTCAAGGCGACGGGCTTCTCGAGCTCAACGAACTGCCGGTTGACTCCCGTCCCTTTCACGGGCAGACGGTGCTTCCGACGTGCGCCGACCGACAGCATAGCTGGTGCAGAGAGCTGCGCTTGTCAACGTTCCAAAATCTCACCCCAAGTCACCAAAATACCCTTCGGGTAGGACAAAAGACTGGAGACAGATTTCGCCGTGTCTTTGCTAGACTCTGTGACAGAAGACGGACACTGCAGTGTTGGGAAAAGGAGGGACCGGGCTTGAGTCCTTGTCCTACCTTGGTTTCTTGACGTTTTGAGACAAGGACACTTAAGGACGCCTTCTCACAGTAGCTCGTCCCTGGCTGCACTGGCTGTAACACCTGGGGGCACAGAAAAACTAGTCCTGCGGGTTGCGCTGACGTCACACTGCCTTGAACAGGTGTGCTGAACCGTGACAGCCGATGAGCACTTTTGTAAATACCACATACATGTATCTGTTATATAATCTCCAAGCAGATGTGTGCGTCAGACTTATTTTGCATGGCTTTTTGTGTCATTTTTTCTATGTTTCACAGTGGTGTGTTTGTGTGTTTGTGTTTGTGTGTGTTTGAATATGTGTGTGTGCGTGTCCGCGTCCGTGTGTGTGTGTGTTGGATTCTTTAACATGCATGTGTCTGATGACCCAACAACATTCCATTCAACTCACAAGTCAGCTTGGCTGTCTTTTTAATGGTCTCATTGCCAATTCTGTACCAAAATCCCATACCATACACATTCCTGAGAGTCTACAGAACTGTGAAAAGGTAAGGAACTACTGTAAAAAAATTACTTTTCTGCTTGCCATCAACACCGTCAATATTTTCAGTTTTTAAGAGTTCGTTGATGGGGCTAGTCATATTGTGTGATCAACATCTAAACAAGTAGAAAGGCAATGTTTGAAAGCAAAACTAGACAAACAAACTACTGCTCTGTCTATTCGTACTCAAACACATTAATATCTACGATGACCAGCTTCTCCAGCTCTGTCCTACCACTTGCTACATAATGTAATAGAGCAACACAGAGTGTCTGCTACTCTCCATTAATCATATAAGAAAAATGAGAAGAAACGGAGCAAAATGTTTGCAAGTTAAGTGATTCTTGCGAATGACTGTGTCGTCGCCATTAATTCAAACGGACATCAGTTGATGACGCTGTGGATCCAGTCCAGATATTTAGCCACCATGGTGTACAGTCCGAGCTGACCGGGTCGGCCGCAGCCCTGGTCAGTTCCCGTGCTGACCACCCCGGCCAGGTACCAGCGGGTCCTCCCGTCGTTCCCGCGGGACACCATGAAGGGTCCGCCCGAGTCGCCAGGGCAGGCGTCCCGCCCTCCCGCGAGGTCTCCCGCGCAGAACATCCGGGAGGTGTAGTGTGAGGTGGGCCGGCCCGCGGCCTCCATGGCCCGCTCACATGTGCCGTGGGACTGGACGGGCAGGGCGATCTGCTGCAGGATCTGGGCGGTGGGCGTGTCCCCGTCGCCGAGACGACCCCACCCAACGACGGTACCGGTCGTGCCAACCTCACTCATCCTCAGTCCTGAAAAAAATCAAAACAGTTTTCTTTAACTTTACATCGTAGAGTGACGGACTAATTACTCGGCTAACCGACATCTATCGCACCGCAGTCACCCCTCAGTAAGACTGTAGCTGCATAGTTCCAGTTTATAACTTTTATTCAGCCTTTTATTCAGTTTAGAACTTTTATTGGTAGGCTGAATAAAAGTTCTTAGAACATGGCCACTACAACTCAGGAACCCCCGAGTGGGCGAGCGACCGTATCTACCATAACTATGCGGCTCCAGATGTCTCACTGAAGGATGACTGTGGTGAGATAAATGCCGGTTAGCTGAGGACTCTACTATATAGCTTTCATTTCGCATAAAAATGAATTTTGCGCAGCCAAGTCATTGCTTAATTTTGCTTGATCTTGAGTTGATGATTACCTTGCCGCACGTTTGTGGGTAGGCACACGGGCCTGATCCATGGTCCCAGCACGACTGCGTCCCGGAGCTCTAACAACGCTATATCGTAATCAAAGGCGTCACTGTAACGGTCATAGTCCTCATGGATGTACGCCTTCTTCACAGGTACATACTGGGCATGCGCGGTCTTTGAAGTGCCAGGCAGGGACCTTTCAGTTAGACCTGCATGAAATTGGAAAATGATTTCGTATGACGTTAACCTAACAAGTTGATATTCTAGTTGATACATTGAAGAGAACAAGATAATTCTTGTATGTATATTTATTTATTGGATCCGTCACCCCACTGCTGTACTACTGCTTTATTTGATCTCACATTGTTTTGTCCTTTGTTTATTTTATTTTCAAATGTCCTAGTGGTAATGTTAATATTAGCTTTGCTAGAGTGCATTTACCACTGTGTCTTGTCTTATATGTATACCAATAAAAAAAACAAAAAACAAGATAATTCGAATATCATTAAATAAACAGATATAGGGGTATCTATATGTTAAGTAATAGTAGAAATAAACTCTAGAACAACATTTTTGAAAACAAACGTACCTAAACCTACAACAATGTCGGTGTCAACGTTGCCGTGGCGATACACCTCTCCCGTGATGCAATGCGCGGCGGTGACGACCCATCTTGATTTCAGTAGAGAAGCGCCACAGAAATATTTGTTGTTTCCCTGCACACAGAAGGAAGGGATGACTACAGTTAGGCATACATGTAGCAACCACAGGAAAGATCGGCAGGTGTTAGAAATCCTTACGTCACATCTTTTGTCGATTAGTGATACTCGTCCAAACTTGGTCTACCCTGGGTGCCAGACCGGACCGGGCAGCCAGCTAGTTTGTTCAGCGGCCCACGAGAGTCTGCTCGCCGATCTGAAATTAGCGCCCGGGGTGTAAAAGCCAAAGGAGTTTTCGCTGCCCTTTCCCATGGGCCGGCAAAACTCCGTCGGGCTAAATCTCCTGGGAGCGCTAAATTTAGATTAGATTTGCGGACAGACTGCATCGAGTCACCGAAGAAACCGCCTGCCGCCCCTGAATATCGTCTGGTACCAGGGTAAACTTGGCCGTTTATCGTAATGACGTCAGTGATGATATGTTTCAGAGATAAGTTTTGTCTGTTACATGCTTTACTTTGTCATTCACGACTGGACATTGCATGGTGGCCGGCCATATACAAGGATACGGATATAGAGCCCATACCTGTTCTGTCTTCAAAAACAGAGCTGTTTGCCACGGCCAGGCCCCTTTTTTCGAGTCGGTGCCTCCATGGATGCGCGGCTGGGGCCTGTCCCTCCCTCCCACAGGGACAAGTCCCACAGGGAAGTGCAGATGACGGATGCGGCTATGGCGGGTACGAACCATCCTCGTCGGTACGACACCACAATCCGTGACGTCAGATGACTTCTTCCTGTCCCGGGGCTCTTCTGCCGGTTGAGGGGTGACAGGTGGAGTTGTTCTTGCCACATCTTCTTTTGGTGTTGACGATTCGACTGATGCAGAAGAGGCTGTTGTCAACTCTGAGGAATGAATGGAAAAACTCGATGGAAAATGCTCTATGCATGGTTTCTTAAGTCGTGCTCTATGCCCACAATTGCATATCTACATGCCTCTGGTGCCCCTCTCTTTAGAATTCTTAAGACGCGGAAAGGTACCTCACCTGTTGGGACAGTTGGGAGCGTTGACGTCTCCACTGGTGCTGGCGCTGTTGTCGATTGTATTGAACAGATAAAACAACAGATAATTTTCAAAAGGCTTGACATTGCAGCGAGGTTAGGGAACGTTATGGTACCTAATGCCATCGCTTTTGATTTTCACAGGCATCTCTTCTTTGGCAACCTAGGCCTTCGTAGAAACAATCAAAAGTAGCTACAACTGGCGAAGAAACCATCTTAAAGCATCACGTTAAAAGAGATCTAAATGATGGACGAATATTTCATACATAATCTTCCAACCCTAGTTTCTTTAAAGTTATCCCACCTGCTGGAAGAATAGTGCCAGCCCACGCCATGAGGCTGGTGACGTTAGTGTAGAACCCATAGCCCCTGCCGTCACACACCGGAGATACGCCCCAACTCACAAGACCGGTCAGAACCCATCTCTGCGACCTTCCAAAAGAGAAACATAAGCAGAACTAGGATTGAACTAGATGACGCTTTTATAAAGAGCGCAACAAGAACTAGCAAGTATACAATGAAAGACAATTGTTGCATGCCACAGAACTACGGTTTAAATTCTACAGAAAGGCGTATGAGACATCTGCTTGGAGATTACCTGTCCTCCTTCTTGACGTGCTTGACGACGAAAGGTCCCCCGGAGTCCCCCCGGCAGGCGTCCCGGGGCCCTCCGCTGTCCCGGGTCCGGTGTCCCGCACAGAACATCCTGTCCGTGTACGACAGGGCCTGTTCAGATTTGCTGGTGCTGATTTCGCGCAGGCACTCGCCGTCGCTGCGTATGGGCAGCTTCACCTGCTGAAGGTGCTGGGCGGGCCGCCATGACTTTGATGAGGTCACACCCCAGCCAGTGACGTAACCAGACTTTTCACGCCTGAATTCGTCAACTTTAGGTAAACGGAAATAAGATAATAAGTTAGATAGTGAAGTAAGGAAGATGTGAGGCCGGCATTGGACATATAATTGTACTTTCGGATTGGTCTAGACCACCCAGTCAACCTTGATCTATTTCCAAAGTCGGCACTTTTGACCTCTAAGAGAATGAACGAAATCCAGACGTACCGAAGCTGACGTAAGTCGAGTAGCCCAAGCCAATCAGTGATTACGTTACTTTTTTATGATGGAAAACACACAGTTCTGATCTAAACCCAGCGATTACTTTTAATGTCGGTACCTTTGATGTCTCCGGGCAGACACACTGTCCTGACGTAAGGCCCGAACGTCACCGGACGGGACAGGCGGATCAAGGCGATGTCGTAGTCGTAATCAAGACGCTCGTGGTCGTAGGTGGGGTGGACGTGAAGCTCTCTGATCCCGAAGTCTTGTACTTCGTTGCCAAGGTCTTTTTCACTACGTGCCAACAGCCCTGAGATGAACAACTACAATCTTAGTCCCTTCATATACTAACGGTATTTGAAACATTAAAAACCCTATAGTTTCCGTGATACATATAGTCACTGTAACATTCAGTCAACTTACATTTTCACGATTTTGATTCGTGAAAAGTGTCCACTTCTTCCGAGGCTGAAACGGGCATGGAGCGATACAATGATATACCATCTTTGCATGTTTGAGTGTTTGTTTGCACTCCTATGAAAGAGATCACGAAACAATTACTTCTAACTGCTACCACATTGCGAAACAGATAGATGAGAACACGACATTGAATGTAAACGGCTCACCCAAATATATCCTGAACTCCTCGATGTTTCTGTCAGGCGGAAAGCAGTGTGCCGCTGACATGACCCACTCACCGGCCACCAACACTCCTCCGCAGTGGAAGTTACTCTGAAACAGAGACATCTTGTAACCATGGATGGCTAAGAATGATGACCGCGTATATGACTGAAGCAACATTTACCAAAAACATCTTGTGAGGAGGGATAAAGTAAAATGTCTGCCCTCTACGGACGGTTACAAATGAAGAGATTCTAGCCTAGAACATTGGCAATGAATTTTAGAACCATGCATTATCTTAGATAATAGCACACATGTTAACTTCCCTTCGTAGGCAAACTGACTCATTTGGGTTTCAAAATACTCATGCATAGTTTTTGCTGACCTTCCGGATGCTTCTACCTCCGTCACCAACAAAGATGGCGGCTTGCCAGGGCCAGGCTCCATGTCTTGCGGTCACCCCGCCTATGATTTTACCTCTGACCGGAGGAGTTGTCCGCCCTGATACGCCACACAGCGAATAGTCTGGGCAAGTAAGCAACAGCAAATATCAAAGTCGTGTCATATTACTAGTCTCTACCAGATTCCTGCCTGGCCGAATAGGGGACTTTAGCCAAGCTAGGAATAAAAGCCTAGTAAGAGTTAATTGGCCTAGGAGTGTTGGCCGGCCTGGCAAACTGTACTGCTCGGCCATCCAACTCTTCTGGCGTGTTTTCTGCCAATTTCTACTATTTTTCCAGCGACCTATGGAGCCTGGTAGAGGTTATCATATTGTATGGAATACATGCAGTGTATTTGAGGGGTTTATAGTGTAGGTGCCAATAATTAGACAAACTTGGTGGCTTCTATGATCATCTACGAGTAAAGTTACCGATGCTGTTGCTAGTCATGTTGGATATGAGCCACTCCAAAGTCAGGTAGTCCTTTAAGACGAAGAAATGTTCCCTTGGAGGATCAGAGGCGATTTTCTGGAGCTGTGACTTGACGATGTTCTTCCCCACACCGATGCAGAACACTTCGACGTCTTCGTCTTCCCTCAACTTCTGCGCCTCTGCCGAAGGGTCGCCACCCATGTTGTGAACCCCTGAAACATCGTAGACATGTTATCTCTTTTGAAACGATTCCCAAATTTATAAATGTATCGTCTGTATCATTAAAGGTTATTTGATACATACTGATTTTTCAGTAATGATGATCAAAGTCAGGGAACAAGTTTATAAGTGTTCTCACAAGAGTACGAAACGAACTCAAATCTCACATCGTTTGGAGAGCTCAAGATGTCCTCAAATCTCAGAAACCGAACTTTTGAAATACAATCGTACTCACCGTCGGTGATGAGTATAACCGCTTGTTTAGCCACCCGTTCAGGAAAGGCTTGTTTGCTGGCGACTATCATGTTCTCCCTCAGGAACTTCAGAGCCTCCCTAGTGTTCGTGCCGCTGTCTGTCATAAACGATATATCAATCAATCAATCAATCAATCAAACAACCAATCAATCAATCAATCAAGCTGTAACCTTTACGACTCTAGAATATCTTCTCTGCCGTAGCCGCACTTCCCAGAGGACCAGTGTGAGGTCAGACGTTTACCATGGTAGATGACCCACTCAATAACTGTTACACGGTTACAACATCAGTTCCCTGATACCATAATTGAAAATAATTGACAACATACTTATTTCCTTAGATAGGTTAGACCAGTCGACATTGTCAAGGCGGCCCAGTGCATCTTGGACGGACAGGACCTCTTGTGCTGAGAATAGCACCTTTGTTTTGGACGCGAACGCAACAGCACCAACTCGAGTTCCACCAGGAAGAGTAGATACTCCAACCTATAAGTATTTGATAGGGGAAAAGTTGCTATTGTAAGTGCCTATAGTCGACGCAATCAGGGTAATGTACGCTAACACCATCGCTACAGTCCTCACCCCTGAAGGTGAAACTGACACCTTCAACATCAATACTGGTGTCCTGCAGGGTGATCCCCTTGCCCCATTTCTCTTCATTGTTGCATTGGACTATGCACTGCGCAAGGCTGTCAATACCAACGACGGCCTCACTCTGAGGAGAAGACAGAGCTCGCGTCACCCAGCTGTGGTTTTGCCGGATTTAGACTTCGCGGATGACATCTGCCTGCTTGAAGATACTATCCGTGCTGCACAAGTCTTTCTACACCGTGTAGAGTCTGCCACCCAGGAGATTGGTCTACTCCTAAATGCGTCTAAGACCATGGTCATGCACATCAACCCCCCTGTCGCCCCTCAGGTCTTAAAAGCAAGTGATGGAACTGTCATAGAGCAAGTCAGCGACTTTAAGTATCTCGGAAGCTTCTCCAATACAGCCCATGACGTCAGTCACCGTATCAGACTAGCATGGGGAGCATCCCATTCCCTCAGGAAGGTGTGGAAGGCTCCAATTCAAAATACCACCAAGATCAAAGTCTTCAAATCGAGTGTTGAGTCTATTTTGCTCTACGGGTCTGACTCTTGGTCTTTAACTAAAACCCTGTGCAAGAAACTCGACGGGAACTATACCCGGCTTCTCCGTGCCACCTTGGATGTTGACTGGAAGAGTCACACCTCTAACACACAGCTTTACAACGGTATGCCACAGATTACTAGAGTCATTCGCGACCGACGCCTGGCCCTTGCTGGTCATGTGATGCGTCACGACGAGATGGCCGGTAGGGTTCTTCTCTGGCGGCCCGACGAGAAGAGAAGACGTGGCCGACCATCCCTGACCCTTAAGAGGGTGATTGAGGAAGATGTTGGCCTCCAAGACGGGTACCTCCTGTCTGTCATGCGCGACAGGGTCGTATGGAAGAACTTCATAGCGTCACCAGATAAGGATGAACTGAACTGAACTGACTGTAAGTGCAAAGTATGTAGCAAAGATTTAAACATGTCAAAATCTTGGCTACAGATTTAACAGTATAAACACACAAACGACAATAAGATATAAGCATTGCATAAAGATAAAGATTTAACGATCTAATTTTAAGCTAACTTGGACAGAGGACGGTACAGACTTCCAGGCACCTTTGGCCCATTTCTGTGGGTCACGTGTCAGTTATTCGGACTGCGCATCAACGGTTCAATCGTTGTATCAACGATTCAACCACACTGACTGTTTCTATTTCATAGTCTTTACTTGATCGATGTTCACTAAAGATAGAAACTCTTCCAACGGTGATAATGGCGGTATAGAAATAAAACTTACCTTCCCAATAAGAGCCTTTGCGAAATCAACAGAAGCATTGAACTGACGGTCACCGACACTTTCCGAAGCGTCGAAGACAAAGTACAGATCCAGTCCGTTGGGGTTGTTTGTGTCTAAGAACCTGGCTCTGGACCCCCTGCACTGGTCTCGGTTGTTTCTGTCCACCTGGCTGGAACAGGACGCATGCGAGAGGGCGTCCAGTCTCATGCCGAAGTTTGCTACAACATCCGGGACATTGTCGAAGTCGTTTGGCCCTAAATGTGGAAATTTCATGCCTTGTGACGTCGTAAGGTACCCCATTTTACCGCTATGTGCCTTTACATGTAATCTGTGATGGATTGTTTCAGTAAATGTGTTGGTGTTCTCTATCAAGAATGGGGAAATTGTACAACTTCACTAAAACAAGTCTAGAACATTGTGGATCTTGATTAGTTTTACCGACATTTTTACCAAGAACTGTAAACTTCCAATCGCCACGATCCTTCCTACTCCCAATTTTACTTACCCAAGCACCGCGTGTTCTCTCCCGACCATTCTCCGGACCGCAGGCACTTTCTTCTCCGGGACCCGAGCATCTCGTACCCAGCGTTGCAGTGGAAGATGATGACGTCATGACGATTGTAGCTGTTCCCCGACTTCCTGCCGTTAACTGGCGTCGGTAGAACTGGGCAATCGGACCCTAAAAGTGCCACAGGAGTAATGGGCAAGAGGCAACAACAACGGACGTTGAACATCAGCGTTTATCTACTAACAAAAGCATTGCTGTCAACAGTATCTAATATTAGACAGTTCTACTTTTAGGATTGAGGTGTGCCCACCAGTCCCCTTTCAGCTTTTTGTCCGCCATCATACTGGGAATTTCTACACACAGTAACACAAGCATGATACAAATCAGTTGCATTTCAGTCACCATCGTGCTTTGATTTGCTTACTTAATTCTAAATTTATTATCCCCTTCCTTTTTGGTAAGCAAGAAACCAAGCCATGAACCAAGTATCAACATACTTTCATCGTCACAGGTCGTGTCGGTGCCGTTCCAGGTACCGTCCTCTCTGCAAGTTCTCTTCGGGGACCCGTACAGGGTGTACCCGCTGAAGCACGAGAAGTGCACGGTGGACCCGACGGAGGTTCTCGTGCCCACGCGCCTTCCGTTCTCAGGTGATCTTATACTCGGACACTGAAGGACTCTTGCTGCAATAGTCCATAAAGTGTAAGGCTTTAACAGAAGGGTGGTAGAAAAAGAGTTGGAAGAACAACCATGCAACTTTTTCAACTATGTTGCTCTATCTGTCGAAGAAAAGGTTTTTTTTTCTAGTCAGGATAGTACTCGGGGATTGATCATTTATCCACACCAATTTAACATGTTTAACAGTATATTAGTAATAACACCAGTAAGTGTGCGTCTACTACGGACTATGAGGCCATCTGAGGTGTCTTCCAATGGTTCTCCAAACACCTTTAGCAGTAACATACACAGTACTGTCTTATAGATTTGATACTAGTCTACTAGACAGCAGTATGGTTGACTTGTGTTGCAGGTAGTAAATTATCAACTTGCCATAAAATATTAATGGTACCGGGGTAATATAAGATGAATACTTGACAGGGCATATAGTACAACACATGAACGTTGTCTTCAGGATTTGACAGTATAAAATGTTAGTGTTTATAACGAGATTAGCTTATTTACTAGACTGTTTTATTTTCTACTCGGTGTCTCTTGTTCCCGAATGGTACCCAGTTTGGGGTCATCTCAGGTCAGGATGAAAGAACGCCACCACCCAACAATACCCCGTTCCAGAACATCTTTATGCCTCGAAGTCGAACCTGGCAACCGCTCTAGTAAACAGAGCAGTTCTAGCTTTCCCCGAGAACGCACGTGTTTTTCCCCCGTGCCGTTTGAGAAGTATTTTCGCGCGTGTAACATATTATTTGGCATTCATAATGCCAAAGTCAGGTAAAGAAAAGAGATTCGGTGTCACCAGGACACCAGGAGCCGCTAAGTCGGAGCAGAGACACGCTCTCCACAGAGAAGAGCGAGAGTCCAGACGGGAGCAGCAGTTTGGTGAGCATCAACATCTTTTATGTGAAACTAACTTGTACATTTTATTTGTTAACGTATATAGTTGCCTACTCCTCTATCCTTGTAGATATGTAATTTAGGTTGCTGGACTATTTACTACAACATTGTACGCCAGTACTTTCGTGTTTGACTTAGTTCTGTTGGTCTTGAATAACGTTACCCAACTGAAGAACTTCGTCAGTGAATAATCGTCTATTTCAACATACCTTGCGTTGAAACAAAGGTGTATTGAAATTTGTAGTCAAGGTTTAATCCTCATAGTATAACTCGTATCGTGAACGAATTTATTTTGTCTGTTGTAGCACTCGTGTTGATGCAAACTATTTTCTGGCTATCTCACATGCGTCTTACTTGTACTTATTTCCTGATGGTGTCTATTTTCTATAACTACGAACATTTTATTTATCAATATACCAACAAAGTTCATTTCGTCCACGTTTAGGTTTTCTTCTTCCCCCCGGAACAACCCTCCCGCTGCCAAAGCGTGTAGAGGAGAAGACCCGAGCCCTCAGCGCCCGGCCTCACGACAAGGTACGGAGACTCAGTTTTAACGTGTTCTTACTAAAGCACAATGTGGTTTTAGCTGTTATTCAGAAGTATATGTGTTTCTTTATCTTTCTCGGAGGAAGGAAAATACTAGCTATATAGTATGATGTGTTCTAACATCTTCCTCTTTCCCAATTCATTATTATTCCAAACATGACTTTGTACAGAAACTAGGTTCTACGACGTTGTATCATTGTTCAATGTTACCCTTCCAGGTGGTTTTAACAAAACGGCCAGTGACGCAGAAGCGCAGGGACGGAAGGAAGCGTCCCTACGGATCGTCATGGCGGGCCGGTGACGGAGAGTTCTCGGACAACGATCGGAGCCCCAGCCGGGACAGACAGAGACGGGACACGTACGGTTCAGGACAGCTGAAGACGTGTCAACAAGACACATCGTGCACTACGTACAAGGTAACTTAGGACACTTGAACCTTCAACGTATCCTCACCAAAACACCCTGTGATCCTCTGTTGGTATGTAGTAGTGTTTAACGGACAGATTTACAAACAGGACGTGTTGTTTCGAATTTTCGATAGTCTTTTTATCCGACAGGCATTATTCTAATTTGTCGTATAGACATCTGATCCTTACAATCCCAGCATAATGATAGATACTGAACTGATATTGCCCTAGCTAAACTAGAAAAAAACATAAATCATAGCCTTTTCCCACGTGCTTAGTAATTCAGCACCAAGGACGGGTACATTTCGTTGTGCGTGGACGATTTTTTGGTGACAAGGATATGTGTGATCGCTTTCCCGTATTTCTATTCATACTCAAGTAAGTAGTCGAAAGCCTGTCCTGTTTACCTGTATGTAAATGGATATTTAAGGTTCCGGGTCGGAGTTCAAATCTTACCTGCGGAAGGGTGCTGTAATAGGCCGGAAGTGCGCTGTTGTCTCCCTCAATTTTGCTCCCTATTGGCTGGTGTAAACGTTGTTATCACATGGATTTTTTTTCATTATTCACTCATATAGCTTCTCTGCCAGGTAGGCCATTGTCTTCGGAAATTCGTTTTTTTTCTAAGCAGCTTCGATAAAAAAATGTTACCAAATGATGCTTTTCGTGTCCGAAATCGACATTTCTACATCTTCTACCCCAAATAAAGAGGCAACAGACGATATCAATACGTTTCTCTGAAAGAAGCAAGTAACTGCTTTTCACAGTAATGATTACTTTTTGCGTCCTACATTTCTTAGCTGAACTGTAGCCCTTTGGTCTGAAGGGCTACCTCCAAAATTGTAAGAGAAACTCCGGTCCAAGACCTTAACACCAGGGACTCCCCTTGCTTGGCAGACCAAGCTATGTTTGCATTCCACCTAACTAACATAACAGCATAATCATACTTTGTTCAATGGTAACCTTTCAGACCGCTGTGTCAAAGCGCACGAGTACAACAAAGCGCAGAGACAGAAGGAGCCAGCCATACGACACCTCATGGCTGTCGGGAGACGAGTCAGAACAGGACGACGAAGAAGATTACAGGAGCTCCAGCCGGGGCAGGCCGCGCCAAGACAAGCGCGCCTCACAAGACAAGCGCGCCTCACATCATGAGAGGTCTTCACGGATCGCGTCCTCCACTCCAACCACTCCTCACATCCCCGCTGTCCCGTCCGGAGAGGAGAAGAGACGGCTGTCTCGTGAGAGGTCTTCACGGATCGTGTCCTCCACTCCAACCGCTCCTCACGTCCCCGCTGTCCGGTCCGGAGAGGAGAAGAGACGGCTGTCTCGTGAGAAGTCTTCACGGATCGTGTCCTCCACTCCAACCGCTCCTCACGTCCCCGCTGTCCCGTCCGGAGAGGAGAAGAGACGGCTGTCACATCAGGAGAAGTCTTCACGGATTGCGTCCTTCACTCCAACCGCTCCTCACGTCCCCGCTGTCCCGTCCGGAGAGGAGAAGAGACGGCTGTCTCCTCCTCCAATCGTGCTGACACTCCGCCGTGTCGCACCGCCTCCTCAATACAAAGCCGAGGAGGCGGCTGGAGCAAGTAAAGAGTACGTAGTCATACAAAGGAGCGAATCATCGAATTCAAACGTCTGCCATGACAATACAGATAGCATAAAGCGCCCACGTCCTGCCTCAGAGGACTCGGACGAGTCCCGTCGTCAAGATGGCAAAGGCAGCAAACGTCGGATTTCGTTCCAAGAGTACATGAACAGATGCAGGAGTGGTGATAGCAGAAACGTGACCGCTAGTGCAACTTCGGTGCAAACCGGCATCAAGGTCCCGGATGAGACGGAGAAGAGTCCAACTTCCGATCGCCGAGTGATCAAAGCACGTCGGCGGATGAGCCAGCATGAGCTAGCGGAAGTCTCGTCACAAATACGCGCCCGTAAAGAGGCACTATGCCCTCTGATAACAGAGAAGAAGACGACTGACCCCACAAGCCGCCCTATCTCGTCCCAACCCGAGCTAGCACACAGCTCAGCAACACGCTGTTGCGGCTCAGCTGATTTGAGTGCCGCTGCACCAACCCAGGAAGAAACACCTGCTGTCAGCACAGACGGCAAGAGCCCAGGCGTACGTCACGGACGTGACGTCATCACGCAGAAGTCGACGTCATCGAGATCAAGCATTGGGAAGACCCTCCTCGAGTTCATCAAACGAGAGGAGGAGAAGATTAGAAGAGACCAAAAGCTCCGGAAGCTCTTCCGCAAAAAGGCGGCGGCGCTGGCGGCAAAGATTGGAGGTACTGGAGCCAGCCGCAGCAGCGGGCCCCCAGCGGCAGCGGAGTTACAGGAGAAGTCGGTCAGATCGGATTCCTCAAAACGTCGGGACGGACGACTTCAGCAATGCCTGGGTCAGTCACAGATGCCTCCTAGCGACCAGGAGACGGATAACAGACTATCGGTCCAGCAGTTTCCTGTCCATCAGCTCATCCAACCAAGTAACATTTCACAGGTGAGTAGATATAAACTATATATGAGCAGTTATCATTTATTGATAAGGACTGTCATGTGAAAAAATATCAGGTAAAGGCGACAAGTAGCAAGACATTGTGCTGGGGTAAGCTTTGTATAGCTATACGATATTATGTCAATATGGTCGTGATGTCATGAGATCAAGAAAAGTATCTTGAAACTTTATTTTACAAGTAAGAAAGGTGTCCAGCATAGTGTATAGTGTACTTGTAATATAAAGGTATGTTGATAAGATTGAAGCGATCGGTGTTTGAGCATGTCGACATAGACGTGATTTTAATTGTTTCTTTACCTCATGTCGTGGCCAACAGATGTCACAGAGCGGTGGGAATGTTCAACGTCTCCTAGCGGCGACGGCTGTCGCTGCACCACCCCAAAACGTGCCCCATGGTGTCCGGACGGACAAGCCGAGAGACAACAGGCTCCGTGACATCGTACCTGATGGTGTCCGGACGGACAACCCGAGAGACAACAGGCTCCGTGACATCGTACCTGATGGTGTCCGGACGGACAACCCGAGAGACAACAGGCTCCGTGACATCGTGCCTGATGGTGTCCGGACGGACAACCCGAGAGACAACAGGCTCCGTGACATCGTACCTGATGGTGTCCGGACGGACAACCCGAGAGACAACAGGCTCCGTGACATCGTACCTGATGGTGTCCGGACGGACAACCCGAGAGACAACAGGCTCCGTGACATCGTGCCTGATGGTGTCCGTACGGACAACCGGAGAGACAAAAGGCTCCGTGACATCGTGCCTGATGGTGTCCGGACGGACAGCCAGGCAGGATACAGCAGCGCCCACAGATACATGACGTCATCTCGTCCAGACCAGTTCCCTCCCAGTGACGTCAGACAGGTGAGTTCTATCCCGTACTCCTCATTCATGTATTCCTGATTTTTTTTCTTTCTCTTTGGTGCTTTTCAAGGTACAATAGGAGTGGTGTCATTATCTGAATCGTCATAGTAACAGCCATTTTCAGTTTTTCCAAAATATTTCTTGTGGACACCAGTGCGGTACACCCTCCAATGTGGCATTTAATGCTTTACTTGCCTAAAAAAACATAAGCCGGAGATAGGCTATTTTTAGTTGTGCTTCAGGCGCCGTTCAGGGGATAACACACTGCTTGTTACGTTTTTTATTTGAGTTTCAAAAATTGTCCCCGTTATTCCCTCCACCACCGCAGTCACGTTACAAACGGCAGCCAGGGACCACGTCAGACGTGCGTCGTCCTGCTGATGAAAACGCCCACAGACGATGGCGCGCACCCCGATTGTCAACTCAGACACCCCTGAGGTCCATGCCTATACAGGCTGTGTATACAGCGAGGGAAATTGAACAGGTCAGATAACAAACAGAACGTCGGTGGTTCATACTATGCAGTGTACTTTTCTGACAACCATTTTCTTGGTAACCATTTCTTTATATTATAGGCATTACAGACAATACCAAATTAATAAACATGTCACTATGTTTTTTAAACTTGTTCCTACACGTAGATCAGCATCCCCTATACTCCTACAAATCTCATGTGGAAAAGAACTCCGATTTCATCTATTTTGTGCAGATGGCATTCTCTTTTACACGGAAATTAACTTTTTCTCACAGGGAATTCGCTCAATAAGAAATGCCGATGCTGAAATTCCCTCCTCACACGAGCAGAGGTCGGCGGCAGTCCCTGTACCGCAGCTGTCCAATCCGCCACTACTGACGTCACTGCCCACACAACGACTGTCCAATCCGGCACTCCTGACGTCACTGCCCACACCTCGGCTGTCCAATCCGCCACTCCTGACGTCACTGCCCACACCACGGCTGTCCAATCCGCCACTCCTGACGTCACTGCCCACACCACGGCTGTCCAATCCGGCACTCCTGACGTCACTGCCCACACCACGGCTGTCCAATCCGGCACTTCTGACGTCATTGCGCAAATCCTGGCCGTCCAATCCGCCACCCCTGTCGTCACTGCCCACACCTCAGCAGGTTTTACAGGTCAGAAATGATAGATCATTATCTTTCCCTGTGTGATGTTCAACACTGTGCACTCTTTTGCATTAAATCTTACATTCCATCTTTGAACATGCCTGTGTGATGATCTTCATGTGACGAGGTCTCTAAGTAAACGATTAAACGTTGGCACCCTTTTCCCGACAGTTTATGAGGGAGCAAAGAGCCAGTATGTTTGGTGAAGCAGCCGTACGTCAGCAGTCCGGCAACGTACAACAGCAGACGTCACTACCCAGGCCTATGACGTCACCGCTCACAACACTGGGTCTTCAGGTCAGTTTGTTTTTCGTTATAACACAGCCACCATTCAGTTAACTGTACGTTTTTTCTAGCCAGCCATTCGATCGATCACATTAGCACATCTATGTACTTACGGGGTACCAAAATTGCGTGTAATACTACAATATCCGCAATATCCTCAAAATCCTAAACAAGACTTATATGAAATAGGTCTTAACCTCTGTATTGTCATGAAGTTAACTTTTGGTGCCTCTATTTGCAGAAGAAGAAGAACAACAACCAGCTGCAGGCGGGACTTAACGACAGACCGCCACCAGAGGAACCACCCATAACAGGGGCGTCAGCGTCAGCAGCGATGCCGATACAGGGCCACTCCAGTACGGGTCGTGAAGCTACTGTACGTCAGGAGTCCAGTGACGTACGACGGCAGGCGTCACTGTCCAGGCCAAAGGCGTCATCGCTCAAAACACGTCAGGTTAGGTTTTTTTGTTATAACACAGCCCCCACTCAGTTAACTGTCCTTTTATTTCTTATTGCAGCCATTCAATCGGTGAAATTAGCACATACATGTACTAAATTGGTAGCTAATTTGCTACAATATCCTCTAAATCCTAAAGTGGACTTCCACGCAATAGGTCTTAGTCTCGGTACTGCGTCATTAACTTAACTTTTGGTGCCTCTTATTTTAGAAGAAGAAGAAGAACAACAACAACCAGGCAGGTCGAAAAGACAGACCAAGGAAACCATCCGTTGCAGTGAAAGCCGGGGAAACGGGCAACTTGGGCCCAGCGACAGCATCGATGTCGATGCAGGGTCGCTCCAGTACCAGAACGGCGATGGCTGTACCATTGATGGCGCCACCGTCAGATATGAACAACAACACAATCACGGCACCAGCGACACCAGCTTTGCCGGCAGTGTTGCCAGACAGGATTCCTCTAGAAGACGCCATTAGACTGTTAGTTGGAACAGAAAGCAAAGATGACCCAAGTCCCCGCGTGGACAGTTCAATGGCAGAAACGGTAGGGTCCACCACAAGCGCTGATTCAATGAAGCGAGCTCAGAGCAGCTCAGATAACAGTACTACTACTGACAAAATGGGACAAATCAGTGACAGTAGCTCCTCGAACCTCCTGCCAACCAGCCAGCCGACTCGTCATGGTGACAAAAGGCCTAAGAAGCCTGCGCGCACCGGGACAGATACTGGTACAGGCAAACGCTTCAAGCCACAGGGCAGCCTATTGTCGATGTACAGCACTTGTGAGCCTGTCGATGTGTTTGACGCTTCGCACAACGTGAAGAAAGACGACGGCGTCGACGGCTACGAGACACCGTGGAACTTCGGCGTCACCCCTAACCTGTCCCTGAGCCGCTCAGAGGGCGGACTGTGGCACTCCTGCAAGCCGGTGAAGAGCCTGAGCAGACCGCCGCCTCTCCCTCCGTTATACCGTCCCCGTCCCCCGGGGCTGGAGCACGTCCAGGACAGCCCTCCCCCGACCAGCCCCGGCTCGCCGCGCCACCCCAGCTACCCGCTCCGCTACGGCGCCACGGGGAGAAGCAAACCGATGGGTCACTACCTGACGCCGTACCGCAGAGTTGGCGTTCTGGAGCACCCCGGCTCCCCGTTACAGTCCACCTCCACATGTCCCGACCACATGGTGGCCAGGTACCAGAACTACCTGTGGATCGAGCCGTACGACTGGACCGACTCCGGGCTATGCGACATGGTTGACGCGTCAGTCGACACGGCTGTGCCAAACAACCAGGAAGAGGGGCAACATATCGACGATGTGATGGACATTTGATAAACTGATTATAAACAAACGTACCAAACAAAATGATTTGTTAGCGCTATTTATTTTTTAGTATTACTTTTTTGGAGGGGGCAAATAATTACTCCCCGTTGATATTATTCGATGTCATTTGTCTTTTAAAAATGTCACACCACCAAATGTTATCCAAACAACATCGTCGACAAAAATGTTTGGCCGTATCATTGGGAACTAATCAAAACCCGAACTATGTTGGTTTCATTATGTAAGTGTATTATATCTTATAGGAAATTTAAAGAGAATGAATGTTAACGTAGGAATGGCTACAAACACTAACTACATGAAATGTGAGATTCAAAGTATACTACTGCTTTACGTGTAAATGTGACCTGTGATTAAAATAAAATCAGTTTTCATTATTCCAGTTGTTCGTCTTACATGACTAGTTGCCTAATTAATAATTGTAGCAGTTACGTAATATGTTCGTTAGCACATTAAAGACACGGAAAAAATACACGTAGCTCTACGACCCCATATGTCTACCTTTACGTCTACAGACAGCATTGGTGATCGGTGTCGGTCGTCACGAATATCATCAACGTAGAACTACATATATAAAGGTAGCCTGGTTACCAAACCCCAGTCCAATCTCAAGTATCTATTGTGCAGGGGTCTGGCCGGATGGGATAGGAACTCTTCTCAATTTTGCCCCTTATAGTGGGCAAAAAACTCCACCAATAGAGCAGCAGCAGGATCAGCGGGAGGTAATTACACCCTACCATGATTGGTTAAAGACCCCCAACTGTATTTTTTTAATCCATAACAGTGACCTGATTCGCTACTGTGATAGTCTGCTGACCAACTGTGGTGTGTTGTAGCTGGCTACCTGTGGTGTGAGTGTTAATCAATCCTAGGTTCTCCTCCCTCTGATCAAGGGCCTTCGAGAACCTTTCTACAGCCATTCGGCAGACCCCAACACAAAAGATATTTTTGGGGTTGGGGTATGGTATCCAGGCTACTATAAAGGCTGTGAGAAGCCAAAACGAAGCTTAATTCGCGGAAGTAGAAAACAATAGATTCCGTCAGAGACGAGAAATAATTGCGAACCTTTCACGATTTCACAATTTACCAGCCATGTCTGAAACATGTGCGGTAATTGGTCGGTTTACCAGTTTCTCAAGCCCATGTTACACCCTGCCCACCCATCCAAGCACCAATTACTGTCGTGTACATCATGATCACGTTTGTAGCGTCCTTCGTATACTTCTGGAGCGACGGCGTTTATTTTTGGGGTAAGTGCTGATTCGCAATTTTCAACATGGACTAAGGTTCTTTTCGCACTGCAAAACTCCCTTTCCCATGTTGGCTGATGTTGAGAATCGCGAAACAGCGCTAACAGACCCCCCCCCCCCCCCCCACACACACAACCCAATAAACGCCGCCGTTCCAGACGCCTGGGAAGGAGACTATGCGCTCATTAAATTTTAGAAAAAAAAGACAAGAACTGTTTTCTTTTGGTCAACATGACAAAAATTGTTGAGTTGTAGTCTAATAGTTGTACTGACTGAAATAATGACATTACTTTGGTAGCCATTAATGTAGCGTAGAAGTGAAACTAGTTGGATAGTTGTAAAAGTGGCACCAATTTGGAAGCCATGAGTGTAGCTACCAACGTTGTAAGTGATACCAATCTAGCATGCTAATGTCACTTTTACTCCTCCCGCGCACATCTTGAATACAGGAATGAATGCCTTGCCATGTTTTCATTTTGTCCCTTTGATTCTTGTTACGTACCCATCTTATTTTTTCCGCCCTTTCTCCTTATTTTTGCAGTCTACAGAGGATGTCATCCATGAATTTTACTTGCTATGGCCTAAAAACGATTTATCACGGCATGTCAAAGTATATTCGTGTTTGTTTATAGTAATAGCATCTTCCCCGGATGGGACATCGCCACCTTATTTCCGCTTGTCGGGGTCGTCTGGGGCACACTTCCGCACACTTTCCCCAGCCCATTGCTTTTTACATAGGCATCTAGTCTCAGCATGCAAACGGTGAAAGAACGACTTTTGAAAAAATGCCATTCATAATGTATTATACTAGGTTACTGAAAAACGCATTTTACACAATTACTACGTATTATGTATTCAAATCAGATTCACTATACTTATAAGTTCTGTCCTATTAAAAGATACAACATTTCCCTCTAGTATTCATGTACAAGTCTGGCCAATAGTCTGTATTTTTTAGCCCTGGGCCGTCATCACAGTCCCAGTATCATGTTGATAGCAACACGACCACACGGGAACAGTAAGTGGGCCATTGGCAGGATTATAGATCACTACTTCAAGCAGTTGATAGCTCTCACCGTGACGTCCCTATCATTGTGAGGAAGCGACAACGGTCACATTATAAGACTCACAAACTATTCCTTGACTTTAGACTTACCTTCTATAGCATCTGTAGTCCCAAGCCCACCAAAGAACGCCACCAAGACAGAAAAGAGAAGAAGCGCGACGGGCATTTTTTGCTACAGCGCCTCCTCAATGTACGTCTTTGTTCAAAACAGCCTCAGTCTCAACTGTGGTAGACCCGCGATAAGGAAGTAGAAGTAATACGGCAGGCATTTGGCGATGTGCCACGGCCCGGTATCTTTTGTTCAAGCCACGGTATAAGTAAACTTTATGGATAGCGTCAGCACGCGCATTGATGTTCGGCAGATTTTGAAGATTAACAAAATCAAGAAATTTGTTCCTCGCTGTCGTATAGTCAACATGACAAGCCGTAAAATGCCCCAAAAAATGTCGTGTGCATGTGATAACGTTGATTGTATTTGTAGAAGCGATAGTAGTCGTGTGAGTTTAGAAGTGAAACTAGAATTTGATAATAATTGTAGAAGCGACACAAGTGTGGCAGCCTTGAGTATAGTTGCCAACTTCATAAGTGATGCACAAGTACCACTTCGTGCACATTTTAAATATAGCCTAGGAATAGAGGGCTTAGGTATCATGTTTTGTCGCCTCAATCATTGTTACAACGTTTATAGTCTTTATTTTTACAATGTAAGAATTTTGTTTTTACCCATCGTGTTTTCCTTCCATTCTTGCATTTGGTTTTTAGTCTGCAAGGGATGCCATCCACAGGATTTACCTGCAGTGGCCTTACCATCCAAAGAAATTCGGGCTGACGCGTCCTTATTACCTGACATATACCGACAAGGAAGTAAAGACTAACGCTGATTCAGTACATGGAGATGTGCCAAGGATCCGTGACATTATGTCCTCCTACTTATCTGTGGGACGCAGGGGATGAGGAAGTCAAACTGGCGCCTAAACAACACACGGTCATGTGCCACACACGGCCCTTCCTTGTTGAATGTTACTACTAGAAGGAATGCAAGCAGCAAGGGAAAAGAGAATCTGTATCAGTGCCACTCAGCAGAGTTAAACCGCTGTTTTTACCTGCATGTATGCAGGTATGGTTTTGATGCTGGTGGAAACTTTTCGGTAGCCGGGGATGTAGGGCGCTGTATCTCGTGAACGGATGGTGCGAGCACAACGATTTTTGGTACGTGGGTTGGGGGTGGTAGCCTGACACTCAGGTGTGATTTTGGGCCTCCTGGCGCTTGACCTTGACATTGAAGGTGGCATTTTTGGTGTTTTGGGGGCACTTTTGGCGCTGTGTGTCCGGAACGATACGCGCGATTGCGACGATTTTTGGTGCATGGGTGGGGGGTTGTTGCCTGTTGCCTAGGATTGACTTTGGGCCTTGTCGCGTTTGAACTTGACCCGGCAGGTCGAATTTTGTGTCCGGGAGGGGTGTTTCCGGAGTTATATCTTCTGAACGGCTGGTGCTGGCGCGATGATATTTGGCACATGTGTCGGCGGTGGCTGAATAATGCTCAATTTTGATTTTGGCGCCCTTGGTACTTGAACTTGACATTTTAGGTTACCTTTTGTGCGGGCACGGGGCGTGCGCTGTATCTCCGGAACGCAAGGTGCCATTGTGTTGCCATTTGGTACGTGAGTTGTTTGTGGTGTCCTGGTGGTCAGGTTTGATTTTGGGCCTCCTAGTGCTTGAACTTGATACTGTATAGGTTGAACCTGTTTTAGTGTGGTTGGGGCATCCTCCCAATATCTGCTTGGTTTTAAAAACAGATTATGGTTGGGTGTAGAACCATCATCTGGCCTGGGCCACCTTCAATGTATCAGGTTACTTAGTGGCACTGACAGTTTGCCAGATGACGGGAGTGTGCCAGATTATATATCTGTTGGTCAGGTATAATTGGAGTTTGCTTATTACCCTTTGTGGTGTCTCTAGAGCTGTATAGTACTGAGTTTTAAGTTCCGGTACAAGTTCCTTTACCCTGTTGGCAATCATGGTTGAACTTGAACTTAAACAGAAGAAGATGCAATTTTCTAATGTGGAGGAGAACTGTATAGAGTGTGGGCATAAGAGAAAGGTATGTGTATGATTTGTCCTGTGTTTCTTTTTGTTTCTTTGGTAATGCCATTTCCATACTGTATACAGGTAATTTGTTGTTTTGGGCTAGTCATATTCGCTTGGTTTTTGGGCCTGCTTAATCTATGGTACAGGCAGGGTTAAGTGGTGGAGGCTTAGCTTTGTTCTGTTTTGAATTCAGTATCGTTTGTTGCATTTTGTCGCGGCAAATATATGATGAAATTCCCCTTCTAAGCAACTGCTCATTGGTTTGCGGGGATGTTTGCTGGGTGTTTGCTCTGACTACAACAGCTTCTGAACTTTTCAAAGCTTCCATTGCCAGCAGCTTGCCATCTATAAATGGGATTGACAAGGACATTTTTCATAGTAAATTGTGCTGTTAAATTTGGCTTAGATACTACAGGAGATTTAGGTTTGGGTTGGATGGATTGAATGAAAATATCATACCACCCTGGGGACTAACTGTTGCTGCTGCATGGGGGCTACCACTATTCATATTGTCTAATGTCTATCAAATCAACTACAGATAAAAGTATCATTGGTCAAATTATGCGAGTAACATTCCGATGTCAAGTGAATAACACCCCAGAAATAAATCTTTAATGAATATCATTGGAAGAACACAAACCAAGGAGACTTAGCAGCTGCATTAGGTCAGTACATTGAAATAGGAAGATATTAGTATATCATGTGACAGAGTAACTACATGTGCATGGGCCATCTGAGACAAAAAAAGGTAGCGTCTCAACAACTTCAAAGTACTGTGGTTGGTTACATACTTAAGAAATCCAAAATAAGTAATGTTCATCCATGTCCAAACTTACAAATTCAGAAAATGGAATTTCAGAGTCAGACTTTTGCATGGTGCACAACCAACACGGTAAAAAGCTCATTTTTCCAACCACGTACCACAGACAAAAAGGCAAAAATACACAATAGGTCTACAGAAACCCAATACATTTCATGCAGGCCTGAGGTCTACGAACTCTTGTTTAATTTGTTTTGGGCTTGTTTGCCAGTCTGTGTGTTTGTCTGTGAGTAAGCGTGCAATACGCAAGGAGTCGAGGTTGGGGTTAAGAGCCTCTTTCATATGATAATGAATTGTTATGATATTTGGTATAATATGAGTTGTTGTTGCTTTCTGCAGCAAAAGTCTTCCGGTTCTAAGTTGTATCTTTTATTCTGGACATGGTGGGCTGTGGATTTCGGTCACAGATGTCTTTTGATGTACTGAGGAAGAAGTGGTGTAGGTTTGAGCCCCTACCATTTTACTCTGGTACTACAGGGACTTTTGAATTTAAAAAATCAAAGGGAAGAAAAACAAATTTCCATGATATTCAGTACACCGGCAGCTTAGATAAAAGATGTCCATGGTGAGATAAATTTGCTTGAGGAGCTAAATTACAGGAGCAATTGATTTTCAAAGTTAACGAGGAAAGTAATACGTTGAATTCCCTGACAGGACTTTCCAACTTGACATATGCAACTGAGAAAAAGAAGAACATCAATAAAGATAAATCATACAGATCAAGACATCATTTTCAATGAGAAATGCTATAATGCCATGATACTTGGAATCAAACTAAAGGTTATCATCGTTAGATATCAACCATGCGAACCAGCGGTTCAATTGCCTAATTTCTGAGAAAATGTCACAATAGCCTTCCTTGCCAAGATACAACTTTCGTACTTTGAACGTGTACACGTCAACACAATTCAGGCTATTGCCTGCAAAGTGGTGCTATCAGTAAAGTTCAAGTTGAACCAGTTGTGTTTTTTGGATAAAATAGATCGTTGACAGATATGGTTTACGCAAATGAGGACCTTCTGTACACAATTGATGGGAAACTTTATGATATGTCAACATCCTCAACTTGCAGCAGAAGTAGACCTACCATACGAGGAATGTGACAAGCTGGTCTCTAGCGGCTGTTTTAAAAGGTCGGCCATATTTAAGATCGACAGAGGGTTGCGCATATTTTTCACCTGAAAACCGTCCCTGTCACTTATAAGCCATACTTTGTACCTTGTACAATTGTTGTACAATAAAGTTATTATTATAAGCGAGGCTCAGGCGATTGCCGCAGAATCGTCGTCCGATCGATTTTCACCAAAGGTGACAGGGGTATAAGACGAACACTAGCAGCATCTTGCCATTCGTCTATGGCGTATGTTGTGATCGGTCTTGTGGACATAACTAGTTAAAGTGCAACCAAGAACAAACAAAATACAGTTGTTGTTACGGCGCTGCGCTCAGGTTGGCTGGAAACGTGTTGACACAAAAGGTTCATTTGAGCTCACCGCATGACGTATTGTTCCCGTGACTCATAATCAGGTTTATTAGGTGTTCAGACGGAGACAAACGTACTTTAGTAAAACACACCGCCATGGGCACCTCGGTGGCATTCCTGTTCTTCACGTTTGCAATCCTATCGACTGGAGTGTCGTCACAGTATGCATACCAAACAAGTAAGTGATCCCAGCAGGTGTAAGTGTAGTATAACGTTACATTGTTATTAAGAATGCTGGAGTAACATACATGGTGATTTGCAACTTTCACTTCCTGACGTTAACCACGTTTCCATCTGTTGATTTCAGATATGTAATAGGAAATTTCCAAGCCACGTCTATTTCCTCTATCTCCATGGAAGTCATATTCTGGAAGTCGTATCAGTATCGCCTATTAGTGTCTATTCGGAAAATAGGACCAGGCTTTAACCGTTCGAAAAATAGGACCAGGCAGCTAAATTGGGATAAACTATGATAACATAGTCAATGTTAAGAACAATTTTGTACATCTTAAAATCACTCATTTGAGAACACTACTAACCCCCCCCCCCCCATACGACTTATCTGCCAATGACTTCGCCCTCCCCCTCCATCCACTACACACACAGCCCTGCGAAGACATCAGAAATAGGAAGTTACGTGAGTCAATACTGCGATATGCCTATATCCCGCAATGCCATATGATTTATACTTCTGTATTCTGGCCTTGCCTACTCGTTTGCTCTTTTATACCTTTGTTTGTTCACCAGTGACAAGGGTGCGCCCATATAGGGCTGTAAATGATTAAACCGCTAACAGTTGCACTTGTTGTCTACAGTTGGTATGTACGGTAACGACGGCCGAGTGCTGACCCTGGAAGATGCTGGGTACATCAGCTGGACACAGTATGGCTACCAATACGACGATGACCAAGACTTCCGGGTTCACTTTCAAGCTCCAGTTGGAAAGAGGATCCTCCTGAAGTTTTACGATATCGACATTGAAAGTAGTGACAGCTGTCAGTACGATCGCTTGGAGATCTGCGAGGGACAGGTTGACAGTTGCGTTTACCCCAGGTAATATGACAAGAATAGTGCAATGGTAGATAACGGTTTTGTATGTGTAGGTGTGTGTTAGCTCTGAAAAGGGAAGTGATTGTGTTATAATGCAGAGAGATCGGAGTTTATGAAGGTTACACGGACTGAACATTGTGTCAGCTTTCCCTTCCTCCTGGCACTTAGCGTTAACGAAAAAGTGACATTTGTTGCTATTACACATGTACTTCCATCCTTTTCCTACTTGGCTCTACACAATGGACGATAAGGTAAAGTTCTGCTATTTACCTGAAACAGTGTTAACTACTACTTTATGCCTGTTTAGGAGTAGGGTGATCTGTTGAAAGTAAAGTTATTGTTCCTCTTTTTCTCTCCAGAATTGTTTGTGGCACGTCCGGAGCGGACTTCGTATCTGAGAGCAACGTCATCGCCATACGGTTCAAGTCTGACTCCAGCGATGAGGGGCACTTCAAACTCATGTATACAGTCTTCAGTTACGCTTCACTTGGTGAGGTTACAACGCTCTGTGTTAGTGTGATGTGAAACAGCTAACGAAAGTTGGCCTTAGCTTTATCCGCGGGGTATATATATATATATATTCGTTATTTCGCTATATCCGTTGTTTTAAAAAAGTGGTATTTAGGGATTTCAAGTCGACGGACTTTGTTTTGAAGTTGTCACATTTTGAAAATCGCAATTGAAAACCACCGTCCATCGATTTTATATCCTTCAATGCCATGTTTTTTTTTAAAACAACGGATATAACAACCCTGAGAATAATGGTGAACTGGCTTTACATCTCTTGTTGAGAAAGATAGTAGCTTCAAACAAAATGACAAAATGTATACCCTTTGCTATAATTACACATTGCAGTCACTCGTTACAATTACAAATACATGTAGTACAAAGGAACACATAGAAGAACACACAAAGCAATATTTCATTTCATTACGTCACAAATCAAAGTTGTTGAAAAGTTATGAAGTATTCAGACGTCAACCGGTGTTGTTAAACCCTACCTAATGGAAGAGCATGTTTTTGTATTGATACAAGACAGTGGTGATGTACTCTAGCAAAGCTAATTTCATCATCACCACTGGGACAAAGATAGACAATAGACAAAGAACAAAACAATATGAGATAAAATGAACTAAAGTACAGCAGTGGGACGACGTGATCAAATAAGTATATATATACATACATACATATACAAATACATATACATATATGTATACATATATGAACATAAGAGTATGTTTTATGTACATCACAGGATCCACGTGCTCTACTGGCGAGTGCATGTGCTCCAATGGCAGGTGCATCAACGCGATGTTGCAGGGGGACGGAGTGAACAACTGCGGCAGCGACCAGGTCAGCGATGCCAGCATTTGTTATGACGCAGGCTACATCTATACCCCGCAGACAACCGTCATGCCAATGTTTCCTTCAGATTACACCAACTGTAAGTTTATCTTTGAATACTTTTTGTATGATGATATACTGCTGATACTCACAGTATTTGTAGTCCATTGCATCTCTGGTTGCTAAGGTTTGCTATAACATAATGCCCTAGAAATGCTGCGAAACTGCAGAAGTTCGGTTTGAACTATATCGAGCGAAGTCAAAAGACGTCTGCTAAAACAGCATGGTATTGCTCGCTCACACAATGATCGAGTTTGATCGCTGAACAACAAGATATTACCAAGCAAAGGCTTCAAACTGACTAACGATGTCCACTCCACAGTTTACATGTCGGAGCACTGCGGGGGTTCCGTGTATTTAGGCTACTCTGGCTACATCCAGTGGGATCACCATGGTTATAACTGGGACAGTCAGAGCTGCTGGGTCAACTTCCACCCTCCCCCTGGGTTGCAGGTGTTGCTGCAGTTCGTGGACGTTGACATGGAAGGCAACGATCGGTCTTGCCCTTTCGACAGACTTCTTGTTTTCTCTCGGTAATTATACGAGTTCCCTAGCTAACATTGCCCATGGTCATCTGTCTTCAGGCAGATACTCTATGGATTCAGCCAAAAAGCAACACAAAACACAAAGCGATTTTACAGCTTTTTTATTAGGCCACCGACAAAAACAAACTGAAGAAATATGGCAGACTAGAAATGACATATTTCTGAAATACATACCATATATCCACAGTAGTACCATGTTGTTTTATTCTCTCAGCCCAGTCATGTACGGCAACGCATCGACGGTTGAAGCGGACACTACGATCTGCGATGACGATGACGTCAGCTCCTATACCGGCACGTCGTTCGGGATGATGCTACAAACTGACAGCTCTGTATCCGGATCCTACAAGATTCTGTACACAGTGTTCCGAGGTGAGGAGCAGGGGTCATAGCATTAATGTCAGCAATATCGGTGTGAGAACAATATGGCAGAAAGAAATAACGAAAGTTTATACGTCGATGAAGGTTAGACATCCAGGTAATCAATAAAATACGCCCAAAAGCAGTTACTCAAGCAACTGGATATGATTTTGGAAATGGTCAGACGTTTCAGTCAAACAACCGTCCGGATGGTTGTCTGAAACGTCTGCTCCTTTCCAAAATCATATCCAGTTGCTTGAGTAACTGCCTTTTGCGCTGCGAAAGTTTATGTTCATCTCCAGCGCTTATCAAGACAAATAACCATATCGTAGTGTATGATTACAAATACTATGCTAATCAACTACAACTAGTGACAAAATGTAACAGAGGAGGAAACGTGGGTAATTAAAACACATTTGTTGAACAAAACACACCGAGAGGTTAATCTGGAAAGTCTGTTCTCCTTGATGCTAATGTTCAACGTTTACAATGCATTCGAGTTTTCCATGGGCTAGTTTTTCAGGCAGACCACATCGGACTAGTCGACTCGAAGCGAGAACAAGCAGCCAGTACCCCACCGACCCCCCTCCAGTGTTATCTTCCTGAAAGATACGACAAACCGAAATAGTTAGAATATAATTACTCACTTACCTACTCACTTACCTACTACTAGGCCACGAACTAGCTGCCTCTATCTCCGGCGGTCCTGGGCCATTTCCTCCAGCTGTCCCCATGTGTAGCCAGACGCCCTCACATTCGCCTCCAGGCTGCGTCTCCAGGTGTTTCAGGTCTTCCCCTCTTGCGCTTTCCTGGGGGGTTCCATGTGAAGGCTTCCGTCACCTAGAATATAATGCGGTAGAATATAATGTCTCTTTTTGCTCTTCACAGCGAGTTACTACTGTAACAGTGATGAGTTCCAGTGTGCCGGACCCCATTTGTGCATGTCCAGTAGTGTACGGTGCGACACCCATGACAACTGTGGGGACAACAGTGACGAGTACTTGTGTCCATCATACGGTATTTATATTCTTTTTCAACGACAAAATAGACTTGTGTGACCATTACTTTCATTGTTGCAATTTGATTAAAATTTTTAAAAAGAATGGCATAAAACAACAAAACCCAACACAACACAACACAACAAGAAATCATTGATTGTCAATGAAATTCGTCGAGCATTCGTCAAATCTTTGGTGTCGGTCAGCGGTTGCAGCCTCAAGCGGAGACGGTTTAAGCTTTGTCAGCAACTCATGTACTTACAATGGTCACTCGTCTCGAAATATTTCATTATGACAACTTGGTGTCGATAGCGTTAAATCAGTAGTGTTAGCTTCTTCTAAACTCTACCGTCATCATGAGACATTGAGTATTGGGGTGTCAAGTCATGGTTGTCCTTCATTTATTATTGTAAATAGGAGCAGATTTTGAATGAACTTACATAACCAAGTACAATTGGTAGTGCTAAATTGATAGCCCTCATTATTTTGTCGTTTAATTTCCTCCTCCAGAGGTGTCATCATCATCTTCCTTCGCAAGCACTGGGGTCATCATAGGCGCCGTTGTGGGGGCGTTAGCGGTGCTGTTTCTCGTGGCAGCGCTAGTGGGCGTCATCTGTCACTGCAGCAAACGACAGGTACGTTTTATAATGATATTTGTCCTTCCAACTTGTTGCTCTGATGATGCAGCATGAGGTATTCATAGACATGTTCGTTTGGTAAAAAATGGTTCATGAAATTTGATGACGAATTCAAATTATTATTTACAACAATCGCATTCTCCGTGACATAAGCCACATCTTGTTTTACTTGGTACGTTTTAAAATCCCATTATTCCTTCCTCCTCGTTCCTTTGATGGTGCAACTAGAAGTGACCATAGACATGTTCGTTTGATATAAAGGATTTTGAGATGACCTTGATGGAAGCCTTGAGGGATTATTCAGCGCTGACTAAAGGACCGATGATGATGCTCAATTGTATTTCAACGGTCTTGTTTCTGTCAACTCCTCCACTTTAGGATCATGTATAATGTTTTATTCTTATCTGGCCTGGCGTGTCCTAGCTCTTACGTGGGGGTGCTTTTTGAAGTTGGAATAAATCTTGAAATTTGGTTATTGAAGCGTTTTAAAACTATTACATCAACACTAACCTGTACTTATTTTGTTTTTAGGCAAGAGCTCCAGCAGCAGCCAGATCCCCTGGCCCTACCGGTACCCCACTCTACCCTACCGGCCAGCAGGCTCCCTACCCTACCGGCGCCCCTCCATACCCTAACACTGCCTCTCCTTACCCTGTTGCCGACGCCCCTCCCTACCCAACCGCTGCCCCCGGCAACAACTACACATACCCTACAGTCTTCATCAACCAGGGCACCGCAAACACTGCTGCGTTTGTGATCCAAGGAGTTGCTATCTCAGGATACGAACCCCCTCCCGCTTACTCATACCCCCCTCCCGGCTTCTCGTCTCCCCCAACGGCAGCAAACGGCCAGAACAACCAGCAAGAGGCCGTGCAGATGGCAGCAATGGATACTTCTAAATAAGTCCTCTTTTCTGTTGATATTGTAGAGGTCCACAGAGCTTATTACTAACATAGCGATAGTTTGCCAGTGATAAATTGATTAAAACAGTAATGTTTATATTAATGTTTATAGGACAACTATTGCATGATTCAGATTTACTTTCCATGACACTGTAAATATGTACCTACGCTAACAAATCTGATACAAAACCATTTGTGATACACAAATGTATGTAGTAAAGCCGAAGGACGAAATCATCGGTATCAAGACCAGGTATCAGTTTTAATCAGACTTCCGCTCTGTAAACCGGAATACTTTATGACATGCGTATGAACGCTACATTTGTCATCATTTATTGTTTCAAATGAAATTAATATTGATACAGACTTGCTTTGCTCAAATGTGTAAATCCCAATAAAACGTGGCTATGTCAACACTCATTCATCGTCATATCACCACTGTGACATCAACTCAGCCTTCATGCTCTGACTGTAGTGATATGAAGTTGTGTTCTCAATAAAAGCATTGCTACCACTACTTTATGTCTGACCAGAATTTTTGCAGCTTAAACCTAAATGTCAACGTCCACGACTAAAACATTCCCCAGCAAAAGTCTCATCATATCAAATCACATCGTGTCAAATCATCAGAACAACTCAAGTTTAATGATAACTGGACAAAAACACGCAAAGAAAACACAGCCAGAATTGCAGGTGTACTCCGATTTGCAAATCTCCTTATAATGTTTCTCAATATCATTGAAATTCGTTTATTGTGTGTGAAAATAATATGCATAACCACAATGAAGTTATAGTATTATAGGCATGAAAACAAAAATTATGATGTTTCTTAATTGCTTATGGTTAGTGTATTGCGACTCCAGCTACAATGCATTTACTCGAGAAGACATGAAAAACGCAATATACAAAACATCATGATACAATACAAATAAGGCTGATCACTCAAATCCGAGCCCAAAGATATCCTAAAGCTTTTACCTTTCCTGGAAACCTCGATATTAAAAAGAAAACGTTCAATATATTCGATTAGAAACGTTTGTTACAATGATTTCTAAAACTGAACTAGTAATTATGTTTCGTTTAGAGTGTTTCGTTTACTTGGGTGAAACTGGACAAGATCGTTAACCTGCAATCGACCGCGTTACTCAGGCTCAAAGATCAGCCACTGGTACAAACAACATAAGGTCATGCGCCACACACGGCCCTTTCTTGTTGAATGTTATCACCAGAAGGAATGAAAGGGAAAAGAGAACCTGCATCGGTGCCATTCAACTGAGGTAACGTTATACCGTTGTATTTTAACGGTTTCTGAAATGAATGTCTTGTTTTCGGGCTTCTTTGCCTGTCGTGTGTCCGTGAGTAAGCTTGCAAGACGCAAGGAGTCGAGGTTGGAGTTAAGAGCCTCTTAATCATGAATTGTGATGATATTTGGTACATGAGTTGGTGTTGGTTACTGCAGCAAATGTCTAACGGTTCTAAGTTGTATATTTTATCCTGGACACGGTGGGTTGTTGATGTTCGGTCACAGATGTCTTTTGAAGGAAGAAGTGATGTAGGTTTGGGCCCATGCCCAAAGGTTATCATCATTAGATAACACACTGCACGAATTTAACCATGCGAACCAGAGGTTCATATGCCTACTTTATGAGAAGAAGTTACAATAGCCTTCCTTGCGAAGATTATAACCTTTAATGTTTACACGCCAACACAATTCAGGCTGTTGCCTGAAGAGTGGTGCTATGATAAAGTTAGAGTTGAGCCACTTGTGTTATTTGGATAGAGAAGATCGTTGACTGATATGGTTTACGGAGATAGGGACGTCCTAGAACCTGTACACAATTGATGATGGCAAACTTGATAACATGTCAATAATCATATGGTTAAAATCCTCAACTTGCAGCAGAAAGACCTACCCTACCAGAAATGTGACAAGGCTTTTCCTTCACAACTGTTTTAAGACGAACACTAGTAGCATCTTGCCCTTCGTTTTTGGCATGTGTTGTGACCGGTGTTGTGGACATAACTAGTTAAAGTGTAACCAAGAACAAACAAAATAAGGCTGTTGCTGCCATGCTGCGCTCAGGTTGGTGGAGAGCGTGTTTACCCAAAAGGTTCATTTGAGGTCACCGCATGACGTAGCTTTCCCCGTGACTCATGATCAGGTTCAGAAGGTGTTCAGACGGAGACTAACGTACTTCAGTAAAACACACCGCCATGGACACTTGGGTGGCATCTCTGTTCTTCATATTTGCAATCCTGTCGACTGGAGTGTCCTCTCAGTATGTCTACCAAACAAGTGAGTGATCCCAGCAGGTGTAAGTCTAGTATAACGTTACGTTGTTATCAAGAATGCTGGAGCAACATACATGGTGATTTGCAACTTTCACTTCCTGATCTTAACCACGTTTCTGTTGATTTCGGATATGTAATAGGAAATTTCCAAGCCATGTCTATTTCCTCTATCTCCGTAGAAATCGTATTCAGTTTCGCCTATTTTTCGAACGGATAGTATCCGATGGATGGGACTAGGTAAGGTGAAGTGAGTATCCGTTCGAAAAATAGGACCAGGTTTTATCCGTTCGAAAAATATATTATAGGACCAGGTAGCTAAATTGGGATGGATACCAGGCTAGAAATGCTCCACTGTGTTACATTCCTGTTAATAATAACATCACAAATCTTAAGAACAATTCTGTACATCTTAAAATCACTCACTTGAGAACAAGAAGGAAGTTGGTGACGATAGTGTCACTGCTATTTCTCCGACCCCCCACCACGACCTATCAGCCAATGATTTCGCCCTCCCTCCCCCTCCACCATACACACACTTCTAGCCCTGCGACCTTCCTTCCAGAAAATGAAGACATCAGAAACAGAAAGTTACGTGAGTTAACACTACGATGTGTCCATATCCTGTGCTGTTATATGATTTATATTACTGTACTCTGTTGTTCAATGCCTGCTCGCTGGTTCTTTTATGCATTTTGTTTGATCGCGGCCCCAGCAGTCATGCGCCGAAAGAGCTGTAAATGATTAAACCGCTCACAGTTGCACTTGTCGTCTACAGTTGGCATGTACGGTAACGATGACCAGTTGCTGACCCTTGAAGATGCTGGCTACATCAGCTGGACACAGTATAACTACCGATACGACGATGACCAAGACTTCCGGGTTCACTTTCAAGCTCCAGTTGGAAAGAAGATTCTCCTGAAGTTTTACGATATCAACATTGAAAGAGGTGACAATTGTCAGTTCGACCGCTTGGAGATCTGCGAGGGACAGGTTGACAGTTGCGTTTTCCCCAGGTAATATGACAAGAATAGTGCAATGGTAAACGCTTTTGTGCGTGTAGGTGTGGGTTAGCTCTGAAAACAGGAAGTGATTGAGTTATAATGCAGAGTATTAATGGAGGTTGCAGGGACTGTTGTGTCAGCTTTGTTCAGCTGTATTCCCTTCTTTCTGGCACTTAGCGTTAACAAAAAAAGTTACATTTGTTGCTATTACACATGTAATTCCATCATTTTCCCACTTGGCTCTACACAATGAGCTTAAGCTCTACTACCTACCTGAAACAGTGTTAACTACTACTTTATGCCTGTTTAGGAGTAGGGTGATCTGTTGAAAGTAAAGTTATTGTTCCTCTTTTTTTTCAAGAATTGTTTGTGGCACGTCCGGAGCTGACTTCGTATCTGAGAGCAACGTCATCACCATACGGTTCAAATCTGACTCCAGCGTTGAGGGGCACTTCAAACTCATGTACACAGTCTTCAGTTACCCTTCACTTGGTGAGGTTACAACGCTCTGTGTTAGTGTGATGTGAAATAGCTTACGTAAGTTTGCCTTTATCCGTGGGGTAACCTATATGCGTTGTTTTAAAAAACATGGTATTTAGGGATTTCAAGTAGACGGACTTTGTTTTCAAGTTGTAAAATTCTGAAAATCTTAATTTAAAACCACTGTCCGTCGACTTGAGGTCATCACAATGCCATGTATTTGTAAAACAACGTAAATAGGTTACCCCGTGGATAAACGTAAACTGGCGTTGCATCTCTTGTTGAGAAAGTTAGCAGCTCTCCAAAAAAATAACAAAATGTATACCCTTTGCTATAATCAAATATTGCAGTCACTCGTTACAATTACAAAAACATGTAGTACAAAGGAACACATAGAAGAACACAAAAAGCAATGATTGCTAGAATACAACTTCATTTCATTACGAGGGGCATTCAATAAGTAATGGCGCTGACCCACTTCCAGTTGTCTGATCTAGATGAGATTTTGCATGTGTAATGAGTCATATCTCTATGGGTTATGTTGCAAAAAACAGCTCTGAACTAATTGTGGTTACTGATTTACTGGTGTTTGAACTGAGTCAGGTGTGAAATGGACCAGGTGTGAAATGGAGCAAGTTGAGTGTCGCGCAGTGATCCGGTTTTTGTATTTGAAAGGACGCACACCAAAGGGACTTTTGATGAAATGAAAAAAACTTATGGTGATGATGCCCCATCATATGACCTTGTAAAACGCTGGCATCCTGAATTCAAACAAGGTCGGAAGTCTGTGGAAACAGCTCCCAGACCTGGTCGTCCCTCTTCTGCCATTGATGAGGCATCTGTCGGAGGACCAACCTGGGATGTCCTACAAGAACGGTGTCCAGAGCTACATCAAATGATGGGAGATATGCAAAACTCTGGGTGGTTCCTATGAAGAGAAAGACTAATAACTGTGCCAAGTTTCATTAATCTCCTGCTATGGGAAATGGGTCAGGGACATTACTTATTGAATGCCCCTCGTACGTCACAAATCAAAGTTGTTGAAAAGTTATGAAGTATTCAGACGTCAACTGGTGTTGTTAAACCCTATAGCCTACCTAATGGAAGAGTATGTTTATATTGATACAAGACAGTGGTGATGTACTCTAGCAAAGCTAGTTTCATCATCACCACTGGGACATTTAAAAATAGAATAGACTAAGAATAAAACAATGTGAGATAAAATGAAATAAAGTACAGCAGTGGGGCGAGGTGATCAAATAAGTATATATATACATACATACATATACAAATACATATACATATATGTATACATATATGAACATAAGAGTATGTTTTATGTACATCACAGGATCCACGTGCTCTGTTGGCGAGTGCATGTGCTCCAATGGCCGGTGCATCAACGCGATGTTGCAGGGGGACGGAGTGAACAACTGCGGCAGCGACCAGGTCAGCGATGCCAGCATTTGTTATCACGCAGGCTACATCTATACCCCGCAGACAACCGTCATGCCAATGTTTCCTACAGATTACAGCAACTGTAAGTTTATCTTTGAATACTTTTTGTATGATGGTATACTGCTGATACTCAAAGTATTTGTAGTCCATTGCATCTCTGGTTGCTAAGGTTGCTATAACATAATGCCCTAGAAATGCTGCGAAACTGCAGAAGTTCGGTTTGAAATATATCGAGCGAAGTCAAAAGACGTCTGCTAAAACAGCATGGTATTGCTCGCTCACACAATGATCGAGTTTGATCGCTGAACAACAAGATATTACCAAGCAAAGGCTTCAAACTGACTAACGATGTCCACCCCGCAGTTTACATGTCGGAGCACTGCGGGGGTTCCGTGTATTTAGGCTACTCTGGCTACATCCAGTGGGATCGCCATGGTTATAACTGGAACAGTCAGAGCTGCTGGGTCAACTTCCACCCTCCCCCCGGGCTGAAGGTGTTGCTGCAGTTCGTGGACGTTGACATGGAAGGCAACTATCCATCCTGCTCTTTCGACAGCCTTCGTGTTTTCTCCCGGTAAGTGAACGTACGATTTTATCATAGCCCGGCAATAGCTACCTTTGTCGATGATCAACTGTCTTCAGTCATTTATATGTATTCACCATTCAGACAGATACTCATAACGAGTCATAGGAATTCAACCCAAAAGAAACACAGAACACAACATTGAGCAAATGTACTTACCGCTTACCGGTCCCTTGACCGGTGGTGGTCGTGGGGGCACTTTGCAGCTGAGCACACCTCCCTCCATCTCTCCCTGTCGTGAGCCAGTGCTTGGGTGCTGGCAAGGGGCATTCCTGTCCAGACTTCTTTCTCTGTCTGCCTCGTCTTCTTTTCCCTTTAACTGTTCCTTGCAGGATGACCTTAGAGAGGCCTTGAGCAAATATGGCAAGTACTTGTAATTAGTAAAGACTAGAAATGACATACTTCTGACATACATTTTACAAAGTAGTACCATGATATTGTTTGATCATTATCTCAGCCCACTCGCCTACGGCAACGCCACGACGGCTAACGCGGACACTAAGATCTGTGATGACGATGACGTCAGCCCCTATATCGGCACGTCGTTCGGACTAATGCTACAGACTGACAGCACTGTATCCGGATCCTACAAGATTCTGTACACAGTGTTCCGGGGTGAGGAGCATGTGTGTGTGATAAGCCTTTTAGGTCGGTAGCATTTATGTCAGCAAAATCGGTGGAAGGACAATATGTCAGAAAGAAATAGCGAACGTTTATACGTCGATGAAGGAACCTTCCGGAGGGTTGTCTGAAATGTCTGACCGTTTCCAAAATCAGACCCACTTGCGTAGCGAAAGTATGTTCAGCTCCAGTGCTTATTAAGACAATTAACCATTTCCAAGCAGAGGTTGGTGCAAAAAATCGTGACCTTTTCCTTTCTGGTCAGATGAAAGGAAAAGGTCACGATTTTTTTCACCAACCTCTTCTTGGAGAGTAGTGTATAATTACGACTACGACTGGTGACAAAATGCAACAGAAGAGGAAATGTTAAAACACCTTTGTTGAAAAAAAAACACATCAAGAGGTTGATATGGAAAGCCTGTTCTCCTTGATGCTAATGTTCAACGTTTACAATGCATTAATGAGTTTTCCATGAGGTTAGTTTTTTTTTCCGGCAGACCACATCGGGCTTTAAGCGAAAACAAGCAGCCAGTGCCCGGCCGACTCCCTTCCTGTGCCCTCTTCCTGAAAGATACGTCAAACCAACAGCATCTAGATGTAATGAGGTAAAATATAATGTCTCTTTTTGTTCTTCACAGCCAGTTACTACTGTAACAGTGATGAGTTCCGCTGTGCCGGACGCCAGGTGTGCATGTCCAGTAGTGTGCGGTGCGACACCCACGCCAACTGTGAGGACAACAGTGACGAGTACTTGTGTCCATCATACGGTATTTATATTCTTTTTCAACGACAAAATAGACTTGTGTGACCATTACTTTCATTGTTGCAATTTGATTCAAAATTTAAAAAAGAATGGCATAAAACAACAAAACCCAACACAACACAACACAACACAACAAGAAATCATTGATTGTCAATGAAATTCGTCGAGCATTCGTCAAATCTTTGGTGTCGGTCAGCGCGGTTGCAGCCTCAAGCAAGCGGAAATGGGTTAAGCTTTGTCAACAACTCATGTACTTACAATGGTGACTCGTCTCGAAATGTTTCGTAGTTTACCGTGACAACTTGGTGTCGATAGCGTTGAATCAGTAGAGTTAGCTTCTTCTAAACTCTACCGTCATCATGGGACATTGAGTATTGGGATGTCAAGTCATGGTTGTCCTTCATTTATTATTGTAAAGAGGAGCAGATTTTGAATGAACTTATATAACCAAGTACAGTTGGTAGTGCTAAATTGATAGCCCTCATTATTTTGTCGTTTAATTTTTTGTAGCGCCTCCTCCAGAGGTGTCATCATCATCTTCCTTCGCAAGCACTGGGGTCATCATAGGCGCCGTTGTGGGGGCGTTAGCGGTGCTGTTCCTCGTGGCAGCGCTAGTGGGCGTCATCTGTCACTGCAGCAAACGACAGGTACGTTTTATAATGATATTTCTCCTTCCAACTTGTTGCTCTGATGATGCAGCATGAGGTATTCATAGACATGTTCGTTTGGTAAAAAATGGTTCATGAAATTTGATGACGAATTCAAATTATTATTTACAACAATCGCATTCTCCGTCACATAAGCCACATCTTGTTTTACTTGGTAAGGTTTAAAATCCCATTATTCCTTCCACCTCGTTCCTTTGATGGTGCAACTAGAAGTGACCATAGACATGTTCGTTTGATATAAAGGATTTGCCTGGGGTGTCTGTGTGGCGCAACGGTTAGAGCGTTGGAGTCAGAATCAGTAGGTCCTGAGTTCTAAACTCGCCATGCCCCTGCCCCCATGACGGTGGAGTGACGCCCACCGAGCCTTACGGCTAATCTGTCTAAAGGTAAAAAAACACCTACGGATTTGGTGTTGCCAGTGTGTCAACATCTGCACACTTGCCACTGAGACCCGTGAATTTTTTTTTATTTTTTTTTTTAATAAAGGATTTTGAGATGACGTTGATGGAAGCCTTGAGGGATTATTCAGCGCTGACTAAAGGACCGATGATGATGCTCAATTGTATTTCAACGGTCTTGTTTCTGTAAACTCCTCCACTTTAGGATCATGTATAATGTTTTATTCTTATCTGGCCTTGCGTGTCCTAGCTCTTACGTGGGGGTGCTTTTTGAAGTTGGAATAAATCTTGAAATTTGGTTATTGAAGCGTTTTAAAACTATTACATCAACACTAACCTGTACTTATTTTGTTTTTAGGCAAGAGCTCCAGCAGCAGCCAGATCCCCTGGCCCTACCGGTACCCCACTCTACCCTACCGGCCAGCAGGCTCCCTACCCTACCGGCGCCCCTCCATACCCTAACACTGCCTCTCCTTACCCTGTTGCCGGCGCCCCTCCCTACCAAACCGCTGCCCCCGGCAACAACTACACATACCCTACAGTCTTCATCAACCCGGGTAACGCAAACACTGCTGGACCTGCGTTTGTGATCCAAGGAGTTGCTATCTCAGGATACGAACCCCCTCCCGCTTACTCATACCCCCCTCCCGGGTTCTCGTCTCCCCCAGCAGCAAACGGTCAGAACAACCAGCAAGAGGCCGTGCAGATGGCAGCAATGGATACTTCTAAATAAGTCCTCTTTTCTGTTGATATTTTAGAGGTCCACAGAGCTTATTACTAACATGGCGATAGTTTGCCAGTGATTAAGTGATTAAAACAGTAATGTTTATATTAATGTTTATAGGACAACTATTGCATGATTCAGATTTACTTTCCATGACACTGTAAATATGTACCTACGCTAACAAATCTGATACAAAACCACCTGTGATACACAAATGTATGTAGTAAAGCTGAAGGACGAAATCATCGGTATCAAGACCAGGTATCAGTTTTAATCAGACTTCCGCTCTGTAAACCGGAATACTTTATGACATGCGTATGAACGCTACATTTGTCATCATTTATTGTTTCAAATGAAAATAATATTGATACAGACTTGCTTAATGCTTTTGCTCAAATGTGTAAATCCAATTAAAACGTGGCTATTGTCAACACTCATTCATCGTCATATCACCACTGTGACATCAACTCAGCCTTCATGCTCTGACTGTAGTGATATGAAGTTGTGTTCTCAAGAAAAGCATTGCTACCACTACTTTATGTCTGACCAGCATTTTTGCAGCTTAAACCTAAATGTCAACATCCACGACTAAAACATTCCCCAGCAGAAGTCTCATCATATCAATTCACATCATGTCAAATCATCAGAACAACTCAAGTTTAATGATAACTGGGCAAAAACACGCAATGAAAACACAGCCAGAATTGCAGGTGTACAAAACTCCGATTTGCAAATCTTTTTATAATGTTAATCAATATCATTGAAATTCGCTTAATGTATGATAAAAATAATATGCATAACCACAATGAAGTTATAGTATTATAGGCATGAAAACAAAAATTATGACGTTTCTTTATTGCTTATGATTAGTGTATTGCGACTCCAGCTACAATGCATTTACTCGAGAAGATTTAAAGTTAAAGACATGAAAAATGCAATATACAAAACATTATGATACAATACAAATAAGGCTGATCACTCAGCTCCTAGCCCAAAGATATCCTTAAGCTTTTACCTTTCCTGGAAACCTCGATATTAAAAAGAAAACGTTCAGTATATTCTATTAGAAACATTTGTTACAACATTTTCTAAAACTGAACTAGTAATTATGTTTCGTTTACTTGAAACTGGACAAGATCGTTAACCTGCAATCGACCGCGTTACTCAGGCTCAAAGATCAGCCACTGGTACAAACAACACAAGGTCATGCGCCACACACGGCCCTTTCTTGTTGGATGTTATCACCAGAAGGAATGAAAGGGAAAAGTGCTATTCAACTGAGGTAACGTTATACCGTTGTATTTTAACGGTTTCTGAAATGAATGTCTTGTTTTCGGGCTTGTTTGCCTGTCTGTGTGCCCGTGAGTAAGCTTGCAAGACGCAAGGAGTCGAGGTTGGAGTTAAGAGCCTCTTAATCATGAATTGTGATGATATTTGGTATATAAGTTGGTGTTGGTTACTGCAGCAAATGTCTCCCGGTTCTAAGTTGTATATTTTATCCTGGACACGGTGGGTTGTTGATGTTCGGTCACAGATGTCTTTTGAAGGAAGAAGTGATGTAGGTTTGGGCCCATGCCCAAATATTATCATCATTAGATAACACACTGCACGAATTTAACCATGCGAACCAGAGGTTCATTTGCCTAATTTATGAGAAGAAGTTACAATAGCCTTCCTTGCGAAGATTATAACCTTTAATGTTTACACGCCAACACAATTCGGGCTGTTGCCTGAAAAGTGGTGCTATGATAAAGTTAGAGTTGAGCCACTTGTGTTATTTGGATAGAGAAGATCGCTGACTGATGTGGTTTACGGAGATAGGAACGTCCTAGAACCTGTACACAATTGATGGCAAACTTGATAACATGTCAATAACTATATGGTTAACATCCTCAACTTGCAGCAGAAAGATCTACCCTACTAGAAATGGGACAAGGCTTTTCCTTCACAACTGTTTTAAGACGAACACATCTTGTAGCTAGTAGCATCTTGCCCTTCGTTTTTGGTATGTGTTGTGACCGGTGTTGTGGACATAACTAGTTAAAGTGTAACCAAGAACAAACAAAATACTGGCTGTTGCTACCATGCTGTGCTCAGGTTGGTGGAGAGCGTGTTTACCTAAAAGGTTCATTTGAGGTCACCGCATGACGTAGTTTTCCCCGTGACTCATGATCAGGTTCAGTAGGTGTTCAGACGGAGACAAACGTACTTCAGTAAAACACACCGCCATGGGCACCTCGGTGGCATCTCTGTTCTTCATATTTGCAATCCTGTCGACTGGAGTGTCCTCTCAATATGTCTACCAAACAAGTAAGTGATCCCAAGCAGGTGTAAGTCTAGTATAACATTACATTGTTTATAATGCTGGAGCAACATACATGGTGATTTGCAACTTTCACTTCCTAATGTTAACCACGTTTCCGTCTGTTGATTGCGTATATGTATCCACGTATATTTCCTCTTTCTCCATGGAAGATGTATTCAGTTTCGCCTATTTTTCGAACGGATAGTATCCGATGGATGGGACTAGGTAAGGTGAAGTGATGAGTATCCGTTCGAAAAATAGGACCAGGTTTTATCCGTTCGCAACATAGGACCAGGTAGCTAAATTAGCTAAATTGGGATAGATACCAGGATAGAAATGCTCCACTGTGTTACATGCCTGTTAATAATAACATCACCAATCTTAAGAACAATTCTGTACATCTTAAAATCACTCACTTGAGAACAAGAAGGAAGTTGGTGACGATAGTGTCTGCTATTTCTCCGACCCCCCACCACGACCTATCAGCCAATGATTTCGCCCTCCCTCCCCCTCCACCATACACACACTTCTAGCCCTGCGACCTTCCTTCCAGAAAATGAAGACATCAGAAACAGAAAGTTACGTGAGTTAACACTACGATTTGTCCATATCCTGTGCTGTCATATGATTTATATTACTGTACTCTGTTGTTCAATGCCTGCTCGCTGGTTCTTTTATGCATTTTGTTTGATCACGGCCCCAGCAGTCATGCGTCGAAAGAGCTGTAAATGATTAAACCGCTCACAGTTGCACTTGTTGTCTACAGTTGGCATGTACGGTAACGATGACCAGTTGCTGACCCTTGAAGATGCTGGCTACATCAGCTGGACACAGTATAACTACCGATACGACGATGACCAAGACTTCCGGGTTTACTTTCAAGCTCCAGTTGGAAAGAAGATCCTCCTGAAGTTTTACGATATCAACATTGAAAGAGGTGACAATTGTCAGTTCGACCGCTTGGAGATCTGCGAGGGACAGGTTGACAGTTGCGTTTTCCCCAGGTAATATGACAAGAATAGTGCAATGGTAAACGCTTTTGTGCGTGTAGGTGTGTGTTAGCTCTGGAAAGGGGAGTGGTTGGGTTATAATGCAGAGTGTTAATGAAGGTTGCAGGGACTGTTGTGTCAGCTTTGTTCAGCTGTATTCCCTTCTTTCTGGCACTTAGCGTTAACAAAGAAAGTTAAATTTGTTGCTATTACACATGTAATTCCATCATTTTCCCACTTGGCTCTACACAATGAGCTTAAGCTCTACTACCTACCTGAAACAGTGTTAACTACTACTTCATGCCTGTTTATTGAGTAGGGTGATCTGTCGAAAGTTAAGTTATTGTTCCTCTTTCTTTTTTTTAAAGAATTGTTTGTGGCACGTTCGGAGCTGACTTCGTATCTGAGAGCAATGTCATCACCATACGGTTCAAGTCTGACTCCAGCGTTGAGGGGCACTTCAAACTCATGTACACAGTCTTCAGTTACCCTTCACTTGGTGAGGTTACAACGCTCTGTGTTAATGTGATGTGAAATAGCTTTCGTAAGTTTGCCTTTATCCGTGGGGTAACCTATATGCGTTGTTTTAAAAAAACATGGTATTTAGGGATTTCAAGTAGACGGACTTTGCTTTCAAGTTGTAAAATTTTGAAAATCTTAATCTAAAACCACTGTCCGTCGACTTGAGATCATCACAATGCCATGTATTTGTAAAACAACGTAAATAGGTTACCCCGTGGATAAACGTAAACTGGCGTTGCATCTCTTGTTGAGAAAGTTGGCAGCTCTCAAAAAAAAAATGTATACCCTTTGCTATAATCAATTGCAGTCACTCGTTACAATTACAAATACATGTAGTACAAAGGAACACATAGAAAAACACACAAAGCAATGATTACTAGAATACAACTTCATTTCATTACGTCACAAATCAAAGTTGTTGAAAAGTTATGAAGTATTCAGACGTCAACTGGTGTTGTTAAACCCTATAGCCTACCTAATGGAAGAGTATGTTTATATTGATACAAGACAGTGGTGATGTACTCTAGCAAAGCTAGTTTCATCATCACCACTGGGACATTTAAAAATAGAATAGACTAAGAATAAAACAATGTGAGATAAAATGAAATAAAGTACAGCAGTGGGGCGAGGTGATCAAATAAATATATATATACATACATACATACATATACAAATACATATACATATATGTATACATATATGAACATAAGAGTATGTTTTATGTACATCACAGGATCCACGTGCTCTACTGGCGAGTGCATGTGCTCCAATGGCAGGTGCATCAACGCGATGTTGCAGGGGGACGGAGCGAACAACTGCGGCAGCGACCAGGTCAGCGATGCCAGCATTTGTTATGACGCAGGCTACATCTATACCCCGCAGACAACCGTCATGCCAATGTTTCCTACAGATTACAGCAACTGTAAGTTTATCTTTGAATACTTTTTGCATGATGGTATACTGCTGATACAGTATTTGTAGTCCATTGCATCTCTGGTTGCTAAGGTTTGCTATAACATAATGCCCTAGAAATGCTGCGAAACTGCAGAAGTTCGGTTTTAAATATATCGAGTGAAGTCAAAAGACGTCTAAGATCTGCTAAAACAGCATGGTATTGCTCGCTCACACAATGATCGAGTTTGATCGCTGAACAACAAGATATTACCAAGCAAAGGCTTCAAACTGACTAACGATGTCCACCCCGCAGTTTACATGTCGGAGCACTGCGGGGGTTCCGTGTATTTAGGCTACTCTGGCTACATCCAGTGGGATCGCCATGGTTATAACTGGAACAGTCAGAGCTGCTGGGTCAACTTCCACCCTCCCCCCGGGCTGAAGGTGTTGATGCAGTTCGTGGACGTTGACATGGAAGGCAACTATCCATCCTGCTCTTTCGACAGCCTTCGTGTTTTCTCCCGGTAAGTGAACGTACGATTTTATCATAGCCCGGCAATAGCTACCTTTGTCGATGATCAACTGTCTTCAGTCATTTATATGTATTCACCATTCAGACAGATACTCATAACGAGTCATAGGAATTCAACCAAAAAGAAACACAGAACACAACATTGAGCAAATGTACTTACCGCTTACCGGTCCCTTGACCGGGGGTGGTCGTGGGGGCACTTTGCAGCTGAGCACACCTCCCTCCATCTCTCCCTGTCGTGAGCCAGTGCTTGGGTGCTGGCAAGGGGCATTCCTGTCCAGACTTCTTCCTCTGTCTGCCTCGTCTTCTTTTCCCTTTAACTGTTCCTTGCAGGATGACCTTAGAGAGGCCTTGAGCAAATATGGCAAGTACGAGGGGCGTTCAATAAGTAATGCCCCTGACCCACTTCCAGTTGTCTGATCTATATGAAATTTTGTATGTGTAATGATTCATATCTCTATGGGTCATGTTGCAAGAAACAGCTCTGAACTAATAGTGGTTTCTGATTTACAGGAGTTTGAACTGAGTCGGGTGTGAAATGGAGTCAGTTGAGTGTCGCGCAGTGATCCGGCGCAAGAACACACACCAAAGGAGACTTTTGATGAAATGAAAAAAACTTACGGTGATGATACCCCATCATAAGCGTTTTACAAGGTCATATGGTGGGGTATCATCACCATAAGTTTCTTTCATGTCATCAGAAGTCTCCTTTGGTGTGCGTCCTTGCCCCCATCACTGCGCGACACTCAATTGGCTCCATTTCACACCTGACTCAGTTCAAATTCCTGTAAATCAGAAACCACAATTAGTTCAGAGCTGTTTTTTGCAACATAACCCATAGAGATATGAATCATTACACATGCACAATCCATTTAGAACAAACAACTGGAAGTGTTTCAGAGACATTACTTATTGAACGCCCCTCGTACTTGTAATTAGTAAAGACTAGAAATGACATACTTCTGACATACATTTTACAAAGTAGTACCATGACATCGTTTAATCATTATCTCAGCCCACTCGCCTACGGCAACGCCACGACGGCTAACGCGGACACTAAGATCTGTGATGACGATGACGTCAGCTCCTATATCGGCACGTCGTTCGGACTAATGCTACAGACTGACAGCACTGTATCCGGATCCTACAAGATTCTGTACACAGTGTTCCGAGGTGAGGAGCATGTGTGTGTGATAAGCCTTTTAGGTCGGTAGCATTAATGTCAGCAATATCGGTGGAAGGACAATATGTCAGAAAGAAATAGCGAACGTTTATACGTCGATGAAGGAACCTTCCGGAGTGTTGTCTGAAATGTCTGACCGTTTCCAAAATCAGACCCACTTGCGTAGCGAAAGTATGTTCAGCTCCAGTGCTTATTAAGACAATTAACCATTTCCAAGCAGAGGTTGGTGGAAAAAATCGTGACCTTTTCCTTTCAGGTCAGATGAAAGGAAAAGGTCACGATTTTTTTCACCAACCTCTTCTTGGAGAGCAGTGTATAATTACAACTACCCTGGTGACAAAATGTAACAGAAGAGGAAATGTTAAAACACCTTTGTTGAAAAAAAAACACATCAAGAGGTTGATATGGAAAGCCTGTTCTCCTTGATGCTAATGTTCAACGTTTACAATGCATTAATGAGTTTTCCATGAGGTTAGTTTTTTTTCCGGCAGACCACATCGGGCTTTAAGCGAAAACAAGCAGCCAGTGCCCGGCCGACTCCCTTCCTGTGCCCTCTTCCTGAAAGATACGTCAAACCAACAGCATCTAGATGTAATGAGGTAAAATATAATGTCTCTTTTTGCTCTTCACAGCGAGTTACTACTGTAACAGTGATGAGTTCCGCTGTGCCGGACGCCAGGTGTGCATGTCCAGTAGTGTGCGGTGCGACAGTCATGATAACTGTGGGGACAACAGTGACGAGGACCTGTGTCCATCATACGGTATTTATATTCTTTTTCAACGACAAAATGGACTTGTCTGACCAGTACTTTCATTGTTGCAATTTGATTCAAAATTTAAAAAAGAATGTCATAAAACAACAAAACACAACACAATAAGAAATCATTGATTGTCAATGAAATTCGTCGAGCATTCGTCAAATCTTTGCTGTCGTTCAGCGGTTGCAGCCTCAAGCGGAGACGGGTTAAGCTTTGTCAGCAACTCATGTACTTACAATGGTCACTCGTCTCGAAATGTTTCATTATGACAACTTGGTGTCGATAGCGTTAAATCAGTAGAGTTAGCTTCTTCTAAACTCTACCGTCATCATGAGACATTGAGTATTGGGGTATCAAGTCATGGTTGTACCTCAATTATCATTGTAGAGAGGAGCAGATTTTGAATGAACTTATATAACCAAGTACAATTGGTAATGCTAAATTGATAGCCTTAATTTTTACCTCCATGAAATTTCATGGAGGTTATATTTTACCCCGCGTTTGTCTGTGTGTCTGTGTGTCTGTGTGTAAACAAGATAACTCAAGAACGGCTGGGTGGATTGGTTTGATACTTGGTGTGTTGGTAGGGTGTGATGAAAGCTGGAAATGATTAGATTTTGGGCCCCCTAGCGGCTTTCCTTGGTACTGCAGCGCAACTTCCGGTTTTGCTATCTTGGTGTTCTGAACATGCTATGGTCACGATTTTTGAGTATTAGATAGCTCTTGTGCTCAGGAAGAAGTGACATAAGTTTGGGCCCCCTAGCGTCTAGTTTTGGGATAGCAGGGGCATTTTTGTCAAAAACTTCTGACGAGGATAACTCAAGAAGGGAACAACGGATTTTCATGATTTTTGGTATGTAGGTACCTTGGGCAATGTTGTACAAGATGAAATACTAATTATGCAAAATAGGAGCAAATTTGCATAATTAATGACAACATTCAATCATAGCAGTTTTTTCTATCTCTTGTCTTGGACGTTATATGGTCTTGAAATTTGGGTGGTAGATAGCTTACAGTGTCATGACAAAGTGGAGCAAGTTTCAGCCCCCTAACATTCAATTTAGGAACTGCAGGGGCATTTTTGTCAAGACATTCCAAAGAGGATAACTGCAGAAAGGATTAACGGATTGTCATCATATTAGGCAGGCGGGTACCTTAGGCAAAGATGTTCATAATGATATACATGTTATGCAAATGAGGACTTAATTTGCATAATTAATGAGGAAATTGTATAATTCCATTGTTTTCAATAACTGGACTTCAATAAATGTAACACATGTTAATTATTATAGGTGGAATATAAGCAGATACTAAATATGGTAATGAGGAACTTATTTGCATAATTTATGTAAAAATTGCAAAACCGCTTTATGATTAATAATGGGAATTTTATAATTGTGACATGTGTACGTTTGTCAATGATGACCAACACCATGCATAAATTATGTTAATGTCTTAGTCATTTGCATGAAATTTACAAAAGCTCTAAATTTTCATGGAGGTATGAGGTCGCCGAACTCTAGTTTATTGTTTATTTTCTGTAGCTCCTCCTCCCGAGGCCGAGGTGTCGTCATCTTCCTCCGTAAGCACTGGGGTCGTCATAGGCGCCGTTGTGGGGGCGTTAGCGGTGCTGTTCCTAGTGGCAGCGCTAGTGGGCGTCATCTGTCACTGCAGTAAACGACAGGTAAGTTTTATAATGATATTACTCCTTCCACCTCGTTCCTTTGATGGTGCAACAAGAAGTGGCTATAGACATGTTCGTTTAATAAGAATATTTTGAGATGATGTTGATGACGAATTCAAATTATTATTTCAAACAATCGTATTCTCTGTCACATAAGTCGCACATGTAAGCTGATTGCATTCAGTAATTAAATGTAGTCGCTTTAGCGTCACAGCATGAAAACCTTGAGGGTTGCTGAGCGCGTACTAATAGGCCGTTGAAAGCCTGTCAAATTTTCTAATGGTCAATGGTGTATCAACGTCATTGTTTCTGTAAACTACCCCACTATATAAAGCCTTAGTTTAATCTGGCCACGCGTGTATTGTCCTCTTTCATTAGATTCCTTATTGAACTTGGAAGATAGCTTACATGTGATATTTTCTCTCTCGTCATTCACTCTTTTTAAAACTATAACACCAATACTAACCTGTACTTGGTTTCTTTCTAGGCAAGAACTCCAGCAGCGGCCAGATCCCCTAACCCTACCGGTACCCCACTCTACCCTACCGGCCAGCAGGCTCCCTACCCTACGGGCCAGCAGGCTCCCTACCCTGTCGGTGCCTCTCCCTACCCTGCCGGCGCCCCTCCCTATCCAACGGCTGCCCCCGGACAAAACTACACATACCCTACAGTCTACATCAACCAGGGTACCGTAAACACTGCTGAGCCTGCGTTTGTGATCCAAGGAGTTGCTAACTCAGGATACGAACCCCCTCCCCCTTACTCATACCCCCCTCCCGGGTTCTCGACTGCCCCAGCGGCAGCAAACGGTCAGAACAACCAGCAAGAGGCCGTGCAGATGGCAGCAATGGATACTTCTAAATAAGTCCTATTCTCCTGTTGTCCTGTTGATATTGTAGAATTTCGTAGGGGTTGGTAGCAGGATCAAAGTTTGTCCGTGATTAAGTGATTAAAACAGCAACGGTTATAGGACAACTATGGCATGATCCAGACATATTTCCATGACACTAAAATTTATCCACGATAGCATATATGATGCAAACCAGTCGTGGTAAACATCGGCACCAAGGCTAAGTATCAGTTCTAATAGGGGTTCTAGTCTAGATCTGTAAACCAGAGTATGTTACGCCATGCTGTATACATTCTACGATTAAGACTGTGATTTTGATATACATAGAATGTTGCAATTTTTCCTTGATCGAGACAGAATATTTGAAAATAATGTTGATGAAGACTTGGTTTGCTCAAATGTGTAAATACCATCAAAACGTGCCAATAATATCGCCACATCAACTCAGCCTTTATGCTGCGACATATGAAGTTGTGTTTTCAATAAAGGCATTACAATTACTACTATGTCAGAACTGCATTCTTGCAGCCTAAACCTAAATGTCAACACTCACCACTAAACATTCCTCGACAGAAGTGTCATCAAACAAATCACATCATAACATATCATCAGAACTACTCAAATTTAATGATAACCAGACAAAAACACACAAAGAAAACACATCCAAAATTGCAGGTGTACATGACTACGATTTGCAAATATCCTTATAATTTTTCTCAATATTATTGAAATTCGCTTAATGTATGGTGGAAAAAACACACAGTTAAGTTATGATATCATAGGCATAAGAACAAAAATTATAATGTTTCTTCATTAATTATTGTTATGGTTAGCGTATTTTGACTCCAGCTACAATGCATTCACTTGAGAATATTCAACGTGAAAGACATGAAAAACGCAATATACAAAACAATATAATGCAATACAACGTAACAAAAGCTGATCTCTCAAATCCAAGCCCAAAGATATCCTAAAACGTTCACGAAATCCTTGATATTAAAAAGAAAACATTCAGTATATTATAATATTCAGAAATATTTGTTACAATGATTTCTAAAACAGAACTGGTAAATATGTTTCGTTTACTTGAAACTGGACAAGATCGTTGACCTGCTATCGAGTGCGTTAGTCAGGTTCCTAGGTCAGCCACTGGTAGCGCAGCGTTTGTCACGCCACTCGCTCTCACATTTGTCCTGGATGTGCTCATTCCTACAGTCGTGAGCTATCTCAGCCACGTAGTCATCCAGACCGTCCCAGTTATCTACCGGTCCGGCACACACTGACCCGGGGAAGAGATGTGCATCCGTTCCATTGTACAGCCAGGCCTCGAACTGGTCCAGCGGAAGTGACGTCACTTTAGAACAGTCTTTGTTCGGCCCGTAGAACCCGACTCCAAAGGCCAGAAGCCCGGCGTTCTCGTCCCCAGGGTAGCACAGCGCCTTCCAGTAGTACCCAGGAATGGCCACTCGTCCTTTTATCCACGTGGTTTGTTGGCCCAGCTTTGTGCCCGTGATAACGTAGAGGGTTTTGTGGTTGGAACCGGCTCCGATAGCGTTCTTGTAGACTTCTTCTGCTTTAATGCCAACTGCGCATTCGTACGGCTGCCACACGCACTGGTTAAAGTCGTCGTCCTATTGTAGTAACCATGGCAACAAAGGTAGAGTTTATCAGACCACTTTTGTATTGTTTTGATTTGATCGAAGTGAGAATAAGTGCGGCAAGAAAAATTATTGCCATAGCGACGATTTTATTGTTGGTAATTAATAATGCTTATTGCTGTAGGCGTGTTTTACTATTATATATTCGTGTTCTATCCATTCGCCCAGTCTTAACTTTGAAGATTGTTTTACGCGATGAATATTTGTAGGGCATTGCTGTCGACAAAAAATGAGGTCTCTTGTGAGCGACGAGTGACCTATTGCAAATATTTGTCACAGATCATGCAAAGAGGTCCTCATTTGCATTAATAATATAAGTTGATCATCTTCTCTCGTTAATAACAATATGTTCAAAGTATGAAAGTCTGAGTCGGAAAAGTGAAGAGCTTCTTACCTGCGGAGCTACGTTGATCATACTGAAGGTTCCGTCCTGCACGTCTGCAGTTTTGTTGTTGATGGCATTAGGGTTGAGGTGGCCCTTGTTGTAGAAGGTTCCACAGTTCGTGAAGTCATAGTCCATTGCCTGACAGTCAGGACAGGAGCGCTGCGTCAGTTGGTTAAAGGTGCGGCTGCTTAGGTCGCAATCCGGGATGTCCGTCGCTCGGGAGACGCCCCAACTCTTTGTCGTAACGTTACATTTCTTGAAGATTTCATCATGGATTTCCTTTCCACACAGCCCTGTGAAATACATAAGGTTAGTAAAAAGGGAAATGTAAGTTATTCAGGAAATTGAAATAGAAAGAAACCTATACTGTAGTTTGAAAATGTCTAGACGTTTGATCTTGTTCAATGATTATGTAGATGAAAGCATCTCCGAAATTGGAGATGAAAGGGGGTAAGAAAAGCAGCAAAGAAGAAATAGTTAAAGAAACGCCAACAGCAACACAGACAACATATAGCTATTTATAAGGGAAGGAATTGAATTACCCAGTTGGACTCTTTTCCACTGTCCGTCGCCAGGCCTGCCCCGTCCCGGTACGTCCGGGTCCCGTGTGATGGCGGACGCCGTGTACTCCGGGATGCGGTAGTGAGCATTGTAGGCAGTGGCGAAAAGAAGCTTGCTGTCCCCTGCTTGGGTTTGGCAGATCCGTAAGGTTGCGGCCTTGTTGTTCTTCATATAACCGCTAGATGGCCAGGCATCGCCCACGAAGAAGTGGTCACAGTCGCTTTGCAGGTTGGTATGTCGTTGGAAGCATTTCACCACAGGAGCGCTATCGTCTGCAGATACATTTTGAAGTGTTTGAGTTAGTATCATTGTAAAGAAGGTTTAAATCCAAAGAAACGTACCACAACATTGGCAAAAGTTTGACAGTGTATCACAATATATGTGGAGACTTTTGTTGACTTTCACGTCTCACGAGAAGGAGCGAGACTAGACGAGACTAAATATAAATTTCTTGCAATTGGTACACAAAGTACTATACGGTATGATCACAAAATGTATGTCGCAAGTGAAGGGTATCAAGTGAACTCAGAAAATTATCAAACTTTACTTACTGTGGCTCTGATTGCAATAATCCGGCATTTCATCTTCGTCATGTCAAAAAAGAAAAGGGAAAATCGGTAAAATAACTGAAACTGAGAGCTTTCAAGCAAAAAACTAACTCGGTGCTTAAACAAGACAGCTCCAACAATCTAATGGCTGAAGTTTCTGATGAAGACTTTTGATTAAAAGGTCGAAACCGGTAAACCGTTGTGTCTCAGCCGTCATCCTTCTGACGCCTTATCGACCAAATCTAATGGCTGCTGGATTTTTGTTATTTGATGGACATCGTTGAATTACAGATATGGATGTATACAGCATAAGGAGGGCAAAGTATTTACTTTCACATCGACAGTTTACGTCTAAATGAACCAAATGATTGTGTACAGATCTCACAAGAAAAAAAAGGCATCTGGCCTCTTTCCAGTCGAGAGCACAGCCCGACAGGAACATGCGAGAGTTGTACGAGAGTGAGGCAGGCAGTCTTATAACTGAACGGTTACCAAATATAAGGCAAAGCCACGGTTATGCGATTAGAGTGGCAGCAGTCTTTGGTAGTATGTTTCGCTCCTTAAAGTCTACGACAAAATCTTGTGGGTTTCCTGGCAAATGGCGTCGACATCCATTTTTCGGAAGTTTCTTCCCAAAATTAAGTAAGGTAAATCAGAACTAAGAAGAATTTTCCAAATGTCAGACGTTATGAGACACACACCCCCTCCCCTACACACTTTTTACCTTCCGTAACAGACGACATCAAGTTGCTAGGTAAGTTGACGTTTCCAAGCAACATGGCAGCAACTGCAAAACCCACAGCGAAGGCCCCGAGCAAGCCTCCTGTACCGGCCATCTTGTTGGCGTCACTTTATCGTGAGTCCTACAAGGCAGGTATCTTATCGACTTCACGTTCATATCTGTATCTGCGTTTCCACTATGAAATATCTTTTCTACATTTTGTTATGGGAGAACTATAAGTTATCAATCAACGTTGTCGTAGCGTCTTGTTAAGGCTCATTTCCGTTAGCTTGACGTTAGCGTGGGCGTTTTCTACCATTACCTGCAAACCATGTGTGAATGTCTTTACTGTCCGAAACAATCGCTATTTGTTCTTGTTTGACAAGCATTCAATCATACGTGTTAAGCCTGGATTCATGCAAATGTCATCTTCAAATGTTCTGGACTTCAAAGGTTTCCGTTGTTTTGTGTTTTTCCACTGTACATGGCCGTAGACATGACCTGAAGCCCCGTGGGTGCTGTTGCTTTGGCCGTTTGACTTGGCCCGTTACTTCAAGCTAAACTGATCTCATAGGCTTGCATTGTTGTGAATCGCTCAAGAATTGTGGAGTGGTGGGGCGTGTTTTTTTTTTACCTTTCTCATTACAAAATGTCATTAGGTCTGGCTTGAAGGTACCTTTTGTCAATAGCCGTTATCCATGTACACTTTGTAAGCTTAATGTGTTCAGACGTAGCAAAACAAGTTGTCATTAAGTTCTTGACTTTGCCTAATTGGTTTATTGAGGAACATAGGGTAAGGCGTGTCAAATTTCAAACTTGAGAGAATGTGCTATCATACCCATAACAGCCAAGGAGGCCTACGTATCGAACTACTACGTATCAGGCATTTTGCACCTGACGCTCCCACCCCCGCAAGACAACAGGAGCTAATTGGCATTTTCATCAACCTTGTCTTGACTTTGTCTTACTTTTATTTCCCGTTGGACTATCTAAAATTTGGCCTCACCTCCCGTACATATTAATTTATAGTTAGGGTATGATACCTGCTCTTCTACAAGTCACTGACGGTAGCGGATTCTATCTGAAACATCTAACCGTTTCCAAAATCATCTCCAGTTGCTTTTTAGTAACTGCTATTTGGCGTATCTTATTACCTGGATGTCTGAGCTTCTTCGGTGTATTTGTATGGCACTTCAGAGTCATCATACTGTGCTTGTTTTCTTAAGCGTATATTCCTTTATTTCAACGACAGTGTGTGGAAAGAAAAGATTTTGCAACCTAGGGTCGTTTTAGGTGTATACGTTTTCTTGGCTCGAAAACTGACTTTGACTCAACAACAACTAAAACACCCGCCTGCCCCATGCATTGTCCATGGTGTTTTTGTAGGTGACAGACTTAACACAGAAGAAATACAATGAACAAAAGACTTCACTCCAATCCAATTTAATTAGAAATGCATGCAGCCAGCGTATGATCATCAGATGATAACTGTTCATAGTGTAGAGAAACACATGGGGGTTAAGTGTGACGTGTAACATAGTAAAACATTAATTTCTTTGCAAAAATTCCCGAATATGGAAGTTTTGAGATTTTGAAATCAAGCCGAAATCCTTCTCCTTACAGACAAATTTGGTGGAAGAACAGCGCCGAATGGTCACAGATTGACCGTGGCTTCTAAATTTTGATATGATGCATGAATTTTATGCATAATCTTATATTGGCGTAAATGTTGAGATTTTTCTTTACTTACTCCGTCACGCTTAACACGTCTAGAATGTTCTTGACTTGATTTCTTGAGAATAAAAACAACTTAAACTATGATGAAACCAAACATCACACACTGGTTAGATAGTCTAAAGAAAATGTTCACACAAATTTATTTTAACTCTTATCCGTGATTCTGATTGGTACAAAACTCATCAAACAGTATAATTAATTCAGATAATCAAGTATCAACAAAGCAAAAACAACCAATGATAAGGAACCCTTTCCAACATAGACGGCGATCACGACCGAAATCGGAATTGGGCGACCTTTGATTTCATAATTGGAAAATGACGCTATATGTAATGGGATGCTCCAAAATACAGCAAAACACACAAAACGTCAAAAAGTACCAAAAATACATTCTTCATCTAAATCATAGCACAGGTCGCTGAAAAAGTACTAGAAATTGGAAACATGTACACCGAGAGGAGTAAGATGTCAGATGAGTGTGGTTAGCAACCAGCTTAATTCGATGGCATGGTATCTCGCTATGTATTTGTCCAATTTCTATTTTTTTCCGTCGTCCTGAGGAGCCTGGTAGAGGCTAAAACTTCTATACGGACATCAAACGGACTTGAATATATGCGCACGTGTGAACTCAACCAGTAGTTCCATACAGGCAAGGGTTACTAGTACGTAGTGAGAATAGATGTATCCATTTCCATCCAACTAATATGCCTGTTTTAAACCGGTCATTATATGTCATGTATATTCCGGAAAGATTTTGAAGAATATGGTCTCAAAAGAAAATCGAACCACATGCTCCATAATGCACTTCAACATTTCAAATAGTCAATAGACATTCGACGGTCTCTAGACTATGAATAGTACAGAGTCTACGCAATGTGTTTATCATTTGTTTTAACGCTCTGAACGTCTGAGGTCTGAGGCTAGTCTCATTTGTCAATAGCCACAAGTTAAGTTAGAAATTGTAACCTGTAATTCACAACCACACATTACAACAAGCCGTTCAGATATTCCATTAACCGTCTGTAGAACAAGGGCCTTTCGCTATGTTGTGAAATCCTCCAAAACACATTAACACGGCAATTCAAGTACAAAAATTTAAAGCAATGCTCTTCTGTTTATATGGGTAGTCAATTCAACTTCAAACCAACTCAAATACACAATCAGAAAAGAAAACCTTATAAAGCCAACATTGTCATGTGGGATGTCACAACCGGCTATGTGCGACTAGTGGTTGGTTTGCCGTCCATTCTTGGCGGGTGGACGTACATGCGTCGCCGCAGTTGTCCCTGGTGCTCAGGAAACAGGGTGATGAAGAACTCTGTCCAGCCGCCCTGGCGCACGCGCACTAGCTCGTAGGCATCGGTGACCTTGGAGGCCTTCTCCAGGGTTTCCGGATTCGCACAGGTCACTGGAGTAAACAGAAAATAACATTCATTAGATGAAGTTTGTCTACAGCAAAGTGTACGGAAGATAACAGATCAATCAGACCGTTCATCAGAATTTGCAGATTAGCAGCACGTGACTGCAGCTGGGCGCGTCCGCTATTTTGTCCTTAAAATTTTGACCAAACAATATTGCTGAGAATGGGATGGTCAAAGGGGTCGATTTTTTTTTGCCTCAGCTCTAAAACCTCTCCGGAAAAGGCATGGTGTTTTGGAGTAGACGTCATTGCCTAGACACCTTATCATGATAACGCATCACCTTGCGTCACACAAAACTTACCCGTGATGACGTTGGAGCCAATGGGGCCGTCCAGATCCGCGTAGCGTCGCAGGAACTCTGTCAGCTTGTCCAGTGGGAAGTCTTCACGTATCATCAGATCCACCTCAGAACCGCATGACAGACCGGAGTTGATACACTCAAGGTCCCAGCATTTCAGCGCTCTGAGCAGGACAAACAATTGACAGAGGACACGTATTGCGTTTCTGAACAAGATGCATTGAAGAAGTAACGCATCATAAATGATGGAAGGAACACCATACACTAGCTAGCGTGAAATGCAAGAAATTTTGTTCTCCACTTACTTGTAGATGTCACAGCTGTCCGGGTTTGCAGGCAGGTCCTGGGGTACTGGTGCCGGGCTCAGGTCCGACGCTATCGGCTGGCCGCTCCGCCGTCCGTCTGCCGACGCAGCGCTGTTGAGTCCGTACCCGACGTACGCCTCAAATGTGCCTATTCCTGGCAGCGCCACGAAGCCGAAAGGTCTGTCTGGGTTGTCTGGGTCTCCTGGGATGCCTGGGATGTAATATTCCTTCTCCAGTCGTTCAAAGATCTCCTTCACTCCAGGTTTAGCATTGTCGAAGGTCTCCCGAAGTATCGTCAAGACGTTTTCAAACATCCAAGTTCCCAGCTCCTTTAGCTCTGCATTTTCACCGTGGCCGAACTTAGGAAAGGACGCGGCAACTTCTCGAAGATGCTTGAAAGCGGATGCTTTTGCTTCTTTTCTTGCTGATCCTGCCCGTGCATCGAAGATGTATTCCTTCATGTCGTGGCCCCAGTCGCACTTCAGACAAGTCAGGAGATCCGGAAGTGTTGTCAGCGCGGTGAGCGGGTCGTACACGAGCTTGTTGATGGCGTAGAGCGAATCGATGGCATTGGAGGCGCCCACGAACATGAAGCCCAGATCATGGTACTTCGTACCGCCGTTTGAATGATCCCAGCCGGCCTCAATGCACCCCTTCATCATGACAGACAGGAGAGGGCTAGGACACATCTTCCATATGTTACCATAACCACTGACAAGGAAGGATACCAGCAAAGGAATCTGGAGACGAAGGTGCTTTAGGAAGATCTCTTGGAAATCTTTAAAATATTCTATCTCATTGGCATTTGGCGAGGGAAATGACTTTTTAGTACCCCGCAGGAAATGTGGACCAGCCTGTGAGTAGAGCGTCCCTTCGTTCAGAGTCATTTCAACGGCGTCAAGGAGCGGGAAAGTGCAGAACGCAAACTCAGAGGCACCAACGAACACGGGCTCGAAACAACCGTCACAGGCGTAGTTCCTGGCATCTTCCAGGCGGACGGGAATCCCCCTCCGTCCAGAGTCCAGCAGGGCTGGAATCAGCCTGTCGTCATGCAGTAGGACCGGGTGAGCCCCTCCACTCAGCAGGGCCTTGGCTGTCTCCTCCAGCACCTCTTGGGAGATACCTTCGTGAAGCCGTAACGTCAGGCACGGAGCGTTCAGAGGCAGACGCCGGGCAGCTCGGAGGCACATCAGGGTGACAGGGTTACAGGCAGACGTTGGGACTGTGTCGTTGTTAGGTAGATAGCCACCGATGGTGAGCTGTTGTCCCCACTGGTTCATGCAGCCGCCCTGAGGAAAGTTGCCACTGCTTGTGTAGGGAACGGCACACATTCCGGGGAAGATCTTGTCCTGTGCTGCGTGACGGTTCAAAAGGGTTCTCTCACCGACCTTGATCCAGAAACAGTCGATGATTTCCTGTGCATCTTCCATGGTCAGGTCTCCCTGAGAGTAAAACGGTCCCAGGAGCTGGTCGAGTCGCCCGATGGAGATTGACTCACCGACGATGTGTAGGCAGCAATACATAGTAAAGACAAGCTGTGCGGCCTCCAGAAACGTGTCAGGCTTGTCGGTTGCAAGCTTGAACATGCGGTCACGGATCTGGTGAAGATTTGACTTCTGTTCCTCAGTCAAAGTTTCTTTCTTCAAGATCAACAACTTATTGGCCAGCGTGGCGTAGCTTTTCATGTAAGCTTGAACACCCATCAACGACTTCATAACGGAAAGGAAGAACACTTGCTCGTCAACTGATTCCGTAGAGTCAATGTTACTAGCCATCTTGTCAACAAGGGTTTGCAGACCGTTGTCCAAAATGACCTTAAAATCTGGGACGACGTGTCCAATAGCTGCAGCCTCCGTCACGCCCATCTTGTAGGCAGGAATCTGCTCCTCATCTGTCAGGTACGGCATCACTCTCTTTCCAAGGCCCATAGAGAAGCTTGGCATCACTCCCACGATGATCTCCTCCGGTTGGATACGGTGCAGGTCGAACTGATCGGAGTAGGGAAGTGTGCTGACGATGTGTTGCAGGGTGTAATACGTGGCGAGGCCTTTCCTTATCGGGATAGCGTTGTCGTACGTGTCAAGGAGGACTTGATCGTCGTTGGTTAGAAACGTTTTAAGTTCGGGAATGTGAGGCTCGTCTTGTTTCTCGAACCAGCTGCGCTGCCAATCGGAGAAAACTAGACCAAGGAGTTTGAGAACTCGACAACTTGGTGTGTCCTTCGGGTCCTTATAGCCGCCCGTAGTCATCCGGTACAGGTACTCTCGGCTGTTGTAGAACATGTAGCCGTTGTCGCTCTTGACGTCCCACTGTGGCATGATGGGTGGGCGCAGTGGGTGATCCGTTACAGGGATGGGCGGCAGGTCGAGCTCATCTGCGCTTGGTACGTACCAGAAGCCTCCTTCTTCTGCATCCTTTACAGCAGTCAATAGCTTGTCGTCTTTTTCAACCATTTGATTCAGAATGTTCAGAAAAACCTGGCAGGTGTTGGCACAGGATATGTAGAAGAGACCCTCTTCTCGACCCACCCCGGTGCTGCTTGATCCATACGGCATCGCCTGTCGGAGAATTCTTGGATGTCTTCTTGACGGGTCTAAGATTTTTGCACATTTGATGTGCCTCCTTGGGTCGAAGTCGATCAGGGTGTCATCTCTCACAGTTTTGCCACAGACGTTTTCCAGGAGGACATAATTCGTGTCTAGGACGGTCCAGTTGAACTTGAACTTCTGTGTCAGCATGTAGGAACCACCTGGGCTGCCCTTGTATCCCTCCTTTGTGAGGATGAATTCTTCGATAGTCTCAACGTCTGTAGGGTTGGCCAACCCGTCAGCGAAAAGGCCTCCAAATACACGATTGTTGCCGGTCTCCGAGGGTACAACTGAATAGTAAATGTTATCTATCCCCTGCAAGTGATCTTGGACCATTTTTGTCATGCTTTGGATGCATTCGCTGGAGTTAGACTTCAGAAAGAAGAAGACTTTCTCGCCGGTGTTAACAAACTTGTTGGAGTGCTCTACAAGGTATTTGTCTTCTCCTCGTTCTTCAAGAGCTATGGTGCCATTCTGCCACTCCTCCCATAGCTTTGGGTCAAACGCAACAACGCACCAGCTGCCGGTCTGGTTTCCTTCTTTTAACTCTTTGTTCCCATAATCTGATAGCTTCTTGATCAGGCTCGTGAACTTTTCCTTCGGAGGTGGGGTTTTGTTTTTGAATTTGACTGTTATAAAGACCCCGTGCTTTGTTTTCCCAGACAACAGACCAGGCTGCACCTTCCCTATCGGCCGTTCTTTTGCAGGCTTAGCCCCAAGCTCTGGCTTAGCCCCGTCTGTTCGCCTCTTTTTAGCTGGCGGCATCTTTTGTTCAGGTCGGGTTCGTTGACTGTAGTTTTAGTGACTGGTTGACCACAAATCCTGTTATAGGAAACATGCTTTTGTTGCATGAACATGTACTAGGTATCATTTAGACGGTAAGAACACCGTTTGTTTTGTGATCAGTCAGGGCATATTTGCCCCCCTTTCTATGGTCACACTGACTTGATTCTATGGATCAATGGATCAACTTGGATCTATGAATTCTATGGACGTGATAGGACACCCCACAACTCTTACGGGCGTGCAAAAAAAAGGAGGGCAAAAAAAGAAACGCACAGGAAGGCTATCGTTTTCAAAACCTAAGTGATTTGTTAGTGGGAAGCATAACAAGTTCATGCCGTTACTATTTGAAATAATTCGTACTTCAAATCAACGATCACAAGATTTTCCAAAATTTGTACAAATCCTATGGAATACTCGTCACAAGTCACTTTCCGTGGTAACTTATCCGTTTTAATAGTGCTGCTGTTGTAGCCATGAACACGAAATGGATATCTTTGCAAACAAAATACAAGACAAAGGAATGCTTTGGAATCTTGATTTTGACTATAGATTACTTAATAAAGGTCTCAAAAACAATTCATCCTATGCCTGACTATATACAGCTATCCTTGATTCGTTTCTACGATCGCGATGAGAAATATAAACTACACCAGTTAAACACCCTCAGGAAAATGGAGATTTTACTCACCGACGGCCCGTTGCTATTCTGCATGGACAGCAGGCGTCAGCGGTATAGGCTGTCACTCTGTCCTGCGGTTCCCAGCTGGAATGCGAACGGGTGAAGAAAGTGATCCGAAGTATAGGACGCTACAGTAAAAGATTGACACATGAACGTATGTCAGTGCTCAGCTGTGATTGGATGCAGGACGCGTTTGTGCAACGCCCCTTTGCACGCAAGCCACAGAGAAGAAAAGCATTGAGGTTCGCCTCTCGAAGATGGTAGATTGACACTTTTTTTCATTCCGACGCATGCATAACCCGGGCATAACCCTGGCTTAACACGGGGAGGGGGACTCTTTTACAACAAGCGTAACTTGATCAAACATCATTTCCTGTTTTGTGTCTCACTTGCTTGGGCTAAACAAATCTACGTGGCACATGGCGTTCAGACAAAAGTTGAAGTTTGCCCTGTGGTCAGAGTTATCAAAGCCCATTTCCATTACCTTGCTGGCGTAGGTTCATATAGCGTTGGCGTCCTTAGTTCAACATTACAAACAAAACATGATTGAAAGTCTGTTTGTTCCTGTCTGACATGCAATATTTGTGAATTATGCATTCCTGCAAATCATTTGTGAGTTTACACCAACTGCATAATGATAGTAATAATCGTAAGTAAGGCGTGTAACAACTGCAGATTCAGAGGGAACCCAACAAGCAAAACTATAGTGATGGCAAGCCGACTGTTTGTTGTGTTTGTTGTTTTATCGTTTGGGAGTTTTAACGGTGCCAATAAGGACAAGAGAAGGACGAACAGACTTTTATACAAGCTAGCGTGATGAGTTGATTTGCCGGCACGGATGTCTACCAGAGTACCAACGTACTGTTGAGTCTTTTTTTAGAAAACAGGCGACAATGCACCGTCCACGCCTCGGAGTAAATTGTGAAACGTCGTCTTTACGTTTGTTGTGAGCGCATTTCTTTACGGACAATAGCTTTGTGGTTAGATATCAATATAGGATAAAGGTTGACGAGAACCAGATATGAACAAGAGGAGACCTCACACCTCCATGAAATATTCTGATTATGCGAATGACTTCCACATCTGCATAATTTATGCCTGGTTATGTACACCTTTAACTAACTTACACAGGTCGCAATGTTGACAATCCAATCATTTACTACATGTACTTAGAATAATTATGTCATACCTATGACGCGAAAACGTTCGATACGGGTGTTCCGGACCGGGTGATAACTTTCCGTACGGCCCGGGGTTATCACACGGGCTCCATTCGAATAAATCGAACTGTTTCGAGTGGGCCGAATGCGGCGCCATCGAAAGTTCGAATACCTGATTTGGACGTTGGAACATTACTGTTGCAACGCTTTTTTTTCGAGGGCAACAAATTTGTTCAACTTCTGGCGCATTTCGCATCAAAACTGTATGACATAAATAAAATACAACACGGTGTATTCCGTATCACCCTCTGTCCCGGCCCTCCCGCGGGTCGGATCACCCTCCGGCCTTCGGCCGTCGGGCGATCCGACCCGCGATCGGGCCGGTACCTTGGGCGATACGGAATACACCGTGTTGTATTCTAACGTTATATTTATGACACTTTCATGTTAATGGACCGATCCTGATCGAACGCTATATCGATCAAATAGAACCAGGTAGAAGCCCCCCCCCCCCATTCTATTTCGAACACCTCCGTCAAAAACAGCCCCATTGGAGCAGAATAGGCGAAAGAAATGTGCTATGCTATTCTTTGTTGAAGACTACACCGACCGAGTGTAGTTGTTTTGGGAGGCAGAGCCACTGCATAGCATTACATTGTTGGTGGACAGGATGCACGTGTAGAGCAGGATATGTAAGACACGGGACTCTGCACTAGCAGACTTTGCCGGGTCCTATTAGTTGGCGTGTAGTACAGGCTTTCTCTCCACGAGTGCCTGAGCTGCTTTCGTCTTAATTTTTTTTTGTCATCAGCATGCATGCAGCGGTTATGCATGCAACAAACGCAGCAGAAACCCTGTCACAGATATTTGTACCCTGGTTTTCACGTGAATCGACCGCATGTCAGGAACCGGGCTCTCCTGCCCACCATCAAGGTAATTCTATGCAGTGCCTCCCGCTACCGCTTTAACTGAAATTATACCGCCCTTACCGCAACTATATCGGCCCCCTCCTCAAACCACTGTGCCCATTGGATGTAGCCTTCAACAAAAAAGGCAGCGTATTTTTTCGGCCCGTTCTGAGAGGATTTCGAGGCCAAAAAAAAAGGTTAACCGAAGTTAGTCGTCATTATCAGCAAAAAAGCGGCGGCGGCCAGTTCTGTCAGACAGGTGCTGCTTTTGACGGAGGTGTTCGAAATAGAACATTATGCAAATTAGGGAGTTATTTGCATAGTTGATATTTGCTAATCTTCCACCTGCCACAAACTACACATGTTACATGTATTTGAGTCATATAATGGAAAACACTTTAGATATAGATTTTCCTCATTGATTATGCAACTTAAGTCCAAATTTGCATAATTTTCAAAGACAGTCCTAACATGTTAACATTAGAAGCGTAACCTGTTTATGCCGTAACTATTTGAAATATTTCGTGCTTCAAATTGGCGACCATCAATTTCTCTTACAGATTATTGCCTGATTTTGTGTCTTTTCATATTGTGGTAAGTCACTTCTGCGGTAACTCAAAGTGGGCATCCTTTCAAAGTACAACTTAACTACAAAGCAAGAGGAACGTTTGAATCTTGATTTCGGCTATAGCACACTTAAGCGTCTAACTCGGTAGTATTACTCTCTATAGATATAGAATACACGGTGTCATTCCGTATCACCCGAGGTCCCAGCCCGACCGCGGGGAGGATTGCCCGACGGCCGAAGGCACACGCGGAATACACCGTGCTGTATTTTATTTATGTCATACCCACCTGAGAAAACACAGATTTCGATGCGAAATGCACCAGAAGTTGAGAAATGTTGTGTCCTCGAACAAAAGATTGTAACAACAGCAATTCTAACGTCCGAATTCGGTATTTGAATTTTCAACCGTGCCGTATTCGGCCCGTTCGAAATAGTTCGATTTACTCGAAGGAAGCCTGTGTGATACAACTTAGAACCCGTGTGATACGGAAAGTTATCACACGGTCCGGAACACCCGTATCGAACGTTTTCGTATCACAGGTATGACATAAGTTGTTATATATACTGACTAAGGCTTAGGTACCAATTGGAAAAAGGGGCCCTGTCGGGCAGTTCACGTGCTGTTGTTTTTGCAGTTTCGGGCGTGACCCCTACGTGGCCCCGCGGGACACCTGGCGGCTCCTGGTGAATTTTGGGCCCGGTCGGATCCCGGGTTGAATTTGAGTTAGACTTAAAATGAACCCGGGACCCGATGACAAATAGACGCCATGACATATCTGGCAGTCCACCGGGGCAAATTTGTGGCCGGCCGGGGCTACTTCCCAGACGGGCACTGACGCGATGGACCATTGAGATCTAAGGTTTAAAAGATGGTATCTCACTGCACTTTGGGCACCGGTGCGGCACTACGGGGTTCGAAAGATTACTCAACGAATTTCAGAAAAGAACGAATTTTCTTACTTTTTGTGTATTTTGCGGTCTACTTTTACGTATTACGCGATATCTAAATTATAAGAAATCGGCCCAAGTGCAGTGAAATACCACTTAAAGCCTGATGGGAAAGGACGCCAATTTTACTCACCGATGGTGCGTTGCTATCCTGGGCGGCAGGTGTTGGAGGTGGGGAGCGGTCTCTCCTGTGGGTCTTAGCGGGAATGCGAACGAGGAAGCAGTGAGTGTGCGTCGAAGTAGAGGACGCTATGAAAAAATGATTGACACATGGGCTTTATGTCAATTCTAAGCTGCTATTGGTTGCACGACGCGTTTGCGTAACGCCCATTTTCACGCAAGGCACAGAGACAAAGCGCCCGTGTGTATGTGTAAAGCACGTATCTCACTGAGGCTACGGCACGTTGGCGACTTACCTTGACAGAGTGCTCAATGAATTTCATACATAAAAAAGGAATTTTCTAATTTTCTTACGCTTTGAGTGTTTTGTTGTCTTTTAGTCATACTTCTACGTTTTGCATGATATTCCAATTGTAAAGTCAAGCGAATCCAACTTAGGATGAATCGACGCTGTGTGATTGACCTTAAGCTTGAAAAAGCAACTTAACACCTGGTGCTCAAACAAAGCCTTGGGGTCAGGGTTATCAAAGCACGTTTCCATTACAAGTACCTTGTTATCGTGGGTTAGCGCGTTGGCGTTCTTCAACTTTACAAACAAAACAGGTTTGAAGGTCTTAATTGCTGTTTGCTCCTGTCTGACATACAACGAGTCGTCTGTGAAATATGCATTCGCAGTCCGATCTCTTTTTTCTTTGGTCCTAGAAACAGTATAATATCGCGTATAGCAGAACCGATCACCGGTTAAGGTGGAATCTCACTGCACTTGGAGCACCGGTGAAACACAACAACCGTGATGTTAGACGGTTTGTTCTATTGAGCAAATTTCAAACATAATTTCCTGTGGGGTCGGAGTGGGGTCAGACTTATCAAAGCCCACTTTCATTACCTTGACGTTAGCGTGGCTTGGGTTTGGCGTCCCGCAAGTTAAAACATGTTTGAAAAGTCTTCAATCTTGTTTGTTCCTGTTTGACATGCAACAACTCATTTGTAAAATATGCATTCATGCAAATCCTTTGAGGCGTGTATTGAGCGATTTGTCAAACACCCTACGTTTTTAGGCTGATGTGGTTTATTCCTCCATTTTTACTTGTGAGTAGATGAGTCAGAAGGTATCAATCAACATTGTCGTAGCGTCTTGTTCATAAGGCCCATTTCCGCTGGGCTGATGTTGGCGAGGGTGTTCTCTACCATTACCTGCAAACCATGTGTGAATGCCTTTACTTTCCGAAACAATCGCCATCTGTTCTCGTTTGACAAGAATTAAATAGTACGTGTACGAATAAAGCCTGGATTCATGCAAATATCATTCTCAAATGTTCTGAGCTTCAAAGGTTTCCGTTGTTTTGTGTTGTTGCACTGTTCACAGCCGAGGACATGACCTGACGCCGCGTGGGTCGTTCTTAATCAATCATCGTTTACTGGTGCTTTGGCCGTTTGATTTAGCCCGTTACTTCAAAGTTGGACTAATCTCATAGACGTGCATTGATGTGAATCACTGAAGAATTATCGGGTGGTGGGGCGTTTTTTTTTTACTTTTCTCAATAGAAAATGTCATTAGATCTGGGTTGGGGGTAACTTTTGTCAATAACCATTATCCTTGAACACTTTGTAAGCTTAATGTGTCTAGACGTAGCAAAACAAGTTTTCATTAAGTTCTTTACTTTGCCTAATTGGTTTGAGGAACATACTGTGCGAAGGCGTGTCAAATTTCAAACTTGAGAGAATGTTCTATCCTACCCTTAACAGACAAGGAGTCCTACGTTCAACTTTCAGACATTTGGCACCTAACGCTCCCACCCCGCGAGACAACAAACAGGGGCTAGAATGTAAGTTCATCTGTGACGGTAGTTAACATAATGATAAAATTTGTTAGACTTTATATCCGCACACAAGTTAAAGCGCTTACCAACAAGCTTTCGATCAGTCCTCTGATCCTTCTCAAGTTGTAATGACCCAACTTTAACTTGTGTACGGATATAAAGTCTAACAGATTTTATCATTAAACAGGAGCTAATTGACATTTTCATCAACCTGTCTTGACTTTGGCTTACTTTTGTTTGGACTATCTAAAATTTGCCTTTACCTCCTTGTTTTCTTAAGCGTATATTCCTTTATTCCAACGACAGTATGTGGAAAGAAAAGATTTTCCAACCTAGGGTCGTTTTAAGTATACGTTTTCTTGGCTCAAAAACTGACTTTGACTCAACAACAACTAAAACACCCGCCTGCCCCATGTATTGTCCATGGTGTTTCTGTAGGTGACAGACTTAACACATAAGAAATACAATGAACAAAAGACTTACTCCAATTCAGTTTATTAAAAATGCATGCAGTCAGCGTATGATCATCAGATGAAGTTTTTCATTAAGTTCAAGGGGTTTCTTTACTTAGCCTATTAATTGAAGTTGCAGAAATTGTAGTACGAAGGCGTGTTAAATTTTCTTGCCAATTTTTCTACACACACCCATTAAAGTTAGCTATTAAGTATAGCTAAAATATCATGAACATTTATTAATCCTTTCTTGACTTATCCTGTCTCAAAATCTGTCACTTAAACGCCCCTGCAGTTCTGACGAAAGCAGCTAGTGGGCCTAAACTTCTATCAATTCACCACGAGCAAAACAGCTAACACCTAAAACTCTTAACCAGAATACGAGATTTTAAAAATTCGGCAGCACCCAATTAAGCTGTCAGGGGCCCAAAATCTAATCATTTCTTTCACACGCAAAGACCTAAGCACACCAGTCACCACAATTGACTCTACAAATGCTGCCAAAACCATAATCTTCTTAGCCAAGGTTATAATGAAGCCCAAAAGGATCATAGGAAGATAAAGCAAACCTTAATACGGCATAAAACTACTCTAAACAGTTAAAGGTTTACTTCAGCCACTGGTACGGCAGTGTTTGTCACGCTTGCTGTCACATTTGTACCGGAGGCTCTCATTCCTACAGTCGTGAGCTATCTCAGCCACGTGGGCATCCAGACCGTCCCAGTTATCTACCGGTCCGGCACACACTGACCCGGGGAAGAGATGTTCATCCGCTCCATCGTACAGCCAAGCCTCGAACTCGTCTAGCGAAAGTGACGTCATTTTAGAACAGTCGATGTTCTGCCCGTAGAACCCGACTCCGAAAGGACGGAGCCCGGCGCTCTCGTCCCCAGGATAGCACAGCGCCTTCCAGAAGTACCCAGGAATGGCCACTCGTCCTTTCATCCACGTGGTTTGTGGGTCCAGCTTTGTGCCCGTGATGACGTAGAGGGTTTTGCTCCTGGAACGAGCTTTGACCGCGTTCTTGTAGACTTCGTCTGCTTTCCTGTTAACTGCGCATTCGTACGGCTGCCACACGCACTGGTTAAAGTCTTTTATCTGTAGAGACGGAATTATGAGTGGCTGTTATTCTAACTGTGGCTAAAATGTGTAATGAGCGCTAGTGTTGGAAAGCATGAATCAGACCATCTTCCACTGACCTGCGGAGCTGCGTTGATCATACTGAAGGTTCCGTCCTGCACGTCTGCATCTTTGTTGTTGATGGAGTTCGGGTTGATGTGGCCCCGGTTGTAGATTCCTCCACAGTCCTTATAGTCGCCATCCATTGCTTGACAGTCGGGGCAGAAGCTCTGCTTCAGGTCCTTAAAGCTGGGCTTGCGGAGGCGGCAATCCGGGATATCCGACACTCGGGAGATGCCCCAACTCTTGGTCTTAACGTTGCATTTGTCGAAGATTGCATCATGTATTTCCTTTCCACACAATCCTGTAACATACATTTCATTGTACTGAAAAGCTAAGTCTACTAACGTTAGATTATATAGGAAACACCCCACCTGTCGGTCTCAACTTCATTGCAGCGGTCATAGAGGGTGTCATTAGGACTTTCTCTCCACACAATCCTGTAGTATGTACGTAGAATATGATTCAGGGAGGAATAAGAAAGAGAGAGAGAAAAGGAAAACATACAGAAACAAGGGGGCTCAAAGATACGTCGCTTCTTCCTTACACGCTATCTGTCGCCAAAAAGTCTAGACTACAGCATGTAGTCGCCAAAAGATAAAAAATGGAAATTCTGCTACAATACCAAGGTCACATACTAGGGGCCCAAAATTGACATTGACCTTGATCTTTCCAACACCTACCCACAAACCAAATATCATCGTAATCTATCAAGAGGTTCTTGAGTTATGCTGACCACAAAAATCCGTAAACATAAACACACAGACACACACACACACACACACACACACACACACACACACACACACACAAACAATATCTCTATTCTCATGGGGATTAAAATAAATATAGATCTTTGACATTGTGAAATAAAGATAAAGTAAGAAAAGCAGGAAGGCAGGAATATATATAAAGAAATAAAGAAACGTCAACACAGAAAAACATATTATTTACATGGGAAGGCCATAGATATGGATGACGATGACCTAGAATGTCTACAAGTTGTTAAAATTACCCAGCTGGACCCTGTCCCACAGGCTTGATGAAGGTCTGTCCCGTTCCGGTAAGTCCGGGTCCCGTGTGATGGCGGACGCCGTGTACTCGGGGATGCGGTAATGCGTGTTGAAGGCGGTGGCGAAAACAGGCTCCCTACCCCCCGCCAGAGTCTGGCAGATCCGACAGGTAGAATCGGAAGATTGGTAGCTGCTCTTTGGCCAAGAGTTGGCAACAAAGAAGTTGTCACAGGAGCTGCTCAGGCGAGAACAGCGCGCGGAACATTCATGTTGAGGAGCCACGTCGTCTGTAATACGGTTTTCATAAGCACATATACGTACAGACAGTAATCATCGAACAATGTCGAGATTTGTAACAAAAAAAAAGAATTTTGAATCGTACAACGACAAGTGAGACTAGCATTGAAACAGTCCCGATATACCAAAGCTGTAAAAATACGTACCCTGACTGCGGCTGCATTTTGACTGTCTTTGCTCTGCCGAGGAATGGGCAGTGTAGAAAGTCCTAGAGGGGTCAATACGAAAATAGTCAGATTCAGCACACATTTTATATACACAAGATGAAAACGTGGATCTGTGTGGCGTAACGGCAGAGAGTTCGGCTCAGAACCAAGTGGTCTCGGGTTCGAGTCCTGTCAGTTCACCGACCTTGTGCCCTTGCGAAGGGCACTTTACAAGACTTTACTTACTTCACTCAGGTGAAAATGAGTACCTAGCTCCGACTAGGGCTGTCCCTGGAGGCCCCATGTTTGGGACCCCAAGCACGTAAAAGAACCCGCCATACTTATCAAAAAGATTAGGGGTCCTTCCCGGTATGAGTGGGTCAAACATTTCCGGCTCAATGGGGTAGGGAAGTGGTCTATATGTGGTCTTGCACTATGCAAACTCGTTTGAAAAACAGCGCAGGTACGAAAACGTACTATGTACAAGAATTGATAAATGGGAAAGGGTGTAGCTCTGTAACTTTTTAATCCATCTAAAGTTTGCTTCTGTAAGGTTGTTGTTAAATTAGACTTACTCATCGTGTGGTGCATCGTTGCATGACGTCGGTGAATCCTTGGTGCATTCTGGTCATATGAAACGAGAACGACGATTACTGTGACGTTACATAAAGAAGGACATTAACATGATCATCTAAACACACTTATCACATCGAAGCATCGTATATTCAATACATTTATCTTCATTTTATCTTTCCTCCTTTGTCGTGCTCGTAAGGGGTTGCACAGTAGTCCGAGCGATGCTATTGGCATTATCGTTCACCGTACACAGCATGTCCATGGATACCTAATTTTGAAACGAACCAAGAACAGACAGTGTATCATCCTCCTCTTTCCTACCTTTGTTCGTCTGTTTTGTGGCAGAAAACGGGATGTTGCTGACAAGCAAGGCAGCTACGAAGCCCAGTGCCACAATGCCAACCTGGTTGTACAGTTTAGCCATGTTTCTGCTATATTCCTTCCGGTACGGTGACTAGTGCTATCTAAGAAGCTCACTCGTTGAACCTGTCGGAATCAGAATAAAATGTAATTCTTTGTCTGCCAAAATGTGTTAAGGCGTTGAGAAGAACATTTATTGTGCACGTTTCCTAATAGAATTTCTCGATAAGTCCTCATTTGACTTACATCCATCCAAAGATTGCAAACACAGATTTTAAACAAACAAATAGTGGAAGATCCATATACTAAGATTCTTTAGGCAAAAGCAGGGAGTACTTACTTCCAACGTTTCGATGTCTATCAGACAACATCATCAGGGTAGAATGACTGGAAACTACTTCTTGCTGCTACTTATAAATCATGCTACTTCCATGACGACATCGGCCAAATTAAAATCCAAAATGGCCGACCATAATACCAGATTTAAGAATAACTAGCTTTTTATCCCCTAGAGTTCGAACTACCTGGAATTTTTTCATCAAAAATGTTTAAATGAACGTTTTACTCTATTTCCATTGCTGTTTACGGTTATTTGCGGAAAAAATGTATTTTTGAAAATTCAAGGTCGTGGATATAAGTTTGCAGAGCCCAAAGGGTATCTTAGATATGCATGACGTCATTTTATGTTGATGTTGATGTTGCTATTGGCAACACAAGTCGTAATAAAAATTAATATTCGGTTATTTGCATTTGCTGTTACATTTATGTAGCATACCTTGAAGTTTTCTGGGAATGCCCTTTGCAATACAATCATATTGATGACGTCATAATTACTTCATATTACATCATTTTTTGTTTATCATATATTATGTTTACATCATTCTCTAAAAATTTGGTGGTCATATGATAAGTCGTTTAAGAGTTACAGGATTTAGAAGGGCGGGCCTCAAAAGCCCACCCCCTGTCCCAAATTGACCAAAAAAAGGCCGTCTGAAAAGGGTTAAAAGAATGGTATCTCGCATTCCATCGTCACGTAATGACGAAAACCGATGGACTGACAAGTAGTAACGTATATAGAAAACTGCCCGGGAGTTTACAGCCAGGAACTTTTAGATAGACTGACAAAAAGAAAATGGTATCAAAGTAACATTCAAGGCCACATTCAAGTGATAGGAAAACAACGTTATTGAGACACAATCTTAACCTTATGAAAACCTAATGTAACCTTGGCCATTGGAGCATGGAAGAAGGTGAACAATATATATCCAATACAGCACTGACTTACGAACCGCTAGGTTTGACTGTGGAGCGAGCACAGCTCACATACATATTGTCAACATGTGAAGCTCGACATTCCACTTTGAGGGCGTATCCCTGTACTGAACGGGGGCAATAGGTAACCGGTTCAACTTCATGGTTGAAATATTCTGTATTTGCTCGCAAATGTGGCCTATCTAGTTCATTATATGTTACATATGTTGCGACGAGTATCTTAAGTGAACAACCGTTGATTTTTTATAAATTGACAACGCTGCGATTTCCAATAACTTATTCATCTGGGCTTGAAACGCAACAGTACCGCACGTCAGTGTGAGTGCAAGGGAAAATTGGCGAAAATAACACAACAGTGCCGCAAAGAACAAACCCCGATGTACCCCCGCAGTACCGCAAGCCAGTGAGATGCCCGCTTTACTACGAAACGTTAACACTCGGTCACAAGATACGATAGAATTTGGGTTACTCACATACGATTGAAAATACGAATACAACGGAGAAATGATAGAATTGGACCGAGGGCATTGTATATAATGTCCTTGATTGGACTTACCAAAAGACGCTTGGGGACGAGAGTTACCGGGATGGTAACTTCCTAACGCTAACACTTTTCTTACACGAGCCTCACTCTCTTTCCCGCAGCTCTATCGCTCTCTCTGACCGCGAGGGCCGAGATCGGGGTATAAAAAGGCTAACTATTTTGCATAAGCTTTGGCTGCAATGGTATTTTTGGAGATCATTGGTCAGGGCGTGGCCGGTCCCACGTGGGATATGGGTACCGACGTCAAGTTCCAGATCCATTATTTTGTACACAGAGCGACCGCGTTCCGAGCTAGGTAACGCGTCTTCATAAAACCCCAGTCAAATTTGGTGAAAATCGATCGGACGATGAGTCTGCGGCAATCGCACGAGCCCAATAATAACTTTATTGCACAACAATTATACAAGGTACAAAGTATGAAAAATACGCGCAACCCTCTGATCCCCACCTAACGGAGTGAACATTACCAGTATTCTACTCTTGTGCATTCAACCATTCAAATAGACATCAAGACATGTATCAAAGAAAATAAGATTTGGCGGAACCAGAATATGAATATCAAGAGGGTTACTGAATCCTACGTGACTACGACGCCTGTACAAAATGAACATCAAGTGACATGGTTTCTATCAGGCCAACGCGTTCCAATTGCGTTCGGAACGCGCAAGGCGCCTCGTCGTGACTTTTTTCAAGTTAAGTGACAGAATTATCAGGTGGTTGATAGCGGCACTTACAAAGGAAGAGGAAGAGGAGTCGACAATAAGTGAAAGATAATGCTTTTGGAAATTAACACACAGACTTTGAAGAAGATTTATGAATGTTATATATTTGCTATAAGCAGGGAAACTTGCCGTAGAATGTGCAATGTTCAGTGGACAACATCTTAAAGTGATATTCAACTAACATAATAAATTTGACCATGGTTAGACGAGCTAAATCTTGCCCATTAAGCATGTCAAATTTCATTGACCGGCAGTTCAACCAATTTATGCTATGAGTATTACAGTAAAGGGCAATTTCACGGGAGAGGTGTGTGACGTCGTTGGCGATGTTTTACAAAATAAGAATTTTCTAGAACACTGGCCCTTTGTCTGCCTGTTTGTACATTTTCAATGTACAGGTGCCAAGGACGTGAATTGAACGCCATGATGGTTAATTCCAGAACAACATGCGTTATGCTTTAAAACTGTTGTTGGCTCTCGCTTCCTTCGGCTGAACAACTAACACCTGGCCTTCAGACAAAAGGTGAAGTTTGCAGTGGGGTCAGAGCTATCAAAGCCCGTCTCCAGTACCATGTGAGGTTGGGTTAGCGTTGGCGTCCTCATTTCAACATTACAGACAAAACATGTGTCTGACAGTCTTTTGTGTGCTGAGTTTTACTCTAAATAGTTTTGGAGATGATCGTATGTCAATGTCATTGATTAGCGTTGGCGTCCTCAGTTCAACATCACAAGCAAAACACGTCTGACAGTTTTTTGTTTGAGTGCTGAGTTTTACTCTAACTAGTTTTGGAGAGGATCGTATGTTAATGTCATTGATTAGCGTCGGCGTCCTCAGTTCAACATCACAAACAAACACGTCTGACAGTCTTTTTTGCTGTTTGCTCTTGCCTGACATGCAGCAAGTCAGTTATAAAGTATGCATTCATGCAAATCGTTTGCGTGCTGAGTTTTACTCTAATTAGTTTTGGTTAATGTGATTGATTAGCGTCAGGTTAAAGGTTGGTTCAGAGTTTTCAAATCCCGTTTCCGGTCCATTACCTTGACGTTTGCGTGGGTTGGCGTCGGCGTCACACAACTTAACATACAAAACATGTTGAAAAGCGTTGTTTGTTTCTGTTTGACATGCAACAACTCATCCACCGTGACTTATCTATGCATTCATCCAAAAATCATTTATGAGCTTAACTCCAACTCTTTACCTCTCACACCCTTGATAGCAGGGCTGCATTAATCACAGGCTACTTTACTCTACGAACAGAGGGAGCCAAAAGGCAAGAAGATGATGATGGCAGGTCGACTGTTTCTTGTGTTTGTTGTTTTATCGTTTGGTAGCTGTGATGGCGCCAGAGGACAAAAGAAAGACGGGCGAGAGTTAATACAAGCAAGCGTTAGTGGTGCGTACCTAAAGCCCGGACTTGGAATTGAACCTAAAAATGTTTAGGTCCAAGTCCAAAAAAAACCTGAATGTCCGGACTCAAGTCCGGACTTGCAAAAAGCTATCTGTCACTTATATTCCCTTTTCTTGTTCTAAACCATTTAAAACCTTCCATAGACAGTGAAATTTGCACTGGAAAGAGACAAAAAACATTTCGTGTTTACACTGGCGGTATATAATTTGCATGTATTTTTCACATTGCATTTCAGTTGATGCTAACATGCAATTTTATATGCACCATCCCCCCTCCCCCTCAAAAAAGAAAACTTTCTAGCACACATAATACGCAATGACGGGTTCAGGTCTGGACTTAAAGTCCGGACCTGAACCTGAACTGCTGGACTTGAATCCGGACCTGAACCTGAATATGAGTTTAGGTACGCACCACTAGCAAGCGTGGTGAGTTGCGATGTCCTTTTTTGTCCGCTTACAATATATCACGGCCGCACGCGAAAGAGGCGGACTGTGTAACAGTCTAGGGCTGGGTACCGGTACAGAAAATTCAGGTACAGGTACGGTCCAGGTCCAGAGGATCAGGTCTAGGTCCGGACCTGAACCGGGACCAAATTATCTGAGTGTGAACTTATCATGCTCAAAACAACGGTCCATTTCGCTACAAATGATTCTGTTTGGTGGAGTATCCGACGTCCATTGGCGTTTTAGAATCCTATCTTTATGTAAACAACACTAACTGCCTCTGTTATAGGCCATATTTTACTGTAGAAACTTGGTACAAATGACAATCAACTCTCCTCTAGTTAGCTCTTGTTATTTTCTTGGACATGTAAGCCCTAAAACGCCTGAACGCCTGCCAGTATAATCTGTTTATTTTCGAAACGGTCCAATATCCGGTGAACTGATTTTTTCAAGTCCGGTTTTTCTGGACCGGTCCAACAAGAAAAACCGTTTTTGTACCCACCCCTATGTAACACAATCCCTCTCTGACTGGGGCATATTGGGCCTGCTCCTATGGAATGGCTGCTAGAAGCTTAATTTAGTCAGGCTATAGACCTGTTTTCGTTTTGCTGTTGTAAATCTATAACTTTAGTTCGCCCCCCCCCCCCTTGTCGCAAGAGTTTTCGTCGCATTTTTGTAATAAAGACACTTTTTTTGAGCGTTCTTTGACCAAATGTGACACCCAGTTATCACCTGTACTCAGTCAATGAACGCACGTTGTCGCACGACGCGTTGCACTTCGAAACCAAAATGGCAACAAAAACCAAAACTCGAACAACAATGGAGTAACCTTAAAATGTGCCGTTGGACTGAATGGGCCACGATATGGCAGCTAGCAATTTGAATTATGGAAATTTGGAAAAGGTTCAGTATATGATAAGGCGGAAGGGCAAAAAATCACATATCAATACTTTTTAATGAAAAGTAACTGGCTGGTAGAACCTGCTAAGAGAATCACAAAAATATCAGTTGATTCATGATTCAACACAAAATTATGGCCACTAAAATCGGATTTTTTTGTGTGATTTTCTCGTCATTCCAATATCGCGGATGGAGCATTACGTCATGCATATTGAAAATTTATGTAGAAAAAAAGACCATAACAAAGGTCAAGAACAAGGCCACTCTGTGATAAATATAAATGGTACATTGTACCTTCCTTGATTAATTATGGTATACTATATCGGTATAGTGCATGTGCTTTGGACAAACTGCAAGTGTGTTAATATGCCTGACTATTCATTCATTTATTAACATAAGGACAAACCAAAAACAACTGGTCTTTGACCAAATTTTAAGGTACAGAAATCCGTTAGAATAGAGCAATGTAATATACGATCTGCAAAATACACCCACGCAAGAATCATTTAAACCAAGAGTGTTAAAATGCATATTCACAAAAAGGACAAGTTCAGGATTGTTTGGACTGGTGATACAATAAGCAGAATCTGGTGTAAAACATAACTAAGTTTAATTGCTAGCAGATTCTGGCAGGCCTTATAAGGCACTTTTTGATGGTATTTGCACATTAAGATGTGTAAATACCATCAAAAAGTGCCAATTTTCGTAATATCACCACATCAATTTAGCCTTTAATAAAATGTAACATAATAGAATGTAAATAATTTGATATATATAGCTTATCGCTCAATGCTGGTTCCACAGGTATCCTAAAACTTTTACCTCTCCCAACATCCCTAAAAAGAAGACATTCTCTAAGAAACATATGTTGCAATATTATTCTAAAAGTGAACTCAGGTTAAGTATGTTCCGTTTACATGAAACTAGACAAGATCGTTGACCTGACATCAAACGATAAGTCAAGTTCCTGGTTCAGCCACTGGTACCGCAGCGTTCTTCGCGCCACTCGCTCTCACAAGTTTCCTGGATGTGCTCATTCCTACAGTCGTGAGCTATCTCAGCCACGTAGTCATCCAGACCGTCCCAGTTATCTACCGGTCCGGCACACACTGACCCGGGGAAGAGATGTTCATCCGCTCCATCGTACAGCCAGGCCTCGAACTCGTTCAGCGGAAGTGACGTCATTTTAGAACAGTCGATGTTCGGCCCGTAGAACCCGACTCCGAAGGAACGAAGCCCGGCGCTCTCGTCCCCAGGGTAGCACAGCGCCTTCCAGAAGTACCCAGGAATGGCCACTCGTCCTTTCATCCACGTGGTTTGTCGGCCCAGCTTTGTGCCCGTAATGACGTAGAGGGTTTTGCTGTTGGAACCGGCTCTGACCGCGTTCTTGTAGACTTCGTCTGCTTTCCTGCCAACTGCGCATTCGTATGGCTGCCACACGCACTGGTTAAAGTCGTCGTCCTGTAGTGACGAAAATGAGTGGTTATTATTCTAACTGTGACAAAAATGTTCATTGAGTGTTGGTGTACGAAAGCGTGAATCTGTAAGAGTTGACTATCTGCCACTGACCTGCGGAGCTACGTTGATCATACTGAAGGTTCCGTCCTGCACGTCTGCATCTTTGTTGTTGATGGAGTTCGGGTTGATGTGGCCCCGGTTGTAGATCTCGCCACAGTTATCGAAGTCACCATCCATTGCCTGACAGTCGGGGCAGAAGCTCTGCTTCAGTTCTTCAAAGCTGGGGTCGCGGAGACTGCAATCCGGGATATCCGACGCTCGGGAGACGCCCCAACTCTTGGTCTCAATTTTGCATTTGTCAAAGATTGTATCATGCATTTCCTTTCCACACAGCCCTGTAAAATACATTACATTATGGTGACAAGGGTAATCTGACTTATATAGCAGTCCTAAAATCTCATTCCTCCATCAACTGTATTGAGGACCAGTTTGGGTCTCCAATTACCGGGAAGAAATGGGAGTCAGAAAGGTGCTTCCTTCTAGATTTATTGTTTCTTGTCTCCTTGATTATTCAGACAAAAAGATATCTCCAGCTCCAAAATTGGAGATGCAAATAAAGATGAAAGGAAAGGAAAAGGATTAAAAAGGGAGTAAGAAAGTAGAATAGACACAGACAAGCCTATTTAGATGGAAAGACAATGAATGGCGATGACTTTAGAGTCACACTACAAGTTGTAAAGATTACCAAGCTGAACCCTGTCCCACAGGCTTGATGACGGCCTCTCCAGTTCCGGTAAGTCTGGGTCACGCGTGATGGCGGACGCCGTGTACTCAGGGATGCGGTAGTGAGCATTGTAGGCAGTGGCGAAAAGAAGCTTGCTGTCACCAGCGTGGGTATGGCAGATCCGCAAGGTGGCGTCCTTGTCGTTCTTCATATAACCGCTAGATGGCCAGGCATCGCCCACGAAGAAGTGGTCACAGTCGCTTTGCAGGTTGGAATGTCGGTCGATGCATTCAGCCACAGGAGCGCTGTCGTCTGCAGATACATTTTGAGGTGTTTGAGTTTGAGTACCATTGTTAAGAAGATTTAAAACAAAAGAAACGTGGCTATCACAACATTTGTTTACTTTCACCTCTCACGAGAGACTATACGAGGCAAAATCATGTGCACAATTGGTACACAAAAATGTATATATATCATGTGTCTTGATGGAGTTCACAAAACGTGTGACACAAGGAAATCCACTCAGGAAACTGTCAAAGTTCACTTACTGTGGCTCTGACTGCAAAAATCCGCTACGTCATCTTGGTCATGTAAAAAAAAGAACAAAGAACATCGGTGGTGTTCAAACGAGAAAGCGGAGGGCAAAGTATTTACTTTCACATCAACAGTACTATACAGTTTACGTATAATGCACCTAATCAATGTGGACAGACCTGATCTGAAAACAGGCGTCTGGTCTTTTCCATTCTCACGCGAGGGAACAGCCCGACGGGACCATGCGAGAGTTGTAACTCTAAGACCCCGTTTATAATGCAAAAATAAATGCGGATGCATCCGCATGGATTTTTGCATCATGAATGGGGCCAACTGTACTCATAACTGATATGTTACCAGGTGTTGTGGCAAAGCTACGGTCAACATTATCATTATCATATGGTAATTTGATCGATGTGTACTACCCAACTGCCACCGGTAGATCCGCTTGGGGATTAGGCTATTATGTCGAGTAGCAGCAGAACGTTTACGACAAAAGGTTTAGTTTCCTGACAGTATACAGAGGCATGAAAGCTTATGTTTGAAATTTCCTTCAAGAACTTATAACATTAACAAAGGTTAACTACAAATGAAGAAGTGTCAGACATTGTGAGACCTTTGAAACTCATCTTACCTTTCATAACAAACGACATCAATGGCAAGTTCTCAGGTAAGTTGACGTTTCCAAGCAACCAGGCAGCAACTGCAAAGCCCACAGCGAAGACCACGATAAAGACTCTTGCACCTGGCATCTTGATGTCACTGGATCGTCACTGAGTCTCACCAAGTAGGTTCAAAATGCGGAGGTCAGCTCAATGGTCCTGCGAAAAATACAGTATAAAGAATAAATGCATTATTGATCAGAGCATAGAAGCCTCGAACTTGTTCTGCGGAAATGATATTGGAACCGTGAGTGTGACTATGTGTAACGTTAACCTCAGGGGCTAGCCTAATATTAAATACATTCTATGTCCATTTGTTAAGAATTCTAGAAATCCCTCCGGTATTTCTGTTGTGTCAGCATATGTCTGTGGGCACCATAACTAAAGAAGCTGTGGTATCCTCATGATATTTAAAATGGGTAATGGTCGAAAAAACAAAGTCCAGGTTCGATAATGGGCCTCCTACCGGCTTTACGCGACAAAACTGCACGCTTCACGGCACAATGTACATAATAAGATTTAGTTTGTAAACCTTCTGCAGAAACATTCTTGAATGTTTGGCAGAATCAATATCGTGACAACAAGATCAAGCCAGATAGTATCAGCCCTACCCATTGTTAGCCTCCACCAGGCCTTCTTACGGGGGTAAATGGATAGTAGAGTCTCCACATTACTAGTTTCCACCACCCCTTAGGAGAGTCAGTTCACCCTAAGGTTAACACACACACCCCTCCGCTGCGCGGTAATTCAAACTCTTTGGTAGTAAAACTCCCCTGGTAGCCGGTGTAGTCAGCGGTTATAACTGGGACATGACAAAACGTTCGTTATTACCCTTCCCAAGATGGTTTCTAAGGACAATACCAAAGACAAAACAGATGGTTTCTAAGAACAGTAGAGAGAGTACATGTGGTCTCTTTGATTACCTTATAAGTCTCCTGTTGGAAAGACCTGTTCTAAATGCGATTGGCTGGAGGGCACTATTTCTGAACGTTTCGACATTGGAAAAATTACTTTCTCGGGTGACTAGATGTTATGTCCTAAGAGGAAAAAGAAGTGGTTTCTTGATCGTTTCACTCACCTTTAGAAAAGACGTGGTGTCATGTGCATGTAAATGTCGTTAACCGACGCGAAGCCAGTTAAATATGTCTACCCCTACCCGTCGAACAGGGTGAGAACACCTGTGGATGTCAAAGTCTGTCTACGGGATCATCATAAAGTTATTCACACGTGACCCACTTTGATCTTTGTCCTTTTGTGTTCTTCGTGAGTAATGTGTTGTTGCACATTGCAGACATTCTTCGACCATGGGATGGGCTGAGATTTGGCAGGTCCATTTACCATGCGACTTTTTACCTCCATACGAAATGGAGGTATAGTTTGTGCTCTGACATGGATTACCTGTACTGAGTTTTTTTTATTTTCCAAGCAGAGGTTTCGGCGTGTGTGTGTGTGTGTGTGGGGGGGGGGGGGGGTAATAGTAGCTGTGATGTCTTACAGGCATGTCAAAACTGCCTTGAGAATACTGAGTTTGCATATACACGCTTTGTCGCACGGCGAGTTGCAGTTCGAGAGCGAATTGGCAGATGGCGCATCGGATGTTGACAACACAAGAGAACAAGAACAAGAGAATAACCTTGAAACAGGCTGTTGGACTGAATGAACCACGATATGACAGCTAAATAAATTATGATCACTTAGCGTGCAATATGAATCCTGGTGCATATGGGTGAATCAGTCAAAGAAGGTTCGTAGATGTAAAGGTCGTGCCCCATAATCTCCAACCAGATAGTATCAAACTTAACGTAGGTGCCGTTTGACTCCCTTAGCCGGCTATACTCCCTAGCCAGCTTTGATACTGTCTTATGGCACCGTAGGATCTGCTTGGAGATTACGTGCCCCATACGTTGACCCTCACCCCATACCTGTGACACTGTGCAACCTTTTAATAGCCCAGCCATGTACAAAAAGACGCACTGTAGGTCTCACTGTATTCAGGGCGACACCATTCAATGGAGTACCTCCGCGTTAGGCTTATTTGTGACTGAAGAAAGAGAACTTTTACGTTAAATTCGAACTAACCAATGGCGAGACAGGCTGAGCTGTGCCCTGAACCGTGCAGAGTGTCGATAGCCCCGGGCGTCAGGTGAATTCTGTTCTGAATGTGAGTGAAACCACCGGACGAACAAGATGGTGGGCAGAATGGGTCCTCTCGTAGCTATACTTGTGTTGGAGGGCTTCATGGTAACAACAGGACAGGGTATAAGGGACGAACGAAATCTGGTCCAAGCTCATGTGGTAAGGAAAGGCTTACGTGAACTTAAGATTTAATCTGAAATTTCAAACGAATGGGTGGTAGGTAAATACAGCCTCCAGACTGTGAATGTGAACGTGTACATAAGGTTATATTGTTTGGTTGTTGTGTTGTGTGTTTTGGCGCGGCTTTTGATCTATATGTAGCGTCAACTCTTTTTATTCCCTTAAGCCTGTCAATAATGTTTGGAACACATGGATATCTGAACTATACAAACCTCATGGGTTACTGATACTGAGATATATCGAGGCTGAGAAAGAGTGTATGGTCTTCATATGTGCGTGGGGGCGTGTCCCCTTATGCAGTTGTCACCAGCCTATGCTACGATATGTGCCAAGCCTTTGTTCTACGGTCAACGCCCACATGATGTTTCTTTCGATTTGTGTAACACTTTTCCAATATCAAACTTTGATGTTAGGTTTCGAAACACGCCTTGATTTATCTAATAGATTCTAAATATTTCAACCTTTTGAAACAACTGCATGACGAAAGTATTTTCAAAATTGTCTCGTTGTATCTTATTATAACACGGTACCTTAAAGGTAAAGTTATCTCATGACCTTTTGGAGGCCGTACGTGCAGTGGGTTGTTTAGCACTCTGTCTAGGGCACTGTGTTGGAAGGCGGGGCCCATCCCTCTATTTTCATTGCGTTAAATACCTCCATAACCGAAGTCTGGCACCCATTTTACGCATGGATGGAATGAGGAAAGCCATGCAAAGTGCCTTTCCATGGGGCTCAACATCGATGGCATGTCGGGGGATTCGAACCCCCGACCTCTGGGTTCCTGGCCAAAGATATAATGATGATAACCCCAAAACACCACGTCGTGTCGTGATATTTATCATTGTAACATTTAGAGCTATTGGAATATTTCCCAAGATTTCCCAACCCCCAGCATACCTGTTTATGTAACGTTAAATTAAGTAACCAGTGTTTCTCTCCCAGCTTTTCCGTCACGGTGACCGCTCTCCGACCCAGACTTTCCCCACCGATGTCCACCAGGAGAGCGCCTGGGAGCAGGGCTTCGGCTTCCTCTCATCAGTAAGGCTGGATTCTATAGGTCACATTTAACATTTGATATCTAACGTTATACGAGAATTGGCCGGATGATCTTTTGTACATAGAGACAAACTGCACATCATAAAATAGACACTGCATTCCGAAATCTCAAAGCATTGATATTTGAGAACCTTAGTCATTTTTGTTTATTACTGTAGATTGGCATCGAGCAACACCACAACCTCGGCGAGTTCTTCCGGAAGCGTTACGGGAAGGAGGGTTTCGGGGTGCTGAGTGAAGAGTTTAGGAGAGACGAGGTACGGACCAGGCCGGAATTACAATTTGTATATATTAGTTATGTAAAAACTTAGATTTGCTTGCTGCAAACAACCCCTTTATATATGAAAATGTTGGACAATTCATCTTCTACTGCATACGGAAAAGAAGTCAAACCCATCAATTAGCTTAAGTAGAAATTGATTTAGTTTAGACGTTATTCCCTTTTTATTTATCTATGATTATCATTTCCCTTCTTTGTTAAGTATGTTTATGTATACCATAGTCTGTGTAACACAAACTCCGCTGTCCAGGGCTGTAACTGGCCCCTCCCCGCCGGCGGATGTTGGGCGGGCTTCTATAAGCGAGATTTAATCAGGCTATGTATACCACTACTGCCTTACCCTGTATGCAATTAGCCCTCGGGCATGAATTTGCAATAAAGATTATTATTATTATTATTTACAATACATGTCATCTAGCACACGTTTGTAGTGTGAACTAGCTAGTACCAGCTATAGTTCTCATTGCACACGCCCGAAGACACATTTTCCATCACATTTCCAAGGCATGGGGTTGCCATGGACATAGATGTCATGGGGGGGGGGGGGGGGCTGGTAGGTAGTGCAACAGTCAGAATGTAACAAATGCCATCGTGATGACCTGAACATCGATACTCGAAACAAACAATTTTGGGTTTTCTTGTCTTAAAAAGTTAGTAACGTTAGATTTTGTACTTGGGATTTTTTGGTGGATGGATATTAACCTTTCGTCATGTCTGGCCAGCTGTTTGTCCGGAGTACCGACACAGACCGTACCCTGATGAGCGCGGAGGCGAACCTGGACCGCCTGTACCCCGACCAGCCTGTCCCGATCCACACCGTACGGACTGGCCTCGACAAGGTAGGTGCTTATTTTATTCGTTCGTTTGCTTGTTTGCTTGAACCTTTATTTATTCATGAAAGCTCAAGTTGGCCCGTGGGTGCCGGACCAACGACACGGGCCGCCAGCCGGTCTCTTCGACTTTCCAGTACAGTCTGCCCGACGATCTAATAGCGCTTTGGGGAGGTTGGCTGGGAGAGTTTTTACCTGGCTGGTATGAACCAGGGCCATGCAAAAGTAAATAAGATAGGCGGGCATAGTACATCGGGTCACTGATATCATTCTGGTAACCAGGGTAAAGTAATATAGGACATGCAGATTTGATAGATCAAATAACATCATAGATCAAGTCGATGAAGGTTATGGAACATTATAAAGCACAATCTAGTAGCGTTCGCAATCGATTATTTCATGAATAACACGTGAAAAGTCATATATATCATTTTCTTGTGCGTCTTCTCTTCCATACAGCTGTTGAGGGCTTTCTTCTTGAAATGTCCTCGATCAGATGAACTGTTGGAAGAGGCAATGAATTCCGCAGAGTTCAAGCAGAAGGAGAAAGAGAACGAGGTACTGCATACTATGTCTGGTGGATAACGTTAAAAAGTTGCAGTGGAGCATGCATGATAAAGGACTGGATCCGAAATGATTTATAGCCAACATGTATACTGAATGCTTAAAGGGGCATTCCACTCCAGACGGGACTGTTATTTTCCGATAGATATTAATTATAGAAGTGACAAATGTATGCTACGTACCATTATACGATAGAGTACCCATTAGCCCCACGCGCATTGAAAAAAATTCAGTCTTCTTCAAAACTCCCCGAGTACCCTCTTATCAAATTAAATCAATCTCAGCCTACGATATGGCTGAATACAATGTGCCTGACAACGCCTGACTTAAGTTAGGATACAAAGCTAATTTCAGGGGCGCTAAGCAAAACACGTCTTGATATATATGTTCTTTGATATCTTGTGAACAATTGACCTTCTTGGTGTGCTTAGCGCCCCTCATTTATGCCGAAAATTTTCACGATAAAGGAAGTGTCTACACGTATAGGGAATACATGGGTAGGGTCTGCATGGGTTTAGTGAGTGTCATATTGCTTTACAAACACACGTTGCGTAATTCACCACAAGTGCTGGAGACAACTATAGTCCCCGACCCTCCTGATGAGGATGGGACTAGGTGAGGTGAGGTGAGGAATTCCACAAAAGGTCGGCTGATCATGTATTCATTGATACATTATCTATTGGAAAATAACACTCCCTTCTGGAGTGGAATGCCCCTTTAACAGTTTTAAGACAGAACATTTAAACACTTCTAGGTGCTTTTTTTCTTCCTAACAACAGGAGTTCATGGCGTTTGTTGTAGAGAAGGCCGGTTGGAGCCAGCCGCACAGTATCATGGACGCTTGGCGTACACAGGACCCGCTACTCTGTGAGGTCAGTATAGCTAAGTGGTAACGTTACCTTTCACATTACGGAGCTTATTTTAAAACGACACATAGTCCAGGTGTACCTTGAGAAGATTATAAACTTTCCTTTCATCTAAAGCTCTATACAGTACGCCAGACACAACCAAAGGACTGAAAATAGTGGATGCCACCAGAAATTATTGAGGCAGATCGGTAGGTTAGACACTCTTGATGTACTTTTCTAACATACCAACGCGCCTTCTTCAGAAAGCACACAACATGAAGTGGCCAGCCTGGGTCACTCCGGACGTGTACAAGAGGCTGACGAAACTGACGTCTTACGCAAGCGAAATTGAGTTCAGGGGAGACGAGAAAGGGAGACTCATGGCAGGTAAGACTGTCAGAGAACTTTACTTATCTTACCAAGGCTTCATACGCCAAAAAGCAGTATACTCTAGTAACTGGATATGATTTTGGAAACGGTCAGACGTTTCAGATAGCTTCCAATATCTTTCGTCAATGCTAGTTTCCAAAATCATATCCAGTTGCTTGAGTAATTGCTTTTGGCATATCTTATTACCTAGAATCTAACCTTTATCGACGTATGGCTGTGTTTTCAGTTTATACATATTTCCAACACAAAACATAACCCCACGAGTATCCGTGTGCAGGGCTCCTGGTGAACCATATCGTGTCCAACATGACGACAGCTCAACAAGAAGTGCAGGAGAACAAGAAGCCCCTCCGACTCATCATGTACTCAGCTGTAAGATTTTTTAGTTTTTTTATTTCTATACACTCATATCCATGTATTTCGCATTCACTATGAATAATTTATTGCCTAAGATAAACCATTTCGTCAGTACTATTTGCGTACACCTTTTACCACCCCAGTGACTTGATTTTTGACAGTGCTCTGATGGTTAGAAATTACAATTTACAATATTTTTTAGATTGATTTATTGATTTATCAATTGATTGGTTGATTGATTGATTGATTAATAAGATCAGTGATTGATTGATTGATTGATTGATTGATTGATTATCTGTAACATTACCAGCACGACATCGATATCTCAGCTCTCATGTCCGCCCTGAATATCTACAACGGCCTGAGTCCGCCCTACGCTTCCTGCGTCATGGCCGAGCTGTACCGTGATAACCAGGGGTAAGTGAAACATTTCACATTAGAATAGAATCTAACATATGATAGCGGGAATTTTGATCAAGGTAACCTTTGACCCATTACTGATGTCACGTTTGCTGTCAGGTCACATGTAAGAAGTGATTTGGGTCACACACCCTGAATGTGCTGCACTAAAACATAATAAACAGTGCGTTTTAGATGTTATCTGCATCGTATTCTTCCAACACAACAAAATGTTGACTTTACGTCGTTATTCAAGACAAATGACTCGCTGGTTTGGACACATCACATTGTTTGACTCAAGTAATAAGAAGAGCCTATAAGCATGTGAGTGGTGGTTGGTGGTAGTATATATACACCATTACATATGAGATTTCAAACTGTACGTAAAATATGTCATTGTCTGTCTTATTTCATCCAAAAACCCATAGAAACACTCCGTCGTCCCCTGTCTCCAAAAGGAGGTTAAAAATTCTAAAAGTTCAAGCAGTAGATTGTATCCCGTAGTATATCTCTTATTAGAATAGTTCATTGTTCCCTTTGTACCATTGTTATCTTGTATAATGCTGTCTGCAGCATACCTCTATAGCTCTACTGTATACTTGTTGTAATTAGCCCTGGAGCAGGAACATGCAAGTAAACGTATTTCACCACTTTCTAGTCGCCACCACAACCGTAATAGCAATTGTCCTTTCCTTCCTTTCAGGCGATTTTCCGTGCAGTTTCTGTACCGTAACGACAGCAACCACGAACCCTACGTGCTGACAATCCCCGGATGTGAGGAGTTCTGCCCATTCGACGACTTCTATGACCTGAACGATGAGGTCATCCTTAACCCTGGCAGGTGGAGGCGTGCATGCGAACTGCCACCTATCACATGGCTTAGCGGTAAGAATTTGTTTACTATCTTTAGGAAACCCTTATTGACACAACAAAAGTACAGCGACTTTCGTAAGGTCTATAACAGCTACTTACATTACATATAAACAGACATATATGAATATCTATAGATATGAATAAGTCAACATGTTTAGTCTAGCGTGTCATTTACACTATTGGTTCTAAGGTATTAACAGTCTTCGATTTATTTGCCAATTTGTTTACTTCATGGTCTTCTAAAATATATGCAAATGCACACCAGCAGGTGTTTGTTTTCCGTATTCTCTTATTCCGTGTTTTCTGTGGTTTGCTTTAAAGTTCTTAAATCTAGAATTTGTTGTTATAATCATGGATGCTATAAAAGTCACCAACAGACATCAACTGTAATATCCATTGGCCAAAAAGGACAGATTCAGTGTCCATTAATATCAGATCCTTCGATTCAGATATGATTGAACCCATGGATGGAGTGGGATCTCCAAGCAGATGTTGGGGTACAAGATCGTAATATTTTTTGACATTTTTTACTGTCTGGCTTAAATGACAGCTACCCACCCCAACATAGCCGTCATGGAATCCAGATAGCGAGCCAGTCAGAAAAAAATAAGATCGCACACTCAACATCTGCTTGGAGATTAGATGGAGTGGACCCCGCAACAAAGACTCAAAATCATGTTTTAAGAAAACCCATTTTCAATTGGGATATAACAAAATCAAAAAAGAAGGAAAAGACAAAAGAGGCAAGAGTTTTTTCACTGTTTTATTTTTTGTCAACATTTCAAAGTACATACAAGAGAAAAAGGAATGAAAAGGGGATGTGTCAAGCTGCCCACGACAGGTTACTTGTCCGACGATGGTAGATGCTACATAGCTTGGGTTCATTGTAATTCTGATTTTTCTCCAGGGTTTCTGTACGGCGTGTTCTTCGTGAGCATCGTGCTGCTCGTGGTGCTGACCCTGATGCCCCATCTTCGGCCACACGCCTCATCGGGAGGCAGGAAGACTCAGTAGTAACGCCTCTTCACGACGTTAGCTGATAAAAGGGCGACGGTCCTGCAGTTGTAATTCTCGATTGTACATCACACTTGCTGTACGTTACCGTCTGTAACTGCTTGATCCGATAATAAAGAAACAGAGCAATGCCTCTAGCCCTTTCAGTACATGTACGAATGGATAGATGCATGGATACATGAATGGATGGATGGATGTTGACGTTACACGGAAAAGGTATCAAAAGTTATAATCTTTGTCTTTATTGACACGACAAAAGTACAGCGATAATGGTACAATAAGAATACGGACTTGCAGACAGAGAGTACTTTGTCGTTTTAGTAGAGAATTTTCTTATCAACTTAGTTATTCAGTTTGAGAACTCACAGACCCATAATAGATATAAACATGGTTAATGATGCAGCAAATCACTAAAAAAAAATACCAATTTGTACATATTGCAACTCATTCTTTGGGAGCCAATACTGTTGATGTTTGTTGTTAGATCTGTTCTCAAAGGTTTATAAGAATACATTTTCATCCGTTTTTGTTATTTTTTTTATGAAGCTCTGATTTTGAGGACGCAGGGACGCATGGGGTGGATTGTTTTACTGCCCAAACAAGTAAATTTCCGTCCCGGGACGGACGGGTCATGGAGACAGCTCGCCTGAGGCTGCAGCATTATGCTTCTAGTCCGATAGCAAAGCATTGTTCAGATGACAGCGATTAGACCAGGCTGACTGACCACGCGTCAGTTGGATGCATACCCAGAGGCGATCTCGGCTAGTGAGGTGAATAGGGCTTTTCATAGTTCTGAAAACTAAGCATTCAGAGCATCCTCAATGATATGGCTGGGCGGGGCATAGATTTTGTCGGTTGTTTTGTCGACTCGATTCCATAACAGCGATGTCACGAGGACCAGGGCGGTGGCACTAACCAGACTGGAGAACCACACCTGTCCATAGGTAATCTCGTTGTGGATCCGCCTCAATGACGCTCATAATCATAGGTAGTTGGTCGGGTTTCACGTGACATCTGAACAGTATTATAGTGTTAACGTTACATTGTTAAACTGTACGCCCCCTGAACAAAGGATCGCGGTTCGTATACGTAATTCGTGTTGCATTGGATGCTGTGCGCTCTTTTATGCCCCCAAAATGGAATCCTAAGGTTGGTCAATTTCTTATAGATTGTGGTTGGTTGGTTGACCGCGTCTTCATAACGAACAAAAGTGATGAAAATGTGTTCTTATAAGCTTTTGTGAGAACATATTTAATACCCAAAAACTTAACAGTATTTCATCCCAAAGAATGAGTGAGACAGAATGAAATTCAAAGCTGCTGCCAGTCCTGGTTTAGCTATGTACAGTTTTAACAGGACTGTTTTATTGTGGCTTATATAACTGGATAAGGTTGAATGGCAGGAATGACTACCTGGCCGGGTTTTCTATGACTCCTGGGCGGTACTGTTGCAGGGTTGCTCCCCACGAATAGAATTCCATGTTCGCGTTGTGCATGTGAGCTGATTTCACTCTACTGTCGAACGTAGCTCTAGGCTCATAACTGCTAGTGCTGTATTACATTGTTATATTCAACCCATACCACAGGTAGGTACTCTGGTGTTACAACTAAATGATCTGAAATTCGGTGTATGGGTCCATATATACAATAGATATTTTCAAAGGACCCCTGTATAATATATGGCATAAGCCACTCCAAAATGATTTTTTTTGGGGGGGGGGGGGGTAATTTGGATTGCAGTACGGGGGCCAACGACCTACAGGCCGGCGCTGCCAGCTTTCACCACCTGGTTACAGGTATTGTATTGTCTCCCAGGTGCACCTGCTCTTTGTGCTCGAAGCGTCCATTGTTGCGCAGGGGGCGTTTTTTTTTATTTCACCTTTAGACTTCGGTGATTATGCCAAAGTCCGTTTTAGCGGAAGTGTTTTGCACTTGACATAGGCTATTGCTGGGGCAGCCCATTCTTAATTTTGAATTCTTGCAAGGAGGAGGATTTTTTAAATGCAGTTTTGACAAACAGATAAATTCAACTACATTCTGAGAGGTGATAACCCTCACTGTGTACAAGTAGGAAAATATATCCACAAATGCTGATACCGTAGAACTAATAGTGTAAATGACATGCTAGATCCAATAAGTTGACTTATTCATACCTATAGATATCCATATAACGTTATGTCTGTTTAGTTGTACTGTAAGTAGTTGTTACACATGTAGACCTTACTAAAGTCGCCGTACTTTTGTCGCGTCAATAAAGATTTCCACTATATTTCAATCGGTTCCTTACAGGTACAACGAGTGAGCTTCATAGATAGTACTGGTCACCGTGCATGGGAAGAAACATGGCTGAACTGTACAATCAGGTTGGCTTCGTGGCATTGGGCTTCATAACTGCCTTGTTGGTTAGCAACATCCCACTTCCTTCCACCAGAGAGACAAACGAAGGTAGGGTAGAGAGGAATAATACACTGTCCTTGGTTCATTTCAAAACAGGGCCTTAGGGCATCCACTGATTTGTTGTGTGAGATAACCGATATGACTACTAAATTAGTAACGTTATAGCATCGCCAGCGATATGATCTTAGACGACAGAATGTAAAATCTAAACTACGACCAGTATTCAAAATTCATGACGATTATACAACTCATCTTACCTAGTTTACAATATACGCCAAATATGTACAATATGTGTGTGTGTGTGTGTGTGTGTGTGTGTGTGTGTGTGTCCATGTGTGTATGTCTCTCTGTATTAAATTACACGTTAATCTTTGTTCTCCTTTCATATGATCAGAATGCTCCAAGGATTCACCAATGTCTGGCATGGATGCACAAAAAGAGTAAGTCTAATTTGAATACAACGTTACAGAAAAAGTACATATCATTATAACATCTACATCCTTTCACGTTTATCGCTTACTGATGCTAGGAGACAACCAATACGTTTTCGTACCTGCACTGCTCATCTTGTAATGTAAACTGAATCTGAATCTTTTGTATTGACCCTGTAGGACTTTGCTCTACTCTGCCCCTTTCTCGGCGGAGGAAAAACGGTCGAAATGCAGCCGCAGTCAAGGTACGCATATTTACAGATTTGGTACATGGAACTGTTACAACCGTTAGTCTCACTTGTCGTTGCACCATGCAGAATTTTCTTTTTGTCCAATCAATGAATAATGCTTTTGGTGTTAGATTTTCAAACGATATTGTTCGATAATCACTGTGTGAACGTAACGTTATATGCTTATGATAATTTTCGTATTGCAGACAACGTGGCTCCTCAACATGAATGTTCCGCGCGCTGTTCTCGCCTCAGCAGCTCCTGTGACAGCTTCTTTGTTGGCAACTCTTGGCCAAAGAGCAGCTTCCAACCTTCCGATTCTACCTGTCGGATCTGCCAGACTCTGGCGGGGGGTAGGAAGTCTGTTTTCGCCACCGCCTTCAACACGCACTACCGCATCCCCGAGTACACGGCGTCCGCCATCACACGGGACCCGGACTTACCGGAACAGGACAGGCCGTCATCAAGCCTGTGGGACAGAGTTCAGCTGGGTAATTTTGACAACTAAGTTATCATTATGTAATGTCCTATGTAGACATAGCTGTGTTTGTTTGTTTGTTTATTTGTTGTGTTTCATTTTCCTCTTTTTCCTTTGATTTCCGTCAAATTGTCACTTTGGAATCGATTTCCACATCCTTACATTCTTCTCTTCCTTAATTTGCTTTATTCCTTCTTTCTGTTTTCCTCACGTCTTCTAAAGGACTTTGCGGAAAGAAAGTCCATGACACCCTCTATGACCGCTGTGATGAAGTTGAGACCAACAGTTGGGGCGTGACCCGGATGTCGGACATCTGGAAGGCGTCCGGAACTCGCTGTCGTCTCAGCAACCCCAGCTTTGACGACCTGCAGGAGAGCGACTGTGGCGACTGTCAGGGGCTGGACAGCGACTACTCCGGCTGCGGAACCACCTTCAACCGGGGCCACATCAACCCGAACTCCATCAACAACAAAGATGCAGACGTGCAGGACGGAACCTTCAGTATGATCAACGTAGCTCCGCAGGTCAGTGGCAGATAGTCGACTCTTTCTGATATACATTTCCTACACCAAAAGCAACGCTCATTAAGATTTAAGATAATAACAAGTCATTTTCACCTTTACAGGACGACGACTTTAACCAGTGCGTGTGGCAGCCGTACGAATGCGCAGTTGGCAGGAAAGCAGACGAAGTCTACAAGAACGCGGGAGGAGCCGGTTCCAACAGCAAAACCCTCTACGTCATCACGGGCACAAAGCTGGGCCGACAAACCACGTGGATGAAAGGACGAGTGGCCATTCCTGGGTACTTCTGGAAGGCGCTGTGCTACCCTGGGGACGAGAGCGCCGGGCTTCGTCCCTTCGGAGTCGGGTTCTACGGGCCGAACATCGACTGTTCTAAAATGACGTCACTTCCGCTGGAAGAGTTCGAGGCTTGGCTGTACGATGGAGCGGATGAACATCTCTTCCCCGGGTCAGTGTGTGCCGGACCGGTAGATAACTGGGACGGTCTGGATGACTACGTGGCTGAGATAGCTCACGGCTGTAGGAATGAGCACCTCCAGGAAACTTGTGAGAGCGAGTGGCGCGACAAACGCTGCGGTACCAGTGGTTGAAGTAAACCTTTAACTATTCAGGATAGTTTGTATGCTCAGATCAACAGACTTGTATCTGTCTAGAGTAAGTCTACTTGAAGCTTTTCTCTTCCTTTGATCCTATTAGTTTTTATTTTTACTTTGGCTAATAAGGATTTGTATGGTGTAGAACACCATAATGGTATATAGATTATGTACGCTAAGGTTTGATTTGCGTAATCAATGCGGAAACTATGATTTACACTTACATGCATTGGGTGGCAGGACCTAAAGGACAGGAACTTCATACTTATCACATATGCAACTTGTTTTGAGAGAGGACATCTATGGAGATAAAGCAAATCATTTTGTACAGTCAATCATTTAGTATTAACATTATTTATACAAGATGGAATATTCGTTCTGGTATCTGCAACCTATGGAGTTTGGAAAGCGGAGATTTATATGAATCTATTTGAATGAATAAATCTATATGAATTGTGCTAACAAGAAACTTATTTGCATATCTAATGAGCTAAGACTGCACAAACCCATGTGTAAATTATTGTGACATCCCATAGATTTATGGTATATGTAAGTTACGTAGAAGTGAGCATGTGAAGTCGTATATAGTGCAAATTCGATGATTTTCAAAGTTAAAGATAACATTGCTTGGTGAAGGTATGGGTTTGTCGAACTCACACTGTGTTCTGATCTAACCTTTATAATTTGTTTGTTTCGAGCGGTAAAAATAAAGGAAAGGAAAAGGAAACAATTCATGTCATTCTTTTCTGTCACTCCTATCACCCATTAATCTCTTATGATTACTAATTGTTACAATGTACTCTCCTGAGTTATTCTAAATTTTGTATTCCCAGGGAAAGCTAGACAGGTGTGTGTTCTAATCATAGCTTAGATTTTTCCTAGATACCGTTTGTTTTGCCAGTAGGATTTAGAAGACATGCCATGTTAAGAACGAAGCATATCGCCCTACATCGTTTCCGAACAAAGATCCGGTCGTTGTACGGTCGGTTTACAGCAAATTGAGGGAATTGTTTAGACAGTTATGGATGTGCCGTACAATATCCAGCTGTCATGTGACGGAAAATGTTGCTATAGATCCTTTTTAAAGCTAAAATTTGTCATAGTCTCGCCTAAAATTCCAACACAAAGGGTCTCACTGTCCATTTAACCACGCCTTCGGCTCTTGTCATATCACAGTTTGTCCCAGGGTCGAGATTAGTCAACATTGTGCAACAACACATTAATCACGAAAACACAAAAGGACAAAGATCAGAGTGGGTCATGTGCGAGTAATTTTATGATGATCCAGTAGTCAGACGTTGACATCCACAGGCGTTCTCACCCTGTTCGACGGGTAGGGGTAGACATAGTCAACTGGCTTCGCGTCGGTTAACAACATTTACCTAACACCACGTCCTCTTTTGAAGGTGAGTAAAACGATTAAAAGGTGAGTAAAACTTATTTTTCTTTCAGAATAGAATTACAGTAATCACCTTGATCAGCCACAGGTTCTTCTTTTAGGCTTCGAACACTTGAATTAAACGTGTGTGAAAAGGGGGCGTGACTTAGGGGGCGTTTCCTGCAGGGACGACGACCTCGGGGGAGGAAAACATGACTTCGGCTGAAAAAATAACTTTTTCAATGTGGAAACGTTTAGCTCTGGTGTCCTAAAAGATTTCATGGCTCAGGTGTACTCTGTCTACTGTTCTTAGAGACCATTCATTGTGTCTTAACTGTCAAGATGTTTCAACTCTAGCTATAGCTTACGATAACAATGGATGGCCTTGACGCAAACCATACATGTTGATAGTAGTGTTAGAGCCTGTACAGTGGACGTAGTGTCACCAGTCTGAAGCATAAGAAGTCTGTGTGTGGTGTCCCCTGTCCTGTGGCGTGCACAGATCTTCCCAAGGTCGAGGCATATTAATCACCGAAAAGCATAAAAGGATAAAGATCGAGGGAGGTCATGAGTGAGCAATTTTACGGCGATCGAGTAGACAGACGTCTAGACACAGTCATTCATTGATATCTTCACTCCGTGCGACTGGTACGGTAGACATGTTCAACTGGCTTCGCGTCAGTTGACAACATTAACCAGACATACCAGACTCCACATATTTTCTTAAAGGTGAGTCAAACGATTAAGATTTTTCTTTCAAAGTAGAAATCCTGTTATTACTGCAGCCACTGGACGTATGTGAGAAAGGGGGCGTGAACGCGGCGTTCCCCCCAGGGAGGACGACCTTGGAGGTCGTATTCCACCGAGAAAGTCATTTTTCAACATCAAAAACTTCAGGCCTTGCGTTTCAAACAATAGCATTCAGAACAGGTCACTTTGATAGGGCATTCTGGCTTATGTGTTGATAGAGACCAACTGCACTCTGTGTAGACCAAATGTTTTGTCTGTACGTGTACAGATTTTACGGTATACCGGTCAAAAAATGTGGTCTTGTTGCAAACTTAACAGTCACGTAAACAGAAGTGTTCGAACCTCTGCGGTAATTTTAGTGATTCCAGTCTGGATCAAGAGACTTATGTGTGTTGCGTTCCCTGTCTTGTGACATTCACACTGTCACACACACCGTAATGAATTTGGCTGATGCTATCTGGTGTGGTTTTGGTAATCGAGGCGCGGCATTGTTGTTTTTCCTCAAATTATCATCCCGAGAATTAACATAGGTAAGTTACTCCAGCAACTGGTTATGATTTTGGAAACGGTCAGACGTTTCAGATAGCATCCACTATATTTCAAAGGTAAAACAAGGGTAACTCATTTTAATATACACCTAGTTAACACGTACTGAGGCATGCAATTTGGTATGGGGGCGCGCAAAGGAGTGGCGACAAGATTGTGTCTGAGAACAATGTCATGTTACGGTTACTTACCCCGCATAGCTTCCGGGCTTATAGATATGCCAGAAGATCAACACCATTGTTCATTCAAACAACAAATATTTGTACAGTCAGTCTTATTACCTACATGAAAAATGGAGGTATAGTTTTGACTCAACGTGAAATTTTCAATGTGTGCAAGCGTGTTCGGTGCAATATATTGAGAATCTGTGGATGGATTGCAATGATATTTAGTACGTGGGTAGGTGTTGTTAACTTGACGCTCCTCTTCCATTTTAGGCCTCCTCGACGTCAACCTTGGTATTGCACTATACTCTCTTTTTTTCATTCTTCTGTCTTGGACATGCCGTGATCTTGATATTTTGTGTCACATAGCTTTTGATGTAGGGAAGGAGTGGTGAAGGTTTAGGTCCCCTAGGTGTTAAATCTGAAATGGCAGGGTTTTGTGAAGTGAAATATTTCGTACATACAGGCAAACAGAAAATGAACATGCATGTGAAGTCAAATTCAACATAGCATACACAGTGCACCATGATTCGACAAAATTACCTATGTTAAAGTAAATGATTAAAACTCCATTCGACTTCAGGCGATACTCCTGAGAGCAGCGACATCTAACCAGCCATGGCGAGCCGGTGGAGAGTAGACCAACAGAAGATGCCGCCTGCAAAAAGGATGCGACACGAGAATGGCAACGTCACCCAAAGCCAAGATAACGGCACCGCACTAGTAAACGAGTGCGATGCAAAACCAATAGGAAAAGTCCAGCCCGGTTTGTTGGCATCCAAACCGAAGCATGGGATTTTCTTCACCATAAAAGGAGCCGATCCTTACAAGCAAGAAATCATGGCGCTGATCAGAAATCTTCGAGACTACGGAATGGCCGCAGGAGAGCGAACGTGGGCGGTAGTGGCCTTCAACCCGGACCTCTGGGAAAAGTGGCAACATGGTGAAATGAATCTGGAGAAGCGTCCAGAAGGGAGCTATCTGCTGCCTGATTCCACCAAATTTGTCAACACTGGTGGTGATGTTTTCTTCTTCCTTAAGTCCGACTCCTTGGATCATATCCACAGTCTGGAGAACATGGTTACCACGCGGCTGAACAGCTGTCAGCTGGACTTTACCAAAGAACACTCGGAGCCAGGAAATAATCGCGTTATCGGCGGCCTTTTCGCGGATGGACTGGCCAATCCCACAGACGTAGAGAATATCGACGACTTCGTCATCACGACAGACGTAGACAAGGGCGCTACCGGGGGATCGTACATGCTGACGCAGAAGTTTGTCTTCAACTGGACCATTCTGGATGACATGACGCAAGACCAGCTGGAGAACATGATTGGGAGGACCGTGACAGACGACATCCTGGTCGTTGATGACACACGGCGGCACATCAAGTGTGCACACATTCTGGACGAGAACGGCAAACATCCCCTTGTCTTCCGTCAGTCCATGCCCTACGGTTCTAACAAGACCGGCGTCGGTCGTGAAGAAGGGACCTTCTACATTTCCTGCGCAAACACCTGCCAGCGTTTCCTTGACATACTCAAGAAACTCATTGACGAAGAAGACAAGCTGATCAGCACTGTACACGCAGAAGAAGGTAGCTTCTGGTACGTACCGAGCGCAGAAGAGCTCGGTCTGACGCCCATCCCTGTCCGGGAACAACTCCAACTGATGCCACAGTGGGACGTCAAGAGCGACAACGGCTACATGTTCTACAACAGCCGAGAGTACCTGTACCGGATGACTAAAGGCGGCTATAAAGACCCGAAGGACACGCCCAGTTGTCGTGTTCTCAAACTCCTAGGTCTGGTCTTGACCGATTGGCAGCGCAGCTGGTTCGAGAAACAAGACGAGCCTGACATTCCCGAACTTAAAACGTTTTTGACCAACGACGATCAAGTCCTCCTAGACACGTACGGCAACACTGTCCCGATAAGGAAAGGCCTCGCCACGTATTACACCCTGCAGCACATCGTCAGGACAGCTCCCTACTCCAAGCAGTTCGATCTGTACCGTATCTACCCTGATGAACTGATCGTGGGAGTGATGCCAAGCTTCTCTTTTGGCCTTGGAAGAAGAGTGATGCCGTACCTGACAGACGAGGAGCAGATTCCTGCCTACCAGATGGGAGTGACGGAAGCTGCAGCTATTGGACACGTCGTCCCGGATTTTCAGGTCATTCTGGACAACGGTCTGCAAGCCCTTATAGAGAAGATGGCTAGTAAGGCTGAATCCACCCAACAAGAGGACAATGACAAGCATATGTTCTTTCTTGCGGCTAAGATGTCGCTGATGGGTGTTCAAGCGTACATGGAAAGCTACGCAGAGCTTGCCAAGGAGCTGACCAAAAAAACAACGTTCACTGAGGAGCAGAAGGCAAATCTTCAACAGATCCAAAATCGCATGAAGAAACTCGCGAAGAGCAAGCCTGACACGTTTCTGGAGGCCGCACAGCTTGTCTTTACTATGCATTGCTGCCTGCACATCGTCGGTGAGCCAATCTCCATCGGGCGACTCGACCAGCTGCTGGGACCATTTTACTCTCAGGAAGACCTGGCCATGGAAGATGCACAGGAAATCATCGACTGTTTCTGGATCAAGGTCGGCGAGAGAACCCTTTTGAACCGCCACGCAGCACAGGACAAGATCTTCCCCGGAATGTGTGCTGTTCCCTACACAAGCAGTGGCAACTTTCCTCAGGGCGGCTGCATGAACCAGTGGGGACAACAGCTCACCATCGGTGGCTATCTACCTAACAACGACACAGACCCAACGTCTGCCTGTAACGACGTCACCCTGATGTGCCTCCGAGCTGCCCGGCGTCTGCCTCTGAACGCCCCGTGCCTGACGTTACGACTTAACAAAGACACCCCCGAAGAGGTGCTGGAGGAGACAGCCAAGGCCCTGCTGAGCGGAGGAGCTCACCCGGTCCTGCTGCATGACGACAGGCTGGTTCCAGCCCTACAGGACTCCGGACGGAGGGGGATTGCCGTTCGCCTGGAAGATGCCAGGAACTACGCATGTGATGGTTGTTTCGAGCCCGTGTTCGTTGGTGCCTCTGAGTTTGCGTTCTGCACTTTCTTCCTCCTTGACGCCGTTGAAATGGCACTAAACGAAGGGACGCTCTACTCACAGGCTGGTCCACATTTCCTGCGAGGTACCAAAAAGTCCTTTCCCTCGCCAAATGCTAGTAGGATCAAAGATTTCAAAGAATTCCAAGAGATCTTCCTAAAGCACCTTCGTCTTCAGATTCCTTTGCTGGTATCGTTCCTTGTCGGTGGTTATGGTAACATATGGAAGGTGTGCCCCAGCCCTCTCCTGTCTATCATGATGAAGGGGTGTATTGAGGCCGGTCGGGATCATTCAAACGGCGGTACGATGTACCATTTTCTGGGTTTCATGTTTGTGGGCGCCGCCGACGCCATCGATTCGCTCTACGCCATCAGGAAGCTCGTGTACGATCCGCTGACCGCGCTGACAACACTTCCGGATCTCCTCACTTGTCTGAAGTGCGACTGGGGCCATGACATGAAGGAGTATCTCATCGACGTTCGAGCGGGACCAGGAAGGGCCGAGGCACAAGCAACCTTCTTCAGGCATCTTCGAGACGTCGCCGTGGCCTTCCCTAAGTTTGGCCACGGTGAAAATGAAGAATTAAAGGAGCTGGCAACTTGGATGTTTGAAAACGTCTTGACGATACTTCGGGAGACCTTCGACGACGCTCCAACTGGAGTGAAGGAGATCTTTGAACGACTGGAGAAGGATTATTCTCTACCAGGCAGACCCTTTGGCTTCGTGGTGCTGCCAGGAATAGGCACATTTGAGGCGTATGTCGGGTACGGACTCAACAGCGCTGCGTCGGCAGACGGGCGGCGGAGCGGCCAGCCAATAGCGTCGGACCTGAGCCCGGCACCAGTACCCCAGGACCTGCCTGCAAATCCGGACAGCTGTGACATCTACAAGTAAGTGGAGAACGAAAGCATGCTTAAATTTCTCTTCATAGATAGTAGTTAACACCCTCTGATACAGCTACAGAATTCTCTTCCTATATGTATTTCTGTGCGTTCGTTCATGAAGGCATCTTGCTCAGTCACTTATGTCCCTTATATCAATTGTTTGTTCTGTTCAGAGCGCTGAAATGCTGGGACCTTGAGGTCATCAACTCCGGTTTGTCATGCGGTTCTGAGGTGGATCTGATGATACGTGAAGACTTCCCATTGGACAAGCTGACAGAGTTCCTGCGACGCTACGCGGACCTGGATGGCCCCATTGGCTCCAACGTCATCACAGGTAAGCCTCGTCATGATCACCCTTCATGCTAAGGTATCTTGGCAACGAATGACGTCTAATCCAAAACATGAGAAATTTGTTTCCTGCAGAGATTACAGAGCTAATTGAGCCAAAAGATATTGAAGCCCCAACCATTCTCGCAATATTGTTTGGTCAAAATTTGAAGGACAAAATGGAGGACGCGTCCAGGTGCAGTCACGTGCTGATTATCTGCCAATGGCACAATGCTGATAAACGGTCTGATTGGTCTGTCATGTTGGCTACACTTTGCTGTAGATAACCTTCGTCTCATGTATGTTATATGCTGTTTACTCCAGTGACCTGTGCGAATCCGGAGACCCTGGAGGAGGCCTCCAAGGTCACCGATGCCTACGAGCTAGTGCGCGTGCGCCAGGGCGGCTGGACAGAGTTCTTCATCACCCTGTTTCCTGTGCACCAGGGACAACTGCGGCGACGCATGTACGTCCACCCGTAAAGACGTCAAACCGTGACGCATGGACGTCAGGTCGTGACCCATGAACTTTTCCCAATTGCAAGTGACGCGTGGACGTCCACGTGCATCCTTGACGCATCATTGTCGCGACGCACGGATCATGGACGTTCACCCATGACTCATGAATGTAAAACCGTAACGCTTGCCCCAGCCGTTGTTGTGTCAGGAATCACACTCCCTTTACTTTATACAGCTAGCTAGCTAAGTTACACAGTCATTAGTATCATTATTCTACCCTGAGTGGACATAGCCTCAATTATAAGAAAGTGATGGATAAGGGAACCACAGCAGGGTGATAGTTATTGTGGCCATAGTGTGGACAGCAACTTCGCCTACCTGCAGGACTGCAGCTTACTGTGGACTACATACATTGATATTCATTTACTTCATTTAATTCCACACACAATACACGCAGTAATGCATGGAGGATCAAGATTACAACAGTAGTTGATGTATAAGATAAGATACCAGGATATAATACCAGGGTGAGACTTGAATTTTTCATGGTGTCAAAGGTTAACCAGAATTTCAAGATGTCGGTGAATTTATTATTCTATTTCTATTTTCAGAATTCATTATACATTCACATCATCTAGGTGTCAAGTGAATGGTCATCAGAATAGCTCAGAAAGAGTAGTATATTATATTATCAGACTAGAACTAAGGGGACATAGGCAAGGTTTAAACTGCAATGAAAGAAGTTGTGGAGATATATACTCGTGTGGTGCATTAAAGCAACAAAAACGTCAGTTCTGCATTTGTGTCAATGTTCGTGCCCGATGTTATGTCGTTCATGGCAGAGAAAACAATACAAATTCTTGAAAATGCATGTGCATACAAAAAGGACCTTATGTGAATGTTATCGTCTGATGATTCACATGAAAGTGCCATCTAATTCACTATTAATTAACTGCAACGTTTATATCAGTTTAAGGTCATCCTCTTAAAATGTATACAACACAAGAAGTGAAATCTATGACTGAAGCCGACACTACCAGTAGATCAATTATGATACGTGAAACCAAGGACTTGGTGAAACACGGTGTAACAGCGAGTGCTCATATGTGAACATAGAAATATCAAACAACTGATTGAGCTAACGTAACACATATAGCTTGTCACGATAGTTAAATTGTGAAACTCTTCAACCATTGCAATGAAAAAAACTCACTAATGATCAAACCTATTAATTAAAGAGAGTTTGCTTTTACATTCCATATTCTGGTCACGCTAATCCATTCATTTACTTTATTGATATCAGTGAAATAGGTGTTTCATTCGCCAAATAGAGCCTAGAATATTCACAATTTTAGCAATGTCAATTGTAGGGTTATACACGTAGGAGATTTTAACCTTATAAATGCTACCTGACCCTGTAACCTAGTTGGTGTCAAAATGCTGCTTCAGTAGGGAGGAAGGTTAAGGTATACGGGAAAACAAAACACTAAAAAGCTGCTCAAACTCGTATCATTAGATTATCCTTCCTGCAAGCTTTATCCTTACTGCCTTCACACACACGGACTACTGTCTAGCTGCCTCAGCCATTTCAAGTCTCTTCATCCTCTCCTCGGCTGTTTCTTCCTTCTTCGTCACAGCATGGATGATGAAGGCGAGCACGAAAATGGCCACCACTCCTCCCGCGGCGCCGAATATTACCCAGAAGGGCCAGACGTTACCCTGTTCCATGATGACGTCCAGGAGAGACTTGTGGGGGGTGACTGCGGGGGTACCTGTACCGAGGTTTGCAAAGGTGGTGGGGTTCGTCGCTGTGGTGGGGTTCGTCGCTGTAGGGAATTCAAATATCAACTTCTATTATCAAAACATTCTGAAAATTATGTCACTATAATGAACAAGTCTCTCTAAACATACGTTAGTCTATGCAGGAAACAATGAACAAAGCCAAGCCTAAGAAAACAGTATCATAAGAAATATTTACATCTATTTTGCAACATTGGAAATGAGTGAATTACCTGCAGCAGCAGTACTCTGTGCCTGTCGTCTGATTCTGACGTCAGACACAAGCAGCTGGGCGTCATCCTGTGGAAAAGTGAGTGTCAAGATTTCATAACCTACTTTTTCAGCTCTTGGACACGTAAAACTGCCCTTAACGTTCTAATCGCCATCGCCAACAGTACCTTTGTAGGCCAATGCAAACATTATTATATTTCAGCCATACCATAGGTATGGTGAAATATATTGTTATATTGCAATCCATACATAGTATGGGATTGCAATATATTGTTATATTGCAATCCATACATAGTATGGGATTGCAATATATTGTTATATTGCAATCCATACATAGTATGGGATGCAATATATTGTTTTTCCTTTGTTTCTCCTGTCAAATCTTCAAATGGGATTAACTTTTTTAATTTTTGACCAAATGTCCTGAAATTTGGCATGAGCATAGAGTTGGCAAATACCCCCAGGCGTTTTTTAATTTTTTTACACAAAGGCCTTAAAAATCATTTTATTGTGTTTTTTCGGCCATTTGTATACAAATATGTATATTTTGGGGCCCTAAGCCCTGGTATTACAACGACCAGAACTGAAACTTGGCACAGGGTTACCTTGGACATATGCCCACAAGGTATCATTCGGATTGGTGATATACACAACTTAGAAATCCTTCAATTTTAAGCGTTTTTGAGCTATACTCCGACCAAAAATGGGCCATAAACCTCCGAGACACTCTTTTAGAACCCGATGCATGTTCGATGTTCGATATAGTCTAACGTAGTTCCATGATCGAACGTGTGTTCCGACATGGGGTTACCTGCGGTCATCCCGTAAAACTTAGCACCGATCACGAAACTTATGGCTGTTCTAGCCACAGATTAAACTTTACAACGAATAAAATGTATACACATCACTAGACTGGTGTTGTTGTACCTGTAAAATTCATACCAACGATGATAATTTTGCCATGAACGCATGTTAATATGTTCCGATTTGGGACTAACCGTCTAACGTTAATACCTGCGGCCATACCGTATACCGACATCGACCGCGCAGCACATCGTTGAAACCCCTGGCTGTTTTAACCACAAACGAAACTTGACAACGAATAAAAGACACATACATCACTGTGTGTTGTTGTTGAAGCTAAGTTATACCGACAATGATCATACTCTCTCCTGTTTTCCATCGTCACCCCTAGTCACTTGGCGAAAACCCGGAAGTGTTTTGCACAGCATCCAAACGCTGAATCAACTTTTAAGCACCTTACACTGACTGCATACTGTTTAGTTGACTGTTATTTGAATCATAACATGTATTTGTATCAGTACTATATAAATGATTAATGCTCAATGTTTGTTACAACAGTTCGATGTTTTTAAAAAATCAATGTTTGTTGGTAAACGTGTTTATCAGCTGAGCATCATGTGTTGCTATTCACAAGATCATCTTATACTGTAAATGCATTTAAGTTCACGAGGATTTAATTTCGCGGTTGCGGGAAAAAGGACTTTTCGCGGTGGTTTTAATTCCGCATTATTTTATTGAACTGCTAGAAAGGCCCTAAATGTGTTATTTGAATAGTGTTGCTCAGCAGAAATGTAAGGTGACTTTTCTTCATTGTAACGTTACCGAGTTGTAGATTTTTTTTAACCTACTAAGTACTATATTTATAGGTTCATGAGAAGAACAGATATTGTTGTCAAACTACTAAAAAATGCACAGAAGCGAACACCCATTCGAGAATTCGAGCCAAAGAACTGGGCTCGGTCCAGTAAAACTATTCTTCTTACTCAACTCGGTTATTTTAGCACCATTTTTACGAGAAAATTCTCCTGGTTTGTTGGTAAACGTGTTTATCAGCTGAGCATCATGTGTTGTTATTCACAAGATCATCTTATACTGTAAATGCATTTAAGTTCGCGAGGATTTAATTTCGCGTTTGCGGGAAAAAGGACTTTTCGCGGTGGTTTTAATTCCGCGGTAACACCATAGACTGCAGTCTAATACCATGATAGAAAAATATTCGCAGTGGTTTTAATTTCGCGGTGAAGTATTCCCTGCAAAAACCGTGAACATTAATCCATCGCGAACATTTCTGCATTTACAGTATTCATATGGAAGTTAAAGGAAATTCTCATGGTTTGTTGGTAAACGTTGTTTTTATTTTTGTTTAGTTCGCGGGGATTTAATTTCGCGGTAGCGGGAAAAAGGACTTTTCGCGGTGGTTTTAATTCGCGGTAACACCATAGACTGCAGTCTAATACCACAATAGAAAAATATTTGCAGTGGTTTTAATTTCGCGGTGAAGTATTCTCCGCAAAAACCGTGAACATTAATCCATCGCGAACATTTCTGCATTTACAGTATTCATATGGAAGCTAAAAGAAAATTCTCATGGTTTGTTGGTAAACGTTGTTTATCAGCTGAGCATCATGTGTGTTGTTATTCACAAGATCATCTTATACTGTAAATGCATTTAAGTTCGCGGGGATTTAATTTCGCGGTAGCGGGAAAAAGGACTTTTCGCAGTGGTTTTAATTTCGCAGTAACACCATAGACTGCAGTCTAATACCATGATAGAAAAATATTCGCAGTGGTTTTAAGTTCGCGAATTAATCCACCGCGAACATTTCTGCATTTACAGTATTCATATCGAAGTCCTTGTGATGTATTATTGCAAGGAGCTTCTTGATTATTCAGGGCTCTAAATATTTTTTCTGCATGCGCATACCTGCACTGGTGCAACAATGGAGGTTTTGATGCAGTACCTAGCTGACAAGCCTCTATGAGGCCCAATTTACCAAACTTAACCTTTGTTTTGCTGGCCCCTACCCACATACGAAGTATCATCAAGATCCATCAAAGGTTTCTCGAGTTATGCAGTTGGCAGACACAGATAAGCACGCCCAGAATGTAAGCATGTTGGCGAATGTAGAAATGCATGTTTAAATATCGCAAAAAAAATGAATTACAGCCTATCTCCAACAATATGTAGATGCTGTATGATTCCCCAAATCTTGTGCAATATTTAGTTTTTGTAGCTTCTAATTGACTGCATCACTAGCCCTGGAACAAAGGCCATCATCCTGGAGGTATGGCCTTGTATAGCCAGTCAGAAATATGAAAAGAGACTGTATGAAAGTTGATTGTACATTCTGGTATTACTATTGTTTCAGGAGAAATGCCGAGGCGTAAAAATAGAAGTAAAAAGGTGCTGACAAGGTTGAAGGCATGGAAGGCAGAACAGGAAAATAAGAAGACTGGTGATGAGCAGGACATAGCGGGACAGGAGAAAGCTGAAGAGCAGCAAGTAGAGGGAGCAAGAGAGGGGCTGGCTGATGAGAATGAGTGTGAGGTAACAGGGGAGTGGAAGGGGGAAGAGTTCATGTTCAACCCATTCACAGCAAATGATCAATTGCAGCTGGCAGGTCAGTTTAACTTCTCTGTTGAACAATATATCAATATCGAACAAAGGAATGTTCCTTTGGAGACACCTGTCAATCTCATTAGGATGGAAGGGGATGGGAATTGTTTTTATAGAGCAGTAAGTTACCATATATTTGGTACTCAGGAGTATCATGATGTATTCAGGCAGCGTATGATTGAATACATGTCAACAATGCCTGAAGATCTTTGCAGTTTATTGGAACCAGATCAAACCATGGAGAAGTTCCTGTCTGGTGAGTGTCATCCTGAGGGTCCTCCAGCAGATCCTGGTACGTGGGCCACACAGGTTGAGATAGAGGCAATGTCCTTACTGCTGGGAAGATGCATCTATGTGTACGGTAAGCATGGCAACAATTGGGCATGGATGAAGTACCCATTAAGGGAAAGTACTTGTGATAGAATGTTAGACGGTAGTAATGCTATATACATACAAAATACAAACCTTGACCACTTTGATGTAGTAACAACAGTTTTGAGACGTAGACAGACAAGGAGTATGTCACGGTGCCACAGAGAAGAAGCTGCAGAGGTCTCACAAGTTCCCAGTAGCAACAGCAAGCACACACTAATCGACAACGATGATGATGAGGACCGGAAAAGGGCCAGACGGGATCAAGAAAGGAAGCGGTACCATGAGGATCCCCAGTATGCCAAGGCCCAACGGGATCGAAAGAAGACCAAGTATCACACAGATCCAAATCATAGAGATTTAAAAAAAAGGAAAGTGCAGATTAACAGGGAAAAGCACCAGAATTTAGCTGATGTTGAGAGGGACATTGAAGAGTTCCAGAGAGAATGCAAAAAGGGGCCAGAATATGTCTGCACTGTATGTCATAGGCTTTTGTTTTGCAATCAAGTCGTAATCTGTGACAAAGACAATTATGTTGAGGCTGTTAAGCACTGTTTAACAGGTACATATGTACATCAATGCAATGTAGAATGCAGCCCACATGCGTGTCCCACAGCAAACTCTTCCAGGGGCCAAGAGTGGATATGTCACTGTTGTCATGAACACTTGTCCAAAAAAAAGACAATTCCATACGAGGCCCAGAGTAATAAGATGAAGCTCCCAGAAATACCTCCTGAGCTCAGAAGTCTCAATACTCTAGAGTCGCAACTCATAGCCAAGAGAATACCATTCATGAAAGTTGCAGCTCTCCCGAAAGGGGGTCAGTAAGGTGTTCTTGGCCCAGTTGTGTGCGTTCCAGCAGATGTGAGCGAAACACATGCAATCCTTCCCAGAATGCCTTCAGAAGCTCAGTTAATCAAAGTCAAACTTAAGAGGAAGCTTCAGTACACTTCATATCACATGTATAGACAAATCAGTCCATTGAAGGTGGATGTTGCACTGAAGTACCTTGTAGAAAATAATGAACATTACAGCGGTACATCTATTGATGCAGACTGGACTTTGTCTTGGAACAATGGAGAAGGGCTTGTTGAACAATCTGATGCTGAAGATGGAGGGAATGACAACTTAGAAGTTGGTACTACAACCACAGAGCACAGCGAGTTTGTCAATGAGGAGGGCAACGATCTGGTAGGACCGACTGGAGATGGCATGGAAGATGATGAAATGGATGACATTCTTCGTCGACTTCGACAGGTGAATTTGGAAGAGGCGATCGAAGAAGCCGGACAGGTGAATGTTGAAGAGACGATCGAAGAAGCCGGACAGGTGAATTTGGAAGAGGTGATCGAAGAAGCCGGACAGGTGAATGTGGAAGAGACAATCGAAGAAGCCGGACAGGTGAATGTTGAAGAGACGATCGAAGAAGCCGGACAGGTGAATGTGGAAGAGGTGATCGAAGAAGCCGATCTGATTGAGGAAGAGGAACTGGACAGCCTCTTGCGGGGATTGCCACATGACACCTGCCTCCAGCCAGTAGACATAGGTCAGGATTTCCTAGACCACCACGATGAACGCATCATGTGTGTGGCTCCAGGAGAGGGGAAGAAGCCTATTTCTGTGTTTCAGGAGGTTGGAGGAGAGGCAATGTCATTCCCCGTTCAATTCCCTACAGGGAAGTTTTCTTTTAATGACGATCGTGATGTACGTATCACGCCTAGCAAGTACTTTAAGGCGCGCCTCATGGGTGCAGATGCGCGGTTCGCAAGCGACACTAGCTACATATTCTTTGCACAGTATGTAACAGAGCTGCACTTCATACAGTCAAATATTTCCATATCTATGCGCAAGGGTTCGCCAATAACAAGCAATGGCCGCGAAATATCTGCTGGTATGTTGTCAAACAAAGAGGACTTACAGTCCATTCTCAAGTCAGACCAGGGCTATCGCTTCCTTCAGCCAGTCAGGGGTACTCCGCAGTTCTGGGACAAGACGCTAAATGAATTGTTCGCAATGATAAGACAGCTGGGAATTCCAACCTGGTTCGCTACATTTTCTGCGGCAGATTTGCGATGGCCAGAAGTGTTAGAGGCGATTCGACAAGATCATAGTGCCGTACCAGTAAGCGAGTTATCGTGGGAAGAGCGTTGCAACATTTTGAAGAGTAACCCTGTCACTGCCGCTCGCATGTTTGATCACAGAGTCAAGCTGTTGTTTAAACATCTCATTAAATCTCCATCGCAACCGATCGGTGAGGTCATAGACACGTTCACAAGGACTGAATTTCAGCAAAGGGGTTCCCCTCACATACATTGTTTGTTTTGGGTGAAAGATGCTCCAAAATTGGGTGTAAATTCTGAAGAAGAGATCTGCTCTTTTGTGGACAGATATGTGTGCTGTCAACTGCCAAACTCAGAAACAGATAAGGAGTTATTTGACATAGTTAGCCAGGTTCAAATGCACCGAAAGGGTCATACATCATCATGCAAGAAAGGTGGCAAGGTCTGTAGGTTCGGTTTCCCTAAACCGCCAGTGAAACAGACATTTCTGTGCAGCCCTGTGGCCCAGCAGGACCTGACCGATGAAGAATCGGCATCCAATGCTGAGAGGAAGAAGCAAGCCGAATCCGACCTGAAGAAGTTCTGGGATGTTTTGGACAAGAACAAAGAGCCAGAGAAGTGCTCTACTGACGACGTTCTCAGGGAGGCAAACCTCACCACTGCGCAGTTGTGTGACGCTTTGAACTTGATGGCAACTAGGAAGCAAGTATTCCTCAGACGTCAGCCAAAGGACATGTGGGTGAACAATTTCAATCCGCATCTGCTCCGCGCGTGGAATGGTAACATGGACATCCAATATATCTTCGATGCATACAGTTGTGTCAAGTACATTGTATCGTACATAAGCAAAGCAGAAAGAGAAATGGGAAAGCTGCTCAAAGAGGCTCAGAAAGAGGCAAGGGAAGGTAACGAAGATGTGGTTACAGAAATGAGAAAAGTTGGCAATGCCTACCTTCACCATAGGGAAGTGAGTGCTCAGGAGGCGGTCTATCGGGTCTGTAGCCTGAAGTTGAAGGAGTGCTCAAGAGCAGTCACATTCATACCGACAGATGAGCAAGCCAATCGCTTGTCGAAACCTTTGGCAGAGATTCAAAGGCTTGCAAGTGAGGGAAACTGTGATGAAACAAGCATCTGGATGCCAAGCATTATGGATCGATACAAGGCAAGGCCACTGGAAGAACCCTTCCGATCTATGTGTGCTGCAGAGTTTGTCTCGGAATATCGCGTCGTTTCTTGTTCGGGCATGCAAGATGATGCCGAGCAGTCGTCCAGAGGAGCAGCAAAACATAACTTGAGGGATAATTTTGGGGTTGTTCAAAAGCGTACAAGATCTCAGCCTGCAGTCATCCGTTACGCTAAGTTTCACAAAATGAAAGAGCCAGAGCGATTCTACTTGACATTGCTCAAGTTGTACTTGCCACACTATCTTGACACGCAGTTGAAACCACCACAGTATGCAAAGTATGAAGAATACTACTCTGATGGGTTTGCTCCTTTGTCAGAGGAGAGAGTTAATGTCATTGTGCATGGGAACAGGTGTAAATTTGAGCAAAATGTCGAGGAAATTGAGCAGGCTCGTAAAGACGTGGAAGACGGTAATCTAGATGACGCTTGGGCCCAGATCTTCCCCGAAGTGGAGCAAGAAAGACAAGAGTGCCTAGATAAGAGGGGAGAAAACGAGGGGAATGATGATGATGAAGGCACTGAGGACGACATTCCTGACCTAGCAACAACTGACAAATCAAAAGAGAAAAGCTTTGCCATAGAGGCCTGCCAGAAGCAGATCTCAGAAGAAGCTGCGATCCCCATGATGCAGTCACTCAACCCAATGCAACAGAGGGTCTTCTATTTTGTACGGAAGTGGTGTATGGAGACTGCACAGGGAAAACGACCAGATCCCTTTCATATTTTTGTAACGGGTGGTGCGGGGACTGGAAAGAGCCATCTCATCAAATGCATATTTTATGAGGCTACCAAGTTACTGCAACAGACACAAGAAAACCCTGATAATGTCTCTGTCCTTCTTACTGCACCCACAGGAACTGCTGCATTCAACATTGGGGGGAGCACGGTGCACCATGCGTTCCATCTGATGCGTGTCTCGAAGACGTATCAGCCGCTGTCTGAAAGTACCCTTAACACATTGCGTGCGCAATATGAAAGCCTCAAAATTGTGATTGTAGATGAAGTGTCGATGATTGACAAAATGCTCATGTCTTATATTCATGGTAGGTTGAGTCAACTGAAACAGTCAAGGTCAAGTGCAAACTTTGGAAATGTCAGCATCTTGGCAGTAGGCGACATGTATCAGATACCTCCAGTCAGGGGACAGAGTCTCTACAAGGGAACAGATATTATTGACTTGTGGAATCCAATCTTTGAGTTTGTTGAACTTGAGGAAATCATGAGGCAGAAGGATGATGCTGCTTTTGCAAAGCTTTTGAATAGAATGAGAGTAAAGAAAAAAAAGGAGAAACTTTCAGATGAAGATGACAAAACTCTGTCGTCAAGGGTGCTGTGTCTTGACTTTGAATCAGATGATTATCCTAAAGATGCACTTCACATCTTTTCCACCAAGAAAGCTGTGGGAGACCATAATGACAAGATGTTGAATCTCAGGTGTTCAGATATTAGATGTTTTGAAGCCTCTGATTTTGTCAAAGATCCCACCACAGGTTCGATGAAAAAACGAGATCTCGCTAAAGGGGGAAAAGATGATCTGCCCGATAGGGTCCAAGTTGGGGTAGGCGCTCGTGTCATGCTCTGTAGAAATGTCAATGTTAAGGACGGTCTTGTGAATGGTGCATTTGGAACAGTGACCGGTGTAACAGGTGGTCAGGATTCAACTGTCTTTGTGCAGTTTGATAACCCAAAGATAGGTGCTCTTGAAAGGCAAAAAGGTGTGGTTCCTAGCAGTCTACCTGGCAATTCAGTGCCGATACGTCAGATCGAGGACAACTTGAGTAACAAAAGTAAAGTTAAACGTTATCAGATTCCCCTCAAGCTAGCTTGGGCTTGTACGGTACACAAAGTACAGGGCATGACTGTTCCCGAAGCGGTTGTCTCCATGAAAAAAGTGTTTGCATCAGGTATGGCATATGTGGCGTTAAGCAGGGTATGTTCCTTAAGTGGTCTCCACATCACAGACTATAAGCAGGAGTCAATCTACTGTGATGAGCATGTAGAGAAGGCAGTCAAAGAGATGATGCACTTGCAGTTTAGATCTGACCCGTTCAAAAATGCCGATGACAGGTCTGAAAGCAATACGGTCTTGAAAATTGTCCATCACAATACTCAAAGTCTAGTAAGTAACTTTGAAAGTCTAAAGTCTACCTGTCTGCTCAAAGCTGATATCATATGCTTGACCGAGACATGGTTATCGGAAGATGTGCAGGATTCTAAGGTGCAGCTAGAAAACTTTGCTGTGTTTCGCAAAGACAGAACACATGTTTGTGAGGAAGAGTCTATGACTAGAAGTTCACCACATGGAGGAGTGGCAGTTTATGTCCGTAATGGATACAGCTGTTATGAAATACCCATTCCAGATGACATTAGCCTGGAATGTGTGGTTATGCTAATGTCTGTTGAGGACATAGAGATTCTCATTGTACCTGTTTACAGGCCACCTAGTGTGAAAAAAGATGCATTCATAGTCAATGTAGAGAGATTGATGCAGTACTTGTTGGCCACCGTGAAGCGAACAACCACAATCTTTCTTGGGGACTTTAATGAGAATTTGTTATCAGGTGAAGACAACAAAAAGATACAGAAGTTCTTTGAGACAAACAATTTCGAACAGTTGGTGGAAGATCCTACAACCATGAAAGGAACTCTTATTGACCATGTTTACATTGCACCACCATCATCAAATGTAAGCTGTGGGGTCATACAGACATTTTACAGTTACCATGATGCTGTGTATTGTACACTGTATCGGTGATGCTGCAATAAGCCATGAAAAAGGCATTGGATTAGAAAAATTCCTTCCTTTGTGATGTTGTGTATCATTATATACACCAGCTCTGGCCTTGCATAGTCTGATTGGTCGACCTCATTGTTGACCAAACATGGTATGTGAGGGGGAGGGGTAATGAAGTCGTGGACTCTTACCCGCTCCGCCCTTGCCAACCTCTTACCTCATTGGTGGGTAAGGGGGCTCCTGGTAAAACAGGAACCCCCTTTACCAACTATTGGGGTTTGGTGTTGGTAAGGGGGTTCCTGGTGTTACAGACTAACGAAGGAAGGAAAAAGAACTCTTCCCTGTGATTAGGGTAGAGAAAAGGCAGTGAGCTCCCCCGTGATTGGGGGAGAGGAAGGAAACAGAACTCTTCCCTGTGATTAGGGTGGAGAAAAGGCAATGAGCTACCCCGTGATTGGGGTAGAAAAAGGAAACTGCTCCCCGTGCTTGGGGTAGGGGAAGGAATTTGAAACAGAAGTCTTTCCCTAGAGAAAAGGCAAAGAGCTTCCCCGTGATTGGGGTAGAAAGGAACAAGAGGTACCCTTGATTCGGGTAGAGGAAAGAAAAATAGCTCTCCCCGTGATTGGGGTTGAGGAAGGAGAAAGAGCTCTCCCCTGTGAGTGGGGCTGAGGAAGAGAAATAATGAGAGAAAAATCTGTTAAATGGAATGCACAATTGTAGCAATAAGCCAATTATCTAATCTCTATCTGTGGTCATTTTATTATAATTTTTCCTAATATTATATTATATATGTTCTGTTTTGTAATGTTGTATGTGTGCACATTATCAGTAACTATGTAGCGTTTTTAAGTCTTATGTTCACCATCACAAACATTGTTTTGATATGGGTTCTAGATGTATAGTTTTGAAGTTTGATTGATGTTTTGTCAAATTTTAATTACTATTTTATTAACATATTTTATGTTTACCTTTGTTTTTAACTTTTATTTTTCCCTCACCGGGATGCCCAAACATTGGCTCCCGATCCTTCCGCCTTGTCGTGGTGTGAGGGCCCGAATGTACCAATTTCCTGGGGTAGGTGCATCACTCCTACTCTGTAACCTCGAATGAGGGGTTGGAAATTGGAAGTCGCTAAAGGGAGGATCACGAGTCTAGCCTATCCAGGCCCTGCTAGCCATAGGTTTGGACTTTTTATATCTTGAAAGCACTTTGCATATAGTTCATTGCACAGCTGTATTATTGTCAATGATCAATTTTTTTCCTTTCCTTTTCAAGCGTCAAGCAGTCAAAAGATCATGCTGGAACACATAGCAGGTAAGCTTTTGACAAGATGGAAAAATAATTGTTTTGCGTTGAAACTTGATTACAAATGTAAAATAGTTTTTAGTTAACACCAAAGTGTACTCGTGTGGTATGTTTTTGTCACTTTAGAGTGACTAACTTTGTCAAAAACCAGAATGTTTCTGCTTGACTTAAATGCCAAATCTCCTGTTTCTGTCCTCCAGATGGGACCCAACTAGAGAAAGAAAAGCCGTACGGGGCCTCGGGAAGAACCAGTCAAGCCTGATCTCAGCCAGCTGCAGAAGGACATGGCAGATAGCAGCCAGCTTTGCAAAGTTTTGAAGAAGTTGTTTAAGTTTCAAGTAAAGATTTAAAGTGTATATTATTTCATCTTGCATCATTTTTTCGATTTTCTTTGTATTTGCATTTTTGTATTTATAACAGGTAACAAAATTGCAAGACAAGTACAAGGTTTCAAAAATTGTTTAATTAAAGCTGTCAAGAAGATTCAATAGTGTACATGACTTATGCTTGCATCTTTCTTCTTTGTTACTAGTACTTAGATTGTGAGAGTGTGTGTAGAGTTAATCATTTTCAACTTTATCCTTGTAGGGGCTAAGAACATCTAAACTACTCAGTCAATGTGACTCTGCATTGTCTCTACAAACTTGTGAATCGTCTAATGCAAGTAATCACATTCCATTTTGCTTGGATTGCAATATGCTGTATTTGCTCGCGAGCAAATGTCGGCCTTTCTAGTTACCTCCATGAAATTTCATGGAGGTTATATTTTACCCCGCGTTTGTCTGTGTGTCTGTGTGTCTGTCTGTCTGTCTGTGTGTAAACAAGATAACTCAAGAACGGCTGGGTGGATTGGTTTGATAGTTGGTGTGTTGGTAGGGTGTGATGAAAGCTGGAAATGATTAGATTTTGGGCCCCCTAGCGGCTCCCCTTGGTACTGCAGCGCAACTTCCGGTTTTGCTATCTTGGTGTTCTGAACATGCTATGGTCACGATTTTTGAGTATTAGACAGCTCTTGTGCTCAGGAAGAAGTGACATAAGTTTGGCCCCCCTAGCGTCTAGTTTTGGGATAGCAGGGGCATTTTTGTCAAAAACTTCTGACGAGGATAACTCAAGAAGGGAACAACGGATTTTCATGATTTTTGGTATGTAGGTACCTTGGGCAATGTTGTACAAGATGAAATACTAATTATGCAAAATAGGAGCAAATTTGCATAATTAATGACAACATTCAATCATAGCAGTTTTTTCTATGTATCTCTTGTCTTGGACGTTATATGGTCTTGAAATTTGGGTGGTAGATAGCTTTTAGTGTCATGACAAAGTGGAGCAAGTTTCAGCCCCCTAACATTCAATTTAGGAACTGCAGGGGCATTTTTGTCAAGACATTCCAAAGAGGATAACTGCAGAAAGGATTAACGGATTGTCATCATATTAGGCATGCGGGTACCTTAGGCAAAGATGTTCATAATGATATACATGTTATGCAAATGAGGACTTAATTTGCATAAGTAATGAGGAAATTGTATAATTCCATTGTTTTCTATAACTGGACTTCTGATAAATGTAACACATGTTAATTATGATAGGTGGAATATAAGCAGATACAAAATATGGTAATGAGGAACTTATTTGCATAATTTATGTAAAAATTGCAAAACCACTTTATGATTAATAATGGGAATTTTATAATTGCGACATGTGTACGATTGTCAATGATGAACAACACCATGCATAAATTATGTCAATGTCTTAGTCATTTGCGTGAAATTTACAAAAGCTCTAAATTTTCATGGAGGTATGAGGTCGCCGAACTCTAGTTATATTGCAATCCATACATAGTATGGGATTGCAATATATTGTTTTTTGTTGGTCTCTTCTCCTTCTCCTGTCAAATCTTCAAATGGATTCTACTTTTTCATTTTTGGGCCAAATGAGCTGAAATTTGGCATGAAGGTAGGGATAGCAAATACCCCCAGACGTTTTTTTCACTTTTTTGATAGAGGCCTTGAAAATTATGATATTTAGGGTTTTTGGTCATTTTTAGACAAAATATATATATTTTGGGTCACTGTGCCCTGGTATTAAACCCTAATGACCTGAAATTTGGTACAGAGGTGCATTGGACATATGAGCACAGGAACCCATCAACACTTTCTTCATAGGCCACTTCAAAAATTATTTATTTGGGGTTTTTTGGCCATTTTTGACTAAAAATGTCTATTTTTGGCTCCTGTGCCCTTGTATGAAGGCTAAGTGACCTGAAATTTGGTATATAGGTGTATTGGATATATGAGCACAGGGCTTCATCAACACTTTCTTCATAGATCACTTCAAAAATGAGTTATTTTGGGTTTTTCGGCCATTTTTGACAAAAAATGTATATTTTTGGCTCCTATACCCTTCTATGAAAGCCTAATGACCTGCAATTTGGTACATAGGTGCATTGGACATATGAGCACAGGGTCCCATTAACACTTTCTTCATAGATCACTTAAAAAATGAGTTATTTTGGGGTTTTTCGTTCATTTTTGACTAAAAATGTATATTTTTTGCTCCTATGCCCTTGTATAGAAACCAAATGACCTAAAATTTGGTGCAGAGGTGCATTGAACATATGCTCACAGGACGCCATTGAAACTTTCTTCATAGATCACTTCAAAAATTAGTTTTTTTGGGGTTTTTCGTCATTTTTGTCTAAAAATGTATATTTTTGACTTCTATGCCCTTGTATTGAAACCAAATGACCTAAAATTCGGCATGAAGGTGTCTAGGACAAGTGCCCACAGTACTTCATTTTCCCTTTGAGCAAACATTACTTCAAATTGTTGAATTTTGGGATTTTTTCAAGGATGAAGATGGATTGCAATATGCTGTATTTGCTCCTAAGCAAATATCGGCCTTTCTAGTATTCGTAATGTTTCTTTCTTTCTTTCTCCTGTCAAATCTTCAGAACACGGTATCTCCGTTGTTCCTCAACCGAATGACTTGAAATTTGGCACAAGAGTAGAGTGGGCCAATACCCTCGGGCGTTTTTTTCATTTTTTCCATATCTGTCTCTTAAATGATTTTATTAAGGTTTTTTGGTCATCTTAAGACCAAAACTGTATATTTGGGCCCCCTGTACCCTGGTATTATAACCGAATGAGCTGAAATTTGGCACAGATGTGCCTTGATAAGTCCCCCATATAGATTCAATATCAGTTTTGGTGTACAGTACAACAAAATGCTTATTTTTGCGATTTTTTGACCAATTTTGACCAAAAAAGGACACTTTTGGCCCCTGTACCCTGGTATTACAACCAAATGAGCTGAAATTTGACAGAGATGTGCCTTGATAATGCCCCCATATAAATTTAAGAACACTTTTGGTGTACAGTACAACAAAATGCTTATTTTTGCGATTTTTTGACCAATTTTTGACCAAAAAAGGACACTTTTGGCTCCTGTACCTTGGTATTGCAACCGAATGAGCTGAAATTTGACACAGATGTGCCTTGATAATCCCTTCATATAAATTCAATAACACTTTTGGTGTACAGTGCAACAAAATGCTTATTTTTGCGATTTTTGGCCAATTTTTGACCAAAAAAGGACACTTTTGGCTCCTGTACCCTGGTATTACAATTAAATGACCTGAAATTTGGTATAGATAGGCATTAGATACTTGGTAACAAGATTCAAGTAAAATTTTTGACATAAACAACTTTAAAATGATTAATTTTGGCACTTTTCTGAGGGGAAATTTGTTTTCTTTTGGCCTCCTGACGTGACCTTCCGTGACCCCGCACAGAGCCACACCTGTGCGCGTCAGCCGGAGAGTTAATTGAATCAAAGACCTAGCCAATCAGCGAAGAGGAGGCCAAAGGCTAATTAATATATATAAGCGGGGCCTCATGATCCCGTATATAGCAGTGTTCCCGCCAGGGGGAGCAAAGCCCGCCTAAGGCTCTCGCATTTTAGACTATTCAGAAGGCTTTATATTGTATCAGTTCTTAGGGGCATATCTATGATAATCGCAGCAGTCACTTAACTTCTCTTCAGGAGTTTAGCGTAACACTGTTTCAGGTCAAACCGTCAAAGGCAACTAAAAACAAACTTTAACGTTACTGAGTTCAACAGTACTTATAACTTGTTATCCGAAGTTGAAACGCTAGCGATGGTATTTTCGCTGCGCTGTTAGCTCCGTGCGACTGTTGTTGACGGTCTTATAACGGTATATTTTGCACCCCTGTACCCTGGTATGAGTAACATTTGGTATAGATAGGCATAATATAGTTGGTAAAATGATCCAAGTAAAATTTTTGGCATAAAGTACTGTAAAAGGCTTAATTACAGCACTTTTTTTAGGGGAAATTGGTTTTCTTTCGTTCTCCATGCCGTGACCTTTCGGACGTTCACCCCACAGAGCCGACATCTGCACCTGCGTCTAGCCGGCAGGAAGAGTTAATTCAATTAATGGTTCAGCCAATCAGCGAAGAGGAAAGCGAAGGCTAATTAATATTCATAAGCGGGACCACACAATACGTTAACTTGAAGACTCAGGCCGTACAGACTTCTCGCCAGGATTTTTTCAAAGCGTCGGACAGGGGTCCGGGGGCCGCCGAATGTCCCTGGCGGGGTCCAGGGGCAGGGCCACTGTGGGGGGGACCCAGGTGGGCGAAGCCCCCCCGGAAGCTCTTGCATTTTAGGCTATTGAGAAGGCTTCTTTTATCAGTTTTTTTAGGGCCATATCTACGATAATCGTAGCAGTCACTTACTTCTCTTCAGCAGTTTGACTTTAAAATATTTCGGGTCAAAGCTTCAAAGACAACTAAAACCTCATAAACAACAAACTTTACTTAGCTCAACAGTATACAAAAATATTGTACGGGTTGCCATCCTTAGTTGAAGCGCTTATTTATAGCGCTAGTATCTTCGCTGCGCCGTTAGCCGCCGTGCGACTTTTGTTGACGGTCTGATATCCCTACGTCGCCGCCTCGCTGATATTCCCACGGACATGTTTCAAAAAAAATACCCAGCAAAAAACGCTGTTCTGCGTCAAATTCTATTCTATAAAACTCAGTGTTACAGTCTAAATATTTTGTAGAAGCACCGCTGTAGGAAAGAAGGTCCAAGCAATGTAAAACATCACGTAGCATGAAGTTCGCTGTCAACTGGCACACAGCACATGACTGTTTGAAACTCTAAGTCTAATCAACAGCCGTGTTTGATTGATAGCCGGCGGTCCTATGATGAAGTCGGCGAAAGGTGCGTTAGTTAGAAAATCTGCGTTTAGTTTTGATACGTAATTATAAGTTAGACAGTGGCGAGAATGATTATTTTCTCATCAATATTTCTCTTCAGAATTATTTGAACTTAATTGTACATCTAAACAATTGGCTTACCTGTGCAATGTTTATATGATTAATGATCAGTGTACTGAAATCATGTGTAACGTATGGCTCCTAGTCAATAGATCAGCATTTTCTCTATAGTGACCACCTGTCTATAGTGGCCACATTTCCTAGTGCTGTTGTTGTTTGGCATAAACTTTGAACATTTAAATTGTAAGTAACTTTAAACTGCCAGAGTTTCAGCCCAATAAAACACTCTCAGCGCCAGGGTATGAACAGACTGACCAGACAGACGAAAATAAATCCTCGAACAAGGTTCAATCGTATCTTCCGGGTCTGGCAGGAAGTTGTTAAACTAAAATAAGAATAGGCTCGATGGTTGATTGCATACAAAGTAAAACAGTTTAACAGTTTTACAGCTTGAAGAAAACAAACGCTCCTACAGTACCTGCACCTGCTTGATAATTATTAAATCGTATGCCCTACTTGAATAAAAAAAGTTCATTGCAATAATAAATGTACCCACATCACAAGGAGCTTATACTTTTTTAAACTTACACCTAGTTATCGTACTGAAAATTGTTAATGACATTACATGAAGTCATTCAACAATTTTCAGTCATGATGAAATTTTTCTAAATGGAAGGTGTGATTATTGTCATTTTCTGAAAAATAGAAGCAAGCTCTGTTTTTACCTGGAGTCAATTCACAATACCAGTCCACTTTGGGGGATAATGTACTGTTAAGAGGATGTTCCATTTTTGCGCAGGGGTGATTTGGAACAGTCCAATGTTGCGTGGGAAGGGGTATAGCTGAAATATGCTGTATTTGCTCTTAAGCAAATGTCGGCCTTTCTAGTGTGTGAATGAATTTTTACATTATACGTAGGGACAAAATTTTATTTGGGCTAAAGTATTACATACATTTTAATCGCCTATTGTTGTTTTTGCATCAAAGTTTACAAGATCCAAGCAATTTGTCGTGGAACGCAAAGGTTGTGTTTTAGATAATGCTGGGTATACCTGAAATTGATATTTTACACACAGCTTGCAGCAACTACATTACAGGCATATTAATAAAACACATTAGAAAGCAAGATAGCTCAATCAAACAGTGAACGCGTTAAAGCCTTTGATACCTGTAGTTTAGATCCATCTTCCTGCTTCAATGTGTCACCAAGTGATGCCCCTTGACAATCATACAGCAGGCCTGAAAATTTTAAACATTACAAGGCACTGTAAGGTTGAGACAAACAAACAATTGCGTCCCTGGTGCTGTATGGGGAACAAGGCTAACAGGAACTAGAATAATTTTGCCAGGCACATACATTTCTTACAGGTAGTATACATGTTATCATGATATAAAGAAGAAATATTCTCAGCTCTTACAGTGTATTTGTCAATTGGCATGGCCCACAAAGAAAGACATGGTCGCGAAAACGCCATGTTTGTTTTGGACTTTGAACCTCTTTCTCCGATAAACTTTCTCGTGCTATAGCTACTGCAGGCAAATGTTGGCATTGTCTAGTGAATGCGTTACTGTCACAATATGCAAACAACTTGACAACGACGACAACATAACATGACATCGCTAGTTCCTGAAGCTCCCATACCTCGCAACATACCAAACTTATCTAATATCTTGCCTTGGGAATATCACTTGACTTCTGTCTGGATACCATTTTTCGTATGAGGTATTCTGAAGAGAATCACTTCTCCGAAACTTAACCACTGCATAAACCCATACAAAAATTGTTTAAAACACTTACCCAGCATCCACACAGCCAAGAAAATCTGCAGAAACGCTCCATGGAACATGCGGCGTGCAGCCATTTTGATGACCTTGGTATAGCTAACAACCTTTCGCTGGCAAAGTGCAGAAAAACACGTCATAAACGGACACAGGTCCTTGGTTAAGTAAACATTAGCTTTGGTAGCCCTTTCACTAATGGCACGTAAGGCCTTCTGGGTGTGCATAGGTGACTAATTCATGACGTTATCATCCATGAGGCAGTTATAAACTACGTGCCAGCGGAGACAGACGCCACAACGCATATGATAGCCATTGCTTTCTTCGACTCCGAAAGTTGAATTGTTGCTCATAGTAACTACATTTATACAAATGGCGATGTCCTTTTCAACTGCAGGACGTGTACTGGTGCTGTTAATGTCTAGGTGTGCTCGCTTCGAGCGAGCTAGGAATATGAGGTCATCCATTGCCCTGTACATACATACATTATCGACCGGAGGTCAGGGCCAGGCTAGGCCATATTTCACTCCAAGAGCCCTATCTAACATTGCTTGTTCTAAGTTCACAAATTCGATACCCAGTCTTTATGAATTACGTACTGAAGACAAAATTCAGGCCCGACAAGGCCCTCCCCCACCCCACCCCAAATGGTTTCGGCGGAAGGCTGAACTTTTCCACATATTATCGACATAACATACAGATGTCCCGAGCAGGGCGTTTCTTTATTTATTTGGGGAGGGGGGCAGTGCTAATTCGCGATTTTCAACATCGGCCAGCATGGAAAAGGGAGTTTTGAAACCTTACAAAATCGCAAATATAAGATCTGTTAATCAGCACTCCCCAAAAATAAACACCGCCGCTCCAGAAGTATGCTAATTACGATACAAAAGTTATGTTGTTCATGACTGTAATTGGGGCTTCGTCGGGCGGGCAGGGTGTAACATAAGCTTGAAAAGTGATAAAAACGACCAATTACGGCACAAGTTTCGGACATGACTTGGGAAATTGTGAAATCGCGAAGTCATTTCTCGTTTTTTGACGGAATCTATTTCTTTTTACTTCTGAAGATCGCATTGGAAGGCCAAGAATTCGTATCAGCAATTTGTATCTGCAGCAAAAACTGAGTGTCTAAGTCAATCGCTGTAAAACTTCGTTTCGGATTATCACAAACTTACATAGACTGTAGTTACCTCTTCTCCGACTCCGACCACCAAGGCTGTCTGTAGATGTACCGGTAAATTATCAGACATGTATTACATTTTGTACATCAGGCATATACCGCCGTAGACCTATTTGTTCTCATCCTTAATGTACTAACGAACTTCTTTGATATCTACGACCACTCATAGGCAACTAGACATGTAAGACGACGACTAGAATATAGTGAAAAGTGCCTTTTTTTAATCACAGGTCACATATACTGTACATGTAAAGCAGCAGTATACTTTGAATCTCACATTTCATTTGTCAGGACACATGCATAGCAGCTGCTAGTGCTTCTTGTCATTTCCTGTTAACATTTATTCCCTGTCCTATAAGCCACAATATGAACCACATAATGAAGCTCATATTTTAAAAATTGTCGACGATGTTGTTTGGCTTACATTTGGAAATGTGACATTTTTAAAAAGACAAATGCCATCATGGGACAATCAACGGAAAATAATTCATTGCTAAACAAAATCATACTAAATAAATAACGCTAATTAAAGCATTTTTTGTTAGTTTTGTTCGTTTTTTACGTAATTATCTGTTTGTTAAATGTCCATCGCACGCGCATCTTGTCCCTCTTCCTGCTTGTTTGGCACAGCCGTGTCGACTGACGCGTCAACCATGTCACACAACCCGGAGTCGGTCCAGTCGTACGGCTCGATCCACAGGTAGTTCTGGTACCTGGCCACCATGTGGTCGGGACATGTGGAGGTGGACTGTAGCGGGGAGCCGGGGTGCTCCAGAACGCCAACTCTGCGGTACGGCGTCAGGTACTGAGCCATCGGTTTGCTTCTCGCCGTGGCGCCGAAGCGGAGCGGGTAGCTAGGGTGGCGAGGCGAGCCCGGGCTGGTCGGGGGAGGGCTGTCCTGGACGTGCTCCAGCCCCGGGGGACGGGGACGGTATACCGGAGGAAGAGGTGGCGGTCTGCTCAGGCTCTTCACTGGCTTGCAGGAGTGCCACAGCCCGCCCTCTGAGCGGCTCAGGGACAGGTTTGGGGTGACGCCGAAGTTCCACGGCGTCTCGTAGCCGTCGACGCCGTCGTCTTTCTTCACGTTGTACGAAGCGTCGGAAATGTCGAGAGGCTCACACGTATTGTACATTGACGCGAGGCTACTCTGCGGCTTGAAGCGTTTGCCTGTACCAGTATCTGTCCCGGTGCGCTCACGCTTCTTAGGCCTTTTGTCGCCAAGACGAGTCGGCTGGCTGGTTGGCAGGAGGTTCGGGGAGCTACTTCCACTGCTTTGTTCCATTTTACCAGTAGTAGTACTGTTATCTGAGCTGCTCTGAGCTCGCTTCTTTGAATCAGCGCTTGTGGAGGACCCTACCGTTTCTGCCATTGAATTGTCCACGCGGGGACTTGGGTCATCCTTGCTTTCTGTCCCAACTAACAGTCGTATGGCGTCTTCTAGAGGGATCCTGTCTGGCAACACAGCCGGCAAAGCTGGTGTCGCTGTTGCCGTGATTGTGTTGTTGTTCATATCTGACGTTGGCGTCATTAGTGGTACAGCCATCGCTGTCCGATTACTGGAGCGGCCTTGCATCGGCATCGATGCTGTAGCTGACCCCAAGGTGGCAGAGTTGTCGGTTTTCCTGACTTTCACTGCAACGGTTGGTTTCCTTCTTGGCGGTCTGTCTTTGCGACCTGCCTGGTTATTGTTGCTCTTCTTCTGCAAAAAAAGAGACGACAAAAGTTAATTATAAGTTATTGACGAATTACCGTGACAAAGATCTATTGCGTAGAAGTCCTCTTTAGGATTTGGAGGATATTGCGGATAATAGTTGGATTATAGTTCGCTCCTTTGTTCGCTTCTGCCATGGAACAGCAGAGAAGCGATATATGTATAGTGTATAATGAATCTCAGAGCTAGAAGCGACTGTATACTATATAATGATAATATATCGGAGCGAACTACTTTCCGGATGGTGCCCAGGCTAGGATATTGTAGCATTACAAGCAAATTTGGTACCAATTTAATACATAGATATGCTAATGAAATATGAACGAGTGAATGGCTGACTGGCAGAAAACGTAAAGTTTGCTGAATGGTGTCTATGTTATAACGAAAACAAACTGAACTGAAGAACCTTTCGTCTTGTGATTGTTGACGCCTTTGGCGTGGACAGTGACGCCTGCTGTCGTACGTCACTGGACTCTTGACGTACAGTAGCTTCACGACCCATACTGGAGTGGCCCTGTACCGGCATCCATGCTGTCGCTGACTCCCCTGCAATGGGCGGTTCCTCTGGTCTGTCACTGCGTCCCGCCTGCAGCTGGTTGTTCTTCTGAAAGAAGAGGCACCAAAAGTTAAGTTCATGACAATACGGAGGTTAAGACCTATTTCATATAAGTCTTGTTTAAGATTTTCGAGGATATTGCGGATATTGTAGTATTACGAGCAATTTTGGTATACTCATTTAGTTTATTTGTTTGAACCTTTGTTTATTCATTTAGTACATAGATGTGATCATGTGGCCGATTGAATTGCTGAATAAAAGAAAAATAAAATATACTGAATGGTGGCCGTGTTATAACGAAAAACAAACTGACCTGAAGAGCCAGTGTCATGAGTGGTGACGTCATAGGCCCGGGCAGTGACGTCTGCTGTCGTGCGTCGCTGGACTGCTGAGGTACGGCTGCTTCACCAAACATACTGTCTCTTTGCTTCCTCATAAACTGTCGGGAAAAGGGTGCCAACGTTTAAACGTTTACTTAGAGACCTCGTCACATTAAGATCATCACACAGGCATGGTCAGAAACGGAACGTAAGATTTAATGCAGAAGAGTGCACAGTGTTGAATAGTAACATCACACAGAGATGGATAATGATCATTTGTCATCAGGTAAAATCTGACCTGTAAAACCTGCTGAGGTGTGGGCAGTGACGACAGGGGTGGCGGTTTGGACGGCCAGGTTTTGGGCAGTGACGTCAGGAGTGGCGGATTGGACAGTCGTGGTGTAGGCAGTGACGTCAGGAGTGCCGGATTGGACAGCCGCGGTGTGGGCAGTGACGTCAGGAGTGCCGGATTGGACAGCCGTGGTGTGGGCAGTGACGTCAGGAGTGCCGGATTGGACAGCCGCGGTGTGGGCAGTGACGTCAGGAGTGCCGGATTGGACAGCCGTGGTGTGGGCAGTGACGTCAGGAGCGCCGGATTGGACACTCCAGGTGCAGGGACTGCCGCCAACCTCTGCTCGTGTGAGGAGGGAATTTCAGCGTCGGCATTTCGGATGGAGCGAATTCCCTGTGAGAAAAAGTTAATTTCCGTGTAAAAGAAAATGCCATCTGCACAAAATAGATGAAATCGGAGTTCTTTTCCACATGAGATTTGTATATAGGAGTATATATAGGGGATGCTGATCTACGTGTAGGAACAAGTTAGAGAACATGGTCATGTTTATCAATTTGGTATTGTGAGGCAATGTCTGTAATAAAGAAATGGTCAACAAGTAAAGCGTCGTAAAGCAAGTCAGAAAGGTACACTGCATAGTATGAACCACCGACGTTCCGTTTGTTATCTGACCTGCTCAATTTCCTTCGCTGTATACACAGCCTGGACGGGCATGGACCTCAGGGGTGTCTGAGTTGACGATCGGGGTGCGCGCCATCGTCTGTGGGCGTTTTCATCAGCAGGACGACGCACGTCACTGAGCTTGTTGTCTCTCGGTTTGTCCGTCCGGACACCATGTGGCAAGTTTTGGGGTGATGCAGCGACAGCCGTCGCCGCTAGGAGACGTTGAACCTCCGCGCCGCTCTGTGATATCTGTTGGACAATGATGTTTCCAAACAGATAAAAATAGGTTTAAAAAAACGCCGTCTATGTTCACATATTTAAACACCGATTGCTACAATCATATCAACATACCTTTATATTACAAGTATTCTATATACTATGCTGGACACCTTACTTACTTGTAGAATAAAGTTTCAAGCTGTCATTTGAAAAAAAAAAACGCTTTTCTTAAACTCATGACATCCCCCTCCATATTAACATAACTGCTGATATATAGTTTATATCTACTCACCTGTGAAATGTTGCTTGGCCGGAGAGGGTACTGCTGGGCCGGTAGTCTGCTATCCGTCTTCTGGTCGCTAGGAGGCATTTCTGATTGAACCAGGCTGTGCCGGAGACGTCCGTCCCCACGTTTGGAAGATTCCGATCTGACCGACTTCTCCTGTAACTCCGCTGCCGCTGGAGGCCCGCTGCTGCGCCTGGCTCCAGTACCTCCAATCTTTGCCGCCAGCGCCGCCGCCTTTTTGCGGAAGAGCTTCCGGAGCTTTTGGTCTCTTCTAATCTTCTCCTCCTCTCGTTTGATGAACTCGATGAGGGACTTCCCAATGCTTAATCTCGATGACGTCGGCTTGTGTGTAATGACGTCACGTCCGTGACGTACGCCCGCGGTCTCGCCGTCGGTGCCGACAGCAGGTGTTTTTTCCTGGGTTGGTGCAACGGCACTCAAATCAGCTGAGCCGCAACAGCGTGTTGCTGATCTGTGTGCTAGCTCGGGTTGGGACGAGGTAGGGCGGCTTGTGGGGTCGGTCGTCTTCTTCTCCGTTATCAGAGGGCATAGAGCCTCTTTACGGGCGCGTATCTGTGACGAGACTTCTGCTAGCTCATGCTGGCTCATCCGCCGCCGTGCTTTGATCACTCGGCGATCGGAAGTTGGACTCTTTTCCGTCTCATCCGGAACCTTGGTGCCGGTTTCAACTGTAGTTGCAGTAGCGGTCACGTTTCTGCTATCCCCACTCCTGCTCCTCTTAATGTACTCTGCGTACGAAATCCGACGTTTGCTGCCTTTGCCATCTTGACGACGGGACTCGTCCGAGTCCTCCAAAGTAGAGCAAGGGCGCTTTACGCTACCTGTGTCGTCATGGCAAACTTTTGGATTTGTTGGTTGGTTTGTTTGTACTACTACGTACTCTTTACTTGCTCCAGCTGCCTCCTTGGCCTTGTAGTGAGGAGACGGTGCGACACGGCGAAGTGTCAGCACGACAGGAGGAGGAGACAGCCGTCTCTTCTCCTCTCCGGGCGGGGCAGCGGGGACGTGAGGAGCGGTTGGAGTGGAGGACGCAATCCGTGAAGACTTCTCCTGATATGACCCGTGCCTCTCCTGTCGCGGCCTGCTCCGGCTGGAGCTTCTGTCGTCTTCAGACTCCTCGTCTCCGGACAGCCATGAGGTGTTGTATGGCTGGCTTCTTCTGTCTCTGCGCTTGGTCTTAGACGTGTGCTTTGACACAGCGGTCTGAAAGGGTAACATCAAACAATATCATATCTGTTATTGTCAGTTTGTAGTTATACAAATATAGCATTGTGTACCAGGCAAGGGAAACCCTAGTTTGTCCCTGGTGTTAAGCAATCATCTACACACAGGCGAATAGGCCCGTCTTTCTTATTCACTTGCAATACGCAAATACTCAAAAATTGATCACACATATCTCTGTAGCCAAAAACGTCCACCAAACACAACGAAATGGTCCCGTCCTTGGTGCTGAATTACAGAGCTGCACATGGGAAATGTTGTGATATGTGGTCGCTATAATGTCTGTATGTTTTTTTTAGTTTAGCTAGGGCAGTATTAGTTCAGTATCTATTATTCTGCTTGTATTGTAAGTCAGTGCGTAACGTAGAAAAGGATCCGTTGTCGATACGACAAATTAGCATAATGCCTGGACTATAGCTATCGAAACAATACGTCTTGTTTGCAAGCAGTCTGTCCGTTAAACACTCATCAACAGAGGATCACAAAGTGTTTTGGTGAGAGTAGGTTGGAGGTTCAAGTGTCCTAAGTTACCTTGTACGTAGTGTATAATCTGTCCTGTGAACACGTCTTCAGCTGTCCTGAACCGTGCCTGTCCTGTCCCTGTCTGCCCCGGCTGGGGCTCCGATCGTCGTCCGTGAACTCTCCGTCACCGGCCCGCCATGACGATCCGTAGGGACGTTTCCTTCTTTCCTTGCGGTTTTGTGCCCCTTTATGTTTCGACACAACCGCCTAGAAGGGCAATATTGAACAATGATACACAGTCGTATAATGAACCTAGATCCTACAAAAAGGCAGTCAGAATAATCATAAATTGCGAAAAGAGGAAGATGAAGACGATGTTCAAAACTGAGTAAAACAACAAACTAGCATTTTCACTTCCTTCAAGAAAGATCGGGAACATATATAGACTTCTAAGTAACAGCTAAATCCACATTGTGCTTTAGTGAGGACACGTTAAAACTGAGTGCCCGTACCTTGTCGTGAGGCCGGGCGCTGAGCGCTCGGGTCTCCTCCTCTACACGCTGTGGCAGCGGGAGGGTTGTTCCGGGGGGAAGCAGAAAACCTAAACGTGGACGAAATGAACTTTGTTGCTATTGATAACAAATGATCGTAGTTCTTCAAAGAGACCCCATCAGGAAATAGTAATAGCACAAGTAAGATGCATGTGAGATTGCCAGAAAATAGTTTGCACCAACACGAGTGATGCAACTCGCTATAGACAAAGCATTTTTTCACGGTCCGAGTCATACTATGGTAATTTAACCTTGAGTTGTAACAAATTTCAAAGCTTCTTTCTCCCAGTACAATCTACGCTTATCAAGGAGGTTCTTAGATGTTAACCGAACGTTGACGATAAGATAGCTATAGTAGTAGTAAGTGAAATAGACGATTGTTCAATGTGAAGTTCTTCACTTGTGTGTTAAAAAAACTAGTCAAAAGAGCATAAATATGATCAAACTTGAAAGTACTGTCCTAGTGGTATACATATTTGAGTAAACTAAATCATACAGGCGCAGGAATAGGCAACTATGTGCGTTAACAATTAAAATGTACAAGTCAGTTTGACATAAAAAGTTGTTGATGCTCACCAAACTGCTCCCTTCTGGACTCTCGCTCTTCTCTGTGAAGAACGTCCTTCTGTCTGATTTTCGCCGACATAGCGACTCCTTGCGTCCGATCGACGCGATACTTCTTCTCTCTTCCTTCTTTAGGCATTGCGAATACCAAATGAACTCATTAACGCGAGAAAACGGCACGACTGAAAAACACGTGCGGTCTCGTTGAAAGCTAGAACTGCTCTGTTTACTAGAGCTGTTGTCAGGTTCGAATTCGAGGCATAAAGATGTCCTGGAACGGGGCATTGTTGGGTGGGGGCGTTCTTTCATCCTGACCTGAGATGACCCCAACTAGGTCCCATTCGGGAACAAGAGACACCGAGTAGAAAATAAATACAGTCTAGTAAATAAGCTAATTTCGTTATGAACACTAACATTTTCTACTTTCAAATCCTGAAGACGACGTACATGTGTTATACTGTAACATTATGCCAAGTATTCGGTTCATGTTACCTCGTACCCTTTTATTGCTAGTTGGTTATTTATAACATGCAAAGTCTCTTGAGACGAAAAGGGCCGAAGAAGCAACACAAACCATCCATACTACTGTCTAGTATACGTAGACTTGTATTAAATCTATATAAGACAGTACTGTGTACGTTTGGTGTTTTGACAGTCGTTGGGAAACACCTGACATGGCCCTACAGTCATAGACGCACACTTACTATGTGAAACGTTGTCAATCCCCGTGTACTACCGTGACTAGAAAAAGTTGTCTTCTTTAACAGCAACAGAAGTGACAAAACTGTGTTGGTCTTGCAAGCTCCATTTTTCTATACCACCCTTTTGTGAAAGATATACACTTAATATAATTAATATACAAAAAAAGTATGTAGATCTCTACACCATTGAACCCTGAACAGGGATGTTAAACTCAGCAACATCACTACAGCAGAACTTTGCACACTGACGGAGGACAGGGCTGTGTAGAGTAGAGGAACTCATTGTTTCCCGTGTTGGCTTCGCTACATGTCCCCGTTCAAGGTTCATATCATTCCAATAGTGAACAATTGTTTAAAAGTTGTACATATCATCTAACCTACAGCTCTGTACAATATTTCATTTCCTAAAGTATTTAGAGAAGAGCCCTTCAAGGTGACAGTAAAAACACATACAAAATTGGAAGGGGACTGTATTCCAAATGACAGGTTCACAAAAAGTGTCCCATATAGCCTAGTGTCAATAGTGTTTTGTAGTTAGTACTGGTGGTTCAAATGTGATTTGTACCCATGTTTTATACATTTATAGTTATAGACCACTTCTTTCATCTACCAAAAAAAGTGGTATAACAATTCATACCAAAGGCCATGTTTTCAGTTCACAGCACTTTAAAGACACACAATGTGCTTACTGGAAAGCAGCAGCACCAAAGTATCTGTCCTGATGTGACATTTTGCCTGATTTCATTCTGTGCTTATTCTTACTAAACCTGAAAATTGTCTTGACAAGGCTCATTTTATGTATCAGAATGTATGTATTGTGCCTGGGAAGTAACAAGTAGGGATAACAAGAATATTGGCACAAATCTTATGATCTATCATCAACACTATATTGAGCTAACGTTACACATCTAAGTTCATGAAAAACAACTGGAATTTCACCATACACATGATGAGTTGTGGTTTGTTAGTATTTGTACATAAGGATAAATATTGTGATCTTTCCTGAAGTTTGGTTAAGTGGTTACATAAATCCACATATATCAAGAAAATGTTGATTTCTTTCACAGATGAGCTTAGAAAAAAGATAGGTAAAGCTTACACATATAGGAGACGGGCATATAGTTTTTTGCAATGGCTCCCTCTTGTCTCACCACATATATGTGTGATTCCCTTTCCTATGGTATCAAACTTATTATGATTGTAAACCTAAGAAACAAGCACCAGGCCTGCTTACATGAGTGGGTCACCTTTTGTTGAAGCTAACTACTGACTACTATACTACTATATTGTGTAAAAAAAAACACTAAGGCTTCTACATTGTACCTAAAATGCAAGTTCATAAGCCATTAAGGTTCAAAAACCAACAAAGCTTCAGAAGACCTGTACATGGCAAAATTTATAAGAATAAAACAGGAGCAACTAAAAGATAACATGTAGCCATGTTGCTTCTCTTGCTCTGGGCAATCTGCAATATTTCATCCCTGATATCCTGGAAATTTGCCCAGGCACAGCTTCAACAGTAGACTCTACCAGGCTTCGTGGATCGGTGGTCTAATTGTCGAAATTGGACAAATAGAATCTATAGTACGCTAGGGGAGTTAGCCGGCCAGAAGAGTACGTTTCCTCACCACGAAGACTGTGCGGGGTCGCTACGTTCTTTGAAGTCCACTAATCGCTATCTAATAGGTGCGAAGTGGTTTATTACTTTCCGACTCGCCCGTGACGGGTCTTGACTGCAGCGGCCGGGACTTCTCACGGGGACCGGCAAAACATTTTGTTTACAAGCCATCCCGTCCTGCATCAAACGTTTGGTATCGTCATAAGCCCTCGGGTCGGCCATTGCATCCCAAAATGAGTCCTTTTTGCCTCCAAACTTCACCAAAAAGGTACAGCTTGGCCACACTCAACAGGGAAAAAATGCAATCTCTTTTTGCGACAGATTGCTGCAGATTGACCGCACAGGAATTTACCTACAGCGTAAACTGTTATCATGTTACATTTCATCGCAAAATTAACCTTTAGCATTTTGTTGTCGATCCCAGTTTGACCTTGTCCCAAACCGAGCTGTTTCCCACCGGGCGCTGGACGATTTATGACTTAAATTATCTCCAGCGCTGGGCTACTTCCTTTGTACAAATAACGGGGGGATTAATTCTATGTCGTTTGTTCTTAGCGACCCCGCACAGGCTTCGTGGTGAGGATAATGATTCTACCGATCCACGGAGCCTGGTAGAGGCTACTTCAACAGAAGTCTCATACGATTATCCTTCATCAGATGTGTCTAGTTCAGTTTCACTGTCATCATCAGTGTCATCTTCAGAACTTTCTTCATCTGACTTCTTGTCCTGGCTGGTCTGAAGAGTGCTTTCCTCTTTAGAGCTTTCCTTAACTGATGTGGGAGTTGGCTTATCATCGCCCACTGTACCATCTATGTCATTATCATCCTCAGTATCATCATCTTCTTCATCAGAGCTTTCTTCATCTGACTTCTTGTCCTGGCTGGTCTGACCAGTGTTCTCCTCTTTAGAGCTTTCCTTATCTGATGTTGAAGTTGGTTCATCATCGCCCACTGTACCATCTAGGTTGTTATCCTCCTCCTCAGTATCATCATCGTCTTCATCTTCATCATCAGAGCTTTCCTCAGAGGATGTGAAGATGAAGGGTCCACTCTTGGCTTCTCTTTGTACGAGTGGTTTCGTTCCACTGTCAGCCTTCTTCTTCAGGTCTGCCTTCAAGTAATCCAAGATTTCTGAAAAAAAAAAAGAAGAAATTTTTCAAACTCCACTTTCAGACCCTATATTAGAGTGATAGCAAACATACTAACTGTGATGTGGTCTTATACTTACATCAGGTCTGAAACATTTCAACATCTTTTAAAAACCATACATGACATACAAAATGACTTATATCTGGTGGACGTACCAACTTATGTCATACCAGCTCAGAAAAGGCCAAACATAGTAATGTCCTCAAGTACCAGTGTTAGAGCATCAACCAAAAATTGATGTGTTCGAAAATTATGTTTTTCACTAGAACTTTTATGAGGTGGAACACCAAGTACAGTATCATCTTTATCAAATAACATTAAACTCCGCTTACAGGTATATGTGCAGCGGTCATGTGTGACAGGCCATTCAGTGTGTAATATAAGTTATACATGTAACCAGCTGCTACTGCACCTGGATCTACCTGCAAAGCTGGTGTGTTATACTGAAGGGTATCTATAACAGCTACATGTATTTAGATACAGATACATGTACAAATTGGTAACCCCACTTAAGCAAAAATGTCTTCATGAGTGGCATTGCTGGACACAAAGTAAAGACATCACATGACACTAAGACATGTATAACTATAAGAATGAAAGAGACTAGGATAAAGGTACAGGAATGTCCCCCACCATCCATGTCCTTCCTATTCCAGTCTGGCACCTTGAGCTTCAGCCTGTGCCAGCGTCTCCTCAGGTGGCCCTGGTGCTTCACCCTAGGGAAATACAAAAACAACTTCATGTAACAACAACTTCTACAGTTTTCTCAATAAACCAGTCTACTACTACTACATGTACTCGACTGCAAGTTTACTTGTGACAGCAATCAACATTATCTTACAATCTAAAGCACATTCATATAAAATCGGCAGGATATTCTGTGGATTTTGACAAGGTGAAGATAACTGGATTCCGAACAGGACTACTTTCAAAGGGGAGTAAAAGAGACTATTAATATCAGAGCCCACCAACTTTCCCTCAACCTTTAACCGAGACAGGGACCAATACCAACTTCCAAGCACCTCTGGCCTTTTTGCTGATGTCACACTTCCAGACTGGTTGTGTGACATAGGCTTTGGACATTTCAACTTGATAAGGATCAGAGGACTGATCGAAAGCTTGTTGGTAAGCACTTTATTTTGTGATCCTGCATCATTAGCATCAACACCTAGCTGCACTGCGAAATAGCAACAGTTAGTATTGTGATATAACCACGCTATCATGTGACAGCCAAAGAAAAGTAGTAGGACAGAAACTAAGTAAAAACAAGCTTAAAGGACGTCTTTGTCATAACTTTCCTAATCCGATTCCACTTGTTTAAAAAAGATGTAAAAAAGTAATTAGCTTGGAGCAATATAACCCAAGGACAACTGACCAGCTGAATTTTCCAGCTAAGGCTTTCCAGTCAATGTCACTCTCCACTTCTGCTTCACTGTTGTAGATCCTGCAAACCAGACATACAAATGTACACACTGTAAGTTACAATACATACATAGAAACAGTCCAAAACAAACATCTATCAGAAGTGCCCAGGGTTCATATGAGCCAAAATTTTGGAAACTTTGTTTTGATCAATCATATCTCCATAAATACTTCATACTATCATAATAGTGATAATATAACTTGTATAGTCAATTGTATTTTATCATACCTTAAATGTTGAATGTAAGTCAAAGTCAAAGTCAAAGTTCTTCTGTGACGGTAATCAACATTATGTTGCAATCTAAACTTAACATCCAACCGTACACAAAGTACTTCCAAGCACCTTTGACCCTTTACTGACATCACAGTTCCAGTCTGAATGTGTGACAGGCTTTGTGTGATTTCAATTTGATAAGGATCAGAGGACTGATCGAGATCTTGTTGGTAAGCACTTTACTTTTGTGTACGGATGTCAAATTGCAACATAACCTTCCTTATATCGTGGGAACGTGTATTCATTGTACATTCATGGGTTGAGCACCAGAGCTACTATTGTGAGTAGGTTAGTATATACAAAAAATGTAAATACAAAGATTACTTACTCATCTATGAGCTGAATATCTTGCTGTGGGCTCAACAAAGGTCCTCCTTGTTGGAAGAAGAACCAGTTTACCAGGTACAACCTAAAGGGGAAACAGTAAAGAAAGTACCAGTTATGTCAACAGGAACATCTTTCTTATTCTCTCTCACTTAGGTACATAAATTGTGCAGCCCATACATAATACTGCCTGGGAAACAGATTTCAACAAAAAAACTCCTGATGCTAGGTTGATAACACTAGAATTTGTGACTTTCTGCAACCTTCTTGGTCATTTTGTACATCAACTACAATTAACATATAGCCAGGCGCCATGGACCAATCAGAAGGCCCCGTTCCATGTTGGTTATGATGCCGTAACACATAGATTCCAGCCAGCCCGGCCTCCTTTTGATTGGCCAATGTCTGCATATCCCTTACTTTCCTGTGTATCGCTCCTTCTGATTGGTCAGAATTTGCAGAACAGAGGCTAAAGGAGACATCTGCATGTTTGTTTGTACCTTGGTGCGCATGGTTTTTGGCAGTGAATATCAGCAGATTCAAGTTTTCTTGTCACTGGTCCCAGCCATCTGTTTTCATGTTGTCCTAGCTTTAAGTTTTTAAGTTAATCCCCTATAAGCATAAGATGCCAATTTGGTACAGTACGTACCAGCTGCATAAGACAGGATTGTAAGGTTTGATCCATCACACATGGACCCCTATTCTGTTCATACGTATGGTGGGTACTTTTATATGCTTGAGGTGTGTCTCCTCAAACACTGAGCCTCTGTCTCTGTGTTCAATCTGAGAGGATGCCTTTAATTGAAGCTAGGTAGTGCTACTCATTTTACCGGAGTGCAATGAGGAAATAAGTGCCTTCCCCAAGGGCTCAACACTATAGTTTGATAGGGGTTCAAATTCAGAACCTTTAGATTCCAAGTCAACAACCTTGCCAACCTTTCAGGTGTCAGAGAACCCAGGTACCTTAGTGTGGATTACTTACTACAGCCAATACTGTAAATGCAGAAACTTTCGCGGTAGTTCAATATTTCGTTTTTTGCGGTGACCACTTCACCGCAAAATTAAAACCACCGCAAACATTTTTCCATGGCAGTAAGACACTACAGTACATGGTGCTTAAAATCACCGTGAAAAGTTATTTTTCCAGCTACCGCGAAATTAAATCCCCCCAAACTTAAATGCATTTACAGTACTGCAAACAATACTATGACTCACCAGTGGTTGTGACACTGTCTACCATTCCTCACATTGTTCATGAAGTCTGAGCACGCCTGCCAGCTGATGCCTGAGGTCACGTTGGTGACGTCTTGCTTCCCTGTAACTGCCTGCACTGCTTGGATCAGCAGTCTGCTCTCTTTGGCCGACCATCTTCCCATAGCTGGGGGGATCAACAAGTAAAAAGTAGTCAGAACATGGACATTTTTCTTCAGACAACAAGATATTTGACAATCAACAGGATTCTGTAGTGAGGGGAGAAAAAGAAGCTATCTACATCAATGCCCAACCTGAGTTAAGTGAGGAAATAGGTGTCAAGTGCCTTTCTCAAGGGCACAACATCAGGACCTGCTGGAGATTCAAATCCAAAACTTGTAAATTCTAAGGTAACAAACCTACCCACAAGACCACTTTGCAGTTTGCATGATAACAGTACATGCACATGCTAATAAATTTGAACTCATTCATCTAAGCCACTAGGCTCACAGTTATAGTAACTTATACAAGCTACAATGTACTCTGGAGGTGTTGGCCTTGTAATGGATATACTAATCCTGTTGCCCACAGCTAACAAGGGGGTTACATTTTGAAAATCTTGCATGGGGAAGGGATGGGGAGTGAAATATTCTACAGTACTACTGTAACAGTTGGCTTCATTTTTTTTATTGTATATTGTATATTTTTATTGTATACCAGGGCTCTAGCCAGCGTCCGTTTTTCCGTCAATGGACGGAAATGTGCTGCGTCTGACGGAAAAATTTTAAAACCAATCCGTCAACCTTGACGGACAAAAATCCTTGGTGGAAGCTACAGGCGGCTTGGGGACGCTGTCCACGGCCGTAAAAGCCACACACTGTTTGTTTTGCTATTGTTATGATTGTTGACAATGTGTGTCGGTGCCCTTTCGCATACGATAATCTCATTAAAACCCGTTTTTCAAGGTCTCAGTTCAGTCCTTCTAATTAATTTTCACGGTTTTCGCGACGATTGTAATTGGCTGACGGAAAAAAATTTCGAGCTGGCTAAAGCCCTGTTGTATACTGTATATATATATTGCTGGTATGTCTCATCAATATTTAGCAATCACATTTCAGGTCCTGGGAGTTAGTTCATTTTATGCTTGAAGAGTAAACAATGGCATAGTGCCACATACATTTCCTTCTGGTATGGCGAAACCTTTGCTTGATGTTGTCCTCAAAGCGCCCCAGGGACTTGCTGATAAGTGCCCAGCGAGGCCCGTGCTGCTCATACAACTGCATGAGCTTCTTGTGCTCCTTTGGTGTCCATCTGCAAAAAACATGTACATGTAAATTACTTGATTTCAGTTCCTGACAATGAAATTAAGCAAAGCTGGTAAAGCTCAATTTGCCATGAAGTTTTCAACATAGTCAAGTTCATAAAATGTCCATAAATTATTTTCACAAAAGATTATGAATCTTACGAACAATTTCCAGTAGGCCAGGGTTAGACAAGTTTTCAAAAATTCACTTGTCCTATAGGGCAAGTACATAAAAAATTTACTTGTCCGAACCAAATTTTCACTTGCCCGAAATTTAAATTACATTTTTCAAGGTATTTTCACTTTCATAAATTTTCACTCTTGTTATTTGCTATCTTTTCCTGTGTTGACCAATGCTTGATGCAATGAGAGTAAAAGGTAACAAATATATTGGTGCACTTGACTTCAAAATTTTATTGACTTTCATGTGCACTGATCAGACAGCATTCAAATTACAATGTCCTGCTAACCATACTAGTGAGACACAACAGAAACAGTTTGGACTGCCAGGTTCACTTCAGAAGATATTTACTGAAATGAACTGGTCACTGAGAATAAAGTACACATATTTTTTTCTGACAGTCAGACTCAGGGGTGAGGCACTGACTGCAAATCTGGGAATTCTTGAGTTTTTTAGTTTTGATGTGGCCCTATCATCCAAAATCGATGTTTCTACAGGCTTAAAAATGACATGGTCAATACCGGCAGGCATTCAGCCCCCTGTGCTGTCACACTCAGTGGTAATTTGAGCGGGTCACATCTGGAAATTCTTACTTGCCCGTCGGGCAAGTGGGGAAGTACTTCTGCTTGCCCGAACAGCACTTTTACTTGCCCGGAACAATCGGGCTAATGGACTTGTTTATCCCTGGTAGGCATTTCTTGAACAGAAATGCTACCATGAACAAAAAGAAATGAAACTACTTGGTAGTCTTTCTCAGTAAAGATACTTATAGACATTACTTGAACAAGAACGATATCATGAAAAAAACAACTGCTATAAATTATTTCACAGTAAAATAAAGTAGATTGTCCCTTACTTGCCGGTGACTTCTGCGTTACTGTACATGTACCTGGCTCTGGTGTACACATTCCACAAGGGCCGGTCCAGACCTTGGGCTTCAGGACATAAAAAACATATATCATTTTTGCATCAATGAAGGTTGGACATCCAGGTAATAATATATGCCAGATAGTATATGCAATTAATCAAGCAACTGGATATGATTTGGGCATCTGAGTTACTGCTATTTGACATGTACTGCTTATGATTTGGACACAAGAAATTAAGTCCAACAACAAATATGTTTGTATAAACTCCAACAATGCTGTGGCGAGTTGAGCTATGTCACCACTTGGTAACGTCTTGAGCTTAGCTGAAGTCATCGAATTAACCAACCATTAGCCTGTGACAAAAAAGCTAGGTTGGACATCTATATCTGTACCACAACGATCATCAAGCATTTTTTCTTCAATAAAAAAAGATTCTACATTCTATGCTTATGCAGCCATGGAATGTTCCTTTCTCTTTAGATCTAAAATTCTTACCTAGATGTCTGAACAGCCCTGCCTCATGGATCAGTTTCTTCAGGGTCTTCCTTTCGTCGTACTGATTTGGGTACAGAAGAGTCCTGGGTTCCTCCACACCATGTATCTGCAAATCACCAACAACAGGGCAATCAGAGATGGCAGACTTCAGCCCCTTACCCTCCCTAACTTTGCAAGTAACAGTAAAACAAGAGCACAAATATGTGGCAAGACTGTGTGAATATTTGGAATCACTGAAATGCAGAGAAAAGTTGAAATACAGGGAAAAGTTAGAGACAATACTTAACTCCCTTGGGGCGTAGTAACTACTTGTTACAGTGAATATGTCCTTGTACTTGAAGAGAGCAGAAGAGTTGTGAGAATACTTTTTATAAACATGGACCAGAAGTACTTACCTCACAGAAGCTTTCCATGTTCTTCTTTAGAATTGCTATCTCTTGTCGACTGAAATGTCCAAATTTGATAGTCACTCCTGAAGAGAAATAAAATAGTGACAACAGTAAATGACAAATTCACATGTGATGTACTAGTACCCATTTTTGAATCTTTTGTTCATTTGCATAGTACAACTGCATTAAAAAAACATCTTCTAATACACAGCACTACTTGTATACACAGACTGTTTGTAGCAAAGCTTTACCTTTTTCTCTGAGCCTTTGCACATCTTCAGCAGACAGTGCTTGTACACCCTTCAACCACAAGTCTTCTGTGTCCCCGCTGTTTACAACTGACTTCCTTCTACGAGCTTCCCTCGCTCTTACTCGAGATGACGATCTTGCTTCTGCTGATGTTGATGGGACAGCTTCTTGAAATTCATCCCCACTACTGTGATCATCTCCATCATCCTCTCTGGCCTGGTCCTGGGTTGTCTCCTCTGGGTTTACTTCCTCAGCTACTTCCTCTGTAGGGTTTTGTTTTTCCGTAGTGTCCTCTTGTTTTCCTGCACTTTCAATCTTTCTCCTCTTTTCTGCATGTTTCTTAACTGCTGTAGACTCTGCTTCTTCTGAAACACCCTCCTTCTTGACTCTCTTTGTTCCCTTTCTTCTCTTTGTAATGTTATCTTGTGTAGGCTTGCTGGAAACTTTACTGGAAGACTCATTTATAGACTCTGTTGATGAGTCTTCTTCAGCCGTAAGTTGTCTTGTTCTCTCACTAGCAACAGCTTCACCTTGTTCTGTCCCTGCATCATTGTCAGAACTATCATCCATACTGCTCTGTTGTTGTTTTTCTCCATCAGTGACTGCCTTTCCTTTGGCACTTTTTTGCTTTCCCTTCTTTGAAAGCTTACGTTTGTCCCCACGATTCTCTGTAGCCTGGTCCTCAGCTTGCTCCTTTGGGTTTATTTCCTTATCTACTTCCTCTGTAGGGTTCTGTTTCTCTGTACTATCCTGTTGTTTCCCTGCACTTTCAGTCTTCTTCCTCTTCTCTGTATGTTCCTTGTCTACTGCAGCTTCTTCTGAAACATCTCCCTTCTTGACTCTCTTTGTCCCCTTTCTTCTCTCTGTAATGTTGTCTTGTGCAGGCTTGCTGGGAACTTTACTGGAAGAGTCATCTACAGACTCTGTAAATGCATCTTCTTTAGCCGTATCTTCCCTTGTACTCTCACTAGCAACAGGTTCACCTTCTTGTTCTGTCCCTGCATCATTCTCAGAACTATCATCCATACTGTTCTGTTGTTGTTTTTCTCCATCAGTGACTGCCTTTCCTTTGGGACTTTTTTGCTTTCCCTTCTTTGAAAGATTACGTTTGTCCCCACGATTCTCTACAGCCTGGTCCCGAGCTTGTTCCTCTGGGTTTATTTCCTTATCTACTTCCTCTGTATGGTTTTGTTTCTCTGTACTATCCTGTTGTTTCCCTGCTTTTTCAGTCTTCCTCCTCTTCTCTGCATGTTCCTTGTCTACTGCAGCTTCTTCTGAAACATCTCCCTTCTTGACTCTCTTTGTTCCCTTTCTTCTCTCTGTAATGTTTTCTTGTGCAGGCTTCCTGGGAACTTTACTGGAAGAGTCATCTACAGACTCTGTTATTGCATCTTCTTTAGCTGTATCTTCCTTGGTACTTTTACTAGACATAGGATCACCATGTGTCTCTGCATTGTTCCCGGCACTATTATCTGCAATACTCTGTTGTTGTTTTTCTCCGTCATTGACTGCCTTTCCTTTGTCACTTTTTTGCTTTCCCTTCTTTGAAAGCTGACTTTTCTTCTGAGGAGTGATAGTAACAGCAGTTTCATCATGTGATTGGTACTCAAATGTAGCATCTTTTCTTCTCCTTTCTACACCAGTACCTCCTTTACCCACCACCCTGTCAAAGTTGGGCTGTGCACTGGGAGTCCTGATCAGACCCAAACTGGAATGCCTTGTACCTGAACTTGATGGCTTGTTCTGTCCCCATCCAAACAAATCAAACACCTCAGACACAGTCTGTGACTCCTGGCCTGCATCCTCTATGCACCAGACTGGCAGCTTGTTTGCAGTAGACTTTGGCTTGTCCTTAGAGGCAGTTCCAGCTTTATTTACCTTGTTGTGTTCTATTGCATGTCTCCTTGGAAGAGGCAGGGGGCTGTCCACTGGTGGGTCAACGTCGGATTCAGGAACCTCAGATTCTGACTGTGAAGTGTATGCAGATTCTGACCTCTTTTCTTTTGATTTCTTTTTCTTCTTTTTCCTGTCTGTGTCTGCACTAGAAGCATTTTGGCTTTCAGAAGACACATTACCATTCAGTGTTGCATCTTGTGAGCATGGCACTACTTTCTCCCCATTTACCTCTGAGGCATTTGTCTTCTTTTTGTGATTTTTCTTAGATTTCTCAGGTTTAGATAATTCTTGAGATGGAGGAATGATATCACTGTCTTCAGCTTCTGACACCTGCATTTCCAAAGTGCTTGACTCTGCATCCTTGTTCTTCTTTTTCTTCTTCTTCTTTTTGTGCCGTTGTTCTCCATCCCCTTCAGCATTATCATCTTCAGTCTGGATTCTTGAAACACTGGACTGACCATCTGAAGTGTCTTCTACATCTCTATCCTTTTTCTTCTTCTTTTTCTTGTGTTTTTTCTTGTCACTCTCTTCAACATTATCTTCAACAAGCTGGATTTTGGCCTTGCCTTCCAAAGAATTTGATTCTTGATCAATTTCCTTCTTTTTCTTCTTCTTCTTTTTGTGTCTTTTTTCATCGCTTTCTTTAATACTTTCATCTGCAGACTGGATTGTTGAGTCACTTGTGGCCTGGTTTTCCAGAGCATTTGATTCTATATCTTTGTCCTTTTCCCTCTTTTTCTTCTTCTTCTTTTTGTGTCTTTTTTCATCACTGTCTTCGGCAGTATAATCTGCAGACTGGATAGTTAAAACATTTGTGGCCTGGTTTTCCAAACTATTCGATTCTACATCTTTATCCTTTTCTTTCTTTTTCTTCTTCTTCTTGCGTCTTTTCTCATTGCCACTTTCACTATCCTCTTGTGCAGACTGGACAGTTGAAGCACTTGTACTGGTGTCTGTTTCTACTCCCGATGTATCATCTGACATACTACCTTTCTCTTGACGTTTTTTCTTCCTTTTACCTGACTTGCTCACCAGACCACTACAGTATTTTACAGGCTCTAACGGCTTCTTGAAGATATCCTCTTGCACCAGCAGACCATCAGCATCAAGCCGAATAGGAGGCTGACTGTCTTGATCACTCTCCTGGCTGCTTGAAATCCAAGGGAACACGCCACTTGCTGACGACCTTTTTGAAGGGCTTTTCTGTGGACTACAAGTATGTTTAGGTTCAGCAATTCTCTCTTCTTCTGTTGTGTCGTTTTTCTTTTCTAGGCCACTCGGAGGAAAGTAGTCAATCTGAGAGAGTGAAGTGTTCCCGTGGTCTGTACCTGTGCTGCTCTGACTTGAGGTTCTCTCCCTTCTGTACTGTCTTCTGAGGAGAACACCAGATTTTGTAGGGGACATTGGCAAATTGTCGGCTACACCTCTTTTGTTGCTGTTACCTGTAATGTCTGAACTTCCATTGACAACATTACCATATTTGCTCTGCTTTGAAGCTGTTGATGTCTCATTGTCTTTGTTTTTCTTCTCCTTTATCCTTCCATCGCCATCAGAATCTGTGTTGGATATTTCTGGAGAGGATTTTGAACCCAATTTTTTCATCTGTTTCTTCTTGTAGATCCTGCTCTTGGTAACGATGATGTCATGGCTGTCTCGGGTGTAGTTCCCATCTGCACTGCCCACGTCCGAGATGTCTGCCAGGCTTCCGTGGCTGTCCAGTCTTTTCCTCTTCTTACTTGGAGATGTCCGCGTGGCATCCATGCCTTATGCACACACTGTAAAACACAACAATTATGATGTACCACAGGCTTTGTGGGTCTTTGTGGGAGGTGTGGTTTACTTGGCCTTATTCTTCCTTGACTGGTACATTCTTGGAGGCATCTTAAGTGTTCCTTAAAAGAGAATAGAACTATATCAGTGGATGTGAAATCATACAACATTCCCATGATCATGATACCTTGATAGCTTGAGGATACGTAGTTGTAGAAAGGCTTCCGCCTGTTGACACAACCTCTTCATTCCTGGTATCTCATGCTCCCAAAACTTGTCCAGCCTTGTTTTGAAACTGATGGCAGACAATAAAGTAGAGTAGTATAAATAGTGAATGTACACTAGTGAGTGAGTGAGGGCAACCCGGATTGGTAGTGAAACATCCTGATACGTTTCTTTGCTGTATCTGGACGTTTCGCTCTCGTTAGACTAGATCAGACTTGATATTTTACACATTGTACTAAGTATCTAACTAGTGTGTGCAGTATTTTGCCTCCCAACAGAACTTGTAAAAAGCAAAAAAGTGCTGCTTACCCCTACTATTGCACTAAGACCTGTAATGTTACATGACGTTTGTTTTGCCAGAAAGATGTTAACACGTTACCATTCTGGCGACTTGAAATCGCTGCTGTTCCCGCCAATATTACTCACGAGTTCAAGCCTTGCCCCCCTCCCCCGACTCGCCTTGGTACCGAAACCCACGCCACGCCACTGACGCCAGCACATACCCTTCTGTGTATGGCTCGTTCCTTTAGTCTGTATCATCAAAATTACTGCAGACAAGAACCTCATATCTTCCCGGTTCTCGTTTGTGTCTTATTGTTTCACTGAAGCTTACCTATGAGTAAGTTACAGCTGAAGTTGTGAAGTTTTACAGGTCCGGACTCGGCAAGCCATGGCAGGCAGACATGTTTGGCTCAACCAATAGCCCGATGGGGTACAACTATTTGTAGACAATTATCAAATAGAAAGTTCATTATGAAATAGCAGTGTATTGATCATTAAAAAGATATTAATATTAGATAATAATATAAAAAAAGGCTGTTAGATATTTAGGACTAACGTCATTATTCTTTATTTGGGCTACATATCATTTTAATTTACCTGTACTTTAGGTGACATCGTCTACTTTCACTTTCCTTCGGATGAGACAATGCCACTACTGGGAAAAGGGGGGGGGGGGGTAATGGAACTATCCCTACATAGTACATGTAAAAACATACCCTACTTAATATTTCAAAGATATTGCCCCGTACAATTTTTTTTTTTTAAATCTCTTTTTTATATGGTGTGTCAAAACATTACCACAATACAGTAACTGTCGAAAGAAATTAGTTTATTCTGTGAAAAAAATTCCCTTCCAATAGTCGTCTTGGCCAAAAAAAAGATGGCGGTAAATCGATCATAGAATTTGTGTATGTCTGAAGAAAAGTTCTGTTTTCGTCTGTAATTGAGTATTACTACACTGCTACCTCGCCATGCCACCAAAGCACCCTCGGGGAATCTTCGGTCTACCGAAGGACCCCAAAAACATGGTCCTGTTCTCCTTTACAGGGGAGTCCTGGCCCTCAGATGATGACGGTAGCAGTGACTCCGACTATCTACCCCCTGGAGAGACAACAACACAAGATGGGGCAGGGAAAACTGGCGGGAAAAAACGCAGTGCAAAAGGAGAAGTCGGCGCAGACAGTGACGATGAGGACTATGTGCCTCCTGGTGTCTCAGGGAAAGGTAAAATGTCAGCAAAACGAGTTAAAGGGGCCAGAGGAGGGGGTAAAAAGTCAAAAGACTTTCAGGCAGCAAAGCCCAGGGCAAGGCCTCAAAGAAATGTAAAACGTATACGAATATTTGCTGACTCAGATTCAGAGAACAGCAATGAGTCATCATCATCATCAGACAGTTCAGATGAGGAGCTAAGTGATCTTTCAGATGACAAGGAAGATGTCCTAAAAAGAAAAACTAAAGACGATGTAAAGAAAAAAAGAATCACCAGATCTAGAAGTAGTGGCTCGCAAATCTTGAACATCGTTGAAAGTGAACACGACTATATTTCATCACCAGAAAAAGAAAACAAATCTCAAGAAGAAGAATATGATTCGGAAGATAATGAGGAAGAAAAAGCAGGTCTGAAACATGATCATGACTATACAGAGTTAAGTGCGGCAGGCCCCAGCACTAGTACTGATGATGACCAAGACATTGCTTCAGAACAAGCAAGTGAAAATGATGATCAAGGCAAAGCTATCCGACAAAAGAATAAAAGTAAAGAAAAGTCTATACTCAAATCAACACCTCAAAAAACTGATACATCATCAAGTGTAACTAGCAAGAAAAACAAGAAAGCTGCAAAGAAACACGTAAGTTTTAAAGGCATTCCTGAAGACGAGTCCAGTCAACGTAAGAGGAAGAGAGTGAAGAGTCGGAAGGATTCTGGGAGCTCTGAGGAGGGTCAGCAGTGGGGTCAACTGTTACCTGTGGAGGTTATTGTGAACATACTGCAGTTTGCTGTGGCAGATCAGGGGGCAGTGCCTTTACTCTGTAGGTATGTACTTTGACTTGAAAGCCTCTTGAACCAGCTGTAAATGATTGATGTTGATACACGGCAACAACAGACTTGGTCGCCAACATTTTTCAGCTGCCATGATGGGACCGCATAATCTCTTTCCAAAATCTTAACAAATTTCGTGACATTGGTAGTAGTGCTGACAGTACATTTGTATTTTAAATCATTTAGTAGTTGGGAAATAGGCAGAAATCTCTCTTTGATGATCTCTCACTTACCTAGTCGGAGATAGTTATTTCATAGATAAAGACATCATGGTATTGTGTAGGAAATAAATCAGTCATAATCTGGTCTTTGTTCATTTTGTTTTATCAGTACATAGATAAACATGTTGTATTATTGATTTCTTTCTCTAGAGCAGCCAAAGTTTGCCATTTCTGGTACGAGGCAACCAAGCACCCCTCCCTGTGGCGCCATGTGGACCTGTCCACAGGATACATCAAGCCCAATGCCAGGTCAGACAAGACTCTGCAGTGGCTGGCCAAGAACAGGTTCTCACAGCTCCGCAGTCTCAACCTCAGTCACTGGGTCTTCCTCACTAAACAAGGCATCCAGGTAAGGGACTGGTCTGGGTGCAGGGTTGTAGCGCTGGAAAGATTCAAAATCAAATGTTTCAATAATTATGAAGTGTACTAAGATTACTTTCTAGTGTACTAAGTTTACTTCCTCGTGTTTGTAGACTAAAAATTTAAACTTTCAGAAAGTTACTTGTTAAAGTAAAAGTGTAGAGCTAAGGGCTCAGTAAAATTAAAAACAGTAGCCATATACATTACAGCCACATCTGATACTAGTAATGATTCAAAAGAAACAGGCAAATGAACCATTACGTCATCGTTTCATCCAACTATGTCTATATCTGTGAAATGCTTGATAAGGAACTTCATCAATCATGCCTCCAGTCCCTTCAAAAATCTTTCCTAAAATCAATTAAAATTCTACTCAAAGAACAAAACTCGTTATATATTTTGTATGTTTTCCTTATATCTGTTTTGAGCTGTGTACCTTAGTTTTTGCCCTACTGTGTTTCCATAGCACCTTGCCTCCAGTTGTCCCACACTGCAGCACATTAAGTTATTCAGATGTGGTAATCTGACTGCTGAAGGGATCACTATGCTCGCTGATAGGTGCCTAAATCTTACCAACTTTGACCTTTCTGGTGTTAAAGTAAGTACAGTGTACATGACTGGTCCACTTTTAGGAACAGACCAGAAAGAACCATGTGAGGGAGGGGGCCTGTTCTTTTATGGCATCAGGAAGTTTTTGACAAGTCCAATGGCATAAATTGTACAGGTACAACCAACCAAAGAACCGACCAATGAAAAGAAGAGCTTGTCCTGTCTACAAATCTCTGGAAAAAATCAGGACTTCCAGGGTTCTACTTCTAGCCAGGATTTTATTTTAGGTATTTTACTGGTCCTTCCACAGTGAGATTTGAAGATGTAGAGTTAAAAGTTAGGATTTTGGGGTCAGTTTTGAGTGGCATATCATCATTTTTCATTGTTCAGACATTTATTAGTCATTGTTGAACAAGCAAATGACAGCAAAACACCACTACACTAGTTAAAAATTAGCGTAGTGGCCCTTATTTTAGCGTAGGGGTCACAAATTTTAGCGTAGTGGCCCACTGCGCTAAAATGCACTAGCTAGAACCCTGGGACTTTAGGAGTTTATCGTAAATGTGTGAACTTGTTTTCCGTAGACTGTAGCTGAGAGGTGCCCCCACCTGGAGTCAGTGGACTTGACCAAGTGTATAAAGATTGGCCCAGAAGGGGTAACAGCCCTGTCAGACAGGTGTAACAAGCTCTGTAAAATCCAACTTGCCTCTGCACAAGTAAGTATGGGACAGTCCCAACATTCACACATAAAACACACATTTTTTAATAATCTTCATCATACTTGCATATGCCACATCTTCAAGTTGAAGTAAGAGCACTTTTATATAGAAAAATAGCAGCAAAGTACAGGTACATGTGCTTGAGTAAGTGTCATAACGTAAGCCCCTATAGATGGATGCTTTCTGGTCGGTTCTTGGAGTGAAAATTTGCGAATTTGCAGATATGAATTTCAGTTTCCCTTTACATGTACTCGTTAAAACAAAAACTATATCCCCCATCTGCATGCTTGGCTTTTTTTGTTGTAATTTCTGTCTTTTGACTGTATAATCTTATGTATTCACCTTCAAATACATGTATCTTGTACCTTGTATGCACAGTGTTCATATATGTGTAATTGAAAGTTTTTTAAAACACGTCTTGAACAGGTTTACTTCATTGACATCTGACTCAAGTCATTCAAACTCACATGTACATGTTCCTGCTGTAGTCTCACATGGTGAGTCCCACCTGTCTGAAGCATGTTCTAGAGAAGACAGGCCCCAGACTTAAGGAACTCAACCTCTCCAGTAACAAACTGGTGGGAGCTCCCGGCATCTTCAAGTGTATCGCTGTAAGTAGTGCCATATATAGTATACACAGGTGGTTTAGAAACATGGGCTGTTATAGATTTAAGTTTTGAATACTTGTCAATAAGAAGTGATCATCAGGCCAGCTGACCGGGCCCCGGATGATGGTGTGCCAGTTTACAGCGTGCTGTAAATAAGACGTGCCAGAATACGGCGTGCCTGATTACTTTTACTACAACATGTACTTTTAAAATGCTGGAATGAATGCTTTGTTTACTGTGATTTGAGAAATGTTTTGAGAAAATTTAGCCTCCTTTTTTCACCCTATCTCAGTATGTTGGTAGTCCCTGTCATCCAGAGGATGTCATCCATAAAAAGTACTTGCTGTGGTCTAAACAGATACTAATTATGTACTAACTAAATAATGTAAACATGAACATTACCATGCAAATATCTAAGAAGTTTGAATAATTTTTCTTTAGAAATCTCTAAATATTTCATGGAGGTATGAGGTCTATGAACTCTTGTTGTTATTGTTTATGTTATTATGCTGTCATTTCCCAGAGATGTCCCCAGCTGGAAGTGTTGGACATGAGTAACTGCCATTTCTCATCGACCCCCCTGCTGCCGATCGAGGCGCTCCAGACAGGCTGCCCCTGCCTCAGGGTCCTCAGGCTGGCTGGATCAGTCATGGCGGCCGGCAATGCAACAAGCACCGTCCAGGTAAGGCTTAGGTCCCAATTGGCACCGGCGGCTGTAGGGGATGTAGTCCCAGCCGGGCTCTGAAGCCAGAAATTTGTCCCGGTGGACTGCCGGATACCGGGCGTACCCCATGGTGTTCCCCACGGGTAGGTCATGGCGTCCATTTGTTATACATGTATTACCAAGTTCCGGGTTCATTTTTAAGCCTTACTTAATTTTAAGTGGGTGCGAGCAGGTCCCTTTTTCCAATTGGGACCTAAACCTAAGATATGTACATGTGGACAATCAGAGTATGAATACTATGATATTAGATCTTTTTTGGAACGTTTTGAAACAGCTGTGTAGTCAAATTATATTACAAGACAAGTGGGCATCAGCTACATGTACAGTGTGTGTAGATAACTATTTGTGAAATTAGGTCCAGGTACCTGGATAATGCATCGCCCCCCAGGTCTCTTTGTATGTACATGTGTTTGTAACATTAATCTGAGAAGAACTGTGCAGCTTATATATGTTCTATGTTATATACTGATTCAGGATGGTTCTCCTGGCTTCCCTGAGCTCCGTGAAGTCAGCCTGGCCAGTAACACACTCCTCACATCAACCACTGTTAATGACAACTTCATCTGTAGGTAAGGAACCCTTTCCAAACTAGAAACGTTTCTTTGATAATCTCCAAGCAGATCCTACCGTAACATAAGATAGTATCAAAAGCTGCCATAGGAGTGAGGCCGACCGAGGAGTCTTTTGGCTACCTTAGTGGCTGATGACTCCCTTTGGCCAGCTATACTCCTTATGCCACTGGTAAATGTGCCTGGAGATATACAATTGGAGGAAGATGTGTATGAATGTAACACTTCCATCAATGTCTGTCATCATATTAAAGTTTTAGCCGTTTACTTCAATCAATTTGTGAAACAATATATGTGCGTTGACTGTAGCACTTATCCATCCATGTTTTGTCATAAGTTTGGTTAACTTCAATACTAAACTTACCACTTTTCCCAGGTTGTTGAAGACCTCATACAAGCTGAAACTGCTTGACCTGAGGGGGTGCTCAAACGTGAACACAGCGGGACTACAGAGTCTGCCTGTCACCTGTCTGGAACAGTTCTTCATCTCCAACACCAGCAATATATGCTACAGCTATGAAGGGATAGAGACCATCATCCAAAAGGTGGGAGATGCTTTGCTCTTGGTGACTGCCACTTTGTTCTTGATCTGCTATGCTAATAAAGTTTTTTGATGATTTGGTGGAAGTAATGCTCACTTTCAAACTACCAGAGAAGTGAAGTTAGATTTTGTCTTCAAGTTTCAGTTTCTACATTTTCAAGGGCACCATGGCTTTGATATGGAATCCCTATATTTCATGATAGAATGATATTTTTCTTAAATATGTTTCCACCATCATCAGAAATACTGACCCGTGCATTTCTGATATGTGACTTAACAAAAGTGAGGTACCAGTAGTTTTTGTGCTGGAAAGAGAGTTGAAATCACAGCCATGCCATCTATCAATACTAAGGAGCTTTCATTGTAATCTGCTTGTTTCTCCAGTGTCAGCACAGCCTAGTGGAGGTGGACCTGTCCTGGAATGTTTATGTGGACACAAACTTGGACAGAACTCTGAAGAAGCTGTCCTCCTCCAGAGCTACCTCCCAACTCAAGGTGCTGAACCTGAGTGGGACATGTGTCACTGCAGACATGGTCAGGTCAGGGGTTACACACATCTTATTTATACATCAGACACATGTTCTCTGGTCTGCTTTCTCTATAAAAGTCTTTTTTTGTCATCGTTGTTTTCTTCTTTTTGGGTTCAGCTGATATGCAGCACAAGTACCTAAGGGTTATTGTGAATCATAAAACAAGTACTATAGAGTATATTCTTGAATCCTCCAAAGCGTAAAAAAACACCACTGGCATGCATTTCAACTCACGGAGGGCAGTGGGATATTCACATAAATCAAACTACTGGCAAATTGAGATGAATCTTGGCAGTCATGCAGCACAAGCTGAGCCACTGTCTGTCGCAGGTCCAGTCAACCTGCTACAAGACGTTAGTACGCAACAGTATCAAGAGTACAATTCAACATTGTGGGGGCCCCTATACTCTCAGAGGGGCCCAGGTGTTAAAGAGAGCCAAATGCAAGTCTGCCCAAATGCCTGTCTATGATGATTGTTGATTCACCAGTAGTTTTATTGAAATGTTGAAAGGCATTCAATGAACTCATCTTTTTGACAGGAGGAGAGGTGCCCATCTGATCACACTGTACAAAAAATCACATGGAAAAGTAAGAAAGGCTGGCCTGTGAAATCGGAACTCATAGGTTTGGGCCACTGTACGTTAGGGCGTATGCTTGATCTTATCAACAAGAATAGAAGCATTTAAGCCCAGAAGTGAGATTTCTATCCAATAGACCATGGTTGCTATAGGCTAGAGGTTGAAGGGTTGAAAGATTTCAAATACAAAAGTAGGCTTATTAGTATTACCAGTCAATTATGAATTTGTTTGAAAAAGATGCCTACACATAGGAGACATGGAGTGATTTGAAGTAAAGGGCAGGACATGATGAAAATTTTCTTGTCCTGTAGGTGTGTTCTGGAAGGCTGTCCCCATCTGACCTCCCTTAACCTGACCTCCTGTCGAGCCCTGCCTCGGGGGATGAAGCAACTGTTTGGTGAAGAGGTCATCGCTGAGCTCAGGAGAAATGCAGCAGACATGTTAGCTTCTACCTCTGACCTCTGATGTAACCTTTGAAATGTCTCTGATTCCTAACTCAATTATTCCTGGTAAAAGGAAAGAAATTCGTTTTTTTTTGGGGGGGGGGGGGGGCATAACTGGTAAACCACTTTTAGGCGCAACATGGCCAGTATTGTACAGAAAGTACAAGCTGTATAAGAAACAGCTGTAAGGTTTGATCTACATGTAGACCAGGATGGACCCAACTATTTTCCATCAGTGTAGGGGGGCCCCCTCAAACACTGGACATCTGGTTTTACATCACATCTGAGAGGATCCCTAACCAGAGCTAGGTACTCATTTTCACCTGTGTCAGGTGAGAAAATAGGTGTCAAGTGCCTTTCTAAGGGCACAACATGATGGCTTGCTAGGGATTCAAATTCAGAACCTTAAGATTCTAAGTCAAGAACCCTAAGCACAAGAGCACCTTTTATGTACAGTTCAGTTCTGTTTTGTACATCTTTACATCGTTTCCAGCAAAAGATCAGAATTTTCTGCCTGTAAAAGCTACAGTACCTGGCTGAAATGTCTCATGTAGAGACCCACATAGTTTGTAGTTTCACAATTTTAGTCCACTGTGTTCTGCTGCTGAAGTGGTCCGGGTACCCTACAGCTAGTGTCACAATACTAGTACCTCCATGTAAATACCACATCTCCCATGTAGGTAATGCTACCTCAAGCATGAAATGTTCATGATCAGTAGTCTATGCTTCAAAGTTCTACATCATCAATTTGTATTTTATTTGTAAATTTTGAAAAGGTTTTTTATAACGTTAGATGGCATGGTAATAATGTTACATACTGAAAAGTGTCCTCAGTACATGTTATACATGTTAGTCTGTCGAGGTATCATGTTGCAATGGTCAAAGGTAAAGTTAATGGTAACAGGTCTTAAGTAAGTGAATGAATAACTGACGGATATGCATTGTACATTTCTCTGTATAGTGACAGTAATATGAAATTTGATGTTACAGGTAATCTGGGCTGATGGAGCTAAGGATTTATTATAAACATGCAAACTGGAACAGATACCATTCTGTGACTCATTATTACATGTGTTTTCTATCTGGTGAGTCTGTAATGTTATGGCAAGTTTTACATGCCATATGTTAAGGAATAAGAAGAGTAAGGTTAAACCGAAACGATATAACTATCTCAAGACAAGAGTGACATGCGGATTTGATTTTTTTTTTCCAATTTTTAATTGCTGACCAGTATTACTGAAAATATTTCATTCTAATAAGTAGATAAGAAACACCTTTAGCCGGCGCTATTCCCTTCCGTTTCTGTCGAAATATTGTCATGTTAAATCGCATCGTTTTGTGTCACTTCCGGGTTTGCTCTCCCCACCCCTCTCTTGCGTCATCATGGAACAGTCCTTGTCACTACGACGCCAAATGGTGCCCTGTGATTGGTCAATCTGATCATCTGACCCAGCTGTAGCAACAGTTGCTAGGGAAACAGACCACGCCCCTCCCCTCTACACAACAGTGAAAAACATTGGAGTAGCGTGCGAGTTGATAAGCAAGGCGATCGCCAGCTCAATTAGACGATTTTCTGCGGCTCCTGAACGTTCAAACCGCGAGGAACAGGTGCACAAGATGGCACAGGACCGGATAGGACTTGTCAGGGACTCGATGAACGAAAACCCGCTATTGGCTAAGGTAAGAAGACGTTTTTTGTGACATTTTTGGCAACCATGTGGTGATCAGACCGACGAGATTCAAGTGCTCTTGAATTAAAATCAGAGCGTCTCGCCTTTTCCCTACTTCATTGATAAAATCTCGACTTTGCTACACTCCTTTCACTGATTTTCATAATTTCGGAAATCTGCGCGATTTTATGATGTTACATACTGACGTTATTCTTTTGTTGATATTCAATTATTTCGGTAGGTAACGTAAGAATAAAGGGGGTGGGGGGTAAGTTGAATGGTCTTTTTTCGACCAATGTTTGCCATTCAAATTAATTCCACCTCTTATTTTTCCTTTTCTTTTCATAAGTGCTGTTTGGTGGAAACCCTAACTCAGTAGTATGCTCTTAACGTCAAAACTAAGATTGGGTAACATTAATGATTACAAGGGGTAAAATTGGTGAAATTTCCATTTGTTTTGCTGTGTGTTTGTTATTGTATCATAGCCACCAAGCCAATAAAGATTTCCCCAAGGCGTTTACAACAACATATCACATTACATGATTCTCTTTAGAGATACAAACAAGTAACAGCAAGTCTGGTACAGTCATTTCAACCTGCAGGACTGTGATACTTGTAAAAAGAGTAAATTTTCCCTTAAAGATAAAACTCCAGATTTCACCTTCAAACAACCCTGCTGTGGCTTTATTACAAATGGGAGCAGCATTATCTAATTTGTAAGGTATCTTAATTTCCCTCCACAAAAAAATTAAATTCTCGTATATGAATTTGGGCACCAAAAACTGAAACAAAGTTTTTTTAACCACCTTGTTCTTACCATTTCTCCATTTCCAACATTGCTAAACAACACAAAAGCAAGCTACGTAATGTCCCCTACCAAAAATTCCTCAGCCATGCAAGAGAGCATATCGCAAGAAGTTTTCACGATACAACATTCAAGTTTTTTCATATGCTGTGAATATAGCTGTGCAGTGTACTTTTCACTTTTAGATTCCACTTAAGTTATGATGAAGAAAAATCACCAAAACAGCATGATTCTTTTAATTTTGTTATCGATCAGGTTCTATGATATGCTTCTTTAGATTTTGCTGTGGGTCAAACACCAGTTGACACAATGTTTATGCCAGTATGATTCTTCAAATGTAACGTTAAATGTATTGTAAAGTGGTTGCCTCATGTAGATTTTTTTTACAATAGAAAGTTAGAAACATAATATTAGTAAAGTTTGAACCAAGCCCGTCCCTGCTGTCAGAATTTTAAGTAACGAGGTAATGTTACACCAAAACCTTTCACAGTCACTCAGGTGCAAGGGGTAGCTGCCTCTGAAACAGTTTTCCTGAAAACATATCCGACTTCTATCCTAACATGGCTGGAGGGACGTGCGTTGCGGGGCATTGGATACAAATACCGTCTTTGTTTGGTTGAAGAATAAACCTTCAGCCAGTTTTGTTTGGTGCTATTGACATCTAACATCTGACTCCAAAACTCCCAAACACGTCCACTCAACCTCAATGGCAGTGTTATGGTCCTCTTTGGGAATTAAGTTCTCCGTTTTGAAGGTACCCCCTACCTGGATGGGCCTGAGGTGTGTTTTTCAGGGTGGGGTCCCCCATGCAACACCTGTTCTGTATAAAGTGTTGCTATGGTATCTTATTTTCTCTAGTAACTATTTGAATTTGATGTCGTAGTTATCCTATAGTAGGTCATCACTTATAGATTGTTTATTCTTTTGCCAAAGCTAACAATATTGAATAGCAAAAGTGACAAAACAGGTACAGATTACTTTAACTGGTTGTCACCCTGGTCATATAACATTCCTGTTATTACATCAGCATACCTTGTAAATGAGAAAAGCTTTCCATTACAAATGTATTAGTGTGGTAACTAAAGTTTGTTGGTAACTTGCCCAGTATTTGAGTGAGTATTCAGAAAATTGTGAACATGACGTGTTCAGCCAAATTTGATTTTTTTTCTCTTTCCAAATCCAGGATGATGACATTATATGCCATTCCCACTCAAATGTATGACTTTCCAGCACAACTGATTAGCCAAAATCTTCAGAACGCTCTACTGGTACTTTAAAATGCACACCGGTACTTTCTAGAATTGTGCATTTAGCCATTGATTGTGAAATTGACTATCATCTCTGTCATCAACCAGCAAAAAGCAATGAGGATCAACTTCATCTTCTGAATTTTTAAAAGCTGTCATGTGTCCAGTCAAATCATATCCATCATACATTTTCCCTTTGTTACAAAACAAAACCTTTTTATGGTGCAAAATGACTGGTCACATGCTGAATTATTGACGAACACCCCATAAAAGAGTGCCTTACTTTCCATAGCAACCTAATTCTGCTCATTTACCTCCATTTCCTGTTAGGTTTTGGTTGAATTGTAGCAGTAATTATATCTATATGAGGTACAAAAACATGTCAGGGAGCCAGCGTTAAAAGAAGAAAGGTGTTAAGATTCCAATTTACTACAGCCACCTTTGTGCTTTTTCTTTTTGAAGTCCTTTCCCTTTTTGAGATCAAACCTTTTTTTGCATGATTAGGTTTCCGAGAGCCAGGCTAAAGTATTGTTAAGTGCATTGGCATGTTACTGGCTGCCAGATCCAGACAAAATGTCCCCTTGCCAACCATTGTTAGCCATAGGGGCATGGGAGACAGGAATGCATCTTGGGGTATTGCCATGGTAACCGACCAGGTGTGCTCCAACACTAAAATGGTGAAGAATATCCACCTGGAGATAATCTTACTACGTCAAACTGAAAGTTGTAATTGTGAATATCACCAAATCAGCGAAAAGGGGCCAATAGTTTAAGTTGAAGTGGCTTGAAGTGGTTGAGTTGTACACTCGCCATTCTTTCCACAGTTAAAGGATAGGTGCAGAACAAAAGTGTCTGGGTTCTCTGAAAAAGTCTGCTGGTAAATGATGTCTGGCATCGAAAATCTATAATGAAGAACCTATAATGATTATGCCAGTGTTTCACAAGTGGTGTGTTTCAAGTGCTCTTTAGAGAAAAATGATCATACTATTTGTTTTCTACTGGGTGTTGTTCTTTTTCTTTAAACCAACCAGTACCTACTGTTCAACACTGTAACCAACACAAAGATATTGTTAAGACTACCTCACCAGGGAGAATCCTACAAACAAGCCAGGCTAATCAATGATATGTCATTTTTATAAGTTTTTGTGACAACTATTTTAGAAACAATAGAACAGGTGCATGACTATGGTCAGGACCAATACTCTGTTTATCCTAGACATAGAAGACAACTATTCATAGCTTCATTATTCTGTCACAACCAATATTGATAACAGTTCTAGAATTGGATTGTTGCATGCGCAAATGGTATCCATCACAAAACCTAATAGCTAGAAAAAAAGCAGACTATGAAGTGTTTTGTTCTTCTCTAACTATAATGATATTGGCAAATGTCCATGTAAGTTAACATCAGTTTTAAGCATTTTTCTCCAATATGAAATGAGATATTCTCATGACAGACAATCACAGAAAAAAACATTGCTATCAAAATCATCTTTCATCACATAAAATCAGCACTTTAAAAACATCATTTTTTGGCCATATTGGCATTTTTTCATCCATTTTTTTAATGCCATTTCCATTCTCCTACCACATATTTTTTGTACCAGATTGTAAGATGACACATTATTTTCCGTCCATCCCTCAGTCCCAGCTTGGCAGACCACTGAAGAGAGGGTTCAGCCTGCCTCCTGATGACTTCACATATGGCAGACCAAACACAGGGAAGGATGGAGGCACTGCAGAAGGTAACAACATGTCCAGAAATCTTCATGTAGTGTTGTACTTGTAACACCATTCCTACATTCAATCACTGAAAGTCCGTGGCATCTACAACTACAGTTGAAATTGCCTTGCAGTTCCACAACTGTCCCCTAGATGGTATATCAGAACAACCAGTCCGTTTTTCTTCAATGTGTGTTGTTGCTGCAGTTTGATTTCCTACAACTAGATGGCGCTTTTGTCACACTGGACGGTTCCCTCCAGCTTTGCCTTCAGGCAAAAATATCACATGTCCCTTGGTTATCAAAAAATTCTTATGTTCCTCTTTTCTATAACTTGTCTAGAAATCAATGTTAAACTTGGATTAGAAGTGCTTTGGACAAAAAATTCATATCTAAAATGATGTTTTAGCTAAATTTTCATTTTAACTCAAACAGAATGTTTCCTGATAAGAAAAATGAATTGCTCCCCCCACTATTCACCTGTATAGTAGATTGTTTTATTGCCCACTTCTCAGTTATAGACTACAAAGAAAAGAGTTTGTATCAAAGACTCCCCTGAGACTGCTTAAAATGGTACGGCCCTACTTCACAGGTGGGTGTGAATGGGAGGCACCTGTTTCAGAACCAGTTTTTATATTTCAGCCATACCATAGGTATGGTGAAATATATTGTATTCGTAATGTTTCTTTCTCCTGTCAAATCTTCAGAACACGGTATCTCCGTTGTTCCTCAACCGAATGACTTGAAATTTGGCACAAGGGTAGAGTGGGCCAATACCCTCGGGCGTTTTTTTCATTTTTTCCATATCTGTCTCTTAAATGATTTTATTAAGGTTTTTTGGTCATCTTAAGACCAAAACTGTATATTTGGGCCCCCTGTACCCTGGTATTATAACCGAATGAGCTGAAATTTGGCACAGATGTGCCTTGATAAGTCCCCCATATAGATTCAATATCAGTTTTGGTGTACAGTACAACAAAATGCTTATTTTTGCGATTTTTTGACCAATTTTTGACCAAAAAAGGACACTTTTGGCCCCTGTACCCTGGTATTACAACCAAATGAGCTGAAATTTGACAGAGATGTGCCTTGATAATGCCCCCATATAAATTCAAGAACACTTTTGGTGTACAGTACAACAAAATGCTCATTTTTGCGATTTTTTGACCAATTTTTGACCAAAAAAGGATACTTTTGGCTCCTGTACCTTGGTATTGCAACCGAATGAGCTGAAATTTGACACAGATGTGCCTTGATAATCCCTTCATATAAATTCAATAACACTTTTGGTGTACAGTGCAACAAAATGCTTATTTTTGCGATTTTTGGCCAATTTTTGACCAAAAAAGGACACTTTTGGCTCCTGTACCCTGGTATTACAATTAAATGACCTGAAATTTGGTATAGATAGGCATTAGATACTTGGTAACAAGATTCAAGTAAAATTTTGACATAAACAACTTTAAAATGATTAATTTTGGCACTTTTCTGAGGGGAAATTTGTTTTCTTTTGGCCTCCTGACGTGACCTTCCGTGACCCCGCACAGAGCCACACCTGTGCGCGTCAGCCGGAGAGTTAATTGAATCAAAGACCTAGCCAATCAGCGAAGAGGAGGCCAAAGGCTAATTAATATTCATAAGCGGGGCCTCATGATCCCGTATATAGCAGTGTTCCCGCCAGGGGGAGCAAAGCCCGCCTAAGGCTCTCGCATTTTAGACTATTCAGAAGGCTTTATATTGTATCAGTTCTTAGGGGCATATCTATGATAATCGCAGCAGTCACTTAACTTCTCTTCAGGAGTTTAGCGTAACACTGTTTCAGGTCAAACCGTCAAAGGCAACTAAAAACAAACTTTAACGTTACTGAGTTCAACAGTACTTATAACTTGTTATCCGAAGTTGAAACGCTAGCGATGGTATTTTCGCTGCGCTGTTAGCTCCGTGCGACTGTTGTTGACGGTCTTATAACGGTATATTTTGCACCCCTGTACCCTGGTGTGAGTAACATTTGGTATAGATAGGCATAATATAGTTGGTAAAATGATCCAAGTAAAATTTTTGGCATAAAGTACTGTAAAAGGCTTAATTACAGCACTTTTTTTAGGGGAAATTGGTTTTCTTTCGTTCTCCATGCCGTGACCTTTCGGACGTTCACCCCACAGAGCCGACATCTGCACCTGCGTCTAGCCGGCAGGAAGAGTTAATTCAATTAATGGTTCAGCCAATCAGCGAAGAGGAAAGCGAAGGCTAATTAATATTCATAAGCGGGACCACACAATACGTTAACTTGAAGACTCAGGCCGTACAGACTTCTCGCCAGGATTTTTTCAAAACGTCGGACAGGGGTCCGGGGGCCGCCGAATGTCCCTGGCGGGGTCCAGGGGCAGGGCCACTGTGGGGGGGACCCAGGTGGGCGAAGCCCCCCCCGGAAGCTCTTGCATTTTAGGCTATTGAGAAGGCTTCTTTTATCAGTTTTTTTAGGGCCATATCTACGATAATCGTAGCAGTCACTTACTTCTCTTCAGCAGTTTGACTTTAAAATATTTCGGGTCAAAGCTTCAAAGACAACTAAAACCTCATAAACAACAAACTTTACTTAGCTCAACAGTATACAAAAATATTGTACGGGTTGCCATCCTTAGTTGAAGCGCTTATTTATAGCGCTAGTATCTTCGCTGCGCCGTTAGCCGCCGTGCGACTTTTGTTGACGGTCTGATATCCCTACGTCGCCGCCTCGCTGATATTCCCACGGACATGTTTAAAAAAAAATACCCAGCAAAAAACGCTGTTCTGCGTCAAATTCTATTCTATAAAACTCAGTGTTACAGTCTAAATATTTTGTAGAAGCACCGCTGTAGGAAAGAAGGTCCAAGCAATGTAAAACATCACGTAGCATGAAGTTCGCTGTCAACTGGCACACAGCACATGACTGTTTGAAACTCTAAGTCTAATCAACAGCGGTGTTTGATTGATAGCCGGCGGTCCTATGATGAAGTCGGCGAAAGGTGCGTTTTGATACGTAATTATAAGTTAGACAGTGGCGAGAATGATTATTTTCTCATCAATATTTCTCTTCAGAATTATTTGAACTTAATTGTACATCTAAACAATTGGCTTACCTGTGCAATGTTTATATGATTAATGATCAGTGTACTGAAATCATGTGTAACATATGGCTCCTAGTCAATAGATCAGCATTTTCTCTATAGTGACCACCTGTCTATAGTGGCCACATTTCCTAGTGCTATTGTTGTTTGGCATAAACTTTGAACATTTAAATTGTAAGTAACTTTAAACTGCCAGAGTTTCAGCCCAATAAAACACTCTCAGCGCTAGGGTATGAACAGACTGACCAGACAGACGAAAATAAATCCTCGAACAAGGTTCAATCGTATCTTCCGGGTCTGGCAGGAAGTTGTTCAACTAAAATAAGAATAGGCTCGATGGTTGATTGCATACAAAGTAAAACAGTTTAACAGTTTTACAGCTTGAAGAAAACAAACGCTCCTACAGTACCTGCACCTGCTTGATAATTATTAAATCGTATGCCCTACTTGAATAAAAAAAGTTCATTGCAATAATAAATGTACCCACATCACAAGGAGCTTATACTTTTTTAAACTTACACCTAGTTATCGTACTGAAAATTGTTAATGACATTACATGAAGTCATTCAACAATTTTCAGTCATGATGAAAATTTCTGAATGGAAGGTGTGATTATTGTCATTTTCTGAAAAATAGAAGCAAGCTCTGTTTTTACCTGGAGTCAATTCACAATACCAGTCCACTTTGGGGGATAATGTACTGTTAAGAGGATGTTCCATTTTTGCGCAGGGGTGATTTGGAACAGTCCAATGTTGCGTGGGAAGGGGTATGGCTGAAATATGCTGTATTTGCTCTTAAGCAAATGTCGGCCTTTCTAGTTGTACTATGCTTTTGTCAAGCAAGAAAAGATAGATAGCCCACATTTAAAGCAAAACAAAGAATGACATATTATTTTGTGTATGACGAAAATAAGAATTTCTCATCAAAAACAAAACACCATTAAATCTCCTGAATGGCATTGACAGAAAATCTTGAAATATCAGTGGCTTATTTGGGAGGCCTTTTCATTCCTGCAGAAATTATCACAAAGTCTTCAAACAACTTTCATTGATTCTTTGTTTTTTTACAAATAGAAGGGAAAGAAACAAACCAAATAGTCTGAAGTTGGTCATCAAAGAAACTTGAACGTTTGATTCAAAGTGTAAAGCACAATGGCAAGCTGCAAAATTGTTTTTTTTTTATCATGGGACAGTCTTATTCCTCGTGATGTTTGCGGTATTTGAAATCCATAATTTTGCCATGTCATTGCACAAGGAGATTAGACTTTGCTTTTCTACCATTACGTAACAATTGAGAAATGACATCACCCTTAGCTCATTCTTTTGGCATGTCTTCATTTGTACAATTACTGCCCATTCTACAGTACCAGCACCGGCTATTACACCACTTAGCGGGCGGGACCAGGAGTATTTACCCAAATTGCTCTCAAGTCGTCTCTCCCTAATTAAAGACCACGTTAAGTAAATTAAAAGGTTCTTAAACGGCAAGTGTCTCATCTGACACAAAGGTTGCCCGTTTGCGGGTGAGAAAAATTGTTGTGATGTGAGATCACCTCAGGTGGGTTGTTAGAGAATGAGTGGTAAGTGGTGGGGAGGGCTCCGTGTCTCCGGCAATGTGCGTCTCTCTACCTGACTTCAGGAAATTATACGCTGTCGTACTTTTATGGAAGGGAATTACAGGTTTTGTTTAGTTCAGTTCTTCCGTTTTCATGAATCATACACAACCTGTCTTTATTACAAATACTGTTCAACAACAGCCAAAAGACATTACTTTACAGGCTAAATGGACAAATGACGCTGACATTTTAGATCTATATACTCTTTCTGTTAAAGTTTCTAGACTCTTACAATATCGTGAGAAAAAGATCTAGTACATACACATGACTTCAGTCACTTGGCATTTCAAATTGCCTCAGTTTATCTATTTAGCAATGCATTCTTGTCGTGACTTTCAAAACATTTGAGAATCAGCAAAGAAAAATGTTGCGGCCTAACATTTTTCTCTAGTTCAGTTCTTCCATTTTGATGAATCATACACAAACTGTCTTCATTACAAACAATCAAAAGACGAAAGACTTTAGTTTACAGGTTAAGTGGACAAATGACAGCAACATTTTAGATCTATAAGTTTCTAGACTTCTACAATCTTCTTGTTCGTCCGTCGGCGTCGACGATGACCAAGGCATCACGTGTCTCGTCAGGATTTGTGAGTCCTGCTGTGGCTGATGAGTCCAATACGAGCTCTGAAGGTTCTGCCACAGACAGGACACAGGTGGGTTGCTGAAGTAGTAGTAGATGGTGCGGGAACGGCTCTGGACGCTCGCTTTCTAACAGCATCATCGATTCTGTTCTGTTCGTGAAGTGTTGCGCCACTGTTGATGTGGCTTCGCCAGGCAGAGCGGTCAAGGGCTGATGCTTCCCAAGACTGAGTGTCTATGTTGAAGCCCTTTAGAGCGGCTTTTAGCGTGTCCTTGAATCGCTTTTTCTGTCCCCCCTGCGCACGCTTGCCTTCTGCAAGCTCACCATAGAGGAGTCTCTTGGGTAGGCGTGTGTCTGGCATTCTTACCATGTGGCCCGCCCATCTCAGTTGGGCTCTCCTTAGCAAGGTGTGGATGCTCCACATGTTGGCCCGGGAGAGAACTTCTGTGTCAGGTATCTTGTCTTGCCATGTGATCTTCATCAACTTTTTCAGACAGTTTATGTGGAAGCGATGAAGTTTTCTGGCATGGCGTGCATAGACAGTCCATGTCTCGCAGGCGTAAAGTAAGGTCGGTAGTACAACTGCTTTGTACACTTTCAGCTTCGTGGACAGTCTGATGCCTCTCCTCTCCCACACTGAGGCACGTAGCCGGCCGAAGGAGAAGCTTGCCAGGGCAATTCTTGCATCTACCTCACTGTCTATGTTGGCAGATCTGGACAGCGTGCTACCAAGGTACCTGAACTTTTCAACTGCTTTCAGAGTTTCTCCGTTGACAGTGATTACTGGTTCTAAGTAGGGCTTTTGTGGTGCAGGTTGGTACAGGACCTCCGTCTTCTTTGTGCTTATTGTCAGACCAAAGTTGTCTGAGGCAATGGAGAAACGGTCCATGCTCTGCTGCATCTTCACCTCTGAAGCAGCATTCAGTGCGCTGTCATCCGCGAAAAGGAAGTCCCGCACTGACGTCTCCTGGACCTTCGTCTTCGCCTTGAGCCTCTGCAGGTTAAAGAGCCTGCCATCCGTCCGGAAGCGTATTGGGATGTTTGTGTCGTCATCGTCAGCGTAGGCATTTGACAACATGGCTGTAAACATCATGCTGAAGAGCGTGGGGGCGAGAACGCAGCCCTGCTTGACTCCGTTCGTCACTGCAAACGCGTCGGATGAGTCGCCAGCATCCAGCACTCTGGCCTGCATTCCGTCATGGAATTGACGCACCATGCTGATGAATTTGCTAGGGCAGCCATACTTTCCCATAATCTTCCACAATCCCTCTCGATTCACATTGTCGAAAGCTTTTGTCAGATCGACAAATGTTGTGTAAAGATCCCTGTTCTGCTCTTGACACTTTTCTTGAAGCTGCCTCGCAGCAAATATCATGTCGGTTGTTCCTCGTCCTTTGCGGAAACCACACTGACTCTCAGGCAGGTGTGCATCCATGTGCTGGATGAGTCGGTCCAGGAGTACTCTAGCAAGAATTTTCCCTGCTATGACGAGTAAGGAAATTCCTCTGTGGTTATCACAGGACTGTCTGTTACCTTTCCTTTTGTAAAGGTGTACAATTGAGGCATCTTTGAATTCCTGCGGGATGTCATTTTTCTGCCACAGGGACTGAAATAGCTCTGTAAGTTTCTCCACCAAGACCGGTCCCCCTGCCTTGTATACTTCGGCTGGGATGGAGTCAGAGCCCGGTGCTTTGCCATTTGAGAGAAGATGAATTGCATGATGGACCTCCAGTTCAGTTGGAGGTTCATCCAGAGAGCTATTGACAGGTACTTGAGGCATGTCATTGATGATGTCATCATTAATGGAGGAGGGTTGATTTAGGACCTTTCTGAAGTGCTCAGCCCACCTTGCCAGGATTTTATCCTTGTCGGTCAGTAGGGTGGCACCATCTGCGGCTAGCAGTGGTGAAGTTCCAGAACGAGGAGGCCCATAGATGGCCTTCAAGGCATCGTAGAAGCACTTTGTGTTGTTCTGGTCTGCAAACTTCTGTATCTCGTCTGCCTTGCCACTGAGCCACGAGTCCTGCATTTCCCTCAACTTGGCCTGTAATCTGTTCTTGATGGCATTGTAGACTGCTTTCTTGGCAGCAGACTTGCTGTCTTGTTGGAGGGCTCTGTAGGCTTTTTGCTTCTCGTCAAGCAACTCCTGAATCTCCTCATCGTTTTCGTCAAACCAGTCCTGGTGCTTTCGTGACTGCTGACCTAGGTGAGAGAGTGCGGTGTTGTAGACCGCTTCTTTGAAAGCTGTCCAGTTTGCTTCTGCATCCTTTGCGGAGAGGTCCAGATCCCTCAGTTTGCTGTCAAGGTTTTCACTGAGTGTGCTCCGCACAGAGTCTTGCTTTAGCATGCTAGTGTTCAGTCTCTTGTTGGCTGGTTTGCCTTGTGGGCGGCGCTTGGGTTTCACGTGCATGTTAAGCTTTGACCGGATGAGCCTATGATCTGTCCAACAATCTGCACCACACATGGACTTTGTCACTCTGACATCCTGAATATCCCTTTTCCTGACAATGACATAATCGATGAGATGCCAATGTTTGCTACGTGGGTGCATCCAGGACGTCTTGTTACGGTTTGGCTGGCGAAAGATTGTATTAGTTATGACAAGGTCATGGGTTGCACAGGTCCTCAGCAGTAGGTGACCATTACTGTTGCTTTTGCCTATACCATGTCTACCAAGGATCCCCTCCCATATTTGGTAATCTGAGCCAACCCTGGCGTTAAAATCACCAAGGATAACTAGCTTGTCTTCCTTCGGTACTTCTGTTATGAGAGCCTCTAAGTCTTCATAGAATTTGTCTTTGGTTTCCTCAGAATTAGTCATTGTTGGAGCGTAGGCGCTGATGAAGGTGGCCTGACATTTTCCTGTGACCGGGACTCGGAGGGTCATGAGCCTGTCATTTACACCTTTGGGTAGGCTTGTGAGCCTGTTGATCAAGTTTGACTTGATGGCAAAACCCACCCCAGCTTCACGGCGTTCCTCACTACTGCGCCCGCTCCAAAAGAATGTATAGCCGGCTTTGACTTCAGTCAGTTGCCCTTCATTTGCAAACCTAGTCTCACTAAGGGCTGCAATTTGGATATTGTATCTTTCAAGTTCCCTCGCGACAAGTGCTGTACGTCTCTCGGGTCGATCTACCCTGGAGCTGTCCATGAGCGTCCGCACATTCCATGTGCCTATGGTGAGTGGTCTCACCAGCGTTTTCTTCCTTGTGTGCTTACCGCTGTGTTGGGATACCCTCCTGCCACGGCGAGCAGGCCAGGGAAGGTGAAGCAGACTATTTTTAGGGCACCTTTTCTAGCCCCTTCCTCAGGCTATGGAGGTGAGCAGAGTGATCCTGAAGAGGGCTGCTCAGACGCCCAGGGGGCTGCCGAACTCCACTGCTGCTTCGGTCCAGTAGAGAGCGACCATATGGCCTGGGCCGCCTGTGTGGGGGTTTGTGGCTACAGCTCCCAGTGCATCCTCACCTGCTGCTTCACCGCTCTCCCCTCGCCACAGGACTTGAGATCAGTAGGTTAGTGCACGTGATGTCATGACTAGCGCGTGAATTTGATTTAAGTGAGGGAGAGTTGCACTTAGTCGTCAGCCTCACTCTCTCTTCCCGCTTCCCATCCGGTTCCAGTGGCAGGACACGCGTCGAGACGACTGGGGATGAGATGGGCGCAGTGGATGACCAGGACGCTTTCCATGCCTTGCCCTGCTCTTTAGCGCTCCACAACACTGTGCTGTCCCCGCTTTCCTGCCCGTTGGACCTCTTACATGTGGGTCTCATTCGCACCCTCCACCGAGTCCAGTCTTCGCATGCAGGGATAGGCATTCCCGCCGTCATTCACCGGAGGGTTTACGACCCAACCGGCTACCCTCTACCTGGTTCAGCCCGCCTGCCAAAGCGGTTGCCCGGGGTGTGGCCGCTGCGCATGCTACAGCTTCTGGGAGCCACAGGTGAGAGCTGGGTATCAGATGGGAGCCAAAGCAGGATGAGCTACCCAAACGGGCATGGCAGGCCCCCCCTGCAGAGGTACTGACCCTACCTGACACCCCATACACCCCGTTAAGTGGACAAATGACAGCAACATTTTAGATCTATAAGTTTCTAGACTTCTACAATACTGTGAGAAGGATCTAGTACATACATATGACTTCAGTCACTTGGCATTTGAAATTGCCTCAGTTTATCTATTTAGCAATGCATTCTTGTCACGACTTTCAAAACATTTGAGAATCAGCAAAGAAAAATGTTGCGGCCTAACATTTTTTTCTGTGCATATGAGCATCCACAAAACGGAGGAAGCTATTTACTGGACGGTTAACTCTTCAAGGAAGTGTTGCATGGAAAAGTGGCATGCTTGCCATTGCAAGTTGTATGTCTCCCATCCCCCAACAAAACTGAGTTGCATTTGAAAGGCAACGATGCTTGCAATTGCAAGTTACAACCCTGCCAACGAAACAAAACACAAGCTATGTTTGGCAGGCAACGGTATTTGCTGCTTATTCCGGAGCCTGGACTGTTTTCTTTGGTAAATTTCTGCCATTCTAAAATTGGTACATACTGACGATGCTAAGAGAGTCGACGATATTGTTATCCCTCTCTCGAGCATAAAGCGTTCAAAAGTTCTGGCATTTGTTTACCGCATACGCCACGTTGCCGGGATGTCGCAGGTTTTGTGTCAGCCATGGCAGGTTAGGCTTCTAATATGACACGGACGCGGCTAATTTGAAAAGAATCGGTTTCCTGACTCGTCTTTTCACAAGGCTGAAGTTGGGTATATTGTGTAGCAAGTTGTGCGTAACCCGCTGTCAAAAGGCGTTTGCACAAAGCAGAAAAGGAACTTGGATAAGCATCCTGTTTGATGTTCTGCACAGTTTCATTCCTGTGTTTTTCTGTCCGCCCATGTTGAAGTCTTTGACAGGTTTACGTCGAAAACAGCATAGCCACAACCTTCTGTTGAGTAAGACAGTAAAAAGTTAAGAACTGTGCTGCTTTCAAGCGTAAAATTGAACGTCAAACTTCACGCTTCCTTTATGTACTAATTGTGTTTGTCTTCACTGGAGCATAAAAACTCACAGCGTAAACTTGACCATGGATGGTTTCCTACTTAAAGTCTCCAGGACAAAACTATGCCAGCTGGTTCAACTGAGCATCCTCGCTTTCCGTGTTGCTCAGCTATTCTGTTGCCAACCCTGCTGACGGTTTTAAGATGTTATGTTCAAAAAGTGGCCAGCAGTATTGTTTGTACATATTTTGGTACAATTTCTTTAAGCATCAAAATTGCAGCATATTATATAAGAACAAAATTGGACAATTTGTGAAAGGAAATCCAGTCGGGCTCTCAAGTTAGCCATGATTTGTCAGTCTCCCCACCAGCTAACCCATTCTTACACCTCAAAGTGCCGCAAAGCCAAAAAAGTTTGTTGGAAAGATCCAGCTGTATTATGTTGGAGACTTTTTTCTAGCCGATTATATGTAGTGTTCCCTGTAATGACATCCTGCAAGTCGTTGCAAATCGATTCCCCTTTCGAGGACTTGATCCTCAAATCTTCCGCACAATTTGTGGCGTGTACTTATCTTAGACATTGAATCCTGTTTACACTTGTAATATCTGAGCCTTTTCAGAGCCTAACTCCCGGTAATTGCCCTTTATAGCATCCAGGTCTTCTCGTACATACCACATGGCTTGCATCACTTTGTTCCCATTGTTTGCCTAAGAGCTTAAATTTTCTTTGAAATGGGCAGAAAGTGGTGGCCGTAAAGGCGAACAAGCTGGAATTACCACACCTCTGCCTGATCTCCATAAAGACTGTTATTTCTCGGTGTCGGCTGCCAAAGATGGCGCATAAGCTGCCATCTTGATCGCACCTTCCGCTGGGTAGACCTACAAAGTGTTGAACACTCAAGCTGGATTTTCTCAACAATAGGCAGGGCTTACCGACTTGGACAATGGAAACTCAATACGCCATTGAAACTCAATGGATAGAATAGGTTAGGATTTTTCTGTGTAGCAGTTTTCAGCTCAGTACACTTTGCTAAAGATGTGCTGTGCCCAACTATTGTACAACAGGAAATGTGTCAGACTACTTAGGTTGTGGTCATGTCATGATTACAATACAGATTTTCAAAGAGCCTCAAACCCTGAAGAAAAGTACATTGTGAAAGGGGAAGAAAAGCACTTGTTGTCAGTTCAAAAAGTTTGTTGTCAGTATATGTTTAAGAAATAGGTTTAACAACAGTACAAGATAGCACAATGGGCCCTCAATGACTTCAGAAATTAAGACACTCACTCACTATCCGTTGTTTGTCAAGAAATTGGATTAAAAGGTTAAATTTCTCAGAGGTCAATAGTCTGCAAGTTTTTTTGCATGATCTCTGCATCACTTTTACACCATATTTTCCCCAAACACTTCTTCCTATAGCTACTTACTCAGAATTCAGAATACATTCATCTATGAACAGAATATTTCATTTTATTCCTAAATTTAGATACTTTGATGACATTGTTAAACTTGTTTGTTTAACCTGTTCTTCATTTTACTGTTCTTCCGGTCCAAGGTGGATCCATCTGGACAAAATCCACAGAAGAGTTAACTTTAAAATTCTCTATCACTGATTGACTTTTTGCTCCAGCATGACAATTGTTGTACATGTACATGCACTAGGTGATCTAACATGTGACCACCATTTTGTATTTGCAGCCATGGGCAACTGGAACTCAGCGCTACCGTCCATGACTTCCAAACCTGGCGAGCAAAAACGGGAGCGGGATTTCATCGGCCTCAACCGTGCGGCCATCAAGGCCGGCCTGGTCACGTCCGGCGAGCACTACCACTTCCGCGCCAACCACGACATCCGGCGGAAAATGTCGCCAAGCGAGAACAAAATCCGCACCAGACGCATTCCTCCCGATATGACCTTTGGCATCTCCACAAGGTGATTTGGATTTTAAGATTGTTAGGATCAACTGTTGACATTACTGAAAGTAACTTTAAGTTGATTTTTTTCTGTATCGTGTGTTTTGTATCAGCTTAAGTGTCACATTTAGCAGAGGTTATCAAAGTCAGGAGCAACATATGAACAAAATTCACTTGAAGATTGATACAAGACAAATGCACATTGTCAATTAAAACCAAGATTGTACTATTGCTCACTTGATGAAAGAAGTTTAGGGGTTTTGAATTTTCCCCCTGTCTGTATGCTTACCCTTGGTACATGATTATGTAAAGGACTCAGACAGAGTTTTCCCTGGTTCCTCTCCAGACCGTCCACCCCAGTGTTTGACCTGCTAGAGCACAAGTACCAGGACCGCTGGCTGCAGCAGCGAAGGCTATCAGAACTGGCCAACCGTGAGAAACAACAGAAAAAGGTACACACTACCACATTTATTCACTCATTAGCAAGAAGCAACAAAAAAGCAAATTAAAACATTCCTCTTTTACTCATTTAAGGAAATGTGACAAAGACCAATAATTTATTTTAAACTTTCATTCCTTTTTCATCCATCCATTCGGTCACTTATTCATTTGCCTACCATATTGATCCATTCGTCCATCCATTTAGTCAATCAGTATGAATCTGACTGGAGAACCAACACACTGAGGCCGTGTTATGTTTTTGAGTAACATACATGTAACTAAAATAAAACACAGCATTGCAAGCGCTCCAACATCTATGACACATTTCCAGGGTAAAACGTCCCAAGTTATGTAGACTTTGCTTTTACAAGTATAGCAATCAAAGAAGCTGTACCTAAAACTCTCTTCTTGTTGCCCCTTTACAGATCCTAAATGGCAACATCTACGAAACGAGGGCTTCCTTGTTGAGAAAGTACAGCCCTGTCGTGGAGCCCCCGCCACTCTGGCACATGCCTCGCTTTGAGAGGGTAAGTTGTTGATGATTGATAAATGAATAATACATAATAACTTTATTGCAGTTCATGCCAAAGGCTAATTTATTTTTGCTGATTAACAGAACTCTTGTGTATAGTGATACTGTGTTGGTTTACTGATCAATTATCACTTCACAAATGCAGTAAAAAAACAGATTGAATGCTAGTTAAGAGATAATAGACTAATAGCTTTCACGAAAGTTGGGTCCTCTCCATCTGAACTCTACGTAGGCTTCAAAGTAGCCATAAAATGATAAAGATAAAAAGCATAATCCTGAATACCACAAACTTTAGTACACTTTCGCAAATACAGTAAATTATATTTGTGACCATTTGTATTACTGGAAAGTTGAACAGGGAAATATTTGAGCACTAGTCTTACGAAACATTATGATTCAGCAGATGAATGTTTTAATGGTGTGTGTACCACGTGTTCCTTTCTGATAATATAGCTCATAGTACAAGTAAAGTCGACATTCCTTTTTTTATCAAGTTGACCTGTCTGCGAGTCTTTAGAATTAAGCAACAAAGTACATCCAGACACTGAATATTGAAAGAGCATAAAGCACTCTCAACATCGCCCAACCCACAGAGTTCAACAACCGATTGAAAGACGTTCCGTTGCTTTGATTTAAGTGCTGCCATCAAACTATATTTTCCAAACTTTAGGGCGCCGTGTTTTCTCAGTAAAAAGCACATTAACGTCCGGGGTTGCGTGCCAAGCAAGCTCGTTTGTGCACTTTATCCTGCCAAATGGCGTGATGTTCGCTTGTAGTTTGTAAAACGAACGACTCTCTCACTTCTATTTGATGGCATCAGCCTGTATCAATGACTTCTTACACTCCGAAGGGCCCTTTTCTCTTGATTTAGAAACAATTTGAGCCCCGAGAGATCGCCAGTCACTAAGCTTTAATTTGCTTGCCACTAATTCAATGTTTGGTTATTACAGCGCGATGTCCCGAGTGCCCGATAAAAACCCGTACTAACATTCCGTCACTGCCGTCAATTGATTGGGGTGTTGGCAGATCAGATGAAGGCTTGGGCACTTTATGTCGACTTTCATCGAGCCCAACCGTACAAGAACGAAAGGCTTGATAGATGGGGGAATAATCTAAACACACTTACTGGTCCCGCGATAAAAGCCGCACGCCCGTCAAATATGCGTTTTGCCAATTTCGCTTCACGCAACTTTGTGATCCTGATGCATATCTGTAGTTGGAAGGGCTCCCTTTGGAGGTGTATAATAGAGTTGTTAATGCCGTCAGCCCCATCGCAGCGCTAATGTAAGTACTCCAGATTGAACCATTCCCAGTGAGTCAAACTCCCCATCCAGGCTGGCAGCTTGATGGAGTGATAGGCTGCTGCCCCGGAGATTAGCTGGGAACTATGGAGACAACACAGAAAAAACTTTTCGGCTCCCCTGTCATCTAAAAACAATAAAAAGATAGCCTAATTTTTTTGTTATGATCTCAAGATGATATTTTAGCTGAAAGCACACAATAATGAAATAAAAAATAAGATTAGCTAATGTATAAATTGTATAAACAAGGAGCTTTAAAATACCATGTTAACGCTCTTAAGAAAACTAACTTAAGACTAAAACAAATTAAAAAGGAGATTTTAGAATTTTTCTATCCTCTTGAATAACAAAAAGATCAGAGGATGTGATAGTTTGCAAATTTTAGACAATATTACAGAAATTTCAAAATGGCAATTAGGCAATGGCAATTATCTATCAATGAATACAAACTTTCTCACTCCCCTGAGATTTTGCATTTTTGATTTATCACACAAAAAGGTGACAAAAAGCCATGCTCAATACAAAATATAATATACGTGTTCTCTTATCACAGGAAAAAAGCATAAAACAGAGCAATTTGATATTAAATGCATTAAAAATAAGGAATGTGTAATGTTTTCCTGTGATGTGATGCTTTTAAGATAATATTCATGAAAAAAAGAGGATAGAATAAAATCAAACCATAAATGATGGAAAAATGAATTAATCAGTATTCCCTTTTGATATCACCTATATCTCTTAGTGCTAACAGTTTCGCACAGTATGAATTCAAAGAAATGATGAATTAGCTAGCCTTAGTTTGTCAGACTGAACTTCAAGTTTTCTGCAGATATTAAACAATCACAATTATTCGGCAGTGTTGATTGTTCATCTGCTCAGCATTATAAGCACCGCGCCAAGCTCATTGTGATGCCGTATGGGTTTTAAAAAGCCCCCCAGGCAGTTGGTTAATTCCCTGTTGAACTCCGCCAGCCCTACTAATGATGTTGATAATGCACTTAGTCATGTATACTCACTGGGGTATACATAATAAAGACTTCACAATTTCATGATGGGATTTGAAAGTGCTTGCAGGGGACAAATGTTTGCTCACAGTTGTATATTTTAAAAGCAACCAAAAGGGCTACCAATAACTTCTAGAATTAATCCAAAATTCTTAATTCAATCTAATTAGTATTTGATAATAGCTAAAGTTAGCCTAGCTTTATCAGTCAGAAGTCGTCTGAAAATCTGTTTCAGTGGAATATTTAGAGGAAAAATTTAACACAAAGGTTAAGGTTAAGTACAACTTAGACTTCCAGATTATAACTTTTTAGGTGTCTGTTCTTTTTTACTCAAAATACTAGTAAACAGACTAGCAAAGATCTAAATGACAGTACATCAATCTGCCTCGTTATTACTAAGATTTGATAGAAGTGTCCATATCTGTCTTTTAAGTGGCACATGAGATTCTCCTTCCAACGGTCGATGCAGTTTGAATATGTTAGAGAACACAGGGAATAAGTTGGAGCGGCCTGAGCGCTGTTGGTTGCTCGGAGAGTCTGACTCCGAACACTTTTATCAGGCGTCATTATCGGGTGTCTCTCCATCAAGCAGTCGATGGCTTCCCTTAAAACATCACTGGGAACACTCTGAAGAACTTTCAAACAAGATGCCATCAGAAAATTGTTCATCTAAATTCAAATTAGGGAGACAAAGGTCCCCAAACACGTCTTTTTCTCGCCCGCGTACAAAGCCGGGTCGTAGACCTTCACGCCTTTAATGCAGTTTTAATGAAATTCCAGGATTTAAGTACAGTAACCGCTGCCACTTTCAATCTCACTCCACGCCAAAATGGAACACCAGCGTCAATAATGGCGGGGCTGGCGATAGATCTTATCCGTGATTTGGATTTTTAGACGCAACGCAATTACCCTCAGAAGTGTGAAATGCATTAAAACTGGTCGTAAGTGACAGATATGGAGCTTTCCATCCATCGATATGGCCCTTGTCTGAAAGGAAACGAGAGTAGATTGCGAGCGGCGTTTACTCTAGGGGTTTACCCAAATGCATTAAGAGTTTTCTTATTCCATCTGTTTTCCGTAGGTGCACCCGCATTTGGAGACTTTCCGGTCACCAGAGGCGAGAAAATTGGCATTCCGGGCGCATTCTCACGACGCCACGTCTCGGACTGGAGTGTTCGGCCACGGAATCTACGCCGCGGCAAAGAGTTAAAGTCTTTAATTAAATTGGCCAACTACAAAGTTGTTAACCTCTTATGTATGGTCATTTCTATTATTTTCACACATATCATGAGTGTATTAATCTGACTGATTATTTTGTTGGTAAAAGCAAGTGCTGAACAAAGCCATGTGTTAATAATTCTAACTGCACTTAACTTTTGCCAACATCTTAGTTTTTATTCCATCCAGCAAAGGAAAATCTTTGTGCCATTAAATTGTCTCCATTATACAGAATTTGCTAACTGCAAATTGTACATGCTTACAACAGTGTTACAGTAATCTGGGAAGAGAAAAACTTTGTGGATAGAGAGTAGTTTTTGTATGATAAATGTATTATAACTTTTTTTTTTCAATTCTAAGCATCCCAAATACAAAAGCGATGACCTGGTACAAATCATACAAGATTGTAAACATTCTTGTCACACGTCTGGCTAGTTACTGGTTTAACTGAGTTTTGTTGATGACCCAGCTGTTACCAATTAATAGGTTAACAAGTTATAATGGATTGTCTGTCAGATTATACTGGTTAGCAATTATTTGCACCATTCAAATCAAACAGAAAGGATTTCTTCAGTCACATACTAGAATCCATCCACAAAAAGGATTTCTTCAGTCACATACTAGAATCCATCCACACAAAAATCTGACAGACAAGCCATGGGACAGCCTCTCTCAGAAAGGGTTCTAGATTGTTCTCATTGTTGTCTTTAAAGTCATTGAATTCTTTACTTTATCTCAAGACAAAGAGTTAAAGGAAAGATCGAACATGTTATATATGTATTTTGTAACAGTGGATAATATGTATTTATCATTGATATTTTATTTTTTCATATAATGTTAAAAAGAAGCTACTACAATTACAGTGTTTTATCTAACACCTCTAACGACTGAGGATACTCTCATATGCTTGAAGTAAGAACATCAGTGATACATACATATCCACTATTATATGTGTTTGTACAGTATGTTTTGTGACAGTAGCCATTTGCCTGTACATATATGTGAAGGAAGATTATGTGTGATTGCAACAACACAACTTTGCCTAAAGTAAAATGACAACAACAGGAACTGGAGAAGAGTTTCATTTTTGATATTCCAAGAATTGATTTCTCGCTTGAACACAGAGGAAAGAGTGTTTTTGTTGCTGTCACTATTTGATATGAAGAGTTGGAAATTCAGAGTTATTTGTCCATAAGTGTTGTTTAAGTTGAAGCCAGGGTTGGCTAGCTGCAGTCACCATGAGGTGTGTCCAAATAAATTTCTGTTGCATGTAAATGTGAACATGTCTGTGTTTTTTTTTTCTTCTTTTACTATCAATATATCATCCAGCGGGAGATCTGATATTAGGAACCATGGAGGCATTTTAGGGTTCCCACTGAAAGGGAGTTACCTTATATTTTTATGCCAAAGTCTGATGTAATTGTTGTAATAACAGTTCTAAACATCCAGATTGACATGTCACTGTTTCCAACATAGCATGATGCAAAGAGAATTATATAAGCAGCTTTTGCATGAACAACTTTTGATGATTCGAACCCAAAACCTATCTAACTTAGTGGGCTGAAAGAATCGCACAAATTAGCTAAAAAGATATTAATTTTTCAACTAAACTAAGAAACTAATTTTTCAGGGGAGTTTTGGTTGGTCCAAGAGTTGAAAAGCACGGCTTGGCCCTTTAGCCCAGCTAATCTTTCACCCCATATAGGCAACTTCTGCTGTTCTATTCTTTCCTTGAGCAAAGAAGGCTGATTGAAGACTTTAATGCAGATAGAACTCTTCAGCCATCCAACGGAGCCTGGTGTGTGATCCTAGTCATTTGAGAGAGAAGAGAGAACTGGTTTATTTATTGAACGCACACAAAATCAAGTACAAGCTGGTAGTCCGGAGACTAAATTGCCTCGTACTAAGTACACAAGAGAGTATAATGGAAATCCCTGCATATGTGCAGTAATCAAATTATTATAATCGCAATTCGCACTCAGCTGTACAATTTTTATTATCGATCAATGGACCCCACCAACCTCGTGAAACAAGCCGCCTTGGCAGAGCCTGCTGTGCCAGGCTAATCATGGATCCATCCTCCCAGCAGCCTAGTGAAATGAGCCGCATATTAAGTGGAGCCTGGACTGTGAGGCTAGTCATGCATTGAGCCAGCAGTAGTTAGAAAAAAACTCGCATTGGCAGAGCCTGATGTGTGAGGCTAATTATGGATCTGTCCACCCAAGTAGCCTTGGTAGAGCCTGGTGAGTGAGGCTAGCCATGGCGGACCCTGGTGAGCTATACTAGCCTTGACGAAGCCTGGTGGGTAAGGCTAACCATGTATCGATCCTCCCCACAGCCCGTTGAAACAAGCCACCAGGCACTTGAAAGCCGAACTGGGGGATAAAGAAGGCGACTAGATTGATGGTTTAATCAGCTGACGGAGACTTTACTCAAGCGGGTGCCCGGCTCTTCGCAGTGCGCCCAGATCCCTTAATAGCTGTTGAGGGAAAGAAAAGTGCTCAATTTGTCTTAGCGTAGCGGTTAGAAGGACAGAACGCAGCCTTTAATAGCGTCTTTTGACGGTGACAACGGCTTACCGGAGCAGCATATGCGTGGGATAATACCTTTACTTTCCCCATAGTTTACCCCGGGCTTTAGGCGTACATGGATTGATGTATCGTGCAATTTGACTTCACAAACGCTGCCGTTGACTAGAGAAGTTCCACAGATACATCACGCTACCGGCTCAAACTGGGGTGGTTCTGGGCTAGAATTACCGACACAGGTGACTAGTTTGACAATCTGTGGACACTAAACTAAGGCAAACATAGGAAAGGCCTTCTGCTTTGTTGATCTATACACTGTGTAATTTCTCGGTATCCTCGGACCAAATTGCAAAATAAGTCATTCCCCTCTTTCCGGTATTCCTTCTTTTTCGTCAAGTTCAAGTCAAGAAAACACAAAAAAAGTATCGTTTCTGAAATTCTGACGTATTATGTTTGGTTACGTTTGCCCTTGTAGGACCTTGACAATAATAAAAACTATATCAAAATATAGTTGTGCGTCCTCTCAAACAAAACATGCATTTTTACACACCAATAATACCTCACTTTTCCTCGTAAGTTGCACTAGTATGTCAATCAATAAAAGCCGCAATGAGACAATGTTAGCGAACACGTTGTTAGAAATGGTGAGTTCAGCACCAAGGACAGGGCCAATCAATTGCATGGATGATGGTTTGAAGAAAACTTTTTTCTTGTCCTTCATGTAGACACTCGTATGCTTTTTGATAAAGTCTCGCCGTTAGATATGTGAAATGCATCTCTTATGTCAGACAATGTGTGCTTTGATATGTATAATTGGTAAACTGCAAAGGCAAGTTTAGCCTTTATTTGGAAGTACATCTTATAGCCTATTTCTTATCACTTGTTCTGTTCTGATTTTGACACGGGCACTTGCTTGCCGGACCTTGAGTGTGACTGTGAGCAATTGAATTGAAATGTCACAACTGCACTGTTTCTCTGCCATTCTATTTTCAAATCTTTACGAAAAAAAATTGTATGTCCTTCGTGTGCATATTTTTTCATGCAGTAAATGTATTTATATTCTTGTACTCCAATGACTTCTAGAACGGGTGTCCAGCCTTCAGAATACATGGCATTGTTGGCCCAATACATGACAAACCCCACAAATATTCATTGACATTGTATTATCTTCTCATGAACAACTTACACTCGAACGGGAAGTCTCGCTTTTCAAACAGTAGCTATTTTAGACTTAGAAAGACACTAGGAATATATATATCTCTGAGGAAGGTGTCTGATAGACACCGAAACGTAAGCAAGTAAGTTTAATTTTGGTTATGTACAAGAATTCCTATATCCTATATTTCAACCTCTTGTCATACATGTACATGTGTTACATCTTAATCGAAATTCGTGTTGTCGTTTCTTAATGTCTCGGCATCTTGAGTTTGCTGCTCCTTATCTACTGATATAGACCATATCGACTATTACGTTGACTATACGGGAAAAATCGGAGAAGTCTGGGGTTGCTACTTGGAACACGTGACATAACCAACAAAAGTTGGCAAACAGTACACCAGCACGTGGCACTGAGTCAGACTCTGGCTCTAGTTTCGGCATGCCAGCCGGCCGTCACGACTCCGCTATGGCGGAGGTGTTCTGCTTTTTTACCGGTCGATTTGTTGCATAGAGGGAAAACAAACAAGTCGCACAGAATGGATCATAGAAATAGTATTCCACGTGGTCGAATAATGACATACTTGCTTATGCTATTTCATTTTATTTTTTTTTAATTCAGTTTAGCTTAGCTTAGCTTAGCTTAGCTAGCTTAGCTTGGCTTCGCTTGGCTTGGCTTGGTTTGGTTTAGTTTTCAGTTTAGTTTTAAATAGTTTAGTTTTAAATAGTTTAGTCTAGTCTAGTCTAGTTTAGTCTAGTTAAGTTTAGTTTAGTTTAGTTTAGTTTAGTTTAGTTTAGTTTAGTTTAGTTTAGTTTAGTTTAGTTTAGTTTAGTTTAGTTGGATTGAATTGAGTTGAGTTTCCCTTAGTTTAGTTTAATTTACAGCGTATTTGATAATGTACATATATTTTGTGGTTGGAAAATACCATTTAATGGGCATTGAGAGTTTTTTCTATGGAATGCTTGATGTTTTTGTCATTTCCATTGTTTCAAAATTACTGTAGAGTTAACCAAAGCTGAGTGGTGCAGGGAAACATTTTTAGTGACCTACAGTCCGGGATGTTGTCCTCAGACGGCTCCGGGCTCTAAGTTTCTGCAGGTTCGATACGTCTCCGGTTAGGTTAAACTTGGAGTAAGTGAAACCATTGGGAATGGGATAATATCGGACAACTTCTTGGAAAGCGTGTTGTTAAGCGGAGTTTCCAGTTGAAATGCTGCGTGCTTCGCCGGTTCTCTCCGCACACGGCGGGCTCGCTCTGACAGGCGCTCCCTGGCGGCCCACCCTCCAGAGTTAATCGCGGTTAAACGACCCCCGTAATTGGACAGGTCGGCACCTCTCATGACGCAAACCGCCGCCCCTCGTCTTATTTCCCGCCGTTAATTGCCCCGGCTACCCCACCTTTGAAGGTTAACTCACGCACAAACAAATCTAAGCGAGTGATGAGGAGCCTGCCGAGACTCAGACGCGCGCCCAAGCGAGCGCTAAACAGACAGGACCTAACGAATCGGAAAGGGCGAAGGTCGATCTGCTCCTACTTTTCCAGGAATTATAGAATAACGCCTAAGTCTTTCCAGGAAAAACTACAAGTCAGCAACCTAGGAGGCAAATCGAGAACGGCATTGACATTTCTTTCTCCAGGCATCAACGAGCTGCGTGGTTAGGTAATAAATGGTACATTAAAGTGGCGTAGGTCCAACTAGGTGATAGTACGTTCCATTCATTTATAACAGAACTGCGGAATAAAATGATATTGGTCTATTTGTTTGTAACAGTGATGATTACAGCGAGCAGATTACTATTGGACTGAGGAGAGCACTTAATCAAAACTTAGAAACATCTCAAGATTTAACACAAGATCTTTGCTATAAATCTCAAGATTTTTTTCAATTTTCAACGAAGCTTGAAGACCCGCTGAGCGTCACTATGATCCGTTGAGTACCAGAGAAGTTTCTAAAAATATCAAATATCAACGTTTAAGCTGTAAAAGGCTACAAATATTAGTCCAAATTGCTCTGCTCAGTCCAATGATAATCTCTGCTCGCTGTTCGTAATAATTAAAAAGAGGATATGTTTGAAGGAACAGATGAGTTTCGCAACTACGACAAGAGTTGAAATTACATGCCAAAACTGTCAAACAACTTTACTTGATTCGTCTAATGCTTTATAGCCAATAGACACGAAACGAGTTGATTCGTCCGATTCATCTGTCAATCATATACTAGTACCCCTAAAAGTGGCGAGCCGCCGCCGTCCTATTCTTTACACTAAACTTCATGAGGGCCCTTTTTATGCTGTCTTATCTTGTGGTTATACTACTCTGTATTCTACTGTATGTGTCCAGGGAGTCCTGAAAAGCAGGCTGAAGCCTGAGCGATGTAAATCTGGTGAAACAAAGAAAAGGAAATGAAATGAAATTAAATGTATCCTTAACTTACACACTGGCCGCGAAGTAGCCGTTTCTCTTCCATGCCTCCACGTACACGGACACGCACACTTTCATCTTCAAGGTGTTCAATCTAAGACTTATTTGATTTAAATTTGTCAAGTGAAAGGCTCACATCAATGCACTTGTTTCTACAGTGCTAGAAATGCTGATAGTTGTCACATGATTATGAATGGCACAATCGCTCCTAACATCGGGACAAATCAGTGTGTAAGTAGCTTAATATGTAGCTGGCAACGTCTGCAAAAATGGCCATGACCTCTGTAGTAAAAACCATACCTAATCTGTTTCCGAGCCGTATGAATATCGCTGCCAAAGTTTTTATCCCCAGTCTGACTCCCCTCCCGCTCGTTAATCGCGTGTATGGGGTTAATAAGGAGCAAATAAAAGGACCTTTGCGGAAGTCCTGCACGCCGGCACCACGCACCATTATCAAATAAACCTCTCTCTCGACTCAACAAGCGGGCGACCACGCTGCCTAATGATTCAGATAAAGGGGTGTTTGACGATATTTGCGGCCGATTATTGCTTGTTAGTAGTCGGCGAGCGGTGAAGTGAGGGGAGAAATTGCCTCCCTATAGAGCCAATTACGGTGCAGAAGTTTAAACTGTGGAGCGAGAGGGTCGGTGTGTCGGAGACCAGCTGATGATCGCACACAGCGTGTAGTCTGGATAATCATGACTCCAGGGTCCGGCTCCACTGTCTCTCAGTACTTGTTAGTGTCAGGGAGACGGGCAGGGGACGGATATGGAGCAGAGATGGTCCTCAGGAAGCTATGAAGAGTCTCACAACTCAGTTAAGTCTTAGTCCGACGTGAGAGTTTTCCCTCAGTTTGCAAGCTAAAGGCACTGTCACTGTCCTACTATAAATTGTCCTAAACTTGAACAGCTAAAATAATACTACACTTTGAGTAGTCAAAATATGTGAAATTCAAGAATCACTGTACGCGTTTTTGTGTGGTGACTTTGCATGATGACTTTGTCCAGATAACGCTTCACATATTTTATACAAAAAACGAGGGTTTGAAAACTTACTATCAAGTCCATGACGACTACATAATTTATGCATCTATCTTTGTACTCCAATTGTACCTTTGTAGGTATTAACTAGAAAGGCTCATCATGCCAATTTTTACCAATATAATTGACAAATGATGTTGCCTGTGAAATATGTATACATGTATAGATACAAACCCGCTCATTTATATGCCGCAGCGAGCCCTTAAGGATGAGAACACTATTATGTACTTTATGCTATATTTCGCTGTTTGGTCTATATCATGGAACCATAATCTGATAAAAAGAGACGTAGTTAAGTAATGGGACAAAGGGGATATTATAAAGTGAGCTAACAGGGTTATGATGAACGTTTGATGGCAGAAAAAACAATGTACCTTGTTTGTTTGTTTGTTTAGTTATTTCAAACATTGAACATTTTTCTCAAGTACATTAAAGGTAGTTCACCTTTATCCGCGGGGTAACTTTTATCCGTTTAAAAAAATGGGTATTTAGGGATGTCAATGTGACGGACGGTGGTTTTAAATTGGTAAACAAGCTGTATTTAAAAATATTGCAATTTAAGACCACTGTCCATCCACTTGATATCCCTAAATACCTCCTGGTTTTAAAACAGCGAATATAGGTTACCCCACGGATAAAGGTGAACTTTCGTTACAGATCATTGGGAAATATTTATACCTTTTATGATCCACAGCGTTGTACCTGATAATTGCTGAAACGAATTGAATTTATTCTGCACAAATTAAGATAGACGCAGCTTATAAAGACATCACTCGGCACAAAAAGTTTGGAATATCAACTTTGGTATATCATATTGCCGTTAGTTATGCATCAATTTCAATGTATTATATATCAATAGAAAGCTTGTGTGATTTTCTTTTCTATGGTATCAAACTTATTATGATTGCAAACACACGAAACGAGCACAAGGCCTGCTTACGTGAGTGGGTCGCGAAAAAAAAGTGCCCAAATTCCCCTACTTCTGTTCAACACTGCATCGTCCTGTTGATATTGGCGCGTGTGTCACTGGTTCAATCAATCCTCTTTTCAGCTCACATTTTGTATACGGAACATACAAGGTTTTAGCACACTTGAGTAGAGTATATCAGTCCTTTCGATAGTTGGATGGCAGAATCAAAGCGTGGATGCGGCAAGGAGAACCGCACGCTGACAAGGCAAGAGTAACATTCGGCATTTGGTGGTGGAGCGTCATGGTGTGGGGCGGTATAACCACCATAAGGTAAACAAGACTCGTCATCATTCCAGGCAAATTAATGTGGTGACATATAGGGACACTATCCTCCATCCAGTAGCAACATTATACCTCTTCAATATTGGACCAAATGCCATTCTGCAAGATTACAACACCAGTCCACACAGAGCAAGGACCATTGGATGCTGGAGCACAGTCTTAGGGTGGAATAGCCTTCCTACGGTGTATGGCTAGCACTCGATTGATCACCTCTTGTCATGGTTCAGATTTTTTGCTTGAATAAAGAGTAATAGTAGCTTTGATTGACATGTCTTGTTTATTCAAGTTGCCTTCATTCATAAGTCAATACTGACGGAAGAAAATGAGCAGAATGAAGTGATTGACTTTAGTAGGGTAATTTTGGCACTTTATCTTTAGGACCCCTGTACGTAAGCGGGCCTAGTCCTCGTTCCATGAATTTGCACTCATAAAATACTCTACTCGGATATGCTAAAAAGAAACTTGAATGTTCTGTATACCAAACGTTAGGTGATAAAAGGATTGATTGAATCATTGTCACCCGCGGCCATAACAACGGTTGAACCGGACGATACAGTTTTGAACAGAAACGGGAATTTGGGCACTTTTTTTTCGTGACCTACTCACGTTAGCAGGCCTAGTGTATGTTCCATGTGTTAGCAATGATAATGAGTTTGATACCATTGGAAAGAAAATCATACAAGCTTTCTATATATATATAATATATTGAAATTGATGCAGAAACAACATAAATATGACCAACCGAAGTTGATATTCCAAACTTTTTGTGCTGAGTGATATATGTTTTTGCTTAATAAACCCCTCCACGTGGCGGTAATTACCAGAGTCCCCAGCCGGGTGTTGACACCACTTACACCGGTGACAACCCTGATGTCGTGCGCGGTGCCGTCAGAGGGGAGGCGGTTAGCACGGAGCAGGGGCCAGCTGGGTGGTGATTAGTGGCAGTGGGTCTAGCCTTGGTGCTGGAAGGCAATCTACAAGCAGATGTTTGCTGTGATGTCTTTCTCTGGTTGAATCACCCCACCCTTTGCTGGCAGATATAGGGGAAAAAATGCACATTTAGTGGAGGTGGGTCTGGCCTTGGTGCTGAAAGGTGATCTACAAGCAGATGTATGCTGCTGTCTTTCTCTGTTTGACTCTCTCCACACTGCAGGGCAGTTTTTTAAAAGGAATTTTCCCTTTGCTGGCAGATATAGGGAAATAAAAATGCACAAATAGTGGCGATGAGTCTGACCTTGGTGCTGGAAGGCAATCTACAATGCCATGCCTTCAACTACCAGAGTTACCAACCTTAGACTGATGTGTCAAAAAAATAGTATTTTCCAAGAACTATCATAGAATGGAATTTGTTATCACCAAGCACAATAGGGGTATCTTCGCTGGAAAGAGCATTTGCAGATAGATGTGCAAAAGTTAGTTATGACGGATCGTTCAGTGTAATATAACCAGCTGATGCCGCACCGCGTGCCTGCGAAGCTGGTGTATTACGCCGAAGGGCGGTTATACCGGCTATATAGATACAGATACAGATACAAGCAGATGCATGCTGCTGGCTTTCTCTGTTTGACTCACCCCACACTTGAAGTTCTTTAAAAGGATCTGTCCCTTTGCTGGCAGATATAGGAAATAAAAATGCAGTGGTACAATTTCGTGGTGGTTGGTCTGGCCTTGGTGCTGAATGTTTATCTACAAGCAGGTGTTTGTTGTGATGTCTTTCTCTGTTTGACTCACCCCACACTGACATCGATCTGTTTGAAAGGATTCGTTCCTTTGCTGGCAGATATATATAGGAAATAAGAATGCACACTTAGTGGAGGTGGGTTTGGCCTTGGTGCTGAAAAGTTATCTGCAAGCAGATGTGTGCTGCTGCCTTTCTCTGTTTGACTCTCTCCACACGGGCAGGGCAGTTTTTTTGAAAGGATATGTCCCTTTGCTGGCAGATATAGGGAAATAGAAATGCACATTTAGTGGCGGTGGGTCTGGGCTTGGTGCTGAAAGGTAATCTACAAGCAGGTGGGTGCTGCTGCCTTTCTCTGTTTGACTCGAAGCCTTACATTGGAAGTTTTTAAATGATTTTTTCTCTTTGGTGGCACGCATTAGAAAACGCCACCAACACCGCCGAAAAATAAATGCATAAAGCTGCTGCTCAACACAGCTGCTTGGGGATTATAGATCGTAAATACAACAGGGACCGAAAGAAGTGTTACAATGATACACTCTCTTGACATCTATCAGCCTAATAATGAAAATCTTACGCGTGTTAAATGAACCTGAAGCTAATTTCCTACCACTAAATCTCGGGCTTGGAATGAACATTTGTCAAAGCTTTTTCTATATAGAAATGTAAAGTACTAGTTTTGTCGTTTAGATGACCACATGAGTACAAATTGTTAGAATTACTACATGACAGGGGAAATGATGGTTGTATGTGTATGGATTTGTTCTTCAAATTTAAGAACTATTGACAAAATACCTTAGGAAGATGTTTCTAACGGGGTGGGGTAGTTTTTAGTACACGGCATGTCATTGTATTTTCCTGAAGCTCCATTTGTACATTACCAACACCGAGACAGAAGAGCGGAATGGGGTGAAAAATGAAGATTAATGAAGCTGGCGTCGTCACATCCCGGCGGCCGGTCCCGCCATGATCCCGACAATCCCCGTCTGTTGTCAGCCTCGGACCGGCGATAAGGAATGACAGGAGTAGGTTACACTCTGAGGCAGGCTACTCTAGCCTCTATTCCAGGCGCCGCAACTCAAACGTTTATAGCAGGCTCCCTTATGCGTATGTCACATTTCAAACCCAGAGCATGGCCGAGCTGTTCGCCGAAACGAAAAATACAGTGTTGTGTCAAGAAAGATACACAAATTGTGCACATGACTAATTATTCTATTCGTTTGATGTGTTTTGCTCTTTTCTATATCCTACATATTTTCCCACATACTGCCGGGCTGAGACCCGGTTTTGAAATGTGACCTAAGCATTGAAGTGGTAGGGAATAGCGCCATTTTTTTTAATACATCGTCGCTCACGTCGTCATTTTCGCACACGAGCGCGCGTTGTGTGCGCGCGTGTGTACGTATGTATTGTGTGTTTTGTTGTTTTGTTTGTCATGATCATAACTCAAGAAGTCGTCGATATAGATCAACAAGATACTAGTATCTGATATGTTCGTAGGTGTTGGCAAAATGAAGAAATGATTAGATCTGGGTTCCTCTGACGGTACTGCAGCGAAACGTCCCATTTTTGATATCTCGTGTTCTGGTTAAAGTTCTAACAATGACAAACTTTAATGTTAACTGCGAGAGTCCGTCAAGCACTGAGATTACTCAACCGAGAAATCCGTCCTCTGTATACTTAACTAAACCTAGTACTGTTTCATCTGCGTTACTACAACAGAACATATATCCTTCATATCAACTTGACAATAAACTAAAGTGGGAGTGGGACTATGGAAAAGTTATTGTGCCGGGAGTTCTTCTCAGAACATTATTTTTGTCATTTTTTGAATCTTCTATATGGAGTATTATCCAATTATTAACTGTACTCCCAAGCCCCTCACTTCAGTCTCAAGTCTACTACCAAGCCCCTTACCAACACCATACGATATTAAGACTTTGATGGCCCGTGCACTGTAACTATAAAAGAACTTTGATATACATCGTGTATAGAAGGGAATGGAATTACAAGGAATATGAATTCATATTCCTTCATATCTTTAAACACAAATCCTGTTCTTATCATCGATCTCGCCATTCCCGACGATTCGCCAGGCTCGGGAAATAATTCCTCCCGACTTTTCCAGATGATAGGAAGAGGAAATTGCACGCGGAAGACGGAATTATTATAGTATCATATCTTCAGATGTAAACCTGGGCGTTATCGCCGTCTCATTTCCTCGGCCGGTACGTCTGCAGGGCCCGGGGGGATCGGTGTGCGGATATCGGTGCTGGGTGCGCCGGCGCCGCAGGATCGGTCATGTCTTATAATGACGGCTGATGGGGCCGCTATCGTCTGCTCCAAGCAGACGTGGGGAGGGGACATTTTGACGGTTTCCGGCTGGCAACAGTTCCAGGAAAATGGGACAGCTAGAGAACGTCATACATCTGCTTGGAGTTGGAAGGCGGTGTTTGCCAATTTTGATATAGCTTTGCCCACTTATTTTCCCTCAGATAATACGAAAAGCCATGACTGGGACCACTGTTTTGTCCGAGAAGCCAGTTCCCGCGTGCAAAACGTCCAAACAAAGTTATGATGCCACAGCACCATGATCGACCGTCTGCCCCTTAAACTAGTGAGTATGAAAGTAATGATGTTCTCTATTGGAATCAACGGGCTAACTGGCCGTGAACTTAGGGTTTCCATACAAACTTTCCATCAAATAGGTCCAAAGGAGCCCGTGTGTTGAGACTAGAGGCAGGGCACTGTACAAGTGGTCCTCATACGCGAACAAGTGACATAATCGTGAGACCCAATTGAATTAACTGATAAGCAACTCCGGGAGAGCCGATAGGAGCTGGGCGGTGATCCTCCCCACTTTCCCCGCGCTAATGCGGCCTGGAACCCCCGGTAATGGACCTGTGTGTCAGCGCGGTGCCTTTGTCGTGTGCCAGAGGTGCGCTGCCCCCTTGACCACAATCACCGCACCGACAGTCACTATCCTTACATCGTAATTTCGCAGAAAATTGGAAACCCTACCACCGAGCGGCCAGTTTATTGGCGCGCTGGGTCCAAATGTGGCGAAATGGTCCCAAAAGGTCTCCGGAGATGGGAGAAGAGTGACAATATCGCGGCGGAATCTCTCCCCAGACGGCGGGTAGGGGATATCAGGCTTACCGCCGAGCCCAATCCTAATTACATCTGAGGTGGCACGATAGACCGGCCGGCGGAACGACCTACCAGGGGTGTCATCCGCACAGCATCGCGCTCTTCATGTCTTCATCTGAAGACAGTGAACAAAACGCCTCCACAGAAAACATTCACACTACGTGAAAACATTGCCTGAATGGTAGACAACAGAAATTTATATCACTTTTATTTGATAGATTGTGGTATCTACACCTAAACTTAAAACAAAGACAAGAGAATGGACACTTTGCTTACTTGCTCTCTTACTGAGAAATCTCTTTTATTTGATAAACTTGTCTTTCCCAACAACACCTTTGGACAGCATGCCCGGTATTTGCAGTTTGCCTTTCTTCTTAAAATCTTTATCGTACGTTCAACAGACCCTTGTCGCCCACTGGCACTGTCGTGTGCCTAAAACATGACGACCTATGATGACAAACACAGGAGATACTTACCCGCGCCTTTAGGATAATTCAAAGTAGACACCTTTGGACAGCATGCCCTGTATTTGCAGTTTGCCTTTCTTCTTAAAATCTTTATCGTACGTTCAACAGACCCTTGTCGCCCACTGGCACTGTCGTGTGCCTAAAACATGACGACCTATGATGACAAACACAGGAGATACTTACCCGCGCCTTTAGGATAATTCAAAGTAGAGGAGAGTCCTAATCCGGATGGCCACATTAGCAGACCTGTAGTCCTGATATTTTCGCTCCTTATCTTGAACTTATTATCTCCAGTATACCCATGACAGTTTCGGCTGATGTTAGAACAATTTTCCCCGCCGCAGTGTCCTGGCTACCGCTGCCTGGCCTCGTGTGTGTGTCATGATCGTTATTGGATTACTGAGACATCATGATCACTCTGCTGGATTCAGCTACAATTGAATAAAGGTGTTGGGGGTAATGACACTATATTCAGGTGGGAAAGTGCTCGCTATCACGGTCTTTATCGATGGAGACTAGAGACTATTACGGCATTTGGGGATTTTCGACATTTCGGGGTATAAATTGGGATGTCTCCAATCTTACGGGTAACACAAAAGGCGAGACGTAGGGCCAAGGGAGGTAAGTCCAAGTTGCAGTTTTTTTATTTCCTTTGGGGTCTCATTGCATTACAATTTTCTATTTTTCTGTACCATTTCTTGCTTTCTTTTTGGCGTCACAACTTTTTACCTATCTTTTGTGATATTGTTTCTCAGTCTGTTTTCATGATTGTGACAGTAGGTTTCGTTTTTCAGTCACAAAATTTCAGTCTTAGAAATCTTGCTTATGTTTATCAATAAAAAACATTATGATAATTTATCATAATGTTTTTTTTCTTTGCCAAACGGTTTTTCCAAATTATCATGTTTTCTTTTCATCTCTTTCTTAGCTCTCTTCAATTGCTTTAATTGTTTTTGATGTCAATTATACAATTCTGAATAACAGGAAGTAGTCGGATAAACGAAATTATATGTGCCTACAAGTCTAAGATTTGAAGTGTTGTTGGCTAAACTATGTCCTAAACACTGGCAACCCTTGCAATGCTTAACTGTATACGTAAGCTACTCAACTTTCAGTAATATTTGGACAAAAGTAAAACAACTCTATATTTGTTTTCGAAGCAAATGTTAAAGGTGTTTAAGTTGTCGCGGTTCTAGCTCTGTACTTCTGGATTTTAAGTATAAACTGTAAATATACTTTTGATCTTAAGGGTACTGGTGGAAAAGTACAGGTCCTATTGCGCTGTTAAGGTGGTATCTTCCGTGAAATATTATGTTCAAGGGTGATATAAGCATTATGTCAAGACAACACACAGGTAGAACACAGATACTCAAGGCATGATGCAGCGGTGCTCACAGGAAAGCATTTGAGAAAGCAGCTGAGAGTTACAAATAACATTTATCCAGCAAGTTTTTCAGTTTAATCACCATTTCCCGAAAACGTCCCTAACACAACAGAGTAACAGTTTCGTCCGTACAGTCTATTCTACCAGCATTTGTCGGTGTCAGGTAGAAGCGCTCGCGACAGGTTGATGTATGTGTTAGCGGACCGGAGCGGACAGACGCTGATCCTGTGAATCATTGCCGTCCCCGCACGGGAATTCTCCCGCCGTCACCACACAGAAGCCACGGTCGGGAAAATATGCACACACATACCGTACTGCACGGGCTGATTAACGCCACAGAGATGCCCTCTAGATTTGGAATCTCTTTCGTAAAAGCACTTCAAGTTAAAAAGACATGTACCGAAAAGACGACTGTTAAAAATACACATCCCTCAAGCGTTTCTGTTAGAGGTGGGACGGACAGTATGAGAGCAGTAGTTAGAAACACTATCAGTCTTTGTGTATATTTTTTTTCTCAGCAACATAATATCTATTTTACTCGCAATAGCAGAAGTCTTAATGTTGTTTTTCGTCCTATTGTTACCAACAAGAGTCGAGACATAGGTTGTATCCACTTCGATTCATTGGAAACCAGTTTATCAAAACAGAAGACGATACGACAGTAGTGATGGTGTCCGTTTGGGACGTTTTTTTCCTGAGCATGTGTGCCGGATGACAGCTCACCATGTTCTCGAGGGCTTAATTCAGGAACGATTAATAGCTCAGCGATTCCAATAATGAATACTAATAAGCGGGTTGTTTGAGTTCAAAAGCTCTTTCCTCGAAGCAAGATAGAACCTCCTTACTAGAAGCAGACGAAAGTTTTTAAAAATATCTACGTTCAGTTTCGAGGGTGTTATCAGTGGTAACACTTTTTTAACAAAATAGAAAAAAATTATATGTACACGAAATACATATGTATTTCAGAATGCCATGATTTTTGACTTCTTATTCGAATATTCGTTCAGTTCAGGATCATATGTTCAGGAAAATGTTCTTTCTTTGATGGTATTTTTATCATAGATTCCTCTACAGAATACAGACTGTGAATCGCAGCGTTCCCACGACTCTCCTGACAAATGAGTTGTTGAAGTGATCGTCGACACCAATATCCGCGACGACGGTCCCCGCAACAGCCGCACGATCCCACACCCCTTCCCGCCTTCTGCGTGATGAGAGGGCGAGGAGGCTGCCGGGACTTTGTGTGGCACGACTTTTTGTCATTTGTCACCGCAAATCTATTATTGCGCCAAAACATGGCAAATCGTGATACACTATCGTGTAAAACGACAAACAGTGAATAGTTTCTGAGGTAAAATACCAGTATATCGCTGTGATGAATGTTACATTAGTCCTTAAACAACAAAAGATGCATAATCTCCAAGCAGGTGTATGGCTCCGACTTGTGTTACCGTGTGTCATTTTTGTCCTTTCCGTCGGTGCCTTTCTTTTTATATCTTTCTTTCCATAGAAAAAGAAATGCGCAAGAATAGAAAGACCAAAAATTGCCATAAAAACCGAACCACAAATCGTTCATATGAAATCATATCAAAAGAGGTCTGGTAGTTTTGTTTTTCACGTCCCCAACGCGACACCGCGGTGCCTTCCCGCCACAACCAACAAACCAAAGTGGGCCGCGAAAGTCATCAAAACTTTTATCGAAAAATCGAATCGAGGTGGAAGATGCTTTGCCAGCCGCCATTATTCATCCGTCCATTTTTCCTCAGATCTTTTCCATCATATCTGCGCGGTGATACCGGCGGATCCCCGGATCGTTCGTCATCATTTGTCGGGATTTGGCGGGAAGAGCTCGGTATTAGAACAAGTAGCTAAGTTCTGGGTCGACGAAAACGTCGGCAAGCTAGGACTGCCAGACGGGCGTATCTCGGGATGGATCTATTCCGTTAAAGGGTCTGTATTTTATGACAAAATGTGTGTAGCTTGTCTACTACTAGTATTCGACAGAGTATGGTTTACGATAAAAAGAAGCAAAACAAACATGTCAGCAACGAAATAGAAATCATTGACTGTTTCGGTGAAGGTTTGCATTCCCCCGATGTGCTTTGGTTTTTATCAGGTACTGTTAACCACAAAATATCAACAAAACATGTCGGATCCGTGCTGTGAATGAATATGACACAAAAACGGAAGTGTAGTGAAAATACTGGTACATACAGACGTTTTTGCCTCCGGAAATGGCAGAACGCCATAGTACGTATACCATCAAAGTCCAACTTTTGTTTCCACACGCACTTGCCTATCACTTTAGAAATGATCGTATTTTCCTCCTACTTTGTCATGTATGATTGGAAACCTACTGTTTAGGATAATGGTCGTTTTTATGGCCTGAACCTAAGCCAGGGTCCATTTTACAGGACCATATAACAGCGACACTTATGTCATTTTGAGCCGGCGACCATCACGACAGAGCCACCAAATCACCACAGGACATCGCCGGACACGATTAGTGGTCATTTTCACTTGTTCCGGGCTCTAGATAATCCGTACGTGAAATGCCGTACTTGTGAGTACATTATAACCTCACTGTTCGTAAAGTCTGTATGATTATGCGATAATGTGCCACAGTATTTATTGCGGTTCCTGACAGTAGTTATTCATATGCATACTACAGTATTTCCAATGAGCAATACTGAGAGAAATGTGTACTATGTCAATGGCTAAGCTCAACAAACTGATATATTCTACTACATGTCCTGATGCTTGTAGTTCACATAGTAATTTTCGGTATAAAAGTGTAAAAGAAAAGAAAAACAGAGCTGAAAAGCAAAAACGAAGTTTGAATGTCTCATGAAAGTATGCTCAGAGATTTACATTTGGTGAGCAGTGCCCATACAACTATATGTTCACGACATATTAGCATCGATGTAACGGTAAAGTTGTTATAGTTCACATATCTCATGCCTATCGAAGACGCAACGTTCCTTCCCAGTCGTTTGAAGAACTGAAATGCCGCAGCTGCAGTTTCCGGCGCGCCGGTAGGCTATCTCATCCGTCATCGCTCGAGCCGGATATTCCACTGTAGCCGCCCTGCCGTCAAAAAGATAGCAGGCATTTACTCAACCTTCCGGCCTAAACCTGGCCCAATTGCTACCTGTCAAGATAGTACCGTGTAATATAGGACGCGAGCGCCAAGGTACGAGCTAGCACTGCTTCTACCGTCCGAATTTACTACCATTTGGTGCTCTTTCACTTCATAATTCACCATTTGTGTGTCGATAGATTTACACAGTTTTTGCGCCTAAATGGGCCTTATATACGGTAGCACACCTCTATACTGATACTATACGAGGCGACAATAGAGAACAAGTTGTAAAGTCACACGTGATGCAGTTTGTGATATTTTACAAAACAAATCTGACAATCAAATGATCTTAATATGTACATGTCAGAATTGTGCAAACAGATTAACAAAAACGTATTTCCCAAACATGATGCAGTGAAAATCATTTGATAAAAGGACATTGATATTTATGCACTCTGCAGTACAAAACGGCAGCACTCAAAGTGCGTGATTGTTGATGTTGGATTCTTGTAACAAAAGTATGAAACAATATCTATACTACATGAATTTGTTTAGCTAAAGTAGGCTTGTTGGGTATCTGATATTCAACGTCAGTTTCGAGTAGATATGCTTATGCTGCATTAGAAGACAAAATCATGATAACCAAGGATATGTACCATCAAAACGTTGAATCAAAATCGAATTAATTGTGAAATGAAGCCAGAAAATACGCGCTATTGGGTCTTGCCGTTCGAAAATTGATCAAAATCAAGATGTTAGTAAATTCGTGGGTCCTCTTTGCACCAATATATTTTAGGGTGTTAAAACCACCTGTCCCCTGTGCATCTAACAAGTTACAAGTAATTTTGGTTTGTTCTGTTTTCCTTTTCTGTCAGAGACCTGTTGAAACAATCGAAAGATAAACTGTACTGAGGATTACTAAATGGCATCTATCTACTAGCACACTGCACCAAAGACAACACAGGAGTTGTCCTGACTCTCGAGCGCTCGTTCCTTCCTAGCAGCCGTGTCACATTTGTCGAACGTTAGGTTTACGGCATCAAATCGAGTGCATTTTACGACAATCGTGGATGCGTCGTACAATATTCTGTCGTTTTTTTAACGCGACATTTTTTGGATAGATACTTGTCCTTGGTCCGTTCTGTGACCGGCCTCAATGAAGAAAAAAACATCATAGATCATCATACCGCGACAACAACAACAACAAAACCTGGTGAATCAGCCCGCACCATGACGACCTTACAAAATACGATACAATTTTCTTTTATAATCGACGATGTGTCATACAAAATTCTGTCTTCATTTTGCTCTCAGATACTTGTAATTGTCCCTGGCCCGTTCTGTGACGGGCCTCACTGAAATAAACATCATACCACAACAACAACAAATCCTTGCGAATCTACCCGCACCATGACGACCTTAAGGTGCGCGTAGCTCGACCTGCAGGTTTTAGTACAGACATGAAGGATGGAGAATCTCTTATCTCGCTCCCAAGTCTGCGCGAAGCTTTTAACGTATTTCCTGCAGGTCTGTCCACGAAAGTGCGGGGAATTTACCGGTGATTTTGCCGCCGCTTCTGTAGTAGGGGAGGCTATCGGCCGGGATCTGAGTCTCCCAGCAAAAATGTCTGCTTTTTGCCGTGATGATCTGATGGTTACTATGGTAACGTGCTGCAGGGATCCCCGGTATCCCACACCGCCACGGGGACAGGTGTTTGTGAGAGCGCGAGGCCGGGTGGGGGTCAAGAACAAGAGCACGTTGCTTGGCGTTTAGAGTTACATCCTAGGGAGTGGCGCTATATCATGTACTGTATGTAGAATAACTGTGAAATCTGGGCAGTAATTGCTACCACTTTACAGCCACATTGTTGTAGTGATGGTGGTTCTCTCTGTCAGGATTTAAGGGCGACACGCCCGCCTGCGAAACTCTTCAACTTTTCCCTCTCCGCAGAGCTGTCCCTAGGCGTGACGTCTCGCCCGGCCATTTGTTCATTTTTCTGCCATGTGACCCTCCACGCCCCCATGCCGCCAAGAGGGGCGCGCCAAAACTGCAACAAAAAGTGTTGCCAGCAAATGACAAAGGGTTTAAAAGGTTGCAATTACCGATCAGTCAAATGCCCAGTCAGTCCCGACCAATCAGAAGCCGAAACGCTGCCATTACGCGCTCATTTGCTAAGTTATCGAGAATAATTCTTTTGTCAACAAAGCTTTGCATGTGATTGCTTTGAAATTGGTCCGCTTTCAGTCCCAATTCCCTCTAACTTATAATATGTGCCCAGCGCAGGACACTCATCACTGATCGACTCCAGTGCGGTGACATCTAGCTCGCGACAGTGTTCAGTACACCTTCCGCGCAGCCGGCAGAGTCTCAAACGTCCATCGCCCAACCTTAAACCACTTGTAAAGGTCCACCTCCTATCGTTTAGATCGGCAGGTAGCCTGTGGTATCACCAGATCTAACCGGCCCGAGAGCGCCGCAACTCCCGTTCCGATAGCACGAGACCGGCGGCGGCGGACAGGGACGATTTGGCACGCCGACAATAGGCACAGGTCGACCGGAAGCGACTCTCTTAAGGTGCGCTCGCTCGACTCAACTCGACTCGCCACGGACTCTCTTCTGCGTGTCATCCAAGAAACTTGAGAATATGGAGAGCTCAAGTTTTCCTAGCAAGTTTGGCATCGATTCAATCATGACGCAGCACCCCAGTTCGTCGTCAGACTCTGAGAACAGTAACGACAGCCGTGCGAACAGTCCCGAGCACCAGCCGGACACGTTAACCACCTCTACGGGTAGTCCTGTCGCCAACGGCACGGCAGAGTCGGGAGGTAACGGGGACCAGGACGAGAACGCCTCGGCGCCAGCGCCACCTGTCCCCGCCCAGCCTCCCGCTCCCACCCGAACCACTTCAACCACGTCCTTCTTCATTAAAGACATCCTCAGCGACAGCCACAACAATGTCCGGCGGGAGAAGAGGCCGTCTTCTACCGACGACGACAGATTGGACGGCTCGCTGCAGGACAAGTTCGACACAGACGACACCAGCGCGTCCATACATGATGCCAAAAGTGACATTGACGACAAATCAGAAGACATGAAAGACTCCAAAGGTAAGTTTTAATCTACCATTCTAAACCTCTGTCTCAGTCAACATGTTCTATTTGTTTGTATCCACATTCTAGTGTAACAATGTAAGGCCCTACCTTATGTCAACGAACTACATTTTTCGAGGCCTTAAGACGAATGTCGTGTCTTTCGCGCTGTTTGTTGCCAAAGAGCGAATCAATCTGCTGCTGTAGCGGTCAATGTTCTGTAAGATATTCCCCGCGGCTTCTCCGGCATTTCTGCCCTATTGTGCAAGCCTACAGCGTGCTTACAAGCGAGGAATTCTGTCTGTTTAACGCCCCTCTCCTGACCCGTCTCGCTTCCGAGTAAGAACCGACGCCTAGATCCTTCCAGCCCACTAGGGGAACGACCGAGCGTAAAATGTTCGGTGACAAAAGCCGGGGCTGTCCGTCGACAGAGACCATTTCCTCCCCGGACCGGCGTGTTTGTGTGGGATCTTGCCGCTTGGCTGAGCGGACAGATTACCGAGCTTGTGTCGTGCGGCGAGCCGAGCTGTCTCTACCTGCCGGTCTGTTGTGGTTAAACTGCCGGCATGACAGGTACATCTGTCCCGCCTGTCCTCCGCAAGGCACCGACGACCTAACGACAACAACACGACACACCCAACTGTAGACCGCGAATCTTACCTTCTTAACTTAAGACACATTCCGTCGCGAGTACATGAAATAATGCAATGATAAACCTTTGAGACTACAACCTCCATGTAGCTACGCCTAAAGCTTACCTCGCAATTAAGAGTATCATTTTACCCCTGTTCGTTTTAAATGCGGCTCCTGAAAAATGCACTGTGTCGGAATGAAATTCATTAAATCAAGCTAAAACAGATTCTCCATTGCCACAGACAAAGAATATTCCAATGATAAAAGATGAACAAGCCTTTAATTGCTTTATTTCATTATTTGTCCACTAAACCGTCCAGTTTCCCGTTAAGGCTCTTACAGTATTCAGTTTAGTTAGAAACTTTCTCAAATTGTAAAATGGAGAACAAAACAACGATACAGGCACGTAAATTACAATGTCATTATTACTCTCACTGGTTCAATGTATCGCAGATGGACTGCTATCTAGATTCATGTACTGTACAGTACTAAAAGAAACAAAACTTACACCAGACCTTGAGCGTCGATACCTCTTTCTACCGCTTATAGATAAACAAACTATATTCACCATAGAGAACATCATAGAAAACGAAGCAGATTAGATGTTAAAATAGCATGCTCAGCTGCGGGAAACGTGGAACCGTTTTTGAAACTACGAACAGTAATAGCTTTATCTGCTTCACTTGAAAACGTTTATCAAGTCTATGAACGACTCACAAGCTGAGCAACTTCTGTTTCCCTCACTGTAAATTAACCGCGTGCCTCGGTTTCTGCAATTCCAACAATTTTCTCCTCTTTCGTCATTGTTTAATAACCTTCTATTCCTTTGTTCCTTTTCGATATGGATATATGGCCACTTGTCATCGTCGTTCCAAAAACAAAATAGCAAGCATTTCTGCAACAAAGCTGTACTGTGGTTAAAGCATGTCGATTCTGGAATCAGACGAACAATTCGGAGAATCTCCTCACAACGTCCGTCAAAGAATGGAAAGGACAACTTTCAAATTTCAAATATTAATGACGGTATTTTTACTTAAGTAGGAACATCGTTGCAGCCTAAAATATATTGTCGTAACTAGATTGTGAATCTTGGTACAATAATCTAAAGTTGTACGTAAATTGTACGGCGCTGGTACTGAAGTAACTGATTTGCCACGAGGATGTAATATCGTTTCCCACAAACACTTCACTCGTGGTGTAGTGTGAGTGTCTCAAGTACTGTAGCAAACAGAACACGTGTAAACTAAACGTCGATAAACAGTTGAAGAACTAAACTTCACACAAGACTCATTGAAACCCATTTCACCTGTTTTCAAAGTAAACAACTGCCGGGAGCCGAGTGAGCAGTAGTTTATATAGTACAGTGACACACGGGTGGAACAAAGCACGGACCAGACATCGGCGAGAGCTGGGATTAAATTGCGGGTAGAAATCGGGCGACAAAAGCCTTAATTGTACCTGAGCAGAAGTGTGTAAATCTATCATAGGACGATAGCTCGGGGGGAATGACGGTGGGTATCTAGTTTCCCTGCCTTTGGATGCGATGAGCAGGCATACAGATATATAGCGATCGGCGCCCGCGGCTATCTTAAGGCGTAGTTTAGCCCGCAGATAGTAGAGATAGAACACGTTTTCATCGCGTGCCCTGAAACCGCTCCCCATACCATATAAATCTACTGTCGTACAGGGGAAGTCAAAACAAAACAAAACAAACAAAACACATATAAACAAAACATCTCCCTATGGTATAGAAAGCTGACTTGTTTCGCAAACACTTCAAAAGATAGAACGCCACAGGGCAGCTCGTATGATTTGTTGTAAATGTGTTCTTGATTCTGTAGCCCCGGACTGAAAGCTACCCTGCCCTATTCTTGTCCTATTTCTGTAGGAGACACCCCTGTAGCGTCCTGTCAGACCTAAAACTTGCCACCTTCTTGACTCGGCCGCGCATTCTTTGTTCCCACTTAACGTGACGTCCTCTCTGTGGCGTTAACCACGACATAACCAGCTTGTAAGTGAGCTCAATTGGCCGGGAATCGAACCCGGTATCGCGGTAATAGGCGCGGACAAAAGGGACCGGGTGACTCGGGAGCGAGTCGGGGTCGGGCCATGTCTCATTAGACCCAAGTGACTTCACGTGTATTGTTTGCCGGGGAATCGGCACATTTGTCTCCGCTGTTTGAAGTCTCGCTCTGGGGCTTTCCATGCTCCGGGCAGGCGGCATGCCTCCTCGTCTTCCTCCCGGCCACTTTCACTTATGTACGCCTCAACCCAGCCTGAAGACTGCGAGCACTTTCTCCCTGATTTCTGGTTATGTGGACTGGAATCAAATACATCATTTCAATTCTCATCGATTGTAATTTTGCATGCGTATGTCTGCAACATCATATCATAGAAGAGCGTCTTCAACATCATATCTTTGTTGCGTAAATGAGAAAACTACATGTGAAATATGTCAACTTATGAAGCACAAAACTATCTAGGGAAATTCACACAAGAACGAACGTTCAACACCCCATTTTTTTTTCAAGGTGTAAGGTATTGAAGAAACGAAATCAGACTTTATCACAGTAACTTAAAGATTACTTACAGAAAATATTAAGAATTGTTTTGTAAAAATGAAGGAGGGATGATAGACTAAATTTAGACGGCGCAATGCACAACTCCCCCTACAACATCTCACCCTCCACCCTCCTCCCCCCACCCCCCTCCCGCCCCAGCCCTTAGTAGTGTGGCTTCCCCTGGATTCAAAAATACGCAAACTAACTTCAAATCAAAGAGGAAAAAAAGCAAATCCATCTAATATGTATATGTTTTCTTGAAGCATAAGCCCTCAGCCATCCCCCGTCTCTGTATATATGATACATGTCTCCCAAGTTATACCGCCTAAGCCTCCACATACTTACATCTCCTACCGATAACCGTCAAATTCAATAAAAGAAGACTTTCGGGGTCAACCATAGAGAGCAGAATAATCTCCCTCCGATAAGTTTATCCTCAACGGCGAGGAATTTCCTTTTTAGCGAAGATTGAATCAGGAACTCTTCAAGGTCAACCCTGGAAAAGGTCGTCTGAATGCCGAATGTAGCCGCCACGTCAATTCATAACTGACATTTTAAATCTATTTGCCTTTTAATATCATAGATTGCTTCCATTGTCGGTGCATTGGGTCGTCAATTTTGGCCCTGAGCGAGTTTTTTGCTGATGGGAAGAGTTTTCAAATAAAGGGCAATCGATGTCGCTGCTGTGTTTCCCCTCTGGTGTGTCGATCTTGTGAGAAGTGGGGTAATTCTTCTCCTGTGGTTGACAATGTATACTAGTATATGGTCAGCACATATTGGATAGTTTAATAAGGGAAAGGGGAGGGAATTTGCATGTTAACAACAGATTGGTGAATGTCTATACATAACCAAGGACGTTACATCAACCGAGATAGTACTCTGATAGCACACACAAATGCGTGGATTGATTGTTTTTTACACGTCGAGTATGAAAATAATGCACTGTTATCAAAACAAAAAGCACGGAGTTTGTACATATAGATGTTGGATTGAAAGAAAGGTAGTTAAGTGAAGTATACTTAGAAATTTTGTAACGTCTACAGTAGGCAAAGTCGGGTATTCTCCACAGCGAAATTGACCGAATTTTTACTATTCTGTTCGATATAAGAGATCAAAGACGTTCTCTTTGAAATGTTTTTTTAGATATCCTATTTTTACAACTCGAAATCTTGAGCTTGCCATGACTAAATCAAACAGCTATTGCCTTGGATATGAAGTTTTGCCAAAATGTAATTGTTTGCACTAGCATTGGTAAAATTACCGACACCAAAAATGTATATACCTTGTCTTGCATTATTTCATAACGTTTGGTGGACAGATGTCACAAAGGACAAAGTGATTTTTGTAGCATTTTCAGCGAAGCTGAGACACATAACAAGATTTTCGGTCAAAAAACGGCTGAAATACATCAACAACGACTGTCCCTAAAATGCTCAGAAGTAAGCTCAGAAGATGCTGTCCTGAATTTACCAGGTCAAAATCGGGATGCCAAGAAGCTAAATCTTACATCTTTCCCTCCTCTCCAGGAAAGGACGACTCAGAAATCTCCTCCAGTCGAGACAGTCCACATCACCTGAAGCCCAAGAAGCCTCGGAAGGCGCGCACAGCCTTCACGGACCACCAGCTCGCCCAGCTGGAGCGGAGCTTCGAGAGACAGAAGTACCTGTCCGTACAGGACCGGATGGAGCTGGCCGCCTCACTCAACCTCACCGACACACAGGTCAAGACGTGGTACCAGAACAGAAGGTGGGGATCACTCACGTTTTAAATTGATCTAAAAAAAACTTTTTTCTTTTATAAACTCGCAGTGTAGTTCCCAAGGCTACGAACTAGAGAACAGAGGCCGCTGGAACCAATGAGCGACTGAAAATTACCAGGTATACATCCCTGCTGTAGCTGCCGTGTTTCTTGTAGTCTCCTCAGAAAATATCTCATTCTTAACATTATCATTTAGTACATGTAGCTTTTCGGTAGATCAAACTAAGGGATTACAAGAAACCCGGCAGCTACAATAAGGATGGATGACACGTTACAAAGATGGAGATCATTGGGCACTCATTGAAAGATCGTTGAGGGGCCTGTGATACATTTTTGAACACTCAACGGTAATATACGGATACCATTGTCTCCGTTTGCGGTTACCAATTCGGCGATTATGTTTCAGACGAAGCCCTTGTCTCCTACTCCAGGTAAAAGGTGCTCAATTTGTTCCCAATGACGCCGAAAATACCTGCCTTTGTTCCATCTCCGACCAAGTGTGCGCGTCGCTCTGAATAATTGATCGGTTGGTGATATTGGAAATATAGATAATTGTTGGACCCTTTATCTTGAAAGTTGCCAATTACATTAAATGTGTAGGCAATAACGGCGTACGGACATGCCCGACAATCGCAGAAAAGTCTCTCTAGCCTTCCGTGCAGAGAGCTCCATCGCTGCCCTTTCCGTCTTTTGTGTAAAGGACCTGCAATTTCAAACTAATTTCATTATCGCAACATTGTCCTTTTGGCGTCTATTGTGTGCGAAGATTAATAGAGATAAACGCATTAAATATAGAAAATATCAGGAGATGAAATATCAGGAAATTGACGGTTGGTTTATGACTATAATTAGGTAATGCATAATTCATCCTGTCTGCTTTTATACAGACTGTTTGTGTGGAAACAAAGCACGACAGCGCGATGTAATATTCACAAACAACGCAGCGAAATTTTAAGAATTTATACGATAGGGACCTATCATGGGATTGGTTAACAAATTACATGCACACACCTGTCTTTTGAAGCTATAACGGTTTTTGCTCGTAAAATGTTCATCACATGAATGAATAAAATGTCAAACCTGGTTTTAAAGCATCTAAAACACATAGAAAGAAAAGTGCTCATATGTTTTTATTGACACGGTTCACAATAAACGCATACATTTAATATTCGGAGATTAATCTCGGTATTTCATGTGCTCACGCAACGACATATTTTGTTTGCGACCAAAACGTTCAAACACGAACTATTAAACGGTGAGAAATGTGACTAAGTTGGGATGGAACGCACGCATGTTCATCCGGCTACAGAATACCGTCTCGATTGTGTTATAGTTATTCTTGTGCAAGGGAAGGGCATAGTAGAGAGGGTTTTGTGGTTAGTAGGGTGTTCAACACTCACCGCAATGATACCACAGCGGACCTAGTCTGTCACAGCAGATTACAGACTAGTTTGATCAGTTCAGTACAGTTCAGGAGAGAGGAATCTGTGTGCCCTGCTAGAAGTTGGAAAATTTTCAACGTTATGCTGTACATATATATTCATCTTTTTTTTTTATTTGTATGAAACTAAAATCGTTTGGGGGACGTTGGGGCAAAATGCGCATAGAATCATCCATGCATAAGGGGTAGTTGCTTGTGCCACGCACATTGTATTTTGTCAGAGGAGGTAAGCACAGAGTCGTAGCCGTTGTGTCACCGTGTGCTTTCTTGCGTGCACATTCTGAGGGGCATTTTTTTTTAAATGTCGTTTTCTAATAGCCTTTTCATGATTTGGCTGGTCAGAAAAAACAAGAAACTAACGCCATGATATATAAATTTTAGATTAGTTAGAAGAGATCTGAACATGTTACCAGGGTATTACCAGGGTACGATGTCCTCAGTAAATTCTGATGTGACAACAAAATAGCCAGCTGTCTTATTACCTATTCTGGTGTTGTTTTGGTACAAACAAACGCCAGTGTACTGTATGTACTGTGTGTCAAAGAGCATTAGAAGGCTTCATGTAATGTTGTAATGTTTAAGGTATCTTGTTTTTATTCTATTCTATCCCTTAACATATCTTTTATATATATGGTCAATCAGTGTACACAAAGATATGTACGTCACAACACATGATGTATTAACATCGCTCTCCATTTTGCTCAGGACGAAGTGGAAGCGACAGAACGCGCTGGGTTTAGAGCTGTTGGCGGCGGAAGGTAACTTCACGGCCGTACAGAGGATGTTCCCTCCCCCGTTCTACTACCACCCGAGCCAGGGCATCGTGTCGAACATGGACGCCATGTACCTGCACCGGTCCCCTTCAGTCGCCTCGCTGCAGAGACCGGTCCTGCCGCGGTTCTTCCTGCACGGACTACAGCAGCACGTCTCGCACCTCCCGCCGAACTGCCACGTCTGAAGCTTCGGGGGAAGACGCGTCCCCCTCCGAAGACTTTTCCCCCATTCCTCCGATAACCGAACACTGCTGAGCGAACTCTGTAAGCCGACAACCTTGCCAATCAGTCAAGATTAAAGCTACGGAGAAGGGCGTCCTTACCCTCAAGAACTTTTGAGAGTCTGTCCAAGGTACTGAATGAAAAATCCACGAAGAATGTATCAAGTTTTGTACCAGATGCAAACGGTATGTCTACTTCAACACCTATTGAACCACCGAAGAAAAAAAAAAGAATTGTACAGAGACGTTGCAAATGTAAATATTACGCAAAAGAGGGCTTCTTTGTCGACAGATATATCTACCTTTCCCGTGCATGAATGTTTACATGAAACGTTTGCAGCGTTTCTAAGACATTGTTATCTATCCAGCACGTTCAACAAAAAGTCATCCACTCGAACTGCTGGTGATTATGCAATGAGAAACAAACTTTCTTGTGTGTATCTTCACTTGAGTAGTACGTTACAACGTTGGTTGCACGTGGGATCTTGTCAGCACAATGTCGATCATGGCAGATTTCAAAGCACAAGTGACAACATTTTTCACAGTTTTTCTTTGATTATGACACAAGTTTCACTGGTAACCGCAATGTATGAACGGAGCTGAGTAATCTTATTGCATTCATGTAATTTCCTGATATCATATTGATAAAAATTATACAGAGGAGTATTATCTTTCCACGATGCGCTTTAAAAAGATATGTTCTGTATATCTAGGTTGTGTCGAGAAGATACCAGCGTATAAATATGATGATGATATGTATATAATCGGCATGTTTCTGTTGCACAAATACTTTGTTATTACAAGAGACACTTCGAGGTCACATTAATTTATTTTTTATTACGATGTTTTTCCAGAAGACGTGTAAATATAAGGTATGAAATTGGACATCGGCTTCCTCGTTCCTTTGGATTCTTCTTGTGTACAGTATTTTGTTACATGTGTACTGTAGTTTATAGATATCAATAGAGCATTGAAAACACAAGCTTATTTAAGGGCGTCAAAGTACATATATATGTATATATTGCTTGCAGATAAGCAAATGCGACCTCGCTGCGAACTAAATTGTATTTATGTAAGCCCTAGCTTCATAACTTAAAAATTATACAAAGTTTTAAATCATTAATTACTAGTATGACGGAAAAGACAAGAAAAACACAAAGCAAATAAGATTCTTTTGTTAGTCGGGCACTTCGTGAATTTCTAGCTCACAGTAAGACAGCTGTCCTACTGTTTTGCCATCCCAAAAGCCTGTAGTCCTGGGCTAAAAAATGTTCTCTTCTAACAAAAACGTGGTCTTGCAAGATAATGACGTCATTTATTTAGTCTCTACCAGGCTTCCTTAGTGGCTAAAAGGTAGCAAAATTTGTCCAAATAGATTGAATAATTTGCAAGAGAAGTAAAAAAGAGGCAGGTTAGACTTTCTAGCTGACTCTGACGATGATTTCTCCTATTTAGTCATTTTCCCTAATCTTTAACCTTCATAGTAGTCTGGGAGAGGCTCGGAACTAGCACGTTCGTGAAAAAATCTCAGTGCGTTTCGCAGTTGACATAGTAAGTAACCACTACAAAGTTTAGGCTACAATTTGTCGCAAATCTACAATCTAACGTTAATCGTTTGATGCCTCAAAATTGTCGCCATTCATTCTTACTATTACAGTCTTCTGAGCGATTATTCAAATACAAAGAGGAGAAGAAGACTATATTGAATTGTCTCACCAACTACTAGGTTCTGTGGTAAACGATACAAATTCTAATACTCCTCAAACTATAGTTGTATACAACGATCGTGCAGATTCACCCTAATGACAGTAATTTTCTTTCACAATGAGAACTTTTAGTAAGTCTTCACAATTGTAATGGAACGGTAGAAACGGTTCTGTACAGTTATCTCAGCCCTTCCGGCTCACCGTAGCCAAATTCTGACAGAGATTATAGCCTTTAAAAGTGTGATATAAATCGTCTGAAATGTCAGTAATAGATGTCATTCATCCCTGCGGTAATACTTGTATTTACCGATGGTCTGTCGGAAGGAACACGGCGGACAGAAGGGTCGGTGTAAGTACGGGGTCTGCGGGGTTCCCGGTGTGTAGTTTCCGCGCCACAACCGATCATTACAACATTTTCGTGCGCTGACGGCACTGCCCATCTGCGGCCAGCGATGACAGGGGGTGTGTGGTTAGGTCTGGAAGGGTATAATTATCTCGTAGTCATGACAGGCGGGGCCTTTAGATTACGTTACAATAGCGCCTCAATAGACCCAACCAATCACCTGTTTAACTTCTGTTGGGAAACGTTACTGTTCGTTCTGGACTGGACTGGAGAAAAAAACGTAGCACTTGAAGACAGACGCCGGAACATCGTTTATATTAACCGCTGGTCTGATAGGTTGATAAGAAGTACACAAACACAATGATATGTGGCTTTGATGTTGGTAACAAAAATAGAACTTGAGTCAGTGTGGCGTAAGAGAACGTATTGCTAATGACATTTTAACGATCTATCCCACAAGAGTGCAGCGCCTGACTGACTGTTCTTGCGGCCGCACTCCAAGGCCGGGGTGCAGCTGTCATTCCCCTGATAGACAGAGACAAAATAATCTGTAATCATAGCCTTGTACGAGAGACAAATGGAGAACTCCTGACACGGCTTCCTTGGGAGGTGGTCTACTCCCGTGAGGCCGGTAGAAGCGTGCCGGGTCGTTCGCCTTGCCTGGTCGGGCGGAAAGGCTATGGTGCGCCGAGGACGGGTGCGGCGGCGTCCCGGGGTGGTGTCGAGCACAAATTGACCTTAATTGATTTAAGTGGCTTGCAAACAAACAAGCGGGGGTAATCCGTTCCGCCACCGTGTACCCAGCGGGCTCCCGGGGTGGCTGAAGCGGGGCCGATATGGTACAAGCGGGACGCCGTTTTTGTCCGAGACAACCTGCCGCAACTTGAGGTGGCAAGACGCACGGCTGTCACGACGTGATCTTTTGTGGCCACGCACTGACTGGGGTTGACAAAAACCTGCCGCGATGGCCCTGCTAAATACGATTTCCACCCGGTCCGCTTCACACGCCATCTGTGCCGACCAGACCTGCTTTCATTCACCCTCAGAAAAACCTACAAATCCTCCAAAACCCGCCAACAAATTTCCTAAATAACTCCCAACAAAACGGCGGAAACGACTTGAGTCAACAAGCGGCTTTGTGACCAAGTGCAAAGGACCGGTTTACAACTGTTAATGTACTTTTAGTTAACTCACATAATCACTAAATTAAAGCCTTGGTGCCGACTTTAACACAGACAAGTTTACACGTCACAAGAGCCGAGCATTACCTCGCCAGGAAGTCCTCTAATTGTGTCTGGTGCTCCAACAAGAACGCAACAAAAACGGAACCACAGCCGCTCAACTGGAAGATGACTTCGATCTTTTTGAAGCACCAGATGAACAACATCACTTGAGAAAATCTTTGCTGTAACTCTGTGCCCTAACGGGTCGAGTAGCTGAGGTATAAAACTATGAACTATTCTTATGATAAAGACATACATTATTAACATTCATACTATTACGCTTTTTTGAATCAAGGTTTGGACTCCTTCTCCTTTAAATATAGGTAAGTACTGTATGATATGTTTTTGGAGAGATGTACAACTATACACTTCAATCGATTGGTCTATATCATATCCTTATGGAGATGTCATCAATATGACAATTAATACTCGAATCTTATAAGATATTAAAGTGGAATTTGTTTATCAACACGACACACAAGGGGACACAATGGTACGGAAAAGGCGTTTATGTTTGCGTGTCCTGTATGCGTTTGGGAGTATGAAAATGCACACAGCAAAGTAAACTATTCTTGCATTTCTAGTTTTCCTTGTATTAACTTCAGGCAAAAATCAGACTCTATAAGCCTGAGTATTTCTTTATTCTTCCCTTCGATTCACCACGTCAGAAAGCCTGATAATATCGCTAAAGGATGCGTTCATGACTAATATTCGAACATACATGTATTTGCTGTAAGCTCCCTGGACTAGCTTCACACGAACACAGACCGCTTCAACGAAAACGCCAATTTTGCCAAGTGCGAGGGAGCAAATTAGATCACGTCGACTTGACTACGTTTACACATAGGAAGTACAGGGAGGTAAGCAATGGAAACGGTTTTCCATTCAATTGGGAGAATGTGAAAATTGGTTGTGTGTACTGCCGGGGCGCTTTCCGGCTAAAGAGGCAGTCATCATCCGGGGATACCCTTCCGCCTGGTTATGTTGGAACATACTGGAGGTTCTTATTGGTGGGCATAACGGAACGATGGAAATAGTCTCGGTATTCAGGCTCTATCGGATGAAAACGGGCACTAATTATCGGTATTTCTTTCGTCAAGTCACGTTTCGTTGTTTTTGCTGTCACATGATTTTACCCCACCGTGTTTTCTATGGCGGAGATGTATTCTAAGGGCGAGACATGTGTATATGTACATAAAGGAGATTTGCTATACATCCACGTGTGCGTTCATATATCGGAGTCATGCAGGTGTGTGGTGCCATATCAATTGGCCACTTCAGCTAGGTGTCACAGCTCAAGAGGAATGCATTGTAACGTCCGTAGTAAACGGTATTCTTATTCATAGTTAGCAATGAACCTTCAATTGAAATTTAAGGACGATATTGTGTGACACAATCGTGAAGGAAACAGTGTATGACCTCTCCTTTCTTACCTTCTTCCTTCACATAAGGTTTGCGTTAATTCGATGTAGATTAGGTGGTTTCAATGCATTTCATCATTCACGCAAGAGGTCACAGACACGCACAGAAACAATCTGGACCAAGGCCTGCATGTACTCTCCAAGCAGAGGTTAGGCTGCGGCTGTTTCTGACGTTTTTTATACGTTTTTATCGGGCTTTCTATTTTGTACCGTTTTGTTGATGTCTCGCGGCCGCGAAAACGTAAAAAAACAGCCGGAGCCTAACCTCTACTCGGAGAGTAGCCTATATGTACATCAGAGGCTGGGCTACTTCTGCCACACTCCAAGACTCTCCAGCCCGTCTCAGAGCCTGTTCTCGAGGCTAGTTCGATCCGCCGTGACGAATCGGAGAGAAAGGAGCAGAGGGCAGAAAGCTGAGGTCCGTCAGGCGGGGCGCGGCGCTGTAAGGCCGCCACTGCGCCCGATTTTCCGCGCGGCCTGACCGCATGTCAACGGTCTCCCGGTACAGACAGCAGCGGTAACGGTCGGGGAAATCCGAATGAATGAATTTTCATTGCTGAACAATCGCACACGGTACAATGTATGGCAACCAATAACAACTACTGGCTATATAGACAATGGTACTACGAGACTTAGTCATACAGAACAACAAAATATTATCCATAACAGAAAAGTCATGAATGAATGAAAAATCTTTATTGTACATTTATGCTCAAACAAGCTAAGTACAGGTCGTAGCGATAAAGCACACTTTGATATAAGAAAAGTGGTAAATTTTTGTATCTTACTACATCTACAGAGACTACTACATGCTAGTATATGTACAGTTTCAACCGTTTTTCTCGCTTCTTAAGCCAGTTGTAAACATAAGGGCACATGTAATATATAATACATTATTTATCTCGTAGCATAAGGAATATGAATTTTCCCGTCTAAATAGTGAGAATTAGGGACCATATCTTGTATGCAATCGAAGAGAATGTATTTATAAGGATGTAGCGGATATTTTTGTTCCTATTTCCCTGTCTGGCTATTTTACCATGCTAGTCACATGGAGTTGGTTTACGCCTCGCCGAAGAACAATTCGTACATTTAAGAGGTTGCACAATTCAACACTGATATACGTTTACTTCACCCTATCGTTAAGACCGTTGGAATATACACGGACAAACGTAGACACAGACACAAAAGAGCAGATTTTTATTTCAGGCAAAAGGAGAGATAGCTGTTCATTTTCTACTCGTGCCATGTTTCCAGTGGTACTCTGATCCTTACACTGGCGAACGCGCCAAAAATACAGCAGCCAAATTCTAGACCTACCCTTCCTCTATAATTACTTCTGGCTGAGCAAATGTTGTTCCGGATTTCGTTCGCACAGCAAATATTGGAAACAACCCAGAAGATTTCAGAACCCGTTTGAACCTCTGGTTATCAGTCGATGCCTCGGCAATTTTTGTCCACCAGTTTTTCGGCGCCTTTCGTGTTTTAACGCAGTTGATCGATGGAAACAGCATCAGATTATTCCCTAGAATCATTTTGCCTGTGGGGTCAAGATTAACAGTCCATTAATAACATCAGACAATTGTATTCCCTCATTTCGACATTTCTACAGAAAATCGAAGTTACAAAAAAAGAAGCAATCCTATTACAATTACACTTCACTAATTCATCGTCATTCTAAAGTTATAGTAATTGGAAACAAACTACCTCGATGCCTTTAAATTCAAACAGTTTTGTTAGAATATTTGGTTACTACAATAGAAACAATTGAATAATCGCAGCAAAGGATTTAACCGGTTATTCCTTTTGCGTAATGAATAGCCAGGGAAGCGTTTACAAATGGCCACGTTTTGTCAGGACCGCTGCCCTACTAAATCTTTTCTTCAGCATCCTTACAGGACGGGTGGAAACGTAATAGAACTAAGTAGAAGTAATAAGAGCGATACAAAAGCGCCGCTGGTTGCTCACTTACATATAATCTAACATTAAATATGATTAAAGCAGCGGGTATCGGGAGGTCACGTCCTGGCCCGGACAGGGGTCAGTGCGCGCTCATGGCGAATTTTCACCAAGTACAAATTGAATACGCGCCATGCTTGACCGCGCGTCCCACCATCACCCGCACGGCTATTCACACATAATGTAGCAGAGACAGGTGAACATTAAGTCGCTAAATTGGCGCTCTTGCGACTGGCTGGGGGTCCCCTTTATTCAATGAAGGCCTCAATTTCCCGGCGTACCGTTGGAAGAGTTGAGAGAACCATCGGGAGTGGGTAGGGAGAAGAAACAACACGTTTTGTTCTCACACCAAGCCTCGCCACCTCGGTCTGTGCGCCGGAAAATCGGGATTCTCTCCTCAGGATGGCTGAAGAATGGAGTGAGTGATGTAAGGTCTGGTACAGACAAGACCCCGGGCTGCAATTACTGTAAAACAGACACGGAAATGATAGGAGAGGCCGAAATCCGCGGTACAAAATGTGCCATTTTCTCACGATCAAGAATAAAGATGATGCAAGTGTGATCAGCGGCAAGCAACCTTATTTCTCGACCTTGGTTTGAAATAACGATTATTCGTGTTAAAGACTTTAAGATTGATAAGTATGGTAATGATTTTATTCTGAAGCACACAGGTACAGAAAAATACAAGGAAATACATAAGACAGAACATGTATACAATAAATAAGAAAATATGTAGTTCAAACGGTGAGGTTTCTCAATACCGCGAATCACCGGAAATCCTTGGGAAATGTACATGTCGCGAATACATGTTGTACATCTAAACATGTGAAGTTCTCTAGGCTGGACTGAATGCGATTATACTAGTGCTCTAATCCGTTGGCTTTAAGGGGCAATTCCAGAAATCAAGGATGTAATTTTGAAATAGATGTTGACGATTAAGGGTTTGGTTTGAAAACACACTGATATTCAAAATGGTATAAAACAAAATGACGCTATTTTATTCATTCTTAACGACCCATGTCTGTATTTTCAAGTAATACCCACTCTGCACCTACAGTAGATGATGCTTTACCAACACAGCTACAGTTAACGGAAACACGTAACGGCATATCATTACAATGTATTCATTCAAATATCTTACGAAAAAAAGGCACGGTTCCTAAGAAACACAGCGTCCAATAGCCTGGTACTCCGATAAAAATAATGTGAATATTTTTCTGTGAATGCATGAATGGATACATCAGATACGACATGATTAAGTGCTGATATGAAATATTAAAATCAATTAAGGATAAAAATATTACTTTACAACTGTGAAAATAACGTTTCCTCTGCATTTTTCTGCAAGTTCCACCCCCCACCCCCCTTTCGGTGAGTTAATTCCTGGTGAATCCTAAGGACCCAGGTTTCCAATAAGATGTTGAGATGGAAGATGGTGTCGTTCTCTGGATGTGTCTTTTTTTCCGACTGAATGAGTATGCATTTATTAACGATCAGACAGCAAACACGTCACAGAACGTTAGGATATTCTCTACTAATGACTGTTTGACGATCATCCATCGACCAAACGGCAATACCGTCACCGACAAGAACATTGAAGGGCCCTATTGTGTGAAGAGCAGCTGGTGAATTGACAGTTGAACCTACGGCCCGTTACCACGAGACATCAATAAAACGGTACAAAATAGAAAGTCCGATAAAAACGCCAAAAACGTTTAAAAAAACAGCCGGAGCCTAACGTCTGCTTGGAGTGTAACTATTGTGCGTAGAGCAGCTGTCGAATTGACAGTTAAACCTACGGTCCGTTACCACAGACAGCGGTTAGTGTCTCAGATGGTAGTCGACGTCACGCTCGTGACACTACCTCTACCGTACAACACAACACACAGCACCGCGCGATCTGGTCACTTGTTAAGGGGACAAGGCATTGCCGCTATTCTTATCTAGGAGCATATATTGCGTCGTCAAGGTAAAGGTTGTGTGTTCCAGATCCAGTTAACAACGCTCAGAAGAATGTAATCGAATTACCAGACCAGACCCCATATTCTGGAAGGAATTGTACGGGACATTCGGCTCTCTAGACGCTGACACTCCCCGCGAAAAATAACGGTCGACATCGCCACGAAAGGGCAAGGTAAAACAAGACAAGACAATACATTACACTACGATGAATCAAAGGCAGCTGCAGCAAAAATCAACCTGCAGATCTGGGTGGTCGGTGTGCCCTATTAGCTATCTGACAACTCGATAAACTACTGTCTGTTGTCTCCCTCAACCATGTCGGCACAAGGGTCGGTAAGAGCCCGGACACGATTGGATTACGACAAGCAAATGCATTCTTGAAATAGTCATGAAAATGTCGTACAGAATCCACAGATCTCTTTTGTGACAGAAAAGATGTATGTTAGATTCTTGTAGGCGGTCGGCATAGCCTTGCTCATAACCGTACGATACAAAAATATATCGTGAGACGGATAGGACTGTGTCTTGTCAAGGAGGTCCTTGGTCTTGTTAAGCCGTTCCAACCTGCGCTACAACTGTTTGTACAACACCGCATGAAAGCACCAACACAACACAACACTCGAGTGGATGACGTCCTAATCCGTACATAATCCGGGGCGAGCCTTTACTACAGCTTCTACCGTGTACATAAACTAAACCAGGGGACCCTAGCGACGGCGTGACAGATTTTTCCTGGCTAGAGACCCGAGAGATTTGTAAACAAGTGCCGTACAAATTGGAACTGTATGGTCCCAGAGCGGAGCGCCCCGTTCTAGTGCATTAACTGCGGCACACACTGTACTGGTAAGGCACCAGGCGATGCCGTAGGTTCTACCCGAGCCCCCCTGCCGACCATTTCAATTTGAGTCGTCGGCCGTAGGCTGGTGTCACAGCGGGGAGGGACGGCACAGGCACTGGTGAGTTCATCATACCCCGGGTAATGGGCGTGATTGGCAGACAGGTCGGACGATTTTAAGGGGTACGCAGGTGTCAAGTGGACCCATTTTTCAGCGTCGTCGTGACGTAAAATATGATCGAGGTCGTCAGCGGAAACTTGGATGTTTTCTGTTCTTTTGAACTTCTGACGACCACTGCTGCGAACGACGTGGTCTTTAACCGGCGCACCGAACTGTCGCTAATGAACATTAATATGCGATATGTCAACTGTCGATGTGTCGGGAAAATAGGACAAGTTGTCGGAAATATTGGACAATGTGGAAGGTTCATTAGTCCTCCTCGTCGGATGTAGATGATTTGTATTTGACATGACATTAACAATTTTTTCACATCTACTTAAAAACTTGGCATACGTGTAGCTGGCATAAACAACATAGTTTACAACATGGCTTTGACAACAACTGTAGAGGCCAAGTTGGTCTTTTCAAAAGTCCATAAATCTTCGAAACTTTGTCTTTCCATGACAACCACATACAATATCGCATTTAGACGTACACATTTGAAGTACTTGTGAGTCTTAATGTTTCAGAGAGAAGATTTAGGCGTGTTCTTAAGTTCCACCTCCTATGGCTCGCGCTTGTGACTAATAATTATTACTCCTACACTCTCCATTTAGCCACAACGGTTATTTGCTAAGTATGTAGGAGACAAGGGCAGTGCTGTGCGGGAGTAATTGTTACTTCTCTCTCCACTTAACCGAGAGAAGAATGCGCTAATACGTTAGAGACAACGGAAAGTCGAGGTCGGGTGTATGGACGTCACCTTTGAAGTGACCACTGCTTTGATTCCTGCCCATAATTACCTGGCCCGGTGCTGATGCGAGGTGACAGCAGTGTGGGTGTAGCGGCGGGGCTGGCGCCACTGCGCGCGTTACTCCCAGTCTGCGCCTTTATGGTGGGGTGTCACCTGGCGGGTTTACTTACGGACGTTAAGTAATAGGTACACGAGCAGCTACAAGGCAGGAAAACTTCTTCTGTACATAATTCCTAACTTCAAGCACAAAGTGGCAGAACATAATCCAGTCGTGTACATGCGCATGTATTGTCAACATGCGTCCTAACATTTGGAAGCTAAGTTATAGGTAGGTAGAGGCCGCGCCTTGGAGTTGGAGCAGCTACCAGGCAAGAAAACTTATTCTTTATATTTTGTGGCTTCCGAAGAACAAAGCTGCAGAATGTAGTACAATAATTCATGTACATGTATTGTCACCTTGCGCCTTAACATATGGACGATAGGTAATACCAGGTACAAACCGCGCCAGGAAACATTTGACAAGATTTCTTCTTTTTGGTATATTTGAAACTTCAAAAACCAAAGCTAAAACAAAACAATAATGTCACCTGTAGCTTTAAGGCACAAACAGCGTCTTCTAGCGACCATGGGACATTGAAAACAAGATTTCTTCTTGACACTTAAAAAACAAAAACAAACCTGTTGAATATTACGTCACATGGGGTCTTAGTACCGACCTTGAAACGATCAGGAGACAGTAAGACAAGATTTCTAGTCCATTTTCTTTTGAAGTACATTTAAAAACGCAAAAATAAAGTAGCAGGAAGCAAAACAAAAGGAAGCCATTACACCGGCACGACATTTACTATTACTATTTGTAGCTAGCTAACAACGCAACTTTTAACGACTTGAGCAGATCAGTTTTCAATCGCGCGCCCTTTGTACTACGTCTTTGTCTAATTCAAAGAAAAGTGAGTAGTACATAGTCGGTCTTTTTCTTATGTGTAAAAGATCCGAAAGATAGGATTGTCAGGACCCTTCAATGGCTAATAAACCACTACAGTTTATTAACACACGTCCTGAAGTGGCCCCATGGTGCGGATATGCGTTTTAAATGATTGTTAATGTGGTAGAATTGACGGGTGGTCGTAATGAGGCGGAACGGAAACTCCCCTGACCTCCAGACCGACTCAACTCCTGCTCTGTCTTCGCAAAGTTAAACAACGTTAGAACTTAGGAGTATCGCAAGCTTTGTAATGTATTTCGTTTATATTTCCTTTCTTTCCATACTCCATATTTTCCAATCTTGTCACAGCTTTTCAGGTTCAAATATCTACTGGCACACCAGCACACACATACAACAGAACTGGCAAATCGGTGATGTGTAATATAAAGTATACAAGTGATTTCAATATTCAGCGGCTTTGTTTGAGTCAACGTTAATTTGCTCAATGAATAAGCAGTTAACCACTAAACTCACGAAATTACCCAAAGCACATATCAAACTCGTCCAAAAAATGGAAGATACAAGTCACACGTGGCCAAATAGACTCCACTCGACTCAATTAATCTCTATTTGTTTTTCTTTGTGGGCTTGCACTGATCATAAAAAAATTCTTTAGAGTTCATAAGTTTGTTGCAAACTGTGACAAACTATCTAGTTTCACGTAACCGTTTCTCTTTTACAACCGTCATCGGAGAACAAAGGAACCGATGAAAGCATTGGGCTTAACACACCTCATTTATTTCCATTTTCCATTGTGGCTATTGTGTGCGATGTGTATGGTACACCGAACCATATGCCAGCTTCTGTGTCCTACAACCACTTACCCCCGAGCTCCGCAGTGTCGGCGAACAAAGTGGAACAATCTATTGTCCCACAAAACAAACAAGAGAGTGACACACTTCTGTTCTACTCCAACCGTTCTTTTGGCTCCTCTTTTGTTGGTTTCCAGACAACACCGGGGTTACAGGAAACTTTAGAGAAGTGTTGACGAAAACATCGGAATATGAACAAGTGCAGATGGCAGGGCTGTTTAGAACATAATGAGCTGAGAACAGGTGACGACAGGGTAATACACTAATGCTAAGTGTCACTAAATACCACGGAAAAATCGACCTTTGTGGTGAAGATGCGCCATATCAAATTACCACGATTAAAGTGGGTCTAGCTTCCATAAGGGAAATTAATATTTTCCGTTCATTTTTAAGCAGATGTTACCGGAGAAAATTGCTGGGCACTAAGACGTCGGAAGGGAAAATTACATGTATGAACACCATTTTCCAAATACCCCTTTAATCTTTCCGTGAATTGTTTTTCAACAAAATTTCATGAGGGGCAAACGTGCAAAAAACAGTAATTAGTTGACGTGACAATGGAGTTGGGAAGATAAGAGACCTTTCATGTCATCTTTGTTTAATTCTTCACCCGTGGATGAAGACCATCTGTCGGTGTGTTGGGCATACCTTCTGTTTATGATGCTGACTCCACATGACAGGGACTTAATCATGCAGCCTGGACAAACTAGTTACAGAGACAGGTTCTGAACGGATAATGTCCAAGAATATCTTTAAAAATTATGCAATCTGCTTTCAGATATCATACAGTTTGTCATGTCACAATTACAAAACACATTTGTCCCAGTATCCCTGAGACTATCTGGAAATTGTTTCTGACAAAAAAAGGGTATATTTATTTTTTGTATAACTGAACCTGGCCACATTGTTCCAATGCAGTTCTGAATTATTTTCTTTAACTTTGTATTCTGCTTTCAAATTGGCCCCTTTTCTCCTGAGCTTTTTTTACATCATTCAGAATTCCATCTCCAACAAATTATCACAATCGTAATGAAACTGGAAAAGAGATGCTTAAAATGGTTGATGCCATGTTGGGCCAATTTCTCTTACCTCTTCCCTTATCTTAGTACCTATTGATAACACAAATACATGTACAATGGCTTTTAATGATGCTTCTTGAAAATTGTATCAAGCTTTTGTTTACATAGAATATAGTACAACAATTGGAGACTCTTAATGTTTATTTATCATTTCCTATGGCCCCAGCTCATAGATTTAGAAATATCTATAAGTAAAAGTTATCAGTAAAAACTGATGTAATGTATCAGATGTTTGGTTGTACAATTAAAAAATATATAAAACTGAACAAAATGAAAAAGGAGAGAAAATTAAGAGTTTTAGTTCCTTTCATATGAAGAAGTTGAACACAGGGGTTACATGAAACACTGGGCTTGTACTTATGTTGGTGACAATAGTGCTACTGTTATATAGGTTCTATGTATTACCATACTGTTCACTATTTTATTTTGAGTGAAGACCTACTTTATTTCTAAACTGCAAATCTATTCCACACATATTCACATATCATAATCTTACATTGACCTATAGTGTAATTTTCAAGCTTGACTTCTTTGACTTTTGATAATCTGACATTTAACAAGATCTGAAGATTTGAACATGAATTAGCTGTCAAAAAGTATGACATTATAGAACAGAATCGGGAGGGGTCGTGAAATGATCCCACAAAGCATTGCAACACCAAAAGATATTTGTACTCTTGTGTCGACGTCATCACTCAAGCAATGGCTTTGGCAATGACCAGTTCAGGTCTTAGATCTGCCATTGTTTCTGAATGGAACAGAGAAGAACAGGGAAGACAAGATCACAACAGAACACAACATAACAGAAAAGGATGACCTTTAGAAATACAAAAAACAAAGTTTCTTGGCTGGTGATCTCCATGGTGGATGGGTGTGCATGCTTAAAAACAGCACTGATGTCCTCAAGCAGTCGTCTCATGTGGACCTTTGACCGGCTTCTCACAATCCACTGGAAAACTCTGACATCATATCCAGCCTGGGCTTCTGTTGTTTTCTGTAGAACAAACAAACAAACAAATAAAGTACACAGTCAGTTATTGTGGACAATGAACATGTAATATCATTCTGTGCATTTAGCTATACGGACCCCTCCCAACCATTTTGTCTGTGGTGAGGCAGCGCCAGCTCACCCTTATTGTGCCACCTTCAATCCACCCTATAAAATTGCCGCCATAAAATGTCTTACACATTACACAAATGTCACACCCTGAAATCCACCCCACCCATTACAGGTTTATTACACAAAGTACGATAATCTCACTGGTCAGAACGCCTCACCGTTAACATAAATTACATCTAATCTTCTGCAAATGAAAGAGCTTCATTTATATTCATCATGAATACAAATTCCATAGCAAGATTTGCAAGGTTGAATGATGTTAGAACTGTCCAATAGCTTGGATCCAGTCTTAGAAGTTTCGTCAATGACTGAGTTATGTAGTTTTGGATCAGAGTTTTGGAACTGGGCATCAAAATCATGTAGAAATGAATAATTTGCAGCCTTTGGCATATAAAATGCTGTGGGCTGTATAATAAATATATCATTCATACAATTATTTGAATATTTGTCAGAAATCTCCCAAGTATTAGACTGGGTAATGCAGATTTGGAAATGATGAATTGGCTGGGCTTTGGGGATCATTTGGCTCACAAATTCACTGGAACAAGACTGCAGGTCTGAGGTAATGAAATGATATGCAGAACAATCTGACAAATCAAAGTTTTAGCATGCATCCACTGGAAGATTGGGTGGATAATTGATTAATTCCCTGGAGATTTGACTAAAAATAACTTCGGTAGTCTGATGTTAAAAAAAAGTTTACAAATTCTGAAGCCAAATAATCAACATTCTGATGAAAAGACTACAAATTGATTCCTTTGAATCCCAAATTGCGATTGGTCTTCCGAAAGGGGTATTAAAATTGATGAACATTGCTGTGAGACCATGTATCATTTTCATTCTATTCTATTCTATTCTATTCTATTCTATTCTATTCTATTCTATTCTATTCTATTCTATTCTATCCCACATAACTTCTGGACATGATCAGTATTCAGTAGACAGAGATCTACAAATATGACTCCTTCATGCTGAAAAGACCAATAAGAAGAACAACTAGACGTCTATTACCAGAGAGAAGAGGAACAAATGAGCAGTGGCAGCCTCCATTTTTCAGAAATCAAATCACAGAAACTGGTCCCATCCAGGCAGATAATTTTGCAAATTCTCTCATTTAGTGCTGAATGGGACACTTGCTCCCTGCACATTTTGAATGGGGAGGGGATGGAGCCTGAACAAATGGGATAAGTGCAGTACCGGTGGGTCTATTGTGTGAGAAAGTGTTTTATTGCTGCTCCAGTGTGGGGAACTGTGGGGTTAATGTGTTGTGAAGGCAGTCGTTGCCTGCACTATTTGGCAATAACACCGGTTTGCAGGTATACATGATGATGATGGCACAGGAATAAAAAATACAGTTTGTACTGTGAGAACGAAGGCCAAATGTGTGGCATGAATACTTAGTACCTTATCATGAACTCAAGAAATTCAGCTTAGCAAGGTCTTTATTCTTAGGGCAGGTGTCATACCGAGAGAAGAAGAAGGGATGGAGAGATGGATGCATGAAGGAACAAGGACAAAGTGATGCAGAGATCTACAAGCCCATTTCCGACAAATTGTGGATTTGATTAAAAAAAAGTACAGGACAAGGTTGCCGTAGCCATCTTTGAAGTCTTCAGCAAACTATGGCCATAGTATAATAACTCGGAGCTTTCTCTTCCTCTTGAGCCATAGATTCTGTCTGCCTCAATGAATGTCCTTATTACATCCCATCATGCTTAAGGGAAGGTGAGTCTGAGATACATGTATTTGTGAGAGAAATCTATTACTTTATTTCTTTTATCAATACTTCTTAGCAGGATCTACAATGTACATATTGGGCTTTCTTGTAATGTGATTTTTTTCTCTGATGGTATATTAGTTCTAGAGGCCATAAAAAACTGATACCTAAAACTGATCAATTGATATGATATAGAAAAAAAAGTATAACTATGCGCTCCAAAAAGCCATAGAGTCATAGAGCTAAAAGACTACGATGATATTAAGTGATGTAACATTTGTTTCTGAGGTATCCTTAGTCTGTGACAAAATGAAAATCTATAATTAATACAACACAAAACATTTCATGCAATAATTACCAAATGTACATGGTAATAGGCAATACACATTGGTACATACATAATGAAGTGAATTATTTCTAACATGAACCAAATCACTATGAAACAAAGCCAATTATATTGTCATGACTGCAATTGGGATAATCGGGAAATGAATTTTAATGTTTCACAATAAATCCCTTCAGCATTCCAACCATATGTCAATAATCTACCATGGAAATTTCTCATTACCCAGAAAATCTGATTAGTGGCTGAAATTACCATCATAAAGTGTGGGGAAAGGGGATTTTAACTACAGATGGGAGGAAAAAATGTACACTGTGTAATGTTAGTTACTCACACATCACACAATATTTTCGTCTATTTTCGTTCCCCATATTTTCATCTGCTAAATATGGTGCAGTATTGTCTAACATTTTGCTTGTTTTACACATTTAAATTCATTTTAGTTTTAAATCTAACAAATCTCCAAATGATAAAACGGGACAATGCAAAGCTGTAACTAGAAAAATAATCAGACCTTTGGAGTTGCCATCATTAGATTTTCTTTCCTAACATAAATCTAGATTACAATGATCAATAAATTCAGAATTGACACTTGTCAATTATGATCTTATCATCCATATGCAATCTGCACGTCAGAAAATTTATAACTCTCTCATCTCGGAAGATGTTATCGATCAAAGCTTGACGTTACAAAATGCACATCTAGGGATCCTCCGTGGCGAGATAAGGTTCTAAACTGACAGGTTATGATGCTAATGTGTTCCCCATAAGGAGAGTATAGGCAGAGTGATGTTACATCTCCGCCCGGGGGGACAGGATAACGATGACAAACAAGAGAGATTCTCGTGTCCTCAGGTCGTCATTTGCTCATATTTGATCCCCATCTAGAGTGGTTTTTTATTGCTGTCTGCCAGGCACCGCAGCTTAAAACACGCCGTAAAAGCCAAATCAACACATGCCGACAATTTGGGTCCACGTTAAGCAGGGGAGATCGAGGAAAGTCTTCTTAAACACTCAGTGAGAGTCATTATCCAAATCCGCCCTGACGTTTATATCACCAATTTTATTTGTTAAAGCTACTCTGTGGGGACACTAAAGAGCAATAAAGGAAATAATAGATGGCTGAAGAAGTCTAATTCAGAACGACATGTGGAAGTGGCTGCCTCGTTAGCAATGCTAACGACCAGGCAGGACCCAGTTGGGAAAAGCGTGAAATGTGCATGAGGGGCTATGGGGGCACGCACTGTACTCTAGGGTGGGTTTCACTTAACACGTTGATCATATATAATGCATTAACGGCACAGCGGGTGTTGATGTTATCTGGAGTGATCAGGTGGGGATGGGCTGGTGCTTCACAGAGCTGTCAACTGAGGAGGTAATTAAGGCAAAGTAATAAATATAGATTATAACTTGAGTGAGAAATGTACATCAAATGAAAGTAAGTGTACTCAAAACAGATTGAGTGAACTCCCAAGGTGTGAAGTAGGATATAAACTTTCCTTTTATACAAACACCACAAGATATACCACAAAACTTTTATGACGAAAAACTTATTGTTACAAAGTGCTATCATTACAGAACAAAATCATACCCGGTAGTTGTTTTTTGATAACCGAGTAAAATAATGTGCAGGATAGCAGGAAAGATTTCAGTGAGAAAAAAAGAACCACAATTTATGTCAAATTTTGCTATTGAACATAGCAAAAAGCTAGACTCTTTCATTATCATAATTGTTTTTAAAATCTTATTCTTTTAAGTTCCACGGCATGGTGAAAGTCAAGAGCTTGTAATGTGCTTGGCTTTGTGGCTATAACAGTGAAGGTAGCACAATGAAAATACTGTAGCCTGTTTGTGGGTGAGCTAAGTTCATGGTGAAGGATACTTCAAGACTTACAGTGTAGTATGTTCTTGTATACCACTGCTTCCTTGAGACATAACAGTGACTGGTGCCTTACAGTGATATCAATCTTTGGTCAAGTGCAAGTAATACTGAAGATAGAGTGGAGACAATATCCCTGTAGCTAACAATAACCTCCTGATCTTCCTTAAGGAGTTGTTCCTGTCTCAACATCAATTCTTCTTTTATCTCTAAGGTGTAGTCTCAAACTAAAATAGTTTTCTTGGTGATATCAAATTGTTTTATGGTCGTACGTGAATTTTCCTAAACCTCTTTTCTTCATACTATTTACCAGGTACTACTTTGGCATAGGTAATAAGCAAACACCATTTAATCATTTTTCAATTATCAATGTTGCTTGTTATTTTGATATGATAATTATTTTCTTTCCCCTATGTCTCATAAAATTGCCTTCCTTAAAATATACAAGAATCTTAGATCAAAAGCTTAAGAAATCAAACATTTGAAAGAACATTGCTTTCTCTAATGTTGAAGCTGAAGATAATTGAAAGCTGCTGGAAACGAGCAAAAAAAAAATACGATATGAGTACATCACAAACCAATGCAAGCTGCTAGATGGCTCAAACCTGTACCATTTTTTCCCTTACAACAAAAGCTAGCCATCAGCTCCTGAAAGATCAAGATGATATAGAATGTCAAGAACAAAAGATACAAAAAACAGACATTCTGCTGCAGTACCAAGGTCAGCCGCCAAAGAGCCCAACACTGCACCTTATAATGTTTACAATAACTACGTACACACCAAATATCATCACAATTCATCCCAAGGTTCTGAAGTTATTGCTGCAGAAACATGTAGACACAAACATACAAGCACCTGCACCTCCATTCTTAATGTGGATTCTGAAGTAATTAGATTTCTGTTTGAGAAAACATTCCTGTCCCCCCTGTCATCTCCATATCCCCCGGTGCCTCAAATGATCAATTTTTTCCGTGAAGACTGCCATTGACTTGGTTAATGACATGAACTTCCCCATGATTCCCTTCGGGGGGAACTATACATCAGTCGCAGAAAGTTTTCTGGCAAAGTACGATAGCACTCGCCAGGAGTGACCCGACATCGCAACGTGAAGGAATACTAAATCTGCCGCTCCAAGCAAATAACCTTAATAAGAGATATCAACTGGCATAACATAGAGAATACATCATTACGAGATGGGTAAGATGATAAAATATATTATAGGGAATCTCAATATCACAATGGTATCACATTTCACATCTTCAACTGATACTGACATCAAACCAATCTTTTTTTGCTCAAAGAATGGTTAATCATAGACAGGTTTCAAGAATCTTGATAGAGTAACTGCTATGAGAGAGAATAATTTCACAAATTATTCTTTTTAAATTTAAAAATCATTGAACCACTGTTCCCCTTAACCGACCTTACAATGTATGTTATAATGTACAACAACATCAAGTAGTAATATAACTTTGTGCACTTTGCCTCCTGATTGTTTTGAAGTGCTCGTCATTTGTCTCTGTCCAGGACTAAGAGGAAATCTTCCTCCCAGCTATTCCTGCTGTACTCTCTCTGCTGTTCTGGGTGATCATGGTCAAATGACAGTGTCCTTTGTCAGAGTGCTCCTGGGCACAGCAGCTTTTACTGGCTTTTTCAAGTCAAGCTCCAAACAAATGGCTTTTTCAATCTCAAGCAAACAGACAAAAGAGAACTTTTCTATGTTGTTTGTATTTTGATTAACAATGAATTTTACTTGGAGTTGTTTGCGAGACTGGGTTCCCTCAAAAAACAACTTGTTGATGCTGAATGGATTAACCTGGTAGCCTGAACATTTAATGAATAAAAGGGCTTATATAGTGTTTGGTATTAAATCTGCAAATGTGCAAACTCAGCGTCATATTCTTGCTATTGGTGAATACGCAAGCCATCTGAATGCTAACTAATCTTAAGATATAGTCAGTAGTATGCTGAACACAAAAGGTATTTCAACACACACATTATTTCTGAGAAATGACATCCTTGTTTTTGCAAAGACACTCTGGACAAATAACAAAACATGTTTGTTGAAATCATCTGTAAATAAACTAAAATTCGGGAGGCTCTTGATTATTTGTTGATGGAAAAACACTGCACCTTTGTTCCAAAACAACATGTCTTGAGCAAATAAAGGATTGGGCATGTCAGTCTGAGCTGGAGGTGGGTGTGGAATTTCCTGTATTGGAAGATGAAAGTTGGACATGGTTATTAAGGTCAGAGACAACAAAGACCTTGGGTTTATATGTTGGTTTTGCAGGAGGAAATATACAAACTTCAGCTTCATGGTACCAATGCTGGTTGTAGCATCCACAAGAATAGTCATACATGACCCCACATATACTCTAGTATACACTATAAGGGCTTGGAACTTATTTTTCAAAATTGGTGCACTAGTGCATCTTGCCTAGAATTTAGTTACACAGAAACGATTTGCACAAAATAAGAAGAGGGAACAAGCTCTGTGCTCTTTTCCAGTGTTGTTGCCAGAATCAAGAAGTCACACCCGCACATGTACACCCGCACACTCCCAGTTAAAAATTTGGGCATGCAAGGCTCCATTTTCGGGTGCGTATCAGATACGCACCCAGTTTTCAAACCCTAACTATCAGTATCATACACTCACAACCTGTCACCTGAACTAGCTGCGTATCACCTCGCCTGACCCAACTGAAAACTGTTCCTTTCTGCCCAGAAGTCCCCAAATCCCCAGTCAAACATGATGAATGGGAACTGAAAGACTTTGGTAAAAGGGAGAGTCTTCCCCAAGCCACACAGTCAGTGACTTCGGTGACTTCTTCTCCTAAGTGCTCCCCCCGACCCCCGAGTTTCCACAAAAGCCCAGCAGGTAAAAGAGGCAGTTTCCTCTGTAAGTGGGGAGTTTGTCCCAAAAATGGGCAGGAGAAGATTTAAATCAGTAAGGACAAGCTCTTTCCAATGGCTGGTTATCTTCAGTTCTATCCTTTCATGTCCTGGATTCAGTTGGCCAAGGGGAACAGTTTCTTAGTGACAACTTGTAGAACTGGTTCTTTGCAACTGGGAATAGCAATGAAACATTTCAAGGCCATTTCAAATGCCCTTCATGTGATTGTTCTCAACTATTATATACTGTAAGCAGACACTGGTGTGGAAAATTATAGGACCATTAAACAATCTCTAATCCTAAGAGTCTTAAAATATATTTGTAGATCAGATTTTTGTTGAGTAATATCATTAAAGCACACAACAAAATTTGGCTGAGAATCAGATCTTACATACTTTTCATAATCAGAAACTTTGGAGGCTGCCAGCAAAGTCAATGACAACAGTCGTGTCTATAAACTACAAATCTACAACTTAGTCTGTGAAAAAACACTTCTCTCTTCTCCCCCAATCCTGACATATTTTCATTACCCCCAGGATAAAATCTACTAACCAGTTACCACTTCAAGACTGTACAGTTTAGTCTGTGAGGAAAACATTCAGGCTGTTGTAGGAGAGAGCCCACCAAACAGCCAGATGTAGACCCCATATTTCCTTTGTTAACAAGATTGCCCTCAGGCCACAGTTCTCTCTTCTCTCTCCCCCGGACAGATTTTTATCATATTGGGTCATTGTCGGCACACGCTATGTGCCCCAGAGGAACAGAGTAAAAAGGTTGTGATTGCCCGTGTGTGCATCTGTTGGCCTTCAGAGCCTGATGTCCTTTTCCAGCCTTTATGTTTCCTTTCAGAGCATTACCGTAATCCTTGTGTTACTTGTTGTTATCAATTGTTTGGTGGACCTTAGTTACCTTTGCCCAGTTCTTAGCCAACCCGTCACAGAGGACACTTAACACATTATTTTTACATCTAGGCTAGCTAAACTGTTGATCAGCACAATCATCATCATCATCAATAATAAGATACATTAACATGTACAATGTAGTTAACTTACCCTCAATTGATATAGAATAAAAACAAAAATTATTCAATTACGTTTAGACTTAAGATTTATTCAAATTTATTATAACAATGGATAAGTTTGTCTACCTATATATTATTATGAAATACTGTAAAGAAGATGATTGTACCCTTAAGATATTATAGCTGCATTATTACAATCAGATACAATAGTCATGTCAAACAGACATAAATGTAAGACTTGTTTTAAATTTCTATAGCCATGTACTTTGATTTGACAAGTCATCTACCAAATCCTTCTATTGAGAGTTGTATAAAACATACAATTTCCTGTATTTCAATATTCATGATCAATAAATCATATACACACCTAATTGCCATATCTTATAGGCAAGCATATGTATGGATTTTCTTGTCTCAAATCCCTGAGACCTTCTGCTCTTTTGGTTCACACAGGTAAGAAACGGCAACAATTACCTTAAACTGTTTGGAACAGACTTGAATGACTCTGGCAACCAGACCTCAATTTTCCACCCATTACCATTTACATTTGTACCAAGCAAATAATGATTTTATGCTGTAAGTCATATAATGGGCTGCCAATTATGGGAAAGCAGTGCAGTTAGACTATCCTCCTGGCCATTGTCCAACACAACAGATGGTTAGTAGGATGGCTTTGTCACTGTGATGGCAGAAAAGCACTTGTCAATCCTGGGACTACCATGGGAATAGCACTGGTCAAGGTTGGTCCAATTAAGGACCAATTATCAAGGGAGTTACTGCAGGTCAATATCCCCAGATTACATAACACAGTTTTGTTGTTAGAAGACAAAAAAAGAGCTGGACATTTTGATTTTTTTTTGGTTTTGGTGTTTGGGGACATCTTCAGTACATGTACATGTACATGTACATGAACTACAGTAATTATAGTAAAAGTTTGATGTTAATTGAAGAAAATGCTTTCCTCTATGGTATGACAAAATTGGTATCTCAACTCATTAGACTATGTACAACTTTCATGATTGTAAAGATACAGGGTGCTACCAGTTTCTAACCAACTTACAATGGAGAATGTCCCGAAGTCACCAGAAGATGTCCATTTCTGCATATATGTAGGGCAAATTTCAGTATTTCCGGACTTGCGCAGATGACCCAGTTTTAGTGCCCTCAGAATGCTTAGGTAGGCTTGGGAAAAGTGGCTGTAAAATTGTTTTTCTTGGGATATGTTTGGATTTTGGGGGTGCATCTTATAGGCAAGGGTTGTAGCTTCTACATTTGTTGTATATTGTGTTGAAAAAACAGATTTTTAGTGATATTTGTGGTTGCAGTAGGCCTTAGAAGTTAGGTGTTTTGGTGTTGTTTACATGCAGTGAAAGGGGGTGAAAAGGTCTCCCACCTATGTTTTCATGGCGTATAATATAATTCCGCCGTAAATTTTTTCCCTTTTTTGTCGTTAAATTACTCTTCAGAGGTCGGACAACCTTGCCAATGTGAGTTTTTCATGTTCTAAAAGTCAGGTAGGTGATTTTTGACAGCCTCTTTCTCCCATGATTCCCATTGTTAAGAATATGCATAGGAAATATTGAAATTTAGCCTGCACAGTGATGGTTATACTAAAATGTATGTCAGCAACAAGCTCACTGAACTTGACAATTCTGAGTTGCCAAATCCACTTTCAGAGCCTTAGCTAAGGGTCTGTGACATGACAATTGTACAACCAAAGGCACAGGGAGAGACATGGGCATTTAAAAAGTCTGAGCTCTGTCTTTGCCTCATCTACAGTAAGATTCCTTGGATTATACTGTAAGGCTTACGAGTACAAAAGATGGACATTTGCTGCAGAAAGTCAAGTTGATGACAAGATGACAAAATCTACTACTTTCCAAGCAGAGATTTGAAAGGAAAATTGTGAGTTTCTTCTCATATGCCCCATGAGAGCAGGGAAAAAGGGTAAATGAGAAGGTCGCAATTTTCCCGCCTACCCTGCTTGGAGAGTACAAATTTACGACTGTTTGTACTAAACAGTATGGCAGGTGTACCTTAATCACAGTTGATGACACTGCACACTATCTTATTACTGTCCAGGTGTGAGCTTCATTGTAGTCAAGGTCATGTGATTATCCACACAAACAATTAATTGGCAAATGGTTTCAGCTTTTCTTTACACATTGTTTTATAAATACAAGGGAAGTACAATGAAAGACAATGATGTGATAAAAAGCCAAGGGCACGTGCTATTGTCTCTTAGAGTGTGAGGCAAGGACAGCCATTCAATTTAGCTGTGTCAAGGACTTGCTTAGTTAGGTAACATATGGAAGGGTTTTTGAACTCTTCCACCATTCTTCATTGACCTGTTAAATAGAATGTCATGCATTGTCAATTCACAGGACTTGCTAATTAACAATAATCCTCTTAGACCAAGCTTTATAGGAAGCTTTCACAGTACCGGTGTTGTTTTTTTTAATTCTGATTTTAAATCACTGTTGAAATGTGTATAGCATTGATTTCAACTCATGTAACTACATCCTGGGCTGTAACGTTGTAAGTCATGCATCTTTCTTGCTTTACAATAGCTGTCACTGCTCTAGATATTTGGGTCAATAAACCAATTTATCACATCAGTATGTCAGTAGCTGTCACCTATTTACTCATTCACTCGCTCACTCATTCACTCCTCGCTCACTTATTCACTCACTTGCTCGCTCGCTCGCTCACTCACACACACACACACTTGCTCGCTTGCTCACACACACACACACACACACACACTCACTCTCACTCACTCACTACTCACTCCTCACTCACTCGCTCGCTCGCTCATACCAACACACTCACTTACTCACTCACTCATTCACTCCCCATTCCCTCGCTCGCTCACTCACACTCACTCACTCACACTCACTCACTCACTCTCACACTCACTCACTCACTTACTCACTCACTCACTCACTGATATTATTGATAGATACTATTGATAACTTTCAATCATGACCGACAGCACCATCAGCATATTAGGAGGCAAATATCATAGCAGTGTGAGTTGAATATTGCTTACTGCAGTCTGCCTGCATTTATATTTGCAAACAGGAAACACCCAGCACATCTAGATGGTTATCTCCCACCATAGGGAACGGCACGCACCAGCCAGAAAACGCAATAAGCTGGGCGGGTGAGATCGATACTCTACTTTCTCGACGGCCGCCGGCGAAAAAGCATCAATCATGACGGTTAAGTGGAAGCTCAAATGAACTGAGCATCTGGCTCAGCAAATTTTCCGCACGCCCGCGGGCGAGGCGCGTCGAAAAAGACGTGGAAAGCGGGGAAATTAGTAAAGCAATCATGCTGCAACCGGGGGCGATGTGGGGTAATTGGCCTATCATCTCTGAAATCAGGGGGAGTAATAATGAAAACGGAGCGCAAGTGACAGGAAAACACCTGTAGATGTCTTCAGTTGTCCGAATTACTCGTCGAAGATGTGGACGTCAAGTAACGATTAGATAAGGCCACAATTTCTACATTTCCTTTTGATTACTCATCAACGAGGTCACTTGTTTCATCATACTCCAACATTAGCCCTACAAAAAGGGATGAATAAGAAGAAATATGTGACTGAAAATGGTGCTACTGACAGCAAATATTTGGATTACAAATGGCGTCCATCCAACGAGCAAATAGCCACATTCTCAACCGTTAAACTTCCCTGAGTTACGTCCGTATTTTTCCGCTGAGTGCTTGCACAGACAGCTCAGCCATAAGTGCAGAATTACGGCCACAGATACATAAATAGCCACTAACTGTTCCTCATTGGCCACTTCTGGTACAGAGTGGAAAGATGTTGACAGCAATAAATCATTTCCTCCTTTTTTTTCGCCGTGTACACGAATTATTGCAACAGCTTTGGGGAGGTCGAGCTTTGCCTCGACTGAAAGGCGGTTGATTGTCGCGTCAATATTTCTTCCCCCAATAAGCAGTAATCTGCCAGAAACGTTATCGTACATGCTGTTGGAGTGCCACTTATTTAGCAACCATGATTGACAATTATAGTCCCAGGACGTACATCCTTTGAGGGCGTGGACTTGCGAGTGATCTCTGCGCTCGGACCTCAGAGGTCCTGGGTGAGCGATGATCCGCGACAGAAATATATTGCTACAGATGACTGCTGATTTGAGCGATCCTTACGGCATATTGCTGCCGTTCTTTGTGATTACTATCAGCCACTTTAGGTCCTCGCGAGACTCCCGCTCTTATCCAATAATCAACATTTACGGAGCGAGAGGCCTCTGATGGCCCGCTCGCCATCACTCATCCCCCGTACCATTAAAACATTCTCCTAAATCATTAAGCAGTGCGGCTCTGGGATACCGACACTGCCTCGCTGTAGAATACAGAGTAGGGAAGGGTTGGGGGAGCAACCTAAGGACAAGATACAGTCCAATACATGTGGTAGAACACATACTTATCTTGTCATTCTTAACATGAAATTGAAGATGTTGGGAGTTCAAAAAGTAATATCAACTTAAAACTGAAATATTTCTATAACAGTTACTCTCTCACTATGACCGCAATGAAAAGTAACAAACAAACCAATATACAATGTATAGAGTGAAACACCACTCCTACCAACGTTGTGACTTGTTTTCCTTAACCTTAGCAAATTTGAAAGTTACACAGTGGTGCAAAGGTTGATTTCTGTCACAAAACATGAATGACTTTGTGTAGTAGCCTCTGTTGCAAACCCAGTTAGCGTTATGCTACAGCCTACAGGGTTCTGACTGCTTGCTGAGATCTGATGACAGTCTGAGCAAAATTTCAGATCCCGGTACATGGAAAATTATAACTCACCCTTTTCTGGCATCCTTCAACATCTGACTTTTGGAGGCCTTCTTTTGTGTTTCTCCTGAACCTTTCTTTGCAGATTTTGACCCAGCCACGAGATTCCCAATGTCCCCCGGAGCGTCCCTCAGACCAAAACTTTTGGCTACATGTCCGAGGTGCAGCTTCCTCACGTGGAAGATGTGTTTGAGGGAGGACGGAAACGTGGCGTACGCTCGGATGAAGGACTGGTATGCTAAAAAAATTGTGACAGTTTGCCCATCATTCCTAAGTATGAAATCAGTCTCAAGTAACATTACACAGATTTTCAGTGAATATATAGCAGTCATTCACATTTGCCACATAACATAATCTTTGTACAATCATTGAAACCATCCATATGGTTTCAAAACATTCTGCTCAGTAGACTATCGACTCATTTGAGCATCTATTTCAGTTTACGTAATTAAATTTTGTGGAACGGTAGAAATCAAATTGCATCTTTCAGCTTACAGTTGAAAGAAAACAAAAATTGAAATGCTGGTTCGTGTTTGCAGGTGACTGTAGCTATGTTTGCAGTGAAGAAGTGGCAGGTGAACAACTTAAAGCAAACTGAAGATACCTGAAGCTTCATGATCTGTTCAAAGATTTACAGTATTTACTTGAAATACAATTATGCATATTAAATGTAAATCATCCAATAATACTCAAGCACTAATCACCTTTCCTGGCCATGGCCAGTTTATCCTGGTCGGAGAGGACGTAGTTTTCAAACGCCATCTGCAGAGATGTGGCCGCCTCTTGTACTGCCTGCTGAGCTGCACTGGGCTGCAAGATGAGAGAAGTTAACAGGTTACCTTAATTTTGGAATCAAATTTCATTGAATAAGATACATTTTAAGTTATGTTCATTTAACTTCTCAAAATAATAAATGGAAGACAAGAGGAACAACTTATGGAAGGTCCGCAAATTTTCTCTCAGTTGCACAGATCCTAACAAAATCATAATTTTCATCAAAATTGAATGTAGTTAAAAGGTGCAGAAGTGGCCTGGAGCTAAAATTAAATGTTGGTCATTGGCACCTGTAATAGATAACTTTAGGAAGTATTGTGCAGCAACACAGCAATTATCAATGGGGAAGGATACCTTCAAACATTTATAAATCTAACATTCAGGTGTAAAATGATTCTAAACATGCATGCGTGCCATCAATATACACAAATTATGGCATTTTATTAACAACTCTTGAAAGAATACAAAAAAAGCCTTCAGAATGATCAACTATAAGAAAGGATAACATTAACTAGTATTATAACAAATTTGGAAAATAAATCGTATGAAAGAGAAGAAGAAAACTCACCTTCACTGTATACAATTATTCCTAGCACACTCTCAGTAGTACATTTGTACACACAGTAAAACATGCCTTAAAAGCCTAAAGAAAAGGCTAAAAACTGACTTAGGATAGTTTCAATAAGTGAAACCCAGCCAGTATAACATGCTAGAGACACTGACTGCAATTTTCCACCCGATACTCTGAGAAGCAGTTTTGTAGGAGTCTCCTGCCTCAGTATGTGCATGTAGTGTGTTGTGCAGCGAGTTTTCCATTTTATCTCCATCCAGGAACCCACATTATGCTTCCTACTGTAGAGATATTTTATCATTCTCCCTTAATTACAGTATAGCTGTCTGAGAATGATGGAGTGTTACAAATTGTACTCTGTTTCCCCCAGATTTCGTTGTCATTGTTTCTGATAAAGGCTACTACTAACAGTATTTCCTTCTGACATACGTATTACTGCTTTTACCGCCCCTTTGGCCTACGTCAGCTTCTCATGATGCTGGAAACGTTAAGGATTATTTACAATACGTGAGTGGACAATGCCGGTACATCAAAGTTTTCAAAATGTAACCCACGCTCCAAGGTCACGGAGGTCAGCACATAGACCAGGGCTGTGACATATTGACATTTTAATGGACTGTTGATCGTAGAAGAAAAGAAAATCCAGCATTTCATTTCAGCCAAGTGGACAATGATAACAGTAGTGGTCAACATCCATTAGTTTCCATGTATCTTCCATTCTTTGCTCTCATTGGCTGTGCAATTGTACAAACTGACCATTCGACCAACAGCACATGTCCATACAAATCACTGTCCACTTGGCAAGTCAATTGAAAGCACGTAAATGGATAGTGTTTAAGTAATAGCTGAACTTAGTAAGAAAAAGGTGTAAACAGTTGCCATTCAGTGATTACCATGTTATTTCTCTTTCTTCTCTCTTTAAACATACCATGTATGTACTTGTTCCTATTATAATCTTTTTGACTTTCGAATAACAGCCATGTTGCCCGAACGTCACTGCAATGCATAATGTAAGATTTGCCAAAAAAAGAGAAACAACCTGTTTTGGCAAATAGCTTTTTTTGCAACAAATTAGGTTGTTCAGAGCCTTTAGTATACATTTTACGATAGGAATGACATAGGATGCATTGGCCCTTTACCAACTCTAGCTAATTAATGGCTAGCTTTGGTGGAGTTGACCAGGATGTTAGGCTGAGTTGCCCAGGGTGTGGACTGTTTGGCCAAGATGACTGGACCAAGTACATGTAGGTAAGGGCCAAATCATCCTGAGCCCAGACTGGAAGAGACCATTGTGGAAGGATGGCAAGTAACATTGTGGTATAGAGGAAGTCCAAAGGAAGTTTGAATGACACTGTGTAAAGAAAGGATGAAGAAGACAAATCACTCTAACAAGTCTAAAGCCCCCTTCTTAGTATGATTGGTATGTCACTTCAGGTTTGACTGAAGGCTGAGATCTTACACCCTCACATTTAGATAAGCACTTGTTCGACTACTTTCTTGGCCTGGAATTTGACTTCATCACAAATTATGCACATGAGGGTATCAAATTGGTTTGTAAATGATGCAATTTTTTCCATGAAGTTGTCCCATTGTATAAATGAGACTTTTGAGCAATAATGAACTAAGCTTCTTTGTGATAGTTGCAACATACCCCTCATTGTTGCACATCTGATTCAGAACTTTTAATCATTATCTTATTCTCAAGTGACTGGCAAGAAAATCATAACTGATTATGCTGCATTTTGTACTTCTGTCATCATGTGCTCATAAACCTAACGATGTCATCACCAATTGCAATAGACTATAATGGTTAAATGAGACCCAAACAACGTAGACACAGACACAGCAACAATGTCCCACTTACTTTGTATTACAATGATGACATAAAACAGATTAGAGGCCACTTTCACTTTTTCATTAAACATTATTACAGCATAATTACATTTTGTATTGTATAATGGTATGTCTTAAGACCCTAGTAGGCTTCCTTAACAAGGGTTGATATCTATCACAGAGAGAACTGTTATAAAGCACTTTGTCTTGCTTTGTTTTATGTCTGCAACTGTTGCAGTTCTCATTCCGTTCACTCAACTGCACCAAAACAAAAGTCTGCTTAGCCCACAATAGCCCAGAAAGACATTATGAACACACAAGTTGGGCCTTGAGCCCCCCTTTGTGCAAAGGTTGAGACATAAAGGCGAGGCATCATCAGTCAAATGGTCTGTGTAAATAAATAGACAAATGAATGAACTCGGAGGATTTTAAAGCGCGGCCTAATGACGTCTAATAGCCTGGCTGCAGGGAAGATAGGTGCCCAGAAAGTTGAGGGTACATGTAAGGCCATCGCGCTTCATTACACATCTAAGGGGGGCAGCGCGGCCGCCGAGTCGCAAAGTCGCCAGACAGGGAGGTGCCGGCGAGAAGAAAGGAGCCAGCAATGTTTAAGCTCACAACCTCCCAAATTCTCCAACTGCCACAGACAATGGGGAGACAACTGCTCGGAGACGGGTGCGCTCACCCTTGAGAAATCAGATAAGTGGTCGTAATGTGTCGCCTCCTTCAAACACCATGCAAGACAAACTGTGAGGGACCTTACAAGAAACTCTCCCCTTCGACATAAAACGGCACCATAACCGCGTCTTTGCCACACAGGGATGACCAGCAAGGCTAGATGGACGACTTTGGCGAGAAATCATCCGGCGTTTAATGGAAGAGATCCCGCTCGGTTTTGACCTTTTGCAAGGACGAAAAGAGAATCCAAAATCCGAGCAAATAATGTAACTAACATAAGTATAGCCTGTGGTGCGACAGGAAAGAGCTGGGACAGAGTGAATTAGACACACACAATTTCCCCCCTAACTCGCTGGGCAAGAGCACAAACATACCCACAGGCAGATTCATCTCAACAGATATGAAACGTTCAGCCAAAACTCGCCGACATTCATGCCACCACAATTTCCTTACTAAAAGCCTCGGCAACCGAGTGATTTGTTTGAGCGCACAAACTGCCTAGGGCGGGGGTTGCTGGGACTCCACTCAAACGTGACTACTCGCATTTGCCTCCCATTTTCGAAAGGCCCACGTTCCATTACCGGCTTGCGTCGGCCATTTACGGCGTCCCGTCGCTATCGCAGATGTGTCTGAGGGGGACGGGTTTAGACCCCGTTCTTGGTGGCAAAAGGTAATGGAATTTTAAAGAGTTAACTGAATGTGCTGATGCTTTCCCTCTCCGCCTCGCCGTACTTGCAGGCAAAACATGAATCATGGTAAAAGGAAGTCTTGACCCACATTCAGCGGATCTGGAATGCTTCTGCAGAAATGGATAATGGATTACTTGCCTTCTGAAGAGATATCCCTGTCTTGGCAGTTACAAATTGTTCTCATATGGCAGTACAAGTATATGTGGGTTTTATCTCATGGCATCTTCTATGAACATCTCAGCATAATTGTTGTTCATTCTCGACTTATGATTACACCATCCTATTATTATCAAGAACTTATGTGCCAAGAAATGTAAAGAGCTTAATTTTTGTCCCAGCAAAGACAAAGGAACCTGCTATCTCTGTCTTGGCTGTTACAAATTGTTCTCATATGGCAGTACAAGTCGATATGTACGTTTTATCTCATGGCATCTTCTATGAACATCTCAGTCAGCATATCTGTTGATCATTCTCTTCTTATAATTACACCATCCTATTATCAAGAACTCATCACATTTTAACAAATAAATGTCAAGAGGCAAATTTTTATCCCAGTAAAGAAAAAGGAACAAAAGAGTCACATGTAGCATTCCACCCCAGGTGGATACATCAGAGGATTCCGAATTCTTTTATCAGTATCATTGCCAACTGGTACACGGTTACAAGTGATTTACTCACATAATTATCATTCGATTGATGTTTCAGTTGAGTAATCAGAGTAAAACCCAAGGCCTCCTGCTGGGTGATACTAGTACATTCGGTGGCCATTCAACTTAGCCTTACATAACCTTACACCATCGTTATTATTGAACGGATTGTGCTTTATGAATATATCAGAAAAGAGTTCCCATATTTTGAACATCTTAATGCAACGGATAAATTTCTATTTTTGATGCGCCTAGACAAACCCTGTATATCAAACATTATATGTTCTTATATCTACACCTGTACAAAGAAGCGAGAAGATGTAGACCATTCTGTTAGCTTAGTACCTTCAACTAGTTAAATTGTATCCTGTTGTTTTTTCATATGTTTGTTATTCTGTTATCAGTCATGTCTGTTATCAGTGACCTGTACCTAGCCCGTCGAGGCATGAATGTACAATAAAGGTCTTTCATTCTTCATTCTTCATATTAGTTAAAGCATATGTTACTATACACACACTAATATTGCCTTTTGACAATTGTTGAAGGTTTGAATATACAACTGTTTAGAGGCACATAATTATCCAAGTTTACAATCATTGCGTATTCAGCAGATGTTCCTGCCTTTTATGTTGTAATTCAGTTGCCTATTGTTAACCTTGACCTATGGAGTCTGCCAAAAAGGAAAAAAAATAAAGGGATCATTTGATGCATGCCTCCTGCCATGTATCATTTCAAGTCAAATTTCATAAATATGTAGTACTACACAAATTCATGTGTCAACATTGTAATTTAAAAATTCTAACATCAAGATTTACCATTAACCCCAGGAACAACTATCAATACTTTGCTCATTCCAGGCTTAACACATAATCGTAATGTCAACTTTCCCCATTGTCAGGGGATGGTACAAGCTTCCCGCTGATACCCATACTCAGTGGTGCATGTTTGTGAAACGTGAGGGATTCCTGCCAGAAAAGCCCAGGCCAGGCCTCCGCTGTGCTATCACACCCATTTATCAAAGGTACACAACAGAACAGACCTGGGAGCACAACCCAAAACTCTCCTATACAAGACGTACTTTTGATGTAAACTGCAAGCTAATGACATGGAAAGAAGAGTTTTTGATGTGGCACAGTCATGGGGACAATATGGGGCTAACAGCATTTTCTATGGTAATAGCTGAGTACCAAAAAGTATGTGTTTAACCTTTTTAAATGTTAGTCTTGTGACAAGTTAATTTTTTGTTTTCAACATTCAATTTTCAAATATATTCACCTGTGCCATCTAGAACATTACGTTTCCTGTGGCAATGGATATCTGATTCAAAATCTGAAAAATTATTCCTGTGCTTTCCCTGAATAGTTATGACATATCAGGTTTTTGCTTCATATCTTTGATGACACTGATTAAAAGGCACATACAGACTTGTAACTACAGTAACCTATGTGTTATCTGAAACATACCTGTGGCATTGGATGACATTTTTACGGGCTCGTTGCTTGCTTTTTGCAACATATTTGGATTCAAATTAACCTTTCTATCTTGACTCAGTTTATTTAAAATGTATCAACCTGTGCCTGAAACATACCTGTGAAAACAGATCTCTCATTCAAACTTTCAAACTATTTTCTTGCCTTTTGCGGACTTCTAATTTGCTTTTTTGCGACATATCTTTGAGACATTAACCTTTGCATCTTGATTTGCAACAAACTTTCAAACATATCAACCTGTGCCATCTGAAACATACCTGTGGCAACAGATCTCTCATTCAAACTTTCAAACTATTTTCCTGGCTATTGCAGACTTCTAATCTGCTTTTTTGCGACATATCTTTGAGACATTAACCTTTTTATCTCGACTCGCAACAGTTGATTTTCAAACATATCAACCTGTGCCATCTGAGGCATACCTTTGGCAACAGTAACCAAAGACCCAGTGTCGCCAGCGCTGTAGAAGGTTTGGGAGATAGCGTGGCATTCCTATCTAATGGGTCAGGAAACAACATAGTTTCCACCCGACTGATGCGCTCCCAACTATTCGGCTAAATGTCGCTGACAAAGTTTGTTTATTGACTTTTCAAAAAGGTCTGGGGAGAAGACACAGTGTAGAGACAATTACTGACGTTTCTGCTTGGAAAGGGTGGTCAAGAAAGTGGACAACTTTCAAGGATAACACTTGTGTGCGAACACTATATAGGGCTGCAGTAATTTGCAATTCCCTTTTAAAAATGACAGACTACATTTAAGAGCTTATAACAGTGGTACAATCTTCAATCTAATTTCTAAGGTTGACAAAATAGACTACTGTTTGACAAACAACTTTCATCACTTTACTGAAACGAGTTTGGCTCATACCCATCTTCAAGTTTACATAGTAACATGAACAATAAATAGACTGAGCGGCTCTTTCAACTCCACTAACCCCTGTAACTTCTTCTGTCCCCCAGGCACAGTGGGGCCCAAGGTAAGAGTGGGTACATGTATATCTCATCTAAAAACTAGACATAAAAGTAAGTCTGGACGTGTCTTCAACTTTCAATTTTTATCCTTATTCCCACCTATTGGTAGGGAGCCCCTGGTGTTGAATTTTCAACACCTAATCTATCATTAAAAGCATGTAGAAATACAGTTTCATGATGCTCACGTCATGAAGATTTCTGTTTTGTGACAGATGGAGGGAGAGATCCTGGAAACAGCCCTTGAGTAAACCCTTGTTCATGTCATCTTAGACACACTTAAGACTTCAGGTAGTATTACCACACATTGTCACTGACACCTGCAACACTCACTGTGGAAGGGTTCCTCGTTGAAAGTACTTCAACTGCGTGGTGTGTGTGTGTCAGGATTGCTGCGCCTAGATTAGTGCACTTTCTCTCATTTTATGGCTCTTGAACTTTCCTCCCCTTCTTGGTCCCTTTTGCTATCTCAAGTTACTCATGTTGCCATCCACACACGATGGATGATGATGATGGGTGCCCACACTTCCACAGTGACTGTACTGAACATAAATGACCTGTTCCACAATACCACAAAGATAGGGGTGTTTTATGAAATATTACATTATCTATAAAAACTGCTACAGTGTAAAAAAACAAAACAATCTGCATCATCTCGCGCATACTAGCAGATGACATACCAGACGTGTACCAAATGCAGCAAAGACAACATGAGTTATAGCTATGAACGTATATACGTACGGACATGACCGACAATAATACCTCCTTCAGGACATGACCCTCCTACCCGGAGGTAAAAATGAAGTGGGCAGATCTGAATACCAAGAAATTATATTGATGACATGGCACACTGTCACTCTTTGCACTGAGTACCATTCTGTCATTGCTACTAGCTTTTTTGTCAAACAGTGAAAGTGTCAAGTTTGGAATAGATATATCATTAACATGACTTGGCAAGTAAGCGAAGTTACTGATGCCCTCAAACGCCCAAAGTTTAGGAAACATACATGCAAACATCAACCAGCCAAGAATGCTTTGGTGCTTGTTGACACACATCTCCTCTCATCACAGACACCGCTGCCAAGAATTCTCTCCGCAGTCTTCGGACATTTTCAGGATGATGTAGGTCTTTAACAGTCAAAACTTAAGTACAACATATATAAACATAAAAATACCACTTCTGCCATGGTAAAGAAAGATGGGGTTCAACATGGGTTTTCATAAAAAAACAGACATGACTTTCCTCTTTTAAGACATTTGAAATACCCTCAATCGACAAAAAGTTCAGACATATTTAATGGCACTTAACATGTTTCTGTATACCCTAATGTGGGGAATTTAAATTCAGTTTCGTTTACTTCAAAAACAACTTTAAACCCCCCATGCTGTCAGAGTCCTTGACATTAATAACATCACACATACACACACACACACACATATATAGACACAGTCACACCAACAGACAAGTCATGATCAGAAACAGTCCTTTACTCCTAGGGGTGAAGTTGCAAGGAAAAGAACAGCTAGATGAATTAGTTATGCTGAAAAATAACTTATAAACTGTGAAATTGTTGCACTTTCTATTGAGAGATTAAGACAAAAAATGTCCGGATCCACTTCATTTTCTTCTTCCTAACACATCATCTAGTTGGATAATACTCCTCTTCAGCATCACAAGTGAGCAGTGTCTACCTCATCCAAGGGGCACAGTGTTTGCTCCATGCGCTGTGAATGTTCAACAAAAGATTATGACAGGTGTTTTGGGTGTTGGAACCATCCAAATGGCTTGTTTTCCTCATAACCCCTTTTCTGAAGCCGCCGTGGGACAAAAGGCCGCATCAGTCAAACTGATAAACATCAGTAGTGCAGATGTTATCTAGTGTTTACTGAGAGAATAGTGTCAATACCAACACTTTCTTCTTTTGTTTGTGATGAATACGTCATACTTATGTCCATTTTGAGAATACCACAGGACATGGGGTATGGTGCAAGTCCAGGTTAGGTGATCTGATGGCAAATTTTACAGTCTGATGTCTACCTTCTGGAGTTTCCGTAGAAGCTTTTATTGTTCATATACGATTCTGAATGATATTTTTCCTCTATACTGTTGTTTATACATTAGAAACCATTGAAATGAAAGATGTAGGAAAGGTAAAACTAAAAAGAACAAAACAGCGTAGAAGAAAAAATGAAGAAAAGAAAGAATGACTTAAAGAAGGGAGGAAGAAAGGACTAATAAATTGACAAAAAGAAAGAAGGATAAAAGAAAGGACAAAGAAATTAGTGACAGAAGAAACAAAGAAAGAAAGAAAGAAAGACTCATGCTCCTCGTAGAAGATGGCAGCACTGCCAGAAAGTGAGAAGACACAAACAGATCCATCCCAGGAACACTTGGCTGAGATAAGAAATGCTGCTAATCCGATAATTTCTCAGCTGCCATTCTTGGCAATCTTGACAAATGTGTAACTAGTGTTCCCGACATGTGCAGTCTGGTTTTAACAAAGTGTTGCCTCAGTAATTAATCCCTAAATTGCGCTGCTATCATGAACACAAAGATCTGCCCAGGGCAACCATTTACTCTTACAGGTAGTGGCGACCACTAAACACTCTAGTTTCTAGTGAGCAATTTACATAGGAATAGGGGCATAAGGGGGATGTGTATGTGGGGGTGGGGTTAGGTGGCAGCCCTTAATTCAACAACAACCTTAGCCAAAACATGTACATTCACACTGTTAAGTGTACCTTGAACTCTATGATAGCCTACTAAAGCACAGAGGGACAAGGCAGCAGATCAGACATGCATGAGGAGGGAGCAAGAAGAGCGGAGGAACATGTACATTGTATGCTGATGAGAAGTCTCCTTATGCAAGCTGTGTCCTTCACCTTGAAGGTGCTCAATGCAAGTTGAAGATGATGTTAAAAGTCTGGAATTCACAAAATTAGTTCTATATGTATGGCATTGCATAGCGATATTCAGGGTATGAAAATGCAATGTGATTGCACTATGCATAATTATGTTTTAAGACCGCTGGTTGGTTTCCAGCTGGTCTATTTGTGCCACAAAAGGACTTAAAATTCTAGATGGGCGGAATGCCAAACTTCTCTTCTGCAAAAATCTCTCAAGTGAAAAAGCCCCCCAGACTGCACAAAATTAACAGATGGGTGGAACACAATAGCCAGATACATGTATATTGATCAAACTGTCACTGTATTGATCATAATGACCCAGTTACATACATGGAACAACTTGTGTGCCCTTATAAGATACTTATTGCTATTCCTTTATAGCACTGAACTGAACTTACATAAATCAAAAAAGGAGGATGCTTGCTGCCATACTGAGATATTTCTTAGATTTGTGAGACTGTCACTAGACTAAGTGTTAGTGTACAGCATGATGGTAACATCTGGAGAATTTAGGGTGATAGCACGCAGTAAAACATGTATAATTGGATGACAATCAGCTGACAAATCTCTGCTTTCTCCCGGCAGGTGGAAAATTAGCTATAATGTATCACCTTAATCCACCTGTTCCACATGCTAATCCCAACAGGAGGGATTATCACCTCACATCCCTGACTTATCTTAATCCTTAACAACAGAGCTGGGGATTAACTAAACAAAGCCTGGATGATTCTTTGTTTATCCAAAAACACGGTGCACTTTCATTATCGCACACAATGCGTTCCTTCTGCCGTGATATGATCTCCATTGTGGCGCCAATGTTGGGCATGAGTGGGTAGGTGTCACCACGTAAAAGGGGGCTTACGGTTGAAGATTAGACCAAAAATGAGAAAAATGTGCCCACCCCGAGACTGGGTGAAAGTAACGGCAGACAATTTAGCCACACAACGAAGCATTTAGCTTCCGCATACTTTGGCAATCACCACACATTGATGCAAGACCATAACCTCGACTCCTCCAAGGTTATCTATTGTAACTGTAGTATGTATGACTGCTATTATACTATATATAGCAACCCTTTCTTCATGTCCCTATATCTTGTCACAGAGAATTCAAAAATGGGAGGATTTGATTGACGGCAGACTATGACGTACCGAAAGTGTCGTGTTTAGCGACCATTTCCTTCAGGGTCGCCATCAGTCTTTGATCAGCAGACTGAAGTATTGCTGCAAATACCGCAGCGACAGTGGACACAAAGGACCACATGCGTGATCAAAACAGCTCTGTTTGGACTAAATGTTATCTCCTGTCGGTATTTTAATACTTTTCCCACTGATAAGAGAGCGTCAGAACATGGGAAAAAAATAAAGGGATGTCAGAATGAATTAGGGATTTAGAAAAGAGAAGTAACAGTCTTCATTCTTCTTCTGCAAAACAGGTGTCACAAAACATGGTGTATAACACTATAATGTAACTGAGTTTCGAAATATTTACCTTTCACAACAGGGATCTATCCAATTAAGCTCACTGCCAGTAATTTTCGGATCATTTGATACTCATCTGGTTAGTGTATAGAATGTTACACTGGCGTAAATTTATGTATCTGATACTACTGCTTCTAGACAGAGTATAAAAATGTATATTGGAGCCTAATAGCTATGCTTGTAATGTTTGGCATGCACAATTTGCAATTTCACAGACATAAAATGTCTACACTGATGTTGGGGTCCAAATTAACTGAAAGGTTCATTGCAGTACTGACGCAAGCCACTATGGAACCCAAAATTCAACCATTTTTAGTTTTTGCAGCCTACCAACATTTCAAATACATTTGTATAAAAACAAATACATAAAGCCATTCTTCAGCTGTCTTGGCCAACAAATAGATGGACAAAGGCAACCAGCATTTTAACCTTCTTGCAAATGTAAGACATATTTACTTTATATCAATAGTATTTGTGAGCCTGACTGACTATACTTTGAAAAAGACTTATATAATAACAGAAAACATAGACTGTGAGCAAGAACATCCCGATTTTCTAGCCACAGGGTGAAAGGTATCATTACATGATAAATGAGGTTGTGAAAGGTGGCACTATGATTAAGGTATGCAACCAAGAGCACACCTCGTTAGTGGACAGAGGAATTCCATTTATGACAATTAAGATGAGAGAGATAAGATGTACAGTCACACCTGTGGAGCTGATAACCTGGACTCAAGACTTTTGTTCTTTGGAACCATCCTTGATATTGTCTTACAAAAGGCCCAAGCACTGAAAGAGAGTCGTGAAGAAATCTTCATTGCAACGAACTTCTTATGGCAGTGCTGTACCCCCACTGCTTCCCCTTTGACATAAAATTTGTAATATCTTAATTTGTGTGTGTTTGTGTACCAATATCATCGAGGGCCAATTGCCAAATGTATTTCATTCATTTATTGATATATACTGTATCAATGATTTAGTTTGCAGATATGATACAATGAAGTTTCAGAATCAATCAGTTGTCAGTAAGTTGTAGATATTCAGGATATCCATCCTAGTACATATGAAAGAAGTTTTTCTTTCAACCTTGCATTCTCATTTTCTTCAGTTTTCTTTTCAATTTTGGTGAAGTAGGGCAAAAAGCACAAAGATAGATTTGTGAAGAACAAGTACTTTCATGCGGACTTGCTCAGCACCATATGGCACCATATTTAGTACTTTATCATCCCGTATCGATGAATTGTTATTACCCAGAATGTCTTGCCCATGACTATCTGTGTCATCAGTAGTTATTTTAATCTCCGGTGCTTGTTCGTTAACCTACAATTATCTATATCAACCTGTCACAGAGCCCAGTGAAATTCTATCAACCCTGATATGGGGAGCAGGAAAAACCAGGTGTTGTCATCAATCTGTCATTGCTGTCTGGTGGAAAATGGAGCGGACATATGGATGACTGGTGTGGGATAGAATTGTCTTCTTTTGTTTTTTAAAGTTTGGTGTCTGAAGCTGTATTCAGACAATATTGGGGAAGGGGATATGGCACCATAGTATCCCAGGGGACTGATGAGTCTCAAATTCTTGAAATGCATTGATATCAATGTTATTTCTTTTGAATCACTATAATACATGTATGACATGTGTTGTTTATAATGTAGTCCTAGATCTAGAGCCAAGGTTTGAGATTTATTCAAAGTTTTAACACATGACATGTTTGCCAATGACAGTAGATTCTGTACAGACTTCCTTGATACAATATGTAATGAATGTTTTTCTGTAAAAAGAGAAGTACTTTATGGTTAGGAACAATTGAGGGATATCAAGATCCATGTGAAAATATCCTCTAGCTCAACTCACCTTTGTTGTTTTCTTATTGTCTGAGTCCTTGGAGTGGATGAAAAGTGTCTTCAGTACTTCATCCATTGCCATCTCTTCCATACTGCATAGGAGAGAGAGAAAGAAATCTAAAGAAATCAACAACTTACAGATATATACAATGTATAAACCTTGGAGAGTGGGCAATGGGAACATTATTCTGTTTCATTTCTATATAAATCAGTGTCTTTGATGTCTTGGTTTTCCCCATACCTGAATAAAAGTTTCCTTCAACAAAAATGCCTTTATTTGAGTTGGATACAAGTCTGTCTCCAGAACCTATGCCAAAATAGAAATTTCTTTGTTGGGACGGAAAAACTTTCCCACAGTCTGTCCCAAACAATTTGAACTTGAAATTGATTAAAATGTTTTTCTTCATAACATATTCAACAACACAAATCAACAACATGGGCTCCCAATCAACGAGTACGACAGAAAAAACAGAAAACTGGAAGACAACACTGGTTGGATGTTCAAAGGGCCATGTACACACTATCTCATCTCTGTACTACCTGATGTTGTTTGTTGCCAGGACCTTCACAAACTCGACCTCAGACGGCAGGAGGAACAGGAGCGCGTGACCCTGCCTGCCGATCCTCGCAGTGCGCCCTGCACGGTGGATGTAGTCTGTTGCTGACCCTGGTGTGTTGTACTTTCAAGAGCAAATAAACATCCAGTAAAATAAAATTCAATGTCTTGAAAATGTGTGTGTGCCATTCAGTTTATGTGCAGCTTACTGCAATCATAATCTTCCACTGGTGGTGAAAAAATATTGTGTAATACTGAACTTGAATCAAGCCAGTTGAAGGCCCATGTCTGTTGTACCAATAACCCTAAAAATGTTGGAAAACACTAAGTAAGAGATTCAAGACTTTTACCTCTGGCTGGTTAAATTCTAGAGTATATCATATAAAGAGCTGCACAATGTAAATATCACACACATATTGATTATTTTTCATGAATTATATCTCCATGATTATAACAAGCTTATTTTTACATGTTACAATAGTTAGGAGAAAGCAGGCATGATTTGCAAACAAAGGCATCCAACAGAAGAAACAGCGCCCCCTAGCAGCCCACTGTGGAAGCACATGATGGAAACTTCCACTGTTTATACATGCACCGCAGTCCACTTACCTGAACAATCCAGCTGACTTTGGGTAAATGGAGACCCCTGGCAGCAACATCCTGAAACGCAAGTTAGTGAGAAAGATGAAAATTATTCCTTACACAATTTACACACCGTCCATGTTCAAAAAGCACATCAAAGACAGACTAAATACACAGACACAAACTTACAAACCTCTGCAGCACTGGTGGTAAGACATTTATTGACAACTATGTATATAGAATTAATGTTTAGAATATTTGATACTGACCTCTGACCTCTCAGCTACTCGATCTCACAACTACATTTACTTTTATTTTAAGAATAAGGTTTTGCGGTAATGTCTTCCTTTAAGTATAACGTTAAGTGTATATTTAGGTTGGTTGGATAGGTTGTGAATTAAGGTGTAAATAGTCTCAATGTTCCCATAATGTATTATGTTAAGTGTTTGTCTTAAGACTCCAGGAAGATTAGTGACGCATTGTCAGAATTGTACATGTATTCACTAATGGAGATCTTTTCAATAAACAATAAACAATAAACAATACACAGTGTACAAATGTAGAACAACTTTCATGTAATGATTGCTTTACATTTATTGATGCTAGCTATAGTGTATCAAGTCTGAAAAGGTGCAAGAAAAGAGAACCAAACCATATTCTTGAACAAAGGGACATTTGGGTACATAAATGTGAGGAACAGTTGGAAATTTGATAAACTTGAGTGGGGATAGACTTACTGTACAAAGTAGTACTCCACTTCGAGCCTCTCGAAACTGCTGAAACACTTCTGTTCTCTCCTGAAACATTCCACAACAAATGCAACAATTAATACATAGTGTTTCTTTTGAAACACAGACACATACTGTTCATTGTTGTTCTCATACTAACCACTGTGTTGTTCTCATACAACTGCCATTATACATCTATGCTGCTGGAATTTACAAATTTATGCACAAAAGGAGTCTAAGATGTCTCAGACACTGTCCTGCTCTCCAACAGATATCTGGACTTTTTTAAAGATGATACATGTATCAAATCTTATAATTACCTGCTGTGTCATGTTACCATGAAGCCTGGAGAATGTGATGTTATGTCCACCAAACTCTGCATCATCATCCTGATCGTTCAGGACATTCTTCAGTAGATGGTGGTGGAAGTCTACAGAGTCTTGGGTGGAGAGAAACACTAACATCTTCTCATGGCTGCCAAACTGGGGATGGAGAAAAACAAGGGTCGTTGTTAAATTCTCTTTAAATCCTAAAAGCATGGTTGATGAAGTGAAAATCCTTGAAGAAATTTTCGAACTCAATCTTAAACTTTTGCCACAACCATCTGTGCCACTGCATATTTGCAATCTTATATCGTAGCCCAAATCAGGTATATCCGGAGACCGTGGATTGTTGAATTCCGCGCCGCGGAATTCATCGCTATACCGATGAAATCCGCGCCACTTCGGTCGCTAATCCTAGCGTTTGGTCGCGGACTTCATCACGCTATACCGATGAAATCCGCGCCACTTCGGTCGCTAATACTAGCGTTTGGTCGCGGAATTCATCACGCTATACCGATGAAATCCGCGCCACTTCGGTCGCTAATACTAGCGTTTGGTCGCGGACTTCATCACGCTATACCGATGAAATCCGCGCCACTTCGGTCGCTAATACTAGCGTTTGGTCGCGGAATTCATCACGCTATACCGATGAAATCCGCGCCACTTCGGTCGCTAATACTAGCGTTTGGTCGCGGACTTCATCACGCTACACCGATGAAATCCGCGCCACTTCGGTCGCTAATACTAGCGTTTGGTCGCGGACTTCATCACGCCATACCGATGAAATCCGCGCCACTTCGGCCACTAATACTAGCGTTTGGTCGCGGACTTCATCACGCCATACCGATGAAATCCGCGCCACTTCGGCCACTAATACTAGCGTTTGGTCGCGGACTTCATCACGCTATACCGATGAAATCCGCGCCACTTCGGTCGCTAATACTAGCGTTTGGTCGCGGACTTCATCACGCTATACCGATGAAATCCGCGCCACTTCGGTCGCTAATACTAGCGTGATGAAACCCGCGCCACTTCGGTCGCTAATACTAGCGTCTGGTCGCGGACTTCATCACGCTAGACTGATGAAACCCGCGCCACTTCGGTCGCTGATACATCTTCTTCACTTGGCATTTGGACCTACATTGCCTTCGATGCAAACCTCTATTTTTGGAGCTGATTTTTGCGCGAAGCTGTAATTTTCAACAATCAAATTTAGAGCTCTAATACGATAAAATGTTAGGTTGAATTTTGTAATCCATCAGAATATTTCTTTCAAAGCGTTGCACATTATATCAGGTCATTGACTTGAATCGGACTAAACATGAAGCTACTCATTAATTGTTGTGAAGTTGTAATCGTAGAGAGAAAAAATTACAGTTAAATTTACCGCTAAATATCGCAATGACTGCAGCGAGGCGCCATTTCCCCAATCATATTGTTCTATTATCCTGTAAATACACCGATATCTTCTGGTAAAAGGTTGTAAATGACATGGAAAATGTTTAGGGATTCAATATGCTGTCAATTTGGCCTGTTTGTTGTGTGTTGTTGAATTAATTGTTGTGAAGTTGTAATCGTAGAGAAAAAAAATACAGTTAAATTTACCGCTAAATATCGCAATGACTAACGGGATAGCTTGTGCGCCATTTCCCACTTTCGTGTTGTGTTTGCGAACAATATCCTGTAAATACGCCGATATCTTCTGCTAAAAGGTTGTAAATGACACGGGAAAATGTTAAGGGATTCAATATGTTGTCAATTTGGCCTGTTGTGTGCTGTTGAAATAAGCTGACGGGAATCCGAATAGAGACAGTTCTGTGAAAAATCAGTCAAGTTTACCGCTACATATCGCAATGTCTGACGGGATAGCTGGGGCGCCATTTTGTTCCATTGTTCCATATGCAAGTCAAGGACATTTTCACCAGTTGAGTCTCAGCATCTCTGTGTTCACGAACAGAATTTCCTGTAAATATGCCGCATCTTCTGCTAAAAAGTTGTGAGCAAGACGGTAAAATGTTGAGGAAACCAATATGTTTGTTGCGTGTTAGCCCTGTTTGTTGCGCAATGTTTTGAAAATAGGGACTTTGAGTTCTGTATTGTTAGTTACACAGTTATACAGCTGACAAATTTATAAAGAAAACATGCTCTAGCAAGTCAGTGTAGTTACACAGTTATACAGCTGACAAATTTATAAAGAAAACATGCTATAGCTAGTCAGTGTAAGTTACACAGTTATACAGCTGACAAATTTATAAAGAAAACATGCTCTAGCAAGTCAGTGTAGTTACACAGTTATACAGCTGACAAATTTATAAAGAAAATATGCTATAGCTAGTCAGTGTAAGTGACACAGTTATACAGCTGACAAATTTATAAAGAAAACATGCTATAGCTAGTCAGTGTAAGTGACACAGTTATACAGCTGACAAATTTATAAAGAAAACATGCTATAGCTAGTCAGTGTAAGTTACACAGTTATACAGCTGACAAATTTATAAAGAAAACATGCTCTAGCAAGTCAGTGTAGTTAGTTATACAGCTGACAAATTTATAAAGAAAACATGCTCTAGCAAGTCAGTGTAGTTAGTTATACAGCTGACAAATTTATAAAGAAAACATGCTATAGCTAGTCAGTGTAGTTAGTTATACAGCTGACAAATGATGAAGTCCGCGACCAGACGCTAGTATTAGCGGCCGAAGTGGCGCGGGTTTCATCAGTCTAGCGTGATGAAGTCCGCGACCAGACGCTAGTATTAGCGGCCGAAGTGGCGCGGGTTTCATCAGTCTAGCGTGATGAAGTCCGCGACCAGACGCTAGTATTAGTGACCGAAGTGGCGCGGGTTTCATCAGTCTAGCGTGATGAAGTCCGCGACCAGACGCTAGTATTAGCGGCCGAAGTGGCGCGGGTTTCATCAGTCTAGCGTGATGAAGTCCGCGACCAGACGCTAGTATTAGTGACCGAAGTGGCGCGGGTTTCATCAGTCTAGCGTGATGAAGTCCGCGACCAGACGCTAGTATTAGCGGCCGAAGTGGCGCGGGTTTCATCAGTCTAGCGTGATGAAGTCCGCGACCAGACGCTAGTATTAGTGACCGAAGTGGCGCGGGTTTCATCAGTCTAGCGTGATGAAGTCCGCGACCAGACGCTAGTATTAGTGGCCGAAGTGGCGCGGGTTTCATCAGTCTAGCGTGATGAAGTCCGCGACCAGACGCTAGTATTAGTGACCGAAGTGGCGCGGGTTTCATCAGTCTAGCGTGATGAAGTCCGCGACCAGACGCTAGTATTAGTGACCGAAGTGGCGCGGGTTTCATCAGTCTAGCGTGATGAAGTCCGCGACCAGTCGCTAGTATTAGTGGCCGAAGTGGCGCGGGTTTCATCAGTCTAGCGTGATGAAGTCCGCGACCAGACGCTAGTATTAGCGGCCGAAGTGGCGCGGGTTTCATCAGTCTAGCGTGATGAAGTCCGCGACCAGACGCTAGTATTAGTGGCCGAAGTGGCGCGGCAGTTTCATCAGTCTAGCGTGATGAAGTCCGCGACCAGACGCTAGTATTAGTGGCCGAAGTGGCGCGGGTTTCATCAGTCTAGCGTGATGAAGTCCGCGACCAGACGCTGGTATTAGCGGCCGAAGCGGCGCAGGTTTCATCAGTCTAGCGTGATGAAATCCGCGGCGCGGAATTCAACAATCCACGGTCTCCGGAAATAGCTCCCCAAATATGGTTTTTAAACTTTTTTTCAAAGCATGCTTTCAATCAGGCTTTTTCCACTATGCTGCTGGAAAGGATGGCAAAACTTTGGATTAGGACCTAGATGAGAACTACAACTTAACTTAACTAAGCTGTAACTTAACAGGATTTTTTACATAAAGCACACAGTACATGTACATGTAGCTGTCCAAGGTTACAGTCATGTCTAGTGAAAGATAAGCTTCTACAAAAATTAAACTAATCGGAATACACTTCTATGTACCTTGCATTTCCACAGGATGAAAGCCGCCAGTGTGACCAGTCGTAGCTTGCTGGGGACCAGAATAAAGTGCTGCTTCAGTTCAGCCGGTGTAACAAACCTCTCCTCTGCACTCTTGTCTTCCTCTGAACTTTTCTCTTGATTCTCAGAGGGAACGTCCTTAGAAACTGTGATCTTGATTGGGTTGTTCAAACTCATACCTGCAAGTCTCTCCACTCCTGCAAGGGGGCATGTATGGTGTTAATCATAAAGTTAACCAAGGAGAGATCTTTTTGTTCAGAACATGATGGGATTCATACAATGTATGTAACACAGTGAATACAGGACACAACACCATCCAAAGTTGTTGATGTTACGAAGCTGTTGATGGGACAAAATCATTTTGCAGAGTAAATGCTTACAAGCCTTTTAAATTTTTTACCCCTTGTGTGTAGAAAAAATAATCAAGTATTCTCAGGCCTATACTGTACTATTCAAATCTTCTTTTTTCTGTCTTAATCCAAGTTTTTCTGGGAAGATGTCTCTGAAACAACTTGGAGTAAAAGTGATATGGTTTGTAAGCTTAACAAGTTTATAGAATCCCCTTCACCTTCAGACAGTGTAGCAGAGAGCAGGACGTTCTGTCTGACAGTGGAACCTCTCCTGTCGTTCAGGCCACTCAGGATGGCACGGATATCCTTCTCAAAACCCATGTCCAGAAGTCTGGGGAGAAAAGTGTTAAATCATCAAGTTCAGTACAGTTGTCTTTTGAGGTATTGAGTTATTGAGGTCATACATCTGCAATTACCAAAAACATTGATTTTAAGGACCACATCTTCATGCAACCACTGTGTACCTTTATAACCTTTCAAACCTTTTCCCTGATGCCTAATTTTGTAAATTGTTGGTAAAGCCAAAACTGTCACATAAGAAACAGTTTATAACAATGATGAACTGATGCAGAAGTTGGCAATGATAACAGCTTGTTGGGGAAGCACAAATACTACCTTGTGAGCAAACAGAAAACCAAGGTTTGGTAGGATGTAACATTAGTTAAAACAAATAAGTTTTAGAATGCTTCAAGTTCCTTTTCTATATGTCAAAAAGCCATTCCCACCTGTCTGCCTCGTCCAGAATGAGCCATTCCACCCTCCCCAGCTGGAGAGACTGGGTGTTTTGGATGTGGTCCACTAGTCGGCCGGGGGTGGCCACGATGATGTTTATGCCCTTCCTAAGTCTGGCTTTCTCAGCTTTCCTCCTCTCTCCCCCTATGATGCAGCCTGGTACGATCCAACAAAATGGCTGCAAGTTTCAAAAACACAACAAATTATGAAGAGTTAGCAAATTGACCTTGAACATGACAATGAAGATCTCTTAAATAATGACAACAGTGTTTAAAAGTATGAGTCACTTAAGGAATTGGTTGGTTTGAGCCAACATCTATTGAAACATATTACACTATTTTTAATGGTGTTGTATAAAGTAAACTATAAGACTGAGGACTGGTCTTGATATGGTTATAACTTGTACGGGTTTCTTCTTACCTTCACTAGTTTCTGGATAACATCATGTGTCTGAATGGCCAGCTACAAATAAAAAAAACAACTTTTGAATACAATTTGACAGATAAAAAAAAGTATGGAAGCAAACATACAAAATGTTATATAACAGCTAATTTCTGCCTGTGTCAATTGATAGACATTAGTAAGTCAATCTGTGCACCCTGCATAAGCACATTTGCTACCTTGATTGCCTTTGTTATGTTTTGCGTACCATTTACCAACTTGAAGAAAGTTACAAAACATTAACCCTTATTACCTCTCTTGTTGGCACCAGAACAATTGCATATGGACCATCAGACCGCTAAAGAGATGGAAGAAAGAGAGGATTACTTTGTGGCAAAACAATAAGATTATGATTTGATAGGACATTATTAAGGTTCACTTGATACCACAAGTATGTCAAACTTATTGTGTTCTTACAAAGGTTTAACGTATCACACATTTTTTTTGTACATGTATGCAGTGTTTACTGTCTGCTTCCTTAACAGCTTGGTCCAGAATGTATTCAATTCTGAGGGCTGATTGCTGGACAGAAATTTGCATCTTCTATCATATTGCTTGTTAAAGTTCTCTACAAAAAGAGAGTAAAATGAATTTCTCAGTGCAAGGAAATCTTGAGAGCACTAGCTTGCCATGTGACAGCTTATTCTTATAAGATCTAAAGTCAAGATAATAATTACCTGAATTTTCTGCTTCTTTGCTTGTAGACAATGCACAACAGGAATGCTATAGGCAAGGGTTTTTCCTAAGAAAAGAATGTACAAGACAAAATGTTAATTTGCTTCATTCAAGTTGCTCAAACAGAAAGAATGATGCAAAATGTCATTACAAAATGTATTTTGAAATGGTGATAAACAAATGAAATCTCCTTACCTGACCCTGTCTGAGATTTTACCAGTGCATCTTTTCCCTGCAGCAACACAGGAATGGCCTCCTTCTGTACACTAGGAGGGAGAATATACATGTACATCATCAGGATTCTGAAACAGTGAGCAGAAGTGGTTGCCATAATCAGTATTTTCTTCAATCATTCTCTACTGAAGCATTGTAATTTTAATTGGTTGATAGTGCAATATGGTTTGCTACAGATTGTATATATTTTAGGACACTGGGTTATACATTCTCTTATCAATGTATTGGGTTCTTCAAGATCCTCCATACATGAGGCCAATAGCTTTTTTAGCTTAACATCTCTGTAAAGGACAATTGCAGCCTGTTACCAGAATATGCCTGTTACTGTTAGGGACTTGACCCCCTGACCTCTAGTCCATCAGTGAGCCAGCAAGATACATGTATAAAAATATAATATATTTACATATAGACATGTACATATACAGTTTGTACACTGTATATAGACTTGGAATGATGTCTCACCTGGTTGTCTTGGTAACCATCAGGTTTTCCTCAAGGTTTTTGATCTGAGGAAAGAGCAAAGAGAACAATATTTCTGGACTCGTAGTTCAATCATACAGTTGTCAATCACTGAATCGGGCTACCGAGCAGTCTGAAAATCTCAATGAACAATAAACTACAATTTGTTCAAATGTTTGGCAATGATACACATATTGAGGAGCATGAAATGAATGAAATAGAATCTATGCAGTGACTGTTGTAACTCACCATGAACGGATGTAAGCTGAGGTCCCCAAACTTGTCAGCAGAGAAAACTTCTTCTTTATTCTCTTGTACAGTTTCCCTGTGCAGAAAGATTCATCGTTGTCATAATTTTTATATATACATTTATAAGTAGATAACACAGTTTCTATCAGTTGTCATGACAAAATTGGGTAAATAACAAGCTTGCAAGTAATATGTTGATATTTTAGATACAAATCTGCATAAGAAAACACTAATAAACTTACTGTGCCACCACTGGTATCTCTGGGTTATATCTGAAAAGTGAGGAGATGACTCCTTTTCCCTGGGGAAACTTGCCTCCATGGTCTGTGGTGGAGTCAGGTTTACTTGGAGAAAGTTTTGCCTCCTTTTTCTTAGATGGAGATAACTTCACTTCCTTTTTCTTGGACTTGGGAGAAGGTAGAGAAGTTCTCTGTGTCTGAACCGTTTTGCTATCTTTAACTGATGATTTGACATCTTGGTTAGTTTGTAACAAGTCTGGTGGTGCTTCGTCATCTGAGTCTGCCTGTACTTTACGCCATTTTGAGGGACTGGTGTGAGCATGTGCCCCTGTGTAGGTTCTTTTCTGGTTTCTCCTCTTCTTTTTCTGAGTGGAAAGTAAATATCATTAGGGTTGTAATAATTGTATATTATCTGTTAGGAGCTTCTGCACTGCCCATCAATTACTAACAAGGCAATCAGAGTTTGCAGAGTTCACCCCCTTTCCAATACTAATACATGTACAGAATCACAGAAACACTCATCGCACGCATGCACGCATGCACGCACACACATACACACACAAACACGCGCGCGCACACATGCACACACACATGCAGACACACACACACATGCGCACAAACAGATACATACACACACACACAGAAATGCACAGAAACACACAAAACACAATCAGACACACAAACAAACTGATGACAGACAGACAGACAATCCACAAACATTACAGTTTACTCCCTGGGTGAAGCTGTGACAACCCAATTTCTGTCCTTAGTCCTTCATCATCATCATCACCATCCATCAGTCCATAGGGTCTGAGCCAGCCTCTACACTACTGGTTCTGTCCACCATGGCTATAAACTATATATCACTGGATTCTGCATTCTTATGCACTGTTTATTATACTGTACACAGATACAAAAAAAAGTTGTGAAACACTGAGACAGAGGCATTACAACCGACATAGCTTTATGTTATAATAAACATATCAATTACACTGACAGGTGTACTTAAATAGTTAATAATCATACTGTGCTTTTGCAAAGCTACCAAAACAGACTGCATCTATCTGACTCAACCTGGCTTGTAAAGCCACACTCCTCACAAACTTATACACACTTGCCCAAACTTTCTAGTATTATATAATTTTCTAACTTAAGGATAAGACCTCAAAGGACAGGAGGTCAATCCCCATCCACTTTGTTTCTGACCCAGACCAGTTTGACCAAAAAAATTGCAATGACTACAGTTACTATAATTTGTATCTTAACTTGTATCCCTGATAATGTTTGTCTTTAAACTGAATAAAACATATGACATGGATGCAAAATTGTAATTATACAACACAGAAATTGCAGGGTTACTTATCTCATTACTTAGTCAAATGGTAGATTTTGCTCATCATTAAATCCACCATTCATATACATGGTAATCAGACACGAAGAAAACTAGAGCAACCCTATCTGATCAGCCTTGTCAGAACAGGCCGGCAGGCGGCAGGAATCGCCGGCTACTTGCATTTTTCTGCCGGTTACATTTGTCTAAAATTTCAAAAAATAAAAGCCTAAATCCAGTGCTCTCCATTACAAAATCCCCCAGCAATTTGTTTTGATAAACCTCTGATAGTTTTCTGATAGCTAACTAGGTCTTCGGGGTCTCAAAATCCCGTCATTTTGACGAATTTCCATGCATGTGGAAGGTTATCCTTGTTGTTTACATTGCCGGAGCTAGGAGCAAGCACGTCTGCACGTGCCGCAAGCCCACTGATGGCCTCCCCAAAGGGCTACACGCCTCTAGGGGGCGGAGTTAATATATATGAACCTTTGAGGGAATGCCGGCCCTGGCCTCCCCAAAGGGCTACACGCCTCCTAGGGGGCGGAGTTGATACATCACAACCTTTGAGGGAATGCCGTCGTGACGGGTCTAGGGGTGTGCCGTTGGCATGGGAACCATCCCAACATTTCTGCTGGCAGAATGTATCTTTCTCAGCTTCCTGTGTCAATCTTTCCCTGGTAACTTTCTACACTAAAATGTTTTTTATTGAGGTAACCTGTGGAGAGAGAAAAATTCTAATTCTTCTCTGACAAAGCCCCATGCTGCTTGTGAAATTGAAACATTTTGCTTGTTCCAAGGGAGTTCCCAGGTTTCTCATGTTACGCTTCAAAGGCCAAGACATCGGGGGAGTGGCTACAGTGCGATTTGGGCAAAGTCTATGATCAAAACATCAGGGGAGGTTGTGCTTATTTTGGACATTACTTCATAATTTTTGGGGTGTGTTTGTGGGAATGCTTGAGAAAGTTCATTGGTCATTACATTCCCTGTAACTTGTAAGCAAATGCACAGATTTTTGCTGTCTTCTCTTTTAATGATATTTTGGTAATTACCATGATCAAGATGATTAGATTTATCAAGGATGTAACAAGAATGGCTTTGCCCAATGTTTTCAACATTTTGTCATGAAGCCTTGCCTCAAGTTCCAAGCAGGAAATACATGACTTGGAGTTGTGTATACTGTTCCACTTGTTGAACTTGAAGGCACCGTTGGCCCCCGGTTAGGGGTCATAGCGGGGAACCTATGCCCAATTTTTTTGAAATTCAGGAGATTTTTTATTTTTTTTGTCAATTCAAAGTTATAAGATGATAATAAAAGTTACCCAAAATACACCCCAAAACCATATTTAGGGGTCTAAATTTAAAAATTTTCCCAGGGGGAGGCCCCCCAGACCCCCCCAACGGGACGGGGGGAAACCCCCCTCCCGTACCTACCCCCCCCTCGCCACTTCGTGGCTCGCCGCAAGCCGCTACGCGGCTTGCCTCCTACTTTCAGACATTAGCCCCCTACTCTAAAACTTTGTGACAAGGCTGCTATCTGAGGAAAAAAACGGGACCCTGAAAGTGAAGAAGGCAGCACCACCCCATCCCTGCCGGCCAGCAAACGTCCCTGATACTGACCTGACTCCAAGTTCTGGGGTGATTCTTGTGCAGACCTACCCGTCACAACTGAGCTGGAAGTGAACTACCTGTTCATACCCCAAACAGCTGATCTGCTTTCTGTTCCCTGTTGTAGACTGTAGACAGGGATGGAGTCCTGTAACCCATTTCATGATGTCCTAAGCTCAGGCCATTACAAGGTTGCCAGAATGAAATGTCAAGACTGTGTTGGAGTTTGAGAAGAAGAAAACACTTTTTATGAGTCTTAGACCACAGGTTCTACTTAAATGGCAGAGTTGTCATGTCTCTTGTCTTTGGTAGACATCACTCTCTTGGTACAAAGGGTAACACCATACATTCCCAGTGACTGCTCTCCTATGGGCCTCATTGCAACAGTGTCGCACAGACACAATCATTCCCAACGACTGAGCTGTGGGGGGAAGGAGAGGGGGGTTAACCCCAGTCCACCGGCCCCATGGCTACAGTGTTGCAAAGACACAATCATTCCCAGCGACAAAACTATGGGGGGTAGCTATAGGAGAGGGGGGTAACCCCAGTCCACCGGCCCCATGGCTATGGTGTCGCACAGACACAATCATTCCCAACAACTGAGCTGTGGGGGGAAGGAGAGGGGGGTAACCCCAGTCTACCGGCCCCATGGCTATGGAGTCGCACAGACACAATCATTCTTAACAACTGAGCTGTGGGGGAAGGAGAGGGGGGTAACCCCAGTCCACCGACCCCATGGCTACAGTGTCGCACAGACACAATCATTCCCAACAACTGAGCTGTGGGGGGAAGGAGAGGGGGGTAACCCCAGTCTACCGGCCCCATGGCTATGGAGTCGCACAGACACAATCATTCTCAACAACTGAGATGTGGGGGGAAGGAGAGGGGGGTCAACCCCAGTCCACCGACCCCATGGCTACAGTGTCGCACAGACACAATCATTCCCAACAACTGAGCTGTGGGGGGAAGGAGAGGGGGGTAACCCCAGTCTACCGGCCCCATGGCTATGGAGTCGCACAGACACAATCATTCTTAACAACTGAGCTGTGGGGGGAAGGAGAGGGGGGTCAACCCCAGTCCACCGGCCCCATGACTACAGTGTTGCACAGACACAATCATTCTCAACAACTGAGATGTGGGGGGAAGGAGAGGGGGGTAACCCCAGTCCACCGGCCCCATGGCTACAGTGGCCATAGAGAACAAGGACTAGGAAATGGTGGAGGTTACCATTTGTACCCTGAGAGTGATGTGTACCAAAGACATGAGACCCAACAACTCTGCAATGTAAGTAGAGCCTGTGACCTAAGACTCATAGAAAGTGCAGTCTTCTTCTCAAATTCCTACACAGTCTTGACATTTCCTTCTGGTGACCTTGCAAAGGCCCAAGCTAAGGACATCATGACATGGGTTACTAGACTCCATCCCTGTCTCCAATCTACAGCAGGTGACAGAAAACAGATCAGCTGTTTGGGGCAGGAACAGGTAGTTCACTTCCAGCTCAGTTGTGATGAGCAGGTCCGCACAAGTCTTACCCCAGAGGTTGGAGTCAGGTTGGTATCAGGGACGTTTGCTGGCCAACAGAGATGGGGTGGTGCTGCCTTCTTCACTTTCAGGGACGCGTTCCTTTCCTCAGTGAGGGTTGCTCTCGTTTTCATTGTGCCTGATTACCACATACATGAATGATGCATGTGGTGAAGGGCAAAGTCGATGATTTGAATAAGTAACGTTAATGAGGTAACCCAGCAATTCCTAAATGCAAGACGAAGACATAATTACTATTCCCTATCCATGATAGACATTCAACTCAGTTAGAGACAAACATTATCAGATAAAAGTTAAGATATAAATCATAGCAGCTGTAGTCATCTTATATATTTATTATCAAACTGCTCTTGGAGTAGCAAATGGTTGCCTGGCTAGCAGATTATTATCATACTAGTTACCACAGTATACAACTTCAACCTTTGTTATAGTTGTACTTCACAGGGCAAATATTCACGAATTTTTAACTTTAAGGCTCTACCTATGCAGTCAGCTGTATTCAACTACAAATAACTAATAATAATTGGCTGAATTTATATATGTGTTTTGCTCCCAAACGTTTACTGCCCCCCTCCCCCTCCGCTCCCAGCTGCAGGCCGTGCGTGCACCCACCTCTCTCCAGCCCCGGCCCTGTTTCGTCGCTTTACCGGGAGCCCCGACGTTGGTGTCTGAAACCAGGTTTAGCTCCAAACTACTTTCGTTGTCCATATTGGTCATATTTTCCTCCGCCGCATGTGTAATCGTGTTCGCACATGGACAAATTTCCAACGTCGCGCGTCGGTCTTTCACCCTCAGCTGTAACCCTTGACCTTTCAGCTGTAGCGCTAACGTGTCAATGATCCTAATATTATCGCAGTATAATCGTTTGTCGATCTCCGCCACCACAGAAATCAGTAAGGACTCAGAAATAGGGCTAACAAGATTTGTGTTTGATGTAACCAATGATTATCATGAACAGAAAGACAGAAAGATTGAATGATTTCTGTAATGAATATTTTTCAGTCACATTTCACACTGTGACAGTTAAAACACTTTTATTCGGGATATCATTTAATCATAAGCCGATGACGGTGACTGTGAGTGTTCTTGTAACGTTACATTCAACAATATAACGAAACATATAACATTATCACTGCAAGTTGACTGCTTGATTGTATAATGGAATAGTACAGGCTACTTTTACTTCATTACAATTTTGCAAAGTTCACTTCACGGGTCTTCACATGCCGTCACAGTGTTGAGGAACAACTTGAGCAGTCCCGGGTCGAATACGGCCAACTGGTGACCCGCTGGCACGACTATGTCCCTATCTTCATCTTCAACGTACTCTGGTAACATCATGGTGTTCAGGAAAGGTCCTTCCACGAAGTCGTAGTGATGGTCGTTCTGTCCCGCATGAGCTAGCGTCACAAAACGTTGCCACTCTACGAACTTTCCGTCCCGAAACACCTTCCCGTTGTAGGAGTCCCGCCACCCGGGCGGTAGGGTGTGGGCCACCACGGCCACCTGATACTTCCCAAACACTTCTTCTAATTCCAAAGCCCACAACTTAGCAACGGAAATCAACTTGGTGGCATAGAATCCTTCGCTGTTTTTAGGTGTAAAGTCTCTCTTTGAGACATCAGGTTGAAAGAGTTCTTCTATATTCTGTGAAAGGGGTACCACGGCGTAATACGTTTCATAGTTGTCTCGCATTGGCTTGTACCTTTTCAGTACATCATTAAACGTGAGAAGGTCAACTGACCTTAAATGCAAATCAAGCTCTAACTGCAAGCATTCTTTCGCCTCTTTTGAAAGTCTAAACGGCATTTCACGGGAATAAGTTTCCTTCGTGATGTCCACACCGGAGCCGGCATCTCTCAAGTCTTCTTTCAAGGCACTAATGATGAGTTCTGCGTACTCAAATGGTTCGTTGCTGGTAAAAATGTCTACTTGGTCGGCAGTCATCCCCAAGGAAAAGAATCCTGACCTGTCCACGACGGCCCTAGCCTCACGATGTGTGAGTGTGGTTCTGTCCGCTATCGAGGCGCGTATGTCAAAGTAGTAAGCCAGGAGAGAATAGTCGTTGAGAAAGTTACGACCGTTCGAATCAGATCCATTCTTCGTAGTGAAGGACACTGACGCCTTGAGCTTGTTCACCTTGAAGACCGTCGAGAGTTTGTGCCACGCCTTACGGAACATTATTTGTTTTGTGTTGCTCCTGACTCCAGTTACCAGACTATGATGACGTTACATAATGACAACGATTCACAGAAATCAACTGAGACTTTATATCTTGGAAAACATGATTGTTACGCAGCAAAGCCCTTTCATAAAGAGTCCAACAAAGCATTCCAGAACACTCCCCATTGTTGAAGTGTGTACCACTTGGATACCATGTTGTCGATTCACTGTGATACAGACAGTGTGCCATGCAGGGAATCAAGTCTACTATACGCCACAAATGTACCCGTTTGTGCTCAGACCATTATACACGGAAACTTTGTAAAGAAGTTATGTCAATGGGCTACTTTATGAACGATATAACGTTACTGTTTTGAGTCAAATATTCTGTCAGTTAGACGAACGGTCTCGAAAAAAATGCGTGGATCTTTAAATTTCGATGCAGTAAGAGCCTCAAATATCAAACATCTCCTCCCAAGTCGTTTGTGCATGCATTGAATTCAATTTCTTGATCACCTGTAGCTGTGCTAGAGAACGTGTGACAATCCGTTTGAAAGATAGAGTAACACCTGTCTGCGCACCCACGTTCTTGTAGCGTTGTTTCCTCACAGCACCCTGGTAATGGCACAACTTCCGTATAATCCGGGGAGAATTTGATAACAACGCAAACATTCCGTCTTGATGAGGTGAGTCACAGGTGAATCATCGTTTGTGCGATCGTTGGTCAAAGGTCACAAACGTCCTTAAAAGCTAACACTACACACGGTCGCTAGCAGCGATAGGCAAGTAACCATGTGACCATGAGTATGTTAGGCGGTAGGTGGGAGGATGTTGTTAATAAGTTATTTAACTAAAGGTGTGGCAATTTAGCTTTCCCTCCACTTGCAAGCCTGGACGGCAGTCAGCTGTACCTCTGGACGTGTTCGACATGAAGATTCTTCTGCTAGTAGCTGCTGTTGCGTGGCTCATCTGTGAAGGTACCTTAGGTGTATTATTCTTACCAAAATAACCGACGTAACGTTACGTACCAGTCACCTCGTATTCCGACTGAGGTTGCAAAACACCGTAACGTTAGATACACATTACTCACACTCAGTCCAACCCCTCTCAATGTAGAGTTCCGTTTTACTCTCTATACATTGTATAGGCTAATATTAGAGACACGTATTGTTCTACACAGTATCACCTAGGCTATTTTTAAAGGCAGTAGAAAGCTATCCTGTGACATACGGGTCCCCAAAATGGACCAAAGAATCGCCACATGCGCACGTTTGTTTGTGTACGCAGGTGAGGCGCTGTCCTGCTACTCCTGCCCCGCAGTCGACACAGACGACATCTGTAACAAGAGCGGGGAGGTGAAGTGTCCGGAGAGTACAGACACCTGCTACGCCATCAAGGGAGGTAAGAGAGCAGTACCTGGACAAATGCTGGATGAAGTGGCCAAAATAGTACTAATTTCCAGTGTGGCTGAATTTTCTTAGTCAGAAGCCTTCAATATTGTGTACCATACGTATTTTAACGGTAAAAAAATAGATAACACCGAACATATTTAGTATGCAAAAAGTATTAAACAAGATAAAGGTTTATCTTACTGCCTGGATGTCTCTGTCTCAGATTATCAACTTCCGCTCTAGTTTCACTTAATTCCTGGTTAACCTTGTTCAACTTCTCGTTCAGTTTGTATCAAAAGGGGTTCAACTGTAATGCTCACCAACTTGCAAGATTAAACTTGACCTTTCAAGAGAAATAGATTAGTGAAGCATTTGAGTTTAATGTACAATTGTGCAAATAACAGGTTCTTCTCCATTCACTAGTGTTAATGACATTTATCATACAGGCCTACAGGGTGGTCAGTTCGTCGCAGTTCGGAAGGGCTGCACGAGTCTCGAGCAGTGCCGCAAGGTCAAGGACGAACAGCCATGTGACGTCACACAGCTTCACTGGGCATGCGTGGAATGCTGTCAGACGGATAGCTGTAACAGATTGGCACCGAGCCCTCCCTGATGTGACGTCACATTCAACGTTGTCGGTCATGGTTGTTGTTTCCTAAACTTGAGGTTGAATACAATCAACACGATACCAATCAGTCCACCTCTCTCCTGCCAATTCATGAGTGTCGACATGGTATTATTTTACCTATTCCCAGAGGACATAGATATTGTAGTCTATAGCTAGTCTCAAAGCAGATGTTGGATGGAATATGTAACGTTTGCGAGCTGTCGGGCTTTCCTTGCATCCACCCACCTCAACATCTGCTTGACGATTCACCTATAACCTGCTATATCATACTTGGTCGGTAGGTAGCGCACTTAGAAGTTCGATAATGTCAATGACGTTATTATATAACGTCCTTGGTAATATTAATGAAATTCTTAAAGAAATGTATCACATAACCGTTTATTTGTTCCTCTAGCAATTCCTGGTCACTTTTGTTTTTGCGATGAATGTTGCTTGCCGTTCACCTTATGTTGCAGTTGAAATGATTGTTAGAACAGTCGTTAGAAAGTGGCAACCTTCTAACCTTCAAGATACCTATGATCTCATCAAGCCGAGACCAAGCCACGAGGAACATTAGCTGGTGTTATCACCCAGTCCATTATCGGCTCCAGATTAATGGAATTCCGTGTTTAGAGTAAAAATGGACGAAATATTTCCTCTATTTGTTCTAGTTTTATGCTTTTATCATTTTCATATGGCTAAAAGGAAAATCAATTAAATCAAGCAGCTTTTCTTAAATCTACTGGGCAATGTGGCCAGGCTATTTCAGATATTATGAAATATTGATAAATCATAAATGCTTTATGGAGCAATTTGTTAACGCTTGCGACAGCCAGGAATCACGAGATGACATCCGAATTTCTTGACGCACACACTTCCGACACAACACTAACGATAAACTCTTTTTTGGCGTTTTGGAAATCCCACCCCACTCACTGGTGAAACGGCCTCCCCCTGTGACATTGGGAAGTGGGCGGGGCCATGAGGCTGTATGTAGGTTATGCGAGACTTAAACAGTGACGTAAGGACTATGGACGGTTCCAATTCAACGACAGGAGGCACATATAATTGGAACTTTACAAAAGTGTTTTTCGTAGAAAATGTTTTATATAATCAACGCTATTTTTAATTGCCAGTAGTAGGGCTTATTCACTCGTTTTGATATGATATTGTAAAGACGATCTATACATTTACATGCAATACATTTTCTCTACTGATAACCAATATACATGTACATCATTGTACATGTGTCAACTTGCGTAGAAACCGCGAATAATTCCACTTTGCGTGACACATTTTCTTTGTCGTAAACGGGTTTGAGAATCATTCATGCAAACTGGTAGATGGAAGAAAATTATATCGCCGTACGTATAACTGTGAACAAGGAGCTTTTATCAGGCTGTGAAATATCAAGATGGAATGTATCAAGGAGCTTTTGTCGATAAAAGATTCTGATGTTTGATATAAATTTGGCTGTACTATAACTGTCTTTAGTTCAAGGGAATGACTAACATGGGTTGTTTTTCTTCCACTTGTGTTATGTCAAGAGTTCTGAAATACAGTACCAGTAAACTACTAGTCAAGGAGGTTGAAAGTAGTCAAGGGCATATAGGTCAAACAGTCTTAATTTAAGGCTGTCCCACGTGACCCCTCTCCACCAACCAGAGGCTGTTTGTTTAGACACGGGAGAGTTCCCTTGGGAGAAGCGCCATCAATAGAAGCGAGCTAGGAGCAATGGCGGCGTCCATGTATTTTCGCGTTTTTACGCTGTTTTTCGCAGTCTTTGTGCTAGGTAAGCCTATTCGTGCCTCTTTTCTATACTTTTACATTACCTTGCCGTCATAGATTCAGCTAGTTTGTCATTAGGGCGTATAGAAAGTGCTTGCGACTCAAATTTGCGATCAGAACTGGGCGAAATGCTGTTCCGCCTTTCTTTCTGTCCTTCCTACCGCTGGACATCAACCTCTCTAATTTTTACGCCACAAATCCCAGTATTGCCATCTTTCAGTTTAATTGACTTGACTTCAATTAGTAACGTGTATTTTCTACGACGACTTATGTATATTTTTCATCCCTTTAGCCCTGTTTGCCGGTTGTGAAGGACGAAGCGTGGATCTCCATAATGAGGTACATGACATGGCCGCTGTGGGGACCAACCACGACACACACTACTGTGGTTCGGCTGTTTTGCCAGTTTTGCCTTCTCATTGCACGCCGGATGTAACGCTATGATAAGGAAACTAAGACTTGTTCTTTGTACATAATGCACGGACAATTTAGTCGCTAGATCGAATAGAAGAAATATCTCGAATTTGTTAATTCTGTCTTCTTCGTGACGATAATTTTGCCGGTGCCTCCCGAGCTCCCCCCACTCCCATATGTATTCAGTTGTCTTAGCGCTTTGGCCTGAAACAATACAGGCCAGAAAAACGACACCCGTTGGGAGTATAGGCAGTTACTAATGCTTTATTTGTTGCCAGGTTGCTAGTCTTTTTTATCAGTAATGCTAGAAAGCTGTGCGTTGTAACGCGCTCTAAAACTGAATAAAACCATCACCATTTTAACGCACACATGCCCTTGCCGCGCCCCCTGCTTGGGAATAGCTTTTCATGCATGCGTGATTATGAATCGGTATGACCTCTTGGGAATGCAATTATCCAACTTCTTCCGGGGCAACATTTCGGCATAGGCATATGGGAATTTAGTAGGAAACAATTTAGTTTTCTTTTTAACCGATTGCTTCCGCCAAAGATTTCCTTAAAATGATAGCTACCTGGACTAGTTTCGCACGCAGTGGATGTCACCAAACCTGCAAAAATGGCTTGTAAACCATGCAAGGATATGTAATTGCCTTAGATATTATTTGGTCCTGTAAATTGAGCTAGAATTTGACACCTACCATTCTTCTATTGTAAGTTTGTAACACCTACCATTTCCATGTTATAGGATGAATTAGAAGCTGATCTTGCCCGTGTACGGCGACAGGCTGTCACTGACAGTGGTACAGGTAAACAACTTTTACTTTTTCAACTGTATCTTTTAATGTTGAATGATACAGCATGTACCATGTACTTCTATGGGATAAATCATCATGTTCATCAAAATTACTTCGTTCGTGTTCTTATGGTGTATGTTACCGGTAGAATCTTTTTATTGCCATGCCATGTGCATGCGAAGCTGGTGCGTTACGCCAAAGGGCGGTAATACTGGCTATATAGATACAGATAAAGATACAGATCTGATCAAATACCTATTTTTATGTATTATCTCCTGTGGCACCTACAGCAGCGCCTCCTGTTGGAGCTAAGGGGAAGAACAGGACGGTTCTGCAAGTGATCTTCGCCCGCGGATATGCCGGTCCGTTCTTCGGTGTTCTGGCCTGGTGCATCATCGTCGTCATCGCCTTTGTCGCCGCCTACGTCGTCTACCAGAAGGTCCTCCGGAAACCCGAAGACGAGGAGGCCAGAAGGCAGAGGCTGGCCGTGGCTTACTAGTCAAACACCCGACACATGTTCAACACCTATTCTCTGTTGTGTTCCTGCACGTGTCTAGCTCAGACCATAGGGGATGGGGTACTGGAACTAGTATGATATTGTCTCCTCTTTGCCAAACAGTAACACATGTTTGTAATATTCAGCATGTGTATAAGAAGAAATTATCAGAAAGATGGATGGGGTATAAAAACTAATCTAACAACATCTTCATAGAATTGAACATGCACTCTCTGTGATTTTGGCTTGTGTATAGACAAAATTATTTGAAACATGGATGGTCTATAGAAACTAATCTAACAGTGTCTTCATAATCATAGAATGGAATATGTACTGTGATTTTTTGGCTCGTGTATAGAGGAAACGATAGGGATAAGGTACAAGAACTAGTCTAACATTGTCTTTAAAAACATTACCCATGTTCTCAATATTTGGCATGTGTAAATGTGAACTAGGGGTGGCCCTATAAGTAGTCTTCTCTTTAACAAATGACTTTAGGAGTGAGGAAGGTAAGAAATCGTGTAGACAATTTTAAAGTAATGACTCTTTAAGTGCAAGTGTGTTGTGTGAGTTACTGTTATGCAATCTTATGAAATTTTTTAGATGTGTTTTTTTGTTATGCACTGGCTTTAATCATGCACATGTAAATTTCCTGAGAATGTAGATATCAGTAATTAAATAATCTCACATGTTAACACTATCTAGGATGTAGTTTAGAGATGGCTCTAATGTGGGGAAATATTACATTGGTGTCTAGACTTTATATAAAAAGACATAGATAAGTAGCAAAGAAAAGGAACTAAAAGAAAGCAAATCATGTTGAACTAGTACCTAAAGCTGTAGTAGGAAAATGTCCCTTTTTCTCCTGTATCCGCAACAAAATATAAACTGAAACCTCCAAAAATGACATGGCATTATTGTGACTAACCCTTTACACAAGGATTACTTTACAGCAATTCTAAAGAATAATTGTGATGAAAATAATTTAATTTTGTCCCATTGAACAATTGGTTTCTTTCCTCTTATGTCATGCCCTCTTTCTGACTGTTACCGTAAGTTTTTATTGTGTTTTGCTTTCGTTCATTGCACATTGATATTTTTTTATTATTTTGTGTCAAAATCCACAAAAATGCTTTTTCCACGTTGAGTGGATATTGTAACAAGTTCATTCACAAACATTTTATTTCAGTGCATTCATTCACAAAACACAGTTCAATTTATTACCCTGTCATTGTTAACTTGATAGCTCTTCAGTATATCATGTATCTGTTGAGGACTGCAAATACACAATATTAGACATGTATGCACATTTATCTAGAAACGTTTGTATTTAGAACCACTTGTTTGTTTTGCAATAAAACCAAGGATTGTAAAGATACCTTTCAAATTGAGATGATTTGTATGAATACGGAAGGTAGGTTCGGAAATATATTACATGTACTACACATTAACTATTGAAATCTTTAATCTGCTATCACAGTGTGAAATTTAAAGAAAATGAAAAGTCACATTACCTTTTAGAGTGTCGCTCCTCGAATAGCTTGTTCCTAAGAGATGTTGTCATGTACAGAAGCCCCCCTTCTAGCCAACAGCTTTGAGAGTTGCACAATAATCCTAGCCGGGTGCCATCCTCCGTAGTGACCGCTGGCTCGATCCTTTCGCTTGCTTCCGTGGTTAACAAGCGAATGGATTGACAGTGGCCAGTGGTTGCACGGAGGACGACGCCACTCAGGCTACAATAATCCGCAGAGATATAAGATACAATGTACATGTAAAATCATACACAATTAACTCGCCACCCAAAGTCTATGTGTAGCCCGTTTACCATTTGATCTGGCAACAATCACAGTTCCATGTACAAATGTACTTCAAACGCTTCAGTTGACACTGAGATGCGCTAAAGTGGTCGGCGCGCCGCCAATTTGCACTTTTAAGTGCTGCAAACAGCAACAGATCTTTATTGGGTTGAAAATTGAAGCTCAACAAAACGCTGAAGGCTGTTTGTAAAAGTAGGTTTTCATTCAAATGATGTGACCAGGCACGAAGCACACAACTGAAGTTGCGTCTACTAGCATTAGACTATACCATTGTACGTTCCACACAGATAAATGGTAGTGTGTATATATATATATGGCAGAAGAATATGATGAGCTTTACAAGAAAACAGAAAAAAGAATGTTTTCAATAAAAGGATTCGTTTGAAGTAAACAAAAGTCAAATTAAGGGATTAAAAGAAACTTAACTTCGCGTCACCCCTAAACTGAACATAGTATAACCTACTCTTGCTAGCTGTCCCGTTGTTTCAGTCGCTTAACCAAGTCGACAAAGTCCTGAATCGTGGGAACTTAGATACCTTCTCTTCCCAAAACAGTAAGTGGCTTTACCCATCTATCTGTCTTCTATGCGTTGATCATCCATAAGGCTCGTGTAGAGTGAAGGAACAGAACATGGCTCTCTTGACTGCCGTTTTGATGGGCTGTGTATTTTTCCCGATGTCGTACGTTTGTGTGCGGTCCTGGCTGGCTCGGACCTGGCCCCGCCTGACGGAGGCTGACAAGGCGGTACTCACGGGAAGGTAAACATTCTATGACTTAGAATCTCTCTTCGGTGCGCTTATTTAGGCTGGAATAAGGGGGAGGGGTTACAATATGATAGCCATATCGTTTTGAAGATGACATTTGCTGACGATCTTATGTTCTGACAGTAAGGGCACGATCACATACGTCGTGCGACCGTTGGTACGTGCGTGCGATCCTGCATGCGTTCTGTAAAATTCAGCCCTCTTTTGGCGAAGAAAGCTGTCTTTCATCCTTGTGATTATAGCACGACGATCTACGACGAACCTGCGTTACAATAGCTGAACATGTACAATTGCTATCGCTAAATTTCTGTTAGACATGTTTCTCAATACCTACCTACCTAGCGCCTGTGAGTCAAGATCTCTTTTCTTTGGCGATGAAGACCTGGATATACAGAGAATAAATGTATGCAGTGTATGGTTTATTTTGATCTTTATGGACCGTTATCCAATAACATTATCGTATTTCTATTGTCTGATGTATGGCGGAATCACCCACCTATACTCACACATGTTCTTGTGTTTGTGTTGCACACACACAGCGCGGTGTCGGCTCTGCAGGGTTTGCTGGCTAGTTTGGCAGGTGCTACCATTGTCTCACACTGCACTGACGTCATGTACGACAGGCAAGTGGATTTCGACTCTGCACTTTGATTTTTCCTATGTATCCATGACTAGCCTGACATGACGAGCTATTCTTCCTGTGGTCCTATATATACATAGTAGACATCCTTCCATCCCGAGGGATGATGTGATTGGTTTATAGATAAAGATTTTGATCATTGCTAAAACAAGAAACGTCGTACTACAGATGCACTGAAGATGACGCCAGACCAAAACGTCTTTTTTTCAGCACGTTTGTCAACCGTCATCACAGATGAGCTTTCATGTTTTCATCATATCCTGCTGTATTCACAAGTGCCTTAATTTTGTAAGATCTGCAATTGTCAAATGATAGTTTTTTAAAGCGTGGTCCTTATATCTTGTATATTTCAGACACTGGCTTGCTGACTGGTACGGTGGTTTCTGTTTGCCGTATTTTGGGTTCGACATCTGGGCGATGTATCAAAGTACGAGTTTTCTGGCTTCATCCCAGGGACGGTTGCCATGGACAACATTTCTGGCCAATCGTGGGTCGATGGTCGCTCATCACGTGATCTTACCCGCCATCTTCTTCCCAGCAACGGTACAAACTTTGTTATGTATCATGCATGTATAACGAGTGCATAACGTTACGTTGATTTATGCGTATTGACTAATCTTCATGTGATTTGAACTTTCATTGACAATAGTCTTTTGCTCTAACTTGTCTAAGGAGCAATTCATGTCTTACCTTTTCAAGCATGTTGGACTCTGATAAGTGACATCAGTTAAAAGCTTTAAAGGTCTTTAAACGTTAAAAGAAGGTCAATTCTCATTCTAGCTCTTACGCCGTGGGATAGGGGACTTCTTTGTTGGGTGCTTCTTCCTGTACGAATTTTCTGCTCCCTTCACCAATCTCAGGCATGCACTTATCCAGGTAATGAAATACTAGTACACAATGTTGCAAAGATTGTTACCTATTCCTCCTGCGCAGTGACCGGCTCATCCATATGAAGCTATGGGGTAGTGCCTGGAGTCGCGCGGCGAAATGATTCGAATCCATTTTCCTCTGTTAAAACGGATGTTGGGTGGGAGGGGAGGGAGGATTGAAATTGTTCGACCCTCGTCTAGACAAATTTGACACGTTTTATTACAGATGCACGGCATAGCAGCAGTACTACGCTGAATTGCGCCGCCATTCACATTTCTATACATTAAAACCAGCCTTAATAAAATCCGTTCGTTATCTTACAAACTTAACGCAAATACATATCAAGCATTTCAGAATTGTACCAATTCCAAACATCACTCCTCTCGTATCTCGGAGCAGAGAAAGAAACTAGTACTACATATGGGAAACAGCACATTGGCAGAAGCAGAAGAAAAAAAGATTAATGGGAATACAGTTTACCGGTGTGCCTTAAGAAGTCAGCGTCAAGTGAAGGCAACAATTACATGGGAGAACTGCATGGTTTGTTGCTGGCGGCAGAACTCATTAAGGACAGCAAGACACACGGGAAGAACATATTTATACTGTGTGATTGCAAATCAGCAATCGAAGCTGTTTCACATGCTGGGCCACCCAGAAGCAATCAAGAAACGACCATGAGGATAAAAAAGACACTCACAAAATATATGTTTCCAGTCGCATTCTGATTCACAACGCCCGCCACACGACGCTCGGTCTGAAGGAAGAAGGGCCCCACAGCCGGAAAACGCCATGCACGTGCAAACTCACATACCGACAGACAACTCTCGCACCTGGCTTTCACCTTCTGACCAAAATAAGCGAAAAGTACACAGGAAAATAACAGTAAATGGTCCAACATTCGTCACCTCAGTAACATACAAGTACCGTACTTCCCCATTGTTTTTCTGTCAGTATTTCTTCGTTGTCTGCCCCGACGGATTAGCCATCTACGTCCCGGGTCCGAGTCAATCCCCCATGGCTTGCGCGTGACGCTTGGCTTCCCGGCCCTGCTGCCGCCTGGTGTCCCAGACCTACCCGGCTGGATTTCCCTAAGCTGCTGATGCCGGGGCTCTCACTGGCGTAGTTGGGACTTGCAATATCTAAGAAACAACAATAAAGTTAAGAGAGATTCCGACTAAATTCGTCCCTGCATTCACGCCACACCAGTCCGCACCACGACCATCAGTGAAGGAAGAAGGGCCCTACATAGATAAAGCCGTGCACGTGCCTCTTGCATACCGACAGACAATCACCACACCTGGTTTACCCAGTTCCGACCACAAAACATATGGAATACACCAAAAAAATTCAGAGACCAGCAAATTAACGCCCAACCTTTTCCCTTCAACGGTACCAGATACCACGACACTTGCTCCCATGCCGGAAAATGTTTCCTCGGTCTCCCACTCCACCGTTCGCTCCTGCTTGGCGTTTGGCTCCAACGGCGCTCGACGATCCCACCCGTGCGCCCTGTGGTGGTTCCGTCGGCAAAACCCAGTTCTGGCGGTCTGCCTTGCACGTTCTGCCCGGCCCTCGGAGCACCTAGCGCCGGCGACCAGTCTATGGGGATGAGTCTGTCTAACTACGCAGTAATTAGTCAGCTTTTGCCTTATATAGATAGCTTCACATGGACAAGCCAATCACAGCGCAGGAAGAACAGTGTACCGGTGGATGATAGACTTCGGCTTGAGTAACAGGTGATTCTACGAGTGTTAAAATCCAAATAAAACATTTTGGAAGGGTTTTTACAACATCTGCTGATTGAAAACCTATGTGATGATGATGATGATGATATTGTTTGAAATGAAGGTATTCCAGAAAAAAAAATGTGATTCAAAGACAATTTATCTAGCTTTATTCAAGTTTTTGGGGCACATAGAAATATGACTTGTACATTTGTATACTATATAGTCAGCAATATTAACGTTAATGCCTGTTCTTTCCCAAGCTTAAGATGAAGGATACCGGTCTGTACTACATCAACGGCTTTCTGATACTTGTGACGTTTTTCCTGTGCCGCATCGCTATTCTACCCTACATGCTGTGGGCCTATGGGCAGCAATACGGTGTCATCTACCGGCTCCCGTGGAAGTGCAGGACGGGGTGTGCTGTGGTGATGACTTTTCAATGTTACTGGTTCACAAAGATGCTTCAAATAGCACACAGAACCATCAGAAATAAAGTTCTCAAACAGATGTAATTTAGATTTAACGTTATAACGTTAACGTTACATATTCCTCACAAAGGTTGCCGAGTTTCCGTCTAACCTAAATAACTTTAACGTTACATTGTTGTAGACTAGAACGGTTGAAATGCATCTCTGCAGTACTTTTCAGATCTTCTAACATTAAAAGGAAGCCCACTTGAAGTCCAGTTAACACCTGCTTTGTATACACTTTTATTGCAGTTTGATGTGAAAGATAAAACATTATTCAAACACAAAAAGTCTAACACTGCCTTTTTACACTTCCCGGTCCAATGCCACGACCTCGTAACGTTACACAGAAAGAATGCTGTCCAACAAGTAGGGAGGGTGCTTTGCGAGGGTATTCATCTGAGGTCACATCGATAGTTGATCACCGCAAATGTATGAGGTTAGGAGACAACATATAAAACACGAAGCATGCATTTTCTGCCTCAGAGTCTCAGACATGTACACAAGGTAAACAAGCAAAGTGTGTGAGAGGTTATTCGCGGTCAACTTTTGTTGTGTCTGACGCAGCCTCTTTCTGGGACAGTTACACAGTTGCAGGTCACGTACAGAACGTAACGGTCTACGTGGCACATAAAAACAAGTTGCAGTTTAGCTTATATTACCCCATTGTGAATACATATCGCCCGTCCATATCTACTGTGACCATGGACATGGTCATGTACTCGAGTGATTTGGCGGAGATCTTCGAGAAGACCGGGGCCGAACACAAGCACAAGGAGAAGAGGCACAGACGTACAGGTAGCTACGAGCCAGCTGTGCAGGAGAAGGCGGCGACTGGACACCGCCATCTGCAGCACATCCAGCGGGAGAGAGCGTACACAGACCCGTCCCACCACCGAGGGGCTCACGGGCCGCACCACCACCGTCACGGGCCGACCAAGGATTCGGGAACCGAAGCGGCGTCGGGGGCTGGAGGGGAGGGGGAGAAAGGGACGGGAGCCGAGGGCGCCGAGGGTGCCGAGGGCGGGGCGACCTCGGGGGAGAAACACCACCACAAACATCACCACGGACTGCACCTGCCACATCCACACCTGCCACATGTTCATCTTCCACATCCGCACCTGCCACACATGCATCTGCCACATCCGCACATGCCTCAGTGCCTCCAACCAATGGATGGTAAGTTTAACGTTATATCTAAGTTTACTCTTGCCCACATTTCAGTAGTCTATGTAGCTTTGCCAAGCGTTATCGGGGTGGGTTCGTGTGGATGTCTTTTAACATAGATATACATGTTGTATTGCCCCCCACCCCCTTTCCCAAGTGTCCTTGAACATGACCTTTGGTATCGGATATCATACCTAGAAAAACGCTTACTTACGAGACAATAGAACTCCAACATTACCATCAATAATGTATGCAGCTGCAGCTTTCTGTAGCAATTTATTTTATAACCTGGCTACTTTTGATATGATAATAACATTGAAGCGCAAGATATCTTTTTCTGTGTGAAAATAGCACAACAACTTCGAGAACGTTGACTTTGCACTATGCTATCTGATGCTCAGGAATTCATATCAGACGCTTTCTGATGAGATGTTTTCTTTCATTTTACAGACGAAACGGAAGAAAACAAGGAACGAAGGAAAGTGGAAACAACTCTACAGGCAGAATATTTCCCCTTTCCCTTCTAGGTGGGGAAAATATATCCTGGTAAGCCGTACACAACAGTGTGATATTTAGCTTCAGTATATTATGATATCGAATATTCAATATTATAAATTTTTAGTAAATGGTATAGTCAATACATTTTCAGGTCGTGCATAGGTTAGAGTTCCGTTCTTATTCTTCGCAGGTAAGCTGCTGTAAATATTATGCTGGCCTGACATTGTTGTTTATTCAACACATTTCAGAGGTGACTGACCGACAGCACAGGAGCGCTGAGGCCATGCATTGGGTGACGGCGTCACTCTGCATATATGGCTTGGCAAGGGGACCAATAGGGAATATCATTACTTATATAAGGGGAAAAATCTACATGAAGGAACCATAGTTATCGTTGTTGGTATCCTTTGTTGAATACATGTAGTTATGAACAATTGTGACATCATGTTTTTTTTGTCGGAAGAGGCTTTTGGCGAAGGAGTATCTCTTTGTACTTTTGATACAATTTACAATAATGTCACATTGGTGTAATATACATAAAAAGCTCATTATGTACGTTTACAATTTGCAGATCTTGTATCATACTTAGGATTGGATCCATTCACTGATATAAACTACGGCAACGTTATCATTTTTGTAACTAGGCTTTGATACGATTTACAATTATACCACATTTAATACGAAGCAATACACATTTCTTGATGTGTGTATGACATTTCGTAGATCATGTGTTTTACCTCATTACAAACATTAAGTGTTGCAAAATAGTTATGGATGGATAGGGTACTATGACTTTGACTTGGCTTTGGCCCAATGAAGTATCTTTTTGAATCTTTGATACGATCAACAATCATTTCATGTTGAATATCTGATTGCTCGCGTGTTATGTACAGATTTCTCAATGTACTAATGAACGTTACAAAATATGTATTATACTTCATTCTAAAGGTTGTGAAATAGATATGACTGTATCAATGGTATGTCAGCTAGCTAACAAGCGTATAGATCCAAATACCCATTTTGTCGAGGACTACGATGTAATGAACTTTACATATGGTATGTATAAATGATTGTATCTAAACCTTTTTTATGATGTTTAAGACGTTATTTACTGTAGTGTCAAATTTTGTATATTGTATGTACATAACTTTATGTAATATATCAAGTTTGCTAGCCACTTAGTCTCTTGTTGACATATCATGTGACACACTGCAATCATTATAGAGAAAAAACATAAGTGCACAATACTACTCACTGTGATGGGTAATCTTTTCAAATGGGATCTTGCCATTGCAAAATCCGTCTGATATACTAGTATACGTGGTAATCATGAAACTACATGATAGCGTTGCATGCACACTTGGATAAAATAGACATACGATTACTCTATCTACATTGCGTTAGTGATCACAATCTTAACGTCCAATCCGAAAGGCACAAACAAATCCTCACCACTACATTACTGTAAACCTGTGTCCTCAAAAGATTCGTAATCTTCGGGACATACCATACATCTAGAAGTGTCTTTGCACTAGTATTCTTTCTTTTACAGTGTAGTCGTCTATATAATGTTAGATCATTTTTCTAATAAATATGTATACCGACACGGTTATTCCGTAATCGCCCCTGCATGTAGCTTATGGACAGCACTGGGGCCGTACGTACATATTGAAAAATTCTTGAGTCTGGCATACTGATATCTATCTATCTAGCTTCGCTGTGACTCCGCTTTCCCTGAGTAGTTGGACTCAGACGGCGCAAACCTGACTTGTTGGATGGATGAAGCTCGATCTTCCTCCTCAGCCGGAGCCGGTGGTGCTGTGTACTGTATTATCGTCACTTCGTCTACGCCGCATTTCCCCACATTGGTGACCACCACAAAGTCCGGCCCGACTGCCACAGCCCACGGGTCCGCCATGTCCTCGGCGATGTGTCGGATGAAGTTCCCATCCCTGTCGAACAACTCCACCCTCTTGTTGCCCCTGTCCACCACGATAACGTTGTCCTCGCTGTCGGTACAGACGCCGTGTGGCGTGTCCAGGCATCCGTTCTCGGTGCCCTGAGTCCCGAACCTTGACGGTTTGTCTTCGTCCTTAAACGTGTGGACTCTGTGGGTCCAACAGTCGCTCACGAGGATGTTGCCTTTGCTGTTGACCGCGGCGTACCGTGCCTTCCTGGTCCGACCTCCCACCGTTCTGTACATCGTGCCGTTGGGCAGGAACACCTTGGCACAACTTTCAACATACCATTTTCCCTCCCACGGCCTGACGCGTTGTTCTGTGACGATGATCTCAATGTCAGGTTTGGGAGGAAGGTCGGCATCTTCCTCCGTCCGAATCTTCTCCCTGTTGAAGAGGTTGTTAGGTCTTGCTGCGATGCCGTGCCACGATTCCTTGCCTGTATGGGGGATGTCGATCTTGCTGATGAAGAGACCCTCTTTGGTGAACTGGACTACAAAGTCCGTCGGAAAACGTTTCTTCGGGATTGCCAGTGAACCCACAACCCAGACCTTCTCGTACTTATCTATGGTGACATCCTGTGGTTGAAACGGCACGGGTTTCAGCAAGCCTTTTATGGTGGTTTGAAACTCGCGTATGAACTTTCCCTCTGTACTGTAGATAACGATCCTCTCGTTGTAGCAGTCTGCGATGTATATCTCGGAGTCTTTAGACACGGCAAGACCGGAGACACAACGAAACTTGTCTTTGACACGCGTGCTCCTGCCCCCGAATGTGATCGGTGGAGGCTCCTCCGGTTCAGGTGGTATCTCTTCTGGTATTTCTTTGAGGGAACCAGCCAAGCTCCCTCGTTTAGACCCAGTTAAGCTTCTAATCGAGCCTATTATGCTTTGGGTCAGACTTTTCTTACGGCCTGTGGCTCCTACTTCTGCGTTTGATACCCCCGGCTCCGCTTTGATCGACTCCGATTTACTTCCTCTTCTCGAACCTGCTACAGATCCCCTGACAGACCCAGCTATGCTCTGAGTCAGACTTTTCCTTCGTTCTGTTTTGGCTTCTTCTGTGTTTGCATGTACCTCTGCTGTAATCGTATTTGCCTCAGCCTCTGGTGTTTCTTTGATGGACTCCGCCTTACTTCCTCTTCTCGATCCTGCTAGGCTTTCCCTGATAGACCCTGCTATGCTTTGAGTCAGACTTTTCCTCCGGCCTTTACTCCCATCTTGCGATGCTGCATCTACCTCTGCTGTTTGTGTGTCTCCCTTTTCTTGTGTTGTTGTGTTCCCCTCTGCCGTTCCCGCGTTAGCCTCCTTCGCCTTCGCGTCCGCCGCTGTAGTTTCTCCAGTGACCGACCCTGTCACACTCAGTCCTCTGACGGACCCAGACAGGCTTCCTCTCCGCGACCCCGCCAAGCTTTCTCTGATGCTGTTGGTCAGACTTTTCTTCCGGACCTTTTCCGCCATGTTGTCCCAGTGTTGTGTCTTTTATTAGCTGAGTGTCTTCACTTGATGAAAAATTGTAAGACCGGTCTGACAGCTTACAAGTGGCCCACACCTCGTAGACCCCTGTTTATGTTTAGGGCTACTCCATGATTTCGAATGCATGAAAGGAAGAGCCAACAAAACTCTGATATCACCATTTCACGTTACTTTGAGCTAAATTCATGAAAATGTTTTCTAAAAAGATCATGCTCATTTTACATCAAGGGTCTTCATCGATAGTATGCATGGCTATCATTTAAGATAACATCACCTGCACATGGTGACCCCGCCCCTCTCTCTAAGCATAACCCCGGGGGATACAGACAACATCTGTCCTATTTCAATCTTCTGTCAAACTGTTGACTTGACAATCAATTATTTCTGGGTTGACTACGGTGAAAGTTTGATCGGAAGATCAACGTAAAACTTAATACTTTTCAATGCAAATGTCTGTTGTGATTTTATCAGATTAAAAGGTGAAAATGCACCGACCGTATTGTCACTGGAATGATTGAGGGTTAATCTAGATGTGTATCTTACAAATATCCGAGGTCGTATGTTACGGATATTCTTAACCTTAACCTTAGTGGCGAAAGTCCCTAAGCAGAGTACTCTCCCTAGTCAGCGTAGTTAGTCTGGTAGATTAACTGCAAAATCTATCTGTATCTTCCTTCATAATAATGAGGGGGGGGGGGGGGGGGGGAAGCTCTCATTACACAGGGTGGTGGTGGTGTTATCATAATCAACAGCGACATAGAAACAAGTTAACGACAATAGATTTGATTATTGCAAGAACAAAAGGTCGACCACAAATTGTGTGTTATCAACTCAGTTCCCGAGATGATGGCATTTCAGCACTAGTATGAGGTGTAACTGCCTAAAAACACCTTGTTGGTTCTAAACAAAGGTTTAAATGTTTAGGGCCTGAATGATTCGTAGTAGTTAATGATTCCTTAACAAGTTCAAATTGAATCTCTTCACGTTCTGCACAGTAAAACACTGTGCAACTCATGGAAAAGTTGATTTTTTTTCCAGCAGAGATCTTAGAGAAACTGCAATCTGACCTCTTGATGTATGTCCATTGGTCACAAGTCAAAACAAAACTGAAGAAAACCAGATATCTCCTTTATTCCAAAATATCGAACCATTCCCATCAATATTGTAGCAAATATAAATTCATAGCAAAAGTGAAAATATAATCTTAATTACATTGGTCCCTAAGCTCCAACTATATCATTTTTGAACCCCTGTAAAGTAATCTCTCCATTATCCACCACATGTATACCTATAATCCATAATGTATCCATTATCCAATACATACTAGTCTAGTAGTTATATATATACCCAATGTTTCCTTTTCATTTATGAGATCCAATCTAACATTGGTCTAATATAAACCTTTAACCCAAATAAACAACATGATGAGTGATGATGTTTTTTTTTCTAAGACAAAATTCCAAGTTAACCATACAGTTCACAATTTTCAATACACTTGGCCTGGGTACCATTTGGGTAGCAGTTCACTCCTGTTCCTGTTTGCATCTGCTACCCAGAGAAGTTACTGTATGTATATAGAGTATAATAGACGTCAGAGCAAACTACTATCCAGATGGTACCCAGGCTCACATACATAATAATAATTATAATATCCTTAGCAAAGTCTCATTGTTTTGATACTTCTGCATGGAAACATGGATACCCATGCAGCAACTACTTAATGAATCCTACTTATTTGGGTTGAGAAGTTACACAGAAAAACGAAGACGTTACATATATCATCAGCATATTTTGAACACAAATAAAGATGCAATTGACTTGCAAATATATACAGTCAGCAAAGGCTTGGCCTCATGAAGATATTTGTTCCCATTATTGCACCAATTGTTTAAAACCTCCCTACACACACCATAATATACACACAATATATCCGTTATCCATAATCATTGTCAGTTTTGCATAACAGCAGTTTAAATAGCAGCCTGCTTGCTGGAATTCTTGTAATAATTTCATTCTCATCACGCAATGTTTCCAACTGTAACTTCTGATGACATCATGTGAGGGCAACTTGTCATGACATCACAGAAGGTTAAAGTTCATCATGCATCTCCAGATGCTTGTACATGAATCGTTCCAAGGTGGGGTCATGAAACCTGGCTGATTCGAAAGGCTGCAATGCAGCTTTAATGTTCTCCTTCAGCAGAGCAACTGTCAGGACACCACCATCATTCGGGACCAACTTTGACACAATCTGGGTGTGACAGAACAACACAATGTACAAAGAGGTTGAAAGATATCATTCTGAAAAAAATTGTTCTGTGATGTCCAACACAAAAATTCAATGTGAAATGTCCAACTTTATTACTTATTAATAAGCAATGAGAAATCCACATTTTCTATCTTCTATCGAATCTACGATGTCACATTATGCAGATGACACACATGACTCATTGAGTAAAATTTATTCTGCAACTTACAATCCACTGCTAACCAAGTCACGTGTTCTTTCTGCATAACATCATAGAAATGATGTATTGCTCATTTCCTTGACTATTGGAGTTTTTGTGCAAGAAATTAAAGGTCAATCTTGCTTCAGAAAGGAAAACCGAACTAAATTTCACAAATTGGAGCAAAGTTTATCTTATCATACACTAGCACTGTAAAGCAGTTGTACGACAATATTTTGCTATGAAGCAAGTCTTACTTGGGTTAAGATAAAGTCTTACCTCCTCTGCCACCTGTGAAGTACCCCCGAGAGTTTCCACATACTCCTTCACAAACAGGTCTGTAGGGATATTCCCATTATGCTGACCCACCAAAGTCACAAGTAGTGACCTATTAGAATAAAAAAGGACAGTTGACACATGATAAAAAGGATAAGAAAACTAATTCATCTTATATGCCAGTGTAATCTATGAGGATATACACATATACAAATTTTATATATCAGAATTTTCCACCTTTCCAGTTTGCCTGATCACGGCAAGCTGCCTGATCACGGCAAGCTGCCTGATCACGGCAAGCTGCCGGATCACGGCAAGCTGCCGGATCACGGCAAGCTGCCGGATCACGGCAAGCTGCCTGATCACGGCAAGCTGCCGGATCACGGCAAGCTGCCGGATCACGGCAAGCTGCCTGATCACGGCAAGCTGCCGGATCACGGCAAGCTGCCGGATCACGGCAAGCTGCCGGATCACGGCAAGCTGCCGGATCACGGCAAGCTGCCGGATCACGGCAAGCTGCCGGATCACGGCAAGCTGCCGGATCACGGCAAGCTGCCGGATCACGGCTATTCAACAAAATCTAGTTTTAATCTTAAAAATGTGAATGATTGTAACAATTTCCTTTCTGTAATTCTAAAAATATTTATGAAGTATCCTGACATAGATTATGTTAATCATAATCATGTTATGTTACAAATAATCATGTTGACAAACACAATGGAAACATAATGACGATAGAAGTATTCTGTCTGCCAATATTTTTATCATTAATGTTAAAGCTAATAGCTTAATAGATCTCAGTTCCTCCTTGCAAAGGCCTCACCTTATTTGATGTGCCTCTATGTGGCTGTACTCGAAGGATGACAGGTCAGATACATCTGTGGGGTCGAGAATGAGCATGATTTCCTTCATCTCTTCTATTGTCAGTGCCTTGACCTCATCCTTGGTGATGTAGCCTCTTCCTTCTGGGTCCACCTTCTTAGCAAACTATATGAACAAACATTTTACATTCTTTACACATCTACAGGAGATTTTGGAAACATTTTTTCTTTACACATCTAATGCTACAGGTTTCGTAAACATTTTACATTCCTCTAGTTAGGTGTGATGGGTTGTTCAGTGTAATGTAACCAGCTGCTGCTGTGCCGTGTGCCTGTGAAGCTGGTGTGTTATGCCGAAGGGCGGTTATGACGGCTATATAGACACAGATACACACTTGCAGGGATTTTTATCAAATAAACATGGAGGGAGTGGAGAAATGGAGCACTGGCAGATGCAGTGGATTTCTCCCCTTCCACGGTGTAGACTTTGAGAATCTTAAGGAATAAAACAACTAATTAAAGTGTACTATCAGACAGGTCACATTTGAAGACTAAGATCACATGTGACCTAGAAGCATCCCTAGTCAATCTGTATAAGTTAGTTTATCCACCTGTGTGGGTTAATTACAGTAAGGGAAGCACTTTTTTGACATTATGGTATATCCTGTTAAGATGACTTGCAAACTGACCTCGCTCCTCATGTTACTGAAGAGCTCATCCATGGTGTTTATCTGTTCCTGTGTCATCTTAAAGTTCTCTGTAAACTCATCTTCTGCTTCATGCTGACCCTGCATTAAAAAATGGCACGAAAAGAAATAATGTGGATGTAAACTTAACTTGAGATTGGTAACACTAATTCACCTTAATCCGTGGGGTAACCTAAATTTGTTGGTTAAAAAAACTGGGTTTATTGGTTCTACCTGGGTTTCAATTGTCAACATTTTTAAAATATTGCAATCTGAAACTACCTTCCATAGATTTAACGATCCCCAAATACTGTACCCTACAGTATCTTTATATACATGTACAACGAAAATAGGTTGCCCAACGGATAAAGGTGAACTAGCATTACACATATCCAACACTTTGTTTTGTTTTGTCTAAGCATCACAAGCAAATGGTACTTGAACTGCAAACGTATGGTGGGTTATTGTTGTCAAGTTGTTGTCACTGTAGGTGTGATTATGACTACATGTAATACAACATTGACTCACCTTGACAAAGTTGTCCAGGAAATATTTGACAGAAATCTTCCCTTCAGAGTCGGCCAGGAGCAACAGGAGCCTCCTGTAGATAATGACACTGGTTGGTCACAATACACTACTTTTTGTGATATCAGTTCTTCATTCAACAATCACAAAAAAATTATTCAGATTGTTTTTCTTACATGCTCATGTTTTTTCAGAGCACACCAGAGTCTAGTTGACAAATGTGATGTGTACATCATGCTTCTGCATGGACAATGTGTAGTCCTTGCCAGTAACATTGTTTCATTATTTGGGGATCAAGCCTCTAATCTCTAATCTCCAAGCAGATCTTGCATGGCATAAGACAGTATCATAAGCTTGGGCAGGAGTTTAGCCAGCAGAGGAGTACTAGTACATGTATTTACTCCTCTGCCGGCTAATCTCCTTCCCCAGGTTATGATACTGTCTTATGCCACGCAAGATCTGCTTGGAGATTATCTAATCTCTAGGTCTGTAGAATTTGTATGTAAGGTACAAGCTTTCGCCTCAAATGTATACATATATGAAAATGTATTTACATTTACTTCTATATTGTACTGCAAATATTACACAACCAAGAGCAAGGAAGTGGCCAAGTGTGTTGCAGATGTTTATTTCATTGATTATTTTTCATGTTACAATTCCTGATGTTCAAAAGCTTGAAACAAGGCACTTAATGAAAGTACAATGTCATGTAAATACAGCAACTATGACAACTTATGATTTGTAGCTTAGACTACATTCAATCATACTGGCATACGATTTTACACAAGGGAGCGTTGCTTTGGGCAGTACTTCTCACCATCAATCACCAGCTAGTTTTCATCAATGTGACAAACATGAAAAACTAAAAAGGTATGATATTTAATATGTGAATATAATTATACAATGAGTTACAAACTGGACTGGACGGTCCAGAACTTCTCACAGTGATGTATGACAGACTGTACTGGAAGTAAAACTTCACTTGATGCACCTCATAGATGATGACATTAAATGATGACAATGATGATATCATACATTGTATTGAATTAGAAAGTGTGACACTAATTCAATGTGTTATGTGTTCACAGTATCAATGAATTGTTCTTGCTAAATATTATTCTAAAAACTTTAAGTATAGCTGTTACTGTTAACAAAGCACCAAAGCACAAAGTTAAATGATAAAAAATTCTACTCTAGTCAGATTCAGGTATAGAAGTTAAATTTGAGTATAGTGATGGTGCAACCTGTGGAGAGTACCACTAACTGTCCCTGCTCGGTCACGGCAACAGCTTGTGGTGACACTATGTCTGTAGCAATGTGCCTGATGAATCTGCCAGTTTTGTCATACAGCTCCACTCGGTTATGCTCTCTGTTTGCCACAATGATGTTACCTTCACGGTCTGCACAGATGCCACAGGGAAGCTTCAGCTGACCATCATCTCTGGTCTTGCATGTCACTCCAGACCGCAGCAGTAACTGTCCATCCTGACTGAATGCATAGAAACAGTTATAGGCCCAGTCTGAAACAAGAATGTGCCTTCCGGATCCCTTGTCCACATCAACATACCGCAGGTATTTAGATGCCCCTCCCTGCTTTTCACCCAAGGTTCTCACGAATGTCCCATCTGCCTTGAACACCAACACCATCCCATGCGGTTTGGATGGACTTCCTGTGGTTTCTGTAATGAGGACGTGATTTTTCCTGGTGTCCACGGCAACTCCTCTGCCCTGCGTAGTGTACCGTAGGTTAATCTTGTTGATCATACCGCCCTGTTTGGTGTACAGTACAGCATACTCAGCAGAGTCTGTCCTCCCCACCACCCACACATACCCCATCCCATCAATGGCAACATCACCAGGGCACATCTTCTCTCTGTCCGACACGATAGTTGGGAACTGGCGCATGAATATTCCCTCTACAGTGAAGACTTGGATTCTCTGGTTGCAGTAGTCTGCCACAAAGATACATCCATCATCGGACACTGCAACACCACTTGGGTCCCTAAACTTCCCTGGTTCTCGTCCCTCTCCACCAAAAGTTATCCTCTGAGACTGAAGCTCCGACCTGTTGACATGATGACCTGTTGTGCAATGTGCTGCATTGTTTCTCAATGTAACAACAGGCAATGGTGATGGTGAACACTCATGATTGGTGACAGCTGCTGTGGCTGGTGTAGAAGGAAGAGACTGGACTGTCACACGTCCCAATAATGGCCTTAGGATGTCTGTGGGCTGGAAGAGAGTATGCTTGGTTTGTACAGGCGTAGGCTCTGATTTTCTTCTGTGCCTTCCTACCACCTCTGTCAAAATGGTTTCCTCACTAAAAGGCCCATCCCCACCCTGCCCCAGTTCTTTTTCTGCTTGATTACAGGCATCAGACAGTTCCTTTATATCTCCCAATACCCTGTCTCTCTCAGCATTTATCTTCTCAAAGTTTTTCTTGTGATTTTGTCCAACTTCAGCCAAAAGAAAGCCTTTTCTTAGTTCGAGTTCCTCGTCCAGTTGGTTGTAGGAATCAATGATTCTGCTCCTTGTTTGCTGTTTCTGCGTATTCAGGGTTCTTTCTGTCTCTCCCAAAATTCTCAGGAAGTTGCAGTAACTCTCCAGGATGTTTCTTCCCTCATTAATCAAGGCTTGGACAGTGGACCTCCTCTCAGGCTGTATGGTCACCCTGTGAAGCCTTTCACACAGACTTGTAACCAAGTAGTTGTCTGGCAAACCTGCTATCCCCTTGGGCGCCAGCATGACCTGCTGACGGCAGTTTGGGCACTTGAACGCCCACACTTTCTTTGAATTCCCCACATGGTCCTGGAGGCAACCCTGACAGAAGGTGTGTCCGCATGGCAGCACCTTAGGCCTGGTGAACAGCTCCAGGCAGATGCTACAGGACAGTTCTTCACGAATCTGCTCCCCCAAGCTTGACGGTGCAGCTGCCATTTTGTTGTCCCTTTTAAGCCTGTGACGTATTCTGCTTTTCCTCCCTGGAAGGCAACATTAGTGACGCAAGCCCTGACCTATTATTGGCAGGTGTGTCCCCTCACTCATGACTCACATATACCGCACGTCCAATGTTCCTGTCTGTCTACAGCGCAATGGCACATAGTGTGCCCACAGCTGGGCCAGAATTCAATAGAACTTTTTGTTAGAACTTTGCAAGTGTGTCCACTTGTAAATGGTGGTTTTATGCTATGCTTAGTGGCTCCTTCATTTTAGGCATAACTTCAGGAAGTGATTTTACAGTGCTGAAAACAGGTTTACTTACATGTACAGTAACTAGTAATGTCATGTGAGGTCAGTGACATCTAGTGACTGTTTACAGAAAGTAACAATAGTGACGTAAGCCCACCTGTCAGCACCAGGTGTGCCTACTGGCTTGTGATTCACACACACCAGATGTCCAACTTTTCTGCATGTCTGTGATAGCAATGGCACTGTTGGGCCACAATAAAACATTCACTGTGCTAAGCCAGAATAAAACGTAATACTCATTTTTTAGAACTTTTATCCTTATTGAGTCTACCTGTGAATGCTCCAGATCTATTATGTATATGGTCTCCCTTGTTTCAGACAAAATGCCATGGCATAAGTAAATACCTTGAGAAACTAATGATGCCTGCAGGGCATTTGGGGCTTGAATACCCAGCTGCAACCTGTGATTTGCAGAGTTATAAGAGCTTTGAAATATTTAGACTACAGGTTACAATGTAAGAAATGCACAACAATGTATCATGATGTGCAACTTTGCGCAGCTTTCTGATGATGTGGTTAATCATCATATCCAGGGCTCTAGCCAGCGTCCGTTTTTCCGTCAATTGACGGAAATTTGCTGCGTCGGACGGAAAAATTTTCAAAACAATCCGTCAACCTTGATGGACAAAAATCCTTGGTGGAAGCTACAGGCGGCTTGGGGACGCCGTCCACGGCCGTAAAAGTCACACACTGTTTGTTTTGCTATTGTTATGATTGTTGACAATGTGTGTCGGCGCCCTTTCGCATACGATAAATCTCATTAAAACCCGTTTTTCAAGGTCTCAGTTCAATCAATTTTTGCAGTTTTCGCGACGATTGGAATTGGCTGACGGAAAAAAATTTCGAGCTGGCTAAAGCCCTGATCATATCCAAAGATCAGTTCTTTTTGACCATTTAGTCTTTAATGATGTCAAGGACAAATGGGTGAGTCGACCTTCAGTTTGGACAATGAAAGCAAACCAGTTTTCAAGGAGACTTTTAATTTTTCTTACCCCAAGGTATGGTCACAATGAAATTGAGGTCAATGACCCTCTAGCCAAGTACTAGTAACAGGTGGTCTATCCAAGGAGGTCAAAGTTCAACAGGTTAGACTGGATTGAATGTGTACTTTGTTTGTTTATCACAATTTACCTCACATGTGGACGGGTTGAGAGAACAGGTGTGTCATTAAGTGTAACTGGTGCGCTCTGCTACATGGTAGTACATCAGGCATGCGATACAACCAAACTAACTGCAAAACAAGCAAAGTGACTTTGCTCTACCCAGGAAGGAATTATAATGACCTCTGACCTGAGGATGTGAATGTCCATGTGACCTTGGGGGAGGTCACCATGGCCGCTGTAACGCCACAGCACGTCCACCTGGTCCATGGGCGTGAAGTCGAACTCTTGGTCGCAGCCGGTGTTATCAAACTCCTTCAGACGAGAGATCCAGATGGACACAGCGGTGTTGAGGTGGCCGTTCACTCTCACCTGGTGGGGATAGCCTACGGAACGGAGGGGCAACACTTGCAGTTAGAAATTGTGCAACTTAGGCTTAGGCCGTGATAACTTACTGAAATGACTAATGTTGTCATCTTGATCATGTAAATAAGAATTATTCATCTTAAAAGCTGAGAACCAAATATGAGTAAATGTGGTAAATAGTCTGACAGGACTAAAGTTTGGTCAATACTGAAAAGTATAAAGTAGAATATCTTCTTCCAAAGTTTAAAAAAGATGAGTACTGAAGTAAAAAGGGCAACCAGGGAGCCCAAATCTTCACCACTTACTGTCTGCTCCATGCCAATCTGTAAGTTCTGCTGCAGTACCTAAAAACCCACTAGGAGGCTCATTATCTCTCTTGATCTTAATCTTTCTGACAGGTACCCACCCACCTATCATAAAGATCCATCAACAGCTTCTTGAGTTATACTGTTAACATTAACAAACAAAAACACCCTGCCTGCTGGCCTCCCAGAAACAGCACCAAAAACATAAAACAGCGAGCAGATATAATTGGACTGCAATAGGGCAGAGCACTTTGGACTAATGGTTGTAGCCTTTTGCAGCTTAAAGTTACATAACTGATATTTTGTGAGAAACTTCTCAGGTACTCAACGGATCAAAATGACTGCCAGCAGGGTTCTTCATACTTTGTGGAAAATAAAAAAATCTTGAGATTTATAACAAAGATCTTGAGTTAAATTTTGAGATATTTTGACTTGATCTTGAGATGTTTTGACTCAATCTTGATGTGTTTTAGGAAAATCCCAAGATGCTTTGCAAAATCTTATGATATTTTGAAAGTTGCTTTGAAAAAGTCCCATGTCTTGAGATGTATAGAAAGAATTTTAAGATCATTTAAAAAATCTCGAGACTTTCTGAAAAATCTCAAGATTGTTGTGAAAAATCTCAAGATTGTCTCAAAACATCTGGAGATTGACCACAAAATCTTCAGTTTAAAAAAGAAATATTTTCAATGAGGTGTGAAGACTCCCACTAGGGGTAATTTTGATCTACTGTGTAACAGAGAGGTTTTTAAGATGCACTAGTGTATCTTTAAGCTGTAAACGGTCAAAAGCATTAGTCCAAAATTTTCTGAAAGTCCAATAATGATCTGCTTGCAGTTATAACCTTATTGGCAATGGTGATTACATGAGGTGAAACCATGACTTGCCTCCAGGTACAAAGATACAGTCTCCCTTGTCCATGGTGATGCGAGCAAAGCGGACATCCTGGACCTTGGGGAACTCTAACATGTCCACACGATCAACATCGATCTCAGAGAACCCTCCCCACTCGTACCTCGACTCTTCCGCAAAGTACAGCAAGTCACTCTGGAGAATAGAGAGCAATGGATGGAACACTACTTTAATACAGAATCAAAACTTCCATCTGATTATTGATAAACCTTCAAGTTTTCCTGTCTGGAACTCTGTGAAGTCATTAAACAGGTAATGGCATGTCAGCAGGGCTGTCTCCAGGACCACCCATTCCTCCATCTCAGGACAGAAATTCGCTTCTTGGGACGGACAAAGATGTCACCTTTTCCTCCCAAAATGCAAAATGATTAACTCCATAGCATGAAACTGCTTAAACTACATTTTTCTTAGTGTAAATTGACAGTTTACACAACGAAATTCAACGTACATGAGTTCCCAAACAATGAGTGGGATGGAACAAATTTAATAGCTGGAGACAGACGTGCATGGCAGTGACAGAGTCTAAAGAAATGTAATATATTATTTAGCAACCAATTATATAAGCTATAACAAATGGGCCATAGGAATCTTTCTGGCAGTAAATCATCTTAACTGGAAAAAAAAACAGTGTTCATGGCATACTATAGGAAAGTCATCAGGATGTTTATGATAAGTTTTTCACATGCTGAAATGACATAAACACAAGTGGCAGGAATGATGGTCAGTACCTGGCTGGGGTCTATCAGAATCCAGTCCTTAGTACCATTAAACAGACAGTGGAAGGTGCTGTATGGGTCCCTGTGCACCTTGGTCATTCCTCCTGCTGCTGTCAGGAACAGATGAGTCTCCTAAAAAAGTTGTTCAATAATAAAACACAGCTCTGACAAAATTAAAGTGGGTCTGTTATAATTTTCTATATAGGCCAATACAGCACTACGTATGTACATACTATCCTTACTAATAGTAACTCATAAACTTTAAAGTAAGATTTATGGTGTTCTTCAATCACTCACTCGCTCACTGTCATTCATTCACTCACTCACTCTTTTACTCACTCACATGCTCCCTTGCTCACACATACTCATAGAACACTTAACGTTATACAGAAATATTTATTGACACGACAAAAGTACAGCGACTTTTGTAAGGTCTATGGCAACTAATTACAGTACATATAAACAGACATATATGAATACATGTATCTATAGAATGGAATAAGTCAACATGTTGAGTCACATAAGACAGATAGAAAGAAAGAAGAAACACTGCTTCACCTGGATGCCCTGTGCGATACTGCCACACCTGAGGCAGGGTGGGACGGCGACATCTCTCTCCATCGGACGGGGGATCTGTGAGATCACGTACGCGTCCATCGTCTCGAAGTTCTGCATGAAGTGAGCGACCGTGTCCCTTCCAAGGCCCCCCTCCCCTGCAGGGATCTTGCTGTTACCCTCGCTTCGTGCCTCCAGTCGTACGGTGAGGTTGCCGTACTCGCGGATGAGGTACTCTGGCGTCCACAGCGAGTACGCACGTGAGGGCTTTGCTGCGCCCCTCAGCAGGACTGGCTTGTTTGGTTTGACGAATTTGTCGAAAAACTCCTGGGGTTGAGGGACTGTCATAGTGGTGGATGGTAAGAAAAGACAATTTGTTTATGAACAATTGTGGAAAGTATCAATTTACAGAAGAGGTTTGGGGTCGTGGATCTCAACACTAGATTATCTACTGTTTCTTCCAATTTTGCCCTCCCCATGACCTACATGTAACGTTAGATAATTATTCTTTTTTCGTGGACTAAAACTTGGTTAGCACAAAGTATGGTATCCACTGTCCACAATGTGATATCATGTTGGCTTCATGGATAAAACTAAAACTTTGCTTGTTATCCAAAACACTAGTTTAGCTGTCATCTTTTAGAGATCCTAGAGAGTGACTAGAAGCCTGGTCATGAAGAAAAATCTAGTCCAACCTGTGAACATCTCGTCGATGGTTTCTGTCGCTTCTGCGTGAGATCCGAAGATTTCTAAGTGCCCCCTGGAACTTCCGCAAGGGGCATCTTTGGAGCAAAAGTTCTGCTGTACAGCTGATGAAGAAATGGTCACCAAAACTGTCAAGAAAAGGGCTATGCTGCAAGAATACTTCATGTCGATCTTTTCAAAACGACCTCCAACCAAGCTCCTTGTAATCTTATACAGTAGTGACGTGATCTGATACTGTCCAGCTACAGCCAGAGGCTGTTATTAGATAGACAGTTGTCTGCAATGTCCAGGGAAACTAGTTGAAGATTACCGCGAAACAACCCGGAAGTAAAAGGGCGACTTCTACTGATATTACTTCAAAGTGCAGCAAAAATAATGTTTGCTTTTCACTTTTGAAATGATGTTAGGTAGAGCGACGATGACGTGAAAATTATTTCCTAAGCCTTTAAGCTAACGTCAATAGAAAAAAAACGGTTAGACTAGAGAAAATAGTAAATGTTGTACTTTCGATAGCTAGGTTTTGTGTTTTCGTGGTGCGCCTCTTGCGATACTGTTATAAAATGCAGTGGAAAAATCCTGGTGTTTATGTCTTGTGATCAGCTGACACGGAAGTGACCGCAGCTCTGAGTCCTGATCATGCCTACGTGAGGCGATGCTCACTGGTTGGCCGTCATCGCTCTGTAAGATTCCCTATTTAGAAGAGCAGTTTGGAGCTGGAATCGACGGTAAGGCGACCAGATATCCTTTAGAGCATTCCCAGTCGCTAGATCGCGACAAATCTTTCGTTTTCGTGCCGTATGACGTGTGCGTAGGTAGGCTTCATGGTGGTCTTCTTCTTCTTCTTCTTCCCGTAATGTCCAGCTGCCGAGTCAGCCATTGTGCAATATGTACAACTGTCTAATGAATCCAGGATGACGAGAGCGTTGATGGTGCTGTAATCATATCTGTTCTTCAATCCTTCCATCTTGGAAAACTGGTGGACATCTGGGTCACATCAAGGTCGTACTCACGGCATCGGGAATGTAGGGATCATCTCACATCACATGATTCTTTGTTATCTATAATGTACATGTTGTTCTAAGTGTCAAGTGGTGCATTCATGATAATTATGCAGCCATATAAATATGCTCTGTTTCATAATTGTCTTGTCTGATGAATGTTGTTGTCGCCCGTAGGATCAGATTAAATTTAGATAAGATTCCCACAGGGCCAGTGTTTTCCTGGACTGAGTAGGGTGCATGTGTACACATTTTTGCCCCAAGGGAGGTGATTTGTAATTGGACTGGTTTGTCTATGAGTTAACGGTTATGTATTTGTACTTATTTCTTATTACTAGATGTTAAGTTGTCACAAATCCTCAGTGCTGCAAATTTGTCTATGGGATTGAAAGTATCACAAAGCAGTTGTAACGTTATGTCTGCCATCTCTGCTTATAATACAACACATGCAATGCCATATATTTCTTTTGTTATGTTTTCTATAATGATCCCCATGCTGGTGTAAGGTCTACACAATTGATTTCCGGAGAGGGTGAGGTACAAATAATCTGTGGTCTTTGTTTGCCTCCACATCCCAGGGACCTTGCACGGGGGGTTACCATCTGAGTGCTGTGCACTAAATTTGGGAATGATGTACTTTCTTTGCGTTAGGTTAAATTCACGAATCCGTTATGCTACAGTATATGAAGATCATATTGGACAAGTTCTGGGAGCAGCACAATTAGGATTTGCATTGCAAGAGTGTCAAGACTGAGAATTCCACAGGCCTAAATGCTTCTTTCCTAAGTTTTTAGATGATAGATGTATTCAGGTAGTACTTTGGAACTCCTTAGCTATATGTCTGGTTTTAGAATGCACTGGCCATGAATTACCTGGATCAAGGTGGTTATTCAGAATGGCTGATTATGCTTTGCATAATGTAAAGTGTATGCAGCCCCCCTCTCATTGTTAGCAGATGTTTGATAGCCAAAGAGAAACATCCCATTGTTTGCAAGTAAGCCTTAGCTGCTGTGAGTTTAAGCTTTAATTTGTTTTCTCAAGGGACAAAGCAGGGATTTGGAGTGGTATTTCCATAAAGGCTGTGTTGAATGTTAATCTCCGAACAGGTGTGCCAAGGGTCTGCAGAAAAGAATCTTGCAGTTGCAGTTCTACATCTGCTTGATAATTAGCTGAAGGTTTCACTCACATACAGCACCTTGAATTGCTCTGTCTTACTAAATCTGTCTCCAAGGTGTGCAATCTAACAGTGTACAAGGTACATGTCAAGATGACACAGTGATTTCTAGCCTGGATGCCAGCCATTTCAGCTGTAGTATGCTCTCTGCATGATCCATCAAAAAAGGCTGGACCTGCGCAGATTCTATCTATCTCGTGATCATGTCCATCTGGTAATGTCACAAAATGAGCTCTTTCAACTTGCACCCATTGGGCGCAGAAGCGTCCGAGAGAGCGGACTAAAGCTAGACTGGCTTGCATCCATGCTATTACTAATAGTATTAGTGATTTCTATTGGACATTTGGACCCGTGCCATAAACTGATATAAAACTTTGAAAACAGCCAAAGTTTGGATGACCGGTCGAACGTTGAACATTTGATAGCCATGAACTTTGAACCAAACTTTCTACTCTTATGTAAGTCAAAGGTACAATGTATTTTGATGACCCAGTAACCAGATTACAACACTCCTGTACACACATGTGACATTACCCTGTGACTGGGCACTGTGCAGTAAGTTTAGAATTTTATTAGTTTCTAGTAGACTTGTATGACACGGTGTAACTTTTAAGGTGTCAATGACACCTTAAAAGTTACATGTACATCACAAGTTTTAAAGGGATCTGCATGGAGGCTAAGACAAACTTCTCGCCTCCTTTAAAGTTAAACAATAACATGTCGCAATAGTCCAATGTCCAAGGATGTGGTTTTGGCACCTGATCCTTTAGAAATAGGTGTGGTTAAGTTGATAAAGAGTAAGGCAACCATACTTTTTACTACATGTAACTACACTTAAAGTATGGTACTGTATCATCAATTGTTCACTGGATATGATAGAGACTTTCAAAACTGTGATGATCATGAAGTAGACTATGTATGAAAACATTCCTGGGAGAAGTGTTTTGTCTGTCTGTTATATTTTTTTCATCATTTGCTTTGATATGTTCCCAAAAGTTGTTTTTCACACTTCATTTGTAGGTTGTGTCGTTTGATAGGTTGTCGCTATTATAAACACCTCCTTTCAGCTAGAGACTGTAACTGTGCTGTGACTGCTGAGTGATCAAAAATTTGTCAGATTGCTCAACAAATGTCACAGATAAAAAGTCCTTTTTTTACCTTTCTTATGTTTTGCTGTCTTTTGAATCATACTTTCACATCATGGTCCAATCATGAAATAAAAGGTCAAGCAAATCTAATTTTGGTCACTGTTTGATCGCACAATCGCTGTCTAGTGGAATTTTGAGCCTAATAATATCTGTTTGGGCATCTTTGTTAGTTTTGGCACTTTTCCAAAAGTTGTTTTTTCTCCCAGAGGATTTTGGCACTGCGTCATTGGTAACAAAGTTGCCAGTGCATGTACACGTGTACAAAGGTTCAGTGATCGTGGTCACGCCTTTGTTTGGTAATGATACATGGTCATGTGAATGTAGGCATGGGTTACATTTAAGGTATGTGTTGAAGACAGTGCTCAGTTTCAAGGTGTGATTTGGAGTACTGTCTGTGTTGTATTCATGGAAAACTATTTGTAGAGTCCCAGCAAAAGCAGGTGTGTTCTTATACATGTGTGGGGGAGTTTCGTATACTAGCGAACATTGATTTCTTCTTGATTGAGTAATGCCATTACCATAAAGTGTGGTGATAGAGATTTTGCATAGGCACCATAACAGTTCATTTTTATCCAGAAAGAGGCAGAAAAGGTGGCCTTTTGATTTCTTATTGTACCGAGGTACAACTTACAATAATATTGTCTGTTACAGATCTGGAAAGTGTTTCGATTACTATTGAGAAATTGTTCAAAGTATTCTTGCCAATTGTGGGATATGGCTTTAGCAAATGTCTCCAATTTCTGTCTAATTTGACCCTTTTCCTTTTTCCAGATGTGCAGTTTTTCAAAATGTGAAGAATAAAGAACCAGCAGCAGTCAGCAAAAACTGGGACCACCACTAAGACACTGCAGCTGCAATAGTTCTCACACATTTTAGACGAATGAACATTGTAAGAAAAGCCAAGAGTAACTGATGGAGAGTATCCTGGGGAAGTTGTTGAACTTGACTACGTTGATGATGGGACTTACCGAGGCAGAGGAGTGCAGGGACAACTGCTCCGAACATGGCGTCTGCTACGAGGGGAGGTGTATCTGTGATGTAAGCAAAACTGATTTGATATTCGTTACAGTGTTGGTGTATCAATGCTTGCCTCCATCAGGCCTTTCTGAGGGGTGATTGATAACTTAGACAATGGCAAAAATAAATTTGAGTGAATAATGTGTCCTAAGGGCTGAGACTGAGACCATGGTAGGGGAACGGATTCCTCTTGGAACTGCACGGGCAAATGATACCCAATGGTGGTCAAACCCCTCTTGACAATAATTCTCGCTGTTGCAATTTATACTTTTCAGCCAGCACAGTTAGTCTATGGGGATTGTAACAACCTCAAGTGTGGGAGAAGCGATTGTCTTAGAAGCAAAGACCTGTCTGTATACCCCATACATGTAACTAAGTCAGTATAGGTAGTCTACTACTAAGAACATTTTATTCCTGCATGAAATGAAATTGTATGAATTTTATCCACTTTCAATAGGTACAGTTTACAGGGGAGGCCTGTGATGAGAGTAACATGAGTTACTTTATTGGCTTTGGCTTCGTCTTCTACTTCCTCGTCCTGGTGTCAAGTACACAGCTGGTAAGACGTCTTTATTTGTCAGAAATATAGCCTACTTATAAATGACTTGATGTCCTCCGTAAATATTTCATCAGGTTGGTTAATACTCAATATAATAAGGTTCCTGAAACACAACCAAAGTCGTACTCACTTCCAACATTTCTGTGTCTATCAGACACCATCATCAGGGTGGCTGGATCTACTTCTCACTGCTGCAGTGCCATCCACATCGGCTATAACTAGTTTAAGTAGCAGTGAGTAGTGGATCCAGCCATTCTACCCCATCACATAGATGTCTGATACTGTGATAGACACCGAAACGTTGAAAGTGAGTACGACTTTGGTTGTGTTTCAAGAACCTTGCTACATTGACTTGATGTCCTGCCTTCCAAATCACAAAAATATAAAAGCCTCACCACATTTCAACCTGTTACCAGATAACGTTACACAGTTAAGTTTGAAATGTGTTATGAACAAGTATGTCAAGTGGAAAGCAGTGTTCGTAAGGGAGTGAAGTCTGCCATCTCTGATTGCCTTGTTTGATGTTGTTGTTTTGAAGGTCCTGTGCGTGCGGTCGGAGTTCCAGCGTCAGAAGGAGCCGTCCCTGTTTAAAGCCTGTAAGATGACCACACAGAAGATGCTGTACTTACTCACGCTACTGGCCGCCGCCTCCCGGGCTGCATACTTTACTGCACAGGTATTTGTGAAGAAAACTTGTGTTTGGCTCAAGGAGGTGTTTTAACCTCCTTGTTTGCTAAAGCTTAAGTTGACCATACAAGGTGGTTGACCTCCTTGATCAGAAGATGCATTGAGCTCGTAGCCCATCTCTGCTTCAAAGCCCTTTGCCATATATATATATATATACCGGTAGGTACAAGACTGCAAGCGCTCCAGCAGAGGGCTAGTCCAATTGTAGATTAGTGTGTTTACCTTCCATACTCTTCCTCTTAGCAGAGTAAGACTTATGTACCATTTTTTAGAATCTTTGGTATTGGCTCAAACAAAATTTGGTTGAGACTGGGATCCTTGAAATCAAATTTCCTGGCTCTTTTTTTAATTTCCTTTGCATTGATAATTCAATAAGGTTGTCATTGTCCTACCTTTAACCCCATTACCAGTAGGTAATGACATTGTTGACTGGAGTCTTTTAAATGTTTTCATTGTGGCTGGAATTTTCCTACACATTCCTGCTGAATGAATTCGTATTGCTAGAGATTTGAAAGGGTTGATTTTGGGTTGATACCAAGCAGTCCATTTGGATACAGATTCGAGTAACCCAAAATGAAAAGGTTTATTTCTCCCGGATTCACCTTACTATAAGTTACTCTCACACGGATTACAACAAGAAAGGAAGACCAACATTATGAGATTTATGTATACATTTCGTATATATAAATGCAAGTATACACAGTCAAAATTTCAGTACTTTATACATTCTTATAAAACAGTGGCCCACAGTTTACAATGTCCAATTATAAGCAATACAAGCCTTTATAGTAGTGTGTCAAACATTAGGTGCACTAATAATAAAGAGGTGGGATTGGAACCCTTAACTTTCTGGTTCAGGAATGGATCACTAGCTGCACAAAGTTCAACAATGTTTACATTTGCCCCGTAAACCAGACAGTCAGAAAATATTTATCCTTACCTCGTGATATCTAATGCAGGCAAAGTCAACAAACCTAAGTTTAAACAAGGAGGTTAAGATACTTTTGATTTGAACAAAGTTGCTTGGTAGAATAATATTCTGCATTCTAAGGTGCTTTATGTTTCTTCAGGGCTAACAGAGCTTGCAGACAAATATCAACAAATTTTAATATGACCAATTTAAAGATTGAGTCTCTGAGTCACAAATCACATATTGCAGAACACAAGAATAAAGTACAGAATTTTAATGGCATGTATATCTGTATGTTAAAATTTAGTTTTATGTGAAAGTTTGAGTTTGCTTCCATTTTTAACCATCTTCCTGCTACCTAACCCTGTAACTGCAGATTAGGTTCAAAAGGCTACCTCAATAGTGTGCAGCTTTTAAGGAAGTGCAAAATCTGTACACCTTTTAGGCAAACAAGTTTGTTCCTAAGTAGTAACATGCCATTACACATACTTGGTTTTCACTGAACCAAATCTCTTGTAAATTGTTCTTACTGGTGCTGTTTTAACAAAGGATTACAAGGATTGCAAGTGATGAAGTGCAATGCCAGGAAAATGTTCGTAGGAAGGCTTTCTCCAGTTTTAATGAACATTTTTTTATTGCCATTTTATCATTGTATGCAAGCCAATGTTGTTAATTTTTGCTGATAAATCTGTCAGTTTGAGCTTTACAAAAATAATCTAATTTCATGTCATGAAGTTAATTTTTTTCAGTTGGACAAGAAAATGTAAAATAAATGTTTACCATGAGTGACATTTTTGTTACTGTCTTTCAGGAGTACATTCCCATCCAGTGGGCCCTGAACCTCATGAGTGCGTACTACCCACTTCTCATCACCGGGAGTTCACTGGTCGTCTGTGTCTGGGCTGAGGTCAGTAGAACATGCGCTTATGTTTTTTTTAACACACTTGAATGTTTTCGTCTTTTGGAGTCTTCTACTAAGTTCTAGGATATTGGAAGTGTCACTGTGCAACTTATTGGTCTCTTTCGCATTTGTGCTTGTCTATATATTGCCATGTATTGTTAAGCGCAGCTACATGTATGTGTGTAATTAGTATGTTTCACTTCGCAGAGAATGGCTCGTAATTAAATTTGGGGTGGGTATAAGCAGGGATAAAATCACACTTTTTAGACTAGTTCATACAACTGAACCCATTCACACGTCCATCATCAATAGAATGGCAACAAATGCCATGCCACAAATGGTTATCATCTAAAAAAAATTTTAGTTTGAGTTTATCCCTTGCTTTAATAATACATGTACTTGATTTTTCATCTGTCTGTATTTGCGCCTGGTTCAGTAGCAGCACTATTAAATGCATTACAAGTCAAGTGGTAAAATTTAGTTGACATCTAAGTACTGATACATCAATGCTTTAAAATTGATAGTTATATGCAAAAATGCAAAGGATCTGATGTTGATGTTTTATTTGATTTTTCAGACATTCCACGTGAAGGATGTTCCATGTGACCGCCCACGGTTCCTGACCAAGTCCTTCGCAGCCTTCGTCGTGTTCAATGCCTTTGTGTACATTCTTCTCATCATGCAGTTTGTGCTGTCAGAAGTTGTGGACCATTCTATGGAGGTAGGGGCTTGTGATGCTAGTGCACCTTCATCCATGGAGTAACCAATTTGTGTTGTTTTGAAATACAGGGTATGACAATAGCTACATGTATACAATATTTTGAAAATATTGAGCCATTGCTTATCAATTTGATGTCCCTAAATACCCTGTTTTAAAAAACAATGGATATAGATTTCTAGCATTGCATCTCATAGTGTTGGTGTATGGAATAGTGCTGAAGACATTTTGATGAAGGGGATTTTGTTAGCCCTAATCCAAACTTTTCTTTTGCCCTTGAATTTGCTAGTGGCGAAATTTTCTTAAGAGGCTGATTTCTAACAATGTAAATGCCACTAACTCTTTCTTAAAGGAGTCGGGACAAGAAGAGTGCAAAGCTTTGCCTTTTTTTTTGTCTCAGATCTTTACCCCCTTCGTTCTTATTGATGGTGTTTTCTGAAGAAAGGAATTTGCTCCACCTCTTCTGATGTTGAAGAATCTGTACAAAATTCTTCGCACAGAGTGCATACAGTCATCTACTGTTACAGTATAGTCAAATGTTCTTTCTGTCACGACAGGAGTACCTGGTCAGCATATTCCAGTGCTGTTTTGGCATGCTGATGATCCTGGTCCTCATCTTCTTCCTCATCTATGGTGTGGAGATGTTTTTCAAGGTCAGACAATCTCACATGATATAACCCCACATCGCTTATGCTGTTAGTACAGTATTGTCTTCAATGAAAAGTCTCTATTGGATTGCTGCAGTACTGAAGGCTGCTATTAGGGGGCGCTATTTAGTGCTTAAGTTTTTATGTACATGTATGTCACAGCTGTCTTGCAATTAAAGTTTAAATTCAAAATATCGAGAGATAGAACAAAGTAAGATATGATACTAGATTTTAATTTGTAAAGTTCCTAGAATTTTGAATGGGTGATTTGAACATTTTTTGCTTAAAAACATTTTGAAATTCGCCACTGGAGACTTTTCAGCAATTTAAAAAAAAATTGATTGTTGTTCTATATCGCAGGTGCATGGTGCTGATAGTATCACCCTTTGTTATAATACACTAGCTTCTCTTTCTGTATCTGTTTAGCCAGTTATAACTGCCCTTCGGTCCAACACATCGGCTTCTGAGGTATGCAGCGCAACAGCAGGTGGTTACTAGTATATTACACTGACTTGATTGTTGTTCTGTATGGCAGGTACATGGTGCGTTTGCAAGCCGTAACAACTCCCTGAACCTGACCCAGCTGCACATGTCCCGCCTGGGGCTGGTGTTCCAGGCCGGGCTGCAGCTCTTCACAGCCCTGCTGCTCATTATGGACATGATGGGCAAGATATGGAAGGACAGGTGGGAGGCAGACTTCTCTGTAATATCTGTATCTACATACATGTAGCTGGAACATGTATTTTCACACCAGCTTCTGTATCTGTATCTTTATAGCCAGTATAATTGCCCTTTGGCGTAATCACACCAGCATCTGTATTTGTATTTGTATAGCCAGCATAACTGCCTTTTGGCGTAACACACCAGCTTCTGTATCTGTATCTGAGACTGTGACCCTTACATTATTTTGAACTTTTATCCATAACCCTGTTGTGTCCTCCTGCACCCAGTGTGCCACTGGTGAGTAACAACTACTACACCCTGACATTCCGTATTGTGGAGCTGGGGGTGGTGCTGTGGTTCCCCTGTGTGCTCTGGAACGTCACAAGGTGAGAGCGCCTTCTTAAAATGATCGATATAAAAGAAAATCATGTACAATATATACATTTCTAGACTTATGAATACCTTGCCTATATTATGATCTCTGCAAATCCTTGCACAAGCTGGGTAAAACTATCGTCAGACAAAAAAGCAGATTAAACAGTTTTAATTCGTCATCAACAAATTAAAGAAGAGCAGGCTGCCAATACAGAAAGGCACTTTTGAATGTTAATGCCACACTTAACACTCTGGGTTTGTGTTGAAATCATTACTTTTGTGGTGAATTGAAAGTTTTTTATATAAACAAAATCGCAACTTATTGTTCTAGCCCTGAACAACTCTGGATCCTGAATCCAAAACAACTACTGAAGAAACGGGACTTGGAGCAAGTTGAGGTAATGAGTCTTTCTTCCTGACAAAAATCTTTCTCTAAACTCTAGGTTGCAAAATTTCAATCTTTGATTCATTTTCTCTATAGCCTTAAACTTTTCTTCATTCTTCACCTGTAGCCCACTGAGACAGACAGCCTCCTACACCACCGTAACATCCCCAAATACCACGCCACCGACGATAGCACACAGAATGAGGAAACCGAGGAGTCCGAGCCTCGCGAGTGTTGGATCTGCTACGATCCAGACAAGACAGACGCTGGTGAGATGATCCAGCCGTGTAAATGTAAGGGAGATGTGTCTGCTGTTCACCATGACTGTCTCAAGAGATGGCTGGCTGAGGTGAGTCAACAAACTGTACATTTTATTTATTTATTTACCGTATTAAGGTTCTCCAATACAATGGAAGGTATATTGGAACAGGTGTTTCTTGTTAGAAGACATCTTTTCAAGGCTATCATACCGAATTTGTGTGTAGTATGTTTGTTATCAAGAAATTGGAATGTATTACTCACATATTCATTCGTCATCTGTAATGACTTAATGCAATATAGAGACTTGGTCATGTTCTATAGACATGTAAAAAGCATCATTATATGCCCGGTTGCAAGTTCCAAGGCCAACTCTTTGTTGCTCTAATTTTACACTTTCCCCCACTTTCTCCAGTCTATGGGCAGTGGGTCTGCACCAAGATGCAAGGTTTGCAAAGAGAAGGTAAGAACATTCAGTGTTTTGCACTGTTAAGTTACCACCAACTCTAGCTCAAACCATCATCAGACATCAATAACTAATATACAATAAAGTATAAAAAGTAAAGTTGACACTAATTTCAGCATGCTTGAAAAAAGATGAGTTATGAATCAATAAAAATACTCTTTTTTTTTAAAGCAACTACAGCTTTATTTCCACCGATGTTTCAAGTCTCTTTATTCAGTGACATACCAACCTAATGAAACTAGTCATAAATGTACATTTATCTCTGTGTCAAACCTGTTATTTTGTCCTGTAACAGTACCAGTTGCGGGAGGGCAGTGTGTGGCTCCCCTCCGCGGTGACAGTCCGCCAGTGGCTCATCTTCAGCTTCATCCTGGTGGTCATGTCCGCTGGACCGTTCATCGTGTACCTGATTTTCCGAAGCTTTGCGTCTCCCGTGCCAAAGATTCTCGGGATCGGAGGAGTTGTACTTCTTGAGTACATCTGTTTGAAGTAAGTAGTCTTAATGAAGGTTACTTTGAGGTGCTATGATCAACTGATGTGGACTATAGTTTGTGATAAAAATGAAAAGCAGATTAAAATTCTAAGACTACACCAGGGAAATGGCAGCTTTCTAGTGAAATGCCTTTTTTTTTGTTTTGAATCCACAGATTATGGAATTTGAGAATCATCTCATTTTATAAAATTTGGTCTTTGTGGTTTCTTTGGCATGCTTGATTAGAAATATCATTGGATTGTACTGTCTGGAAATTTATCAGTGTTACTAGAGACAAAATTATGTCAAAATTAATAAAAAATAATGACTACTTTTAAATGAAAATTTGTTTCTCTGTGCTCTTTTAGGCTGCTCGGATTCAACTGCCTGACTGTGTACCAGCAAGCCAGACTGTCAGCCCTGAGGATTCTGGGAAGGCCTGTTCCTGCCCACAGTTGTGTTCCACAGAGGGAGAAATCTAATGACAGAAGCTCCGACCCGCAGCAGAACATCGTGGTGGTGGAGGCAGAGGTGCATGTCGGAAACCATGTCTGAGAGTTTCACATGTCATCATTTTGAATCAATTACACAAGCACAGTAACACTTATATAGTTACATGTACCATAATCTGTGTGAAGCATAACAAAACTCCTCCCCTTTGAATATCAATAATATTAATGTGCCACTCTATTCATCTTATGATCATGCATCAGCGTAAAGAATTTTTTGTGCAAAGAGCAATCTCTGTAAACGAAAAAGGTGCAATCTAGAGGGTGTGGTTAAATTAACAATGCACCCAGTATATGAATTGAGCAATTGGGAAACACCACTTCAATTCTAGATTTTACATGCTTGCGTTTTTTCTTTCAAGAGCAGCTTTTTAAACTATTGTTCAATCCAAAAAAATATTTGGTCTTTATGTTTTGATAAAGAGCAAAGTTTTTTGTAATAATCATTTGAAGCTTTTAAAAAAAATCTTATATTTGTGCAGCTAGTAGAGAGTAAGTGAGTGAGTTAGCTGGTGAGCAAGCTATTTTATTAAGTTAATCTAAGATGGGTATGAAGATGAAAGAAGAAATGATTGCTGTGTTGTTGCAAACTTTCAGTTGCTTTTCTTTCTAAATTTTCTACTTTGCTATGGACTTTTGGTTTGGTGTAGCTGCATGCTTATGTCTAATGTTGAATGATTGCTGCTCTTTACTTGCAAGATTTGTTGGTTGACGTCATTGTCAACTTCTTAGGTTAGTATCATATCTTATTTCTTCAGGGATCCAAATTCTTATTACATTCTTTGGTAGATGAGACCAAATTTCAAATTTGCTGCTGAGCCTATGTATAAACAACCATTCCATTTGTTTGGATGTGTGCAGTTTAATTTAAAGCAATGCAGTACCAACGCAATACCTGACATGTTGCTACTCCAGTATGGCAATAGCACTTCAGATTGTACAGTGTAGATTTGTAGATACATGTGAATACTTGGTAAAAATATGAGACTATGAGAAAGAAAGAAAAGCAGCACAGAAAAGTTGTGTCAATATTTAAGCTGATTCAACCAGATTTTTGATAGAAGATATAATGATTAAAGATTTTACATGAGTGATACTAACTAGCAAGACATGCTAATGATTTAATGTGAGGTTGATTCAAGAATGTTAAGGGAGTGAGACTAGCATCAATTGAGGAGCAGATGTTTGACTTTTACAATGAGTCTTAAGAGAAATACATCTAGATTGTTAGACATGACAACCTTTATGTAGGAAAGTCAAAACTTCAATACACTTAATTCGTTAAAGAAATGATACAACAGTGTATGATATGTTAAGCTGCAGTTGATGTTACCTGCACTGCCGTTACATTATAGAGTTAAGTTACTTCTCTTCTTGTTGCACAGGACTTTCCGAGTGTGTTTATCTCAGGCACACACTGCTCTGTAGACTGACTGTATGTTGCAGATTTGCACTATTTCTTGAAGGAATGATGTATTAATAGAATCATTCAGATTCTATTCATATCTTCCTACTGCATCATATGTGCACTTCATTCATAGATGATTATTGTCAGAATGATAATGACATACAATACTAGATGTAGTGAAAAATTGCTGAAAATAGTTTAAATATTCATACATAAGATGTTGTTTTCTATGTTTAGACATCAGTTGAGGACTATCAAATGATACTTAATGTCTTGATTTTTTTAACAAGGTGCAATGTCACATGAAGTCGACGGAATTCTTCGCTGCTCTTTAGAGGTAAAAGGAAAGGAAAGTTTTTAAGGTGGTATGAAGTCCACTTGCTTTTTTTACTGTTTAGATTTTGATGATTTTGGGTAGAGAAAATGAATGTATTTGGTAACAGAATTATGTCTCAGTACTTCATGATCAAAAGTATCATCAACGAAAATTGATCAACTGTTAGGAAATCTCAATGTATAGATAACTAGCAATGGAACAAAGGAGGGAACAAAGATGTTGCTATTCTGATGATTATTTTCATTTTGAATGTGAGATATATAAGAGAGCTTTACATACATTATAAGTGACCACACAATTCTAGTTGCCAACTGTAACAAAAGGGAAAGAATGTACATGTAGTCAGAAACATTACATGATTCTGAACTACAAGTGCTTAATGTTTTACCCTGGTAAAATCTGATGTCAACAGGGCCTTCTATCTAAAAATGTATGGAAGAAAGTTAGATGGCAGACTAGGCACTTACACTTTTGGTGTTGTACAAGCTGTACCGTAATGATGCCAAGACAATGTGAAGATGGGTGTAGATTATCTAAATTGTGCTGCTACGTATGAACTCTATTCAACTGTCAGTATTTTTGAATCAATACAGGAACTACTGATGTGTTACTGTAACGTACAGATTCCTAGGTCTGTTGCAATATCTAAGATTTGGGTAGAAAAGCTGCTCCATACGAAAGGTTTATGATATATCCAAATATTGCTTTAAGATTTTAATTCGTTTATTGATTTTGAATTGGTCACGTAACAATAAGTTGCAGTCCTTTTTTGATTATCAATGGAAAGGTAATATACTTGTAATTTATCAAAATGTTGCTTTGAAAATCATTCATTCAACCATTTATTGATGCAGAATTGATCATGTAATGTAATTCAAAGTATGCTGCAGCATATGATTAACTAATGATAGTACTTAAGGATTGATTATTACAAAAATAAGCAATGTCAGTATCCACAACAAGGACTTAACGTAAAACCTATCTCTCAGTCTTAAGGTATCTCGGTTGGCTAAATTGGCATTTTGACCTTCCACTGTTTTCTTATTAATGAATTAAGAAAGAATGGAGCCATAACGAATGTTGATAGATGGGCATTAAAGAATTCTAAATCTGATTTTTTGGGGGCAAAATTGATGACGTCATCATTTTTATTACCTCTGATATTATTTTTTTCTATGACAAAATACAGCACTTTGGTACATACCACCGTAATGAAACTTCGTTTTTCGTTGCATAATGATGGAAGCTACAAACGTAGTGTTGCACAAACTGATATCTACTAATGATCTGTAGTAATTAGAAAATGTTTGTTTTCATCTAATTAAAAAAATTTAATTCTTAATAACTACAGATCGTTAGTAGATATCAGTTTGCGCAACACCCCGTTTGTAGCTTCCATCATTATGCAACGAAAAACGAAGTTTCATTACAGTGGTATGTACCAAAGTGCTGTATTTTGTCATAGAAAAAAATAATATCAGAGGTAATAAAAATGATGACGTCATCAATTCGGCCCAAAAAAATCAGATTTAGAATTCTCTAATGCCCATCTATCAACATTCGTTACGGCTCCATTCTTTCTTAATCTATTAATAAGAAAACAGTGTAAGGTCAAAATGCCAATTTAGCCAACCGAGATACCTTAAGACGAGTTCATGTTCATGTATTTTAAGGAGATCCTCAGTCTGTACTTGCTACCAGGGCTAGCCTTTTTAGCAGCCTTTGAGTGATGTCTGGCTACCCTGGCCTGGTCAATCAAACCCATGAAATAAAGCTATGGTGATTTTAGGAATGTTTTGTGAAATGTGTCTTGGGAAAGACTGTGAGATGACTTTACAAAGTAAGTTATTGTCTAATGTTAAAACAGAATACTCGTAGTATAGGGAAAGTTAGAGTTTTATTCAATGAAAGCAACAGCCAGTGGCCATTTGAAAGTATCTGACAATGACAACATAGTAGCTAATATCAGACATACACAATATATAACTATATACAGTCATACATGTATGTTACATGCTGTAACTTAAAATTCTTACCAGCACAAGGCTTAAAGCCAGAAATATTCACATCATAAAAGATAACTGGACACTTAGTGAAAACAGCTATTCAACAGTCATGTACATTATATTAGTTACAATAACAAAATGATATGTCAATCTTGTTTAACAGATAGGTGAGGTATTAATGGCAGATTACAAAGATTTAGAAAGTGCAAAAATTATTCTATTACATTTTCAAACATTCAAATAATCTGTCTTGGAAATTATACGTAGCAGCAAAACACTAGTAAGTATATTATTGTTCATCAGGTGAATGCTCAACTGACAATAACCTGGTGCCCTCATCCTTTACATTTAGAGACTGTAGCAGCCATGAAGGAAGTAACAATCACCATGCAAATTATGGCACTACTGGCATTTGTTTGTACATCTGGGCCTATACAACTGTACAAAACCAATCTCTTCATAACTTTTAAGTAAATTTCGTTGTTCTTGTAACTTTTTCATCCATCTAGTAGACCCAGGCCGACCTTGGGCTGGATATTTCTCCACTGGGACACGGAGGGTTCATCGCTCTCTGCACTCTTGGTCCTTGTTGGAGGGGGAAGACGTCTTAAACGTGCACCCTTGTACTTCAGGGGCTTCCTTTCCTTCAAGACTTTCTTCAGCCCAATTGTTATCTGGAAAAAAGAAAACAGTTCAATGTAATATTTTTACATTGAATGTACTTCAGTCTCCTTGAAACGATGACAATGTGAAAGAATGTATATTTTATGTGACCTGTATTAGTGCTTTAACTGTTAACTTAAAACAATGCCAAAACCTTAATACGGCAAAATTAAGTTAGAGTACTCTACCACAAAAATAAACAAATTTACAGCATTTTGTACATCCTATGGATATGATATCATACCTTCTTCTTGCCCTTTGCAATCTGCAAGTGAAAGTCTCTCTCTTCCATGCACATTTTCAGGTCTGGGAGGATGGGGGGCCTCTTGACTTTTGATGCAGGGAAGGGGCCTTTGATGGTGGCCTTCTTCTTCTTTGGCATATCTTTAATCACATAAGGTTCTTCAGACACCTGTGTACCCTTGTCTGTTATGTCTTCAGATGAGTCAACAGCCAGAGACAGCTCAGGGGCAGAGTGGCTTCTGTTGATGAGAAGCAAAACAACATGTCAAAGAATGAAGGTCGACAAGATCGACTGAAAATTCATGGCAAGTGTTTGTAATGTGTTGGAACAACTTAGCTCAAAACTGTTCAAATATGGATTCTATCAAAACAGATGAGTCTTTGTTGGGACATGTCAAAGGATGTTATTAGACAATTGCTTTGCTTGTGTGGCCTTTTTTTTACTTGAAATTCAGAAATAGTACAATCCTAGAAAATTTATTTTTCGAATCTGCTCCAACATGTCTGAGAAACCATTGTTTGCAACTATTCACATTTTACTTGTAAGCAAGTGCAAACACTACTAAACTATTTGAAAAGTAGACCTTACATTGATTTAAGGTTACTGCTTTACCTATTTTTGAAAGCATAACTGCCAGTGATCCTTGCATAGAGTACTAAGTAGCAGACAAACTGAAATGAAAGACAGATCTACCTATCAACAGGGGGCAGCCTGTGTGAGGGAGCTGCAGCCATGTACAGCATCTGGTCCAGCGTCAGCTTGGCGGCTTTCGCAGCTTTGCTCTTCATCACTTCCCCCACGCTCTTCCCCGGGAACAGGCGTGACAGGATGGACAGGATCTCGTCACTGCTGGGATCCAGGTGCAGTGACATCAGGATGTCTTCTCGCGCCCCGCGTATGTTCTGATGGAAGGGATCAGTATAGTACACAGTTAGTATAAGTATTGAATCTTGGCAAGTCCATGAGATCAAAGATAGCAGAGTTTGCCCTAATCTGTTTAAGGTTCCGGGTCGGAGTTCAAATCTGACCGGAGTTGGCGGAAGGGTGGTGTAATAGGCCGGAAGTGCGCTGTTGTCTCCCTAACTCTTGCTCCCTATGGCTTGGTGATCGTTATAGCTGAGCATAGATTTGTCGTATTTTCTGAAAAGCCCGTGGGTTGTATTGTTTTTGTGCGAGGAGTAGTTGGTCGGCCAGCGAAACCATTTTTGTATTAGTCCGCTGCAACGGTGATGCGGTTTTTTCGCCTGATGACCCAAATAGCGGCGTTTTTCATGCGATTTCGAAGAAATGACGTCATCGGAGATTGCAAAAAAGTTATCACATGGAATTTTTTTATTTTCATTTTACACAAACATGAAGAATTTAGCTTCTCTACCACGTAGGCCATTATCCTGGGAAAATTCGTTTTTTCCAAGCAGCTTCGATCAAAAAAGTGTTAAAAAATGATAGTTTTCGGGTCCAAAATTAAAATTTTACTACATATTCTAACCAAAATAAAGAGGCAACAGACGGTACCAATAGGTTTGTCGGAAAGAGACAGTAAACGGCTTTCCGCCATATTGATTAAGTTTCGCGTCCTACGTTTACTAGCGGAACTGTAGCCCTTCGGCCTGAGGCTGCTCGCCAACCTCCGAAATCGTAAAAGAAACTCCGGTCCGATACCTTAATAGGGCGGCGCTTGTACCTTATATGACGTCATAGATGACGTAATTTCGACGCATTTTAAAGTTTCCATCAGATGTCGTTATATTGTGTAAAAACAAACACCGTTTTTCATTTTTCTAGTTAAAAAGTCAGCATATTCATGTACAGTCCCTAGGCGCCCCCCTCCCCCTTTTTCACCCCCCCCCCCCTTAGAACTACCATTACGGGCAACTTTAATCGATTCTGGCGGGCAGAATTTTCCAAAATCATATCTTTCTCTACGTCATTTGATTGGAGCCGACCTCTGTCGTTCACCTATCGCATATGTTCGCGATGCCGTGCATTAGTATGACTTAAATGGGCATTAAAGCTGAAATCTTGGTGCTTTAAGCCCTAACTTAAGGAGAAACTGGGTTTACTGACTTTCGGTTCATAGCTCATTAACGCGGCGATCTTTTTTTCTTTCGGTGGTATGTAGTAATAGCCTATTAAAAGCACTACACATCTTTGCCGCGCTTATTCCAACTGCCCGCTTCTAGCGCCGACAATAAGATCCAGTTTGTGCTTTGCACTGTGTAAGAATGCATTCTTGCACACATTTGGGGCGCATTGTGCTTCTTAAGGGGCCGTTCACGGCGAAGTAGTTAAGAGTTTGGTGTCGGACGCGTTTGATTCTGAAAGTGTGAGATCTGGTCTACTGCTCCATGTCAAAATCTGGCACATTCTTCATTTTACTTACAAGCGACGAACTTAAAACGCGACCCCCTGCTGTTTTCCTTGAGCAACCTCTGACGTCACTCCGTGACGTCAGCGATGCCAACTTTTAAAGACGGTTTTCTACCGATGTGTAGCACCGAAACGACGGACAGTGCACATACTTTCCCGGACAAGTATATGGGCAGACTTTGCACCCCATTTTATCCGTTTTCAGAAAAGCGATGTCAGAAAAAAGCATGTTTTTAATGTTTCTGTATTATAACGTAGGTTCAATATGCATCTAGGCTTGATAGCCTCAAAATACAATGTTTTTGACCTGACTTTAAACCGCTCCTGTGGGAAAAGTAACCATCGGAGACAAACCAAATTTGGATATATGGTAGATATGAACTTTTTAAGTAATAAAAATACATATTGAGAAAAAATGTCCCTCTTAAGGTTCCGGGTCGGAGTTCAAATCTGACCGGAGTTGGCGGAAGGGTGGTGTAATAGGCCGGAAGTGCGCTGTTGTCTCCCTAACTCTTGCTCCCTATGGCTTGGTGATCGTTATAGCTGAGCATAGATTTGTCGTATTTTCTGAAAAGCCCGTGGGTTGTATTGTTTTTGTGCGAGGAGTAGTTGGTCGGCCAGCGAAACCATTTTTGTATTAGTCCGCTGCAACGGTGATGCGGTTTTTTTCGCCTGATGACCCAAATAGCGGCGTTTTTCATGCGATTTCGAAGAAATGACGTCATCGGAGATTGCAAAAAAGTTATCACATGGAATTTTTTTATTTTCATTTTACACAAACATGAAGAATTTAGCTTCTCTACCACGTAGGCCATTATCCTGGGAAAATTCGTTTTTTCCAAGCAGCTTCGATCAAAAAAGTGTTAAAAAATGATAGTTTTCGGGTCCAAAATTAAAATTTTACTACATATTCTAACCAAAATAAAGAGGCAACAGACGGTACCAATAGGTTTGTCGGAAAGAGACAGTAAACGGCTTTCCGCCATATTGATTAAGTTTCGCGTCCTACGTTTACTAGCGGAACTGTAGCCCTTCGGCCTGAGGCTGCTCGCCAACCTCCGAAATCGTAAAAGAAACTCCGGTCCGATACCTTAACACAAACTCTGCTGTCCAGGGTTGTAACTGGCCCCTCCCCGGGGGCCGGTCAGATGTTGGTCAGGCTGCTATAAGTGAGATTTAATCAGGCTAACTTTGCCCCCTCTACAGAATGTACAGAAAACTGCACTGCAGAAACATATACAGACAGACAGATATTCCTGAAACAGAGCTTCACTTCCTTAAGGCGCGGTCACATGTAGGTTGTTCGATCGTTGTATGATTTTGATAATATGATTCTTAAGCGAGCAGTAACAGAGCCAACCAGCCACAACGATCCAAGAGAGCGTTTTGTGCAGCAAGCTTGGCTGTCCTAAAAGATGCCCCAAGCGACCGCACCAACTATGTGACTGCACCTTTAGGAAGCCAGACAGAAACCTGATCTGATGAAAAGTTCTCACCTCCATCATGTACCTGGCCCGTGCCCTGTAGACGTAGAAACGTGCGACCTTCGGATTGTTCTGAATGGCAAGACTGAAACGAGTCTCTGACTCCTGCGGGGTGAAGAAAGAACATTGTCAAACAAGTCTTTGGTTTTCAACAGGAATTTCCACCAAATATTTTTTAATCTTCCAAAGGGCTTACAGTCATGACAGTGTAGTCAATTTTCCTAACTGCTTTCAGTGTTGTCAATGTCTGTAGGCATATTGTCAGATATTGTTGTCTATCTGTTTAAGTGAGCAGTGTCACTTCCTTTTCTCAGAAAGCAATCAAACAATTCACAGACATCTTCACAGTAAAACGAAGGCTGAAGAATTCTTGAAATTGAAGTAAAATCGGTCAGTTGAAGTTGATAGAAGAATTGTTGGCTATTTTATAGCTCCTTGGTTGTGAATAAAGAGCTTTGTCCTACAGTGATTCATTACCAGCCTGATAAAATTACTGACGTACCTGGTAGTTCCTTTCTTCATAGTCCAGCACACCAAACTCGCTGTGAACCACGGCTATCCTGGACCTGACCGCCCAGTCCTCAGGGTCCAGCTCCAGGGCCTGGTGATAGTCAGCCAGGGCAAAATGGAGGTCCCCTTGTCTGAAGAAACAATCTAGAACAAGTGGAAAAACAGCTTAAGTTTGTAAAATAGCACAGAATAAAATAAATTGTAGCAACCTACATGAGGGTCCAAACCTTTTGTTTGTTTGCTAAGTCAGTAAAGGCATAACATGGTTTTGTATAGTACATAGCAAACCCAGAGTCACCAGACGTTAAGCTAGTGTGCTACACCACAGGGCAGTTACAACTGTTACTGCTATACAATAAAAGCATACAGAGATCATCTCTCATCACCTCTCAGAGTACCAAGTATTTGAAACAAGTTGACATTGTTCATTCCCTTACCTCCTCTGTTGATGTACAGGCCTTTCTCCCTCTTTTCTCCTTTTATAGCCTTGTTCAACAGAATTATAGCCTCGTTGTAGAAACCCTTCTGGAAACACTCCACAGCAAAGTCGTTGTACGTCAGCAGCAGTTGTCTCTGACCCTCCATGTACGTGGGGTCCTGCTCATTGTGGTCAGTCTTGTCCAGTGCCAGGAGGTAGTCATCGATGGCGGAGTTGAAGTCTCCCAGACGACGGTGAGTCGCACCTCTGGAGTTGTAATTATAGTGAAACAGGTAAGGAAAGAAGAGAATGGCTAACGAAAAAAGGAATTTTAAGTATAGAATCAGGGCTGGGACCATGTTCTAGTTCTACTCAGAGCTGTCAGCCTGTCAAGGGTATCCAAATCAGGTGAAATACAGTGATGAAGGAAACAAAAGAATATCTTGAAATATATGTTGAGGGCTGCTTCCAGCTTTCATTTTTTTTTCTGTTTCACTCATTGTTTGGGAGCTCATCTTGTCAGTTTGCTATGTCAAATCTGTCATTTTAAGCCTAGGCAAAATAACTTTTCATCAATTTTGTGTCCCGAAGGTTGGATTTTTCGATGGACAGTGAAATTTTTTTCCGTTCCAACGAGCAAAATTCCATCCATGAGACGGAAGGTCCTGGAGACAGCCCTGCACTTGTTTGAAGACACAAACCTTAGGACATGGAACTCTGGGATGGATGGGTTAGTCTCAATCGCCATGGAGATTTTCTGCAGGGCCTCGTTGCTCTTGCCGTTGATTGACAGCTGACAGGCATGGTTGTGATAGTCCTCAGCCTTCTTCTCCAGCTTTGCCAACATAGCCTGGGCTTCAGGCTGCTCAGGGTCCAGGGACAGGGCATCCTTCACGTCATAGTAACACAGGGTGGACTGCAGGATGGAGAAGGTGTTTAAAACATGATGTGGCATATGGAAGAGAGAATAAGCTAAAACATTATTAATGAAACATAATGTGTGTAGCTATTTCAAAAGTGGAATCTATCTAATAAAAGTTATGAAACGCACTATGCTGCTATATTTTGTATTAAGTAACGTTGATAATGTTAGATTAGCACACTATTAGTGTAGATAGCTTGTAGTTGTTAGTAAAAGGGTCATTTGCCATACACTGTACCTGATGCAATAGTTGAGCAATAAACTTGCTTTGACCTGACTATCATACAAAGTTTCTTAAATGGCACAAAATTAAGTGTATGTATTGCTTTCAATTATCTCCTATTAACAGGCTAACACTGTACTTAATGGTGACAAAAAGTCAGTCATGAATTCTATTGCGTTACATACAAATACCTGCTTACCTGGTTAGCTTAGTAACTGTTACTCAAGCAGCATGTATAAGGAAACATTGGCTTGCATTACCAGTAATTTGCATAGTGCGCACAAGTACATGAGTGAAAGTGAGTTGGTGATCACATATGACACAAGCAGACACCACAAGTTTGCAGGGTACAAACTTTGCTGGTCTAACTTACTGTTGACACTTTCAATTTGCAGTTTTAAAGGAAATTACTAGAGGCATAACTTTATCTCAAAAGGAGAAGAGAAGATGAAGAAGAATTTTCCTTACGTTTCTGAAGAGCTCGTGCAGCCGTGCTCTCATGACGTACAGGTCAGCGTTGTCACGTTCCTCCTCCAGTCTTTGATTGACAAGTGCCAAACACTCCCCATAGCGATGCAGGGCAGCCAGACAGGCAACACTGTCATGGGGTTAGGAGCAAGGGTTATTATCAACAAAAATCTAAAAATCTGTAATAACTACTAATTGAACTGTCAATCTAGATGTTCAAAAGTTACACAGTTCATTAAGGCTATTCCAAATCAATCCATTTCTTCATAGTCCAGCCCACCAAACTCGCTGTGAACCACGGCTAAGTGTATGAGGGGGCATACATGTTCTTACATGTAAGCAAAACTTTTTTTTACCATCAGCCCCTTTCATTTCCTCAAGATTCCATTTCTTGAAGACAAAATCAAAGCACCTGTGAATGTTATCCAACACTATGAGACAGGAATGATGAAATTTTGTCTGTACCTTCTGGTGTGGTACCCTATGACATCTGGTCTGATCTCAGCAGCTCTGGTGAACGATTCCAGTGCCTCTGCATACAACTGTTGGTCGAAAAATGTCTGACCCTGAAAAAAATTCAATTAAGGAAGTACAACATTACTTAACAGTGATACAATAGTAGTAAAATCCAAATGCAAAACAGAACATCATAAGGGATTCTGCAATAGTTCTGGGAGACATGTACACAAGCTTACCTGGAAATAGTAAATAAAGGCAAGCCTGGAGTACAGCTCAGAAGAGTTAATTCTGATGGTGCAGGCCTTCTTGTAGTTTAAGATGGCTGATTGGAAGTCACACATCCATAAGTAGATTTCCCCCCGCTGTACGTAAGCATCAGCATCCTGTGGTCGGAGGTTGATGGCTTTGGAAAAAGCCACGAGAGCGTCTTCAAACTTCCCGTCCTTGGCACATTGGATTCCCCGATAGTAACTGAAAGGGTAAGAATTTTAAGATTTCAGCACTCAGAGTTGTCAAAACCACCTGTTTATGTCACACATGTAAAAATACAGGCAATTCTCCAAGCAGAGGTTATGGTCAAGGGCTAGTACTGTGGCCATGATATCTTCAAGGTTCTGCCTTGTGGCCTGACTACTAGCTCTAGCCCCCGGAGGCTCTGATCAAAACCTCTGCATGGAAAATTAAACAGAATTTCCTTTGAAATAGGCTTTGCCTTTGAAAAAACGAGCATCCTAATCAGCTCATGTAACTTGCTTATTACAACTAGATAAGCCCAATTTTCATCATCAACACATTTTGACATCAAATCCAAGAATGATTAAGTGTTGAGCATTGAAATTTGCACAGGTAAGCCCCAAACCACCATACTCTTGGGGTTTAGAGATGGGGTACCCTGGAAGCCTGTTTATTGGTGAGTAAATGAACTTACTGCTCCAGAGACTTGGTCCCGATTACGTCTTCAAACGGTTCTTTCGACAGGTGTCCCCACATGCCTGTACAGGTGTACCCTGGAAGCAAGACTATTGGTGAGTAAATGAAGAAGAAATGAACTTACTGCTCCAGAGACTTGGTCCCGATCACATCTCCAAACGGTTCTTTGGACAGGTGTCCCCACATGCCCAGCACCCCCTCCCCCACCTGCTGGTGTTGTCTCCCCATGGCTTCCTGTATCGTCTCCTCACTCACCGCTGTGGTGAACACCTCCGACGGTTCAGGAGACACATTGTGCTGAAAAAATAAGATAAATACTGTAATGTAATACTAGTATTTCACACAGGAGACGGTGGTACATGTGTGTGTTGCGAGATGTTTTAACATGTTTGCCTGTAAATATGCTTTATAAATAAGAGTGATCAGGAGGAATGGACTTAAGTAACATATATACATTGTTAGAAAGAAATACTAGCCTGCAGAAGATTAATGCATACAAAACTTGCTACAATATGGTCCACTACATAACTCAGAAACTAATTTAAAACATGTCTTTTTATTTACTTCATTTACTCAACTTGAGGTAGATATGAAGTATGAGGCCTTCGAGGTAGAAAAAAACCCATAATTTTTGTAAAATGATCCATTTTCTATATTGAACACAGTCATTAATTAAAGATGACTAATGATGTAATAACCTACAAATGTAGCATAACCAACCTGTCCCTCTGTAATCTCCACCTCTTCTTCTTCTTCATCAATACCCTCTCCAGTCAGATCAAAGTTCCTGGCTCCTTGACTGTCCAGCGCTGCCCGTTCACTTTCCCTGGACGACAGCATCTCTGAGCTCCTTCTAAGCTGTCTACTCATCTCTTCACTCAGGGCAGGGGTGGTGGCCACCTCTGGGGTGGGGATCTTGTAGTCTTGTATAATGTCTGGGGTGGGGGTGGGGACGTACGGTCTCATGTCGAAGGGAGTCACCGAGAAAAAGCTGCTATCTGTCATGGCAGACTCTGCTCGACCAGTTTGGGGATCGTCCGGTAACGCTGTGTCCAGGCCAGACTCTAACCGAGGGCTGACACTCTGCGGGGGAAAGCTCTGAGATGGGGAGAGAAAGTTGTTTGCATCGCTTGTTTGTGGGCGTGATTGGTTGTCAGCAACATTTACGAGCTCTTCGCTACCAACTGTTGTTGGAGAAACAGATTTTTCATCTGCTTCTTTCTGTTCATTTTCACCTGTCTGTGGTCTTTCAGATACCCCCTGTTGGTTATCTGTTTCTCTCTCCTCTGAAGTACTTGTATCAGGCTTGGATATTACCTCCCTATTATCTGAGTCTACTTCAGGTTTTTCTGTAGTTTCTTTGTCTTCTGCATTTGCAGACGCTGGTTGACTTTCAGCTTCTTTTGCTGTGGCAGTTTCACTTGTTATTGCCGTAGGTCCTTTCTCAACATCTGATTGACCTTCAATATTTGTTTTTTGCTCTTCAGATGGTTCCTGCACTTCCACATTAGCTGGTCCCCTGGCAGAGTCTAAATGTTCAGAAATAGTTTCACTAATGGTTTGACTTATGGCTTGTTCGGCCTCTTCTTGGTCCTTTGCTTGCCCAGATTCCTCCATGACAACCTCTTCTTGTTTGACTGTGTTCTCTTGAATGTCAACTCCTGCTTTTGCATTGTCATCTTTTGTCTTCTCTACAATATTATCACTGGTTACAGCAGTCTCATCAATGTTGTTATGTTGTGCTGCAATGTCAGTTCTTTCTACAGTGGCAACATTCTCTTGTTCTGTTTCTTTATTACTCATTTCTTCAGTTGATTTTCCTTCATCTGCATCACCTGGTATATTGTGTTTTTCTTCTCCACCTACGTTATCACTAGCAGCAATTGTTGTTTCTCCACCAGCATCTGAAACTTTTGTCTTTTCCTCGTCTTCAGAGGGTTTTGGTTTCTCTTCTACGTGTTTCTCTAACTTTGTAGGGTCTGTTTCAGAGGCTGCAGGTGTGGAAGAAGATGGCATTGTCTCTCTCACCTGTTCCTCGGTCTCAACAATAGCTTCCTGTGCTGTATTACTTTGTGAATCATCGGTGGCCAATGTTTCTTTAACCTCGGTAACCTCGTCTTTGGGTACCACAGAATTTTCTGTGATGGTGTCATCCTCTTTGCTTTTAGTTTCAACACTTTCAGCTACATCTGTGCTTCCTTTACTGTTCTCTTGAGCCTCCTGACTGCTGTCATCACCCTTTTGTCCATTTATGGGCACACTTCCCTCTTCTGCATCATCCACATTGTTGGGAGAAGACATGGTTCTTTCTGTGATCTGATCTAGTCAGCAATTCCTTGATCTTTCACAGCAGGTTTTTTATCACCCAAGGCTGATGTCATATTCAATGGGTCAGCAGCACTGAAACTGAAAGAACAAAATTGGCAAATTACTTCTCAGATCATGCAAAATTCTTTCGAGTTTCAAGCCAGCAGAAACTCCTGTTCGCATTAGCCTCTACCAGGCTTCGTGGTTTGATGGTCTAATTGTCGAAATTGGACAAATAGAGTCACCGTACGCTAGGGGAGTCAGCCGGCCGAGAAGGTCCATTTCCCTAATCGGCCGGCTGACTCCCCTAGCGTAGTATTTACTCTATTTGACCAATTTCTACAATTAGACCACCGAACCACGAAGCCTGGTAGAGGCTATGTTCGCATGTATACAGTGAATATATGATGTGCCTATGGATCATGAATCTTATTATTTGATACATTTTGGTGCAAATCATTGCATCCCAAATGAGATATTGAACTTTCAGAAGAAAGCACAGATTTATGATTGAAAAGTTTGAGGGATCGATCTAGTGTTACGTATGAGTATGCTCCTATTAAGCTTCTGAGGTGAGCGACGAAACTGCTAACGTGTTATAAGCAACAAGTGTCACCTTGACCCCCCTCCCACCTACCCAACGAAAATAATTTTGTCACTGACATGAGCGTTCATACTCATAGCAACTCAAACCCTACGCCTAGATTCTCCATTTTGGACCATATCTGATATTCTGTAACTCTGTAACGAACCAATCATGAAATACAATAGCTCATCAACGCAAAACCAAAGACAATGGTTGCAAAATACCTTGTAAACTTTGGTCAACTTTCGTTCGAAACCTCCCGGTTTGTGTACTTTCGCCATGGTGAAGTGAAGGATCATAACAGATCCCTATAGGTGGCTATAGGGACGTTTTTCTAAGACTAAAAAATTACCTCAAATTAATTTCAAATCAAGCATCTAAAATAAGTAAACTAACATTTTTGGTGTCTTTAATATATATTACATGAGTTTTGAAATTACTAGTTTTAGTATAATTTACTATTCAATGATTATTTGTCATGAAAGTATACGTATCTATTAGGCACTCAGATAGTCTTTCTAAGGCTACCTACAAACACTTGTTTCTAAACTGCCATCTGATTGGTTGTCAATCGAAGCATCCAAAGTTGGAACCAATCAGCAGTGAGCTTTGATTTTTTTGGAATGTTGCCAATCATCAGGTAATCTTTCAATAATGGCGGCCGAAGAACTTTGGACCGAGCGACTGTCCCGAGTAACTTCTGCAACAATGCGGTGAAAAACCCACAAAGAATCGTTGTTTTGGTTCAGGTTCCGTCCAATAGAATCAATGGAAGGCGAAGACGATGTTTACATCGAGGGAAGATCGTCGGCAGCGAGACGGGTAAGTTGTGAGAAAAGTTATGGACTGACCTCTGCGCTTCATCGGACGTGCATTTCGTTGAAACTTGGCCAAATTTTTGCTCGCGCGAGGACTGCTCTCTCTTGAATCGTATTTTATTCCTTGCAGATCTCTTCCCCCTAACTGCTAACAGCCGTATCACTCTCTGTGTTAAGGGTTAACGTTACAAATTTAAAGCTAGAGACCGCGGCGAAGGACGGTAGAAATGGCTAACTTGCGTGGTTTGAATTTTCGTGTGGTCTATGCTTCAGTAGTGGGACCGGGGCTGGACACGGCTGAGGTATCATGTAACACCGCACGAAGCCCCATGCCACGTATGCATACACCAAAATAAGCACGTTATCTACGATATATCCCACGTACAACTGTAATATTTGCACCGTTGTTCAGTTCTATTGCATATGCCAACAATTTTGTGCGGAGTGTTTATTTTCGTTGTGTGCTATTCTTGAAAGAGTCCGGAGGATATGGTTGACTTCCAGTGAACACTGGGCAGGATTCCTCGGTTTTTCCCGCCTCAAACTGACCACATGACCGCTCCTGACCCGATCGAGCGGCCCAGGAATGCAGGCTTGACCCACAGGGAGTAGTAGCCACTCCCCCTGGACCTAGAACCCTGCAGTGGTTCCCCATATGTGACCACCAACCAGCACCTTGGCTGGGGTAACGTCCTTGGCAAAATGCCAGCGGTAAAGTTCAGGTTCAGAAGTTTGACATGGGATTTATCCCTGATTTAAAGCTTAGTAGAGAGCTGCTGAATTCCTACCAGTGCAGCATTTTGTGGTTAGTTTTTGATTGTACACATGCATAGTGCATGCTGCAAGTGATCCCTTGAAAATAAACCATTGTCATTTTGCATAGATTTGCCTTCACATACATAATTTGCCCTTTGCCTACATGATGCTGTCCTATGACCTTAACGCTAAAGGCCTTGTCCCTGCAATTTGAACCTGGCATGTGCATAGTTATGGTTCAGGTTGGTACCTGGCATGTGCATAGTTATGGTTCAGGTTGGTACCTGGCATGTGCATAGTTATGGTTCAGGCATTGAAACACGTTAATTTAACATCCTTATAACATCTAAAACATAACAGGTAACTCTCAAGACGTATACACAGGGCATCCAAATTGACATTTTCTTTCCTTGAAGATCTTGGGGACACAGTACGAAGAAGCTTCCTTGACATTAAAGGGACATTTAAAGTCGGTTGAAAACTAAAAGAGAATGCATGAATGCAAGACTGTACAAAGCTGCATACCAGGACACGCCCCTCTCTGTTCCCTAACAATGAGAAGGGAGCCCCAAGGGAAGATAATGTCTTTACCTGGTTGGGGTAGGTCGTTGGACAAGGTCTCTTTTAACACTATGAGGTCATTCTGCAATCTAGTTTATTTATATGTTAATGACAAGGTCTGATGTATACAAGTGTTCCTCCTAAATGCAATAAATGCCTGACACAAGTGCTGGTCATGCTTTTTAAAGTTTCTACTGAGATAGGTAATGTATAGAATGTATGAACAAAAGTAGTTTTCAAATTCCATTCCTTGAGGAGGGCCTGTTTGGGTCACCCTCTGCCTCTGCCTTCTCCTGGCATATCATGATTTTGTGTAACTTTGTAGGGAAAGCCATCTTACAGTTATACTCATACGTCATAGATACAAGGCTAGCAACTTTCACATGATTTCCTTCCTTGAATTTAGTTTAGTAAATAGGATGTTCTTCTGAATTCAGCATACTGTAATTTGTCTGGACCCCATGCATACCCTCCTGGTGTATGGTTCAGTGGGACTTTCTATGCATCTGGATCTCATAAGCAGCAGGAGTGCAGATCTCCTGTCCTTGCCAGCATGCCAGCTCCCATTGTGTCACCACCTAGTGCAGACCCACATCTCAGACACACCCCCTTTCTAAACAAGGTTGGGTGGCATGGAGTAGAGAAGAGGAAGAGGAGGAAGAGGAGACTTTTGATCTCAGGGTCAGGTAAAACATGGGATAAGACAGCATGCAAGGGTTGTGTGAAATTGATTACCATGCAATAATAGTGCAAGAAGTGGGTGCTATTTTTTTTTTACTGACTGATGGAAACAATCATGGAAAAATGTGGGTGGGCCAGTTAATCTGGATGTCCCATAGGTATCAGGTATCCCCATGTGTCCTGACCACATTTCATTTGATTGTCTTATACTTCAGGATAAAGCAACTATGGCATACATAGAATAGATTCCCATCTTTTGGGGACATTGTGGTTTACAATTTGGGGTGATATTGATATAATAATGCTTTAATCAGTGACTCTTGAAAGGACATACCTCCAAATTTTCGATGTCTGCTGAGCACAAAATTGAAGATGTACTGAGCAAACATAAAAAATGTGGAGGTACATGTTTTCAAGAGTCACTGATTGAAGAATTATTCTATTAACTTACTCAGGTGACTGATGAACCTCTTTGATAATGGCCAAGATGTGATTTTCAAGTTGGAATACTCTTGAAATGAAAATTGTAATTTTTTTAAAGAAGAAATACTGAAACTATCCTGTTTACAAACTAGAGACATAGTACTGGAAAAATACCATGAGTGTGTAAATAATGAATCGACCTAGCTGGTGAACTGTAATGACATACAATTTACGGTCATTTATTTGGACAGTGGTTCAGGACAGAGGACAATTTGAAGGAACATCCTACCAGTTTATTTCTTTAAGGAAACTAAAGATATATGCTCATCACGAAGTTCTAGTCGTTATTCCTTGTCGTATTTTTTTGTAACGAATACTAAATTAAAATCCATTTTTTAGACCATGTGCATACCTGCTGGCGGTCTTTACACCACTCAAACGAAGCCACGCCCACTCCCTGATTTTCCCGCCTTTTTTCCACCCTGATGATAACAGGTGATAATACAGGGGTTTGCCAACTTTGAGTACAAAGGCCTCAATAGATGTTTAACAAAGTCTGTTTGTCTTGGAGATAACTGGGTAAAGACTCAGAAGAGCTTCTCAGCACCCTGTTTACAGAACAAAATCTGCCAACAGTTTGGGCCAGTTGAGAACTGCAGTAATTCGACCTGTGGGGAAAATTTTCATCATTTTTCCAGCTCATTGAGTTAACACAGCACAATGCTGACCCGTAAATACATCAGAAACTTCAGACGATTTGGCCTCAACTTGAGTTCCTACTCTGCTTCACTGCTAATCCCTTCTTACGAGAGTACCTCTTAGCTTCCAATTAGCACGGTAAGAAAATTAATGTGTCTTTTATCTAAGTTGTCGGAATGTCTACTTGAAGTAAGTTCTTACCAACAAGGCAAGACTGGTTGCTTCCTGCCAGTGTCTTTTCGTTCAAGGGTCGTCGCAATGAAAATATCAGAAAAGCCTTTTCTTTTTGCGGGGGAGTGGCATGTTTGTAATGATGTTTACATGGTTGAAAGGCAGCGAGGAATGCAGCTGAACTGAGGAGAGCGGAATCCAGGTAAAAAGTCATATCTGGAGGCTAACACCTTATCAGTGGCTTGGGAGGGCTACCACCTTTGATGGCATCCACCTGTTAGAATGGATGTGTGCTCAGGACTGTTCAAACAGAGGAACCCAAACACCTGTACGCGATTGGGGGCTTCGATAAAAGTTGGTTCCGCGTCTTTACCGTGTGAGGAAACGAGAATGTGGCTCTTTCATTGCCAGCAAGCGTGGCCATCACCCGACCCCTTCCATTGGTCAGAGCGAATGGCTCAGACAAACACGGGAGTGCCCGAGCGCCATTCATCGGACGCTGCCCGTAGTGCCTGCAGCGGGTTTTTACTTTCAGGCGAAGAAAAGGCCAAAGTCAATCTAATCATGCCATTCCGGCGTGGGCCCCTTTGTTGGAAGGCGGGGCTTGGTTGGTCAAACCTGCCCCAGCATTGTTTCGTACTTTGTTGCCCCAGCTACTGTCATCATAGCTGGGAACATGTTGGCTCTAGTGAATGGGCCCAGCAGAGTTGGCAAGATGGCAGTTAGGAAGGAAGGGCTGACCAAGAGATTTGTGTAGAGGGTGCAGGAGTTCCCTGGGGACGGGTTGGCCCACAGGATCACGGCTATGTTCAGATATGCCTACCCAGATCAGCTGAGCTTCAGCAAAGATAGCCATGCACAGCGCCACACAACGTGCAGGGTGGGTATTATTATGTAAATACTACTTAGAAAGCGATCAAGCTAAGTGTTTCTACTTTAGATCAAGGAGAATAATGTACTGGCCCTCCCCTTACTTGTTCCATGATGTTGAACATATATCGGTATGTTTAAAAAATAGTACTTAATGCAAGGAAGTCCTTGCCTCGGCTTCCCTTTTTTTCCTAGGCTTTGGTTTAGTCTATTAGTAGTAGCACTACCATGCCTATAGATAGTATAATGCTTGCCATGTCAGAATTTACAAATTTTTGAGAGTTGCATGCAAGGTTAAGCATCCACCCCAGATTGATAGAAGTGTTGGCCTTATGAGGTGAGCGCTTTCCTTAAGTGTGTGGGGATCATTCTTGATAGTAGCTGCAAAAGTTTTTAGAGAAAGAAGGAAAATTACTAGAGTGGAGCTGAAGAGGAGAGAATATCAGTCAGTCAATGATTGTTCTGAAATCTGCCGTCCTGAAGCCCAACTCGCTAACAGTTGTATGGCAGACAGACATGTTTCTCTTACTGCAATGTATATGCAGGAGTAGTAGTTGCTAGTATAGTAATTTAGCCCACAACCGCCGCTGACCTTTAGCACAATAGATGGGTATCTCGATAAACCCCATTGTTTCCCCACCTTGCTTCACAGGCATGGATGAAAGAGGCTAGGCAAATCCTACCAGTCATTTTGAGTTATCCAAACATATCAGCTTCCCAAGGACGCTTCATTCCAATGTCGCTATATTCCAAGTTATGGCGACATAGTAACAACATACTTTTGTGAGGCTTTAGTACTTTGTAGTAGAGGAATTTGCTCTGTCCCCCTTCTTTCTGTGATCCTCATTAGAAAGGGATATTTCCCCATGGGTTTCTCTTTTTCCTGAAAGAAAATCCTTGTGAGGGAACTCTGTTGGCCCTGGCACAGTTAGGTGCACAGTAGGGGAGGGCACTACACAGTGGCACACACACAAGGATTCTATTTGCCTTTAATGAAACTCTGGTAGAACTCTGGTGTTACAAAGTTCCAAGTAAATTAGTTTTTGAAAAGACCCACGACAGAGGGAGTAGGTCTGTAGATTCCAAAATGGGTGCGCGGATCTGTGTGCTGTAATTTTGATTTTGGGGTCATTCGTGAAGTCTTGGCAAAGACAAATTGAAGGTAAGGCTGCATTGGCCATGTTGGCATAGTTTGTTACCTGGTTGTGGGTTTGGCAAGACTTGTGTGTTGATGTCATGTCATAGATACACTACCATGTGCGACTGTCAACCAGTAAATCTCTTCTTTTGGTGGTGAATGTTTTTTTCCCCGCAGTCAAGCGCTCCGCTAAAAAGAAATACGATTAGTAAATCAGGATTCATCCAGGTACTTGATTGATCCAGATTTGTGAATCCTGATAGGGATGAACAAGTCTTATCAAACCTGCTGAAGCCACACCTCTGCTTGGAGATTGAAGTCTCACATACTGATGTGGCTCAGAGCAGGCCCCAGAACTAAAGTGGGTATTCATTTGGGATGGACCAGGAGGAAAGGTCACATTCCATGGGATAGGCTTCACCACATGGGCTTACCCTTGGTGGGGTAAATGGGGTTCACTATACAGCCAAATATATCATTAGTACTTCATACTTCTTTAAGAGGCTTTACTTCTTCAAGAAAATAGGACAGATAAGAATACCCAGAGTAAAGCGCTGTTCTTCAGTTGTCTGTAGAAGAGACTTAATCTGATTATGAATATGTGGTTATACCTTTTGACAGCAGTCAATGGGGATCTGCAGGAGAAGGCATCAGGTTACTCAGGTTATTAGACGTGTCTCAGCTATTTAGTCAAAGCAGTGGGCCTGTCCTAATTTCTGCTGAAAGGATTTGGGAAGGTGGAGTGGACATACCATTTTGAAGTCATAATTAATATAGATAGTGGCATATTATGATGGATGTGTTTCATGTTTTATCTTGGGTGAAAAGTAAATAAAGAGATTTATGTCACTCACTGGGAATGTCGGGAAATTTATTGTCTTCCATATGGTAACATAGTGATACGTAATATTTTGGTACGGTTTAAGACAAATAGAAGGCCATTATATACTTTAAAGGTCATTTGTCTGGTGTCGTACAAATATAGCACTTATGACGACCTTAAAGAGATTTGATGGTCACATTTGACATATTTATATAAATGTAAATGACACCGGGTGTCATTTATAATTATTTAAATATCCCCACAAATGTCAAATGTGGTTTTCTAAGGAAACCAAATTTAGTGTCAGTTAAACTTAAAGGCTATCAGGCTGTGAGTAGGTCTCATGAATATTAATTCATTCTCCATTGAAATTGGTTTTGCTATAGTCCGTTATGTCCTTCATTGTGATAGCTCACAAAGTGCGTAAAATGTATTGTTCTAGGGTTTGAATAATATATGTGTCCCGCTTGTAAATTATGAAGGAGTTACCACAGCGTTTTCATGCACTGCTAGATCTGGTACTCTGTGGTTTCAGGAATTCCATCACTTGTACACCTTTACCTGTATTAGCTGATTGATTTAATTGCTGTTTGTGTTATATAACAGTGTCGCATATGCACAGGGCAATCTGATTTTGAGCCCTTCGTACATAGCACAACATTAACCTTAAAAGTAGGACTTGTGGTTGCCAATCTTGAGAAGTACATGCAAAATGTTTTTGCAAGGCAAGAAATATCACTTCCATTCTTCAACCTATGTCTGCAAGACTTATTGTATACCACAGGTAAAGTGCATTTGGTATCCCACATCATGTTTCTTTTATTTATCTGATAACAAACGGACTAGGTGTTGGTACGATGTTATACTTGTAATTTTTTGTTGTGCTCCTCCAAAGTACTCGTCTCTTGATGATGGATTTTATTGATGTCACTACAGGACTGGATGCGGGCATCTGGCGCGTCCCTGTCGCGGCTGGACCAGGTCCGTCCCAACGTGTACACCATGGGAGCCCAGGACCCGCGAGCGCTACGGCCGGGGAGTGGGAGACGCCGACGGTCCTCCGGTAGACAGCCCGGCAGCACGCCGTACCAACAGATCGACACCGAGCCACCCCTGGCTGGAGTCGACTATCAGAAAACTGCATGGTAAGACTAAGACAACACAGATTATTTCCTCTACCTGCTGTTGCCTATTCACGTAAAATTATCAGCTAGTGAAGTTTGATGTAAGGTTGTCAGTGGTGGAAGGCATCATCGTACAACTTAGCTTTTTGTGATGAAACTTGAATTTATAAGTAAATGGGAAGTGTTCGACCAGATTCAGTTACAGGAAAATTCCTGTAATTTGTAATTTCTGGCTCTCTGCGTATGGATATTGATACTGTAGTCAAAATCGATCCATACTCCAGAAGAATTCAGTGGTGACAGTTTCTGTGGTAGTTTGGACCTTTGTATTAGTTTGCAGTTCAACTAATTGGCTAGTTTCTCCATGGTGTGTTTTGTCATCAGGCTCATTCATTACGCACACATCATCTCTGAGTGATCGTCCGATAGTGCCGCACTGCAGGTACATGTACGCGTTAACCTGCCGTGTTTGCCTTTTGGTTAGAAGTGAGGTGCCGAGCAAACACTTCCATGCAACCGTCACCCCCTTGTGCAAACGGTCACTCCCCCCAGTCTTTGCTTACTGTCAGGGACTCTCCAAAAGATGGTGTTAAATTTTGACTAACCCCTCCCCTTGTGGGAATATTGTGATAGGCAAATGTCCACGAGAGCTAACGTATGAGACAGGTGGGTTGTTAAATGGTGACAAAGCCATGAATGGGTAGCGTTGACACATCTCCTAACGTCTGCTTGTATAGGGGGAGCCAGACTTCCATCCCTGAGTTGATCAGACAACAGAGTGAGAGACAGCGGCCGCAGAGTGGGAGGCGGCCGTGGAGTGGGAGGGGGGTGCCACCCCCTCCGCAACGGAAGGACAGCCGGGAACAACCACCACCGAGGGCTCCAGGGGGGCTGATAGCAGGTATGCTAAGTTGCTATCTCTTCAGAATTGTTATCAAAGCTGTAGCTTTAGAAGTCAAATTGTGCTTATTCTTTTTGTTTGTTTTGTCGCTTTGATGTACAGATAGTTGCTTTTGTAAGATGGGTCAAAGTATCAAAGAGGCACCTCTTTTCCCTTCCATTCTTCCTTTTATTTGTATGCAGGAGAGTCCAGGCACCCATCTTGTATTTAGAATCACTCAGTTGTATGGCACAAGGGGTGTTGAAGTGCTCCTCAGCTAAAAGGTGTAGCCTAAGTGTTACTAAGACAGAGAGGTTCAGTACCTGAAGCGTCCTCCCAAAAATCCCATCTGGGCCTCTTGTAACTCACTTCGAGCACTTGAAGGTTCCAACAGTTCAAACTTTCACATACCTGACTTTGTGCCCTGCCTGGCACTACCACAACTAGCATAAGCCAATTCTGCCATCTAGCAATGTAAGCTGGAAATTAGGGGGTGGGGGGGGCAGTTTCTTGACATTTCCTGCAAGGCCATAGAGATAAGAAGCTAGTGCCTTACCTAGCATTAGTTCAGCCTGTGTCATCATGAAGTTACTGTAAATTTTTATAAAAATTTTTTGCTCAAATTTTGCAGCACAGTGAAAGTCCTACAATTCAATTTGTTTCAATAGATAGCTTAAGAGCTATTTATCACATGGTGCTTCAATGAATGATTTCTCCTCCAAAATTAATTCTTCTCCAATCAGATGGGCCATAGATTTGTCTAGCTTATCATGTATTAAGAGATAAACCCACTGAGGGGATACATTTTCTTATCTTGAGGAACTGGACTTTGCTTTCCTGTGTATTTATTGTCTCTAAGGACAACAGCATAGGCACGTAAAAATTTCTAAACATTTTTTCTGTGCGTCTTCAGTGCTCGGAGAGAAGTACTCGCCTTCGGAACGTCCTCCTAGTGGAGTAGCGACGCATAACACATCCACGTGGGTGGGGCCCAAAGGCAGTCGTGGCGCGAAAGACGAAGATGCAGAAGACACAGACCGCATCATCCAAGAAATTCTCAACAGCCAGGACCAGACTGATAAGTCTCTTGGTGAGTTTTGCATTTACTGAGATTGTTTCACACAGAAGCTGTAGGGTACTGAAGCACTTGAATTGTTGAAAGTAAGGCCTTTGTAGACTTTGTCGAGTGTCTAAGAAAAATGATATGTTTTGGAGTGTGGTTTGTAGAATATCACTATTGATAAGTCTATATTTTGTACAGATTCTTTTTCCATCGTAACTTACAATGTAGCCTTTGCAAATCTGGGAGAAGTAGCCCAAAGCGAGACATACATTTCAAAATTGTTTGAGAAAAAGAATTCACAGAGTCTTGCTCGCATTGAATCTCTATTTACATTGTCATTGTGTTTAGTCCAAAACACCTGACGACCATACATCATGTGTACACTTAAGAATACATTACTAATTCATCAAGGTGTTGTCTGAATACAAGCAAACTAAGCCTCTGGGTTAGTATCAGAAAGCAGCAGATTTTCCTCAGGAAATGCGGAGTAATAAGACTCAAGGCATGCGGAGAAGCGATCAGTGCGCAATTAAGTAGGATTAGACGCCAGGTGACTCCAGTTGTCTTAAAACAAACGCTGGTCATCAAGCCGTGCCCCTGGCTGTGTTTGTGCTGCAGCTAAGATGACAAGGCTGTATGGAGAGACCCAGCCACCGCCCCCTCCCAGGGGCTCACCTGACCTGGAGCAGATGATCAAAGACCTGCCTTCAGAGCCAGACCAGCAGCAGGCAGTCACACAGCAGGATGGTGCAGAGGGTCAGCAGGAACCTACAACTGTAAGTACTCAAAATAATGCTGCAAGGTTGCGTAGTTATGTAGTCTTTGCAAGGAGGTTGAAAATCCTTGGTATTTGTAAGGTTGTTGTGTGGTCTTAGCTTTTTGTGTTGTAAAACTGGAAGCCAGTGGACAGAAATGTGTGCGAAAGATCTGCAAGTCATCTTTGTTAGTACTTAGTACTGTAAATCTTGAAATGTAGGTCTTATTTTCGACAGTGGTGACCTCTCTACTGTGAATTCTTTACACCACAAACATGTGTTTTCCAATTACACTCTGGTACAGAATTGTTTCAACTGCAGTGCAAACTTAAAAAGCGGAAACCTGATTTCCTTTTCAATTGTGAAATTAGATCCGTGCGAAAATAAATTACTGTACAGTGTTCACTCATTATCCGAGGGAAGACATGGATAAATCCGAGGGAAGACATGGATAAAAAGTTTCAGCTCACTAATTTTAGTCAATTGACAGATGTTAAATGTAACCATGCTGCAGTGGGTACTCAAATACCTGCTTTCAAATGTAATTCCATCGTCATTTCCTAAAATTTTATGTCAGAATTCGACAGAAAAGTTAGGTTTTATTGGGAGTATTCTGGGCAAAGGACAGAGCTAAGTTATCGTGGCTCCTGACAAAATTTTTGAATTACAAAAGTCGTGAAGCAGCTACTGTAGTATCTCAAATTTTTTGCTAAATAGCTGAGGGCAAGTAGTAAGGAATGTGGTAGATCCACTGTAAGTCCTCACATGTTTGTGAACAGAAGGCAAGTGGGAGTCTTCAAACAACCTGTTAAGATTTTCTGTGTCAAGAGATATAGTTAAGGACCTTAGGACAGAAATGTTGATAGGTGAAACCACCCTAAATAATTGGAAACTAGCATGAAGGTTGTTGAAGCCAGAAAAGTCGGCAAGGCAGACGAATAGGTGTGAAACACTGAAGTGATTCCAGTGGATTAATTGTCGCATATATTACTAAGGTGTTGGATTTATCTAAGTTTTAACCTGTTAATGTATGGTGTGTTTGGATTTCAGCTATAAGGGAGCTTAAGATAATAAAGAAAGCACAAAAGTAGAATGTTTTATCTCTACTTTGTGGTGCCACGCCACCATTTTTTCTGGAAGTTAGCAGTGGTGTATTAAAGTTGGACTGGTCTATATACCTAAGCTGAGAAGTTAGATGTATCTTAATCATGACTAAACACATGATTTAATTTTAACCATTTTGCAACTTGTAAGCTAACTAGAAATATGTACAGGTTCATCATAAGTTGAGATTTGGTCAAATAGTGAGCTTTTCCAAGGAAATAAGGGGGATTACTCGACGGTTTGCACAGTGAGTGCATGGTTGAGTGGTTCAATCCATCAGGCTGTTTGATAGCACAACAGGGAACGCCCACCTCAAGAATTCCGCTCTTTGTAGGTAGAGCCGGAGTGTTGACCAGTCGGCCATTGTGTCCTGCCGACCTTTGCCACACCTTTCTGACCACCTCCTTAGTCTCCAGTCGATCTCTTTTTCTCAGAACAGATTTGTTGTGTGTAATCTTTTTAAGTGTTATGTCCATGCCAAATTCATTCCAACATGTAAACTCAAGGCCTTTGTAGTTGTAGCCTTGTAATTCAGTGACTTTTTTGGCACAAGTAGAAAAGTTGCATTACATTTTGCCTACTTGTACAGATTTTGTAGCTCGTTTTCGACAGGTTTCTTTTTGCATGGGATGTGTTGGAGTCTTTTTCGATGTAATCCACCTATATCTGATTACATTACCAAGGAAACAGACTATTGTATTCATTTGTAGCTGGGAAATTCCCAGGGGCTGCGAGGGGTCTTTTGTTGTTCTGTTTGGTTCTCATGAGATGGCTCAGAAACTACCTGTTCTCTGTTTGGTCCAGTTTTATTCTTGATAGCTTGTAAGCTCAATTTCTGTCTACAGTTTTGAAATTGTGCAACATTAAAAACAATGCAAATATTCGAAGTGAAAAAAATTGTTCAAGTAGTTGCTGTATTCACAAAATGTAGCTGTGCAACTACTTTGACAAATGTTTTCACTATGTCTTTGACAATTATTTGTGGCTTGTTGTTTTGGTTTTGTTTTAATGGCCAGTTTTCTCTTCACCAGGAAATCTTGGTGCGGCAGGCGCCGGTACCCCCGACTGTACCGCTCTTGCGCAGACCCGCCCCAGAGCCCATCCGCTTTGCCATTCCTACAGGAGATGACGATGAAGGGAATGAAGAGGAAAGTGACGAGGAACTCAAAAGGTGACATGGTCGAACTGCAGATGGTGAAAGACATACATGTACTAGTACTAGTTGGATGAAGGGTGGGGGTTGCAAAGAAATCGTAGAAGTGTTTGCTAACATCCCTGTTGTTGTTGATTCCTGTTATGTTCAAATACTTCAAAGTACGTTTTAATTGAGACGTTAATTCTCAGAAAAATGGCTATTGATATTATTACATGGGTTTTAGATGCTTGATACAGTTATTTCATTGATACATCTTTATAGGATAGCCTTTCCTGTGGTAAAGTAATTGCACTAAGCAGGAAATTACCATTCAGGTGGGCAAAATCCTTGAGTTGTCTACAAACAGTTCCCACCCTAGATTAACAGATTAATCAGGAACTAATTAATGATGTTAATTTGCATACCCAATTAACAGCTTCCTCTGGGAAAACTTTTTGCAAATACAGCATTAATCCCTCTGATTGTAAGATAAAAGGAACAAAAAAGCTGTAATTGCATTGACAAACAACAATGAACAACACAAACAAGCTGTGTGCACACAAACAAAATGTAAGTGTACAAAGTTCAGTTATCAGTGAGAACAAATGTTTTTGCGTTCTACTGCATAAAAAATGTGTTTAAATAAGTCTGATTGTAAAGGACATTACAACAAAGGCAATGTGCTTTTTTTTAGAAGTTGTACAATGTGATGTCCATGTACCACTTTTGAAATGAATTTTTAAATCCTTGTAAATTGTGTATAATGGGCAAGAGGAGGCCTTTTCTGTATGAGACAGTTTAGTACAGCTCTTGCCTTTGGTTATCCGTTTGTTGAGGGGCTGTGTTCATTCACGGCCGCCCTGCTCTGCAACAATATTTCATCAGTGGTGAACTCCAAAATCTACTGGTGAAATGTAGTTGCGTAGGAGGCCGGCCACTGTCAACAGGGGGAACGTACAGAAACAGAATCAATGGTTTTGTAGATGTCAGAGCTTTAAAACTCCGATGTACAGGAAAATGCTGGTCACATTAGATTTTGAAAGTCAGTTTCTGGATCTGAGAACTGGAGACTTGGCTAAAGTCTACGAGGTTGGTAAAGGGTACCTTTCTTTAAAGTATACAATTCAATCTTTTCTGAAGGTGTGAAAAAGGTCTTTATACTAGTTGAAAGAGCATGTATTCTTCATGTTTTATAACAAGGGTTGAAGAGCAACTTACTTCAGTGATAGATGGTCTACTCTAAAAGTTGGATTCCAGTTTCTTTTTGTCTTTCCGAATCTAATGTGATCACTGTTAGTGCACATTGAGTTTAAGTCTTGGGAAAAAGGCTGTGAATTTTGTTTAAAATGTGAAACCAGTGCAGTGTTATGGTTTGGTCATTTGTGAGGGGGAGCTACACAGAGACCTTCAGGTACTTCATGTTGGGCTCTGTTGTGGACAACCCTTTTCACTGGTGGCTCAGAGACAGATGTCTGGGCCACTGTGGTCACCAATGACCAAATCTACTACCAACAGATACAAACTGGAGAAGGCAGCGGATAAAATATATAGTAGTGGAGTATGATGTGAACTCCAAAAAAGTGTTTGGGTAGGCTTATCTTTCAAGCTTACTACTTTGAATGAAGCAGAGGAACAAAGATCTTGTGTATCCTGTAGGTTGATAATTACTGACGTATCTGTTTGGCCTAGCGACAGCATAACCAACACGCAATATATCTTCCAGGCGGGGAGTTTTGTTTAGGTACAGGTAGAGGTACCTGGACCTAAACCTCTGTACCAGCAACTCTACCTGTACCTGATGTTATGTTTAGTTAGGCAGCCCTATTGTGTACCCTGCAGTTTGATGATAACTGAAGTAGCCTTTTGGCTACCAATTTTCCAATGTTTATGGAGCTAGGCAACAGGGAGAAGGCCTTAGTGTTAAACAGACATGCACCTGCTGTAAATGCCCCCTCTTGCAATGAATGTAAGAACTGCATGTACTGAAGTATTGTGCCCTTTACTGACAGATGTGTGCCTCAAGCAGAGCAAGCCATTCATTTTTGCTAATGCAGCATGACTTCAAGAGGCCTTTTGTTCCTTGGAAAAATGCCATTCTTTGCTTTGTCTTATTCTTTATTTCTAATTGCTTCAATGGAGCTGAAGGCTGTGATTCCATTGTGATATTGCTTAAATTTGCTTCGGAGTTGAAGAAAAATTGATGATTCATGTTTCAATTTGTAAAGTGTTACAATAAAGTTGGTATGGAGTAGGAGACCAGAGCTTTGGTCTGCATGCTAGAATGAAACAATTACCTTTTACACTGTTATTATACAGAGACAATACAAGGACCAGGGAGCTATCAAAGGATGTGGACATTGTCAGCATCACCAGCAATACTTCCTCCCCTAGACTGCTCCCCTCAACCTCTACAACACTACACGCACACGGAACAGAAGAACCACCAAATGTTGCAAGAAAGTTGAATGTCACTATCGACGAGGGTCAAAATGTACTGATAAACATTACACCTAGAAATGTTGCATCCAGTGACCGTACCTCAGAGCTCCCTAGCAGACGCCCCAAAAGTGTAACGGTCGATCGTAAGCCGTCCCCTGACACGAGTCTGCAGTCCCTACAAGAAGAGCTAGGGCTCACGGTGAAAGATGACAAACAGAAAACAGTATCTCCTAGAGGAGTACGGTCTTCGGTTAAGTCTCCGAGGTTGGTTAAGCGCAGGGTGAAGTCTGCAAAGGCAAGGCTTGAGGTAAGGACAGTTTCTGTAGAATATGGTGAGGAAAGAGATGAAGACAAAGAGGAGAAAGATGAAGAGCAGATCACAGCCGAAAATGAGGTCAAGAAGAGGAGAAGGAGAAGACCCGACGATGTTGAAACCATGGTGTCTCGAATCTCTATGTCCGACTCAGAGGAGCACCAGGCACAGATTGTTGCAAACGAGGGCAAAACAGAAAGTAGAAGACCACAAGTCAGTTCTGTCAAACCCAACAGAAACTACTACCAACTGTCTCTACAGCAAGGGAAGGACTACAGCGAAAAGTACAAGACTGTAAAAACAATCGAGTTTGCAGATGGCGGGCCATCGGAAACAAAGACGAAGACACTCATCAGTGTGACGGAGAGACCAGAAGGTGTCAGATCGGGAGCTTGGGAAGTGGGTGCTGGGGAGGGGAAAGAAAACCACCTTGGCATCAAGAGACCGGTGTCTGCCCAAAGGGTATGATGTTTTGTACATGTAGCTCATCAGCACCTCCTACCTACTCATGTAGAAACTACAGCAACATCCTTGGTCTTTGTTCCGGAACATTGGAAAATAAAAGAATTTCATTGTCTCCTTTGTATCTTTCTTTGTTTTATCTTGTAAGCTCCTGTTCGCTTTTATTTATAGTAGCACAATATGTGTATGGAGTGCTCTAAGGCCTTGTAACTCTGGGCTTTATGTATTTAGGTTGTGACCAGGCCACCACCAAGGCCAGAGTGTAGACAAGGCTACTATGCAGACATGGACCGGCCTCAACTAGAACCAACAGAACAGGCGGTGCATGTAGATACAGAGCTGCAACGGAGCCCCTCTGCACTACAGCAGGCCATGACATTGGTATGGGACATTCTTTGGTCCTAATATTATATGAAAATGCTACATTCCGCTGTTATTGTGAACAACAATGTGTGAAAGCCTCACCTCATGTGAGAGTTTCAAACAAAACTTTGACACCTGTGTGAATTAAATCATAATATAAATATACACAATGTATGTTTTAGTTTTGAGAGCATACCTGTCAGTACCTGCATGTCATTCTGCATTTGAATTAAACTCATTGTCCTCACTACTATCCAAGTCTCGCCAGAGGATGGAAACTAAAATACGGGTATTTAAGCTTAGTCATTGTCTTCTGGGAGTCTCGTACACAACCACCTGATTAGACCTGTTTAGATGTGTATAAGATTCTCTTCATCATCAAAAAGTAACACACTAGTAGTTCATTAGGTTCTTTTCAAACTAAAAGAAGATGTAGATACTACTTTGCAATCACTTATCACAGAAAATGAAGAAGTTGTAGATATCTTGCTTTTTTGGTAAATCACAACTTTTATTACATGAATGATTCTTGGTCAAATGGTGCTCATTGAGAGATTCTGATGTATCACTGAGCAGCTTTTTTAGATTTTCTTTGTAGTAACTTGCAGGTAAGGTTGGAGGCACCCCTTTATATAGATCTAGCATGTTGGCAGGATCTAAAGAATAAGAACAAAATCAATGAAACCACTTGTAATGGCATAAATCAAAGCTTACAGTGGCTTTTATGTCCATCTTATTTAACAGCATCAGAAGCCTCCCAGACCCCACTCGGCCAAGGTTCCCAGTAACAGACATGGAGGTCCAGCTAAGAGTCCCAGGAAACATTCCCACCGGAGACCCAGGTCTGCCACAGTAGGCAGCACGGTAAGAGTAACTACATTCAAGTTCAACTGAAAAACGTTCGTGCTGTTGAATACCCCCAGCAAGGTGTTCTTTCATACATGCATACACACTACCCAAACCATACCTAGATTTTCATTGCCTTGGTATATATGTCTTGGCCAAAGAAGAATGATTTAGGACCACCTTGCATCTTTCTTCCAGACTGGAGCATACTTTGAAACTACAGATAACAAGCATGTTGATGTAGAATTAGAAGTTTTTTTTAACCTTGTTTTTATCTGTATTTCATGCCACCAGAGATCTGTTCTTCAGTTGCCAAATTGTTATTTCTGTTGCAACAATCAAACTGATGATGATTTACCATATGTAACTTTCATATGTTGTGAAGACAATGGGACTTATTGGCATGGTAATTATGAAATTGTCTGCATTGGACAGCTGTGGCTGCATGCACTTAAGTTGTCCCGAAGGCCCTTGAGCTGGGCAGGTGTTCATGTTAGGACCGACTGCATGTGTTATTTATTATGTCTACATGCCCAACCATAGGGACAGTGCACTGAAACCTTATGTAACTGGAGAAGGGTTATTTCTCCACTGTTGGTATCATTCTAACAACTCCTACCAGCTTAAGACTATTTCGTCAGCGTTGTTGAACATTTTTGGGTGATTCAAATTAAAATTCATTGCCGTCTTCGATGAAACAGGGTACAAAGAAGGAAGAGAAGGCTGTAAGCCGGGCCCTGGTGCCAGCGGCACCCAAACCAAGTGTGGCAGAACTGAGAAGGAACAGAGCAGCAGTGAAGGCCCTGAAGGCTGGCACTCTGTGTAAGGAAAAGGCGTACATCGCGCCGTCCCCTCCGGTGCAGGCCGTGAAGCCCATCATCAGGAAAACCAGGAGGAAGGACAGCTCCAGCTCTGACGAGGAACTGGTGGAGAAAATGTTACTGGCCAGACAGGAAGATGTAAATGTAAGAGTTGTTGTTAATATATACTTAAGAATCATGTCAAAAATGTAATTCATGGCCAAACAGGAAGATGTAAATGTAAGAGTTGTTGGTATATAGTCTTGGGAAACATTTGTAGCAAGAAAAGTTTCTAAACTGAATGGCATTGATTGTTCTGTCTCTGAACACCTATTGAAACGTTTGTACAAGGTACTGTAATTCCTGATTTTTTTCATTGTACAGTTTGCAGTTTTCATGGTGATGACTATAATGTGAACTTGTCATCACCGATAACAAAGAAATTGCTGACTTTTTTTACACGCACCTGCTACCACCATGAACATTTAGTTCCAAGAACAAGTTAAATTTTCTCAAACCATGAAAGTTTGCTACCGAGAAGACAAAGGGAATTACAGTATTGAATGGTAGGTAGGGAATTGCTAAACAAGATGCCTCAACCTCAACTTGAATATTACAAAACCTGAGGAGACTGCTATCAAAACACTTTTTCATGGTCCTATGTCACTATGAAACTTCATGATTTGTAACATTGCTCAGGGTTTATATAGCTTGGAAAACATTCTGTTTGTGATGAACAAAGAACTAAACAGAGCATTATTGTTGTTTATCCCTACAGGGGACTGATACTCCTCGCACTGCAGAGTGCAGGGACATCTATGACAGGCTGCAGGAGAAGGGTGTGGTTGTTTCCATGGACACCATCAAGAAGTAAGCAATGCTTCCGATTGAAAATTTGTAAAACAAAATTGTCCTTGTTTGGAGATTATACGTACCAGTAGTTAGATGTATGAACAATGGAGTGTTATTTGGTTGTATTCTGATTCCTTGAAAATGTGATTCCTGTTACTCTGGGTTTTGTATTGGGGAGAGAAAGAGTTTCCAGGTGCTGGCAATTAAATACCTGCTCTTCTTTCATGTTCAGAGGGTTGATACCACCAGAGGAGAAAACCTTCTCGGAGTGCTCATCCAAGCTCCCTACCAACTCCACTTCAAGGTATGTTGGGCAAAGTATTTGCTTATTCATCTAACTAAACCTGGTTGCTACTTTGGATTTGGAAAAACACTAGCAGGTTTTAAGTGAACTGAAGTTTGTTGCTATTAGGCATTAAATTAGGCACTGTTATCAGGTCTTTCAAATGTTGCAGTGCTAAACATGCGCTCCGAAAATCATGGAACATTTTTCATGACCAGTATGTTCATTATCAGTAAGGTTTAGGAAATGAGTTTCTTTAAGTGATCATAATTTTATCCTTTTTACACAGATAAGTCAAAAGAAGAGAAGTGAACAAATCATGTTGAAAATTACTATTTTCTGTGTTAGATTGCAGTCCATGACTTGAAACCATTTTCAAACTTGTAGATCAGTTTTTTAAAGTCAAAGTATTCTTCCCCTTATCAGTCTCCTGAGCAGTCCTGAAGTCTGGCTTAGCACAGAGTTCAAAAGGCTGCGATTGGCTGAGAAAGCTGTGGAGCTGGCCAATGAGAGACTGGCACAGCAGCAGAGGGAAGAGAGAGGGGAAACTGACAAGGCAAAAGCCAAGAAGAAGAAGAAGGCACCAAGTGGCAACAAGAAGAAACACAAGAGATCAGCCACTACAAGCTGAAGGGTTGTCAAACGTTCCTATACAAGAAGTAGTGAACAGATACATCTATGACAAGGGAAATAGCTAGAAGTGTGGTATGTTATGGATTGTAACAGAACAGTTACTGGTAAACTGATAAACTTGAAAGTTCGTGAAAGACCTTTAGTTTATCAGTGTTGCCATTTAGAAAGTAGGACCCCACTGCAGGCTCTGTGTCTGGCATTGCCATTGTAGTACATGTATTACTGCTTTTGTTAGTGAATACATACTGTCTGGCATATATGTTGCAAAAAAACAGGTGAAAAAGTAAAAATTTTTCTTTTCCTATCAGATAGTGTAATGTGGCTTTCAACCGATTGATTTTGAAAGCTCTGGGGCAGTCACTAAATATTATAGACAACAATATGGCATAATCAGCCCAAAAATGTCAGTATTGAAATGCAGACAGCAAGGCTTGCCATAGAGGCTTAAGATATTACTGGATCTGTATGCATATGGTAATCTAGTTACCTACACACTATGTGATATATAATATAGTAAGCAAAGTATACAACTGTTGCAGTTTTCAACATATCATATTATCTATTGAACATCTCTCAGTTAACCAGTATTGAATTGTTCTGCCAGTTCATTATAGTAACGCTGAAGAAGAGTGATGGATGTTGTCATTCGATACGTCCAAAAGTAAATTGACGTTATTTATCCAGTTGTAGAGATTGAACTGTATATGAATATCATTTACCTGGATGTCTAACCTTCATAAACGAACCGGTATTATGATTTTGAGCTTTATTTTACTTCTCTTAGCAGCCCAAGGCTGCCCCTTCTGTGTGAAGCTCTTAGAGTCTCTTTAACCCTCAAACACCCGAGTGGGGTCCATTTGGACCCCAGGCGTAAAATTTGAAGTACTATTTGAACATTTTTCATCTGAAGAAAAATTCCTTCCGTGACTTTGTCAGCCAATATCTTCTATACCTTCTACTTAATTTTTAAGAAAATTGGTACAATACTGTGGATGCTATAAAGAAAGTCCGTGATCAGTCCGTCTGGGGTCCAAACGGACCCCAGCAAAAAAGTGCAGCTTTTTAAACAAACTTTTGATTCTAACTCACAAAGTACTTATCATATCACCACCAAACTTTCAGAAGATAATAAACATGTAAAACTTAATCCTCATAAAAACTTTTGTGTCATCGCCATATAATATGACGACATTATGACATCATTTTGCTAATAAGGGCGGCCATCTTTGATTTTGACTAATGACGTCATGAAATTAGCATAAATTAATAATTTTGAACCATGAAAATAGCATTGAATTTCATAGAATTTTATTGTTGTAAGAAAACAAGCATTGTTTACCAAGAAAACCTTGTTTAAATCGAAATTGGCCAATTTTGGCAAAAATATGCCTGTCATAATTCCGTTGCCATGGCAACCCCAAATAATGATTAATTTTCTTTATTGACAAAGAAAGTTTGCTAACAATATTTTTTGATATATTACCAAGTTTCGTAGCTTTAGCACTAGCCGTTCATGAGTTATAGGACATAAAGGTTGCTGAGGGCCTCAAAATTCCCCTCTCTGGTCAGAATAGGTTTAGTGCAAAAGATGGTCCTTCTGATATTTTGCATAAATTATGATAATGAGGTGGAATTAGCAACACCTTAACATGTCAAAATATTCCTCTTACATTGACGAAGCAATGTATGTACAATGATCACCGATACGAATTGGAACTGAGATTTTATGAACAAAACATTTTGGGGTCCGTTTGGACCCCACTCGGTCATTTTAGTCGCAAAAAAAGGTCGGGTGTTTGAGGGTTAAATCATAAAGATGCAATATGCTGAGCCAAAATTGTTGTCACTAGAAAGAGATGTACACTTTTGTTGTTGTTGACTCCGTGCTTGTGAATTCTTCTTTAGAAGTGATGCCACCCCTGAGGGGTTGAGGTAGAGTTGTACAAATTTGTCAATTAAAAGTCATTATTTGTAGAACAAGCTATAACTTATGGAATTAAACACAAATAGTTTTATTTTCGTATGTATGTGATTTACCTACATTCTTTAGTGTGTCACTTGCATGACCAAGATACTGTGAACCTGTATATGAAATGTACATGTAGTAGCCAACACTACGAGATTAGAGTACATGGTTGCAGTTACAGAAGACTAATAAAACAGAAAGGAAGACACTGAAATGTATGCACTTGTACTTGTCACCTCTTTGCAATCCACCCTTAATTAAGATAAAGCTAAAGAACACCTATGTAAGATGAGTGGGTCAACACATTTGAATCAAGTTATTATCAACTCCTCCTGAAGTGTATTTCAACAAGGAGCTTGATTTCAGCAATAACTTAATAAGCAATGAAACTTTTAATCCAATACAAAATATTTTTGTGCACCGTTGTTACGTTAGCCTTTAGACTGAACCTCTGACTTTACTTTGGCTATCTAGTCATTTTATGTACATGATGATGCTGATATCTGGTGTATTTTGCCAGCCAGTAGGTACCCAATGTGCTGAGTAATGAGGCACCACAGCAGAAGTTGAGTAGAGTGTACAAGACTCCGTGGGTGACTAAGAATTAGTGGAAGTTGGACAAATAAGACGGATAGTTTACCAGAAGTGTTGGCTTGTATCAGTTGCTTGTACAATGAGGTCAGCTAAGACCCTTAGCTTACAAGATCTCTTAATTACCTGTGCCGCCTCGTTTAAAATGCGAAAATTTCCTTTATACAAATCCATTCTTTCAACCTCCTTGCTTTAAACTATTCTAGATTTGTTTTTCCCTACTAGAGTCTAGAATAGACACTCTCCTTGTGTTTTGGAAACTTTATCACATATCACAAACCGTCACATACAGCATTAGAAAACAGTTTGTTTCAGTTTATGATTTAGTACAGTTTGATACAAGTTCTCAGTGGCCTTGGCCTGGGGCATGGATTTGCAACAAATAGATTTTCGCGCGTGTCTGTGCAAAACTGGTTGGACCAGGGGGGCCGATAGTGAATTAATGAATGACCTTTGTCCCCATGGGTCCGTCCATTCTATTGTAACAGGTAAGACAGCTGTATGCTAATCAGAACTGCATATCAAAGCTCTCACTCCTTCGAGGTATAAAGAGGGCGATATAAGAGATCACATTTTATTCCCAAGGGTTCATTTAACCAAACTGAAATAATCACTTTGTTGAGAGAAGTCGGAAAGAAATGCTCCAACTTTACCACATTCACAGACCGACAAATTGCAGGAAAATCGACCTTTTCGTCTTCCCCTGCTTAAAAAAAAAAGAAGTCCAACCCAACAGTCAGTAGTCACATGTACATCGTGTGTCCCCCGTGTTTCAACAACAAGGGGGTTGGTCTTTACCATGTTTAATACGTTAGTCTCCGGACATCAACTTGCAAATGAACTTTCTCGTTCTCTCCTGTGCTTTTGTTCCAGCTTTTGTAATGATGTAATTAAAGGTTTCGCGCTGAATATTTAAAATCACCATCGGTAAATACGTGTAATGCTAATCTGATGAAATCACATTGAATAACCATATTAAAACAAGTCGGGTATACATGAATTTGCAAATTTCAAGTGTTTTTTTTATCGTATTTATCAAGGATATCAAGGAGGATGTATTTTATCATAATTTTTTTATATTTACCAATGTGTTACAGAAGTCCTCACATTTGTTTCAAACTCCACAAGCGCAAGCTAGATTTTGACACTTCAATTTCAAATACTGCAGAACGGACGGATGTGCTAAATCAGAAAAGAGGAATGAACAATGATTAAAAGTAACTTAAAGTCATTTTTTAATTTTATATTCCAACAGGCTAGAGTTTGGGGACACAAAAAATTAAATAATCAATGGCTTTTAAAAAAAGATCTTTTTAAACATCCCTGTACGTCTTGAATGGGCTCGCCCGCCATGACTGCGCATTCATTGACCTTCCCCAGCACACGTGCTCAATTTGCATATTCACAGTCCGGCGTTTTCAGGGCTTGGGCGATTTCAGATTTTTCCTGGCGCTGAACTGAAATAGCCGTGCTTCAATATGGTCGACAGGACGAAACTCTATGTCGGTGGGCTGGATTTCAGGATGACTGAAGACGATGTGTACACGGCCTTCAGCGACCACGGACAGATCGTCGACTGCAAGCTCATCACAGACAGGGAAACGGGGAAGTCGCGTGGGTTCGCCTTCGTCACGTTTTCCGATGAAGACAGCGCTGCCCGCGCCGAGAAGGCTTTGGATCAGACGGAACTCGGGACGCGGGTAATCAACGTCAGCGTGGCCAAGCCCCAGGGCGAGCGGAGAGGAGGAGGCGGTGGAGGAGGCTACAGAGGCCGAGGTGGAGGCGGCTACGGCGGCGGAGGAGGCTACAGAGGCCGAGGTGGAGGCGGCTACGGCGGTAGCTATGGCGGCGGCGGTGGCTATGGCGGCGGCGGCGGCGGTTATGGCGGCGGCGGCGGCAGCTATGGCGGGGGTGGCTATGGAGGTTCGTACGGAGGCGGTGGTGGCAGCTACGGCGGTGGCGGAAACTACAGCCAACAGCAGCAGTACGACCAAGGCTACGGCGGTTACTAGTCCCCTGAAAAGTCCAAGCTAACGATTTCTGTCTATCTTGACTGCATATAACACTCCTGAAGATTTAAACAAAAGGCCTCGTGGACTGAGATTTGGCTGGCCAACAGAGAACAAAGAACTTGCTTCTTGTACTGATACGCATGTGAGGACTTCTGGCCCCTTTGGGGGCTGTTTGTTCGTTTGAAAAAAGTGTTCCACAACGTTTACCCGAGCCAGTTTTCCTTTTTTTTGTATGCCAAACATTCCAATGATTAGATATGTGTAGGCATCTGTGGATATTTCTGCCTGCCCTCTCTAGATTATATCACTGCATATGTAACAACCTTTTCCAATCTTGCACGTGGTATCTTTTCCGTTGAAACAATGGACGCTGTGTGTGTAAATTTGTGGCCAGAGTTAAACTATGAAGAATGGACTTGATGCAGTACGAATAAGTTTATATACCGTAACGATAGTCGATACATCTGTAACATATAATATCTAAGAAATCTCAGATCCACCGTGAAAAGTTAAACTTCGCTTATGTATCGTTCAAAAAATGATGGCACACAATTATGGTGGATAATTTCGTGTATGGGGCTCTTTGTTTCTATGTGGTCCATTGTGGGCTCATTTGTGTATAGCTTGGGTAAATGTATAACGATAAAATGCTCCTTTACTATCCTGATAAGCTTCTTCCGATGTAGTCAAGTGTGTTTCACCTTTTTTTCTGTGGATGACTAACGTTACAAGAAACGTGGGGCATCACAAGACATGACAGTAAAATTGTTTGAAAAGAAACTATGTGCGTTGCTTCTGTTTCTCAATTAGTGACCAGCGATACTTGAACTTATGAAGTAAGTGTCTGACTATTAGAAAATACATTCATATTCGTTTTAACCCAACGACAACGTGGAAAACTCGTGGTGTTTTCCAGGGCAAGCATGTAGCTAGGGTGGGGCCCAGGGAGGGTTTTTTGCATAGTCAACATAGAAACTAGCGGGTGATTCGCGCCATTCCCATCAGGCCTTTCGCGGCAAGGCAGACACTAGCACCATGATTGGGAAACCATTCGCATCTACTCTCCAAGCAAAGGTTGAGTCCAGAGTCGCGTAGATATAGTAGTATAATGTAGTCGGAAAAATTAAACCGGCGCTCAACCTCTGCTTGGAGAGTAATTCGCATCATGCTCTTCTTTGAAAAGTCATTCAATTTAGCGGGTATTTGACTAAGTACCCGTTGATAATAAAAGGCTTAATGTTGAAGAAGGAATAGTAACGCCAACACAAAGGTGAATGGTGATCAAGATCTCTTTTTTTTCATACAGGTAAGAGTAATTCAGAAGGCTCCATTCAGTTTTTAGAAGGCATATAACGTTAGAGTGTAACGTTAACGTTAACCGTTACATGAAATAAGCTAATCTTTTGCTACCGTAGGATGTGCTTGGAGATTAATTTTACCAGCAAATGGAAGATGTGGTGGAGGTAACGTTATTCTACTAAAGATCAAACTGCTCGAAAACTGGATGCAACTCTGACATCCGAAATTAAAGGTAACTAACGTTAATATTAAAGTAGTTGTAGACGTTGGCCTAAAGGCCAGTGCTTTACGCCCGTTACTGAGGCTTTTTAGACGTCTTTTGTTGTGCACCCCACCATTCGCTTCAGCCCCAAAACATGTGTAAATCGCAGACCCGCACCCTACATCTGCTTTGAGATAAATGAGGGAGCGACGCCGAGGCAAGAGTTTGTTGACCTCTGACCTGAAAGTTTGGCGCGAAATGGCGTGGCAGTATGTGTCAACGTATGATTTGTTTATCTGTGCGTTCTCTTCCGCGTAATCGCCCCCAAGGAAAATATGCGATATTGATCATAGTTGTGTGTTTGCATGCCTGCGATAATAAAATTCGCATCAGTGCATCGGGACACCCGTTTTTTAACAGACGAAGCGAAGGGGGAGGGGACGAGGTCCAGTCCCAAAAGTTCTTACAACATTGTGCAAAGAAGAACCACTGAATGACGATGAAGTATGGCATCAACAGACAAACAGTTTAGTTGTGAAAAAGCCCATTTCCTTCTGATGCACGGGAATCTTACATCTCCTGCTGTTTTCAAAGGCATGGTTGAAGATTGGCCGGCGTTAAAGTGGAGTCCAGCAAGATTAGCTCAAGTGCTCGAAAATAGAACTCTGCGATTCCGCACAGGACCTCGGAATCCTGCGTCTAAAGGTGATGTATGAGTATATACTTTTCCAATTAGTAGCAATCAGATTTTTGAAAAGTAAACAAGCATTTTTGAACAGTGAAAGTGATGATTGTCACAGTAATATTTGTCTTTCACTATGTGCACATGCAAGTTTCTTCAGACCACTATTGAGTATTAAAACCACATTTTCCCCCTCATGCTTGTGATTCAGAAATCCTCCCACTGTCAATGACTGAAATCATGTTTCTCGCTACATCAACATTATTTCTCTTCGGGAAACAGCCTACATATGCCCATATTTGCTTTGCTGAAGGATTTGAATCACAGACCTTATTGAATTTCCCACACTGCACCCACACCAAGTTTACATGTTCCTGATACAGTCATTTCATTGACGTAATAATAAACATGATAATTTTTTGATATCGCAACAAATGAACAACCATGTATCATTAGCAGGTATTGGACTAAGCACTAGCATCATTTTGTGCTTTACAGACCTACGCTGTAATCCAACTTGTGTGTGTACATGTATATGAAAGACTGCAACCATGATGTACTGTAAATGCATTTAAGTTAACGGAGATTCAATTTTGCGGAAGTGGGAAAATGGACCTTTCGCTGTGGTTTTGATTTCACGGTAGTACCATGCACCAGTCTCTTACTGTTATGGAAAAATATTTGCGGTGGTTTTAGATTCGCGGTGAAGGGGTTGCCGCGAAAACCACGAACATTAAACCACCCCGAAAGTTTCTGCATTTACAGTATCTCTCTTCTGTGCAGATGTACTGTGGGAGACGGACTGTGAGTACATAGATGCTACATTGCAGCAGTTCTGTGAGTGGTTAGACCCCGTCTCCTCGCCTGCACCCAGAGAAGAGTGTGTAACTGACAACAAAGAAGACAGTAACCCCTTCCAGCCCTACCACCCAGCACACACCTGGGCTTACCTGGACTACAAGTACATGGCAGAAGTATTCTGTGATCAACCAGACATTCTGCAGGTAAGCAAGGGCTGTTGCATTCAATGCATGACTATCAATGTATTAACCGTATTATCTGGTTAAAGTCCCATGTTATGACTCCCCCAATAAAAAGTGAAAGCGATATCAATCTTGTTTAGCTCAAGAGAAGCTATTCTTCATCTGGTTGTGACAGAGAAGACAGATGATATACTAGTAATAGGTTCATTTTAGGAGGGGAATTCCCCTAGCTTTTGTTCAACAGGTGCAACCTAGTTTCCTTTGGTTGGCCTATGGAGGGTCAACCCCAACACCCTCTCACCAAGGAGGTTAAAAAAGGTTAACCTCCTTGCTCTAACCCTAACCCTAACTAAACATAGGTGTATGTAGGGCTGGGTATCGGTACAGCGTACCGGTACAAAACCGGTTTTTCTTATTGGACCGGTCCAGAAAAACCGGACCTGAAAAAATGGGGTGGACCGGACGTTGGACCGATTAGAAAATTAAGAGATTATTTTGTAAGGCATTCACACGTTTTGGCGCTTGTAGGTGGAAGAAAATAACAATAGTGAAGTAGAGTAGAGTTTATAGTAATGTCTACCAAGTTTTACAGCCAATCGTGCAGGTGCAGTTAGCGTTGTAGGATTTTAAAACGCCAGTGTAAGTCTCATACTCCACCAAACAGATTTCTTTGTAGTTAAAATGAACCATTGGTATGAGTCATACTGCATCAGGTCCAGGTTCAGGTCCGGACCTGGACCTGATGCTCTGGACCTGAACCGGACCTGGACCTGAATTTTCTGTACCGGTACCCAGCCCTAGGTGTATGGGAAGGTACTTTTACTGGTGTTGGGACATAATAGTAGGTTCTCAGAACATAGGGCTGTCCCTATTGTTCACGTGAAAATCTGTCAAATCAGCATCACTTTTTTGTCAGTTATAGAAATCATTTAGAACACATACCATATAAAAGCGGGAGTTCCTCTCCACATGCTTGCTTGCTTACTTGTTTAAGGGAGTCCTTCCGATCTCGAGTTGTGATGGCAGCCCATGCGCCTCTGTCAATCATTAATGTAGGTTGTCAACCTCAAGGCCAGTGTCTTTTTTTAGCATGGCAGTGTCCCGCAAACTTTAATCTCCTAGTTTGGATCTTATCGGACAGTTTTGGTATGCCAGCATACAAGACCATGTTAGTGATGTGTTGTGACAGTGGATGTTGAGAGCAGTTCTCCACATGAGTGCTTACATAAAAAATGATATGGACATTTGAATGGCCATTGTTGTTTTAGAAAATCTTTCCGCAGCAGAGACTTTGCTTCATAAACAATTTTGCACTTCTCCACTATGTTAGGGTGTGAGGTGGGAGGACTTTGGCTTCCCAGGTCGCACTGGCACGGAGAGTACGATATGGGTCGGCAGCGCGGGAGCACACACTCCCTGTCACTACGACACCTACGGCTGCAATCTGGTGCTCCAGGTGTATGGAAGGTAGGATATATACAAAACACTGATCGCTTTAGATTGGCAATGTATCAACAAGTAATTGGATAGAATTTGGAAATGGTCACATGTTTCAGCTAGACAGCATCCTCTTTGAATGGTGACAGTGATCACTTTGCAGTTGAAATTTTGAGTCACTTCTAAAGTTTTAAGTACATCATGGTGGAAGTCCTACATTCAGTCTTGTCACTGTTGTCAGTTCTTAAGTCTGCTACAATGGGATTGTTGCTTCCACATCGCAAATATGTATAGGTCTGGTACCCAGGCTTTTAGCCAGGCATGCGTCAATGCGTCATCTGGACTTTCTTTGAATAACAAGAAATTTGATGTCCCTGGACGCCTTATACTGGGGAGAAAATCCTCTGACAAGCATGAAATTTTGATTGACCGGGATGCTAACAGGTCATCTGTGGTCACAGTCTCCTACTGTGACATCTGTAACAGTATTTTTGCCTCTTTGGATACCTTAGAATGCACTGTTTTAACTTAAAATCATCAAAAACTCTGCACCATGGAAGGTGGATGCCCCCAGACCCTCCTACAATAGTCACTTACCGCGACTCACCAATCAGTATGGACTTCCTATTATAAAATCCTAGCTAAAAGACTGCTGGTACCACTAGTTGATTTTGACATTTGCATATTCACCTGAAATCATTGTGAATTACATTATTGATAAAGCAACTGTTAAGAGTAGACTGGAACTAACATGATCAATATTTTTCCTTATTCTGCAGGAAAAAGTGGGTTCTTTTCCCACCTGAAGACAGTCCAAATCTGTATCCTACACGGCTGCCGTATGAGGAGTCCAGTGTGTTCAGTCAGGTCAGCACATCTGTCTTAGACTACAATTCTTTACTTCTCAAGCACTTGTGTTTCTTAATTTTGTATGGCTTTCAGGGCCCGAAAAAACACCATATACCAGTATTTGTGTTATCCCTTAAATGCACTTGAGACAGTACAATCAATGCTGACAATTCATTTAGATTATTGAAATAGAATGGCATTTCAGAAAGCACCTGTGTATTGCATTACTTTACAATCACAGAATCGCAATTATCTACAACTTCAAAATGACATTATATTGCCTTTTTTATCATGTTTCTGTTGTATACTAGTACTCTCTTCCTTATGTATTCATATTATACTAATGTACTACAAATGTATGCAAATGTACTACAAATGTATACAAATGTACTACTTTTCATCTAGTTATATACCATAGGCTGCCATTGATCATTGATACATTGATCTGTAAGTAGTGTTCTAGTTTGTAAAGGATTGTGCTGGATGCTAAATACATCTGAACTTATCTTAGTGGTGCAATGGCCAAGTGGGTAGAGTGTTGGCCTTGCATTTGGTAGGTCATGACTTTTATCCCCGGTCAAGTCATACCAAAGACTTAAAAATGGTACATGCTGCTTTCTCTGCTTAGTACTTAGCATTAATGAGGAATAGTATCTAATGGGGGTTAAACACACATCATTACCAGTGGATTAACCCCCTGCTGTAGTGGCTTGCCCAAATGTGTGGCCAAAGGGCTACATAAATGGAGATGGACACCATCTTTAAGTATCTGTAAAGCTAAGGGCACAACCCGCCTTACGTGTAATTTGTCCGTACGTTTTTTTGGGGGTCGGCCACGTCCGCCACGTATTTCTGATTTCAAACGTCCAGGCTGTACACAGGCGCGTCGCCCGTACTGGCAAGTATGGGGGGCGAATCCGCAGCCCGATGGCACACAAAGTTTTGCCTGCACGTAAAGTTCTATGGTGTGTCTACGTGCTCCAAAATCCGTCGGATTCCCTACGAGTTCGTACGGAGGCGGTTCTTACCACTTACGGATCCCAAAAGTTGCCCACGTTTTGGCACGTAGACAGCACCTATTTGCACGTACGGCGGGTTGTGCCCTTAGCTTTACAGATGCACGGGCAACTTAGTTAACTAATCTTAGTGGTACATTACATTTTTCAGGTGAACATAGCTCATCCTGACATCCAACAGCATCCTAAGGTGGTGAGTAGTCACCCCCATGTTGTGATTCTGGAGCCTGGCGATGTTCTGTTTGTCCCCAAACACTGGTGGCATTACGTGGAGTCCCTCAGCACCAGCGTAGCTGTCAACTCATGGATAGAGATGGTCAGTGGAACATCACATTTTATGATAACTCTCATATAATTCCACTGGGTGCCATAATACCACCACACAAAAAACATTGATACAGAGCCCTTCTCAAGATTGTCTTGAACATCTAAATATCTGAAGTGTGTATACCTTAGCATTGGTACATCTCTTTCAATCACTTGGAAATCACGTATTTGTTCTCAATTGGCAGTATTATGTCTCCTGGTGGAATTATGAGAGTTGCTGTTACATTACTTCTAAGCCCATATTGCTTTGGCTCATTTTTCGTGCTGTCAGTATGTTATCAAAATCAAATTTCTGGTCACAAAACACCACCTGCATATGGCTTAAAGAAAAATCTAGACATATGATAGAGATATGATCGAGATTTTGCAGATATTGTTGATTCTTACTGTTATTTGTTGATATTGTATATTGTCCCTGATGGTGTTTATGCACTTGTTTTGCAATTCCCACCCTGTCTTTTACATTCAAATAAGATAATAAAAATAAGACTTTTCCAGAAAATCCTCACTGAACCATGGAAGGTTCCCTGTTTGTGTCTTGCTGTAGGCCAGTGATGCGGAGGATCGTCTACAGGAGGCTGTGGTCAGGCTGTTGCTGCTGTCAATCAAATCTGATGCTGACCAATCACAGTGGCTTAATCCAACAGAGGTTAGTGCTGTAAATGCATCGAACTTCACAGTGATGTAATTTCGTGTCTGGGAGAGAAAAGGGAGTATAACAAAGTTTTAGGCGGGCAGGAGACAAAATATGCATTTTTATAGTGGTTTTAAAATGGAAGAGGTCACTGCAAAATTGTGAACATAAAACCACCACAGAGTTAAATGCATTTAAAAAGATATCTTGTGTTTGCTTTACAGAGGTCTTGTGTTGTGTATGCTAGATGTACATGTACAGCTGTTCTTTAGCTACAGGTAGTCGTCTGACCATGAAAATGACTATATATGATATTAGACAAAAGACAGATGCTCCTCTGTATGAAAGACAGACAAAAATACTGAAGTTAGATTACAGGACTTGTGTAGCACATGTAACATTATATATCTTAATGTTAGAACACACAAAGAAAAGATCAACATTCTTCTGGAAGGTCCTTGGGAGTTGAAATAAAATCACGCTTGTTAACAATCAATCCAGTGATTTTGGTTTTGTTATCATACAGAATGTGACATCTAGAGCATCAAACCTGGGTTACCTTCAGGCAGCACTGGAAGAACTAAGAGATAGAAATGGACCAGGATCCACTGTTGCCTCAAAGTGTACCTTTGCTGGGGGATGCCCTTTTCCTCAGGTATAGCTTCTTATCTGCTGTATCTACTTTCTCATTCCTGTGTTTTGTTTTTGGTATTCCTGTCTCTTTTGTGTGTGTGTGTGTGTGATCTGTCTGACAGTGTGATTCTGACCTATATGAAGGGGATTTTTCTGAAGTCTGCCTTTTCTGAGCCAACAAGAAAAGTGCACTTTCCAGAAAGATACTGGTTCATAGCCAAAGGTCCTTACTCCACTTTTCTGTCAAATAGCTGTTGCACTTTACTTACTGCACCTCATAGAGGATGATTAATGATGATGATGATGCTGTTGTTGCATAAATGTTTCGCCAACCTTTCATGGTTTTCAGGAATTAGTGCATACATCTTAGTATAACTATAATTGTACATGGCGAGTGTTCTTCTCTCTAAAATTGCTTAAAACATGCTTGAACTTTTCCTTATACTTGCTGGCAACACTTCAATGTTTCTCCATGTAGGAGGACACTAAAACTACCCCACCTCCCAGCAAGAGGAGCAAACTGGAAGATTCTGATACTAGAACTGAGGAATCTGATCGCAACATTTCCTGTTCAACTCCATCCTCTTGGTTTGGACCGAACCTCGTACCTGTACAACCATGTAAAGATTATATCACAGACAAACTGTGTAGCGTGCAGACTAGTAATGTTACTGCAGACAAGCTGAGTCAGGAAAGGACGTCAGTAGCTGTAAGACCAGCAGATTCATCTGCAGCAGCTAAACACACTGCAGTACAGCACACTGCAGAAATGACTGCAGGAGAAAATATGACAACAAAAAGACCTGAAGTAGCAAAAACTGCAGAACAAACTACAGCAAAACAGACTCCAGATGAACATATTTCTTCATCAGCAAAGGTTAAGGCATGCTTAGAAGGCTCAGAGAGTGCAGACATGTCCAGGAGCATGGAGCAGGACAGGGGCTTGGGGGAACTAGAGAGCACTATTGTGAACTGTTTGGTACAGCCACATGTTGTGCAAGAAGTTGCCAAGCTACTGAAGGAAAGGCTTAGGTTGTCATAGAATTTACCATGAGAAATCTTGCTGGAATTTTATTGATCCATTGGACATTGATTGCATGAAATGTCAATTGCTTACTAGACTTCGAAAATACAATATTTTTTGTGGTTTATTGTATTATAAAGAGAGCTTGTGAAATGCTTTAATCACAGTGGAACCGTTTCCTAAGCAAGCAAAATTATGAAAAAACACAATAAATATTGTGACATACATGAAGTTTGTATTGTAAAATCACTTAAAAACTTAAACAAGTACATGTACTGTTATTATATATAATAAAATGTATTATATATAATAACAGTAAAATTTTGTTGATTCTTTGGAGAATGATACCATGTAATTCATATAGATACAGCAGAGACAGATTGATAGTATAGAGCATAATGCTTACACTTATCACTTAAAACTTTCACCATCTGAAAATATGGAAATATACATGTAGCAGCATTTTGTCGTACAGTAAGTTATACTCTGTACATTTACCAGCCATGCGATGATGCATTCACTTAGATGTATATATCTTATGTATTAGATTACTGCATTCACTGAACTTAGATATTTGTCCAAATCACTTCTAAAAAGTCAATACTAAACAATGGGTTTCCAAAAACAAAGAATAATATGGTATACAAGTGATGGTCTTCTTTTTCATGCTCCCTGTCAGTTGTACTGAGAGATTTCATGAAGTATAGCAAACGAGTTAACTGCAGTAGTTAAACTATTTTGCTAATAACATGAACAATTCTGAAGCATTTAAATGATAGCAGCATAAACAAGATGTTGGTCCATCCCAGTTGAAGTTTTCACTTTTCAAAGAAATCTTTAAGTTAAAAGACACTGTGGCATTTACGATGAAAGGCATACCATGTCATGTAGTTGGTAGTGGCAAGGCAATATGCATCATACACACTTGCATTGTTGCTTTGGTTAAGAAGCTCTGTTTACAAGAGACTGTCATGTATATGATGTGGACTGAACTTTATCGGTATACCCTAGAGTAAGACCCTGTTTTGTCAGTCACTCTAACTGCATAGTTGCTATATTTTATTCTGATAGGACATCATCATCTGATTGCCAGTCATTCAGTGCAACCAGAGGGCTGCATGTCAGATAAATTGGAGTATACAGAAAATCTTCCCTCTGAATATCTGCTTAGACATTAAGGAGATGCTACATTAGACTCAGCACCATCCTCCTCCACTGCCAGCTTGGCTAGTTCTGCCTCTACTACGTATACACTTGTGGATCCTCCTCCTTCTTCCCCCTCCCCACCCTCATTAACCCCTTCCTCCTCTGGAGCAGCTGCCTTGTCGTTGTCCTGACTGTCCATTCCTTGGTCCTCCTCCTCTGCCCCCTCTGGAACCCCCCTCTGTCCAGTGTCTTCCTCATTACTTCCTGAATTTTCCACAGGTTTAGCAGCTTCAGTATCTTCCTCCTCCTCCTTTTTTTCCTGGGAATCATCACCACCAACAGGAACCCCTCTTACAGTAATGGTCTCTTCCCTACTCTGAGTAGGCTGTGAGCTGTCAGAAACTTCAGGAATTGTCTGTCCACTGTTCTCAGCAGCCGTTTCTCTGTCGTCCTGTTGCTCAACAAGTGTTTTCACAGCTTCAGGTTCTGCACCGTCAACAGTCTGTGTTTCTCCTTTTTCTAGTGGTACTGTGTCCTCAGTACCAAAGGGGATTTCCATGATAGGCTCCTGCCCCGATGTTTCCTTGCGATCTGCTGAGGGAGGTTCTGATGGATCCTTTCTGTTACTCTGTAAAAACATGATTTGAAAGAGTTAAGGTTAATAGGTAACTGCTATTCTCCAGCTGGAGCTTAGGCTCAAGCTTTTGGATGTATTTTTTAAAACACTTATTGGGCTTCCTATATTGCCAGGTTTTCTTTTTGTCTGTTAGCCTACAGTGTATAAATAAAACCTGACAGTATGCAAAGCCTAAAAAAGACGCCTTAAAAACATCCTAAAATACGGGAGGGTCTTTTTAGCGAATGCCCACAAACGCCCACTCTAGAGAAGTCCGCGCTGCACGAATCTCATTTTTTTTGCTTGGAATATGTCCACGTTGTGCTCCCATGTATTAATCCTGAGTTTCAAGTCAATCCATTGACCCGAAGTGACATAAATCAAAGTTTCGATTCTCGATGGTCTTTTTAGCGAACGCCCAGCAAAATGTCTTTTTAGCGAATGCCCACTATATCCACAAAACTATCGGCCGTCGCGCAACGACACCTGAACCTACCGCCACAAACATGTTCAAGATGGTGTCCCATTGATGTGTACGGAGTTTCCGTGCTTTACAAGCATTTTAAGTCCCTGTTTTTGGTCAAAATGTACGGCGACGATACTACCATACTTTAACTATAGCAATTCAAAATGGCGGGCACTAGTCATGTGACCTCCTTGCGGGACTGTTCTATAAGTATCGCGGGAGGGACTGTTGTAGCATAGCTAATCATACAACCATTTTAGAGTGAATTCTGAACAAGATTTTCATTTCATAGTGCTATCATCTGACTGATATTTACAATGTGGTCATTTTTGCATTTTGCCGCCTTAGCGGCAAAATGCCCTGAGACCAGAATAGTTGCCGTTGTGATGGAGTGATGGAGTGATGTTGTGATGTTGTGATGTTGAGATGAACGGACCTGTTCAAAATCTGCAATGCATTTGTATACAACTTAAAAGCTCTGTCGTGAGTCATTGTCTGTGGTCCGTAATGGGGCCTGATATTTGATTAGATTAAATGAATGAAGTATGATATTCCTAAGATTGATGCAGCATATAATCAAATTATTGCTCTTACATTTTAACGTTGTATTACCAATTCATAAAGATGAAATGTTTTCCAAATAAATCGTGTATATATATATAACAGTTACATATAGCCTGTCCCAGATTCCTTTGCGACTTAGTTAATATTCATGCGTGCGGCGGTGGTGTTTTCCGTGCGTGTAGCGATTTTCGATTGATCGCCGTGTAAAATTGAGAAAGGCCTAGAACTTCAAACTTACCAGAATTGTACAATGTAGTATGGAGGCCCTGGCAATGTAAAAATTTTAAGCAGGGGATAAAAGATTGTTGAGATATGGCCTTCGGGAAAATGCCTCGCGAGACGGGAAAGTCACTTCCGCGTTTACCTGTTCGAGAGCTCTGCGGGCATGGCGTTGCGTCAGCCTGATTTGCATCTCAGCCTTATTTGGAAGCAACCCATATATGATAGGATTGGATAGACAAGAAAACAAGCTACAATTTGGTACGTGAAACTTTCTTGTACCGCAATTTTAAGGTGGTTTACCTCCAGTTTGCAAATTTAGATGGCATTTTTCACCATTGATGTCTTATTTTTTCAAAAAGTTGCATCCATGTGTGTAACAAGCGGTTTCTAAGCTTTAAAATGATGTATAACATGTGTAGGTTTGTTGTGAGTTAGCGATGTGAATGTTCAACATGTGCTACTCGCTCCGTGTGGTGTGCCGAGTCCGGGCCGTGAGTTACGGCCGTGGGACCCTGCATATAAATTTAGTTAGGCGGGTCCATAATTATCAAAATATTCTCGTTTCCATGTAAATAATTAGCGTATTGATATTCATTAATTGTATACAGATAGCCTTTATAAGTGTAGATACATTGTATGTTCGGACACGTTTGTTTCAGGTTTGAGACGCAAAACTTTTGTTTTCTTTGTCACCAACTTCATGAAAGGAAACATCATTTGTAAATGTGTCCAACGTGAGCATATTTACGTTGAGATGATCACCACTGAAGTTCAATTTTTACCTTGTAAGATCCAAAAAATCAATAACATAGCAAGTTGTGTTTGTTGTTGAATGTGATATCAAGGGCATAGAGGTTTTTGCTGATATTTCCAATGTTAAAAGTTTTCAGATTTGCAAGATGCTGCATTGGGAATAGCACCTGGAACATCATAGAAGAAATTGAGATGGCACAGAGGGAGAATTACAATGTATCAACCATTCAAAGCTGTGCAGCTTAGAAGAGGAGCTACCAAGTCTTTTCAAACATATGTTGTAATGTCAAAGAATTATCAATTGTTCAATAAACTTGAATAAACCAGTTACAAAGTCAGGTGGTCATGGTTCATAGGTAATATTTTTATATACTTTTGGTCATTAGATGTCGTAAAAGTAGTATTTCCTGGTGAAATGTGATAGTTTTGATGGCAAATTTAGAATTAGCCAAAACCCTTTAGTAGTAAGGTATGCTGATATTCAATGCTTATGGTCAGACTGTGAAAGGGAATAACTCAAGAAGGGGTTGACGGATCATCATGATTATTGGTATGTAGATAGATTAAGTGATGCTTCATGTAATTAAATATTAATTATGCAAATCAGAAGCTAATTTGCATAATTGATGTGGAAATTATCTAAACTATTTCTATTCTGTTATATTAAACATGTGATACTTGTCACTGAGATAGAGAAGAATGTTGATAGGTAATTTTTTATGTGGACTTATATAAGTGACAGGTGACGATGACCTTTGACCTTTTGAGATATGTTACAAATTAGTATTTTTGATTACACATAATCTCGTAACCATGTCTCTAGAATGTCTGCAATAAACTGTGTTAAGAGAATCTACTACATATTTCCAATATCTGAAATATCTTAGTTATAGGATGAACAGTTTATTGATTATCGCTCTTCAAAAAGGGTCATCTGGAAATAATTGGCCACTTTTCCAGCTGTGCATGTGCCATGCTGAAAAAACTTAATTTTCAGCAGGTTGACCTCACCTGTAGTGAAAGAAAAAGGCAAATAAACATCTTATCTTTACTTGATTGCTACAAAATACTACTTGGACTGTGCAGAAAAGAACTTTTGAGTGGCACAATGTTTTTACTTTCTTAATTATTGCTAATTAGAAATGCGATTTTCACACCTGGCGCCACACCTGCGGACACCGCCCATGGCCCAGCAACTTTAAAGGGCCATATCTCTGGAACGGAAGGTCCGATTTTTGTTCTGTAACTTTTATTTTTCATAAATCAACACCCTCTATTAGGGAACACAAATGTTCTGATTCCCCTGGGTACAAAACAATTTCGACTGGAAACCCTATGACATTAGTAGGATTTCCAGTGCGAAAATGGAAATTGCCACGATTTTTCATTGATCGCCCTGTATTATCGAAAAAGAACTGGACCTTCTAACTTACCAGATTTGTAGTATGTACTATGGAGACCGTGACAATGTAAAAATGTTAAAGCAGGGGTATACGATTGCTGAGATATCATTTTCTGAAAAGTGCGCTATGATGCAGAGAAGTGACTTCCGGGTTCAGGGGTCACTACACAAATACCTCTGACGTCAGCCTGATTTGCAGAGCTACGGTCCGGGATCGAGTCCAGGGGAGGGTGATTTTAAATTGTTCTTGTTTCCTTTTTACATCCATTTAATATAAACAATAGTTTCAGCACATTCCAATAACTAGAAAAAAAACGTGTACACACGCAAACCTTGGCAAAATGCCAGCTTTTTTAAAGCACTTGTTTCTGTGCTATTATTACCCAGGTTTGAGGAACTTAGTGCAAATTTGGATATTGATTCACCTCAGTGCCCAATTAATGTACAAAAGGCTCAGACACATTAGTGTTATAAACCTGAATAGGGGCAGGTAACAATTACTAGAAAAACATAGCTATTTATTATCAACAATACTATTTACATTATAATAATAACTCTTCACCAAACTGGACTTTTCTTATCTTTATTTATCACAGAAACATTGTTACAATGAGGATTTGATTAGATGAGTATCTATTACAGTGTGTACAAACTTATTTCAAATACAAAAATGTATTTCGTTTCACTTCCTAAATATTTTTAAAGTATTGGAAGAAGTTGACACATAAACGATATTAATTGCATTATTTACGTGCAGTAAAATGTGACCACATGCTATCAATAGCCTAATAAAATGTTGGAACATGGCACAAGCGGGCTCCTCTTCTGAGTACAGAAAGGAAATGTTTTATAACATTTAGTTATGACGTAGAAAATTTCAATTGTAAAATGTACCTTTATTAACATTTACAAACAAATTGTTTTTTCTCTTCTTAATAAATGACAACAATACAGGTAAGTAAGGTGTGTTTCCTTTTATAACAGGCCAGGTAAGACGCCGTACAGGTAAGTAAGGTGTGTTTCCTTTTATAGCAGACCAGGTAAGACACCGTAAGGGTGAGTAAGGTGTGTTTCCTTGACTACAGACTAGGTAAGGCACCGTACAGGTGAGTAACGTGTATTTCCTTTCATTACAGACCAGGTAAGACACCGTACAGGTAAGTAAGGTGTGTTTCCTTGACTACAGACTAGGTAAGACACCGTACAGGTGAGTAACGTGTATTTCCTTTGTTCACAGACCAGGTAAGACACCGTACAGGTGAGTAACGTGTATTTCCTTTCATTACAGACCAGGTAAGACACCGTACAGCTGAGTAAGGTGTGTTTCCTTTTATAACAGGCTAGGTAAGACACCGTACAGGTAAGTAATGTGTATTTCCTTTCAGTACAGACCAGGTAAGACACCGTACAGGTGAGTAAGGTGTGTTTCCTTTTATAACAGACTAGGTAAGACACCGTACAGGTAAGTAACGTGTATTTCCTTTGATAACAGGCCAGGTAAGACACCATACAGGTAAGTAAGGCGTGTTTCTTTTTATAACAGACCAGGTATGACACCGTGCATGTGAGTAACGTGTATTTCCTTTGATTATTAGACCAGGTAAGACACCATACAGGTGAGTAACGTGTATTTCCTTTCATTACAGACCAGGTAAGACACCGCACAGGTGAGTAAGGCGTCTTTCCTTTGCCTATAGACCAGATAGGGTATTATGCAGGTGAGTAAAGCAACTTTCCTTTGCCTGTAGACCAGATAGGGTATTATACAGGTAAGTTAGGTGTCTTTCCTTCGCCTATATACGAGGTGGGGCATTATACAGGTAAGTAAGGTGTCTTTCCCTTGCCTATATACCAGATAGGCCATTATACAGGTGAATAAGGTGTCTTTCCGTTGCCTATAGACCAGATAGGCCATTAAACAGGTGAGTAAGGTGTCTTTCCTTTGCCTATAGACCAGATAGGCCATTATACAGGTAAGTAAGATGTCTTTACTTTGCCTATAGACCAGACAGGGTATTATACAGGTGAGTAAAGCGTCTTTCCTTTGCCTATAGACCAGATAGGTATTAAACAGGTGAGTAAAGCAACTTACTTACCTGTATAATGCCCTATCCGGTCTATAGGCAAAGGAAAGACGCCTTACTCATCTGTGCGGTGTCTTACCTGGTCTGTAATCAAAGGAAATACACGTTACTCACCTGTACGGTGTCTTACCTGGTCTGTTATAAAAGGAAACGTACCTTACTTACCTGTATGGTGTCTTACCTGGCCTGTTATCAAAGGAAATACACGTTACTCACCTGTACGGTGTCTTACCTGGTCTGTAATGAAAGGAAATACACGTTGCTCACCTGTAAGGTGTCTACCTAGTCTGTAGTCAAGGAAACACACCTTACTCACCTGTACGGTGTCTTACCTGGTCTGCTATAAAAGGAAACACACCTTACTTACCTGTACGGCGTCTTACCTGGCCTGTTATAAAAGGAAACACACCTTACTTACCTGTATTGTTGTCATTTATTAAGAAGAGAAAAAAACAATTTGTTTGTAAATGTTAATAAAGGTACATTTTACAATTGAAATTTTCTACGTCATAACTAAATGTTATAAAACATTTCCTTTCTGTACTCAGAAGGCGAGCCCGCTTGTGCCATGTTCCAACATTTTATTAGGCTATTGATAGCATGTGGTCACATTTTACTGCACATAAATAATGCAATTAATATCGTTTATGTGTTAACTTCTTCCAATACTTTAAAAATATTTAGGAAGTGAAACGAAATACATTTTTGTATTTGAAATAAGTTTGTACACACTGTAATAGATACTCATCTAATCAAATCCTCATTGTAACAATGTTTCTGTGATAAATAAAGATAAGAAAAGTCCAGTTTGGTGAAGAGTTATTATTATAATGTAAATAGTATTGTTGATAATAAATAGCTATGTTTTTCTAGTATTGGTTACCTGCCCCTATTCAGGTTTATAACACTAATGTGTCTGAGCCTTTTGTACATTAATTGGGCACTGAGGTGAATCAATATCCAAATTTGCACTAAGTTCCTCAAACCTGGGTAATAATAGCACAGAAAAAATGACCACATTGTAAATATCAGTCAGATGATAGCACTATGAAATGAAAATCTTGTTCAGAATTCACTCTAAAATGGTTGTATGAGAAGCTACGCTACAACAGTCCCTCCCGCGATACTTATAGAACAGTCCCGCAAGGAGGTCACATGACTAGTGCCCGCCATTTTGAATTGCTATAGTTAAAGTATGGTAGCATCGGCGCCGTACATTTTGACCAAAAACAGGGACTTAAAATGCTTGTAAAGCACGGAAACTCCGTACACATCAATGGGACACCATCTTGAACATGTTTGTGGCGGTAGGTTTAGGTGTCGTTGCGCGACGGCCGATATTTCTGTGGATATAGTGGGCATTCGCCAAAAAGACATTTTGCTGGGCGTTCGCTAAAAAGACCATCGAGAATCGAAAACTTTGATTTATGTCACTTCGGGTCAATGGATTGACTTGAAACTCAGGATTAATACATGGGAGCACAACGTGGACATATTCCAAGCAAAAAAAATGAGATTCGTGCAGCGCGGACTTCTCTAGAGTGGGCGTTTGTGGGCATTCGCTAAAAAGACCATGCGCTAAAATACCTAGAGCCAAACCTCTGATTTGAGAGCAGGTAACTGCAGCTTTCCTAGTAAAAAAAAAGGAATAATTTGGTGCAATGCAAGTAGCAAGATTCATCCTTGTAATGTTTCAAAATTCTGAGATCAACTTTGTTTCAGTCTGATTACCACACCTTGTAATCAACTTCCGTTAAAGAAGACTTTGTCTCAAGCTAGGCTGTGTGGACTGCTTTGAGGTAAAAAAGATTGTAATATCAAGAGCTACCAACCTCAGGACCAGACTCATCTTCCTCATCCTCCTCTAGTGTCTCCAGGGGCAGGAGTTTGTGAGACACGGGGGTGGGGGTGGGGACGGGTTCTGGGGAGGGAGGGGGAGGCGCGGGGGACGACTCTTCCTCCTGGGCCCGGGCAGCCTTCATCGCTGACACAACCTGCATGGAAAAGGTTAGATACACTTTTTAAATGGTGCTGTCTTATTACTCAATGAGATCATGTACACCTTTTGACTTAACTGCATTTTGCCACATAATTTTCCATTCAGCACTATCCATACCTGTCATCTTTACAGCAGAATTTGTAAGAATTTGAAAATAAGCTCCTCGGTAACTGTTATGTATGCAATTGACTTGTCTCTCAATGTTAAGAAATTCTACACAAAGGAATTTCCAGACCTTTATCTAAATTTGATACTTGATAGCAGGTTCCTTTTTTGAAAAGATCCACTACAAAGGAAAAGATAAATCTCCATATTTCCTTGTTTTCCTGATAATCACAAAGTAACCAACAACTTCTGGCAAAAACACATAATATTTCCCGAGTACCTGTGGTGAAGGTGGTGTCCCCACATTGTCCTGGCCTGGATGGAAGGCCCCACCTGGTGACCATCCGGACATTTCTGTCTCTGACTCCAGACTGGGCCATGGCTCCGGTGAGGAAGCTGGCGGAGGCGGTGTGAGGATCTGCTTTTGCGGGATCGGTGACGGTGGTTTCCTTGCTAACGGTGACCCAGGTTTTCTCCTCGTGGGAGAGCCTGGTATCCGGCGTATGGGTGAGCCTGGTTTTCTTCTGGTTGGGGAGCCGGGTTTTGCGGCAGGGGGGAACGGTTTTCGGACGGGCGAGGAGGGGTCCTCCTGAGAGATGGATTCGTGGATGGTGTCGAGAGTTGGTTCGGCAGTCAGCTGGGTTGGCGTGGGTGCGGTGGAGTGTTCGGGGGTGCCGCCCGGGTGAGACGGGGACTCGGCACCGCTGCGGTTCGACCGGGCCGTGTCCTCGGCCTGGAAGGACTTCCCAGGCCAGGTACCAGATGTCTGTAAGGAGCTCATGGAAGCACGGGAATGTCGCCGCTCCTGGGAACAAAGGAGTGTGATGTGTCATCCTGTATGGAATTCTCAGATACATTCTGAGTACATAACACATTGTAGTTTGTTTTAATCCTATACGTCAAAATCTGAGTTCAAGTCAGTCAAAGCCCAAAAGTTAATTCTCCAAATTGTTTTTGCAAACTTCATGACAATTATTGTGGTCAAAGCTTTATGAGTGCATATGGCCACTTCTTGATTTGTTTCAGGTGTCTCATCGTTGTCATGTATCATCCATAGGAGTGATAATTCTCTTCCTAAAAAAGGCCAACCAAAAATAAGTTTGAGATTTTGTACACAACAGCAACATGTGCAGCATATAACATACAGCATGTACCCTATGACTAACCTGTAACATGACTTGGTCGCTGAAAAAGTCGTCAGGTGAGGGTGAGGACAGGGTTGGCATGGTAACGTGGATGGTGGAGGCCAGCTCCGACTCCATCGTGGCTTCATCCCACTGGTCCTGTTCCGCCGCAGGAGGGCGCTGTACAGGTGCTGGGTGGGGAACAAATTAAAATTTTCCTTACAACAAGGAACAAATAAAGTTCAGATTTTCCCTTAGCTAATGGGCTACAAATGTATGACACACTGATTATTCATCCATCCATTTGTTGCATATTCAATAGGTTGTTACTTTACTTTGCAGGAACACTGGTAACTTTAGATTCGAAAATGACACTGATCAAAGACTTAAAAAAATAAAACAAGAAAGAAAAAAAAAGACTTGGAAAATGTACAGTAAGTGTTATGAGAACTTTGTCAATACTTTGGTTTCTTTGTTTTTACTTTTACACCATGTTTGATTAATTTGAGTTAAGCTTAATTTCTCCAAAATCCTGAGTCTTTCTAAGTTTATAGTTACCACTGTTATCGGAATGAAATGAACGACCACTGTTCCTTACCCATGACCACGTCAAACGGCACATTCTTGTAGTGGAAAGGTCTGGCCATGGTTGGGGAGGGCTCCTCCCACGGCGCGGTGTACGCGGGGGTGACGGACGTCATGTGGGGATGGTTCATTGCTGCTTGGGTTGGGGAGGGGTGGGATGTCCTTTTGTCTCCTATATCAGGTCATAAGATACATGTTTTACGGACAGGACAGGATTAAGGAATAGATAAATAGCTAGCAATTCAAACTTTCGTCAACAAGGTTTGAATAGAAAGACTTGTTATAACTAATATTATATCCTTGTATTTGGACCATGGTGTCAGATATCCATTGACAGAATTTGACATTTCTCAATGTTTTAAGACACCATTTGAAAGGAATGTACAGGTCCCTTAAAGCCATTTAAGTCTGACTGTCCACAGTTAGCAGTTCAACCAATGATGACACTGCAATTATTGGTTTGACCAATAAGAGAATGGCTGCATGTGTGTGAAACATTTTCAATTTTATGTCTTTATTTTGCATGTCTACATTTTGACAGAGTTGGACAGGACTACAAGATTGGTCTATTGTAAGAATACAGACCAACAGTAACAATAACGAAATCTTTTTAAACAAACATATACACAACTATAGTTCGTAGCTTGGGAAGCTTTCGAGATGCTCTGTCTCTCGATCAACCCTTCATATCTTGTCTTGTTGACATCTCACCGTAGATTTTCTGATACTTCCTCTCCAGCTGAGCCTGTAGCGATGTGGGCTCCACATCCTCCCTGCTGGTCTGGGGGTGGGGGTGAGGCTCCCCTGTCCCTGGGGCAGCCCTGTCGCCCAATGGGTCCAGTCTCCAGGGCCCTGCCGTCCCCAATGTCCGAGGGGGCATGGGGGGAAGGGACTTCTCTCTGGCATCAAGTAACCTCATTTTTCTAGAAAACATCAACACAGTTTAAAAACACTAATATTGGTCTCAATGCACAATCATCTTTAACGGTCAGTTAAAAACATTTTGTGTTTGTCATGTGTTGTATCGTTTGACTATCTTTTACAATCGCGCACTGCATAGTTATGATTCATTTCCTACTGTTCGTTATGAAGAATGTCTTACCACAAGTGTGTCATTGATCAAGTGCAATTATTGCTAGTTTTGCTATTTCTTTTTCAAGAGATCCTTTTATTTAGCTTATCTTAAATCAGAGCTTATCTAAACAAATTACTCAGAGAGTTGACTGGGAGAACCAAGACATGATCTGTCTCTGCTCCATATGTGTACCTGTGGTTGAGGATGGAGCTCTGTTGCCGGGGCGGGGACGGGGACCTAGCAACCTCCTGTATAGCCTCCTTCAGCCCTGGCAGCATCTTCTCGAGTAGCTTCTGCAGGTTTGGGTCACTGAGGGAACAAACAAACAAATGTGAGATTGCATGGCGTAATGGGCAGACTCAGGCCCAAGAAGTCTTGGGTTCGAACCCGCAGTGTCACTGATCTTGTGACCTTCGGAAAGGCACTTTGCACGATTTTTTCTCACTTCAGTCAGGTGAAAGTGAGTACCTATAGCTTTGGCTGGGATAGGATGTTAAATACAGACTGTGCCATAATGATTAACATAATGACCGTGGGCACTAAAGAAAGAAAGAAAGAAAATATAAAAAATGTAATAAAACCTTTTACTAGTCATTTCGAGCTGAGTAAGTTGGCAAGTTAGAATCTAACTGTATGACTCAAAATATTCTGAACAAATAATGTAAACTATGGAGTACATAAAAGCCTTGTCAACTTACCTTTTACAAATTCTGTTTGCAAAGTTAGCAACTCTTTAAGTATGGTACAAACTGGATTGTTCAAGTTTAGAATGTATTATCTTGCAGACATGAAGAACTGACTCAGAGATAATTTTTTAAAAACTTACCTCTGTGCATTCTGTAGCAGCTGGATCAGTGTTTCTTGTGAGATGCCTTTCAATCTGTGAGAACAAAGTTAACATATTAAAAACATTTGATACAGTTTCAAGATTACAAATACATTTATATGTACACGTAGGTCCTCACCAATATTTTACTCAATCCTTAGTTTTCAGACAATTCAAACTAAAGATTTGCACAACATGAAAACAAAGTGTAAACTTTTTAAAACTAATGGAAGCAAAACTATAATGTTCACAGTTCATGCTGCCATGAAGAGACTCACCCCTCGTGCCTGGGACTGAGGCGGTTGGACGTGTAGGGCTGTCCTCCCGTCGGCACGCCCGACTTGTTCTTGGATGATCGCTTCTTCTTTTTCTGGAGGTTATTAAACAAACAGACGACTGTTGCTTTCTTCAACATTCTTGTCTACATCTGCACAGCTTACAGCCATTTGTAGCTTAGTCATAAGTATTTTCTTTAATTTCAGTAAACAGTCGACCAAAATTTCAACACCTAGGCTTATTGACTGCAAACCACTAGCATGCAAGTCAAGTGAGCCGCAACACCAGGAACTCAAATTCTGGAACCATCTGGTACTATGTCAACAAACAAACCATTCACTTTTTTTGTCAAAATACACATTGACAATGGTTTTATTGTGTTTAAAAACATTTACTTGATTTCCGAGCCTAGTTTCAGGCTATACAGTATTGTGCAACATGTCTAACGTTACAATTTGAATAAACAGTAACTGTTACAGTAACATCTACAGCAGTCACTGTTACAGTCTACGTCTAAATAATATGTTTGCTAGAGTTGACTGCTTTGAAGTTCTATCCAGTAACTGTCCAATGAAGCAATTGATCTTGAAAGTACAGAAACATGTAGATAAAAATGTGACTTAATGTCAGGAGTTTCATTCAAACTTTGCCAAAGTTTGACACATCTATTTTGACATTATCTAACACCTGTCACCGCTTACACAGTAAAATCTAACTTACCGTTTTCCTCTTGTAAAAGTTGTGTGGCAGAAGCTCCTTAGTGATGTCTTTAGCTCTCACCACTCCTGACTTACTCACTGACCTGGTGATGATACAAAATGATTCTCTCATAACTTGATACTTGATAACAAAGTCTGACCATTATGTTTCAAAGCATGTCAAGCAGTGTTAGAACTGACTGTTAATGACAATATTTCAAAAGTCTTCATCCAGAAGTTTATGAGATTTTTCATATAGCAAGTACTAGTACAAAGTTGACGAGCTGTGGTCGATATTCCGTAAATGAATCAATGTGGAACCAAAGTGCAGAGAGGAATTATAATAGTGTTCGGCAGATAGCGTATAAATATGAATGATAGCTACAGAACTGTGCCAAGAATTCACCTGGAAAACACACCTACCAGATATTGCCATGTCACTACTGATCCATTGGAAAGCATGTACCAGGGTAATTAAAACAAACTTTAAGGTATTATCATAAGGGTATTGTCTATATAGTTTAATTTCCTTGAGATAACACATTTAAGCATTTCATGACAACTAAAATATCTACAAAATATCTGATAAAAATTTCAGTGAATTTTGATACAGCCAGAACTGTCCAAGAAGACCACTCTTAAAGATAAAATCTGATAAAATCTGGTATATGTGGACAGGTGGTCACTGTAGACAATATGTCAATGGGAAAAACTATCTAAGGGACTGCTAAAATGTCAGGTCACAATGGCCAGATGGTCCTTATGTAGAGGTGGTCACTAATAGATTCGTCTGTAAAGGGGAACTGAATGGTTGAAATTTTTGTCCATCCCAACCGCTAGCAGCAAAATTCCGTCCAGAGACAGAAAAAATAAACACTCGCCCTGAATAATATGCCTTACAACCCTATTTTCCCACACCTCTTTGTTCTGACACTCCTAACCCTAACCTAACCATAACCCTAACCCTGTCCCTAACCCTAACCCTAACCCTATCCCTAACCCAAACCATAACACTAACCCTATCCCTATCCCTATCCCTATCCCTATCCCTAACCCTAACCCTAACCCTAACCCTATCCCTAACCCTAACCCTAACCCTAACCCTAACCCTATCCCTATCCCTAACCCTAACCCTAACCCTAACCGGTGTCTGAGCATAGCACTGCCATAGAGAGCCCTGTTACTCAACTAGTAGACTTAACCCTCACCCTGCCTGGGGCGTGGTCCTGTGGCGCCGCCTGTGTGGGCGCGGGAACCAGATGTACTCCAGGAAGCTGCCGCCCAGCAGGTTGTTCACCGCCTTGCTTCTGTCGGTGAGGTCCACAACTTCATGCACTTCCACCTGTGGGGGGTCAGATCAAGAGGGCAATCAGAAAAGGCAGACTCCACTCAATGGTAAAATTTTGTACGTCACCTTTATTTCGAAACACTTTGAAAAGGACATATTTAAAACATGAATACAGGAATCACTTTCTACGATGAAATGCGAAATGAAGAAACAGACAGACAAGCCCCAAAACATTTTTCACTCCCTTGGGGTTTAGTTAGTATCTTCAAGGTCACTGGATTGACTAATTTAGTGCTTTGGATATCCACTATTTTGTCAATAAAGATGTGTGAAGGAAATGTAGCACTGAATATTGATAGCCACCGACAAAAGGTCGCTAGAAATGATTTTTTGTCTCAAATGGGTGACGTCATGATATTCTATATCAACGTTACAGCTGAAATAGCTTTTTATGAGGATTCTCAAATCAAAATTTTTAAAGATAAGTCTCTAAAGAGAGCCTGTTAATCTTCTAACTTTTCTTGGTTCTGGTTGAAAACACTTCCCAACTCCACCAACCTTCTGTGCAGGTCTGACTGGGATGGAAGTTGAAGTGTTTCTGGATGTTGCGCCCTCTGCTGACTTGCGGAGGAACTGCGCAGAGCTCATCATGGGGCTGACGTGGGGACCCATGTACCCGCTCCAGTTCTTCCCGCTGCCATGGTAACAAGGTCAGAAGGTCAACATGTGTCACAGACGTACTTCTATCATATCTTACTACTAGATCAGGTCTACATTTCAAGGGAGTAAGTAATACTTTGATATCTGTACCTTCATGGAAAAATTAATCTCACATTCCTCAATACTAGTATGTAGCATTAGATCACCCAAAGGCTAAAACATTTTACTAGTGCTACATTATAGTAGTTTATTTTCCTTGACCCATAGTCAGCAAAAAGTGCAGGTGTAGATAGAAACTCAGACTATCCAAGTGCAAGTTCTCTCTATACATTAAGAAAAACTTGGACTAAGTTAAACCTGGTCCACAATGCTTTTTCTACTTGAATCACTTGTGCTTTCAGTAAAATGATAACGTTACACCCTCATGACTCTGACCTTGGGCGTTGTTGCTGTGGAGACATCGCCCCTGACAGCGACCCGGCGACGAGCCTGTCCGCCAGTGGCTGTCCCGTGTCCAGGTTAAACTGGTCCCGCTTGTCGAAGCCGTAGTCGCCAAGCAGGTTCACCACATTCTGTGTGGGCAGGCTGCCTGGAAAGTGGAAAACAGATTCAATGTTTAAACATCAGAGATGGCAATCTTCACTGCCTTATGCAATGCTGCATTAATGTGTAATAATAGTCCTGGCTGGGCAGCCAAGAAAGGGACATGAATGGAGGTCAGGACGATTGGCCATGTACCAACTTGACCCTGTCAACTAGGCCCAACACCCTGGTCAACTCGGCCAAGGTTAGGGTGTTGGTCCACGATGACCAGGGTGTTGGACTGAATTACCATAGTCTGATTAGCTGGCCATGAGCCAAGTTGTTATTAAAAGGACCGAAACATCTGACATTCATGATCACATGATTGGCCGATAACTAAAATGCTGCCAGAAGGACAGGTAGTCAGTGTGTCCACCAGAGGGCCGTCTACCTGTCCAATGACGGTCTCGGTAGGTAGTACATTGTTTTGTCAGGATCATTGCTTGGTTTCACTTTTGCTTTGTATTTCACACTGCAATAACTGCATCCAATACAAGGTTATAGGGAGATCATCTCCCTATCATCTCCTTGATACAACAAGTGACAGTCTGGTAAGTGAGGGTGGTTATAAGATACAGAAATAGAAAAAAACACAGCAATTGCCATGTACATACCTCCTCCAGACGACTGCTGGGAGCCGGTCAGCGGGCTGAGTGAACGAGGCGGTTGCGGGCGGTGCGCATGCTTGTGAGCCAACCAGCAGCCGGGGTGTTGGCACAAGACACCACAGGTCGCTGGTGGGACTGCAAACTCACTCATCAGGATGAAATTTTACCGCATCTGGAAAAAGGGTACTAGTAGATTGTACGAACTTTTTCAGCTGGACTATACTACATATTCTACTTATCTGCTGAGTTGGTATTTTACAGCATTTTATCCATGTCAAGTCACTCAAGTCAAGTGCCACTTATGTAGCTAATACCTGGGGATTCTAGGAAAGCAGTAGACTGAGTGTACAACCGTAATTTGGAACATAACTATTAAAGTAAGCACTCGTCTGTTACCCAGCAGATCGCATAGTAGAGCTCTTACCTCAAGTATGTCATCTAGCGATCTTAAACCTATGTAACGTTACTTACTAAACGTTTTAGTAAAACCTGACGTTATAAACTTTCTCAAATCACAGTGCAGCTTAACACATTACGGATATGAAATACATAAACCGATGTTTGAGTCACCTTATAAAGACGGTAGCGTTATGCCATACAACGATCTCAGTCGATTAATTAGTGGGCATTATGCGTAATGTTGTGTCAACAGAGAGCATGTAACCTTAAACTTCGCCCCCCCCCCCTCTCCCTAACACTTTCAGGATTTGCAACGTGTCAAAAGTGACAAAACGTCGCAAAACCTGGACATTTGGCAAAAGCCCTGGCAAAATACTGACCACCGGCGTTCCATTCATAGGATTAGCTCTATTAAACACGAAGAGCAAGCGGAACTTACCGTCAAACAATAAATCTGTGCGCCGGATTTTACGACATTGTTGACAGCGTCCGCCATGTTCTTGATCCGCACTCAACTTTGGGTCACCTAGCAACAGGTGGAAAGGTACACCACTCAGAAGCGACATCTGCCGATTGTTATATGAACTGCAGCATAGTTAGCACTATCCTGCAATGTGTACAAAAATCGCTAGGTGGGGATGTGCTCAGATGGTGATTGCTACCCAGCATAAGTACCATACAAATTATCAATTTCATTACCAAAATACCATGTAACCGTTAAGTTCATTGGCCACCACTACTAGTATTTCAATACCTTGGCAAGAGTCCTGGTAGTGTAAAATAGGACAGATTAAAAGGATGTTGTTGTATCGTATGTTTCTACAATGAAATATTGTTGTGAATCGCCCAATGACAAATTAAGTTATCAGTAAATCTATAAGAAGGATATGCGTACCACTGTTATATAAGGACGTCCTTCTTTTGCCATTTTCTAGTCACTTCATATCATTTCTCACTTAGGTTTGAGCTCAATCTACTGTATGTATTGTTACACAAGTATCATTCATTCAGTAGGTGTCAATTAACACCCAATATCACAGGTATGATGACCACCACAAACAAATGCAAATTAGACACATACCGTTCCAATGCATACCAACCCGTCTGACCAGTGTCTGCACAGACCTTGGCTTGGGAAACAGACAATAGACAATCATTTCCTTCCATCCACAAGTTCCAGTAACATCCACTCGCGCACCTCTGATTCTCGCAGCAATTTTCCGCGGTAAAAGCGAAGATGCTGCTGCTGCAACTTATTCTGCTGATCGGTGTTTTCGCCGTCCATACATCGGCTGCATCTGTGAGCGTATCTGGTGAGTACTGGACAGTCTTGACTTGATCAGAAGTTGTTTACTCAAATTACTGTTTTTCTAAGTCTTTGTACCAAGGAGTCACCAACCTCCTTGTTTGTACTAATGGTAACGGACGTCGATCCCATATTAAACGTGATCCGGATTGGATGTCGGATCTATGATATGAATTATGTTGTACTTGTAGGAGGTTGAATGTTTTGAGTTAACTTATGTTGCAGGAGGAGAGTGTTTTAAACTGACTGGTATCACAAAACTTTCCGTATTTTCACATGGAAATTAGCAAAATATGTCGCAGTGATTTTCACGGTTCCCTTGATAGCAAGGGTATACAAAATGTATTTAGATAGGATGTGTAAAAGTGATCTGAAACGTAAAAGCCTGCTCATGCTTAACAAGATAAACAAATCCAAGCACAAGTAAAACAATCAGTTGTACATGTCACACGTATTGTCTTGTTACGTCATGATTTAGCACTCAGTTGCTAAGACTCACATAATCACAACATTGTTTGAATAGTGGCATTTTTGTATTTACCATGGAGGTTATATCAAGATTTACTGAGATACGTCGATGTAGGTTAGACGTCCAGGTAATAAGATACACCAAAAAGTAGTTACTCAACAAATTGGATTCCAAAACCATATCCAGTTGCTTGAGTTGTTGTTGTTGTTGTTGTCCCTGCTTAACGTCTATTTCTTCGCTAGACGTGAGCTCCAGGTACTATTTCCATCTAGGTGCTTCTCATGTGGTTGTTGCTCATTGGTGCTTGAACTCTGGTGCTTTGCACATTCGTGTATAGTAAGTTGGTGACCTATTAGTCCTCCCCGGCAAATCTCCCTGTGTCTTCTATATACTTTGAGAATGCCTTGTACATCATTTTGTTTGTTTCTTCTCCCAGATCTTCTCTCATCCCTGCTAGCGTCACTATGTCCAGCCTTCTCTCTTTCTCCCTTGTACTGAGTTCTTGGTATATGTTGTCCACCTCGTTATACATTCTGTGTCTGCTGCTCTCATACCTTGGGCAGTAGTACAGGAAGTGCTCTGTGCTTTCTCTCTCCCCACAGGCTTCACAGTTGGGTGACTCTGTGTCGTCTATCCAGTTTCTGTAGGCGTTGAGTGAGGTGTGCCCACTCACCAGCTGGTTTATTGCAATTTGGGTTGACCTCAGTCCCAGTACTTTGCATTTTTTCTTCATTTGTACATTTATCTTCTGCATGTGTTTGCTGGTAGTATGTAGCTCGCTTCTTCTTTTCCATCTTTCTTCTGCTTGTTTTTCTATGTGTTTGAGGGCTTGTTGTCTTGTCCACACTGTATTCATGTTGCTGTTTCTGGCCTCTTCAGCTGCAAGTTTGGCTTGTTCGTCGGCTAGCTCATTGCCTGCTACTCCCATGTGCCCTGGGCACCATTCAATTTGAATGTTGACTCTCTTCTGCTTCATTTCGTGCAGTTTCTGTCTTATGTTGTTAACTAGATCGTTATAGGCATCTACTTGGTGAGTGGTGATGACATTTTCTATTGCCGCCTTGCAGTCACATAAGATGAGCACTCTCTCTTCACTTCTTTCCCTCTTGCTCAGTGTGCTGAGTGCCAGGTGAAGTCCCTGCAATTCCCCCTCATAGTTGTTTGACTTTGCTGCAACGGGCTTCTTGACAGTGTATGGTTCTGTTCTGCCCCAATGTTCGTAGATCACTGCCGAGCATCCTGTCGGACCTGGGTTCCCTAGAGACGATCCGTCCGTAAAGACGACGGTTGTCTTTGTCTGCTTGATACTTTGCAGTAACTGTGCTATTTCTTCTTTCGCTTGCTCTTTGCTGCATTGGTTGTTCATTTTGGGTGTGAATGACCCTGTTATTCTTCCAATGGAGAAGGGTGGTAACCTAGCATCAAAGTAGCATTCTTTATCGACTGTCTCAGTTTCCAGCTCACCTTTCAGCTCTTTGAATCTTGTAGCAAGTAGATGTACAGGTGTGCCTCTTCTTTCCTCTGTCAACTCATGTGTAATGGTATCATAGATGGGGTTGCCCGTGTGTTTTGTGCTGAGCCTTAAATATGCCTGTGCTTGCCGACATGTGAGATGGATGTCTACAGGAATAGTTCCAGTTAGTGCTTCTAGCGCTTCGGTGCTAGTTCTTTGTTTGCAACCTGTTGCTGCCAGTAGGGCCCTTCTCTGGATGGGTGCATAGGCATCTTCTTGTTTCTTCCCCGCCATGATAGTGCATTCCGCTCCATATTCTAATATCGGTCTGATCAGTGCTCGATACAACAACAGGTGCGCTTCCTGGTTTGGGTTCTTCTTCGCATTAGTCACTCTGCTGACTACTTTGAGTGCCTTGTAGGCCTTGTTTTTTGTGTTGTTGATGTGACTGGTATACGTGAGTCTATCATCTAGTGTGATGCCTACTAGCTTTATTTCCGGGAGAACTTCGATTCTTTTCCCATTGACTCTGATATGGTTGACCCGTGTGTCTGCTTGGTGGTTTGCTTGGAATATGAGTGCCTTAGTCTTTGATTCTTCCACCTTCATATTCCATCTCGGGCACCACTGGCTTATGAGTTTTGCAATTTGAAGCTCCACATGTGTGATCAGATCTCTTAAGTTTGGACCTGTCTTCCAAGCTGCCCCATCGTCTGCGTATTGAAAGTTGCTGAGGTCAATGTCACTGTACGCATCAGATGTATATATGTTGCATAACGTAGTAGACAATACTGCACCTTGTGGCACTCCCACCTTGCTTAGGGTTGGTTTTGTTGTTACTGAGTTTACTCTGAAGGAGATCTCTCTGTCTCTCAGAAAGCCACTCAGATAGCATAGCATTCTCCCCTTAATCCCATGTTTCATCAGCTTGTAGAGGAGGCCTTCTTGCCAGATTCTATCATAGCAGCCTTCATAGTCTGCGAACACTGCAACTGTGGATTCCCTTCTCTTCCAACCTTCGTTGATATGTTGTATCATCCTTAGCACCCCATGTGTGGCTGTTCTGTTCTTCCTATAGGCCTCTTGGTAGGGAGATATGATGCTGTTCACTTCTGTCCACCATGTGAGACGGTTGTTTATTATTCTTTCCAGTATCTTCCCTATAACGCTTGACAGAGTGATGGGTCTGTAACTACGTACTTGGTTGTAGTCTTCTTTCCCTGGTTTCTTTATCAGTATCTTGCAGTCCTGTTTCATTTGCTTGGGAACATGACCTGTTATCCACACTCTGTTCAACATATGGTGTAGTGCTATCAGCATCCCTTCTCCACCTTTCTTGAGCATGATTGGTAGAATTCCCTCTAGCGGACTGGGTGAAGATCGTGAGTCCATCTTATGCACCGCTGCTTCAACTTCTTGTAGTGTTATGTCCATGTTGAGGCTATCTTCATGGGAGGTTTCTTCCAGTGTGTCTGCTTCCTGGAGTCTGTGCATCTCATGTGTTACCACTGCTTTTACTGCGTGTGTGATGCTCTGTTTCCAGTGTTCTAATTCATCTGGCATATCCACTCCTCCTGGTGCATATTCTTTGCTCACCACCTGTGCTATTTGTTCATCTGTTGTGGCTCTCTCCCCATTCTGCTGCTTTAGAGGTTGAATCGTGGGCTTGGCATTTCGTCCTAGCTGGTTCTTAATTGCTCTCCAAAATTTCTGAGGGTTGTTTGGGTTCATAGCTTTGAGCTGTTCATTCCAATATGTGTTTCGTGCCTCTTCCTCCATTTTGTTGAGAGTTTGTTTCTCATTCAGGTACTTTCTCAGGTTGTTGAGGTCTCTCCTCCTTCTGAACTTCCTTAGTGCTCTTTTGGTGTTTTTCATCTGCTCTTCCAGGGTTTTATTCCAGTGCCCTTTACTGTGTTGTGTTACTGTCTTCTTTTGGATGAGCTCTTCGGCACATTCCATTACCCTTTCTTTAAAGGTGTCATAGATTTTTTCTGTGTTGTCGTCGTAGTTGTCACGTGAACTGTTGGTTTCTTCGGCCAACTTCTGGAAAGCTGTGTCTGTCTTTCTTTCCCATTCTTGCCAATCCACCTTTCGCAGGTTCCATCTTTGCTGCTTCTCTAGCTTCTCTTTGGTTCCCACTATCATGGTGATGAGGTTATGATCTGTTTGTAGCGGCACCTCTGGCTCCACTCTCCAGTTGCTTATGTGGTTTTGTGTATCTCTGTTTACTATGGTCAAATCGATGATGCTCTCCTCTCTTGTGGGAGTGTTGTTGTTGATAATTCTAGTCCTACTTGCTTCCATCATAGTGCTTAGCATTTGGCCCAGTTTGTTATCTTTCCTATCTCCCCAGGATGTGTGTCTGGCGTTCAAGTCGCCACATACCACAAGATGCTTCCTTTTTGTGCTTTGATTGTTTATTATGTTCATTACTTCCTGCATGGCTAGTTTGTCGTCTGGAGGCACGTATGCAGATATCAAGAGGAAGTTCAAGGTATTTGTGTATATGTTGAGCGCTACAACATCTGCATGTGTAGTCTGATCTAGTGGTTCTTCCATTACTTTAATGCTTTCTCTAGTTGCTATTGCGACTCCACCTCCTCTTCTTCCAGTTCTATTTCTTTGTACCCATTTCCAGGATTTTAAGCATACTGGTTGCTCACTTTTGTTCCAAAGTTCTGATAGACAGATTGCGTCGATGTTCTTTTGTTCGCACATTCTCTCGACCAGAGCCGACGAGGTATTGATTGATCTTATATTAATTTGTGCGATCTTCATTTTCCTGGTATGTATGTTACTTGTTGGAAGATGCTGCAATGCTTTTGTGGTCACTGCTGTAGGTCTTTTGTAGATGTTAACTATTGTATCTTCGTAGACTATTGCTTTTGCCGTTTCTCGTGTGGGTGATCTTATTTTCTTCTTATGTGAGAGTCTTATTCCTCTTTTCCGTATGTGAGTTATCAATTATGTATAGTCTCTTTGTTGTTGCAATGTGCTTTTGTTTCCTTGTTTTTATGGTCTTTGCAAATGAGTATGTCTGTTCGATATTTCTTCCCCTTTTGCAGGTTTAGACTCTGTTTTCAAGCTTTTGCTTCCAGGAGTGGAAAGCTTTACATCTGTTGTCGTTAGCACTATGTTTCCCTCCACAGTTAATGCACCTTGGTTTGCAGCTTAGGGTGTGGTTTCTTGCTTCTCCACACCTGGCGCAGGTGGCGTCTTGCTCACACAATTTGGCGATATGTCCGAAACGATGGCAATTGAAACACCTGATCGGTGTCTGAGTCTTTGTTCTGTATGGTTCAATGTTAACCGTAGCACCTTTTATTATTACGTTCTGTGTGAAGATGCTTGACAGCTGTCCTTCTGTTGTCTCAATCAGGACAACCTTTAGCGGCTTCCCGGTATCTTGGTATCGGTATCTGTGTGCTTTAACCTTTACTTCTATCAGCTCTAGTATGCTCTGTTCTATTTCTTCTTCCTTTATGTTGGTTGGTACGTTCTTTAATATAGCCCTTCTTCCATGTGTTCTCTGTGTTCTGTGGCTTTTGAGCTGTCCTTTATTACTTCCAAAGGCTCCCTCTGTCCAGGGTTTCATCAACTCTTCTGCTGTTTTCTTGTCTTTGCTGTGTACAGCTATTCCTCCTCTTGGTAGGGAGTATGCAAGTTGGATGTTGTGTGTGATCCCTGGTTTGTACCTGGAAATCTCTGCTAGAATCTTCTGGCTATTTTTGTACGTCTTGGGGTTTGGTATGCCGTCTATAATGACGACTTCTTCTTTTGCACCTATGTTGTTGTGTGTTCTATCCGTGTTGTGGTTGTTGCACCTTTGGCTTGTGGGTTTGTGTCCCTTTTCTTCCCTTTGTGTTGTTGTCTTTTGCGGCTTATTTTCCTCGTTGCAACACTCTATTCTTTCTATGTTGTGTTTTCTTAGTTTCTTGATGATGCAGTATGCACATGTGTATTCCTCTTCGGTTTTCACAAAGAAGTCAATTGACTGTTTGGTTAACTTTGCACATGTACTGTGCCACCATGAATTGCAGATGTCACAGCAGATCCAATTCCCTCCCTCTATATGTTCATCCCCACATATGCACCGATCTTCTTCGTTACTTAGCTGAGTCTGTTGGTTGTTTCTTTCTTGGTCATGTGTGGTGATTGTTACAGGTTGTGTACTCACGGTTTCTGAGCTTTCCGTACCCCTTGTATGTTGTGCTTTCCCTTTCTTTCCTTCTTCCGTTTCTGTTTGCCTGTATCCTTCCTCTTGCTTTTTTGTCTGCTGCTGAGTTCGTCTTTTGGTTGTTGTTGTTTGTTTCTTGGGCCCTTGTAATCTCTTCCGCTTCTGGTTTGTGTCTTGTTCATCTGCTTCTTGTTCCGGACTTGTTTTTTTACCTTTTTTTCCTGGTTGGTCCGCTGTCTTGTCTTGTCTGGGTTCACCTCTTGTGCTTGTATTTTTGCTTGTGCTCTCGTACTAGGCATCTCTCTGTGGACTGGGGGCTTTTCCCACCCCGGGAAATCTGTCAGCGATAGCTCGCCCTTTGTGTTACTTGACCGCTTTGCTCTTGTCCTCTGGGGTTTTCCCACCCTAGGAATGGTTGTTGTGATGTGGGGATTGGTCCCTCTTGACACTACTGCAGTAAATCCTTCAGAAGCCCCCGCCAGGTATGATTAAAATCTTGACCCAAGTTCCGTAAATGCCGAGAGTCAGGAAATCCAAGATGGCGGCGCCCTATTCAGCACATGGCCGATAAAAAACTAATACAAATCACACTAAAAATTTGGACTTTTCAACTAAAAACTAATAAAAAGGTTTTCCTGGTTACTTGTAAGACTCTAAAATACTAGATTGGTCAAAAATTGCTTAAAAAACGTATGAAAAAATCAGCTTAGACTAGGCTGTCGCTCAGAACAGTTCCAGGCACGTCCTTCCAGTACACGCATGCGCACCACATCTCATGCTTGAGTAACTACTTTTTGGTGTAAGATTTACTGAGATGTTTTGTTTACATTTGCATCGCCAGGAGTACTTAGTATGTGTTCAAGAAAACTTCGTTTAATTGAAGTCCTCCTCTTATCTGCTATATATAGATACTGCTTTTGTTCAGACATGTGATACACGAATGAAATTACTAAGTACTAAGTACTGAATTGTTGAATTATGATACAATAGACGCACAGTATGAATATTTGTCTGTCACGTAATGATCAGCTGTAATTTTACACACCCACAGAAATCTGTGACAATGAATGCGTAGATGTTAAATAAAATTATTGTTTTGTCCATAGCGACCGCATCTCCACAATCGGTATCGGCCGTTCAGACTGCATCAGCAACTCTTCAGCCGAGTCCGTCCCAAACACCGAATGGTCTCGCCTCCCAGGCGACTCATCTTGACAGCGCTGCAGCGATTTCAACAACAACGCTAGACCCTGCAGTGTCTTCCACCATGAGCGATGCAGGAAACCAAGTACACGCGACAAAGGCAAGCCTTTCACCGGTGATCCAGTCGTCTGAACTCTCCTCAATGGCAACCTACATCGAACCATCCCCCACCGCACTACTAGTTAGAAGTCCGACTCCTGTCGACGCACTGTCCGGCATTTCGGTCCTATCTACGGCACCAACAGTCGGAACCGCTGAGACAGTCATCACTTCATCTACTGCCGTCTTCACGGCACATCTTAACACAATAAGCCCAGTTCTCATAACATCGGTCGCCAAGTCAGATTCAACCATTGCACCGACCTTCGGCATATCAGCATCACTTGTGGCACCGTCCCTCGGCACATCTGTTCCAGGTGTGACGCCGTCCCTCGGTACATCTGTTCCAGGTGTGACGCCGTCCCTCGGTACATCTGCTCCAGTTGTGACGCCGCGGCCGTCCCTCGGTCCATCGGCTCCAGTTGTGGCGCCGTCCCTCGGTACATCGGCTCCAGTTGCGACGCCGTCCCTCGGCACATCTGCTCCAGTTGTCACGACCACCCTCGGCACATCTGCTCCAGTTGTAGCCCCGTCCCTCGGCACATCGGCCCCAGTTATGTCCCTTGGTGCATCGACTCCAGTTGTAGCCCCGTCCCTCGGCACATCTGCTCCACTTCTGGCTCCGTCCCTCGGTACATCGGCTCCAGTAGTGGCATCGTCCCTCGGTACATCCTCTCCAGTTGTGACCACGTCCCTCGACACATTGGCTCCAGTTGTGACGCTGTCCCTCGGCACATCGGCTCCAGTTGTGACCACGTCCCTCGGCACATCGGCAACAGTTGTGACTACGTCCCTCGGTGCATCAGCTCCAGTTGTAGCACCGTCCCTCGGCACATCGGCTCCAGTTGTGGCTCCGTCCCTCGGCACATCAGGTCCAGTTGTGACTCCGTCCCTCGGCACATCAGGTCCAGTTATGACGCCATCCCTCGGCACATCAGGTCCAGTTGTGACGCCGTCCCTCGGAACATCAAGTCCAGTTGTGACGCCGTCCCTCGGCACATCGGCTCCAGTTTTGACTCCGTCCCTCGGCACATCGGCTCCAATTGTGACCCCGTCCCTCGGTACTTCTGCTCCAGCTGTGACCACGTCCCTCGGTACATCGAGTGCCGCCATCGTGCCATCCTTCAGCACACTGCCACCGACTCCTGGCATTTCGCCATCCCTGAGTACTCAAGCACACGTGCCTTCCCCCAGACCGTCTTCACTTGCCATCACACCTTCACGTCGGACGTGGACTCCAACCGCTATGTCGTCTTCACAGATGACATCAGCATCACTTGTCAGACCGTCCTATAACAGTGCCACACAGGTCCCTTCCATCACATCGTCCTTGGAAGCTTCTCTGTCAGCCGATTACTCGACCCTACACGCATTGGCGACACCCAGTACACCACTGAACACCGTGCGACTCGATACTTCTCAGATGACAACGATGCAGACAAGCACGGTGCTCATATCTCCTTCTGTGGCGAGATCTATGTCGCCAGTGACAGCAACCGTGACCGCAAACACAACAGCTCCGACATCACCACCTCGCCAGGTGCCAGGTAAGACTATTTTTTAGAACACCTTTTCAATCGTCATAGTGGCATGTCCTAACAAGACAAGTGTCATTTTTTTGCCACCTGAGGTACTGTCTTTATGAGTTTCACCATGGTTTTTTTTAAATTTAACGCACTAGCTAAATTTGTTCTGTAGTATATGTATGATGCCAAAACTCCTTATTTGTATTTTCAGTCCAAAGTCCTAAGCAAAAGTTTTACAATTTTACGTCTATCTCCCTACAGTTCTCCAGGCACAGTCGTTTGACGTCATTTCGCGAAGCAGTGACGTGTTTAGTCCGGTAGAGGGCGCTACAGTCGTGTTCAACTACATCATACGGAATGCTGGCCCAGTGGACCTCCCTCCCAGCAGCGGCGGGACCCTGCAAATAAAGGTAGTTGTGTTTTGTTTCGTTTGTTTGTTTTAAACGCAAATGACCGAGTCACTAGGTTGCTTGAGCGGTAGTTTGTACCTGACTTCGGTTGGGGAGGTAAAAGGCTGTGGAAAGAGATGGACGGGCTACGTCTTCCAGTACCCTGGACGACCCGCTACTGCCTCAAAATAACCTTGAAACGGGTAAACCACCCTATGTCTGCTCCACTGTTGATGCGTTGTCAAAAATGTCACTATTTCTCGTACACCTAGTATTGTACTTCCAACAGCAAGTTGACGTATAGGGACCATTTGAATCTAGAACTCAAAGCGACATATGTTATTTTCTTCCACAGGTGTACCTAACTGACAGTGCACAGTTTGACGCCGCCTCGGTCGTGTCTAAACCCGCAGACGCCACCGTGAGTCCCCTGCACACCGCCCTGATCAGACTGGGCATAAAGAGGGGCAATGTTGTAGAACTGTCCGATCTGTCAGCCCAAGTGTCTGTTCCCGAGGCTAACTGCAGTTCCTATACGAACCTCTGTGTGGCGCTTGAGATACACGGAACAGCAGTGAACCAGACCAGGACTGGGGTCTGCAAACCACTGGGAAGTGGGCAAGGCGGAGTTGGGGCACTGGATTGTAGTAAAGGTACCAGAGGTCATTTATATTACCGAAATGAAGAGTTTCATGTGGATTTTTGCATAAAGGGCGTAGTAGGGATATCCTCCAAGCAGAGGTTGGGTCGCGGAGAATGTAGTAGTCGGAATTTTTACTGACTTGCTCCCCTATTTTAGAAGGAAAGTCCCGGCCTGGTGCGAGGTGAGGGGAGCAAGCCCGTAAGAGTACTATCACCGCAACCCAACCTCTGCTTTGAGAATATAGTAGGGACTGTTCTTCTTGAGGGAGACATCAAGCTAAACGTTTTTTTCTATTCCTTCACAGTTTTAGGGACGTGCAGCGTCACATGCGACGCCAATGCGAACTGCATCCAAGCAGACGATGGTACAGCGAGCTGCGCATGTGCATCAGGGTATGCCGGGGATGGCACAGTCTGCTGGGGTGAGTATCCGACTTTGGAATTCTAGACGAAAATCGGAGGGAATTACGCACATTTCTTATTCAGCATGAAAGCTCATCTGTGTTCGTACAGTTCATTTTAAGTTTGGTTGAAGTTCACTCAAAAGACAAACCTTTTCCCAAACCGCAGATGAAGACGAGTGTAGGAGCGCTCCTTGCGCCGATGTCCCGAACTCCAGGTGCGTGAACACGGTCGGGTCGTACCATTGCGCGTGCGTGCCGGGGTACGTCAGGACTAATGGGGCCTGCAGTGCTGTGGTAGCGTTCCAAGCAGACGTACGGTTCTTCGCCTACAACTACACAGACACCTACTCGAACAGGAGCTCCGCGGAGTATAGGCAGTTAGCAGATATCTACTTAACAGAGGTATGGCTTTGTTCAGTGCATTTTATGATATTTAACGAGTAGCTTCGTTATGAACCACACTTCCATATAAAACTGCAAATTTTAAGCTTGTAACTCCTACAGGGAAAACTATTCTGACCTCACAGATTGAGAGACCTCTGCTTTCTGAGAGTTGTCTACTTAACGTGTTTGACGTGTACATACTAGCATAGAGTGTAGAGAAAATGTACGGTAAGCTTTTTTGTCGTGATATTCGTGACTACATATAACGTTATTAACGTTAGTAGCTGATGTGATAACCCAATATCTATATATACGCAGATGACAAGACTGTACTTAGCCAGCCCCCTAGCGACTGTCTTCCGAAGTGTGGAAGTTCTGGGATTCCGGAAGGGAAGTGTTATCGGCACCCATACAGTGAATGTGGCGGAGGGTAGCGAACAGACGGCAAGTACCGTCAGCACAACCCTGCAGAACGCCATCCAGTCGGCAGGGGGCACCACTCTACAGATGTCTTCAGAGGTTACAGTCACAGGTAAGCGAAAAATGAAAAAAAAATAGAATGTTACTTGCCTTGGTAATCGCACCCTCGACGTTTTCAACCAAAGAAAAAGAAACTTGCCATAAAATCTTAAACGCCATTAGAGCCCACTCGGGCATATGTTAGCATTCAAAACCATTTTTCGTGATAGAATTCTATAGCATAGTCTATAGCAAAATAATGCCGATCTGTAGTATGAAAAGCATCGTGTGAAATGCCAGTCCGTAGCATGAAAAGCATAGACTTAATTTTCTTCAAATCAATCCGGTTGAAAATAAGGATTGAAATGCGGTATGCTGTTACTAGGTGCCCGAAAACGATAACATTCTCCGGCATGTATTTGCACAGATTATGACGGATGCGGCCCTGACAGTATCGAACCATTACTAAGTGCCTGGAAACTATAACGTTAACAGTTTTCCGACATGTATTTTTCACAGATTATGACGAGTGCGCGAGCCCGGACAGTAACGACTTAAAATGCGACATCCCTTTACTAGGTACATTTGTACCAGGATACTATAACAATTTTCTGACATGTATTTGCACAGATTATGACGGATGCTGCCCTGACAGTAACGAACCATTGCTAGGTGACCGGAAACTATAACAGTTTGCCTACATGTTTTTTACAACAGATTATGACGAGTGCGCCAGCCCGGACAGTAACGACTGCAGCGCTGACGCCAGGTGTGAGAACCAGGTGGGCGGGTTCACCTGCGTGTGTCGCACGGGCTACCAGGACAGGTCACCGCAGGGCAGGCCGGGAAGGAAGTGCTACAGTCAGTAACATCTCTTCCCTTTATGACTGAATTTATTTCGGAGAAGGAAGAAGAAGAAGAAGTAGTAGTAGTAGTAGTAGTAGTAGAGTCATACGGTGTATTACAGTACCATTGTTGTTATACCGTCCCTTACGGAGTCCCAAACCATTCCTTTTAGCTGAATACAAGACGGGATGCGCCAGGTCTTTCGTCCGTGTTATGTAAAAGAAGTAGGAACTAAGAAAACAAGCGGTAGTATACAAATTGCAAAGAAGAATTAAGCTGGTTTGAATATTTTTTTACAGAAATAAAGAAATATTTTCATTCTCTATCAGAATCTCAACATTCATTGAAAACAGAAGATGCTTAACGTTACTCATTTTACGGTTATTTCCAGACTCTACCCTTGTTGCCGGAGTTACTTTGGGGCTGGTGGGTCTGGCACTACTCATCATCGTCCTGGCTGTCTGCTGTTGTCGGAAGAGGAAGAAAGCGGAGGTAATCATAGGGTCACAACTCGTACCTCAAAATCTGTCGTTTTATGTAGCAACAATTGTCAGTAAGGCCATGTTAATTTGATTATAAGGATGACATGCCATGGAAACGACAAAGCTGATGCGAACATGCGAATAAAAAATGGCCAAAAAAGTCTCCTTCATGCTGAAATCCAAGTTGTCAGGAAGGTTGAACAAATGGCTGAACACACATAGTATGGTATACTGATCAATTGAGTCTTAGTTTTTGTACTTTCACATCTTCTTATTTGACCCTGGCATTCTATGATGTTAGTATACGTTTGCCATACTATATCTACGACATATGTTGTTCATTTTACAGTTGCTTTGTACGATTTACAGTGTGGGTTAACTGTTGTTGGGAACAACCGAAAATTGATACTCGCGTGGATGTCTTCCGTATAATATTTCATTCAAATCAACATGGCCTAACTATAGAATTCATAGACTTGTGTGCACCGCACTAATTTTCAAAGTAGATGCGCTATGTTTGACACTTGCTGCTTATCGCTTTTGGGAAGTTTTTTTCTGCGTTTCATACAGTCCACAAGCATGAAATGACTGCATGTGTGTTATTTGTTGCTCAGCCTGTTGGAGTAGGAGACCTTGTCTGGGGTAAGCAGAGCGTGCGGGCGTTCTGGTGGCCAGGCGAGGTGGTGCCGGGTAGGAACGGGAACTCGCTCTGGGTCCGCTGGTTCGGACTCAACACCTTCTCTCCGGTGAGTTTTGCGTGCTGAAAGAAACGCACAGTATTTTATACAGATTTCATTGCGGTTGTAAGGTTACCAAGAAGTATTGCATCTCACAATATTGGGTTACGAAGTATAAACGGAATTGTGCGTAAAATGTTTGCCAGAAATATTTGTATCTGCCCAGCAAATCGTAAACAGTAAACGGGTTTCCTTTTCGTATCATTAGTGTTTTTCAGCTTGCGTTTATCATTTTTCGTCCTATTTTCTGATTGATCATCACCCTTTGACCCTTTCTGTCAAGATCACAATTGAGATATGCTTGATTTATTATCAAATATTTCAAGACCTTTTTGCACTGCACTCAACCGCTTCCTATGTACAGTTGTATACTTTAACATGGCGTAGACATTACTATATCCTTCATATTTTCCGTTTTATCAGGTGAGCGAACTAAAAGTTCAGAAGTTCCAGTCGCTGGAGCAACACTACGATTCAGAAGCTAACGAGACAATGCAGTCCTACCGCGAGGGTTTGAACAGAATTATGGAGGTACGTCAAAAACGTTTCCTCGTTCACTCCATAGTCGCCTGGCCTTGGTGCTGAACGGCATCCACACATAACGGTAACGACGTAAAGGCAGCAAAACCTGTTCCTTGTGCTGAATACCATCTACATATACTGTATGCGTATAGGCCTTTCACATAAAGTGAACATCAACCACATACAGTATGTTAAGATGCCCTGTCCTTGGTACTGAACGCCATCCACATACAACGGTAACGACGTAAAGGCAGCAAAACTTGTTCCTAGTGCTGAATACCACCTACATATATGCGTATAGGCCTGTGCTTTGTACATAAAGTGAACACCAACCACATACAGTATGTTAAGATGCCCTGTCCTTGGTGCTGAACGCTATCCACTTACATGGATAACAACATAAAGGCAATAACACCTGTTTCCAGTGCTGAATCCCTTCCACATATTGGCGTACAGACATGTGCATTGTTCTGAACTTGAATTAAACACCGACCACATACAGTGCGTTAAAATGTCCTGTCCTTGGTGCTGAACATCATTCACTGACGGCATACAAGGGAACAATGCACAGACGTTTTCCTACTTCTGAACGCTGTACGTACATACTAGTAGTAGTACTGGAAGGCCCTGTCCTTGTTACTGAACACCGGCCATACGGGTGAACAGACCTAAGCGTTGCTAAGTGTGAGTTTTGGAAATGAAAAGTGATATTGTCTTCTTTGAAATATACTTCAAATCTTCTGCTTGTTTCATTACAGAAAAAGAATTCACAGCGAAGGGACATGTACGAAATGATATCGGGCAATGAGGTAAGTGCTTTAAGGGAAATTGTGTTGTTGAGATTAAGAAAAATTTAAGACGTCTACATTGCTATTCTGTCTGTAAAGTTTTCGCATGAATAGCAAATTAGAACACAACCATTTTAATCACTTATAAACGTAATTCTCCTTTTGCCCAGTCTGCTCCGTTGTATGCAGAAACCGTTTTGGACGACACCGCACCTCCAGACGAAAATGCGTACCAAGACGTCATCAATGAATATCAGCGGGTAAGTAATAAAGAATAATTTTTCGAAGTCAAATCACCCGATATGTATGCCACAGCATTTAAGAACTGCTCTAACTGATGTTCGGAGGGGCGAGCAACTATGTCCAAGATTTGTTAGAGCCCTTTCCTTGACTCAGATATAGTCACTGACGCCGTTACTCCTAGATTAATTCTTTTGAGGTAGCTGCTATAGCCCTTTTGACAAATGGTGCAATATAGTATCTCGCAGACTGCACAATTGAATGTTTAAACGATGTATTTTTTTCATTTAAAGCTTATGTTACCCCCTTCTTCGGGACCAATGGACGAGTCCACTTCAGAGGCGCATGCGTACACTAACGGGGCCATCCTGCTGGACGAGGGTCCATACCGAGAAATGGAAGTCAGATGAACAAATAAGAAGATAGTTCCGGATTATTGCCTTGTCACAGTTCTTTATTCAGTAGAGATATGTGTTGAACAGGAATTAATGTTAGCGTCCCACGAGTGACTGAAGTCCTGAGAAATTTTGTAACGCTGTAGTTTTGTATTGTTATGTAGTATTGTTCACTTGTGCATACACATGTACTGTTGTAGTGTAGGCAGCCGTTGTGAAATAGATACTAGTACGAGGTAATGTAAGCGTAGACTATGAAGCGGAAATTCGCCTAACTTTGTAAATACTTTTATCAAGTTTCCCATGTTAATAGTGACTGTGTGTTTTGAAGCCAATAGAAATCTGAATGGTAATCTGTGTGGTGTGTGTATGCTTCAAAGGGCAGGCGTTTGTATATTGTATGTACATGACACAAACAAAAGTATCAACAATTGTGAATGAGTCGTGATTTATTGGAAGATGGTTCGGGTACATATGGATGTGCTGTAGATTTAAATCCGAAGTCGCTAGAAGAGCAGTACTACTCTAAGATGCTTTCACAAAATGTGCAAATTAGGTCAAACATCAAAACACACAAAGTTGTAAATGGCATATCCAGAATTTTTAACTGGGATATAAAGTCTACTCCCCACCTTTTAATCAAAAAGCCAAGACACCAGTGAATGCTTTTTTGAACCACACGACACGTTTTAAAACCTCTCTGGTGCTAGTTGGTACAACAACTGTGCAGACCACAGCATTTATACGTCCACCTTATGTAGTAAGGCAAGAAGAACAACAAGGAGACGGTCAGAAATGGATTGCTTCTGGTACTCAGAACGTTTACGTGTCAAAGTTATTCAAAAGCGTGTGTCTTCTATGTTTCATAATTTCTATATACACAATTCAGCATTGCGTACATGCTAGTTCTGTCCGTGGGGCTGAAAAGGTCACAAAACAATATGGGCTAACAAAGGGTCTGCCATATCTAATTGCATTGTTTTCTATCCCTGTTTATACCCCCAGACTTACCTAATATAGAGTGTCGAAAACAAAGTAATAAAGGTTCGACAACAACATGTGATATTCTGGTGATGTTTGCGATGTACACATTGGGTGTCTGAGTGTTTAGGCGAGCGGACACGAGACCGAAGGGCACGGGTTCGATTCTGTCGTTCCTGGCTAGACGCTGTGTCCTTAGAAAGGGCAATTTTCACAACTCTCCTGACTCCTAGCCTCTACCAGGTTCCACGGGTCGCTAGAAAAATAGTAATGGCCAAATGATATTCGACCAGTCGGGAGTCTGGTAGAGACTACCTCACTTCACCCATGTGTAAAAGTGGGAACATGACTTCGGTAAAAAGGCGAGGGATGGACTCTGCCTTCCGGATCCAATACAATAGATAACAGTGCATAAAAACCCACTGCCTCTACTGCCTCAAAAGGCGACTATTTTTACACAATGGATGAAAGGTATGTCGGCACGTCGCACCCTCATAAAGAGCGTTATCGATCCTTCCTTATCCACCTCTGCTTTATATAAATGCGTTCTTATCACCCATTTATGGCGCCAGCAGTACAAATCAAACATTTACACACGGAGAATAGTCTCCCGATATCTTGTTACCAGGGCACTGTTGACATGCTTGACGAGTGGTGTGATCTTCGGAACTTTGGTCCGCGCGTACGTGGTCATATTCACACAAGTATTATATACACAGAACACGCTTAGCGTTCTACTGGTCAAGGTTATCTACATACAGAACCTGGATTTTGATGACAAAGCTCTTTGTTGGAACCGTTTGGTTGGAACCGTTTGGTGTGGTAGCGGAACGCTCCTTCTTGCTGCCTAAGCCTAATCTCTACTAGAATGACTACGCTGGCTATTATAGGGAGGATAATTTGCCAGGGGAGTTTTGCTACTAGAGGAGTTAGTCGGTCGCGCAACCGGAGGGGAAACATTAACCTTAGAGTGGACTGACTCCAATGGCCAATAAAAGCATTTTCTCGATTTTTTTTTGGCCGAATTCTACTTTCCTCGTACCCCGTAGGACGGCCTGGTGGAGGCTAGTCTAACCCTGTGACCAATGCAGATTTGGTACCAAATGGATAAATTACCAGGACGAGGTTACATCTATCGGAATGATTATAATTACACAAATTCGAGCCCATTTGCCAGTCTTTTTTATTTCGATGGGGGTAGAAAAGTTGTGGCGCGCATGCCAAGATATTTCCAGTCTTCAGATGTTTATACCGCATCTAAAGACGCAAAAATAATCTAATGGGACATGTACATTGCCTCTTTTACACGTTTTGTTCTCTAATGTCAACGTATCCAACAACACAGGCACATACCAAACAATAACAATTGAAATTTATGACCATAGTATCTGCGTGGGTTCTACATACACACGTCATCTGTAGGTCCAGACGACTGCGTCAGAGACATTTCCGACAAACAGAGATGTAATATACGAGGAATACTGTCGGTATTCTGTACACGGCATTGTTCATGGCATTGTCCGATGAACTTCCCAGATATCGAGTCTGTCTTTAAACTCAACGGTTAGTGACGATAGCTCTGTTTTACTTCTCTGTAGGTACAATTAAGTTTGGACCATACTACCAGAAGAGTTAGGGGGGGGGGAGGGGTTGTCCTATGATCGAGAATCGAGAATATAAGGAATGGTGTAAGAGTAAAAGAACATGGAAAATCGTAAATAATGACAAACATTAAGCCGCAAGCAAGCAACCCGTCAAAGCCATTTTCTAATTCTACTCTTGTTTAATATTATCCATTATGCTGACAATATGTGCCTATAGCCACAGGAATGGAAAGACCCTAGGTCTAGGGTAATGTAAGGTGAAGATGATAATATTTGATTATATTTCTACTTCGGTGAGCTTTTGATAAGCTTTCATGTTGTGTACGGGCTTTGAAGTAAGTTAAGTCCTCCGATTGGCCCATGTCTCTTGGGAGTGCACGTATATAAACTAAAGAGGGTCGGTTATATGTAGGGTCTTCATATTTGTTATGAGTAAGTCAATCGCAACACTCAGCGCTGAAGACCTGGTCTCACTCCACAGCACTTCAGGTCAAGGGTCACAGTACACCTGTCAGTCGACTGACCCTTTAAGTAACGATAAACAGGGGACTCTGGTCGGTAAGTGGAGTAACAGAGCGCCAAAAAGGCTTTTTCGTCACCCACACAACATTTTTGCGGTTTCCGACAGGGTAGAACAACCGTCGAAGGTCTCGCACTTGACGAAAGCTGTGGGAAGCGTGTTTGAAGTATTGTGCTGATAGACCTCTCTTCTACACTACAGGGATTTATAAGGGATGATGGCGTTTCATACATTTATCGTTTTCTGTATGGAAATCGTCTGTCTCCTTGTCAACTCCTTGAATACAGCATCGTCTGAGAGGTAAGTTGTCATGTTCATCATATGTACATTTAGGACGTTAACTTTTATTACCGATGCTGCGATAGCGTACTACTTGGGTATATGGCCAGTTAGAACATTTGATTTCTGGGGTAACCGGTTCTATTCAAGAAAAATACGACGTTTCTTAGCTTACAAATATGCCTGCTTTCCTGCCAGATGATAATATAAGAGCAGAACGAGTTTGTGTTTGAAACGTTCATTGCTGTTTCGTTTTTATCCCTTTAAAAAAATCTCGTGCCCTTTTGTTGTAGCTGTTTCATGGGGAGTACACAACGTTACAGCGGTGTCCATAGCGTCTTCTAATTTTAGTGAAAGCTCAAAAACAAAACGATTTGATGTTTAACTTTTGTAAATCATATCTCCCTTGTTTCTTCAACTTTATGGTATTATGCGTTGAAAAGCTTGTAATTTTCTTTCCAATGTTATCCCGCTTGTTATGATCATTCATGCATTCATGGAAAGTGCACCTAGTATGCAGGGAAATGTTAGCACTTTATTTTTTGCGCCCCACGCCTAAAAGCAGACTTGGTTACAATCAAAATGAGTTCACAGGAAAATTCTTGTAAGATACTCAGTGTCAACTTGCGACCTGCCCATTTCGCAATATAGCAAGTCAGCTGTGTGATAGACGGACCTTGATAGATTTCTATAATCACACTGTAACATTTTGAAAGCTGTGCCATTACCATGTTCCCTGGATAAAGTTCTAGCTGTAGTCAATGATATACAAGTATTTCACCGTGGCCCTGTTAGGAAAATCCTCCTTTGTTTGTATAGTATTACGCATAATAGATTGAAATATAATGACCACTACAAAATACATCTGTACTGTTGAAAACAAGAGTTCAAAAATAGCACACCTGTCCCTTGAAGTTGTCCACTTTAGGAGTCAACAGAAGTAAGTATAAACAAGTGTGCGTGCCAGTGAGAGGGTCCAGAACACGTGCCATTTGCATGGTGTGGACAGACATCATGCATGTTCAGTGTACGGTGTTGAAATATATGGCCATTTGCTGCCATGTATAACTCTTCTGACAGCAAGTTTTTGGCAAAAAAAGCATTCATTCTGATATATCATTATCACCATTTATACGGCATTACCTAAAGTTGTATCAATTTATATGTAAAGGTTTGCAGTTTGTTGTCCTGGATTTGTAGGCTAAATGAGGTCAGCAGTATTCTCTACATTTAGATGTAGTCGTAGGTTCGTAACGTTAGATTAAGATGTTAGTACAAAATATCACATCTTATAGATATGTAAATTTCTTCTGCCGCCGCCATATTGGTGGAGCTGAAAGAGCCAAGATGGCGACCAATGATTTTTGAACGTTACGTGGCCTTAAACGTTCTATTAAATGTGTTTCTTTACACAGTCAGATGAATCTGCCGAGTTTCTGCGAGAAGGAGTGCCCGCCGTTTGAAACCATGTGCTCTACGGGAGACTACGAGGTTCGGCGCTACGCCAGCTCCATGTGGGTGTCAACTACCGAGCACAGCGACTCGTTCTCTTTCGGCCAGCTTCGGGCAGCCGAGAGACTGGTCAACTACATAGAGGGAGAAAACAGCAAAGGTATGGTGGGGTGTTTAGCTTTGAACGCGTCTAAGTGTATATGTGCGCGCACATGTGTGTGATTGGGAGATCTATATATGTGTGCACTCACAACATCCTCTCTCGAGCTCACTCACTCTGTGTGTATGTGTGTGCGTGCGCGTGTGTGAGTGTGCGCCTGCCATCTGTGATTGCTTGTATGTATGCGTGTGTGTGCGCACGCCTCTGTTTTTGTCGAGTGCGTGCGTGTGTGGCGTATATATGTGTGTGTATGTATGTGTGTGTGTGTGCTGTCGTGTGTGTCTGAATCTGAATCTGAAACTGATAATCTTAAGCCGTTGGATTATTGGCAGGTATGAAGATACCTCTGACGGTACCGTTTGTGACGCAGCTGAGCATGTCGGGAGATGCGGTTACCGTAGCTACCCTGGTGCCGAAAGACCTCCATGCAGACCCTCCGACCCCTCAGCATCCAAAGGTGCACTTTTCTTTAAGCATTTGTGTTCATAGCCATGATTGATTAATTCGAATAGCAAGTCACCATCTTTGATCTTGATACGTTCTGGTGTTAAGTTACGCGTATAATTTGTAATCTAAATGACAAAATTCATTAATTGAAGTCTTCTTCAGTCATTCATGAACATCGCATATACAGGCTTATAATTTGACGTCATCTGCGCCATGTTGGATTACACCGTACGTCTATAAACCACACAAAATGCTACTACTTGATCCAATTACCCGCCAACATGGTCATCATCGTCGTCGGATTCAAATTATAATTAGTACGACGTCATTGAAAACCCTGTATTGAAACCAACTTACGATGACAACTTTTGTACTGTTTTTTTCCCCACAGGTGGCACTTGACGTTCTACCGGAGACAGTCCTGTATGTCCGTCCCTTTTCGGGGTACACCACGCGCAGCCTGGTGAAATCCCAGGCGCAGAAACTCTTCCGGTCACTCCAAAGGAACGCAGAACCATTTTACGGCGAGCAGGATTACTTCTACGTTGCCCGTTATCCCAGGTAAGGCGGTAAGAATGTCGCGGATAAAACTAGTACACTCACACTCGTAAGGAGCCAGCAATAAGTGTACATTTCTGGTTAAACATGTAACTCGCTGCCTCTATGGTCTCTGTAACTAGACCTATCTGCTCAAGTCATATGCAATGACATCTCAGGCGCGGTGCGGTTCTACACACTGTGGGTTCTACAGTTGGTTTATTCTATCATCCACTGCAGTCTCTGTGCATCGTGGAGGTTGTCTCTTGAGGTTCTCTTACTCTTGCGTTACGCACGCGTGTTGGTCTAAGCTCATTAATATTAACACTTGTCACAACACAAGCAAACTGTCTTATTGCCAAGAGGTAGGTAGTTGTGTGGCAGTGCAATGTCATACGAGCAATCGCGATGATGTCATGGCGGTGACACAATGGCATGCAGAACCCAGGTTGAAGACAAAATACTGATTTACATATTAAATTGTAATTTGATCTGCTTATCTAGATGTCAACTAAAGTCCTTGTAGGCACTAGTCACAGAATACCCCTGATCTAAACTAATCATCGATCGCTTGTATTGCAAGCTGTAGCGATATCCAATTGTCATGGATGGACATCATCATGTTAACATTTTCCAGGATTGGTACTTTCAAGACACCCAAACCGCGCAACTCGCGACACTGCCTTCTCTACGGCGACACCCACGAGTGTGACTCATACAGGGCACAGAAACGTAGGTACGCCTTCCAGTACCTTTAACTTCATCGTCACTGTCATTTTTATGATCATTATGACCATTATCTTCATTATTTCTATCTTCGTTGTTTTTTATTATCCATTACGCCTATTATAAATATCGTGATAACCGTCGTCATTATTATCATAATTCTTATTTTTCTACCATCACAAGATGTAAAAGGTCTAACATTAGTTCACCTTTATCCGCGGGGTAACCTATATCCGTTGTGTTGCTAAACAGGATATCCAGGGATATCAAGTAGATGGACTGTAGTTTCAAATTGTACTATTTTCAAACTATTGCAGTTTGAAACCATCATCTGTTGACTTGATTTCCCAAAATATTTTATTCTTAAAAACAACGGATAAAGGTTATGCTACGGATAAAAGTGTACTAGCGTTCTATGTGTCATACAATCTAGGACCTCCTCATCAAGAAAACGGGTCCGAAGATACAACGAGATCTGGGTGTTCGCCACCAACGAGCGGACCCAGAACTACCGCCGGTTCGTCTACGGGAGAGAACTCAACTTCCTGAGCGTCCCGTCATGTCTTAGGCATGTTGCAAACGACAGTCTGCAGACGTGGGGACGTGCTCTACCAGGAGCCACCGAGTGGATGCTGAAGTCACAGTGTGGGGACAAGTTTTGTACATGTAAGTGATGTTAGCGAGTAGAATACGATGAATTTCGTGTCGTCGTGTGTGGTGTAAGAGCGTTCGGCTCCGAATCTAGGGGTTCCGACTTCGATACCCACCATGCCCCGATGTTGTGCCCTTGGGAAAGGCACTTAACACGACCTTCCTCACTTCACCCGGGTGTAAAAATGGGTATCTGACTTCGGTCGGGGAGGTAAAAGGAAAGGCTACCTTTACCTTCTGTCTGTATTGTCTATGTGGCACTGTTTATATAAGTTACTAACTTGAGTGCAGTGCCACATTGTCCTTGTTTGTCCAAAACCAAATTTAAAAAAAAAAAGAATACGATGAATTGCCTCACCGAAATATCTTTCAACTATCTGGCAAAACCTATTGTTTTTGTTTTTTTCATTAAGCCTCTGGTATTTTCCTCTTCTTCCCAGCGAAAAGTTGTCCAAGGTACAAAGTACTTGAGACTCACAAGACCGGGATTGAGACCCGGAGTTACGGGAACCTACACCTGATAGGTCACATGCCGGCCACGTGTCACTACGACTATGTGGAACCGCTGGGAACAGAGCCAATCAAACGGCACATAAATAAGACAGGTACGATGTACTGTGCTTTGGAATGATGCGTTTTATTGTGTGTTTGTATATGACGTCACAGCTTATGGAAATCATAAGATGGTAAGATGTTAACCGATCATCGACATACTCTGCGAAAGAAACTACTAGTATTCACAGTTCACGGTATATCGAAAACAAAGGCCAGCCGAGTTGATGACCTGTGTACTGTTTCTGTGACACCTTCCTGTCGCTTTGAAGTAGTACTAGTGACTGTGTGGAAGTTGGTCTTATTATAACGATGGCGTTTAATAAAGGAACTAATCAATTTAGTATAGGCTAGCTGTTACTTTTCTTTAACTGGTCTCAAAATGATTAAAACACAATTTCTCTCCCCAGACGAGCTTTCGAAGTTGTCCACAGACATGTTACCCCGTAAGGCTACCTTCATCACCCAGCGGTACCGGAGGGGGCACGAGGGGTGCGACAAGTTCTTCCTCTTCTACTACCCTGTAGCAGACGTCAGCGAACTCAACCTGGTACTTTACAGTCTTTCTTTTCAATCCTTAACAAACCATAAACACACTGCTTTGCTTAAGACATGGCTTTCTAAGACTTGATCTTATAATGCTGTATTATCTGCAGTAAGTTAAGCAAAAGCCTTGGCTTCCACATAGGGAGGCATTGTGTTTGTATAAAAGGTTTTGGTCCCTCTTTGTCTAAATGAAATCAACCTATGACGAATTTGATAATTGCTTATTTGCAAATACATAACCAAAGGCTGATTGCAAGTACATGTAACATGGAATAATGATTATTGCCGTGATATTAACAGATAACACCCCTGTGCTAAGTTACTAGTTATTAAAAGATTCTAATATCAATAAACAGCGATCAACTTCATACGAATCTAAGCGGACGTTTTTGTCGTGTCTAGAAAAGAGCCCTCCTCCTAAAGCGCTTTGATTACCTGGACACATACGTCAGATGCTTCACCGGTTACGTCAGTCCTGACGTCACCATGGACCAGGCGCGTTACCTTAGCGACCAGCTCCATGACAACGGGCTGTGTCGTGTGCGGGACAGGGTGACGGTGGCGGAGTACGACAGCCAATCACGACTGTTCGATCGCCATAACGAAGTAAGTTTAAACTTTATGCCAGAATAAAAGAAAGTAGATATTTACTTTTAGTGACCTTCACCCAGAAGGTTATGTTTTTGGTAGCGTTTGTATTTGTGTATGCATGTTTGCACGTATGTGAAATGAACAGCATAACTCGAAAAGGATGGATTGTATTGATATTTGGTATGGGGGCAGGTCTTGATGACGCCTTGACATGATTAGAAGTTGGGCCACCTAGCGGCTTGTAACGGAATCTCAGCGGAACTCCCGTTTTATCTCGTGTTCTGGACATGTAATGATGTGAGTTTGGGGATGTAAATATAGCTCCTGAGACAGACCGTGTATGCTGCAGGTTTCTTTGAACTGATGGAGCCGGTTTACTTTCAAACTTTGAAAGATAGCAACCCAAGAACGGGCTGGTGATTGATTTTTGTCTGCACATGAGTTTGAAATGTCCGGCAGGTAATTAGCATCATCAATCGACAATGGAAGAAAAAAATTATTTATATTTTGCAGTTACTTGCTATGAACAAATCTTGTTCTCGAGTCAGTGAAATATTACTTTTTTTTTTTTTTTTTATTGCCATGAATAATTATACAAATACAAAAAAATGAACAGAAGACAGCCTCCCATAAATTTTTTACAGCATAAAGTAACCAAACTAAGCGAAATCATACATTTAAATATCAGAATTAAGCAAACTGCAAATATATATCAACAACAAAAAAGCGAAATCATAAGCACAAAGTTCCCCACTTACCCCGATGCTTCTCCAGCTTCCCCCTCCGAGACGCAATAAGACATTCTGTCTTTTGAAATACCGATGTAAGTGTTTTAAAGGACTGGAAGTTTAAAATTCTAAAGCGTCGGGAACGGAATATGAAAATCTTACCCAGTAATATAATCAAGTTTTTTAAAGGGGGTGCACTTAAAGATAGATCTCCAAACATAACAACAAAGGAATTTAATTCTAAAGTCAAGCTTATTTCTTGTTTTAGCCAAGTTTGTACATTGTTCCAAAAAGATATCACATGAGGGCATTCCCAGAAGATATGAATGTAAGATTCTTCATCACTTTGGCAGAAAGAACAGGTACTAGATTCAATTAAATTCCAAAGTTTTAAAACTTTGTTGCATGGTAAGAATTTATAAAGTAAACGGTACTGAAAATACCGAGCATTGGGGTCAATAGTACATTTAGACAAAGCTGTAAATACTTCTCGCCATGGTATGGGTCTATCAAAATAGTAAAACCATGATAATCGTACTTTATGGGCAATACTCATTTCATTTGTATGGACAAGAAAGAAATTATATAACAACTTATTAATTTTAATATTTCTTAACCACATATGATTATATTGGCGCGGTAAACATACAAGCTCTTTCGAATGGTCAATATTTAATAAGGTTTTCCATGCTTTCGGGATTGCGGAGATAAGCTGTTGATATTGAAACTGCTCACAACTGTTTGGGTACACTAAACAAAATTCAGCGTACGACATAACATTTCCATCTGTATCTAACAAGTCATTTACAAAAATTATATTCCTATTAAACAGAGCAGTTTGAAAAATGGATTTATTATCAACAGTAATGTTGGAGTTATTCCAAAGTATTTGTTGACGCACATCAGCTGGCGTCGCGGGTTCAACGTGCTGAAATTTGTACCATGCATCTAAAACTTCAAAGAGAAAACCCTTATAATTAAGGGTTTGCACTGAAGATAACTGCATGAAAGGAAATAAACTCAGATTAAGACGAGGATGAACTTTTATAGCAAAAGAAGTAAACCAATCCGCATGAAAAAATAATTTAGGTACCCATGAAGCTTTCATGGTAAGGTTAAAAGCACGTAAATTAATTAACTTCAAACCACCATTTTCCACCAAATTATATAATACTTTTCTGGCTACTCTTTCTGGTCCATCTTCCCAAATAAAGGAGAAGACTTTCCTCTCATAAATTTTAAAGAACAGATTATTTGGGGAAGGTAAAACCTGAAATAAGTTTGTAAACTGGGGAACCACCAGGGAATTAACAACTGTTATTTTTCCATAAAGAGATAAAGTTTTGCCTTTCCATGGTCGTAATAACCTGTCCAGTCGTTCCAAACGAGGTTCAAAATTTACATTAACAAGAGTATCCATATCGATGGGAATATGAATTCCCAATACATCCACACCTCCGTCAACCCATTGAAATGGTAGATGGGTGGGTAAACAAAAATTTGTAAACTTTAAACAGCCTAATCTTAAAATTTTACACTTTTCGGCATGTAATTGAAGACCAGAGATACTGGAGAAACGTTCTAAATCAGACAGCAATGCATAAAATGTCTGCAAATTGGGTTCAAACGGAAAATTCGAATCATCCGCATATTGAGAAATCTTAGTACATTTTCCATTGATATTCAAACCACGAATTGAATGATTGGACCTTATCTTAATGGCAAGGACTTCAACCGCTATTACAAAAAGGTACGGCGACAAAGGACAACCTTGACGTACGCCACGATTCAATGTAAAAGGATTAGAAATATATCCATTATTAATAACTGAACTTATTGATTTTTCATACAAAACTTTTACCCACGTTTTCAGTTGTGGGCCAAAGTTAAAATAATCCAAACATTTAAACATGAAATCCCACCTTAAAGTGTCAAAAGCTTTCTTATAATCAGCGATAAATATTAATCCAGGCTTCCCTGTATCTTCATAATGTTCAATCGTGTCTAAAAGTCTTCTTATATTATCTCCTATGTATCTACCCTTAATAAACCCTGTTTGATCAGTCTCGATTATATCTGAAATTACCTGTTTAAATCTAAGCGCAATACACTTCGACAAAATTCTAGTATCGCAGCAGAGAAGAGTAAGAGGGCGCCAGTTTGTAATAGCAGTTGGGTCCTTGTCCACTCCCTTATTGTCTTTTTTTAAAAGTAATGAAATAAGGCCTTGTCTTTGAGTATCTGAAAGACACCCATTGGCAAACGAATAATTGAAACATTGTAACATAGGTCCTTTAAAAACATCAAATAATTCCTTATATACATCTACAGGGATACCATCTAACCCTGGTGCTTTCCCAGACTGAAACGAAAAAATAGCATTTTTTAACTCATCTACGTTAATCAAACCTTCGCAAGCTTGTTGTTGGTCATTTGATAATCGTTTACTGTAGTTTGTTGGGAAAAATCCATCGCAATTAGCTTCTGTAAGGGGCACTGGTGTTTCCTCAAAAGAGTATAATGTGGAATAAAAACTAACCTGATCGGACAAAATATCTTGTGGGTTGAAAATAACCTCCCCAGATGGCCTCTTAAGTCTTTGAATATTTTTTCTAGAATAATTTCGACGAACTAAATTAATAAAATACTTTGTACACCTCTCACCCAATTCCATCCAGCGTGCTTTCGATCTGATTAGAATACCATTTAAACGTTCATTGTATAAAGATTCAAGTAGTTTTTGCTTACATGCTAATTCATCCAGCTGGTCAGGAGAGGGGCAGGTGGTATTGTCAATTTGAGTTTGCAAAATATTAATTTCATTAATAAGTTGCTTTTCTTTTATAAGGTATTGTTTCTTTTTCCAACTAGAAAACTTAATACAGTGTCCCCGAAAGAAACATTTTGCGGCGTCCCAAACAACTTGCGGATTTGCACTACCTACATTATTTTCAAAAAATTCAGACATAACTTGTTTTGTTTGTTGAAGAAATGTTTTGTCCTGAAGAAGAGATTGATTGAATTGCCAATAACCAGGGCCACGTGGGAACTCCATGGTTACAAACGCTAATGTAATTAAGTTATGATCGGACTTAAATTTATCGGCAATACAACATTTTGTTACTCTATTAACTAATGTAAATATAGCTCCTGAGACAGACCGTGTATGCTGCAGGTTTCTTTGAACTGATGGAGCCGGTTTACTTTCAAACTTTGAAAGATAGCAACCCAAGAACGGGCTGGTGATTGATTTTTGTCTGCACATGAGTTTGAAATGTCCGGCAGGTAATTAGCATCATCAATCGACAATGGAAGAAAAAAATTATTTATATTTTGCAGTTACTTGCTATGAACAAATCTTGTTCTCGAGTCAGTGAAATATTACTTGTATTTGTCAATTTCCCTTCGAATATCTTCTACTAGATCCTTTCTCTGCTATTCTTACTACAGATCCTTTTTGACGCAGCGGATTGCAAGAAGACCCAGGAGCGCGCGCCGGAGTTTGTCTTCAGTCTGCCTGTCAGGTCAGATGGCGTTAACGTCCATTAGCCGTATCGTCACACTTATTCATTTCATGTCAATTTAATTCTGTTATTATATGTCAACATTACAGATAAACAAAGTAGCCAGAATACCGTTGATACTAGCGATCAAAACTGGCACAGATTAGCACACATGTATATAATGTATACACCCGGCCCCTGACACAAATATGGCAGAAAGCAATATGGCAGAAAGCAATATGGCAGAAAGCAATATGGCAGAAAACATTTTTATGCTTTAGGAGGGCGGCATTTACTGCTATCGATGCAGAAGGATCATGGATCGTGGATTTTGCCCAGAAACTTTATTGTGTTAGTAACGTTTGATTTCTAATCAGATGGTGTCAAATACGTTGTATTCAGAGGTGGCAAAATTATATTTCAGCGACAAAAAATACACACTTCCAGACATCGGAGATAGGTGCATGAAGAGAGAATGCGCATTGTTCAAGACTCTGAAAAAGTACGAGAACTTCCGGAAGAAGACGAGTGCTGGCAACAGTATGTATCTTGCACACAGTATTTTTCCGTGAATATTTAAATGATGGTTACGCAATGTTAGACATAAAGGAACGGAAAGAAATAAAAGTTAAAGCCCCGGTCACAAAGCGCGTACGATTCCTTGCGATTCCTTCCGATGCGCAGGATAAGCGCAGTGCGTCGTAAGTCGGGGGAGAATCGGAAGCAATGGTTTAAATATATAAAGCCGTGGTCACAAAGCGCGTAGTGCATCGTACGATGAGGTCATAAGAGCGTGCCTGCGTCAATCGCAGTGGATCATAGTAAATCGGGGAGCGTCGTATGGCGAAAAATAGAGCTGAAATGGATTTTGAACATGTTCAAAATTTCGCTATCGTCGTAAGATTTTATTTGCCCCCATAGCAGAGTTCATTACGGCAATTTTTGTCTTCTGATGAGGTTATAGATTTATGATTTTTTAGCATGTTGTGATGGTTTCAGTTTTCCCTGATATTGTCGATATTGACGAAAAGGGGAAATATATCAGTCGCAACTGCCACAGTCGCAACCAGAGAACAGCGCGTCACGCACAGGTGATGCAGACAATTGTTTGATCGCTTCATGCACGTGAGTTTATAATTAGATCAAATCTCAGCTCTCGTCGGTCTTGGGTCAGTTTACCATAATCGTAATAACCATGGGGACAACTCGAACATAAAGGCAGGCTCTATGAGTCGGAAATATATATGATATAATGCTTATCATTTGATTTTTGTATGATGGCATCTTTTTGTTGATAGCATATCATGATACGATCTTCGAAAGAGCCTGACACGTAGAGCCGGCAAGCAGGCCGAGATAACCATACCAGTACTCACGCTTGATTTGAACTTTTGCTTGTAATACTCTTGTTGTCATGGCCTTTTTTAATTTATTTTTACAGTTAAAGATATTATAGGAAGGTATTTAACAGCTATGTCCACATTTTGTTGGTTAAAGAAGCGCAAAAGCGGTCAGACGGCTATACAGAAGAGACACAAGTGAAAAATCGTGCGACGCTGGAAAAATTTTGAACACCATCCGATGCGTTGCGATGGCTTGCGATGCTTACGATTTTCTTGCCATGTACTGCGCTCATCGTACGATATGCGGAATAGTCCATCGCCAGGAATCGTACGCGCTTTGTGACGGGGCTTAACCTGACGCCATTTTGTCTATCAGATAAATGGGCGTGTGTCGAACAGAAGTCATGTGACCTGGATTCGGCACGTGATTCGTCCTTAAACCACCTTCTGTCATACATCAACGGGAAGAACATCGCAGGCGCAGACATGGACTTGGTCATGCCCCTAGCCATCACGGTCAGTTCAATTCACACGTGGTTTTAGTCAACGTTGTTTCAATATTAAGATCAATTAATCATAATTACAACCCTTCATTCATATATATTAGAGTTCTTTTTGCACAACCTAGAATAGCCCAACAACGTTTTGGTACTCCCTATCCTACTGCGATCAAGGCAATATAGATTGGAGCTACTTTTAACCGCTAGGGAGCACTGCACTCGAGTTATTAAGTTATTTTAACATTGCCACATACAAAGTACAGACAGATGGTAAATGTACTAGTAGTCTTTTCCCTCTCCGACCGAGTTCAGATACCCAGTTTTGCATCGGGGTGGAGTGAGAAAGGCCAGGACTAGTAGTAGTAGTAGTAGTAGTAGTAGTGGAGTGAGAAAGGTCATGTAAAGTGCCTTCCCCAAGGGCACAACGTCGGGGCATGACGAGTATCCAACTCGGAACCTCTAGGTTTCGAGTCCATCAATCTACCAGTTTCGCCACTTACGACGCCCTATCCTGACTGGTTTTGTATCTCCCCTTTTCCTATAGGTAAACATGACCGAAGGGAAGGCAGAGGGATGTGCGTGGACTATCACCACCTGTCTGCCTGTCCCGCACAAGCGCAGTCAGGACGTACCACGGTCACTGGTCACGGAGGTGCGAACTGGTTCTGTGACTTTCAGATCATAGACTCGTACTTATAACCTTTACCATTCATTGCTTCATTTTTCTTTGTAAATGTCACAGCAAAGATATGTTTACCAATACATATGTATAAGTTGGTTACGAGTAGTAGTATATGAACTCGACTTCTTCTTGATTGTTCGTCATGATAAAACGAATATGGGAATTACATCTTTGTCATCCTCCTACGCACGGTCCCCAATGGCTAGATGACTCAGCCTATGGGGCCCTGCTATCTCATGGCCTACCCGCAGTTACTTTCAGTTCCTCGTCGCCCTGCTTATAAATATTAATGAGCTCACCCTTATATGGGCAGTCAGCCGTTGGGGATCGGGCGTAGGAGGATGGTGCTATGTAAGACGTAACATGATTGGCTGATAGCTTCCCAGCGGCCTTTGCGAGACAGCTTTCGACAACAAAAAGCCCAAGAAAAGCCTATTCTCTGATTGGTTGACAGCTGGTTTGTGGCGACAATCATGATAACCGCTGGTAGGCATCTAGATAGCAGGTCCCCATAGGCTAATGCCGTTGGGGACCGGGCGTTAGGAGGATGCATCTTTGTTGGGCATCATTCAACCAAAACGGGTAATACAGTGCAGGCGTTGCATTTGCAGGTTGTCATCACAAATTTCGGGCACCAGCCAGGGTTCTACCAACCTTTCTCCGGTGCCGTGAGCACGGACAGAGCGATGGATGCGTATGCGCAGTTCCGAAACCTGCTGCAGGACATGAGGCCCGTCAGAATACATGCTTCATTGGTCAGTACATGTACAGTATTGGTCAGGACTTGTACGTCAATTGTCTACCTAGGGTGCCATGTTGGTTTCTTTCACTGTTTCGTGGGGTCTAAACAACACTAGTTCTTTTAAACATCTTTAGTCATGTACCCTTAACACACTGCTAAAGTATATTATTTAAGAAGTGTTAACACATTTATCCTAAATCCATGCTTTCTTCTTTTTTTTTTGCAATAAGAATATGATTAAAGTATTTTGTTTATCTTTGACTTTGACTTTGTTTGGATTCACAATAAGCTTGACATTTTTGTTAGCAATTCTTACCCAAATGTGCCAAAAAAAAGCTTTGGAAAGGGAAAGAAGTAATGTGAAATTTTATTTCTAAACATACGTCTTCTTTCAGAGAGAGGTATTCAGTATCCTGATGTATGATTCGGATATGGCTGCAGAGGAGCGCTACAACGAAATCATCATTATGGAGGATGAAAATGATGTAAGTCGACTACGTTTTATGTACGTAGAGCTGTGAATATGTGTTAAAGGTCTTCGCAACTGTACTTTTGGCTATTTCTTCTCTAGAATTATATAAATTCTCAAGAACTGCGCTATGATTAAAACGGAGGGGGGGGCTGATCTTCTAAATCCTCTTTTCACCGTGCCCAGATTTCTGTCCCGCAAACGGTCGTTGCCATTTGCAACGGTCGATGCCCGTCAACACGGTGATACGTGCGGTGGGTGGTTTAAAGGATTGGGTTTTGGATTAAACTTTTTGCCCCTGGTTAGGATCCGAGATATTGCCGTTTCATTGATTTCTTTGCCATGTTTGAAATGTTGTTTTTCATACATTCCTTCCTCTTGTCAGCCACCCCCCCCCCCCCCCACACACACACACACACAGCGTTTTGATACGCTCGCATATGACAACACCTGTTGGTCTTTACCGTCTCAAATGGTCTTGACTCTTGACCGTGTCAAATGGCCTTCACCGTTTCAAAGGACTGTTTCCGAGTTGTACGATTCAAAGGGCGCTATCAACAGAGGGTGTCCCAATGCAGACTGCTTATATGTCACATGTCTGTCTGTGCGCCAGTCTCATCTCTTTATCGTCAACAGACACCAAGAGCAAACAAGGGATACAAACAAGAACATGCCGTAAAGGACGAGGCACCGCGAGATCCCTCGAGAAAAGCCGAGATCGTGTACGTCCCGATGCCGCCTAGATGCAAGACGACCGAATGCATGCCGATCAGGAAGACCAAGGACTTCGGCGACTTCTGGGAGATAACTGTAACAGATTGTGAGTATACGTCTGACTTTAGTTCTTAACTTGAATGAAATAAGACCCGTCATTATGATAACTTCAACCATCCATATTTGCTATGCCCTGTTCATGATGCAAAAATCAATTCAATTCGGCTTGGCAATTAAGTCGTATTAAGTCGACTTGATATTTGCGTTCATGATGCAAATTTGCACCGACACATAAACCTCCTCTCTTTTAAGAACACAGATGAACTTCCGAGATAAGGTTGTACTGTTGTAAGTTCTGTTGTTTGACGTGTCGTTCATTTTGTGAATCTTTTTAGACAAGGGTGTGTGCCACTTTGAAGTTGGTTGTGGTGCTCATCACTCGGGAAGGAAGGTTTTTCGCCCCCTTCTAAAGTACTTCGCCGGAGACAATGTCGAGGGAATTTCCCTTGGCGGTATTACGGCACCTTTGTTCTTCAATGTGAGTATGATGTGCATATCTTGTAGTATCTCTTTTGATATGTCTCATTATTCTCCTTATAATGGGCGACAGCTTTGTCTAAAAGCACAATGCATGGGCATGTCACACGTATCATTACTCGATAACATCTACAGAAGCTACGTCGGGCCTTTGTTTTTTCTCATTATACATTTCATAAGGTGTTCTTGCTGCTACCGTGACCTGATGGCTCCCGGTTTAACAACATTTCGTGCAACATTTCTGTGGTCATTGGCGATTTTCAGCCGGGAAGGTTCTGATGCTTAGAAATAGATATATCCGGGAAGCTTGTAGCCTGCCCACAGCTGTTTCCCGGTTGAAAATCGCGACCCCCTCCCCCCAGCCGCTTTCGCCAATGCCCATAGATAGGCCAGTGAAGGAGGCTAAGTAGGACCTGCTATGGAAGCTAGTTATTCGCAGTCCCAGTGAGTACGTAAGGCTTTCCCAGAGAATAAAACCGCTTTCACATGATCCCCACAATGCACTCCTTCTCCAGTACCAAGGCGTTGTGCTGATGGAGTCCGGTGAAGAAGGGAGCTGCAGCTTACCATATGAAGTTTGTCTTCCGCTGCCAAAGGCTTTCCGGCACAGAGAGAAGATTGCAACTCTGAATAACCACGTGAGTAAATCCAAAACAAACAAACAACCAGACAAACGTGCTTTATCATGCGTAAAAGATTGTGTGACCTTCTTGAATTCGTTATGATTTTTTTAATGAAAATAAAAATTTGCAAATACATTTGTGTTGGCATACAGACAAACTTGTATACTCGAGCGGAGGTCAAGGCGTACATCACGAGAGTTCACGAGTACCCACTTCTCGCGAGAACGATCCGAGAACACGGGCTGCATCTCATGGGTCGTCTTGACGAGGAAGGAGTCAGATACGACAAGGTAATACTGCCATCATCACCACTGCCATAGTGTACCCAAGCCATCGTACTACATGTCTCTCTCTACTGTGCTACCGTTATATAATCTGTAATATTTGAATGAATTTTTATAACAATTACAACTGCATTTATCTACTTATTGTCATCTTTCTAGGAGGCGCTGTTAGCCTTCACATATGACGACTACTTCACACCGCCGAGCCAGAGAGTCAGCTATGTAGGCTTCGGCAACCCCATCACCGGGAATAAGCAGACTTAAGACTGGCTCCGCCCCTTAGGCGTCGCCAAAAAGCCAAGCACTATAATAGATTAAGGACATCATCTGTTGTGCGAAAGGTCAATTAGAAGGTTAGGCCTCAGTGTCAAGGCCTAAGAAGCACTTCAAGGTTGCAGAATCATTGTACATACAGTATATAAACATCTACAAACTTGTGATGTTGAAACAACAGAACGTAGTGTGCTTACTTGAGAAGATTGTTTAAAGTCTCTACAAGCTCTGGCATACAACAGAGTGCTGTTGAACAATGCATGTGTTACTGAAATAATCCTGTAGTATAACGTTACATGTAGCTATCTCTAACGTTAAGCAGTTAAAGTTCTTCTCTTATTTTGACTTTTTTATGACTCCATGTAAACGTGTATAAACTTGTATAGATATACTCGGTACGTATTGTTATTGAATATTCTACATGGGGAAATTATACCATCTCACAAGGAATTCGGCATACCGTACTTTCCCCGATACCCTGTAATAACTAATACACTTATAGTATCAACAGGTAACTGCGGTTTGAAAAGTATCTGCTAGGGGCTCAAGAACATCAATGACGGTCCTGCCCAGAATACCTCTCGGTAATTCAATAAAGATCAATAAACATTAACAGTTTGTTTGACTCAGTTAAGGTCAGCCGTGGGTCATAACAGCCCACATGTGGACTTTGTGATGGGGCCGAAAACTTGATCAAAGAAATAAGAATGAAGCACAGAAAACGTCGTCATCTTTTCAGAGATAAAACACAGTGCAATGCGACTATCAACAGAGAGGGAAGCAACTGTTGGTTGTTTTATGATCCATAGAGGTCATAATGAAAACTCGGTCACCTAACCTGGATACCGTCTTAGTTAGTTTATTCCAATAGTCGCTATCCACCACAGGAGCACGCATAAACTAACCAGGAATGCCCAGATGCCCTACCGACAAACATCCACCGGCACCTGACATCAACTGACTTCGAAGAGCAACAAGTCATCAATCAGCAGCCCGGATTGCCACACTCTTGTGACCGTTCAGCCGCCCTGATGTCACAACTAATCTTACTGTTTGGCAGCACTACGAATCCCTTACTTAGTGTTTTTCATTTCGATGCGTTCAGACAGCAGGTTATCATCGCATTTATCAATGTTATGATCGCATTTTGTGGGTCTGGTAGCAAAATAGCCTTCTTTGTCTCTCGGGAAGTAAAGCAGTGTCATGGAAGATAAGAATAGATAACCTGATGCCAGACTGTTTCCAGGGCCTGCATAGGCCAGTTCCTTGGCCCTGTAGCAAACGTGCTACAAGAAAAATGTAACACAGCCCATCATAACTTTCAGGAAAATGTTTCTCATGTTTCCCGGGGAAACAGTTTTAGGAAAATGCCAGGATGGGTTGTGGTAAAATTTCCAGGTCCGTTGGCTCCGGAGCCAAGGATCTGGTCTGTACAGTCTAGCATCCAGGTTAAAAAAAAATCTGTTGTTGCTTGTTTTCCTCTTCGCCCAAGATTTATAGCGTGAGGTTCAGCTTCCGGGCGGCTTTCGTGATAACCTGGCACTGCTTCAGAGTTCGGGTGAACGGCAATCAAGCAGATGTTTGGCAGGACAGGTGTAAAGTTTTCTAACGGTTAACTTTGAATATCCCTGGATTAAAGATTTTCTCAGTTGGTCATTTTGGGAGGAGAATTGTAAGTGTTTTAACCGTTAGGAATTTGTTTTGCAGACCTCATAAGGGATTGTCAGAGAAGCCAGTCGGTAAGAAAACTTTACCCCACTGACATTCTATTTCCTAGTTAGTTGGCCTGGCACTCTACAGCCTATTCCGAATGATGATAAGACTTTTTGTGACAATTGGTCACTAGAACCGGTCATGTTTCTGATATCAGGAGACTATCAGGAGAGACCAGCCGTCGCAGACGACCAGTTATCAGTTGCGCCTGGCGGTGCAAGGTTCCGTCTGTCCGAGCTAATGGTACCAACTTGATTCCAATACTGTTTGGGTCTTTAACGTGCAAATTATGACCGTGGAATGGACATAACATTATAAACGGTCTCCTTCTGCAGTCTAAAGAAAGCAAAAATAAATAGATAAATAAAAAAATAAAGCTGACAGAAATATGCTGACCGACGGTTTGCTCGTGGCGTAAGAAAAATTGTAACAATATTTACTCCCTTCATCCTTTCCGGTTATTACTCAACGTGATTTCCGCTCCAGAGCAAACTGATGATTCAGGCAAATTTCCAGTGACGGAGGAAATCTGGAACCGTGTTGTTTACCCGCAAGCAGACCTGTTTTCCGTTAAACTGTGCTGATCTGGGCAACATTCAGCTGCGGGGTGGCCCTGTCGGTCGACCTTGCCATCCCCACAAGGCGTGATACTAGATCAATCACTCAACAGGCAATTAGTCGCGTTGATCTGACACGCCTTGTCGTGTGGCGGGGCAGGCGTCTCTGGATTCTCTTCGGAAAACAAGAAAAATGTTAAAACTTCAGAGTTTCTATGTCAGCAAAAAAATGACGGAAACCACAGAGTTTGGTCTTTTAACCGATACCAATGGGATAGGGGTAGCGGTTGTACATTCAAGTTAACGTGACATCGATTGGGCTCTGAATGTTTCGTCCTCATCTTGCTGACACCGTCGTCTGAAGAAAATATTTCCTTTATATGAAGAGCAAAGCATAGAATTGATGCCAAGTCATCACGAGACAAAATATTTTTCGAAGCTACTGATAGAGGATTCCAATTGGGAAATACAAATTTCAAGGTCATTCGTTCACAATTCGAACTGAAGTTTGCTAGCGCCGCCATTTTGTGCGTGAAAAACTTGATATTACATAATTGTTGAATAGTGTTTTGGTCTGTACAGTTACACTGGAGACTGGGCGACCATTTACGTACTGTACATTCACTATACCGGCTAAGCTGTATGACATCGCCTAACGTAAAAAAGAAGAGAGGAAAGTTGATCCTTTCAACAAACTCACGCCACAGGAAGCTGTCAGTCAAATTGTGACCTTTAACCTCACGCCTGTTTTCGTGATTTCGCCACTTGTGCAAAACAGACACTTAAGACAACATCCTAGTGTCAATGAAAACATGACCAAAGTAAAGACCCACAGTGCAGAATATTGTTTTGGAACACAGTCTACCATTTCTGAGAAACACCCCAGGACAAGGTTGAATAACAGGTGGTGGGGAGGGGGGCGTCATGCCGCTGTGGTCTGCAGACTAGAATTCAATCTTGTTATTGTAGAAACCACGTTTATCTTTTTTAAGAATCGTTAAGAAAAGTGTTGTCAGAAGTACAAAAACGCAAGAAATAATCTAAGTGCCGTCACGTTATAAAACTTTCATTGAGGGAGGGCGTGTCCGTCTCAAAGAAGAGAAGATACGAACCGTCTATTGTAATGCACAATTTTCTCCCTCTCTCTCTCTATATATATATATCATATATATGTATATGTCATCAACGAAATCGTATGCTACGTTCTATTTCTTCTTCTGACGTTTCGTCTTTGTGCAAAATTGGTTCACACGAGTCAGACATGTCAGATGCCCGGTCACCGTTCCGTTGATGTTTTCCATCTGTTTTCCATTCTACAGTCGTCATTGCTGACAAGAAACTGTACTGATTTTCTCTGCGAGGATGTCGTTACTTTACAAATTAGACCAATGTGATCTAGGTCTACGCCTGACACGTGCCTCTCTGACATTTGGTGCCTGGAGAGAAAAGCGCTTGCTTCCTCTGATAAATGAGTTACCCGTGTGTGCGTAAGGTCATGTTAGGACTGCCCCCCAAAAACAACGATCGCTGGCCGATCACACCACCTTAAGGTGGTATCTCACTGCACTTGGGGCACCGGTGTGGCACTTTAGGGTTCGAACTTCAGAGATTAAGAACGAATTTTCTTCCTTTCTGTGTATTTTGCTGTCTTCTAAGTAATACTTTTACGTCTTACGCAATGTATAAGTTTTAAAAAAAAACGGAGAAAATAACAAAACAGTGCCACAGTGAACGAACCCCGCAGTGCCGCACCGATGCCCCAAGTGCAGTGAGAGTCCACCTTTAGCGTCCCCCGTAAACAATCGCCTGTCCTTCATAAGGGGGGAGCTTGTTTGTTGTGAGCCAGTTAGAACCGAACTTCAGCCGGACGCACACCTCTGCAGTGGTGGCGAATTCTTGACAAGAAACTTAGTCGCAACAACGTGAGTTACTCTTTGTTTTCTCTTCTCTAACCATAGTATGGAAATAGAATTATATCATTTTCCTAGGATTCGCTTTTGTTAATTAAAAAAGACCTTCATTAATGTAAAGCGGTTTCATTCCACTCTGGATATCAAAAAGCGCTAGTTGTAAAGTGTTCTTTTAATGTGCTTTCTTAGAACACTATATTGGGCATCTGCGTTATCACTTGTTACCGGTAGCCACAGTACTGTGACCGATACTAGTACGGTAGAGTATTGCGCAGTAAGTCCAGGGCTTGAAATACCTACCTGCAACGTCAAAGTTACAGGAAAAGATTGATATTACAAAATAAAAAAATTAAAAAAGATAGAAAAATATGCAATTTGGCTAGCTAGAAAATGCAGGCTTATAATCAAGGACCATTTGTTGTAAAGATCAGAATTGAAGTATTTCGAGCCCGATATACCATTTCAACATAAGTATTATCTTACATACTAGAGTAGTTTTTCTTTTGTTGTAGCGTATATCTAAGAACTTGAAATATTGATTTTCATTATGTAGTCTTTATTTCAACATAATCACAAATAAGTTAACCTCTACACACGTAAATCATTCCAACAGACTGCATCGTCACAATAGCTAATAGCTGTGTGTTTGCAAATATTTGCCAAGTGAGGGTAGAGATTATCCCTTTTACATGTAGGCGTGGGGACTTTGGACAGTCTCTGATCAACGTTCGAACGTTCACTTCTTATCTCCAAGCAGATGTAGGGTCAGGTGTAAGGCCCGATTTTTTAGGTTAGGGTTGTTTTAGTTTTAGGTTAAACCTCCACAGTGTTACTGCTCCTTCTAAATCCGCCCAGAACTCTGCTTATCACCTCCCAGGAGTGCGACGCAGTTCTCTCCCCTTAGTACACTGGACATCCCCAAGCGCATTGTTGGGCAGATATCAGGAGCAGGAATTTGGCTTGTCAGTGTTTTATGCGTGTTTGGGGGGATTTTTTGTATCTTTTTCTGGTGGAGCGCGTTTTTATCTCTTTCCCTCTTATTACCAGAAAGCGAAGAGCAAAGAAGAGCAAAGAAGGCACGGTACAACACTTTCATAGTCGTGCGACTGTTGTTGTCGCCAACGTTGCCGGCGACTGTATTTTTAGGCTGTCTAAATAGGATCAAAATAGTCGTGCGAGGTTTTTCCTAGAATCGTCTTGCGTCCACCTCGGACCCAGCTGCGCGACCCTTCAGCGGGGGGCCCGCAACTATTCCTCACATGTCTAAAGAAGAATCGTCGCCGACGGAAGTGGATCATATGCTAATGAGCCTGCAGCATGTTTTTCTCTGTTCGAAAAGGCTTTTGCTCCGTAAATATACATGTAGTCAGTAATGGTAACGTATCTTTGTCATCGGAAACTGCCTGTTCCAACGCAATGCCCTGCTACCAGTGGCTATATCCTTCGCATGTCCCTATTCCCTGATGATTATCTGTAAGGCCTGTAATACCACAGGCGGTCATGATTTGCCGTCTCTGTACGGGCCTCCGGATGTCATTCTTTGTTGAGGACGTACTCTGTATCCTTTCTATAAGACAATGTTTGTTTACAAGTAAAAAATACTAATCTGCTGCACGACGAAAATAAAGAATTCTCCCGCCTTTTTTAATTTGTGAGCAAGAGGTCACTGTGGGTCACGCACGCACCGCAATGGAATCCTGCGCCGCGGGTGTCCCGCAATAGTCTGGACGCATGTCTAAAGACAACCGTTGCCCACAACGATTGACAATAACAGTCGCACGACTTTATAAGTGTTGTCTGTTTGAAGTGCGATCAAAACATTGTACGACGCGTATTGCAGGCATCCTCTCGTAACTTGGCTTCCGCACAAACATCTAGGAGCTTCGGCTGACAATGCATTTTGTGGTGTTTTTGTGAACAAAGTCCAGCCAAACACACGCTAACGGACTTGTTTGCATACTAGGAGAAAATACATCATTTGATTGGATAACTGATGAAAGCATGTCAACAATTTCTGCTGATAAGTAGTAAACACTTGATCATTTTGTTCCTGAGATTTATGTTAAGCAAAGAGGTAGCAACCTGAGAATACATTTGTAAGATTTTAATGGTTTCTTCATTCTTTTTAAACAAGGTTAAGGCGGCGGTCAGGTCGTGTGATCGTCGTACGATCACTAACTTCGGGTATTTACGTCAGTTAAGTGCTTGCAAAGTGCAGCGGCCATGGTACTCAAATGGCTGTTTTGGACCTTTCTAGATGGTTGGTTATGTCACATCCTATGGTATCAAAATCGTACGCCGATCGTACGACCTATGTGACAGCGCCCTAAGATTAAATAATCAAAGATTTACATTCGAGAAACATTGGCATCACTCAAACCATGAAGTTAAGTTCAAGAGCCAAACTACAATGTGTAATACTTAAAGGAGTAAACAATCTCCAAAGATATTCAACTAAATACACTGAGAACATATTCAAGAAGAACATATGGAGTTTCTTAACGACGTTTTATGAATGATTTCTGTCTCTTCCAGGAGACCATGAATCCCAGGCTCGTATGGGCGCTATTTCTCCTGGTACTTGTGGCGGTGTGTCACGCCGAGCACCCCGGGCACGACAGCGGTGAGCACGACGATGAGCACAGCTCACATGAGCACGAGGAGCACCACGACTCTCACGAGCACACCTCAAAACAGCACGAAGAGCACGAGCACGGCCCGGACCACAAGCATGGGTACGTCATACACGCTATTACAGCCTGTGGTCAAATCAGGGCTTTGGAATGTTTCCACTTTGTGAAAGAAGTAAGCTAAGATGTTCGCTCGGTCATTGTTCACAAGAAATGATGGAAGGACCGGGCGACACAAATTTAGACACCTCTCAACAAAACGTTGTCACATATCACATGTCACATGAGATAATACCCTGATATCTTATTTTGGTAGTGTTTTTTGCCCTGATGATGCCGAGTTAACGTGTGTTCCCTGGGAGATACTAGCTATTGGCGCCGCGACAAAAGTCTCTTGTATATAACTTAGAAGCCTGCAAGAACTCGTCAACAAATTCCAGAGCTGCCCCGGGCCAATGTCAGTGTAGCAGCCGTGTTTTATGGGAAAGATTAGCATGGTTGCCAAATCTGCCCCCCCACACACACAGGTTTAGGTTTTTGACGTTTTATTGGACACAAACTCACAATGTGCCACTGATATCTGACCATTTTGTGCCAGGCGGAAAGTGTGACAATAGGCATGTCTGTTTGTATAATGAAATCCCTGAAGACCAATGTTTGTGTTTGAACAGCTTGGTTTATTTTGAAATGTAATGGACGACTGTTTACGTTGCGCACTGGTACAGATAACGGCCTCGCCGGGTGAAAGGTGAAGGACGGAGAAAATACATGTACATTAGGGCTGGGTATCGGTACAGCGTACCGGTACAAAACCGGTTTTTCTTATTGGACCGGTCCAGAAAAACCGGACCTGAAAAAAGTAGGTGGACCGAAAAAGTAGGTGGACCGGATGTTGGACCTTTTAGAAAGTTAACAGATTATTTGATCATGCATTCACACGTTTTGACGCTTGCAGGTGGAAGAAAATAATAAGAGCGAAGCCGAAGCAGATTATAGTTTATAGTCATTTCTACCAAGTTTTACAGTCAATCGTACAGGTGCAGTTAGCGTTGTATGATTTTAAAACACCAGTGTGAGTCTACTAGTAATACCCCACCAAACTGATTTCTTTGTAGTAAAATGAACCATTGGTATCATTCAGACTGAATCAGGTCCAGGTTCAGGTCCGGACCTGGACCTGATCCTCTGGACCTGAACCGGACCTGGACCTGAAGTTTCTGTACCGGTACCCACCCCTAATGTACATCAATAGTTAGGGACGAACCAAACAGTGAGTATGGGGGGTGCCACGTTGTTGACATTCTTCCCTGGATGGATACCAAGCGCAATTGTATATTGCTTTTATTACGTCTTTCTTAAATTTTTTTTCTTCAAATATATCCTTTCCATAAGTTCCCGATATGCTTCAGGGCTTAATGTGTTTTTCAAATCCTCCTCAAATAAGATATCTTCTTGGGTCAGAAATATAATCCTCTTGCAAAAAAAGTTTACTCTTCACTGGTAAGACGGAAATGAGTAGTGCCAAGTCATCATTTACAATAATTGTGAACTGTTAGTTCCTTCACCGATCTCTAAATTCCCTTGTTTGTTATTTTCTATTCTCAGTGACAGTCATGAACGTCATGGTTCCCATGAAAGTGAGCTGAAAGAGTTCTGTCGCGGAGAGTGCCCTGAGTACGAGGTGCTATGCCACAACCATGAATACGATGTGAGACGGTATAAAAGCGCCCTCTGGATCTCCACCACGGTATCGGACCCGTCTCTGTACCAGGGCCACGTACGCGGCTGGAACCGCCTGCACAAGTATATCAGAGGAGGGAACAAGGAAGGTACAGAGTATCGCACTAACGCTAAAAAACGTTGCAAATTTGCCCTGTACTTTTGACATGAGGGTATAGGATACAGCACTATACATATATGATGTTGTATTTCATGGCGACGCCACAGGGCCTAGGGGTGGAGCTAATATACTCCTGTGATCGATATGAAAATGGTTCAAATTTCCTTGCATGCTTTTACTGTGAGGGGATAATACTGTTTTAGGCATAGGCCATAGACTAAAAGATCGATAGTTAGGACACAGCAAATTGCACATTCGAACCATGTTGAATGCTACATGGTTGTTTTGTAACATTTCCAGGAGTGAAGATGCCGTATACCGCACCCCTGGTGACACAAACCCGGGAACCCCAGGAGAGCCCCTTCCACGAGGTCACCGTGTCCATGCCGCTTCCGAAGGACATGGCTAAGAACCCTCCCACACCGATCGACCCTCACGTATGTTAACCGTAATTCTTATCTTCATGAAATATGGAACTAATCAATGGATTTCAAATTTGGAACTGCACGGGCATTTTGTGAAAACATTCCAAAGAGGATAACTGAAGAAAGGAACGATAGATTCCGAAATTTTAAGCATACAAGTAGCTTATGCAAAGATGTACACATGATATGCATATCATGCAAATGAGGACTTAACATGTTCCAGGTGGTGATCGATCTCGTACCCGAGTCTATCATGTACGTGAAGAAGTACCGAGGCCGTGCCGCCCGTGTCGGGTTTGTGGCAGAGCGGGAGGCCAAGAAGTTTTTCACCACCCTGGAGCACCACCATGAACCCTTCCATGGCAACAAAGATTATTTCTACATCGCTCAATACGACAGGTACGATTTTCACATATTCTTGACTAGATTGTTAAGAACTTTTTTTATTGTTCCTAACTCTAGTTCTGTGATGGTGTGTTACGCCGAAGGGCTGTTATACCCGCTGTATAGATACAGATACAGATAGTTCTACTCTTCTGGTCTCACTACAGCAGTCGTGCTGGATCTTCTGACCCGAAAATGTACAACGAGATCTGGGTTTTCGCCATGAACGAGAGGACGTTCAAGTGGCTGGAGTTCAACGACCTCAACGGCCACGGAGAGGGACTCCCCCACTGCCTCCATCACGACGACAGAGTCGGTTCGTGGCACAAGATGAACCAGGAGGACATCCCTGTAGAGGCCCTGGCCAGGAGGCAGTGCTCTGAGACATTCTGTGAAGGTACGACACCCAACGTTTACCTAAAAAGCTCTTAAGGTAGAATATTTCCCTGCGCAGATGTGTTATTCCTTTGAGTTTACCATCGCATCTACTTGTATCTTTTTTAGCGCCGAAAAAGTGCCCCAAGTATGTGGCAAAGACAGTGAAAGAGCTGGACGACGAGACCATCCAAATTAGAGAGGAGAAGGACCTGAAGGCTGTTGGTGTCGTCCCTCTCACCTGTAACTTCGACACGGCCATGCACTCGACTACGGGACCCCTGATGAAGTATTTGAACGAAACAGGTGACAGAAACTTGAATTTCTATACTTAGTATGGAAGTTGTGTTTGTTGTAAATTTTCAAATGTCAATGTTGTTCTCATTTGAACAGGCCATTTTAATGATGAGAGAGAAATTGTCAATTGTCATCTTATCTCAATCTATACTATTATATGATATCTATACTATTTGATGATCCTGATGATGTGTTAATCTTCTTGGTTGTTCATTGACCTCCATACATTTTGTTTATTATAGAGGAGGAGGGCATAGTGCAAGCTGTTTACGGTTTTCCCTCCTCCTGTACCTGTTATTATGCATTCATTCCTGTATTGTTGTATGTATTTTGCTGTGAAAATGAATAAGCAAAACAAAACAAAGAAACAAACTGTTGTATCTAAACTGGTGGGTCAAAGCTGCCCGGAAGTTTGCACTTACACTACATTTGTCATGTACTTCTCCTAGTAAATCATTGTATTTTCCTTATTTATAGGAGTGCCTTTGTCAGACGTCGCGGCTACCATGACTGCTGTCGTAGAGAAGCGAGATGATGAGGATGGAAAGGAGGGCTGTGGAAAATTTTACAAAGTCTACTTCGGCATGGGCGGCGGAAGTGGCAAACCGGAAGATGTGGGTTTATGTTTCTAATGCGCGACTCAGCTTGCCACTCTTTTACTGCTGTATCTGTCTTCATGTTGGTATAGAAAGATTGGAATTTATCATGTTTTATTTTTACTTATTATCCAGGACTACACCTTGTCTTTGAACGAAGACCTCTTCAAGGTACCGAAGACCATTAAGGTGTTGCACGATGGGAACGCTGCCGGAGGGAAGTAAGTTGTTGACATTTCTTACTTTCAGGGCCTCAGAACTTGTAAGTCAGAATGTATGTGCATGTATGGATATGATGAATAATGATAACCAAAGCTAAGGAGCTTTCATTTTGATATTTGACATTACATTTATAATAACAATATGTTATATATCATGATAATAATCATTATTATCACCATCATTATCATTGTTATTACCATTTCTAAGTACATCAAATTTTCAAATGAATTTTGTTGCTTACGTTTCCTCATGTCATTACTCGTAATGAAAAATGCTCACAGCAGCATGTGATCCTTATACAATATGGCATACAACATTTTCTAACCATTATGAGATTGTATGATGCAGAACTTTTCATCGCTACACAGTAACTACTACACCAAGTGTTTTGGTGGTAACGCCTACTACGAACCAACCACCGTCACTGCAACGTCGAAGATGACCATGGACAAGCTGAGGGATGCAAAGAAGTGCATGCTGGAAGACCACTTCACCGTGGTCGAGTACCACTCACAGTCCAGGCTGTTCGACAGGTTTAATGAGGTACAAAAAATTTCAAGTGTCATAAGATTTCTCTCTTTAGTATGACTTTATCAAAAATTGCATAACTACTAGCCTCATCTTTTTTATCGATCATCACATATGGTGACTTAGGATTTTTCATATTTTTTATCCACAAACATGGTGGACCATATTACGTAACTGTCACATGACTGCAAATACCATATTAGGAAGTAGTTCGAAGTTTGTTCGCGACAAATTTGGCTGAAGGCTTGACAGGGTGTGACGTTACGATGGATGCTCATTGCTGCTGCTTTGTTCCCAGATCAACATCGACGCCGACCTGGACTGCAGTGACAAGGAGGGCCGTCCGGAGTTCACCTTCCACCTCCCGCTGAGTAAGGGCTACCACCGGGACGAGGCGAAGCCGGTGTTCGGGGACCGCTGCACCACGTACGAGTGCCCAAACATGTCCGTCGCCGTGAGATTTGAGAACAACCTCAGGCTGATGAAACATCCAGCAGGTAACATAAGTTCAGTTCAGTTCATCCTCTTTTTGGAGGTGACACCTGAGTGTAACATCAACCCACCAGTAAATCGTCTCGGGCGAGTATATTATGACGAGCTAGTCAGTGCTGGATGCATGAAAGCACAGGAATAATTGCAAAAAAAAACTACGATTGAATTTTGAATTGGGGACAAAGCTGGATCCAGAAATTTGCTAATGCTCTTTCTAATTCTACTGTTTCGAGATACATGTAGATCACATGCAACCCCGGTGTAGGTTCACGGTGGCCGGGTAGTATTTTGCTTCGGTGGCATTACCGGGGAAGGGGACGATGCTAAGCTTGTACTGAATCTTTACAGCATGTTTCAACCTTCTTATTTGCTTGTTCCGCAGGAAAGTGGATCTGCTCCAACAGCACAGGAGTGTCCTGTACGTACGCGCAGGCCTGGGAGAAGGCACTCCAGCCCATCCTGTCATACATCAACGGCAAGAACGAGGACAACGTGAGGATGGACATGCCCAGACCTCTGTATGGCCAGGTATGGGGATTCTTCTTACCTTTTAGCATCGGTAGATTGCTGTGACCACACCCGTGTCGAAACAAATCGACTGACAAACATTATCAAGATGTACAGACCCCCCCCCCCCCCCCAAAGAAACTGAGGGTTCAATTCTGCTGTCCTACTGCCATCTGGTTTTAGATGACCAGGACTATTGTACTTGTAACCACTGAATCGTGCAACATATAAACAACTTTAAATGACATTTACATAATTATAATGCTTTCATGGTCTTCCACATTCTTACTCTTGATTGTACTTTCGTCACAGTTCGTTGTGATATGCAGGTTATGCGAGTGTAATCATGTGCTTTGTAGATCTTTAGAAATGAGCCTTCAGTGCTGAGCATGCTGTAGTGTCTTTGAAAACCTTTGGTATAGTCTGAATGATTTTACTTGCAATGTAACGTAAACATGCTGCTTGTTATCTTTTTTTGTCCAGGGACATACAGGAGAGAAGGGACACGAGTGCGTGAAGACGTTCACGTTGTGTATGTACCTACCGACAGAACATACAGAAAACCCACCAAAGCCCATCGATGACCATGTACGTACACGCTGTATTATCCAAGATTGAAATTTAAGCTCTACTGACATGGCATTGCAATGGATACGCTGGAGGTTTAATACATACACAGCTGCAACAAAGACTACAACAACACACTGCCCATTTTCGTCTGATGCCGATATCACAGGATGTAGTGTTTACGCAAAAGTCATAACATAAACAGAACAATCCCTTCAATTCAATGGCAAGTAAGAAATAATGTACACCCCACGGAGAAAGCCCTTATATTGTGCACAATTTGCAAGGATAAAATCACCATTTCTGCTGAGACGGGGAAAAACAACCGTTGAAATACTGAAATATCAGCCTTTTCTTTCAGTTCTCATTCGATTTTTCCTTTCAGATCGGCATCCGGACAGCAGACAAAGAAATCTACTGGTTCCATTCCGTGTTCGTGGGAGAGCCAACCCCGGAGAGGATGTACAAGTCCCTTACAGACATGACCGAACAACTGGACGATCTCAAGCCGTTTGGAGTCGATTATTCCATAGATGGGACGGTAAATACATGTTGGGAACTCGCCCTATGAATGTGCATAGTCCCTAAAATGTATCTTGATAACATAGAAGACAACGACTTCCAAATGATTTGTATATACACTTTGTAAAACTAATAATGAAAATCCAATTCCAGACTGCATTCGTTGCAAGGAAGTTGAAATGACGTATTACAGTTCGTGGTACTTTTGTATCATATGTAATATCGATAGTTTGCCTTGATTAAGCGGATTCAGGTGAAGACGTTTATTTAGAAATTCCGGTTATAAATGCGTTTATCATGGAATATTTCGATATCATAATTGTACGTTGATGATTTGACCTTTTCATACTAGTTTGTCAAATTGATTCTTTTGGACGATCAAAGTTGAAACTCTTGGCGTTTTTGTGTTCCAGGAACTTTGGTTCGGAGGGTACGACGACCCTGGGGATGAGCAAGGTCTGCACGAAATCATCATTGTGGACCAGCAGCACATTTACTGGAAGGTAAGAACATTTTTAGATTTCTTCGTTAAATCCACTCGCATTACTTGCCCTTTTTCTCATAGGTGTTTAATCATTATCATATTCTTTTTAATAATTATACATAACCTTTTCCTATATGTAGTCTCACAGATTATCTATAAGCGCTTTAATTCATAGTAAAATAATGTCTTTAAAAGATACCTGGCTGACGTTTTGGTGAACCGTCAATTACCATCGTCAGGGACAGTGCTAATCATTGCTAATCTTTTTTCCGCATGGTGGCATTGCGGTCAATACACAGTAACAAATGTGACTGAGTCTATACCCCCTTTATCTTATTAAAAGTCATTAATAAAATCTTACAGACCGACGAAACGGAGGGAGAGGAGGAGGAGGAAGAGAAGGAAGTGACAGACGCGCATGACCACGACTGGGTGGATCTTCCCAAACCGGAAGGCTGCAGTGACGAAACTTGTCTAGAAATCCACGTCACCAAAGAGCACGAGGACTTCATGGAGATCCACTTCCCGAAGAGTAAGTTCTTTTTAAGATGTTTCCAAATTCCTGAAATAAGTTGGCATATGTACAGATAATATTTCATCTGTGATAGTTGAGGTCATCATACTGTTAAAAAGCATCAGGCAGAGTCCTCCAACCATCACTGAACAGAGACGTGGGATGTTAGAAGCCTATGATCCACATTAAAGTTTTGCTAATTTACTAAATGTGACGTTAAAGAAACAGTTTCGTGTAGTAAGAAGTATCGGCCGCTTCTACAACTTCCATCAGATTTGAACTCTAAGATACAGAGGTCAATGGGACTTTGATGTGTTGTCTTGTAGTCCGATGATGGATTCATTTCTGACAGCTTGATGTTTCTAGCTAAGGGCGTGTGTCAGTGGTCAAAGGGCTGTAAGAAGGGGACGTCCGGACGGTCTTCCTTCCTGCCGCTCTTCAAGTACTTCAACGGAGACAACGCGGAGAACGAGGTGATTGGAGATATGACGTCACCAATTGTTGTACAGGTGAGTTGGGAAGTACGCTACACAAACTTGAGCACACACACACACACACACACACACACACACAAATAAATTAGGAATATTCGTTTTCTGTCTTTCCATCACTTTCCGCCGTCTCTCTCTCTCTCTCTCTCTCTCTCTCAGAGACAGAGGGAGAAAGAGAGAGTTTTATGGACGTCTACTAATCCTACTAATATTTTGGATAAATCATGTACGTGGATACTTCTGACAAATGAGTCGATGGACTTTCAAGCACTTGAATGTAATTTCTTGTTACACAATCAATTCTGACGGTAAACGCCATAAGGTGTATACAACAAAATGTGTCTTTTGTCTCTAAATGCGTCTGAAATAATCTTTAGATTATTGGAAAGCATGTCAGAAATAGTTACATATGCTCATTGAGTGTTTGTGATCCCCCTTTTCCGTGCTTCAGATCAAGACTCATAATGGAGAAGAAGAGGGGAAGGACATGAGTAAGTGTGATCGTGAGTTCCAGACCTGCGCCAGGCTTCCTGATGCCTGGATCGACCAGGGCAAGGACATACCAAAACCGAACGGAGAAGGGGTGCGTCATTCATATCGTCGTTGCATGTATTTATACTAATTGCATAAACTTCGGAAGAAAGGGAAAAGTATGGAGCACTTTACTATGGGCTTGATCATGAAGAGCCTGAGATTTTTCTGGAGGCATAAGTATATTTTAAAGTGGCATTCATAAAGCAGCTAAATAGACATGGCAAATTTTCATATTTTGAGGTGGTTAACATAGACCTGTTCTTTGTGTCCTTATCTTACGTGAAAACGTTTCTTGCCCCTCTCCATACTCAGTGCCGATACTTACTTTTTCTCTCACACAGATGTCAACGTTTGACAACGAAGGTGCGGACGCCTACGCCATCTCTCTGAAGGGAGTGACTGACACTTCGCTAGAAGGCGCAATGGCAGAGCGCATGGAAGAGCTCGCACAGAAGCTGCAGGAGAAGGAACTCGAGTTTGACAAGGTCTGGAAAACATACGTAAACACCGATGGCCACCCTGAACATTTCAAACCAGAAAAAATTGTTTATTTGTAACAAACGCTGAAGAATAACCAACTGCAGATGCAATTAATAAGGACAATTTATCTAGAAAATGTCTACTCTTATTTGGATCAGAGGCATGCAATAACCAACAATGATTTGAACATGTTGTGTTGCTCCATTCTCAGCATTCAGATTACGCCAACAATATTTGGTTACATCTTGGTTTTCAATGTTTCTTGCGTCAAACATCTGGGAAATGAACTGCATCACTGCCACATCTGCCATATCTAATTATACGTTTTTCACTTGCTCGTGCCCCCCTCCCCAGGACTGGGTGCTGGTCTTCGCTTACGACACCCCTTTCACTAATCCTGAGGATAAGGTCACCTACATGGCTTTCTTGAAGCCCTCTGGAACAAAGGAGGGAGGAGGTAAGAACGTGGATCGGATAGGTGTTGAAATATCCAAGAAATGTCATCCTCTGGGAAGTTCAAAATTGATGCGAGCGCGCGAATAAGCTTAAAGGTTTGGCAGCCCCAAAATTTCCATCATTATGGACTCTTAGTGGTCAGGAAGGTTCTTCTTCTTTTTTTTCAGACTGGCAATGACCTAAAAAAGTACGCTTCTGATTTCTGTGTGTGTGTGTGTGTGTGTGTGTGTGTGTGTGTGTGTGTGTGTGTGTGTGTGTGTGTGTGTGTGCGTATGTGTGTGTGCGTGCGTGTGTGAAGTCACTGTGGCCTTATACGGCAAAGTTAGAAACTAAGAAAAGCAATTCCACCCATTATATTCATGGTTACCAGGTTTTTCAACTTCTAGTACCAGTACCCATCTACGTTATAACAGGCAAGAGTCGATAACTATTGTTTACAACTCCTGTCTGTCTTTTTATTGTCTTTCTTCTGTGCTGCACCTGTAGAGATGTCAAGCGACGAGGCCAGTGTGGAAAAACCGGCTAGCGACGAGGAGAAACCAGCCGAGGAGAAGGAGGACGGTGATGAGGCAGAGAAAGAAGAGGAGCCTACGGAGGGAGAAGAGAAACCTACGGATGGGGAAGAAGAAGCTACGGAGGGGGAGGAGGAACCTACAGAGGGGGAAGAGGAGCCGTCGGAGGGGGAGGAGGAATCTGAGGATGGGGAAGGGGAATCTGAGGATGGGGAAGGGGGCGAGGGAGAAGATGAGGAATAGAATGTCGTGCAATCATTAATACGTAGTCATATGTACATCAGTTCTCTTCTACATTGTATTTGTATCGGGAATCTATTGATTGAGAAAAAATGAAATTAATGATGGAGTAAAAAAATTGTTATTTTAGAGCTTTGTCAGCAGTTGCATAATGTTGTTTAAATGAGTAGCGAGAGTTGTCGTGGATTTTTGTGGCTTTACTGGTAGCTGCATTCGTGCCAGTCGTTCTGTGTGTTTTCTGCCTTTAGGCTTCATCCCATATGCCTTAAATTTCTATTTGATACATACAGAATTCATTGTAAAGATATAAATAACGTAGCTAATTATGAAATCACGAGGTCACCTTTTGCACTGTTGTTTCTGATCACGAAATGGACAAAAACATGTCGCAGATTATAGGCTGTGTGTACTGAGTTGTATTAATTTTTATCCTTGCACAAAGCAATAAACTGAGGTCAAAGTTACAAATACTGTCATGTGGATCTTTATCTGGGTTGTCTAAGATATCTAGAGGTTCTGAACGGACGTCAATAGGCAACAAATGAGCGACCAAAGTCAATTACCTCCCTGGAGATGGAGGTATTGTTTTCGGTATATATTTTTGTGAGTTCAGGTTTGTTCTCGCTACCGGGCTCAAGTGCGTTACCAGGCTGAGTTGCAGGCAACTGACATAATATGTGAAGGTTGGGCTGTCCTAGACTCCCTTGCAGTCTTCGGACGGGGCTGTTTTTTTGGAGGGGGGGGGGGGTGGTTCGCGATTTTCAACGTTGGCCAGGTTCTCTTGTGCCGGGAAAGGGAGTTTGTCGAGGAAGGGAGTTTGCTGTGGAAGGGAGTTTGCCGTGATAGCGAGTTTTCACGGCAAACTCCCTCGATAAACTCCCTTTCCCGGCACAAGAGAACCTAGCCAAGTGAAAATCGCGAACCAACGCCCCCCCCCCCCAAAAAAAAGCCCCTTCCGAAGACTGCAAGGGAGTCTAGGGCTGGCCTGTGTCTAAATGACTTCTGCAGGCCGGCAGGAGGGGAATTTAGTACAAGGCCAAATGTCAGGGTGGATGTCATGCGCCAGAGAGTGGAGGTTACATGCGTGCAATGGACCTGATTGACCTTAAGACCTAGTCAATAGTTTTATTTAGTAAAGACATCGCGGTCATGAAACTCCAAATTGCGTCCTTATTACCAAAGGTTTACTGCAGATTACATAAGGCATCTGTTAGATGTTTGGATCCTCAAAGGATCGCCTTTAAGGAATTACAACTACTTAAAGTATAGGTTAGGTTAATATAGTTAGCACGTTTAGGTTATCTAGTATAGCCCAATCAGTTGGCTATTCGAAAAACATTTTTTTCTTACTTTTTTTCTTACGCTTCCTATCTCTGGATGTAGGTAGAGTGTCCTGGGTTGGGTACAACGAAAATATGACCGCAAACCTAAGTCGTTTCTTGTGTACACAGTATACAATGTAAACAAGAACAGTGCGGTTTAAGAGGTGACAAAACAACAACGATTCCATGTGTCAATACAATAGCAATGCGTCTTTAAGGAGACGTATAGCTGCTGGACGTCTTCCTTGGAGGCAGTGGAAAATGAGTGGTCTGGCGTTTTTATGATAAGCTGATCATCACCTCGAGGATGTCCTAACCTGACGCATTGGGCCGGTGTTATTTAGCCCCCCACCCCCCTCCGCACACACACATACACAATCGTCTGTCCTTCATATATACATGCATAAGGGGGTGCGCTTGTTTGCTGTGACGTAGTTAATACCGACCTACAAGCAGACTCATCTGCAGTTGTGGCGAACGCTTAACAAGAAGCTTAGTCCCAACAACGTGAGTTACTACTATTTTTCTCTTCTAGAGCCTAGTCTTTATAGTAGAAATGATACCCATTTTTTCACGGCTATAGATTTCTTTGATTACAATGTTTAGAATACGATGCTACACGAAAAATGGAAAGAGGGCATCGTTTTCCCTTGTAAACCAGTTGATGATTAGACCTTTGTTTCATTGTTTTGTAAAGGAATTTTTATTAGGAAACTTGCTGAGGTGAGCTTAATAAATACCATCAACAAAAGTGTCCCACAAGTAGGTTAGCACGATTATATAAAAAAAAATCTGATGTAACCTCCAAGCAGATGATTGGAGGGAAAATAGTAACATTCCCGGCCAAACGTTAGGCGTATTTCAGATTCAGAGAAACGAAAGAGTAGAAGAATTACGACCTCCGCTTCCTATCTCTGGATGTAGGTAGAGTGTCCTGGGTTGGGTACAACGAAAATATGACCGCAAACCTAAGTCGTTTCTTGAGATAATCCTGGTTGTGCCGTACACAATTCTGCTGCCATGAGATGTAAATGTTGTCCCATATTGTAGACGACCAATTCTTCAACCGATACTAAAACAAAATGAACGACAAATGTTTAGGTGATCTAGCGTCCTCGTGCAACTTGAGCTCGAGCACCCCCCCCCCCCACACACACACCTGAATACCGGACTGACAGTGTGAGGTTTTTGTGCTCAAAGTCCAAACAAACGGACTTGTTTGCATACTGGGAGAAAATGTATCCTTCGGATAACTAACAAAATCAGTCAACAGCTTCTACCTATATAAGCACTTTGAAAACATTTGATCACTTAGTCATTGATCTTTTTAGGGTTCTGAGATTTATCTGCAGTAAAGACAGAATAAATTTGCAAGATATTTACGAATCCTTCAGCTTTTGCAGAAGAGGTCAGCAAGAAAGGACTGCAACTTTTATAGTAGTGGTTTATAGTAGTTTTTGCTGGTGGCAGTTACCACCCTTCATAGTGTAAAATCTTTTGTTTTCAATGCCAATTTGTCCCAACAAACTGATAATTGTCTTTAAAAAAAAGCAAGTTTAAAAAAAACAGTACATCCTTTAAATGATATCAATTCGGATGATTTTTGTTTGTTCCAGAAGACCATGCATCAGAGGCTCACGTGGGCGATAGTTCTCCTGCTGCTTGGGGCGATTTGTCATACCGAGAACACTGGGCACGGCAGCGGTCAGCACGAGTACGTCGGGAAGAGCTCACACGAACGTGGGTGCGTTATATGGTTCCTTGAACAACATTTGCAGGAGCGGCATATGTTCTGCTAATGACGATTACCACGCATTGACCTTGATGATACGACTGTTATCATTTAAAGTATTTAGGTTGGCTTTTTTTGGCACATAACAATGCAATGAAGCTATGTTTTTCATTTGTATAATGATGAAATCTGCAAACTCACGTTTGCGCAACTTGGTATCTTCTAATGATCTGCAGTTATTAGAGAATAATTGTTTTTATCTAATTGAAAAAAATAGCTAACCTAAATACCTTAGAGGAATGCGAACGGTTCATTGCTGGATATCTTAATTTACTTCTTTGTATTTTCCATTCTCAGTGTCAACCATTAGCAAGGTCACGAATCCTATGAAGATGAGTTTTGAAGGCTTGTCTGTGTTTACATAAAATCTATGTTAACTTTGATCCAAGACAAACTCACAGTGTGGATGTCATATATGATGAAGTCCGATGTGCCAGGCTGAAAATGTGAATTTGTATAATAAAAGGAAAAAAGGCCAAAGGCCAATATTTTTTTGTTTGGAGAGCTTGGCTTATTTTTTTATTTAAATTTAATGGACGACTAGTCGACTGTTTGCGTTGCTCAATGGTGCTGATAAATTAGAAAAGCATCGCTGGGTCAAAGGTGAAGGGCGAACAAAGCACATCACTAGTTAGCCAGTGTGTCCACATTTTCCTTGCATTGATACTTCGCGAAATCTCGTATTGGTTTAATTCCTTCGTTCCAAACCACTTCTTTCAAAACGTAACGTTACACTTTTTATAAGTTTGAGATATGCACCTGGCTTAAGCATATTTTAGAAATCGTCCGCAAATGAAAAAAAAAAATATATTCCTGGTACATTGCAAAACGATGTACGCTTCACAGCTATTACTTGCAAAAATCCATCATTTACAAGAATTGTGTACTATTCAATCCTGTATATCTAAAATTCAATTGCTAGCATGCTGGTTATTTCCTTTGTCAGTGACAGCCATGAAGATGAGCTGGAAGAGTTTTGTAGCGGAGAGTGCCCTGAGTACGAGGTGCTATGCCACACCCATGAGTACGATGTGAGGCGGTACAAAAGCGCCCTCTGGATCTCCACCACGGTATCGGACCCGTCCCTGTACCAGGGTCACGTGCGCGGCTGGAACCGCCTGCACAATTACATCAGGGGAGGGAACAAGGAAGGTACGTTACTACAGTAACGGTAAAATCTAACTGTTTATGTTGAAGGTGGATCGAGGGTTTGAATTTTGGCTGTTTTGCTCTCCCGACTTGAACGGCACTGGAGATTTACATTTAATTCTCATGACAAGGTTTAATCCATGTTGCACATTGTCCTTCACAAATAGCATTTCCAACGTATAGTTTAGACAACGGTTGTTCGTTTTGCCGGAGGCAGTCGAAGAAAAGCATTTCACCCATTTTTGGCAACGCTCTAAGGACGGGGCTGGTATAGTACTGAACATATCGAATTGATTGACTCCGGCCGATGCAAAAGAGATTCTGGCCACTTTAAGTGGAGACTAACATTACTGTCTATGGTGCTGGATATTTTGTACAGAATTGCAGTATATAGTTATTAACTCGTAACCTTTCCAGGAGTGAAGATGCCGTACACCGCACCCCTGGTGACGCAAACCCGGGAACCCCAGGAGAGCCCCTTCCACGAGGTCACGGTGTCCATGCCGCTTCCCAAGGACATGGCTAAGAACCCTCCCACACCGATCGACCCTCATGTATGTTTACCGTTACGGTAATTATTTCTGGTAATGACGTTGAGGAAGGTTAAGTTGGTTCACTTATTGTCACTGAATTGAAGTAGAGTGTCTTCTTCTTCCTCCTTCTTCTTCTTGTGAGTGCCAAGCCCCATTTGGTTGAGAACGCAGGCACTGGGTGAGAATATCATCATCTTGGTGCAGGTGCAGGTGACTTGTGGCTGCTTGGTAGCTTTTGGTTCCTCTGTGGGCAGGGGCGCCGCTCCCTGACCGCCACTCTGCTGTGCGGCGGCGAGTACCCGTAATAAAAGATTCATAGTATCATAGGCTTCAACTAATGGTTGGAATTTGACATTTTTCACTATCTAAAAACAACAGTGATGCCTGCCCTGTTGCAATACCTTACCGACTGTGCTCTCTGCCCCAGGTGGTGATTGATCTCGTACCCGAGTCTATCATGTACGTGAAGAAGTACGGAGGCCGTGCCGCCCGTGTCGGGTTTGTGGCAGAGCGGGAGGCCAGGAAGTTTTTCACCACCCTGGAGAACAACCATGAACCCTTCCTAGGGACTAGGGACTATTTCTACATCGCTCAATACGGCAGGTATGCCTTTTGTTTTGTTTCCTTTGTTGGTCTGACAAGTAATCAAGGCTACTCTGCAAAACTTGAAGGAATGCAAAGGCTATTGCTAAGACCTAGCCTACAATCTTATACCTAAAGAATTTGAGTGTAAGCTAATAACTTTTATGATTTCGTGACCTCCACGTAACTGAGAATGGAGTGACTGACCTCGCGCATCCTGGTGTCCTCACAGGCGCAGTTGGGCTGGGTCCTCTGACCCGAAAACGTACAACGAGATCTGGGTTTTCGCTATCAACGAGAAGATATTCAAGTGGCTGGAGTTCAACGACCTCAACGGAGGGGGACTCCCCCACTGCCTTCACCACGACGACAGAGTCGGCTCGTGGCACAAGATGAACCAGGAGGACATTCCTGTAGAGGCCCTGGCCAGGCGGCAGTGCTCTGAGACATTCTGTGAAGGTACAAAATAGTACATTTGCTTACAAATGTCAAAAGTTTCCATGAGCATCACTTTTAAACGTGCTATACCTAGATCCTTAACCACTGCATATTTTGCAGCACCGAAGAAGTGTCCCAAGTATTCGGCAAAGGCGGTGAAAGAGGTGGACGATGAGACCATCCAACTTCGACAGGAGGATGACATGAAGGCTCTTGGTGTCGTCCCTCTCACCTGTAACTTCGACACGGCTTTACATTCGACTGTCGGGCCAATGGTGCAGTATTTAAATAAAAAGGGTAAGCAGAAATTTTTTACTCGTCAGGCAAGAAAATGACATATTTCTTGCGTAGTTAAAGTTTTAATTCATTTCTTATTTCCGAACTGAAAAGTTTACCCGACATCAATAACCATCTTTAAAGATGGCACAGAGAGTGCTTTATCTAGATGGCAGGTTAAAGCAGCCGAGACACAATATTTACTATGAACATCTATTTACTACTTTATTCCTTTTTTCTCTTTATAGGCGTCCCTTTGTCAGACATCGCGGCAAGTATGACTTCTATCATAGAGAAGCGAGAGGACGTTGATGGAAAGGAAGGATGTGACAAATTCTATAAAGTCTATTTTATTATGGGCGGCGCCGGCAAAAGTGGCAACCCTGAAGATGTGAGATGGTCTTTAAATGATCTTTGGGATATGGAATATGCAAAACTGGTGTTCGTGTAGGAACAGAAAAATATTATTTACTTGCTGTATTCTCTTTCCACAGGATTACACCTTGATTTTGGACGAAGACCTCTTCAACGCACCGAAAACATTTGAGGTGTTGCACGATGCGAACGCAGGAGGGGAGTAAGATGTCCACTTATTTTTACGTAGGGACCTCAGACCAGGTATATTATAATGTGTGTACATGTATGGATATGAGAAATGATGATAACAAAAAAACAAGGTCCAAGGAAACGCATTTGGTCGGAAAAAGCAACAGGATCTGCCTAGCCGGAAGGAGATCTTTTACAGCCACCCTCTCAAGTATAAGTACGTCAACCCTGATTACGTTCATTGCAGTTAACAGATATTCTTGATGGGATCTGTATTCTGACCAGAACAAGTACTAGTCGTGACATAATGGGCAATGGACTTGTAGTAAATTAACGAATTAATATCCCTGGCAGTAAACACCTTCTCAGTACATCAAATAGTCACATTTATTTTGATGCATACATTTGCTCACATAAGGGTGTAGTATATTTCTGATCGCTATCCATTTATCATACACGGATATCCTTTCAAACTTATGTTACTAAAATATGACGCTGTACTTTTCATCGTGACTCAGTAACTTCTACACCAAGTGTTTTGGTGGTAACGCCTACTACGAACCAACCACCGTCACTACAACGTTCAAGACGACCGTAGACAAGTTGAGGGAAGTGAAGAAGTGCATGTTGGAAGACCATTTCAGCGTGGTCGAGTACCACACACAGTCCAGGCTGTTCAACAGGTTTAATACGGTAAGAAATCCTTGAAAATCATTCATGTTTAAAAGTTTTTTTCTTCAGAATGGCATTATTGAAGACTATACTAACAGAATTGCTAGCTTAATGTTGTTTGAACTGTTTCCATCGATGATGACTTGTAACGCATTATTAACCCACAAATATGGTGGACCCTTTACGTCATTGCCACGTGACAATACAATAGAAAGTTCAATAAAAATCTTGCTCGTGAGCTAATTGCAGGCAACATGAAAGGGTACAGACAAACAGTCTTTGACAATGTAGCAATGTGTCTACTCTAGTCTAAAATCTAACTCTAAATTCGAATGATCCCACCTTTCTGTAATGTGTGGGTTTTGTGATGATGTGATTAAGGAGGAGACTAGTTGTTTCTTTTTGTCATTGAACGTGGTGATATCTAAGAGGACTTTAGTAGTGGCCTCTTTAAAGAGGCAGTTCGAAGCAGTTTCTGGACAGTTTCAGCTCATCACTGTAATGTTACGATACTCACATTTGCTGGTTTGCCCACTAGATCCACATCGATGCCGACCTGAACTGCAGGAGTCAGGAGGGCCGCCCTGAGTTCAACCTCAACCTTCCACTGAGTAAGATATACAGCCAGGACGAGGCGAAGCCTGTGTTCGGGGACCGCTGCACCACGTACGAATGTCCTAATGAGTCTATCGTCATGAGGATTGAGAACAACCTCAGACTGCTGAAACATCCACCAGGTAACATCAATGTTGGGCGACTAGATTATCATAATCCGAAATGTAAATCAGAATTATAGAAAGCTTGGAAATGATGGATTGTGATTTGGGAAAAGTTTGGTACATAATCTTCCCATGATCTTAATGATCTTTCTACCACTTCACTGTTGGGAGGGTGGGGTGGGGATGGTGTTGATAGGCGTTGCCGGCATTGCGTCGACTCTTCTCGTCATTCTTCTCACTTGCTCATTCCACAGCAAAGTGGCTTTGCTCCAACAGCACAGGAGTATCCTGTACGTACGAACAGGCCTGGGAGAAGGCACTCCATCCCATCCTGTCATACATCAACGGCAAGAACGAGGACAACGTTAAAATGGACATGACGAGACCTCTGTATGGACAGGTATGGGACTTCTTTATATATAAGTATTGGTAGATACTGTGCGGATTGTTGTGACCACTTTTGCGTAGAATCCTATCCGAGAAACTCGATCAAGAAGTACAGTTTTGTTCAGGAGAAGCTGCGGGTACACGTCATCTGCGATGCTGCAATTGCAATCTGGTGATAGGGCCGTTGTTTTTAACCGTGATTGTATTAGCAATTTAGAATGACGCACTTATCATATTACATTCATCGCTCATTTGCCCTGCTCTCGATTGTACTTTCATCGTGTTTAGTTATTACATAATTTAGGTCATGTTAGCGGCATCAAGAGGCCTTACAGATCTTTCCATAGAAATGACCCTATTTGGTCTGCTTAAGTGTCTGTAAAAATATTGGCGCTTTAGTTTAAACAGACCAATTTGGCAGACTGTGTGTGCACATGTGTGATAATTACTAAGAATATGAAGTTAAAGTACTGCATGGTTCTTTATTTACTCAGGGATACACAGGGGAGAAGGGAAACGAGTGCGTGAAGACGTTCACGTTGTGCATGTTCATGCCACAGGAATATACAGAGGACCCACCAAAGCCCACCGATGACCGTGTAGGTACACGTTGTATTATCCAAGATTGGTGATTTATCTCTGCTAACAATGCGTTACGCTGAAAATGTTGGAGGTTTGACGTGATTGGCTTAAGTTTGATGTCGACCAAAAGGCTTTGTTGTAGTAAATGGAATACACTGTTGCATTAAATATATGGTGGCAATGTGCTCATTTTTGTACGAAAACGAGATGCATTGATTCCACCCCCATCAGAGGTACTTTTAAAGTAATCTTTCTAAACACAAAACGTAAACCAACTACAAGTAAAAATAGTCATAGATAGCTTGGAGAAAGTCAATTAACGTGCATACAATTTGCAGAAAGAAATTTCTGCTAAAACGGTGCAATGCCAATCTGTATGACATTGTCAGTTAACCAGTCCCTTTCGCTTTTTTTACATAAGTTCTCAATGGTTCCTTTTAGATCGGCATACGGTCAGGAGACAAAGAAAGTTACTGGTTCCAGTCCGTGTTCGTGGGACGGCCAACCCCGAGCAGGCTGTACAAGTCCCTCACAGACATGATTGAGCAACTTGACGCTCTCAAGCCGTTCGGAGTAGACTACTCCATAGATGGGACGGTAAATACATGTTTGGTCCTCGTCCTAAGTACACGAGTATTCACCAGAATTTACCTTAATCATATAGAAGACGATGACTGAAAATCCTTGTATATACACTTGTAGCGAAGTAATTATGAAGACCCCTTCTGAGTCATCGAACACATTTGTTGCGGAGAGGTAGACATGGCGTATCCCGACTCCCCTTTGTACTTTGTGATGCCTTACATTTTTCAAGAATTTGGTAGCATAGTGAAATCATTTGCTTTCATTCAGGCACTTGAAGTCCCTTAATGTTTCTATCATTGAATATTTCAATATTCCTACCTATTCAATGTTCACTGATGATCTAATCATTCTTACCAGGTTGACAAATAGCTATAGTTCTTTGGATAACCACTTTGGCGTTTCTGTGTTCCAGGAACTTTGGTTCGGAGGGTACGACCACCCTAGCAATGAGCAAGGTCTGCACGAAATCATCGTCGTACACCAGCAGCACATCTACTGGAAGGTGAGAATATCTTTATGTTTTGTCATTCAATCTGTGAGCACGGCTTGTCCTTTTGCACATTTAATGTCCTAAACATATAAAATCCTCTATAGACTCCAGACTTTAATTCAGAGAGCATAATTTTGAACGTTTTGGCAGCTCCATAGCTACTTTCCTTGTGGCCAAAATGGCCGACATGTTTCCTTCAAATATTCCTAAATAAATCCTTACCGATGAAAAGGAGGGAGAGGAGGAGGAAGAGAAGGAGGAGACGGACGCCCATGATCACGACTGGGTGGACCTTCCCAAGCCGGAAGGCTGCAATGACGAAACTTGTCTAGACATCCACGTCATTAAAGAGTACGGCGAGGTCATGGAGATACGCTTCCCAAAGAGTACGTTCTTTTTAAAATGTTTCCAACTTTCAAAAAGGGAAATTTCACCCGTGGTGTTTGAAGTCTTATTAAAGAGGCGATATATGCATTGTCCACTTATTACCGTGACAGAAGGTCTTTGATATAGAAGGTTTTTGATACAAATTTAGAAAGATAAGGACCACCATTGCTTACATTACGTTCCGTTGCTGTATTTGTGTGTACAACAAAGGTATCTAACATTACAGCTTCTTTCAGATTTGAGTAAAGAGTGTAAAATGACTTGGACGGAGATGGACGGAACTTTAATGAGTTGTTCTTTATATAGTTCAATGTTTGATTCATTTCTGACAACTTGATGTCGTTTCTAGCCAAGAGCGTGTGTCATTGGGTGAAGGGCTGCATGCAGGGGTCGTCCGGGCGGGCTCCTTTCCTGGCTGTATTTAAGTACTTCAACGGAGACAACGCGGAGAAGGCGGTGATTGGAGAGATGAAGTCACCAATTGTTGTACAGGTGAGTTGTGAAGTTCGATCCCCAAAATTGAACGAGCCCAGGAGAGTGCCAATGCTTCCTTGCTTTTATTGAATTACTTTGGATCATTACGATATTTGGATATGCTAGCATGGAACGTTTTCAACCCCCTTTCCCGTGTTTCAGGTGAAAACACCTAGTGAAGAAGAAGAGAGGAAGGACATCAGTGCGTGTGATCTTGAGTATCAGATATGTGCCATTCTGCCCGATGCCTGGATCGACCAGGGCAAGGACACACCAAAACCTAACAGAGAAGGGGTGCGTCATTTATTTTGTCGTTACAAGCAACACTCATCTATTGATTCTACCTTTAGAACACGATAAATCTATCTAACACTCGATGATAGAGTTCGGAGGGTTAGAGATTAGACTGGAGACAAAAATGCGTAAGTGGAATTCACCGAGCAACATGTTGTCATATCATGTTTTCATTTCTATCTTATATCAGAATAATCTATCTACGTATCAGAGTCAGAAAGGTTCTTGCCCCTCTCCATAGTCCCATTTTCCCTATCTCTCACACAGATGTCAACGTTTGACAACGAATTTGCGGACGCCTACGTCATTTCTCTGAAGGGAGTGACTGACGCCGTGCTGGAAAGCACCTTGACAGAACGTATCGCAGGACTTAGACAAAAGCTGAAGGAGAAGGAACTCGAGTTCAACAAGGTCTGAAAAACTTACGCCAACATAGGGAAATATTTGACGCTTTGGATCATTACAAAACAGTTATATTTTAAAAAAACAACTCTCAAGAACAATACCAAACTGCACATGCATTTTAGTTAGACAAGTGTACTTAGTCTAACACATCTCTGCCTTTTCCGCCCCCCCCCCCCCCCCCAAGGACTGGGTGTTGATCTTTAAGTACGACGCCCCTTTCACTCCCCCTGAGGAGACGGTTACCTATATGGCTTTTCTCAAGCCTTCTGCAACAACAGATGAAGGTAATTAAGAACTTATTTTATACATATTCGTATGTGATTTTAGCCCATTATCAAGAAGTATGTCCGATTTGTCAATGTACCTTTTAATGTACAGAACATGTAATTGAGCCGTCTGGCTGCTAAGTATTCTTTCAATAAAACCCATTTATTATAAGGCCATAGCAAGTAAATTTTATGGATGACATCAGCGCGCGCATTAATTTTCGCCTCATTTCAGAAAAACAAACAAGAATTTTTTTTCTTCTGCAGGGATGGTCAACATGACGATAAAGTACCAAAATGAGCAAATATGTTGTATTGTAGCATAATAATTGTACTTGTAGAAGTGACACTTGCGAGGTACCCAGGGATGTAGTTGTAGAAATGAAACTTATTGCCATGGATAGTTGTAAAAGTGGCACCAATATGGAAGCCATGAGTGTGGTTACCAACTTTGTTGGTGATGCCAGGCTACCACACTAGTGTCACTTCTACCACACCAGTACATGTCTTGAATACAGGAATGAATGCCTTGTTGGCTCTGATACCATGATTTGTCCCTTTAATTTTTGTTACAACATTCATCACAACTTTATGGTGCCTATTTTTGAAAATGTAGCCATCTTGTTTTTTTTCTTCACCCATCTTGTTTTTTAGCCCTATCGCACTATTTTTGCAGTCTGCAGTCAGAGGATGTCATCCATAAAATTTACTTGCTGTGGCCTAACTTGATCGCACCGATAAAGGTCTTGCTCTATCGAAGAAAGTCTTTGAGTGAACATCTGCTAAAGAAAGCATTCTTTTTTTCATTTCCAAAACTCTTCTCGGGTGCACAACAGTATAATTCCACACACAAGCACAACGATAGAAAACATAACAGCCATCAAATAACTGTCTCACAAAAAATCGTTAGTGGTTGGACAGGAAAATTACACGTTCGTATACGATATTTCATCCGCAATAGTCAACCACTGTGTCTTTATACAGAAAAGCTAGAAACTCAAAAGGAAGTTTTAATATTGTTAGGCAATGCCATTGGACAGTTATTCTTGCGTTCGTGTTTCAAGCATATTTATATACACATGGTCACAACGTACTTAAGTTACTTGTAACCATCTAGTTTGTAACAGGCAAGCGTCAGTACTTATTGTTTCCTTCTTTACTCCTCGCTGTCTTTTCATTGTTTTTTCTTCTGTGCTGAACGTGTAGAGATGTCAAGCTACGAGGCCAGTGTGGAAAAACCGGCCAGCGACGAGGACAAACCAGCCGAAGAGAAAGAGGACGGTGATGAGGGCAAGAAAGAAGCGGAAGCTATGGAGGGGGAAGAGGAAGTTGAGGAGGGTGAAGGATCCAGAGATAAGACGAAGACACCAGAAGCAGGAGACGATGGAGAAAATGGGGTATAGAATATCGTACAACGTGTCATATATCATAAACGTGTACTAAACTTGTAGTTGCATTAGGAATCTATTGAATGAAGGTGCCACTTAAGTTTTTATCATACCATAAAGAATTTTAGAATACGTAATGATATAGGCAACTTTGTTAATTAAAATTAAGACGTGCCAAGGCTGTAGTTGACTCCTGCACTGCTGTTGCTGATGACGAAATAAACAAGGAGTATGCGGGTATGGCTGTGTGTGCTGAAATTATAGAAATTCTAGACTCACAGAGAGTTATAAAGGAAAGTCCACACTACAGTTATCGTCAGGTAGATTAATCTAGCTATCAGAATTGATATATCTAGAAAGATTCTATATATGGTTATGGAATATTTATATATAGAGAGAGATACCAGTCACAAGTCAAAAATAATACTTTACACAGTGGGATGAAGTTCATATCAATTTGATCGTGCTTACGTATTTATTAGTTTACTATGAAAGAGACTTCATACTATGTATACGTATATATAGTCATTGTAACGGTTCGTTTAATCAATTACGATAATAGCAAAGAAGATCACCATGATCACCACAGCTCTATTATCAAAGCTTCGAATTCGTTCTTGGTATGAGAGGTAACCTGAGTTCAACGACCATCTGAAACACGTGACACATCTATGTAAGGGGCACCGTACGCTCTCCTGTTTTCGGACTTGTTAGAGTACGATCACAGGTATCCAAACTTAAGGTGCCAACCTTCGCTGGACGCTGAACAAGAGGGAAGTTGGTCCAAGAAGTGGGTAGACTAATGTTTGTCTTGTTAGATTTTGAGCTCTTTGTGGAACACGTAGCGATCTTTGCACTCCCTCGTGCGCTTAAGGTGTAGAGTCAACATCGTTTGATTTTTTTACTCGAATTGATAGCCCATTAGCTATATATCATACATAATTTGCAGGTAATTAATCTTCCTGGACTTCAGGACATTAACACATGACTTACAAATTACATGAAATTTAAACAACTGGTATTTATAGGCTATAATACAATTACTTATTTGCATACATAGGAACTTAACCTCTAGTCTTTGGTGTAATAGTTCAACCACTGAATTTACCCCATGTGGGCAAGAACATACAAATGATATAAACCATCACCGTACGCGTGCTCCTTTATATAACTGTAAATGCTCAATCCACAACGATCAATTTTACGTGAACGTGGCATTCTCTGATTGTTGATAGACTAGCGATTGTTCCCAAGTTGGACTTTATATAGAATATGCCTATATGTTCATAGTCCACCGTCGGCAAAGTGAATAATATTTACCTACGCAGATGTTCAAGGTAGGGCTTCTTGTTTGACGCAGGCAGACTTTTAGATTACAGAACGCTTACCAACTGTCAAACAGACCACATATCTCCATGAAATAGTCAGATTATGTAAATGACTTCCACATTTGCATAATCTATGCTTAGTTATGTACACCTGTATATAACCTACGCTGGTCACTATGTTGATTGTCCAATCACTTACCACATAGATGACTTATGGCACTTTTACATTAATTATGCACATTAGGGACTTATTTGCATAATTGGTATCTGCTAATGTTCCACCTGCCACAAACTACATATATTACAGGTATTTGAGTTCTATAAAGGAACACTGCAAATACAGATTTTCCTCATTAAATATTCAAATTAATTGTCAGTTTGCATAATTTGCATTTCATGATGTGCATTTCTGTCTAAGCTACCTACATACCAAATATTATGTAAATTTGCTGCTCCCTTCTTCAGTTATCCTCCTTAGAAGATTTTGACATAAATGCCCCTGCAGTTGCAGAGCAACCTGCTAGGGGTCCCAAATATACAACACATATGCCTCATGTCACAAGCTATCTGCCATCCAAAAATCAAGACCATAGGACATCCAGTTCAAAAGATCCAAGAAACGAATTTCTGCTGCAGTACCAAGGTCACATACCAGGGGGCCCAAAATTGACCTTTGTCTTCCCAACACCTACTCACAAACCAAATATCATCGTAATCCATCTAGAGGTTCTTGAGTTATGCTCACTACAAAAATCCGGACACACAGACAGACAGACACAGAGATAGACACACAGACACACACAGAGACACACCCCAAAAGCGTATATCCTAAGCTTATAAATGTAGTCAAACGTCACGGTAGTGCATGGTACTCTGATAATGTCCGCAAGCTCAACATCAGGTGAAAAACAGAACTGACCCTTGCCATGTCGGGATCCATTGTTTTGTCACAATTCTTGCCAAATTTATGCATGTTTTGGAAATCATCACGATTACCAGTCGTTCCCCTTTTTTCTACTACTATTGTAATACATAAATTGATATCTGAATTTCGTAGTCGGGATTCAACGGAGATTATTTTAAAAAATCCCTTCTTCCATGATCTAGGTTATCATGGCATCCAAAGTCCTGTTGGTGACCTTTTTTCTGCTCTGCGTGGGCGTGTGTTATGGTCGACATCATCATAAACAACCTCAAGGCGACTCAACCAGGTAAACACATCATACGTAGACTTTTACTAAAGATTTAGTCATGTCAGAAAATAGTAGAGGGTCACTAAAAGGTACACATGAAGGATTGGTAATACATTAATGTCGTTGGGATTTTCATCTGTGTATACAATATAACGTTACGTATGTGTAAGTATTATAAGCACTTGTTTTTCGTTTTTCAACAGAAGTATTGGTTGGTGTTTATGTACAGTTTGAATTAAACTGCTTTTATTTTCTCAATGGTAACAGTATACAACTGGAAAAGGCCTGCGCCGGAGAGTGCCCTGAGTACGAGCTGTTGTGCTCGACCCCAGAGTACGACGTGCGGCGGTACAAGAGCGCCCTCTGGGTGTCCACAACGGTATCGGACCTGTCCCTCTCCCAGGCCAGCGGGCGAACCTGGAGCCGCATCCATGGGTATTTCAAAGGCAAAAATGATCAAGGTATGTATTTACCATAGTTATAGACAAAAGTCAAAACGTATGCGTAGTTGTGTGAACGTGTGTGTATGTCAGTGTGTCTTTGTGTGTGTGTGTGTGTGTATGTGTGCGTGCGTGCGCGCGCGCGCGTTTGCATTTGTCATTCAAATGTGTCATACAGTATATACATTTTTTTTGTATATATACATGTCTGCTCCTTGTGTGTGTGTAAGTGTGTAGCCATGAATGAACTCACAAACAAATGTGAGTGTGTTTCCAGGCGTTAAAATGCCGAGCACCGGGCCGTTGGTAACACAGACTCGCCAGCCGTCCGACAGCCCCATGCGAGAGATCACACTCTCTGTGCCGCTGCCGAGGAAGATGGCGAAACGTCCGCCCATTCCGAACGATCCAAAAGTTCGTATTCAAAACTGATTCCAGTTTTTGATGTCGTCTTCATTTAATATGATGACATCAAAGTACTCTTCATAGGATATGTTTGGTGATGATGATATGGAAAAAGAGACGTCGAAGGGCAATGCAAGTTGAACTAGATTTCGGCGACCTCATACTTCCATGAATATTTAAAGCTTTTGTTAATTTCATGCAAATGACTTAACATTAACATGATTTATGCATGGTGTTGTTCATCATTGAATAATGTACAGTACACATGTCACAAGTAAAATTCTCAATTGAGATCATCAATCATTAAGTTATTTGCAATTTTTGCATAAATTATGCAAATAAGTTCCTCATTTGCATATTTGATATCTGCATATGTTCCACCGATTATAATTAACAAGTGTTACATTTATCGAAGTCCAGTTATTGCAAACAATGGAATTATATCATTTCCTCATTAATTATGCAAATTAATTCCTCATTTGCATAAAATGCATATCATTACGAACATCTTTGCCCAAGCTACCTGCATACCTAAAATGCAGGCAATCCGTCGTTCCTTTCTGCAGTTATACTCTTTGGAGTGTCTTGACAAAAACACCCCTGCAGTTCCACAATTAATTGTTAGGGGACTGAAACTTTCCCCACTTTGTCATGGCGCTAAAAGCTATCTAGCACCCAAATTTCAAGACCATATCACGTCTGAGACGGGAGATACATTGAAAAAACTGCTATGATAGAATATTCTCATTAATTATGCAAATGTACTCCTATTTTGCATAATTAATATTTTATCTTGTACAACATTGTCTAAGGTACCTACATACCAAAAATCATGAAAATCCGTTGTTCCCTTCTTGAGTTATCGTCTTCAGAAGTTTTTGACAAAAATGCCCCTGCTATCCCAAAACTAGCCGCTAGGAGGCCCAAACTTATGTCATTTCTTCCTGAGCACAAGAGCTATCTAATACTCAAAAATCGTGACCATAGCATGTTCAGAACACCAAGATAGCAAAACCGGAAGTTGCGCTGCAGTACCAAGGGGAACCGCTAGGGGGCCCCAAATCTAATCATTTCCAGCTTATATCACACCCTACCAACACACCAAGTATCAAACCAATCCTCCCAGCCGTTCTTGAGTTATCTTGTTTACACACAGACACACACACAGACAAACGCGGGGTAAAATATAACCTCCATGACATTTCATGGAGGTAAATAGAGCGTTGTAGAAGCTCATTAATGACTGAAACAATAGACTATAAAGAAAATTGCGATCAATTTGCTTTGTGACAGTTTTACCGACCAAACCAAGCAACTTTTTCTTATACTTCGATCTCTGTCCCAGGTTGTGATAGATCTCGTTCCCGAGACTGTCGTGTACGTGAAGACATTCCGGGGTCATTCCCCCCGGGTAGGCTTTGTCGCTGACAGGGAAGCCAACAACTTCTTCAGGACGCTTTCAGACAACAAGGAGCCGTTCTATGGGGACAATGATTACTACTATGTCGCACAGTACGACAGGTAAAACAATTAACCAAAGCAAGTCACTATGACAGATGCAATTCCTCTGTGTTGTAAGACACTACAACTCATTATGCCACCGGTAGATCTGCCTGGAGATTAGTAAGAAACTGACACATTCCGTATCAATGGACCGATCCCAAAGCCCCGCCCCCTGTTCGATCATGTTCTATTTCGAACACCTCCGTCAAAAACAGCGCTTGTCGGACAGAATTGGCCGCCGCCGCTGTTTAGCTGATAATAACGACTGACTTCGGTTTAGCTCTTTTGACCCTGAAATCCTCTCAGACCAGGCCGAAAAAAATGCGCTGACTTCTTTGTTGAATGCTACATCCACTGGGTACAGTCATCTCAGGAGGGGGCTGATATAGTTGTGGTACGGGCGTCATAATTTCAGTCAAAGCGCAAGCAAGAGGCACAACATATCTTTACCTTGTTGATGGGCAGAAGTGTCTGGTTTCTGATATACGGTCGATGCAGGTGAAAAACAGGGTACATCTATCTGTGACAGGGTTTCTACTGCGTTTTTTGCATGCATAACAGCTGCATGCATGCTCATGATAAAAGCGAAATCAAGAAGACAACAGCTCAGGCACTCTTGGAGAGGGAGCTTGCACTACGCACCAACTAATGAGACACTTCTACAAAGTCTACCAGTGCAGAGTCCCGTGTTTTATACATACCCTGCTCTACACGTGCATCCTGCCCACCAACAATGTAATGCTATGCAGTGGCTCTCGCTCCCACAATACCTATACTCGGTGGGTGTAGCCTTCAACAAAGAATAGCATAGCATTTTTCTTTGGCCATTTCTGTTCAACTGGGGCTGTTTTTGACGGAGGTGTTCGAAATAGAATATATAGGGGGTTCCAACTTGTTCTATTTGTTCGATATGACGTTCGATCGGGATCGGTCCATAAGTAGCCTAAGTGTAACTTTCCGAGTTATCTTTTTTTTCGCACAAACATGCATGCAGTCGTTTAGAAGTTCATTTTTATACAAAATGTATCCTTTATATTTACAGTGCACTTTGAGTACCAAGCCCACAGCAGACACTGTATTATGGGAGATGCTGTTTTCTTTCATCCTTGCACTGTATTTTACAGCATTGATGCCTCCTCCAGTCCACTGACGTACAACGAGATCTGGATCTTCGCTCTGAACGAGAGATTGTTCCGGGTTCACGAATTCAACGACCACATCGGACAGGCGTTCCCTAACTGTCTCCGGAAGGACGACAGGCTGAGGTCGTGGCACAAGATGGACCAGGCCGACATCCCTGTACAGGCCCTGACACGGAAACAGTGTTCTGAGACGTACTGCAAACGTACGTTAGTTATGTTAGATGTGTATGCTAAGATATTGTGATGGTGTCATACGGAATACATTGTGTGTATATTGTACATAATATGTATGAATGAGAGTTTTCATAACAAAGGGTAATACAAAATCACAAAATGACTTATGTGTAATGGTTTATTGAGCAAAAACATATCGCTACATTCGCAGCCTGACGGCTGAATTGCAGTTGCAATATCACATTAAAACAAACGCATTTGATTAATGTCCAACAAGGCAAATCATTAAGATAAAAGTACGTGTAAAATCAGTTAGGTACGAATATAATACATGATATCGACCAGCGAATATCTAAAGCGAAAATTAGAGGCATACAATATTGCCAGGATTAAGGCATGGGGGCATTACAGTTGAGTAGACGGACCATGTGCGGAATGGCACTAGACCTATAGCGTTCAGTTCTGCACTTGGGAATGTCCAGTTTGTTGGCAGAGCGGGTTTGTCGGCAACTAATGTTCTGTCTTGTGGATGGTAGGAAGTGGCGATATTGATCAGAGACTAAGAGTGATTGAGCAAACCGAAGTGTCAGATTCGAACGCCTGGAGTGGAGTGATGGAAGGCCAAGCTGTGTACACGCATCTCGGTAGCTGGTGTAGTCGCGTCCCATGATGATACGTACCGCTCTGCGCTGGATACGTTCGATCTTGTTGCTCAGCTGTGTGGTTAACCCTGGGTGCCAGACAGGGGCTGAGTACTCAGTAACTGGGCGAATGTAGGAAGTGTAGACAGTCACGAGGTCTTCCTTCGAAATGTTGAAATGCTTCAGTCTGCGCAGAAAGAACAGACGTTGGCTTGCCTTACTGTATGTGTGTTATAAACATGAATACACAGTGCCAATAGCAGAAAGGTAAAACGATATAATCTTAATTGAGATGTTTTTCGCAAGCAAATGGAGAATGTATTTTATTGCTTTATGACGTTTCTACCAACTATTGCAGCACCAAAGCTGTGTCCCGAAACTGAGGTGAAGGAAGTGAAGGGAATCGACGATAAGACCATCACACTTCAGAAGTTCACCGACCTTCGGATCACCTCCTACAGCCCGTACACCTGCCATTACGACACCGCCATCATCGCGGCCGCGGAACCACTAGCAAAACACCTCAACAAAACAGGTAGGTCACCATGGTTCCTCTCTTCTTCCTCGTTTTTTTTCCATCAGAATGTGGTAAGGGATAATATAAGAAGACTCTTTGCCTCCTTATCTGATCTTTCTCACGGATCACAACGTCTAAGAATTATGAAAAAAATCCAGATCTTGCTTTGACAAAGAATGGGAAGTCGAGATCGGCATCCCCCTTAATCCCCCCGCCCCCAATCCTGGTTCAGTGCAGGTTGGTAGGCCCTTAAGTGCATAATATCTTCTTTCAACGTTGATGCTTCCAAGAAATTATTTAGGGCACCTTTCCACCAGTTCCCTGAACAACACGTGAGCAAAACTTCGAAATGTAGGCTCCTTGTCTGTGAAGTTCGTTCAGGTTAGCTTCAAATCTCTGGTTGTCTAGTTGTCGCAGCGCGGTCGTAGCCTCTGGTAGATGGGGTCCGTTTCCAATTTCACGACTAACATCTTATCTCGTTCTAGGTGTCCCACACTCTGAAGTCGCCATGATGAGCACTAGCGTAGTAGAGATTCGAGACGAGTTGGACGGGAAGGACGGCTGCCAGAAGTTTTATGGGGTCGCTGTTATACAGGGCGGTGGGAGTGGAAAGGAAGACCAGGTGAGTGAAACTTAGAAGATGCAATTTTTGGTTTTCACTCAGCCAAGATGCCACTTTGTGTAAATCTTCTATTTACATGCAAGTCTGGAGAGCTTTATAATTCTAATTTTTTTGATAAGCTTTCCTTGGCCACGGCACGTCTCTTCTGCTAATCATTTATAAAACAATAATCTTATGCACATTTTCTATTGACGACAAAATAGTATCACGATGAAAGACCGGTGATTGTATAACCTTAATTTTTCTCTATCCTTCATTCTGCAGGACCCTTTCTATGAACTTATCCCGGATGCTGCCGATAGGCACGGATTTAGGAGTCCAAAGACGAAAGAAGTGTTTCATCATCGGAAAACCTACCAGATTCAGTGAGAAACCACTATGAATTGTAAATATTGGCGACGCCTCAGGGGCGAGCCTAATAGCATAGTTTGCATAGGTCACTCGTCATAAGAGATCACCTTTCTTCCTAACAGCAATGCCCTACAAACATCCATCGCGTAAAACAATCTTCATACATACAGCTAGGTGAAAGGATAGAACACAGATACAACACACCTACAACAGCAATCATTAAAAGTTATAAACAAGAAAACCGTCGCCATGGCAATAGTTTTAATTGTCACACTTATTTGAAATTCTCATCGCTCTAAGATCCTCTAGCGTTGTCAGTGAAGTATTTAGGATAGCCAAAAGCAGCCTTTTTTGTTGTCTTCAATGATATATATTACCATTTTATACACCACAGTCACTTCTATCATAAGTGCATGGGTGGGAACATCTACTACGAACCAGTCACCACCACTAAAGTAGCCAACGTACTCACGGACAGGCTTAAAGAGGAGAAGAAGTGTATTCTGGGAGATCACATAGGTGTGCTCGAGCATCATCCACAGTCCAGGCTGTTCGATCGTTTCAATGAGGTACGATGGTTATCTGTTTCCATTTGTCTTTTTGTCTGTTCATTTATTTTGAATACCAGTCAGGGAGAACACAACGAGACCCTAGTTAGAGTCAATGACATCTCTATTTCAGACGGATAGCTTTTATTTCCTTAATTTGCGGCATCAACACAAGTTTTATTAACTACAATTCAAAGTTAAACTTTTACATCCATATGGTACACTCAAAGGTATTGGCTCATTAGTTGAGATAAAAGACAACTTTGAATCCCTTTTGAGAAAAAAAAGTAAGGAAGAGTGAAAAAGAGAGTGATTAAGAGAAATAACAGGAAAAGCAAAACTATGGCCATTCCAGTTAATATGCATATACTCTGAATTAAATAGAAATCAAATCGAATCAAACTTTATTTAATCAACTTGGCAGTCAATCAGACTGAATTGCGTCGAGTGTACAAGGAAATGATAGGAATGAAGCGTATGTTTTTTCAGGTTATTCTAGATGCCGACCTGGACTGCAGTGACCAGGAGGGCCGTCCGGACTTCACCTTCCATCTCCCGCTGAGTCCGAGGTACAACCGGGCCGAGGCGAAGCCAGTGGTCGGGGACCGCTGCACCACGTACGAGTGTCCCAACATGTCCGTCGCCGTGAGGTTTGAGAACAACCTCAGGCTGATGAAGACCCCAGCAGGTAACCTTGAGGATGATGCTGTGATAATGGAAGAGTCTAGCCCATCTGCCGACACAATGTCTCTATAAGAACTACTACCAGCGGTTTGAATCTGTCAGGGACCAATGTATATGTAGTGTCTGACTATTCTGTGAAAAAAACACAAGTTTCAAATATACACATGTGGCGTCGCCTATCGTAACACCTTGAGCACGTAAAAGAGCCCACCACACTTATCGAAAAGAATCCTTCCAAGTGTGATTTGATCAATATAATCTGTGCTGTTCAGTAGAAACCTGGTGTCTTAAGCCATAAAGCGCTTTAACAGGTATGCAATACCAACCGACAAATACACTAGTTAAAATCTGCCTCACCAGTCATCATGGACACGCTAGGCACATGGATATGGCATTAACGTTAGTCTGTTAAGATGGCCTATTACCTCCCAGACTTTTGTTGTTCCACAGCCACATGGCTTTGCTCCAATAGCACAGGCAAGTTTTGCACACACAAACAGGCTTGGGAGAAGGCACTCCAGTCCATTCTGTCTTACATCAATGGCAAGAACGAGGACAACGTGAGGATGGACATGACCAGACCACTGTATTATCAGGTCAGCTGATAATTTTTGTTGTCTGAAACAGAGAAACAGCTGGGATGCACTACATACTTGGTTGCAACTGGTGTTTTTATGATTTAATGTTCAAGCTAACCTTCATTGTGTGACAATGGGATTGTTTCAACAGTTTGTAACAGGCGAGTAGAAACAGTTTCCTGGCTCCCGGGATTCGAACCCGCGCCGAACTCGGTTCAGGGTCAGACCTGTTTGGCATGGCCAGTTTGGCGGCGTTTGAACCTCACTGGTATAAGTTGATGCTGTATAACATTGTAAGTAAATCACATTTGTTTCCATTGTTAAGGCATTTAGATGTTTCTTTACTCAGGGTTTCAGAGGAGACCATGAGTGTGATACAGGAATTACGATGTGCATTACACTGCCAAAGAAGTATGAGGACAACCCACCAAATCCCATCGATGATATGGTATGTATTGAGATATCTATTTTATGATTGTTGCGTATTTTTCTTTACTTAGGCCACTAGTGGATGTGTGCTTATATTTTCCTTTAAGACTGATGTCATAACCATCAGTACCAGTACAACTGTTTGCGATAATGTCAGATAGACTCCTACAAATTATTCTTAATGTTGTCAAACTTGTCAGACGAGCAGTTTTCAGGAGGTTCATTGGCCAAACCTATTCCGAAGTGTAATAAAATCACCTAACGTGTAACGTTTCACAAACCTATTGGTTAGCTCAAAACATTACATACTATCGATATGTCAGATCTTTCAGAAACTACATACTTATACACCTATTAGACGATTAGATGATCTTTCCATACTCTTGTTTATATTTTCCAGGTTTCCTTCAGAAGGGGAGATAAGGATAGTTACTGGTATGAGACGGCATTTGTGGGCAAGCCTACCTTAGACGTGCTCACGAAACAGATGACTCGGATGACCAAGCAACTTGAAGAACTTAAAACGTTTGGGGTAAACTATACGACAGAGGTATGCAGCCATGCTATCATCTTTCATATATACCATTACGTCGACTATATATATAGGGACAAGAAAGTGCCCATAATGAGTACAAGTATTCCAAGTTCAAAGATTTTAGACGATCTTCGTATTTCATACCATCTATATTTTTCTCCTTTTAGGACATTTGGGCTGGGGGCTATGGCCTTGTTAACGACGAGGAAGCTCTTATGACAGTGATTATCGTAGACCAGCAGGTATGTCTGATTGATAATCACCCAATCGATCATTTCATCAATCAATCAATGAATTACATTTCGTATTCCAGCAGTATTTAATGTTCAAAAGGCAATTAGATATAGATATGTTATTTACCTGAGACAAATGCAAAAGGATTATTCACAAAAAAAGCTTGTATTTTTTTTCAGCACATCTACTGGAAGGTGAGTGTCTGTTTCTTAAAACTGTTTTATAACGTTTTATAATGTTTGCTCCTGCGATTCACACTGTAGATACACTGTGCCAAAATGAATTAGAACGATTATTTCTTTGTTTTAATCCAAACCTGAAACAGGACAGTGAGAAGGTAGAAGATGCCGAGAATGACAAGACGGAGGAGGAACACCCTGATGAAGAGATCCTGGACCTGATACCAAAGGATTGCCATCTGCCTACCTGTAACCCCGTCCAAGTCACCAAAGAACACAGCAACTACATGGAAATCTTCTTCCCCACATGTGGGCATATATATGCTACGTAGTATACCTTTGATCTGTTTCCTTCCAGCGTCACCCTTATTACTTGCTTAACATTATCTTTTTTTTTTCGCTTTGGACCTCCGTGTCCCTTTTTCCACAATGAGAAGCATGGCTATTTTTGCTAAACGGACTGAAGCTAGCAATTAGCAATGGTCTTTCTACAAGAGTTTTTTTTAACAACTAACTTGCAAGTCAAGTTCTGTCTTCACCTAACTTCATTCATGACATGTGTGAAATCTTGAGACGTTTTTGAAATCGTATCATGGATTTATCGATGGCTGTATGAAGAAAATGAATTGGAGCCTCCTTACCTTTGCCCTTTGTTGCACAGCCAAAGGTGTCTGCCAGTACGTCAAAGGATGTGGTCACGGTTCCCCTCGCCGGAGTCTCTTCCTCCCCATCTACAAGTATTTCGACGGAGACAATGAAGAGAAGGAGAAGATTGGGAATGTCACGGATCCAATTGTTTTTCAGGTAGTTTCCAGAGATGAAAAATGAAACTTGTGTTGTATGAAATTGTTTACATTTTGAGCAGTTTTGTAGCTATCTACGTTGTGGTTTATTTGCTCCCTAGCTATTTGAAAAAGGGCCAATGAGTGGCGGAATTCTCATACCTATGCATGAGTATAGTTGATGCAATGCGGAAGTGGTGCGCTTGCATATCACTCTCTCCGTTTTTGTTGACTCCAGGTAAAGCTCTACTCAGCCGAGGAGGAACTGGCCGGTGTTGAGGCATGTGAGCGAGAGTTCCAACTCTGTGCCTATCTGCCTTCCTCCTACGCGGACAAGGACATCCCCAAACCAACAGGAGAGAACGTAAGACATCATTTAATGCAATGATAGATATAGATTATACCATTATGATCTCTTTTTAGCTAACACTATACTTTCTGCAACTTTGACAATACACATCAACGTTAGATTAAATGTAAAGGGCTGTTATGGAATTTTTTTATTAATACCTTGTATGCAATCCGTATCTTGGTTCAATTTGCACACGAAACGCTGCACTAAATTCCTATCTAAATGATTTCAATATTGTTTTAGTTAAAACAATCATCTACAAATGTATGGGACTCAACAAGTTGAAATGAAAGGGAAGAATATATGTTTTATATCAAAACAGTATTTCTACTGTGGGACTGCACACCGTTTGCATACAGTCTAGTATGTACATACTGGTTGACATTTATACAACCCTTCACAACATAGATGGCTACATTTATTGCCAAGGATGGAGCTCACGGGTACGCCATCGGGGTGAATGGTTCCTTCAACAGTATCGACATTCCTGCCACAACCATCAAGCTGATACAGGCGCTGAACGCAGACAAGGTCAAGCACAGCCAGGTAAAAAAAAAAGTTAACGTTTTAGTCACAGTCAAAGGCGGGTAATCAATCTATCTATTGGCCACATCCCACATAGTGTAATAGAAACGTAACAGATGCATATCTGTATACTTACATACGTAAAGCAATTAAATGTGTTCTTGATAATCTAAATGTAGAAGTTTCTAACAACAAGGATGTTTGTTCCAATGCACATACTTTTCATACTAATTAACGTACACATGCACTACGTTCTCTGATTGGTTACCGCTGAAACTGTTCATTTACCCAACTGTACATCTACCACCCATATGTATGTTTCCCCTACTACCACTTTATGTTTCTCCTACTGTATGTTTCCCCGACTACGTCTGTATGTTTCCCCTACTGCCTCTTTACGTTTCCCCTACTACCTCCATATGTTCCCATATTACCTCTGTATGTTTCCCTTACTGTATGTTTCCCCTACTACCTCTGTATGTTTCCCCTACTGTATGTTTCCCCTACTACCTCTGTATGCTTCCCCTACTGTATGTTTCCCCTACTACCTCTGTATGTTCCCCCTACTGTATGTTTCCCCTACTACCCCTGTATGTTTCCCCTGCTGTATGTTTCCCCTACTACCTTTGTATGTTTCCCCTACTGTATGTTTCCCCTACTACCTCTGTATGTTTCCCCTACTGTATGTTTCCCCTACTACCCCTTTATGCTTCCCCTACTGTATGTTTCCCCTACTACCTCTGTATGTTTCCCCTACTGTATGTTTCCCCTACTACCTCTGTATGTTTCCCCTACTGTATGTTTCCCTTACTACCTCTGTATGTTTCCCTTACTGTGTATTTCTCCTAACACCTCTGTCCTCTGTATGATGACGCATCAGGACTGGCTGCTGATATTCGCGCACACCAACGAGTTCACCAAAGTCGAGCAGGACAAGATGGTTTACTTCGCCCTCCTGAAGGATCAGGAGATGTCGGATGGAGGTACATTAAGAACCTCTAAATAGTGCTCCATAAACTTTAAAGTTTCCAAATTATCTTAGACACTTGTTTATGATTTTATCAATTGACTTGGTTGAAGCCTAAAGTCAATCAAAAAAACACAGCACAATCCTGCTCATTATTGTGAAACTTGGAGCACCAGTCCTGTCATGTGATAAAGCATGGTTTGGGACAAAGCGAAAATTACCACATAATGACAATCATTCACTTTGCCTCCATTCGGACTGCCCTCTGGGCCCGTATATTGGCATTTGTAGCCAGACAGGTGCAGCAAGTACTCTAGCCCAAGGTATGCAAAGGTTAGATTCTAAAAGACAAGCTAAATCTACATAATGTCTACAGGTGCCCATGCATACATGTATGCTGTTCCACTTATGCGTGTATGTGGCTATCATTTTACAGTGCAACCCTCTGATGGCGAGTAGGCAGAGAACTCAGACCAAGAAGAAGGCAGAATGGAGCACGACAACAAAGAATGCGCAGGAATAACACAAAGTTGATGATGGAGCAATAGTTATTTGCATACCAGAAACTGTTTATTCATTTCCAACCAGAGACGATCATTGGTTACTAAACCCACTCAGATGGTCCGGGTAGTAGATGGGATAGATAGATGGATGTAACAATGAGACCCTGGTTTGGCTACGTCATATGTAGCCATTGTAGCAGCGACCTTTACCCACTTATAGTTGGCAACAATGGCCACCATTTCACAACCAGGAACGTCCTAATGTACAATTCACTTTGATATTTACCTGTTGAATTAATGCATGTACAACTAACATACATGAAGTAGGAGTTCTATTATAATATCAGTTATCAATTGTTGAGTAAGTAACGTTAAGCAGTTAAAGGAATGTATTCTACGCATATCCTTGCTTGGTGAATTCATTGGTGCACGTTTTATAAAAATGATTTTGAGCATTTAAAGACAATGCTGTTGTTTTTTTCTTTACGCAACTTCACAAACATTTTGCTAACGTGCTAAATCGACTGTCTTACTGGTAAAGTGGTCATTGAACTTGATAGACACAGTAAGTATCACGGGCGTGCAATTGTTGACAGACTCTGTGTCCTTTCAAGATGAGGTAATGACCAAAGAGCAATGACTTGTTTTTTTGAGGTCAGCCAGTTGCCAGATATGAACAATAGCACATGCGCAACATACCCAGCCTATGGGATGTCGTTCCAAGCAATGACTGTGCAAACAGTCACAAGGTTCTGCAGAACTTGCATTCTTGGCGTCGTTACAGCCCGGACAATATTCCAACACACCGTTACTGACTGGCGGTGCTGAATAGGACTGGAGGTATTTCAAGTAACATCTTTGTTATATGTTGAATTATGCCGCTACTTTTTTACTTTTACAAATCTTTACAGCTTAAACGTTGCTGGGCCTATTATGATCTTCCTAATCCTCAATGTGGCGTGGTTAAGATTTGAAATGACTGCTGACTCACTCCCAAACACCAACCGAACAGCAGCCAGCCGAACCGAACACTAGCAGACCACTATAGTCGAATGGCCAATGCTCTAGAACACGCTTATTTTCTAAAACAGCGAAAACGACGCAGCGCGCCTCTCCCGTGAAACTACCCTCTACTTAAATGCTCATAACAGAAAATTGGTTGACTGTCCATGAAATTTGGCACGCTTAAAGATCAAGCTTTAATGCGTCCAACAATGGTCGAAATAATGACGTTGATTGAATAATACTGTAAGAAATTGTCCACTAAACATTGCGTATTTTACGCAATGTTTGTTCGCTTATAGCCTATAGCATTCATGAATACTATCGAAAATCTCCGTGCTGATTTCCAGAAACCTTACCTTTTATTTGATATATAGTTTATTGTCGACTTGTAAGCAGTGGAGCGCAGTACCCGAATAAAAAATGTTCACTCTGTTACAGAGACGAGGCCCCTCAAGCGTTCTACTGTCGGTCTCTTAGCAAGTAAAATCATGGAACTTGAGCGCAATATTTGTAACGGCGTTGCATTCATGACGAATTCTCTATCCGTCTTGAAATCTGTGTATTGGTTCTCAGAAACCTTAGCTTTAATTTGATATAAAACTTAATGTCGACTCTGGTTACTAGCATAGCACTGGCATAGAAAATGTTCACTCTGTTGAAGACCCTTCGCCCCGTACGTTCTTCCGTGGAACGAGGTCACACAGCGTGTTGTCGACGCAGTTTGTTTGGCGTGTAAACTCGTTGCTCCTCATATAAACCGGGTGACTTTGGTATAATTGCAAAGGCAATGAAATGGACTATCACATTGTGGAATTAGATAATTGGATCTAAATGAATGTTTCAAAAGCCATAGTCCCAGATGTCATTTTGCAGCGCACAAAATATGTGCATTGTGCTGGAAAAATCCTGTAGATATGAAAAAGTATAAACATCATGTAAGTCAAAGGTCTTTTTGTTGCACCACAGACAGTTGTTTACACCCATGCCAGGGGATCAAGCCGTGACTCGGCCTGCGCCGTGTCCTGGCGTTCTATGTGATCTGTGTCGTTTTAGGCTCGTTCTCATTTAAATGTCGAAATGCTGTCGCCTGACTTTACGCCTTGATATGGAGCAAATTATAGACAACATCACTGGTTCCTTCATTTTTCCACAACCCCTGTAATGTTTTACAAAAGATGCACCACAACATTCGTATTGGTTGATGGCTTAAAAGATTATTATAGCCACGGGTGGGATTTCACACCCTAAAAAATGGCTGTCGCCTGAGAAGAAACGAAGAATTCAAATAGTAGCCAAAAATTTAACAATTCAGTTCCCAGAATGATTGTTCGGCAGGTGAAATCAGCTACCCAGGCCCTCTGTCCGATCACGTCAGATCGCTACTATCACTGATCTTGGAGGCTGTGTGAGGTGGTTTATGCCTGTCGCCAGATTCTGTAACAAACGTTACCACCACTAGTACGATGGTTGTCACGGTTATATTATGCACGTAGAAGACTAGAAATGGCCGTTTTTGTGACGCTGTACAGTTTTTCTGGCTTTCTAAAGAAACAAGAAAGGGTTGTTGACTGTCATTTGTATCCCACCTTGCTTAACAAAATGTTGTACAGAAATGACTGTAACAAACGTTACCATTGTTCGATGCTGTCTAGGCTTTCTATTTGACCTGGTGTAAAAAAGCTGCCCACTTTTCAAATGTCCCTAGGGGCATTCACTTATACCTAAATGATGTAGTCAATAAGGTAAGTCCTTTCGAAGAAAACAGGGTAAAGTCTACTGTTGTAACAAACGTTACAGGTAACGTTTGTTACATGCCCTGTAATGCATTACCAATGGGACCGAAAATAATAAGTTGCCATTTTTTGGCTATGGTTAAAAGAGGAATTTTCCCAAACAACCAAGTAGTTTTCAGTGAAAATAAAGCCGATTTATTTTTCGACCAAAAAAATGCCATTTGCGACATTTCAATGAGAACGAGTGTTTAGAAAACCCCGGAAGCAAAATAGAATATTCGATGCTTGGTCATTCGACTAACTAGCTAACCCATTCCAGACCTGCCGTGCAGAGCCGATTGTTGTGAAAATTTCAAAACATTCGGCTCATACAGGGGAACACCAGCCAACACAGCCAAACGCCAGCCGACTCCAGCAGTCGACGTCCTAGCTCCCGAATCACTCCTAACTGTTAGGCATAGTCGGGAGAGAGTCGAGCCAAATTCGGCTATGTGTAACGTGTAACCGAGGCATTAAGTACATTTCAGTTGTTTTCCAATGAGGTAAAAGAGAGGATTCGTACTCGTACAGCTCAGATTTGTGGCATTTGATCTAGTATGATATTTCCGCGATCTTAATAAATGTGTGAATTTCCAAATGGATGTGGTCCCACTGAGTCCTTCTCAACCTTGACAGGAGTTACTTCGGACGACAAAGGACGTACGCATTCTTAACTACTCTATGCGCATGCCCTGACGTTGCCATATGCCTTGCTTATTTACATCCACCACGATCAATACGTCTGCTTTGTATTTTTGAACTTGAACTTTTTCATGTCTGTCACAAAAGCAAACAAATTACACATTTAGAATGCCAATGATCTTGGACGACAGAAGATGTACGCAGTCCTGACTACCCTATGCGCATGCCCTGCTTATTTACATCCATCGATAACGACCAATATGTCCACATGGTGTTTTTGAACTTGACATTTGTCATTATTCCATTGGTAGAGGTTGAAGTCCAGGAATATTAGTGGCGTGCCCTAGGGCAAGTCTCTAATGTGTTTTCAAATAAAGTCTCAAATCAAGTCTCAAAGATTGTTTGTCACAAAGTCAAACAAATTACACATTTTGGATACCAATGATCTCCCCACGTTTATCAACTTGAACTTTATTCAGATGGCAACATGGAGAATGAACAGGCACTTTAGTTGGTGCTGCTTGTGTGAGTATGTTCATCACAGTTAGAATTACTTGTAAATGCATTTAAGTTCGCGGGGATTTAAACTCGCGGTAGCCCGAAAATGACTTTTCGCGGTGGATTTAAGTTCGCGGTAACACCATAGACTGCAATCTAATACCATAATAGAAAAATGTTCGCGGTGGATTCAAGTTCGCGGTGAAGTGGTCACTGCGAAAACCGCGAACATTAATCCACCGCGAACATTTCTGCATTTACAGTATGCTACAGTCATGATTTCAGTGACATTGATTCTGATGGATATTTCGATAATCTAGGTAACAATGGCGTCCAAAGTCCTGTTGGCAACATTCGTTCTGGTCTACGTGGGAGTGTGCCAAGGTCATTTCCACCACTGGCATCTACTGGGCGATTCAACCAGGTACACACTACACACCATATAGAATTTTCTAGATTAAATCAGGTATGCTCGAAAATGATGCCAAGCTCCCCTGGGTGCCATCCGATTTCCAACGGGGCTCCAAGACTTGCTTTCCTTAAAACACATCATCGCCAAATCTAAATTTTCTGCAATAGTCTAAGAACCAAGACCTTAGATTGGTGTCAGTTGTTTTCCAACAACAGTGTTGTGTATAAACTAAGATCGGATTTTTTTTTACATAGTTCACAAAACACCTATTCTCTCCATGACAACAGCGTAGCCCCGGAAACCGTCTGTACCGGAGAGTGCGCTGAGTTCGAGCTGTTGTGCTCGACCCCAGAGTACGACGTGCGGCGGTACAAGAGCGCCCTCTGGGTGTCCACCACCATGTCGGACCTGTCCCTCTCCCAGGCCAGCGCCAGGGGGCGGAAACGCTTACACGACTACTTCAGGGGTGCAAATGGCAAACGTGAGTTTCACGCAGTCAGCGGCAACACATCATTTCACGTCACAAAACGATATGAACAATAAATTGCAGACCTTTTTGAAGATGAACAGATGACTTATGTCGCTACACATATCTAGTGGGACCATCTATATGATGCAGCCAGCTTGAATGGATGAGTTTTAGTCACTGTGAAAATGTCTACTGGACAATGTCATAATCTCAATACTCAATTTATAATACCATCCTGACAGAGCATCTCAGTTAGAATGACATGAAAGAAGAACGTTTTGCTGTTAGGTTCTTTGTATTCCTGCAGGTGTGATGAGCTATTTCAGTATTTTTTTCTGAAGAGTACATTAACGATGGGCTTTTTTTCAGGACTGAAAATGTCGTACACCGCACCCATGGTGACACAGACCCGGGTACCATCTGAGAGCCCAGTTCGTGAAATCACCTTGTCTGTGCCTCTTCCCGAGAGGGTGGCAAAGAACCCTCCTAAACCAACAGATCCCAGGGTTTGTTTCAAGTTTCACTCAAAGATGGAATTTATTCTTACCATAAGGCTTGTTGTGCTTCGACAGCAATCAATTATCAAATTTGGCCTATTTCCCTGCCTGCCAACAAAATAGGCCCACTTACCTGCCTGCAAATGGAGTTATCATTGAAGCTCTTCTTTGTTGGTAGTAATCATAGAAATACAGACAGAGTAAAAAAAAAACCTCAGTATTGATGCTGAAGATGGAGATAGTGGCCGTTGAAAATTTGATCCGTGTGTACTTTGGAAGAAAACTTAAGCTTTGTACAACAAATGGATTTGTAGTTTCCTAGCTGCCATGTCATTTTTACCCGCTGCTGTCACTGACTATCCGTGTTCTATGAAATACAAGCTTTATGGACATGACAGAAAATACAGTGACTTTTGTATGGTCAAATACAAACTACCAATAAAAGTGAACACAGAATACAACTCTACTAACTAAAACAATATAGGATAATTAGAAAACCCCAATACAATCAGGTGGGGCTAAACATGAGTGTCGCTATCTTTTTTAATCACAAAGCAATCTTTTATGTATTTACCTATCTTAGCATTATGAGGACTGTCGGATCTAAAGATAAAGTCAAATCTACTTCTGGTATCGAGTATCGTAAAATCTGTAGTGTTCAAACATAGGAATGTGAATAACTTATTGCGTAACATATCATACATAGGATACTTCATGACGAAAGGAAATTCATTTTCAATTTGCTTTGGACATAATAGGCAGAACCTACTGTTTCTCAACTGTGTTATGACATGTGCAGGTGGTGATAGATCTCGTCCCAGAGGCCATCATGTACGTGAAGAAGTTTGAAGGACGTTCTGGAAGGGTCGGCTTTGTCGCTGACCTGGAGGCCAAAAACTTCTTCAAGACCCTGAAGGCGAATAATGAACCATTACATGACAACGAAGGCTATTACTACGTCGCGCAGTATAGCGGGTATGGTTTCATATGCAGCATGTCAATGTAACAGTAGCACTCCTAAGAACTAGCAACAGCTGTCCTGTAGTACAATGTGAACAAGTCAGAATTGCCCTGAAGAAGCTAAGGTGACAGTCACCAAAACGTCGGTGAGAATATAACATTGGTTGTGTAAAAAGAGTCTCTTTATTCGGTGACGTACCAACCTGATGAAACAATTCACGGATGTTTGTGACACGTTTGTAATATGAGTCCCTGACTTATGTGCAGTTCCACATTGTCTTCGTCTGTCCAAAAGCAAATAGAAAAGAAAGTGAATAATTTCCTCGGGTTGAATGTTCTTTATTCAATAATAGATAACGGTGTTGTTGACTATACAAATCTGCTCCGTTCCATGATAGCGCTATTCAAACATGTGACATATAGAACTGAGAATAAGAAGAACATTAATAATCAAAATTTTGCAAGACTCTACTTTTGCCCATTTTGCTCTCTTTTCCTCAATTTGCAATGCAGCTCGGAAAAGTCCCGTGCGCCCATCCGCACAGAGATTGCAATTTTTGTCCTGAACGAGAAGACACACAAGTGGCTGGAGTTCAACGACAGACAGGGACTCCCGAAGTGTATCCGTGGTAAAGGGGAGCACATGACGTGGGAGAAAATGGACCAGAGCGACATCCCGCTGGCGTTGTCAACTCGCGAGCAGTGCTCTACGACGTACTGCCAAGGTATGATTGGATAAACCTGTTCTTGTTGTTGTCTATGACATAGCTAATATAGCCAAACCGTCGATAATGAACGAAGAACTATTCTCAAAAATCGAACCTTTTCGACTCTTGTCATTGAGTTCAGTACCATTATCATTGAGTTCAGTACCATGTCCTGACTGACAGTAGTGGCTGTGGTAGCAGTGGCATCAGTATTACTAGTAATATCAGTAGTAGTAGTGTTGGTAGTAGTAGTAGTAGTAGTAGTAATAGAAGTAAACACTCAGTAACCGCTATATATATGCAGGCAATGACTGTCTTTCCCAATAAGTGGAATGAAGCTTTCGTGAATTTTACACATCCTATCGTTGTTTTAGCCCCCAAGAAGTGTCCAAAGGTCGAGACAAAGAGTGTGGAGGGTATTGACGACAAGAGCGTACAGCTGAAGCACATGAAGGATATCAAGGCATGGGCGTACGTACCACCAACCTGCTACTACGACACAGCCTTTTCTGCTTCTACGGGTCCACTGCGGGAGTCTCTAAACACATCAGGTAAGATTCTAACACCTGAGAGATATGTTTGTACAGAAAACAAGTCAATATATGTTATCTGTGTTGTAACGTCATGTTTCATGGAATGTTATTTTATTGAGGGAACAACTTTACTGGCAAGTTCCTGGCATCGGTTGAATATAATGGATTCGTATCAAGATTTTGATCAAACATCATAAAGATTGCTTCCTATCAGGCTGCAAATGAGATAATGTTTTGACAATCTACGACTGAAATTTAATACCAGATTGTGTATTTGCCTACAGGTGTCACTCTTTCGGAAGCTGCCATGACGATCACAGTTGCCATGGAGAAAAGAGAGGAGTTGGATGGGAAGAACAGCTGTCAGAAGTTCTTCAAAGTATTGCTTGCTACAGGTGGTGGAAAAGGGGGCCTAGAGGTACGTTATGACAGAAAGGTCTTGGCAGGAATTGTTTTAAGAAAAGAAGTAAATAAGGATAATTATTAAAATAGAATTTATCTCTTATTGTTGCACAGGACGTACAGATGAAGGAGGAGGCTGGCTTGCAGATGCCAAAGACTGCAGAAGCAATACATCAGGGGCATGCGACTATTACAGGGTAAATCAAATGTTGTGCTGCAATGGTTGCATTTCAAGGCATTTCAATTACTCCAAGTAGACATTCCCTTATGTATCAATCCGCTATTTCTTACCATCAAAACTATACCAAATTATGTTCATTATTTATTTTCATCACATATTAGACACTACTCCAAGTGTTTCGGCGGCAATGCCTACTATGAACCGATCATCATCACTTCCACGGCCAAGATGCTCATGGAACGGCTCAAGGACAAGAAGAAGTGTTTCCTGGGTGACCACATCAGCGTTCTCGAATACCATCCGCAATCCAGGCTGTTTGACCGTCACAACGAGGTTCTTGGGTTTTTTGTTTGGTTTTCTATATTTGAATAATGTTTTGTGTTTTGGTAACTATACAACCCCCAGGTTCTACATCCATCTGTCTGTCAGTATCTCCATGGTCATCAATATTCCTTCTTCTGCGATAACCTCTCATGCTCCAACGCCTTCAGTAATGCAAGAATAATCATATTGTATTGCAAAGTTACGTCAGCGTCAGTGCGTAAACCTCATCAGCGTAGTTGTCCTTTTCCCAATTATGTAGCTTCTCGCATTTCCTAAAGCCAAACACAAAGGAACGCCCAACCTGATCTTCGCGATTCAAGCAATCATGGAACTGTATCGATGCGACAGTTTTTTTTTACTTTTCTGGACAGGCCGTTGTTTAAAGATATCCAACACTGACTGCGATCATTGACTTCTAGATCAACCTTGACGCCGACCCGGACTGCAGTGACCAGGAGGGCCGTCCGCCCTTCACCTTCAATCTCCCCGTGAGTAAAGACTACAACCGGACTGGAGAGAAGCCGTCGGTGGGCCACCGATGTGACACTCAAGAGTGCACAGAACACGCAGTCGTCAAGAGGTTGAAGAACAACCTGGACATGATCCAGTATAAACCAGGTATGAGCATCTTAAGTACAATTTGAACTATCTAAGCCAATCAATGATGAACACTAATTGCAATGGTGTGTGCCAGCTTTCCACGTTGTACAATAACAACTTCACCTTAACTAGTTCTTACTGCACGGTCATATTGCAGTATAGACCGTTAAAGCACAGACCTTCACTATCAGCTCACATATAATAATGTGATATTCAAGCAGGACAGTGTCCAAAAGTGTAAGCTATTCTAACTACTGGTACACACTTTAGTACTAAGTAATTCATAAAGAAATGTCACGTCCACATAGCCCTGTGGATGATTAAGTATTTCTTTCTCGTTAGAAAAATGGATCTTCGCCAAGGGAGCCTCTGCATCCTGCAGCGAAGCAAAAGCTTTCGAAAAGGGGTTGAGCTCTCTCTTACTCTATCTGAATGGGAGGAATGAAGACAAGTCAAAGATTGAAATGACCAAACCTCTGTATGGTGCGGTGAGTTGTGTTTGAAAGAGCTTTACCTAACATGTGCAATATATCGAAATTTATATATCATGATCAAACAGGGGATATTTGAGCGACACCAAAACTATATTTTGATGTCAAATGCCCATTTCAGGAAAAGAACTGGTTTAAGCACAATAGAAATATCAGTTTTATCGACCTTAACTCTTCTGTTATTTGGATTGATATTACACAGCTTAACATTAGCAGGACGGATCCATCAAAGTGTGACTGGTTCACCTCCGTGTCCACATCGGTACCAGAGAACTTAACTGATGACCCGCCAAAGCCCGTCGACGATACTGTAAGCATAGTCTACATTTTTGTTGACAGTAAATGCAAATTTGTTGCGCTTTCATCGTTTGGTCTCAAGTAAAGAAAGGCTATATTTTGGCTCATCGTTAGTTATATAAAGAAACAATTTGAATGAAGCTGTGGTCTACCTGCATTTGTTGCATACTATTGCTCATATTTTCAGTTGCTCATACATATTTCAAGTTTCCTAGAGTAATGTTGTCATCAATGTTACCCAATACTAGTTTCAACACTGCTATTTCCTCGCAGGTCGTCGTGCGTCCCGGGGCAAAGAACAGGTTTTTCCTGTCCCTGTACAAGGGAAAGTACGTGCCAGCTAAGCTGAAGCAACACTTGATGGAAATGTTTGAGGACCTGGACAGCCTCAAACCATTCGGAGTGGACTACGACCCTGAAGTAAGTTTTGAACCTTAGGCTTTGTAAGAGAAATCGAACATCATGTGATGTTGGTTGTGGGTGTTGCAGCATCTTTGTTAGTAAAACAAAAACTAATCAAAACATACGAATTTTTTATTTTACTAACTGCAGGCTCGCATTTCAGATAGTGAATACGTCGAAAACTGAAGTTAGAATTCACGGGACCCCTTATGATACCATGTAATGACATTCATTTCAGTTTATGCTTGTTCTTGTTGTTCTTAGTGACATCACGAGTATGATTTTTCAGGACATATGGCTTGGTACATATGACAGCTTAGACAAAGAAGAAAGGCTCTACGAAGTTGCCGTAGCGCGGAAAACGGTACGACACTACTCCGTTGTTTTCGTGAATCGTCGCTACATCCATGTCCTTATTGTCTTTTTTGACCTGCTAAAACGGCTAGGTTTTGATCAAACGTGTTTGATCATAACACATGTCAAATGAGAGAAGGATTACAGTAATGTACAAATGATACCAATCGTTTGAATGTCAGATTATTTCCAATCTATCGACTCGGAGGAAAAATGAATATGATGTTTGTCCTGTGCTGGTTTCAATATGGCCAATATGAAATCCAAAAGCTGCGAGAATACTATAAATGGTAGGAAGATCCGGATTCATGTCAATAATATCCTCACTCTGAAACTGTTGGTATTTTCCCCCACAACTTGCACAAGGCTTCCAAAGATGACATCAAGACGTCCACAGAAGCAAGCGATGAACATGAGCGGAAGGAAGATGCTTCAGACGGGAAGGTGGCTCTTCCGAAGCCGGAGGGCTGCAGCGAGTCTGTCTGTCCGACTGTCTACGTCACTAAAAACCATAGCAACTTCATGGAGTTGCTGCTTCCAAGTCGTGAGGATTCATAATATAGGATTCATATAATTATAATCAGTATGATGATAAATATAGATATTCAGTGCATTCATTCCAATACAATTTGATATAAATGTGTATAATGTTTGCAGTATAATTATGTTGATGTATGATTCACCATAAAGGTAGAAGCGTGTGCCACCGGACCAAGCTATGTGGAGAACACCAATCATCCGGCAGAAAGCTCCTCAGGCCCATTCTAGCGTATCTCAATGGTGACAACAGCGCCAGCAAGAAGATCAAGGACTTCGCTGTCCCACTGCTTAAGGTATATCATGGATGATCTAATACTTTGAGGAATATCTCATAATCATGTCAAAACAGACAAAAATAACAACTCACTTTTATCCTACCCTATTGATCATTTAACTCTGTTCCTTCTCGTCGTAGTTTTGTCTATTTCCTTATTATCTCATCATTTCCATTTTATCATCATCTTCGCCGCATGTCAGTGTTTTTTAAGGCGAGCCATCATTGTTCTCCACCCTTTTGTGTCTGCTGATGTCCGTACACCCCCTCCCAAGCGCATCCCATCTCAGAAAGGTCTCGCTCCACAGTTCTCCTCTATGGAAGTTACAAAACAAGTAAGGTGATAAAGTCTGTGACATTCTAACGTTGATGGCATGTTGAATGGTCCCTCCTCAGGTCAGGCTCTACTCCGCTGAAGAGGAGGAGAAGGGCATCTCTCCGTGCGAGCGTGAGTACCAGGCCTGTGTCAGACTGCCTGATGAGTACAAGGACATACCGGAGCCAAATAACAAAGACGTAAGTTAAGCTACCAACAACATGCTTGCACACACGCCTTCGTTACATTAGCTGATGATATAGAAATCCTGCGTAAGTATTGTTTTAGTTATTACCAGCACCCTTTCTTCTTAAAATGAGTGACTGTACTTTTTCCTATTTCATACAATCTTAAGTTCGAATTACAGACCGATGTTTTGCTGGCTAATTTAAATGCATGTTCGTCATTGACGCTGTCCTATGTTCTGTCCTGTTCTGAATTGGCATGCAGGTGAGCATATTCACTGGTCCTGGTAGCTTTCACGGATACGGCATCGCCGTGAGGGGCCATGTCTCTAAGGCCGTGGCATCAGAAGCAACTTCGACCTTGATGCAGACACTTGACGAGGAAAACGTCCCGTATGATAAGGCAAGTGAAAACTGTCGACCTATCTGTTTAACTTTATCTTCTTTGTTTGTTGGTGCTGTTTGTTTTCTCGCGATCTCTTCCTGTCATTGACAATATATGTTAGAACTTTCAGCGAAGTCAGAACATTCCTCTGATGCTACTGTTTCCTTACCGCAGACTTGGTTGGCCTATTTCTCATACGATAAGCCACTCACCAATCCGGAGGAGAAGATCACCTACTTCATCTTCATCAAGAAGGGCGAGGACATAGGAGAAGGTAGGGAACATGTTTAAAACTGCTTTCATTCGGAGCCATGTTGGTGACGGACAACTACTTGTAACTTTTGATTGTTCGTGCCACAAACATGAGGCCTGCATGCTGAATTCGAACGTGATAACACGTTACTAGTAATGGCTACGAGGGCTTTTCTTAGCTTACCTGGTCAGATTCTCTCCTGTGCAATTCAATAAAACAATAGTCTTAACTTAAAACACTTACTTAAAACATGTCAACTAGCTATACTTTGCAAGCTAATGAGACCCCTTGATATTATATTTATGGCTTAAATACAATGAGCGTTTTCCCTTTGAGCTCCCTTGATTGTGCTTCAGTCCAAGCAAGGAGGTTATATAGACATAAGTGACTATGTCTATATCACCTCCTTGGTCCAAGCGAAATCTGCCTATGTCTGTCATTGCCTAATCTTCTTTCATCACGCCATCAAAGTAAAATCTCTTTTTGTATCTTTCCGTGCAGGGCATGAAGAAGGAGGCTCAAACGAGACAGAGAACTAGAAATGGACCTGCAGCGGAAAGCGATGAAAGGACCACAGACTTACAGATGTCCCTGAAAAAAGAGACATCACAATAATACAGACACTGATAGACACTGATAGACGTCGACACTGACATCTTTGAACTTTGCTTACAATGCCATAACTGATACCTAGCACACGCTAGCCAAATGATGACTCGGCCAATCATTCTGCATGAATGTTCTTTCTAATAAAACGTTGAGAATTCACTGCAATATCAAAACAACGTGTGTGGTCTGTTTCATTTCATTTAGTCTGTTCTTACACCCTTGCGTCCACTCAACTTGGGAGAGATCAAGAGTCCACCAATATGTATTTTTCCCGCCCTCTTTATCTCATACCACAAGCCAAGATAAGGGCGGCGCCTGTTTAAAGCACCTTCCATGTGGTGCACTCATTTAAAGGTTTTAATAGCGGAATCTTTGCTAAATCAGTGCACTGCTGTAGTAAATGAACTAATGGTCTATGTTCTGAGCTTTTATTGGATTTACCTGATAGATAAAAAAGTTACGGTTTCCAACACGCCCAATTCTGCAAAAGTAGCCATCACGATGTTGGTTTATCAAACACAGTAACATTGTGTGGAGTTACAAGGTTTGGACCCTTCAGCGTCCTACGTTACAGTCAAACTTTACACACATATGACTGGATGTGCTCGACAGAACAGCAAAGATTTGTTCTGACAAAGGAGGTAACGGCCAAAGAGCAATGTTTTTGTGTATGTAAGGTCAATTAGTTGCCATATGAACAATAGCACATGCCCATTGAACGTCGCCCCAAGCAATGACTGTGCAAACAGTCACAAGGTTCTGCAGAACTTGTCTTCTTGGCGTCGTTACAGGACGGACAATATTCCAACACACCGTTACTGCCTGGCGGTGCTAGGTAGGACTGTGGAGGTATTTCAATTATCCTCTTTTGTTGTTGAGATATGGCACTACTTTTTACAAGTCGTTAGAGCTTAAACGTTGCTCGGCTTACTACGATTTTCGTCATCCTTATGTGGTGAATGTGGCGCAGCAACGTACAATAGTTATAGATTCTAGTGCCGTTTTCTAGTTTATACTCATGACGTGGTACACATTTCCAACCAACAAGTTGAGATTCACAAAGCTTGGTTCAGAAAAAGACAGTTCCAATTTCTCCGTCTTTTAACTAGTTTGTAAGAATACATTTTCGACATGATGAAAAGTGATTTCATTGATTGGAATAGCATCGTACTGTTTATCGCGATAGTTCCTTGGATGAACGTTGTCCCTTATAGAAGTCAGTGCCGCATGTATACACCTGTCGGTATATCAAATAGTATAATCATTTGATTCTGTTAGATCATTTCGATAATGTCGATAACAATGTCATGCCCAATAATATAGGTAACGATGGGGTACAAAGTCCTGTTGGCGACATTCCTTCTGGTCTGTGAGGGCGTGTGCCAAGGCGATACCACCAGGTACACACAACATATCATACTTGGAATTTTCTATATTTAAGTCTGCTGGGTGAAATCCGATTACCACCGGGGCTCCAATACTCGCTTCATAGTGTACAACACACCTATTCTCTCCATGGTAACAGTGAAGACTCAGCGACAGTCTGTACCGGAGAGTGCGCTGAGTTCGAGCTGTTGTGCTTGACCCCAGAGTACGACGTGCGGAGGTACAAGAGCGCCCTCTGGGTGTCCACCACCATGTCGGACCTGTCCCTCTCCCAGGCCACCGCTAGGGGGCGGAAACGCTTACACGACTACTTTGGGGGAGCAAATGACAAAAGTAAGCCGTGTTTCAATTTTCATTGGGCTCAACATGTACATCACTGGTTGATGAACCAACAATTTCTGTACTGAATATAAACTCGACGAAGAACCAGTAAAATGATAGATCCATAACCTATGACTACGTTATGCAGAGTCACCATATAGCCAAGCGACGTCGACCAATCAGAATGCTCCATTTCCCCCATAACCCAGGTCATTAATATCCCATAAACTACCCGCATCCGGGGTATAGGTCTCGTTCTCAGGGTATTGTAAACCATTACTGAGCAGAGGAATCCTTACAACCCTGGGAACGAGAGCCACAAAATGGCGCGCGGTTCAACTGAGACGAACAAAAGGAGCGAATAGATCACAAACAGTGACGTTACGGAAGGCACAGGGAGTGATTGTGAGATTACACTTCAGGGCGGGTATTTAACCCTATATCAATAGGGTCATTAACGCTATATTAACAGGGCCAGTAACCCTATATGATATATTTACAGGAATGAAAATGTCGTACACCGCACCGCTGGTCACACAGACCCGGGAGCCTTCTGAGAGTCCCGTTCGTGAAGTCACCGTGTCCATGCCTCTTCCTAAAAAGGTGGCAAAGAGCCCTCCAATTCCAACAGATTCCACGGTACGTGTTTTGAATTATAACTGACCTTGAAATAAATGATAGAGCTATGATTCTCTTCAAGTTTATGAATTGTTTATGGTATCACTCCAGTGCTTATCTTGTGTGTGTTGCTTTGGTGATATGTAATCATGAGGTTCCCAGTTCATTGCTTACTTTGAATGAACAGGCTACTCAAACTGCATCTCCTGTCCGTCCCAGGTGGTGATAGATCTTGTTCCAGAGACCATCATTTACGTGAAGAAGTTCGGAGGACATTCTCCAAGTGTCGGCTTTGTCGCTGACCTGGAGGCCAAAAACTTCGTCAAGACCCTGAAGGCGAATAAGGAGCCATTTCATAGGAATGACGGCTACTACTACGTCGCTCAGTATGACAGGTACTGTGAAATATTAAACAGAACTTAAAAATTGAATATTTTTCTTACAGTAGTGAATGCGATGATATCTGTCATCATCATCATCACCGTGCATCCAGAATTCACCGTTGAGGTACTGTTAGATATAGGTGTTCCAGTATGGCCTGTAATTCATGACAGTCCAATATCACTTTCTATCTTTTCGATGATGACATCTATAGCGCCATCCAAACAGTATAATCAAAAGTATATTTGCACATATATATATAACGCCAAAATCTAAAGAATAGCCTAATAATACATTGGAATCGCCTTCGACAACTGACATGGTCTTCACGATGTAATATAGCCCAGACTCGTCCGACCACCAAATGAACAACGAGATTTGGGTGTTCACCATGAACGAGAGGACGTACAAGTACCTGGAGTTCAATGACCTCACCACAGACGGACAGGGACTTCCGAAGTGTCTCCATGGCAACGAGGAGCCCATGGTGTGGCAGAAAATGGACCAGAGTGACATCCCCCTCCTAACCCGGGAGCAGTGCCCTACAACGTATTGCCAAGGTATGATCGGATATGTCTGTTCTTGGAAGAGAATACTTAACAAGCTCCTGGAAGATAATTTAGTAACGTACGCTGCACTTTTGGCGCTTCCTTGTTGTAGTAAGATGAAATTTCGCTGATGCGTTGAATTCTTTGACCACATAAGAATAGATATATTTCTAAACCTGACACATTTATTGACACGCCTCTCTTTTCAGCATCCAAAAATTGCCCAAAAGAGGAGACAGAGAAAATTGAGGGTATTGACGACATGACCATACGGCTGAAGCGTTTCGAGGGAGTCAGGACATTTGTCTACACACCTCCCACCTGCCACTATGACACCGCTATTCATGCTTCTCCGGGCCCGTTGGCGAAGTCTCTAAATGCATCAGGTAAGAGACTTGAGACTTTTAGACTTTAAGAAACCAAGGTCGGCGAGGTATTGTGTAGAAATCATGAGGTTAATTTGTGTTGGAAGACTACCTAGGCTTGAACCTTTTGTTTTGGCATTGTTTTAAGATATTGGATTGTTTTGAAGATTATAAAATAGACTGCTAATGGAGTAATGCAATGTTTCTCCTAAAATGTATGTGTCTACAGGTATATCCCCTTCCGAGATCTCTCTAGTGGTCACAGTCGTCATTGAGAAAAGAGCGGAGTTGGATGGGAAGAACAGCTGTCAGAAGTTCTTCAAAGGGATGTTTGTGACAGGCGGTGGAAAAGGGGGTCAATCGCGAGAGGTACGTTGATAAGTCTTGACAGAGGTCATTTCCAAAAGGAAAAAAGAAAGGACATGACTTGATTAAAACCAAAAATTGTTTGTCGTTTTCTCCACAGGACGCAGAGATATCGATGAAGGAGGAAGCTGGCTTGCAGACGCCGAAGACAGTAGCAGCGATACATCAGGAAGGGGATTCTGTTTCAGGGTAAATCAAAGTCTGTGATGCAAGAAATACATCACAGGGCAGTTACTATCATTAGGTGTTATTATTACAATTACGTGATGAGTTTTATCCCATCATCCCTTATCGTCAAATCGATATGATATTAATTGTTTGTTTTTCGTCACTCATTAGAATATACTCCAAGTGTTTCGGCGGCAATGCCTACTACGAGCCGACCACCATCGCATCCACGGCAAAGATGCTCATGAAACGACTCAAGGGCAAGAAGTGTTTCCTGGGTGACCACATCAGTGTGCTCGAATACCATCCGCAGTCCAGGCTGTTTGACCGTCACAACGAGGTTCTTTAAACTGTTTTTATAGTCATATTCGCTCGTCTTTAAATTACCGAATGCAGTATAACAGGCGAGCAAATAACGATTCGGGTTTGGTAACGTTGAGACGCCAGGTTCTGTAGATACGAAGCTACGTTTCTGGTTGTCTATAGTTGATGGTCACGCTTGGAGCTCGAGATTCCTTCGTCTGACACCTAATAAACACTCAAATGCCTCACAGTTGTTAGGATAATCACAATACACTGCGCTGTTATGTCAATTCTTCACCACATGGGTGTAAATGGGGTAGATGATTATCCTTCTATGATTGATGGAATTACATTGATGAGAGAAATTTTATCTTACGGACAGGAAATCTGTGGCTGCCTTTAACGTTAGTTAGTTATTTAGAATCCTAAATTTCTAACCATCATTGACTTTCAGGTCATCGTTGACCGGGTCACGGACTGCAGTGACCAGAAGGGCCGTCCGGAGTTCACCTTCCACCTCCCCGTGAGTAAAGACTACAGCCGGACTGGAGGGAAGCCGTCGGTGGGCCACCGATGTGACACTCATGAGTGTGCAGAACACGCAGTCATCATGAGGCTGGAGAACAACCTAGACATGATTGAGTACAAACCAGGTATCCAGCGTTAAACAGCTTGACCCACATAAGCACCTTAACTACTGTTTGAACTATATATAACAGAGTATTACGCCCCAAAATAACATATATTATATATATATATATATATATATAGAGAGAGAGAGAGAGAGAGAGAGAGAGAGAGAGAGAGAGATAACGTATATACTAGCATATGTACATGGTGTGTCAGGACCTTATTGCAAGCGTCCACTTTCTATAATAACAACATGTAGTTGGTCTCTTTCACTAGTTCCTACTGTAGTGTATGGTCATATTGAAGTATAGACCTTTAAAGCACATACCTTTTATCAAATACCTCTCAAGTTCACTATCAGCTCACATATCACAACAATTGATATTCAAGCAGATCAATGCCAAACATGTTAACTATTGGTACACAGTAGCTAATTCATAAAGATACATCATGTCGGCAGAGTCCTGTGGAATATTTATTTCTCCTCAGCAAAGTGGATTCACGCCAAGGGAGCCTCTAAATCCTGCAGCGACACCAACGCGTTTCACAAGGCGTTGAGCTCGCTCTTACTGTATTTGAATGGGGGAAATGGGGACAAGTCAATGGTTGACATGACCAAACCGCTGTATGCTAAGGTGAGTTGTATTTGAAATATCATTTACCCAACATATGCAGTATAATCCATATTAATAATGATCGAATTGGGGATATTTCAATGATCCCTAACCTATATATTTTCACGTCAAATGTCCAGCTTTGTCCAAGCACAGTCAAAATGCGTTGCTTGAACGCGTTGACAAACACCCCTGTGACTAAGACAGGGCATTAATTCTTCTTTCATTCTGGATTGATATTACACAGGTAAACATGAGCAGCCCGGGTCCATCAAAGTGTGACTGGTTCACCACTGCTTCTACATCGGTACCAGAGAACTATACAAATGAAACGCCAAAGCCCATCGACGATACTGTAAGCACGGTCTACAATGAGAATACATGAAAATGTGTTGTGTTTTTGTCGTTCGATATCACGTAAAGAAATGCTATATTTTGGCTCATCGTTGGATTTATCAAGTAATTTGAATTTTCTGTCTTGCTTCAGGTTAACCTGCATATGCTGCATACAACTGCTCCTATGCTTCAGCTATAATTTATGTAATGTTGTCATCAATGTTATCTAATACTACTTACAGTTATTATTTTTCTTGCAGGTCGTCGTGCGTCCTGGTGTAAAGAACAGGTTTTTCCTGTCTCTGTACAAGGGGAAATACGTGCCAGCTAAGCTGAGGCAGCACGTAATGGAAATGTTTGAGACACTAGACAATCTCAAACCCTTCGGAGTTGACTACGATCCTGGAGTAAGTTTTTAACCGAAATAACTAAAAAGAGAAACTTTAAAACTGAACTGTTTAAAAATTAGATAGATTTATCACAGATACTCCTTCTGGTACCCTGTGATATTTATTCCAATTTATCATTCTTCTTGCTGTTCTTAATGACGCCCTGGGTATGATTTTGCAGGACATGTGGCTTGGTGGCTATGACAGCTTAGACAAAGACGTCAGGCTCTTCGAATTTGCCGTAGCGCGGAAAACGGTACGTCACCTTGTAGAGTGGTTCTTTGCTGCATCTATGCCATTATTGAATTTCTTTCCTAGTACAAACGGCTGAGTATTACGTAAAAGGAATATGGTAATGTCAAAATGATGAATAAATACGTGTGTTGTACATATATACACACTGCAACACATGCAGTTTACAGCAAAAGAAAGTTGAGTTAAGAACTATATATATATACTCTACTAACTAAAGTGAAGTCGACTTCTAACATATAAATGCCAAATTGATATCTATTGTGCCTTGTATACCTAGAAAAAGATTATGCCTGTTTTAGTGTGACCAGCATGATACCACAAAGCTACGAAAATGGTATAAATTGCACAAATAGCCACGTCAATAATATCCTCACTCTGAAACTGTGCTATTATATGATTTTCATATTGTTTTTCATAAGGCTTCCAAAGATGACATCGAGACGTCCACAGAAGCAAGCGATGAAAAGGAACGTAAGGAAGACGCTTCAGACGGGAAGGTGGCTCTTCCTAAGCCGGAGGGCTGCAGCGAGTCTGTCTGTCCGACTGTCTACGTCACCAAAAACCACAACAGCTTCATGGAGCTGCTGCTTCCAAGTCGTGAGGATACATTATACATTATAATGTTAAGTATAATTATAATCAGTATGATAATAGCTAGTATAATCTTATAAATATTCAGTGCCATCCATTCCAATACACTGTGACGCAAACCGATATAAACGTGTATATTATTTATAATGACTTAAACATGAAGGTAGAAGCGTGTGCCACAGGACCAAGCTTTGTGGAGAACACCAATCATCCGGCAGAAAGCTCCTCAGGCCCATTCTTGGGTATCTCAATGGTGACAACAGCGCCAACAAGAAGATCAAGGACTTCGCTGTCCCACTGCTTAAGGTATATCATGGATGATATTTTTACTATTAGGAATATCTCATCTCATGTTAAAACAGACAAAAGATCAATTCCATTTTATATTAACTTTCTTGTACTCATCGTAGTTTTGTCTGTTTCCTTATCATCTCATCGTCCCCTTATCATCATCTTCGCCACACGTCAGTGTTCTTTGAGGCGAGCCACCACTGTTGTTCTCTACACTTTTCTATTGCTGATGTCCGTTACACCCAAGTGCATCCCATCTCAACAAGGTCTCGCCCCACAGTTCTCCTTCATGGAAGTTTCAAAATAAGTAAGATGATAAATTCAATAACATGCTAACGTTGATGGCATGTTGAATGGCGTTCCACCTCAGGTCAGACTCTACTCTGCTGAAGAGGAGGAGAAGGGCATCTCTCCGTGCGAGCGTGAGTACCAGGCCTGTGTCAGACTGCCTGATGAGTACAAGGACATACCGGAGCCAAATAACAAAAAGGTAAGTTAAGCTACCAACAACATGCTTGCACACACGCCTTCGTTACATTAGCTGATGATATAGAAATCCTGCGTAAATATTGTTTTAGTTATTACCCAAAATACATACATGTTCGGTACTGACTCTGTTCCTGTTCTGAACTGACGTGCAGCTAAGCATATTTACTGCAACTGGCAACTTTCACGGATACGGCATCGCCGTGAGGGGACATGTCTCTGAGGCTGTAGCATCAGAAGCAACTTCGACCTTGATGCAGACACTTGACGAGGAAAACGTCCCGTATGATAAGGCAAGTGAACACTGTCGATATGATATGTTCATTATAATTAATCGCTTTTTTTTTTTGGTTTTCCTGTCTGTTTATTTTCCTCGCGATCTCTTCCTGTCATTGACCATATATGTTAGAATTTTCGTCGAGGTAAAAAATGTCTTTATTGCCACTGTTTTCTCACCCTAGACTTGGTTGGCCTATTTCTCATACGATAAGCCACTCGCTAATCCTCCGGAGAAGATCACGTACTTCATCTTCATCAAGGAGGGCGAGGACATAGGAGAAGGTAGTGAACATGTTTGAAACTGCTTTCCTTTTGGGCGATGTTGGTGACGCAAAACTACTTGAAACTTTTTGATTGTACGTGAAACAAGCATGAGGCCTGCATGTGGAACGTGATATCTGACACGTTAATTGCTACGACAGCTTCTCTTAGCTTACTCGAACAGATTCTCTCCTCTGCAAGTTATTAATAACACAATAATCTTCCTGTTTCTTATAAGGAGATCCCTTAAAACTATATCTATTGCTTAAGGAGCGTTTTCCCTTCGAGCTGCCTTGATTGTGCTTCAGTCCAAGCTGAATCTGTCTATATCTGTCATTGCGTATTCTCCATATTCGCCATCTAATTACAAACAAATCTCCTTTGGTGTCTTTCTTTGCAGGGTCTGAAGAAGGGAACTCAAACGAGACGGAGAACTAGAAATTGACCTGCAACGGAAAGCGATGAAAGGACCACAGACTTATAGATGTGCCCGTCAAAGAGCAATGACGATGATACAGACACTGATAGACACTGACATCTTTAAACGTTACTTGCAATACCATAACGTACACCCAGTACACGCTAGCCAAATGACTTGGTATATCAATCTACATTAATGTTCTTTCCATTAAAAAGAGAATTTGGTGCAATATAAGATCAACGTGTGTGGCCTGTTCTTACATGCACCCTTGCGTCCACTCAACTGGGGGAGATCAAGAGTCCACCAATATGTATTTTTCCCGCCCTCTTTATCTCATACTACAAGCCACGATAAGGCGGCGCTTGTTTAGAGCGCCTTCCCTGTTATACACACATTCAAAGGTTTTAAAAGCAGAATCTTTGCTAAACGGTGGCTACATAGTACAGTAATGCATTAAGAACTAATGGTCTATGTTCTGAGCTGTTGTTGGGTTTACTTGATAGAGGAAGAAGTTAAGGTTCAACACACTCCATTGTGCAAAAGTAGCCATCGCGATGTTTGGTTATTAAACACAATACCATTGTGAGGAATCACAAGGTTCGGACCATTCAGTGTCCTACATTTTAGCCGACCTTTAACCCCACACGTGTCTTCACTGGCTGAGTGTGAACAACAAGACAGCAAAGGTTAGTTCTGACACTCTTCCTCGTACCTTGCGTCTTTTACATTAGTTTTGCATATTTTAGAAGCAGATATGTTGTTGCCTTTGTCCTTAGCTTTTTGGCGGATTTATGCACGCATTACTGCATGCTATACCTGTCCATCGTCCATTAAACTGTGTTAATCTGACTTCAAACCCACTACCCTAACCCCTACATGGTCCTCTGACAACGCCCCTTATCTGTCATTCAAAATACATGTACAATCCCACAACCAATTCTCTTTGGGTCGCGATGCAAATGATACAATTGTTCTTCCTGAGACTTGTTATGCAAAATTCTTCACCTTCTATGCTGTTGGATTTCTAAAATAATTTTTCCGCCATGCAGTATTCTGGATCAATCTCAGTAAGACGCTCGTTGGGACGGGGTGGGAAGTGATGCCCAACATCACTCACTGAAACAGACGTCTACTCCAATAATTTTTTTTGCATTAAAGTTTGCCATTCTTGATTTAGTTAGGGGCATTTTAGCACAAAATCACTGTTCAATGTAGTCTTGCCTATGAGGAACCCATAGTGCGTGTAATGATTAACAATATTAATCTGTGTCATTCAGTATGTCCAGAACATCCTAAACTATGTTGAAAATAACCACTGAAAAGTTACTTAGGAAGTGAACTGTGTATTAACAGACACTTAAGTGTCAAGATTAAGTGTCAAAAAATGTTACATATGTAGAGATTATGGGTTAAACAATTTTTTATTATTTATTACAAATAACGTTACACAACATAAAGAGAACTATCCAAATCATAAAGCTATACCAAAACCTGATACAGAGGAAATGTATCTAAGATAGAGTATAGAACAAACAGAGGATCATATATCAGTTGTAGATAACCTTCCCCATTTTCCTTGGTGCTCGTCAAGTGGGATAAACAATTGTAAACGCTCTACAACACAGGTAAGCATGGAGTCCAAAGTCCTGCTGTCGGTATTTCTTCTGATATGCGTGGCTGTGTGTCATGGCGAGAGTAATCCTGAGCATCCACAAGGCGATACAACGAGGTACACAATGATGCAATTACAATATCTTTTTTTTGTGTGTGTGGTAATGTACCTAGCAATTTAGTTTTCTACATTGGGTAAAGGCGTGTATTTCTTTGGAATGTTTCTTGAACTAACATGTTGACTACGGTCTTGTTATGATCTGCCGTCATAGCACATTTAGTGGTGCTAGTACGGGTATGAAGTGGACAGCTTAGAACTCTCAGAAGTTTAAAACTAAAATGTCGGACTAACAGATACAATGTGCCGTACTTAGTTTGTTTGTTTTACAACAAAAATCACAGTGGCGACAGACCAATTCTTAAACAAGGATTGATCTAAAACAGTCCTTGTTTAAGAATTGATCTGAATTGATCTTAAGTGGTTAAGTTTATACTACTCAGAAATTTTATCAGAGTATTTATTGTCTTGCGTAATTTTTTTAATTTTTCTAGCGTTTTACAAAATATAGTGCAGTATACCTGTACCCATTCATTCAAAGTCTTTCCTTTCCTATGCGACAGCAGTGAAGACGATCTGAAAAATGTCTGTACCGGAGAGTGCCCTGAGTTCGAGCTGTTGTGCTCGACCCCAGAGTATGACATAAGGCGGTACAAGAGCGCCCTCTGGGTGTCCACCACTACGTTACACCTGTCCCTCTCCCAGGCCACCGCTAGGGGGCGGAAACGCTTACATGACTACTTCAAAGGTTTAAATGACAAAAGTAAGCCATGTTTTAATTTTCATCAGGCTCAATATGTTTATCAACCAACCAACAATCTCTGTACTCAGATGAATGTATTAAACTCGACGAAGAACCAGTAAAAAGATAGATCCAGAACCTATGACTATGTTATTCATAATTACCATATAGCCAGGCGACGTCGAACAATCAGAATTCTCCATTTTCCCCATATCCCAGGTCATTAAGTTAATATATACTATCCGCATGAGGGGTATAGGTCTCGTTCTCAGGATATTGTCAACCATTACTGAGTAGAGGAAAACTTACTGAGTGAAGGAATCCTTGGGAACGAGAGCCACAAAATGGCGCGCGGTTCAACTGAGGCGAACAAAACATGCGAATAGATCACAAACAGTGACGTTACGGTAGGTACAGGGAGTGATGGTGAGATATCGCCCAGCCAGGTAAGAAGGTTCGAATGGTAGGGAGAGCAAGTTTCTAGGTAATGTAATGCCCTCTCCTGAGCTGAGTCGTCACGACTAGATCTATGACAATGCTAATATGATAATGACGTTAATAACCCGCTTTCCTTCGATGTATACGGTACCATAATTCATGGCCAGTTCCTATCACCGCTTCATTCCGTGTTTATGGGAACCGTCCATGAATTATGGCACCGTATATACACTGAAGGAAAGCGGGTTAATATTAACCCAATATTAACATATTTTCAGGACTGACAATGCCGTACACCGCACCCATGGTGACACAGACCCGGGAGCCTTCTGAGATCGAGAGTCCCGTTCGTGAAATCACCGTGTCCATGCCTCTTCCTAAAAAGGTGGCAAAGAACCCTCCAAACCCAAGAGATCCCAGCGTAAGTGTATTAGATTACCATTTACCGTGAATAGAGGTGGGTACCGGTACAGGTACAGGTACGGTCCAGGTCTAGAGATCTAATCATATGTGAAAACTTGTGAATGAGCGATACTCAAAACAATGGTCCATTTTGCTACAAAGAATTCTGCTTGGTGGAGTATCCGACGTCCACTGACGTTTTAAATCCTAACCGATGTCTCGGATAGTGCAGAAACGGCATGAAGCTGCAAAGTAGCTTAAGTATTGCTTTACTTTGAAGGAACAGGTTACTTAACCCTATTCAGACCGGGGGGGGGGGGCTTTTGAGGCCCGCGCTAACTTCGATGTCCTATAACGCCAGAACGGCTTACGCTAGAGCCACCAAATTTGGTGAGTTTTCCTAAAATATTGTTGCCAACAATGCTAAGAAGTGTGACAAATTTTCCATTTTTTCTTGTTGCCATGGCAACCGTTTGTTGACAGGCAGTTTTGCCAAAAATCACTATTTTTGGTTCTAACTATGTATTTTTCACATTTATTTGCTATATTACTGCGATTTTGTTACATAAATAAAATCTTATATTATTCAGCATATCTTTCATAATTATATATGCATAAATTATGCTAATTTGATGACGTCATCAGCCCAAAATCCAAGATGGCGGACCGAATGGCCAAATCAATAATAACAAGCTAATTATCCCTTAAAATTTGTAACTACCTGGTATTTTTTCATCAAAAACCATCTAAATGAATGAATTTAGTCTATTTCCATTGCCCTTTGTGATTATTTGTTGCAAAAAAAGGATTTTAAAAAATTCAAGGTGGTGGATATAATATGGCGGAGCCCAACTCGTATCTTAGATGTGCATGACGTCATTTTATGACGTCATATTGACGTCATTGATGATGCTATTGGCAACGCAAGTCGTAATAAACATTATTATTCTGTTATCTGCACTTGTTGTTACATTTTTGTAGCATAACTTGAAGTTTTCTGAGAATACCCATTTTTCATGGATTTGGCCAATGTAATCAAATTGATGACGTCATAACTACGTCATCTTACGTCAACGTAACGTCAAACGTCACATACTTGTCAGATATTATGTCGAAATTATGTCCTGAAAATTTGGTGGCCTTACGGCACATCGTTCGAGAGTTATACTGAATAGGGTTAAACTGCGTGTCCTGTCTGTCCAAGGTGGTGATAGATCTTGTCCCAGAGACCATCATGTACGTGAAGAAGTTTGCAGGACGTTCTCCAAGCGTCGGCTTTATCGCTGATCTTGAGGCCAGAAACTTCTTCAAGACCCTGAAGACGAAGAAGGAACCATTCTATGGGAATGACGGCTACTACTACGTCGCTCAGTATGGCAGGTATTGTCAAGTGCGCAACTCTTAAAACCCTTTTCTTGTCTATTTGTAGAACTGAATAAATATAACGCCAAAAGAATAGCCTCAATGTATTGAAAAATCGGCAACTGACATAGTCTTCACATTGTAATTCAGTCCAGGCTCGTCCGACCGCAACATGCACAACGAGATATGGGTTTTTGCCATGAACGAGAGATCCTACAAGTACCTGGAGTTCAACGACCAAACCGCAGACGGACGGGTACTTCCGAAGTGTCTCCGTGGAGTGGAGACCATGGTGTGGGAGAAAATGGACCAGAGCGACATCCCTCTGTTGACTCGGAAGCAGTGCTCTACTACGTACTGCCAAGGTATCATCGGATATGTCCGTTCTTTAACCAGCTGCTTGAAGATAATTTAGTAACGTACGCTGTTCTTCTGGCGCTTTCTTTTAGTAGTAAGATGATGTTTATGTGTTGTATTCTCTGGCCACTTAAGAATAAATATGTTTTAAACCTGACACATTTATTGACACGCCTTTCCTTTTAGCCTCCAATAATTGCCCAAAGGCGGAGACAGAGAAAGTGGAGGGTATTGACGACATGTCGATACGGCTGAAGATCTTCAAGGGAGGATCCAGGTCATTTGTCTACACACCTCCCACCTGCCACTATGACACCGCTAGTCATGCTTCTCTGGGTCCGTTGGTGGAGTCTCTAAAGGCATCAGGTAAGAAAAGTTAGACTTAAGACTTAAGACTTTAGACTTTAGACTTTAGACCTTAGACTTAAGACTTTAGACTTAAGACTTTAGACTTAAGACTTTAGACTTTAGACTTTAGACTTTAGACTTTAGACTTTAGACTTAAGACTTAAGACTTAAGACTTTAGACTTTAGACTTTAGACTTTAGACTTTAGACTTAAGACTCTAGACTCTGGACTCTAGACTCTAGACTCTAGACTCTAGACTCTAGACTCTAGACTCTAGACTCTAGACTCTAGACTTTAGACTTTAGACATCAAGGTCGGCCAGGTATTGTGTAGACATCATGAGGTTGATTTGTGTTCCATCTAAGGAATTGTTGGAAGACTACCTTGGCTTGAAACTTTTGTTTTGGCACGGTTTTAAGATATTGGATTGTTATGAAGATTGTAAAAGACATATTTTCCCAATAGGCTGCTAATGGACTTCATGCTGCGCAAATATGTCAAAGACACCATTTTTCTCATCAAAATGTATTTGTCTACAGATATCTCCTCTTCCGAGATCAATCTAATGGTTACAGTCGTCATGGAGAAAAGAGAAGAGTTGGATGGGAAGAATAGCTGTCAGAAGTTCTTCAAAGTGAAGTTTGTGGCAGGCGGGGCAAAAGGGAGCCGATCACGAGAGGTACATTGATATGTCTTGATAGAGATCATTTCCAAAAGGAAAAAAAAAGAAACGATATAACTTTATTAAAACCAGACATTGTTTGTAATCGTCGTTTTCTCCACAGGACGTAGAGATGAAGGAGGAAGCTGGCTTGCAGATGCCGAAGACAGTAGAAGCGCTACATCAGGGAGAGGATTCTGTTTCAGGGTAAGTCAAAGTCTGTGATGCAAGAACTACATTACAGGGCAGTTACTATCATTAGATGTTACGTGATGAGTTTTACGCGACCCATCATCTCTTAAGATCAGAACTGTGTCAAATCCATTGTTTGTTTTCCTCACTCATTAGAGTATACTCCAAGTGTTTCGGTGGCAATGCCTACTACGAGCCGACCACCATCACTTCCACAGCCAAGCTGCTCATGGAACGACTCAAGGACAAGAAGAAGTGTTTCCTGGGTGACCACATCAGCGTGGTCGAATACCATCCACAGTACAGACTGTTTGACCGTCACAACGAGGTTCTTAAAACTGTTTTCATAATTATGCTCATCTTTAAATTACTGACGCAGGATGACAGGCGAGCAAATAACGATTTGGGTTTGGTAACGTTGCAACGCCTGGTTCTATAGCTGTATAGCTACGTTTCTGTTTGTCTATAGTTGATGGTTACGTTTAGAGATTCTTTCGTCTGATACGTAATAAACACTCAAGGCCTCAAAGTTTTTAAGATAATCACAATGCACTGTGCTGTTAGTCAATGATTTACCACAAGGGTGTTAATGATGATTTTCCTTCAACGATTTATGGCATTATATTGATGAGAGAAATTTTAACGTATTGACAGGAAATCTTTGGTTAGCATCTACGTGGTAGATTTGTCATTTTTTTTGTACCTCCTAAATTGATGACCATCATTGACTTCTAGATCCACCTTGACGCCGACCCGGACTGCAGTGACCAGGAGGGCCGTCCGGAGTTCACCTTCAACCTCCCGCTGAGTAAAGACTACGGCCGGACTGACATGAGGCCATCGTTGGGTGACCAATGCGACACTCATCACCAGTGTCCAAACACGACCACCATCATGAGACTTGAGAACAACCTGGAGATGTTTCAGTATGCACCAGGTATCGTACTTCACGTCACTTGTTTGGTTCCATTGAAAGTGTCTGAGCAAACAGACACAGCTCATTTCGTGGTCTAGGACCTTGTTCAAGAATTTATTTTATATACAGTGTCTATAACAAGAAACGGCTTTAGACAGACCACAGAGTAATAATGTAAATGTAAATATAAGCATTAACTTATCAAGCCGGTTGCAATCTTGTCGCCTTTTTCTTGACAGGAAGTTGGTTCCTCTCCAAGAGTCCTTCCAAGTCCTGTAGTATCAGGGAAGCTTTCAACAAGGCGCTGAATCCCCTTCTGTCATACCTGAACGGGAAGAATGAAGGCAACTCCAAAATTGACATGATTATACCATTGTATGGCAAGGCAAGGCACATTTTGTAATACTCGTATTCTATTTAAATAGTATAACGTAACATTAGTGAACATGGGTCTCATACGACCTTTCGTCCTACGCGAGACCTCACAGCAAGATCCCTACGTTGGTCACAAATCACAAAGATTGCCACAACAGGAATTAGAAGAATTTAGAAAAACAATCTATTTAACTGAATATATGTATATGTATATGTAGTATCAAGGAATATTTATTCTTTCGCTTCATGGGATGCCTAATGGCGAAAACACAATCTGGATTATTGTCACTCAGGTAAATGCGTTCGCGCAGCCGGGGTCGTGTGAGACGGTCACCACAGTGAGCACAATGGTACCGGGAAGGTTTGCGAATAACCCGCCTAAGCCCATCGAGGACACGGTAAGTAAGATCAACAATCTCGGCTGAAGGCAACTGTGTAGTGTTTGAATGTACTGGCGGTGCTATAACAGTTAAGCCTTCTAAAACAGTACAATGTATGTACGGACATAACATCGTTCATCCATCTTGAACATCACTTCAGATGTATGCGGCGTAACTAAAGTGAGGATGCTCTACTTAGACCTCTTTCCAGTTACAGCGGCCATGTTGGATTTCCTGGGGCATACTTATATCTGCATTACATGCTACAAAGGAGAATGCCCAACTGCAGCCTCGTTTTGGTGATCACGGGAAATCCAACATGGCCTCCGCAACTGGAAAGAGGTCTATTGGCGAGGTCTTCCAAAATTTTGGGCATTTAATATGTGTTGACATCAATCTGTCACCAGATATTACTAATGATTCGTCTCCTGACAGGTTTCATTTCAACGTCTTGAGGCAGAGAAAAGATTTATCCGGTCACTATACAAGGGTAAGGTCGGCTCAGGTGAAGTGAAACGGCTCCTGATTGGTCTGATCGTCGACGTGGGTAACCTCAAGCCATTTGGATTGGAGTACAATCCCCAAGTAAGTTTGGGCTCGAAATATTTGACAAGTGAGTAACTGTTATGTATATATGTGGCGTCTGATAGCTACCTGTCTAGTGTGGCTTCGAAAGAACATTTGTCCTATTTATGCATGGGCTTCTTCGTTCGTCCTGTCACCATCGGTCTTTGATGTTCCAGAATATGTGGCTTGCTACCTATAGCGACGCAGGCGCAGGGGAAGAACTCTTGGAAGTTGTCATAGAAGTGAGAAAGGTACGGCAATATTCCTTCTGTGTTTGATATATCATTGTTATGTGCTGTTGTTTGGTTGATGAATGTACATCATCAAATTCCCTTGTGTAGGAATTTCTTGGAAGATCGTTGAAGAAAATCTGGACAAAAATGAAGTCAGGAAGTGAAGTTGAGAGGGTGTGAACATCTCGAATCTCACCTTACTAACTATTGTGTTCTGGTCTTCTGGAAGTGGTCTCTATGTGGCACACTTATATGTTAAACTGTTCTGTCTGTTAATACCTGTGATGCATTTTGTTCCAAAGGCACCCAAGGATGGCCAGGATGTCATCATGTCAGAAGAAAATGGAGATGAACGCAAGGAAGATGCTTCAGACGGGAAGGTGGCTCTTCCAAAGCCGGAGGGCTGCAGCGAGTCTGTCTGTCCGACTGTCTACGTCACCAAAAACCATAGCAACTTCATGGAGCTGCTGCTTCCAAGTCGTGAGGATTTATTATATAGGCTTAGTATAATCACAATCAGTATGATAATAAATATAGATATTCGGTATCATTGATTCCAATACAATTTGATGTAAATGTGCATAACGTTTGTAGTATAGTTATGTTGATGTATGATTCACCATAAAGGTAGAAGCGTGTGTCACCTGACCAAGTTATGTGGAGATCCTCGAACATCCGGCAGGCAGCTCATCAGGCCCATTCTTGGGTATTTCAACGGCGACAACAGCGCCAACAAGAAGATCAAGAACTTCGCTGTCCCACTTTTTAAGGTACTTCATGGTTTGAAATTCAAGGAATATCTCATCATCATAGTACTTAGTCTTTATAATTAGTATCCCATTATGGGATTTGCTGCATTTAGCCCACATGGGCAGGAACATGCAAATAAAGATCATTCAATTAAAAAGCCGAAACATCTTTTTAAACTTATCGTATTGACAAGTTTACTTTGCTCTATACATCGTAAGATTTGTCTCTCTCTCTTCTCCTTGGAAGATCCAAAATAAGAAAGATGATAAAGTCAGTGACATTCTAACGTTGATGGCATGTTGAATGGCGTCCCACCTCAGGTTAGACTCTACTCTGCTGAAGAGGAGGAGAAGGGCATCTCTCCGTGCGAGCGTGAGTACCAGGCCTGTGTCAGACTGCCGGATGAGTACAAGGATATACCGGAGCCCAATAACAAAGAGGTAAGTTAAACTGGAAAGATTGATCAAAGATACACTTGCACACACATCATCGGTTATAGTTATCAATACTCTTCCTTCTCATAAGAAGTAACACTCTGTTTTCCTACTTTTTATCAGAATTCAACGTTAGTGTGTGGACCAATGTTTTGTTTTTTTTTCTATTTGGCGATAGAAACTTGTCCGTAATTGACGTTTATCTCTCTATATTCTGTTCTGTGCTGTCGCGCAGCTGAGCATATTTACTGCCAGTAAGGGTCTTCACGGATACGGCATCGCCGTGAGGGGCCATGTCTCTGAGGCTGTCGCATCAGAAGCAAGTTCGACCTTGATGCAGACACTCGACAAGGAAAACGTCCCGTATGATAAGGCAAGTGAAAACTGCCGATCTATCCAAGAATAATATACTTTCATGCATCGTTCGTGTTTTATCACGCTTTCGCTTCCTGCCGTTCTTTAATTGCTAAGATACCTTTCCTCTTTCATCTTACCACAGACTTGGTTGGCTTTTGTCTCATACGATAAGCCTCACACCAATCCGGAAGAGAAGACCACCTATATCATCTTCATCAAGAAGAGCGAAGACAATGAAGAAGGTTGTGTACATGCTTAAAACTACTTTCACTCAGGACCAATGTTGGGTGTTTTATTTTCGACTAACTACCATTTGCAAATTTTGTTTGTACTTAGAAAACGAGCATCAGGTCTACATTTTGAGCATCAGATTACTCAATTAAGCATTTTTCTGGAATCCAGTAACACAGTCGCCTTGCTGTTGCCTACAGTGTTTTAAAGAAAAGTCTACCGGGTTTCAAGCTCGTGAATCCCCAAGAAGGGGTCTTCCTTAGAGCTGTCTCATTTGTGCTTCAGTACAAGTTGAATCTGTATACTGTACCATTGTCACGTCATTCATAATAATCCTTATTGATATCTTTCCTTGCAGACGCTGCAGAAGGCGACTCTAATGAGACGGGGAGCTAGAAATAGACCCGCAACGGAAAGCTAATTAAGGAAAGGCTACAGATAATTCAAGAGTGTTCGAGAAATCAAGCTAATGTAAACATAGGCATATTTACGTGTTGCGTACAATGTCACAACTGATAACTAAAGTAAACACTAGCGAAATGACTACAATCCTGCATTTAATGTTCTTCTCGATAAACCGTTGTGAATTCACTGCGCAATTAACTCAATGTGTGTGGCCTGTTCTTGCGTCCTTGTGTGGTATATACATAAATCAGATCAAAGTCCGCAAAAATATGACATCGTGTATTTTTAACGCCTTGCATATGTCACACCACAAAATAAGAAGGACGCTTCGCACCTTCACCTTTAGACACACCCACTCCATATTCCTGATAGCTGATAACGGAGTCTTTGCTAAAAGTGGTTACATGATATAGATTTTACACCGAATTAAAAGTTTGAACTGTTCCTGTTGAGACTGATAGAGCGAAGCATCAAGCAATGTTTTCTACACATGAGCTCAAAGAGAAGCGCCCAAATATAATATATGGTGACAGATTGATGTCAAACACATATCACATGTTGGAAGGCCTTGCCAATAAAACATTTTCACTTCGGTTACGATGCATCTGAAAAGAAGTTGTAGATGGATGAAAGATGTAGCGTACGGCGAAGCGCAAACATTCGACTTGAATTGTTCTGCCAGTTCATTCTAGCGACGCTGAAGAAGAGGAGTGTTTGGTGTCACTTGAAACGTTCGGAAGTAAATCTCCGTTTTTATCCAGTTGTAGAGATTGAATTGTATTTAAAGAAAGATGTAGTAATTACTCCGTACATACGTTTCCCTGTGTCACCTTTCAGAAGGTTTAGTTGTTATGATACCGCCGGAACAATTCGTGTTCAATCTTCATCGTGCATATTACTAACCGTGTCTTAGGCCACAGCAAGTAAATTTTATGGATGACATCCTCTGCAGACTGCAAAAATGGTGCGATAGGGCGAAAAAAAAAACCAAGATGGTTAAAAAAAAACAAGATGGCTAAAGTTTAAAAGATAGGCACATTAAGTTGTGATGACTAGCTGTTGTAAAAAGAATTAAATGGACAAAACATGATATCAGAGCCAACACGACATTCATTCCTGTATTAAAGACATGGACTGGTATGGTAAAAGTGACACTAGTGTGGTAGACTAGCATCACCAACAAAGTTGGTAACCACACTCATGGCTTCCATATTGGTGTCACTTTTACAACTATCCAATAAGATTAATTTCTACAACTACAGCCCTGGGTACCTCGCAAGTGTCACTTCTACAAGTACAATTATTGGGCTACAACACAATATATTTGCTCATTTTCGTACTTTATTATCATGTTGACCATTCCTGCAGAAGAAAAAAAATCTTTTTTTTTTCTGAAATCAGGCGAAAATTAATGCGCGCGCGGATGTCATCCATAAAATTTACTTGCTGTGGTGACCTTGTTGCACCGCAGCTTAGAGGCATTTAGCTGTTTGACAGAGGTCCAGAGAGCTGTGTCCGAGATGGTCACATGTCTGTGCTTCACCGTACGCTACAAGCTAATAAAGAAGAGATTGCGACTGATCACCAGGTTGCCTTATACATGTTATGTTATCTACAATTATACCTTGTAGCCGCTGCTGTACTATGGCCTTGAACTGGCCAGGGTAAAGGGTTCCGTTTGGGTATGCATCCTGAAACTGATAAGCTCTCTGGTGACGATAACATTCAAAAAACGAGCTAACAGTGTGTACTGGATCAATGTGTGATCAATAAAGTATGATAAGAAGAGAAGTGACCATTAAAGATTGACAAGAATTGTTGGAGCTGTATCTTATAGTGGAGTTACCGGAGGACGGTTTGCCGTGCTACAAAACACCTTATATTGTCGATGAAGGTTAGACAACCAGGTAATAAAATAACGTTTACTCAAGAAACTGGATGATTTCAAAATTGGCATTTGGAGCAACTCATGTCGTTATCAAGACAGTTCACAACACCTAAATAAACCCTGACCCAGACTGTCTTGTTTGATCATATGGGTGACAATGGAATGAGGGGTTGTCAATGGTTTGATGTGCTTCACATTGTTCATGTGGCACCAGCTCATGAATCGACACCCTGACCTAGCTTGACCTCACGGCCGACTCGTGATCTTTGGTCGAGTTTTGTTTGGCAGCACATGTTTGCTAGTCAGCAAAAAAAAAAAGATAAACACAATTATGACGACTGTTCCATGTGAACATCTGTGGGTAGACACAAAAAGTTGTGTTTCTGTTGTTTTATGTCACTCATACCTTACGTCATCGTTTGTATCGTCCCTGCTATTTCTGTGCCTTGCGCTGATCAGACTGTGCCTTGGATTTCTCCTTTATTTGTGAACTGATAAAATATCTCATCACCCTGCGAGTTTAGCAAATGGTACATCCCGTTTGGGGTGAAAGTTAACCATTAGGTGATCCAATACGAAAGGCCGGAAAACTAGTCTAGCTGTGCGTTCGAGGCTTCTTCGATGTGGAAGACTGTGGTTCTCATCTGCGCTTGGGCGGCACTATGTCTGTCAGCTGACAACACTGCCAGGTAGTGCTCTCTTGATGCCAATGCTCTCTTGGTCTACATTGAATCTAGTTATAATGATAGAACTAGGGGTGGATACCGGTATGGCGTACCGGTACAAAACTGGTTTTATCGTTGGACCGTTCCGAAAAAACGGACATGTTGGACCGATTAGAAAATGAACAGATTAAACCGGCACGACGGCGGCAGGTGTTTACGTGTTTTACGTATTTTGAGGCTTATTGGTCTAAGAAAATAACAAGAGGGAAGTAGAGGAGAGTTGGTAGACCTCGTGTAACTGTAGAAACTTGGTAAAATGACTAACTTAAAAGAGGCTTAACAGAGTGTTGTTAACGTGAAGACAGGACACTCCACCAAACAGATACCTTTGTAGCGAAATGGACAATTGCTTTGAGTATCGCCCATTCACAAAAAATTAGGTCCAGGTTCAGGTCTTGACCTGGACCAGATCCCCTGCACCTGGACCGTACCTGTACCTGGATTTTCTTTACCAGTACCCACCTCTAGATAGAACGGGTCGTCCCCACAGTGTGGGTCGTCCCCAGATTGTACTTGAATGGTATTCCATGAGAAGAAAGGGCGTCTTAATGTCAATAGTTATGTCTTGAATCGTTTCATGTCGACGACAGTGTTGAGGCTAACCGTCCATTGTCCTGTCATGGAGAGTGCCCTGAGTACGAGCTGCTCTGCTCGAGCCCAGAGTACGCTGTGCGGCGGTACAAGAGTGGCCTCTGGGTATCGACCAGCGTACGGAGCCCGAGTATCACCAAGGCCAATCTGATCGGGGGGCAGCGGCTATACAGGTACCTGAAAGGGGAGAATCATGAAAGTAAGTACGTGTGGTAGATAAGGTAGACAGTAATGTTATTAAGAGACTTCGGTTAGCTTAAATCACATTTTGATTACAACATATCATTCATGAATTATTCCTAGACGAATGTTTTATAAACAAGATTGTCATGCAGATTGATTTACAACATACAATTCTTCATTTTGAATCTTTGCCTACAGATACGGGAGAAGTGGGCGGGAAAAGTTTCCATGTGTTGTGATTCATATGCATGTCACCTGTCATTATCATGGCATCCTATCGAGCTCTTTAATAGTGGCAGTATTTCACGGGAAATGGGTCACAGTCTGGATGTTGGATACGTAAAATGACTGTAATGTCTACCTTAATTGTCGTGCTTGATCCACAGAGATCAGAATGGCGCCCATCACGCCATTGGTTCTGCAGGTGCGCATGTCGCCAGGTGACACGACACGAGAGGTGACTGTCTCCATGATGATACCTACAGACGTGGCGAGTAACCCTCCAAAACCGACAGATCCAAAGGTAAGTCGCCTGTCTTTGGATTTTCCATATCAGAACACGTTTATTTATTTATAGTTTATTTAATTCAATATGTGAATGTGTGCTTCTCTCTCTGTGTGTTAGTGAACAAGTGTACTTTGGAAGAATATTTTAAACGATTCCTTTTCAATAATCGTATTCTTATCCTACTGGTCAGGTGGTGATAGATCTCGTCCCAGAGACTATTGTGTACGTGAAGTCGTTCCCACGGCAGACTGCCGGATTCGTACCAGAGCGGGAAGCCGGGAAGTTTCTCCGGACGCTGTCGGACAGGGAAGAACTCATCGAGCACGAGAGCTACTTCCATATTGCCCAGTACGACAGGTAAACATAAGAACCAGATGTGTCTAGACTTGATGTTGCCAAATTCTGCACAACGAACTGAGCAGGGACCGATGCTAGTGTTACGCCGAAGGGCGGTTATACTGGCTATACAGATACATATGTTTAAACACTCTTGCCTATAACTGACACAAAAAAGGCAGAAAGGGTATGGTGTTGGTTAAAAGACAATGAGACATGGTTGCTCCTGAATTGGGATGACAAAATTGTTCGGACGGGGGGAAGTAGGTTCCGTATCAAACAAAAGTTTCCTCTTTATTGATGCCTCTAACCACTCTTTCTTTTCAAAATAGGGTTTCTGTTTAGACATAAATTTCCTTGTTCATTTTAGCGTATCTTGTTCTTGCAGTCTCTCCTCTGGCCGGGAATCACAAAACGAGATTTGGATATTTGCCATCAACGAGGTGACGTACCGGATGCTGCAGGTGACTAACCGCCTGGGCAGCGGGAGGGGCATACCGCGATGTCTGCGGCAGGACAACATGCCGCTGAGATGGACCAAGATGAACCCAGCTAACGTCCCAGTTCTCACACGGGACAGATGTCCATCGTATTTCTGTGAGGGTAGGACAGTACCACATACATATATACAGCAATGATTTAAACACTTCTTGAAGGATTATTTATTGATTGATTGATCTTATAGGGTGGCCCCTTCAGTCTAGCAGATTGATTTCCAAGGGAGCCCTGTAAAGAACGGACAACGGACATGCTTCACCTTGGGGACAAAATGTTTTCTCATCTATATTTAATATTGAACACATACACACAAAGGCACACACAGGCACACAAAAGACACACACATACGAGCGTACATGCAAAGACACACGCGCACACGAACACACACACACACACACACACACACACACACACACACACACACATAAAGGCACATAAATAGAAACACATAAATTTAGAAAGAAAACACATTAAGACCGAAAGCAATGCTAAGCTTCAGTCCCTTGCGCGTTTTGAACATAAATTCCTTTAAATCTGAAGGACCCCACTGCCCTAAGTACGAGATAATGGAGAGGGTAGGAGACACCATAGAGAAGCGACACTACACCGACCTGCAGGCCATTGGTTACGTGGCAACAAGCTGCCAATACGACACGGCCGTGGACCAGTCCTACATGCCTCTGTGGCAGCGGATGAACGACACAGGTATGGTTATACTTTCGGTTATACCCGAATTCACCAAATGTGTTGTCTTTTCAGCAGCGCGATTTTGTGTTTGTATTTATAGTTTTGTTTCTAGTTGGATGACTCGGGTCGCCGTTTAGTTATTCGTTTCTAGAATGCATATGTATTATTATATATAGTATTCGGTTAGGTTTCGACTTACAAAAGAAATGATTATTTATAGATTCTAGACTACTGCAACAGCTCCTAGTACGTTTTCTTTCATATCTCGTGCTCTGTAGATACTAACGGCGTTATATAGATGCAATCCTGTAATACCTTCTTCCGTAATGTCCAGGTGAAAGATGTCTCATTGACCTAAACAAACAAAACATAGTTTGGAAAGTTGAGTTTTGCCCGTTTTTACTTCATCATTTCGTGGTAGACCATTCTTCGTAGACTAACAGTAGTGCGAATTTTGTACACGAAAGGTATATCTCCATCGGACGTCCAGGCGTTTGTCACAACTATCGTGCAAAGTCGTAAAGATCTGGATGGCAAGAAAGGCTGTGAGAAGTTCTTCGTCCTCTATTACGCCATGTCCGGGACTGCCAAGGTGTCATCGGTAATGCGTGTACTGAATTGTGGTTCTTGTTGTTGCTGCCGTTGTGGTGGATTTACATATTAACTTTTTGTGTATATTTACATATACACTTTTGCTTTGTCGTGTGTAGATTTGGTTATCGTTGAAGAACACCCACGCAACTATAACTACGACCTCGAAGATTGTTCCAATTCGTTAATTCGTTTTCAATTGTTTCGTTGTAGGTTGTGACTGCGTCAGACAATGGCCGGCCGATGTTTGAAATGCCTAAGACGATACAGACTCTCCACGGACAGAAGGACGTAACGTAGGTTTCTGATGTCTATTTTTCATCTGGCAATAAAAAGATTTGTAACGCTGTACGTTCGATTATTGCATTGCAAATGTTGTGCTGTGCTGTTCTGTGTTGCGTGATGCTTTTATTCTTTTGCAGAAAGAATAAGTTTCGAGTTAATATGCTCGTTATTCACGAAACAATCTTAAGCCGTTTTCTTATTACAGAACCTTCTACACAAAGTGCTTTGGAGGAAACGTATTCTACGATCCGCACAGTATCTCGGATAATGGCAAACTCCTATTGGATACTATGAAAAACGCGGGAAAATGTGTCTTGGGAGACCACATCAGCATAGCTGAGTACGATCCACAGTCGAGGTTATTTGATCGTTATAACGAGGTATCTTTTCTTATGTTTATTTCGGTCTTCATAAATGATACTTGTGTACATTGCCCATTGCATGGTGTTGTTTAAACCCAGGATGAAAGTTTGAACTCGGTTCAAAGCGGTCGGAGCGTTTCCGCAAATCTGAAACAAGTTGGGGGAGCGCGAATGCTGACTACTGAGCAGTTTGGGGAAATTTTGATGGCTAAAAAACAACTTTCTTATCCGTTCTTGATTCACAGATAATGGTTGATAGCGATGAGACGTGCGGTGATCACGTAGATCGTCCTGTCTTCTCCTACGCCATCCCCCTGAGTAGCAGCTATCTGGACCTGATGGAGGTACCTGACGTCACGGAGCTCTGCAACACCACCGACTGCGCGCGCTTTTCTGTCAAGATGACGTTTGGGGATAACCTGAGGCTAGTGTCTCAAGACCCAGGTAACCTTTGTTCGTCCGTGTGTCGTCTGTTAACACGCTAACAAGAGACTGCCTATTTGGATTGTCTTGATATTTGGTATGAGGATTTTTTTGATGGGAACTCAAAATGATTCAATTTTGGGCATCTATTCGTTTACCGTCATGGTTGTTAGTCTAGACTACGATATCTTGTCTGTTCATAATCTCTTGCCCCGTTTCCTTTGGCTCAGTATATGATCTGTTGCTTACCAATGATATCTGTCTTTTCGACTGAATCTTTGTCTTTTCGACTGAATTTCACTGTGTTTGATAGGAGATACACAATTTTTTTTTACTTTGAGCAGAAATATCATTTGTGCGTTATTGCATTGTTGAACTGTGTTGCACGGTTCTATATCAATTCTGTTTGTTCTGTGTCTGAGACTGAGCTTATGCCTGTTATGCTGTTGTTACCATATACATATAACGTTACATATACACATTATGCATTCATATTTTTGCCTTACAGCTAAGTTCGTGTGCACAGAGAGCACACCTCCGTCTTGCACGTATTACGAGGCGTATCACAAGGCACTGCATCCTATCCTGTCCTACATCAACGGGAAAAACAAGGATGGGATACGGATGAACATGACCAAGCCTTTGTTTGGACACGTAGGTCCCTTTGTAGTGATGAATCTGAATTAAATGATTGATATTTTCTATAAAGCTCAACAGTCCAAATTTCCGTTGGCATGGATATGTTTTATTTTTGAATCCATTTCTCATGATATCCAAGCTGATATAGGGACCAGTTTTGTGTTTTACGTGCGTTTTGAGGCTTTCCGTTTGTCTCCATAGTGATTCACGTTCTTCTCTCTTCACTTCCTCCAATAGAGGAGAAAAACAATACGCACGAAAAGCCTAACAAAACACAGTGGATTAAACCATTTGGGCACAATTCTTCCGAGCAGCCTTCGTAACCCCTGCTTCACCTTATTGAGTCAGATGAAGCTTGCCTAAGCTTGATGTTTCTGACATCGGGAGGAGATATGTTGCTATGGCGAGCCTTAGTTCACAGAAGTGGTCTATGACTACGAGGGGCGTGCAATAAGTAATGGTTCTGACCCATTTCCCATAGCAGGAGATTAATGAAACTTGGCACAGTTATTAGTCTTTCTCTTCATAGAAATCACCCAGAGTTATGCATTTCTCCCATCGTTTGATGCAGCTCTGGACACCGATTTTGTAGGACACCCCAGGTTGGTCCTCCAACTGATGCCTCATCAATGGCACAAGAGGGACGACCAGGTCTGGGAGCTGTTTCCACAGACTTCCAGCCACGTTTCAATTCAGGATGCCAGCGTTTTACAAGGTCATATGATGGGGCATCATCACCATAAGTTTCATTTATTTCATCAAAAGTCTTCTTTGGTGTGCGTCCTTTCAAATACAAAAACCGGATCACTGCGCGACACTCAACTGGTTCCATTTCACACCTGGTCCATTTCGCACCTGACTAAGTTCAAACACCAGTAAATCAGAAACCACAATTAGTTCAGAGCTGTCTTTTGCAACATAACCCATAGAGATATGAATTATTACACATACAAAATTTCAGTTAGATCAGACAACTGGAAGTGGGTCAGGACCATTACTTATTGCACGCCCCTCGTATGTGGCCTAGCTTTCACTGAGCAAACTCGTTACAAATTACACTGAGTCTGGCTGTACATCTCTCCCCTGTTCCACACAGGTGGTTCCCAGCGACAAACCGTGCGGAAAGTCGTTCGTCTTGTGTATGTACCTGTCGGAGAAATACTTCAACAGCCCGCCACAGCCACTCACAGACAGCGTAGGTTTCAGTTCCGATGTAATTCCATGAACGCTGAATGTAAGACAAATGTCAGAGAACAAACAAAAAATATCAAACCTTGCATCTACATGTCTGTAAAAATGTCTGTAATCTCTATGTAATCCGCCTTCACGTGCCTTTTATTCGTTTGCGCCATGTTGGATTACAGTGTAACGTAACGTCTGCTAAACACGCCAACATCCTGCTGCTAAGATCCAATTACTCGCCAACATGGCCACCTGGGGATTCAAATTATAATTATGACGTCAGAGACAGTGGCAGAGAAATTGTGCTTTGTGCACCTTGAAACTTTCAGTCGACATATCAACTGCATCTGCTGATTATTTCATCGTTTATAAAGATCAAAGAAGGCTGAGAATTGCGATACTTTTTCACCAGTATCGACTTTGTCTTTCCTTGGAATGATTTTTGAAACCATCTCCTCTTCGTCTAGGTCAGGATCTCCTATGATGAGAACGAGTTTGTGGCGTATGAGAAGTCCTTTGTTGGGAACTTCGAAAGCGCGCTGATTGACGTCAGAGTGAGAGAACGTATTGATGAAATGCTGGTCCAGCTGGACGGACTGGAACCTTTTGGGGTCAAGTACAACCCAAAGGTAGCCCAGCTGGCGTTCCCCGTAGGCTTTCTTTTTGATTTTGCCTTTAGTTTAATGATATTTGATTCACAGTGGTGCTAAAATTCAGTGTTTTCAAAAGCGAGGAAGCATTTTAATCTTGAGGGAGATCGCTGAGAGCCCAGAATTGGAGTTGTGTGATGATTGATCAATATTGCTAAAAAAATAACAGATTACACAAAACGTTGAAAAATTGTTCTTTATCTATTACATTCGTTTAGGAATCTGTCAATGATTTAGTTCAGTGGAAGTTGTGCAGCGGTTCACTGCGTAAAGGAAAGAGGGTGCAAGTAGCTTTGATATGATTGTAAAGTTACATTGAAGTATGACAAATGTTCAATACTGTCGGTTTATTCCAGCAGTGATGTTGATAAATACGCCTGGTTAGTTGTGATGATATACTATCATCTGTTTGTTTACTTATTTATTCATTAATCTCTAATAACTTTTCAGCTTGTCTGGCTCGCTGCCTATTCGGATCCCGGGAAGGAAGAGACTGTGATGAAAATGTTTGTTCGCGACGACCAGGTACCTGATGCTTTTTACGATTCTAACTATCTAAACATCCTTATCCCAACAGCTACAATGAAAATTCGAGTTTTCTTTTCATTGTATACAAACAGATTTTAAAGACATACTCTAAAGATATGTGGTCCATAACGCTTAATGTGTAGAGTAATTAGCCGCAAATATGGATGACTGAATGCCTTCTTTCGTATCTTTTCAGCAGCTAATGTTAGAGTTCATGAGTAGTTGACCTTGAGTAGCTTTCGTTCCTGTTAAACACAATAAACTACGATTTGATGCTCTAAATGAGTAAAGACATTGTCTTACATGTTGTTCAATGAATATTGAATTGAATTTGATGATATGGAAAATGGATATTATCCTGAAGACATTGTTGATCTAAGACGCCAGGACGTAAAGCGTGCGCTTAGCTGTTGGCCTGAAACTCCGTATTGTTTTCCCAAAGAATGTTAAGAACAAGACCCAGAAGCAAGTCACGCCTTCATCCAATGACTCATCAGCTGAGGGACATCTTCCGACGCCAACTTCCTGTCACAGTCAGGAGTGCCTACCTGTCCGCGTTGTGAAGGACTACGGAAAATTCCTGGAGGTTTATTTTCCAAAAGGTAGAGTTAAAATTTCTCCGATATCTGTTACGTCATGAAACCTTTATGATATTTGGATACGGTTGGGGCTGATATGAAATGTTGGACAATTGTGAATACCGACCAAAGCTTGTTTGCTAAGACGTGCGATTTTTCAATTCCATATTGCTGTGATAGATGAGATGTACACGTTGTACATATAGGATATATACAGTAAAAGCCCGTTAATTGTACAACGGATTACCGGAAACTTCTGTTAATTGCACGGAGTGGAGATTCCAACCTTTGCGGTACATCTGAATAACTTCGCATTATTGCACCACCCGGATGATTGCACGAAATACGGTGGCAAATGAGATGTGCAATTAAACGACTTCTACTGTAGCTCCCCCTCTATGGTGTAGTTTGACTATGTATTTCTGTCTTGTTCAACCTACTTTTTGTAACCTGTGACGCCACAGTTAAGGTGGTGTACACCCAGCAAAATATTGTGAATCTCTATGGTAATGTTTGACTGCGTATTTCTGTCTTGTGTAACCTGTCACGTCACTATTTAAGGGGTGTACACCCAGCAGAATGTTTGTGAATCCCCATTGTAATGTTTGACTGTGTATTTCTGCCCTGTGTAACCTGTGACGTCACAGTTAAGGGGGTGTACACCCAGCAGAATGTCTGTGAATCTGGAACTTCCGGCCGACTGCTGCTGCAGCCCATACACAGGTACTTCCAGGGGTACAACAAGGACCGAGACGAGATCGGAGAGTTTTCGTATCCAGTCTCTCTGAGGGTGGGTCATGGGTTCATATCATCTCAGTCTTTTCTTTTAATGTTACATTAATTCTTCTTTTGGTGCAATACATTTTGATCAACGAAAAAAGAAAGTTTGATTTAGGATCAATCAAAAATCAGAGCAACGCAGATACCTGGTTTTGGAGATTATGTTATACATCAGCATCGTCAATAAAGGTCTTCTCTATGCATGTCAGCAGTATAGACTGTTTTTCGAGCACGGGGAGGAAGTGGAGAACGGTTGTAACGCCGTGTACGAGATGAACGTGGCGCTCCCGGCCCGGTACGCTGACAGGGACATCCCGGAGCCGATCGCGGAGAAGGTATCGTTTTCTTCGCATTAAGTTCGATCATCATTCAACTCTTGTCTTGAGCCTATATATATTGTCCGGACTTCCGGACCCCAGTTTGGAAATTTCACATGTCTAAAGCAGGATTCCCCCTGACTTCGATCAACCACACCCCCTATGCGTTTTCTGGAAAGGGTGGCTGGGGCATTTGGATGACCAATGTCACTGTAGCTCATCTTGAAGTTCAATGTACTATAACACAGAATTGATGTTTGTCTCTAGATGAAGACGTTTGAACGCAATGGAACCTACATGTACGTGGTTCCCGTGTCAGGGATCTACAGTCTGGAAACCATCAAGGATAAAACCTACCATCTCCTGGTGGACCTCACGCAGGAGAATCTGGCCATCGAGAGGGTGAGACAGATACAATTTGTTATTATAAAAATCTTTTTTGACACAACAAAAGTACATTGACTTTCGTAAGGTCTGTTACATATACTGCATATAGACAAACAGGTGTATACAAATTACATTGCAACCTGAAGACTTGCTTGCAAGGCTAGTTGTTCCACGTTTAAGTACAAAACATATGTTGATATATACAGATAAATGAGCTCCTTATTTTGTTCTTGTGCCTTTCATCTACAGTACTATAGTGTAATATTCACCTACGATCCACCCTTCACCGACATAGAGGACAGGATGACGTACATCGGGTTAGTAAAGGATCCACAGAATGGAGGTAAGTGGCATTTATAATGGACAATATCAATGATTATTTCATTCCAAGCGTGTCGGTGTTTAGGTCATGTAGCTTCACCTGTAGCTCTCAATCTAAGCTGACTTTGTGTGGTTCCATTTGCAGACGGCAGCGAGAGCCAAAAGGCTGCAACAAGTAAGGAGAAAGAACAAGTAACACAACAGGAAGACGAATGAGACGATTGAACCAAAAAATAGATAGAGAATCAGATACATATATGTCCGCGAAGACAGCTACATGTACTGTATGCAACTTGTTCAGTTGCAGTATGGCCACTTTATATACTTGCGAAGAAAATTTGCTCAGCGCTTTATTAAATACCAGGATGTCCCCATCGTACTGCCGTGTCCATACGTATCTTGTGTCGTTTTTGTTATTCACAGTTAGAGTTTGTATAGGAGAAAGATGACTGAAGATAGCTGTATGTTTCTTTAGAGCAGAGTATCAAACAGTAGTTATTTTGCAGAAGGTATTCAGGACACTTACACTTACCTTTACGCATCACTTTACAATAATTCTTTCATCATCATCATCGCCATCTTCTATTCTAGAGCAGAAGTGTTCACAAAGACAATTTTGTCTTTAGTACAGCTTGTAATTGTCATTATAATGCTGTTATAGACTATCAGACAAAGTGTAGAAAATGAAGAATTCTTCGCTACTGTGTTTGCAGTGGCTACTTTGAACATTTACTGTTTTCTTTCACATCGTCAATGCCAGAAACGCATACAAGTACCGTTATCTCGATTATATATTAACATCACATGTGGAAGACACCTTTCATCGTATGTCCTGATCAATGCGCTTTAAAATCTATCAGTTTTGTCTGTCTCTATTTGTCAATGCAACGTTGACAGCATTGTGGTCGACAAGCGAGAGTAGCAACGAATCCGTTGTCTTACGGATGTAGTTCGCCAGGAGTCGCACCTGAGGCAGAAATACCACGTCAGCCCAGACAACAGCGATTGATTTGCTCTCCCTTCCTGAATAAAAATTTAAGTTAAATGTTGATGTGTTCCAGACAAACAAATACATCTCATATACTCAGGCATACTTACACACTCAGCCAGACATATATAGATTCAGACAGATAGACAAGACACCCTAACAACCACATACGGCCATACACAACGTACCATCCCTTCTCGTCTGGACTCAAATGTAGAGTTCAAGAGACCAGACGTGACAAAACTGGGTGCGATGTGTGTCGGAAAAGTACGATTTGTTTCGTACCTTCACATCTTGAACAGGCACAGGCGATCTCTCATGATTGGGAGATATTTGTTATGAACAGGTTTGTATTTCATTTGTCATTACTCAGTAAATGTTACCCGTGTTTGGAATGTAGCATTTCAGTACTGCAAAAGTCAATGTAACTTTATCCGTCTATAGCTAACGTTAGTTCAGCTTGCACTGTCTGATTATGTAGCAATTCTACGATCCGTCCAGTAAATAGCTTCAGGTTTTCGGCTTTTGCAAAGAATTTTCTTGTCTAGTTTGCATTGTAGATATATTTCTTGTACACCCCATCCATACCCATTATTTGTTGACCTAGAGGGTAGCTTCTTCTGCTATAGGAAGACTTCCGCAAACAGGTGAATGTTGTGTCAACAGACTTGACGGCGCATCTTCGCATTTCTTTCGGTGTGTCATTACCAAAAATAGCTCTGATCTGCTTCCTCTTTTCAGCGAATATTTCTGTGCAAATCATCCAAGGATTCTGCATTCAACTGGCTGAGGTCTGGTGTGGATGGCCGGTCTGTCTGTAAGTACAACTACAGGTTTTGTGAACTCAGGTTATTGAATGTAGGTCGAGTTCAAACCAGGGTTGGACGGGGGACAATTTTGATTGTCACGAAGCAAAACCGGGTATGGGCGATGTAACTATGGTTTCTTGGTACGTTAGAGGTACGATTTGGCATGTTACATTTCTGGTACACAATTATGTGTGTAGGTAAGGCTTACATGACCGTGAGTTTTGCATTTGTAAGAATAGGCAAGAACTTCTGGCGGGAGAAGGGATTGTGTGTATGTACCCCCACCCCCACACCACCAGAAAATAGCTGCGAAAGGGTGGTTGCAATCATACTTGGGTTAGAAATATTTCGTTTGGTGCCATTGCGTGTTCTCTGACTGTTTGTACATTTTCTGTTTAGAACGAGATATCAACGTTAACAAGTTTGTTTCTGCATCAGAACTTAGTCATGAAATATTTTGTATAGTGTAAATAACGGCAGGAAACGTCGATTCCCCCTCTTCTCTGAATATGCAAAATACGCTGCATAGAAAGTACAACAAAAGTCACTGTGGTTACCAGACTTCTGTTCCGAGTAGCCAGGTTTGCGCTAAGTGTCGTGAGAGCGCAGGAAAAGCGATTTATCAAATTAGCAAATAAGTCCATTTCCCTCGTAGGAAGCACTGTCTGTGCTTTTGTTTTGACAATGAGTAAGGTATGCTGCCAAAGAACTCTCCCCAAGCAGATTTCAAAAGTCGAATTCCTATATTTTCGAGCTCACCCTTTTTGATACCAACCGCTTGCTTAAGTTACAGTAGAACAGAATTTTAGTTTCTAGTTGGAAACGAGTCATGGAGTTTTTCTTTGTGAAAAAGTGTTATGTTAACGTTTAAGCTACAGAAAGTATTTCCTTTCTGTGACAGTTACGAAAGGATATACAAAACAGACTGCATATGTAGGTTATGTACATCTCTAAATTGCAATAGAAAATATCTTCAGTGCAGTAAACAAGTTTGTGTCTGTTTGAGCACGCCTAGGCTCCCTATACGACCTTACAGCTTACTCAACAGTGTAACGACGTGCTTAGGCATGCTTATGACTGTAAGTCAGGACACAGTACATTGAGATATGGCGCACCTGCACGTCCATAGGTAGTTGCCTGGGGGGATCTTAAATTAGTTAAAACTATTCATGTACGAAGAGATGGGCTGGGATTAGGCTTTATGTTCCAGCAGATTCGGCATTGCAAGTCTTAAATTGGGAACACAAATTTCACAGTTCGAAGAGTGTGCTCTATTCTACTCTACTACGTACTCTACTATACTTTGCTCTACTCTACTCTGTTCTACTCTGCTCTGCTGTAACGTTACTCTACTATACTACTCTACTCTACTCCCCTCTTCTCTACTTTATAACTCTGCTCTACTCTGCTCTGCTCTTACTGTACTGTACTGTACTCTAAGCTACTCTACTGTACTGTACTCTACTCTACTCTACCCTGCTCTAGTCCGAGAGTCTGCTCTTCTCTGCTATACTCTACTCGACTCTTCTTTTCTGCTTTCCCTCGTTCCCTCTATCGTCTTACAAATATAGAAATGAAATGGAGCGCGGTCCTAGTTTCCGGTTATTTGGCCCATATGTTATTCTGTCCGTTGTACAACACTGGCTAATGTACCAAACGAGCGTACAACAATATGCTACGCCCTTGTTGGGCGTCAGTTGGGCCGTTCAAACCTGTTCAACTGTCAACTGAAGAGAAAGGACCGTGCGGTGAATGGGTGGAACCTCTCGAAGAGAGTGTCGAGTGAAAGGAAAGTACACATATTATCCTGAAACCCTGCACCGCGACATGTTACACTTCCTTGACACTGAACTGTCGACTTGTAAATCGTGCATAACGCGTGACCGCGTCTGCGCCGCAGCGAAAACATTTTGTCTTTTTTTAATGGGTTTCTCTTAACGAGGGTGCTACAAAGGAAAACACTTTTTATTGACTGAACCTAATTGTCCTTGCGGTTGTGTTTTTCGTGCGCTAGAGGGCGCGCCAGGTTGTGACACCTGTCACAACCAGATACTGAGATAGCCAAACAAGCAAAGACCACCGCAACAGGAACTTTGTCTCCTCATTGAAAACATCATAAATTTAATCATTAAAGCGATTTATTGTAAGGTACAATTGTATTCTCCTTACTATTCTTGTTGTACCGTTTTCCGACTATGACAGAACCTAATATCAAGAAGGATCTACGGCTAGCTTTTCCATCACATGACAACTGAATGTTAGACCCACGATTTGATTATCCTGAGAATGTATTCGTACAATGTTGTAAACCTTGTTGTACGATTGTACGACGAACGTTAAAATACCTTACTGACTAACTTACTTCCATGCATTACAAATCTAGTATGTGTACCTATGCCATGATGAAATAATCTCAGATCATAGTGACGAGTACCACGATGTTTATCTCAGCTGGCCTGAGCCGCCCGCCTTTTGATTTGGATAAGAAAGGAAGTTAATCGGTTACTATGTGTATAGTGGCCGGCCCACACAACAACGTGCCCATTCAGTGACTCGGGCGCACCCGCTCGCTCCGGGATTAAAAAACACAGCCAGATTACGGCTGAATCAGAGCAGGACAACAGAGCAGGGGGCTTGGTGAGTGTACAACATTGATTTTCGGCGGAAAATCTCGGAGTTAGGACTTGTGAGGTCTCTGTTTGTGGAGTGAAGCCTTCAAGGGGGCGCGTTGGTTCCCGGCATTTGTGTGATGTAGTCTTCGCTCTTCGAGACAACGGGCCGGCGACAGGGTTGGCGAAGAGTACGATTGTCGCTTCTACAACATCAAGCTGATGCTGGTAAGCAATCATATTCATTCAGACAACATTTGGTGCTCGGTATAAACGGCTACCAACGTAAGCAGACTATCGAAAGTACACAGCAAAGGACAACTGGAAAATGGCTTGAACGGTCTAGTGAGACTAGTGTGGGTGGGAAAGCGTTTTGTGTGAACAGAGGTCGCGCACACATGACACAAGCGTTGCTTTGTCACTTGGAATTAACTTATAGCCATTGATATTTCACAGACAAGCATAGGGGATTAAAATATGCCTCAGGTCGTGGTCAGAAAAGGGCATTTTTTTCTTCATCGTCGCAAGAGCAGAAGAAGCATATGAAGAACTTACAAAAAGATGTTCCTTCGTTGAGCCCCTATCACAATCGTCGTACTGCAGTATTGCGACAACAAATTGGGGACATTCTTGGAACATTCCTGGGTCTGTCGTACAAAATGCAGGAGCCTTGTGATATGATAAACAAAAAGGTATCGTAAATTGTTGTTCACACTCTGTTCTGTCAAAGTCACCCTGAAATCGAAAGAAGAAAAATCGCACGACTGTTTGTTAAACGCGTGAGTAACGTTACAATATTTTCAGTTGCCCCGAGTTATAAATGCTAATTGTAGTAGAAACAGGTGTGGCCATTTGGGAGTTGGTGCGGTCTCAGGACAATAAGGATCTACATTTGAATCAACCACACTTATCTTATCGTTTATCTTATATTGTAGTACAGGCTCCGGTAAACACGGTATTAGTCGACAACTTTTCACAACACCTGGATAAAGGGGGACCAAAAATCACTTTCTGTAAGCGCTCCTGAATGAATGAGAAAATGATATAACTAAATTTTCCCTGTATTTGCAAAGGGTGTTGTACCGGACGAATTATGCGTTTTATTTGCCATATCTTTCCGTTCAAACAACATTTTGTATATTTAGCAATTTGGCCTTTTACATGTTGTGTTGAGGTTGAGTGCAGGTATTGAAGTCTTCCATGAGAAAACACAGTTATGTTTCACCTTTTACTATGGACTGTTTTGTTAGAAAACACCACGGTTAGGTCAGTCCCTAAACATAGTAACGAGGATTTTCAGGTCTACAGCCCATGTGGCTGTCCAGTTTTCACTTCATATTCTCACCTGATCAGTAAAAACAAATTAAAAAGTTTGATGCAGGAACGACGTCCAAAATTACAGATTCGACCAACATATTTGCTCGGAGATTCGGTCAGCCGAGTTTGGATAAACACGGATTTAAGTAAGTTAACAAGTCGAGCTATTGTTAGAACAGGGCAGACGGCAGAACAACACCGCTGGTAAACCGTCTCTTACTGAGTCATCTTCGTTGCCCGGGGACTCGGGGAGGAAACGCCAAACAATTCCGTGTCATGGTCCAGAAATATTCTGAAGTTTTGGAAACAAAGAGAAGATCGCGGAAGGACATGCAGTCACACAAACGTGTCCCCTTCTGGGAAAGTGTCCGGACTTGAACGGGAATTTCCCAGACAGTTTATATGGTGCAAACTTGAATTTACACTTGGTCTTATTGCGACGGGAAACCAATAAGGAAATAAAAAGCGAGACATGCCATAAATAAAGCTGTAAAAACTTCCTTATTGTGGCTAGTCTGCTCCTCCCACAGTTTACATGTGTGTGTTCCGCTGTATTGGAGGCGTATCCGAGGACAGGTGCGCCAGACAGGTCTGACTAGATCTTTTCTCTTCCCTGTGTGAAACCTCTTTACATCTACTCTACGTTGTCTCAATCTATATAACGTTGTATGAGACTAATCTCTAAAGCAAATGCGAGGTAGAAGATGTTAATGCTTTTCAGATTGCCGGGATTTTCTGACAGCTAAACTTAGTAGTCAAAAACATCAAAATCTTTCACTCCAACATCTGCTTGGAGATGATATCATTAATGTGTGCTGGTCTCGGTCTTAATTCCTCAGTTATACGTCAGCGCCAAACTGGACGTTATTTCACTGACGTCACAAGCAGACGTCACTTCCTTGTGTCCGTTGCTGTCCTTCGGGGTCACGACACTAGAACCCGTCCGGCATGGCATGTATTCATAGTAAATATGGGAGGGGTATTTTCGTATCTTGACTTGTGATGTAGGCCGTTCAAAAGTAGACTAATACCTACATAGACAATAAGTTGTTTGTAAAGACGTAAACTGGCTGTTTTCAATAACAGGAATTCATCGTAGATTTACTAGTAACATGCTCTATTGCTCCTCCTGTTGTGAAATCTTAAAGTAAAGCCGGAGGTTTATTATATATATAGTCAGCCGCCAGAAAGTAACAACCCCCTCCCATCCTGAGTGCCGATGCACATGAAAGGTGTTCCCCACTAAAACAGCCACACAATAGAACTAATTGGTAGACACTGATTCAATCCTGGGAGAAGCATCTCGGTTGGAGCTGCACCCGTCTTTCGGAATCGAAAGGGATGTAAAATGGGAGGGTCGTGCTCAAAGAGGTGCTAGCAGCCCCCATAGCTATGATGATATATACCCTGCTACTGAAACAGCATGCGCAGAGAAACTTACCGACCTATGTGCCACTAGGCACTTCAGCGTGAACAAGAATAACGTTTCACACGAACCCTTTGCGACCCTGGCTACCATTGCTGGGAGAGCCCGATACAAACGAGCTGCTCTTTTTTTTGGCTAAACCTTGTGTAAATACTTGTCCACAATGGCAAAGTCCCCTTGTATTGGCTCTATAGAGTGTCATTTAAGATAACTAACCATGCCGGTACGTAGTTTGAGACCATGTTTCGGATTAAATGTTCTTTTTCGCTAAACAGTGGTATTTTCACGACTTTTTATTTGTCACGGAGTGCGTTATCAGATAATTACTTGATCCTGTTTTGCCACTAATCCTCCCGCACTACTGATTAGAACGTCGGGTCCGGTAAAGATTTTCATTTGTCACGTCCGTGCTCACCTTTCCGACCCGTCAGGTAACGCACCTGTACGCCAGGTAAACTTTTATAGGTGATCAATCAGAACAACGTACAAAGCAGCGCCGCGAGTTGGTTAATGTTTGAAGAAAGGTAAACTTCAACGTGACGAAAACCAGAGTGCGCCCTGTGCACTAATGGTGACCAAGTGACCTCCCCCTTGTACAAGAGGTTCATTATTTCTACATTACACGATTGGGAAAAACATGTTTATACGTGTGGACTCCCACACAGCATAGATGTTTGACACTAGCAAATTGCACATCATAGTCCGGAACGTTTTTATTCGGATTTATGAGTATACGAGTTTCAGCAATCAACTTATCACATATTTTTGCATATCATAAATCATACGAACGAACAGGTAAGCATTCTTTGAGAGTGCAAACAGAAGTCGTTCTCCCAAAAAGTTTATTTCATTATAGCACGCAATCCCTCTGATGCGTCTAAAATTTCATCGTTGTGCATTTTTGTTCACAGGGTTTTTATCTTTCAAAAGGTATAACATGTACTTCTTAACGTGCCATAAATACTACAAAAACTGTTCAATGGCAATCATCTGCAATTGCTTAATCTAGATGCTACACTTATACTTGTCTGTTCCCTTTTTTGTACGGAATAGTGGAACATGTAAATATACTGAAGGCTAGCTAGTCAGCCCCTCCCATTTCTGAGGCACCAGAATACTCCAGTCTAATTGGTTACCTGTCGAGTGGTCGCCAATCAGATTGACACGATAATGGTTGCTGTTCAACTGCATAATTATAGGGGTCATCACAAGGGTGAAGGGTCTATTGGTGATATCTCGGAAAGCGCTATAGCTATTGCAGTTTTAGTCTTGCAGACGACAGCCCAGCTATATGTCGGTCGCCATGTTGCAACTCTGATGATTGTTTTATTTACGAGTGTTGTGGCGTACTGTTCACGGTAGGTAAGTGTTTGTTCGGGTGACGTACCTCTAGCCTCTACCTTAGGTCGCAAACTGTACTCCCCGGCCATCGAACTTATTTGACCAATTTTAACTGTTTTTTCCAGCGACCTGTGGAGCCTGGTAGAGGCTAACGTACCCCTGCATGTAACCAGAGATCTTAAACACTACTAAACCCACCGTATACTACCAGACCTCCTCGTCGAATCGGAGAAAAAGCCATAGCAATCGGGCGGCCAAAATACTTGGTCGGGGAACTGAGCTTGCCCTGGAGAGCATTTCATTCGCCCGTTCGGTCGGTCGGCTAGCTGTCAAGAGAATGATGGTTTGAGTTTAAGTTTTTTTTTTAGCCCAAGTTTGTTTATGTCATATTGCCTGACCTGTCATTGTCCAGGTATTGTGTTATGTTGTCTAAACTTTGGACGTTACATGGTGAAAACAAAGGCACTACTGTCAGGTGATTACTATTAGATCGATCTATTGATAGTCCTTTCATGTATTCCCAATAAATCTTTCTCCTCTTCCTGCACAATTGTGCCAGTTGTGCTGGTGGTGTTACAAGATTAAGAGAGGACGTCAAGCATTTTAATTATTGGCCATTCATCATTCCATGACAGGAGAGAAGGCCTGCGATGTCCCCAAGCATACCGGGTCACCCCCACTAGAAAAGTGTGTTGGGTTCTTTATAACGTCCAGATATTTGACGTCTGAGACTCTCCTAGCGCGTGTGTACCACAAACCAAGTCTCGCTGTCCGGGCTCCATGGCCTGACTAGTTGGAAGGCTGCTAAACTTAGTCTGGCTGCAAAGAGATAAAGGTAGTCCCATCGCCCTTTGTCCGTATGGACAGTGGGTTGTTATCCACTGTGTCTAGGGCACGGCATTGGAAGACCGTCTCTCTCCTTCCGCTGCCTTTTATCTCCCCAACCGAAGTCAGGTACCCATTTTTTACAGCTATGTGGAGTGAGGGAAACCGAGAATCGAACCCATGCCCTTTCGATCTCATGTTAGCCACTCCGGCTGAGGTATCCCAAACAGAAGGGACCGAAGGCTTGGCTTAAGGATCCCTCTGAAAAACGACCAACCGAAGAATTCAACCTTTTAGACTTGAGAACGTCCCTAAGGTCTGTTATCTCTGATTGCCTTCTTTCCCCGTACAGTTGATGACGTAAGCGTGCGGTGATGCAGGACAGGATGAGTTCCAACGGGGTGACGTACCAGCCCCGCCGCCGAGCGGTCCCGACCGTCGCCGACATCGTCCGAAGAAGCGAGGAGAATCGAAGATACAACAAGAGGTCCCAGGCGCGTCTCAACAACTCATTAGAGGTAGGATATTTACCCATAATCATTCATTTGTTCGTTCGTTCGTTCTATCAATACTTTATTTATCAATTCATTTATCAATACATTCGTAACTATAGAGATGCTTAGAATTAAGGCAGACCTAATGATATTTGATAACAAATGTGTTAAAACGAAATGTGTGACGGTATCTCAATTTTGAAACCACTAGTTCTGTGAAATGACATCGAAAGTCGACAGATTAAAGCGACGGGCAGACATTTTCCAATAGCCATGGATACTGCATGCAACACAGTTATTTGGTAACTGGAGACCCCGGCTCAATTCTGGGAAGGGCATTTCGGTTGGGGATGCACCCGTCGTTCGAACGGGACGTAAAATGAGGGTTCCGTGTTCGAGGAGGTGATCCGAGCACGTTAAAGGGGAAGGGTTAGCAAACTATCCACGCAAAACTTTACCATGCTGCTGAAACAACATTCAAACGTGCTGCTTTATGTGTCACCACAGAGGAGCCTCTACCAGGCTCCCCAGGTCGCTGGAAAAATAGTATAAATTGGCCAAATAGACAGAAAACACACCAGAGGTCGCAAACTACAGTCCTCGGCCAACCAACTCCTCTCGTGTGTTTTCTGTCCGTTTGGCCAATTTCTCATATTTTTCCAGCGGTCTGGGGAGCCTGGTAGAGGCTAACCACAAGGGTCCCAACGAACGAACTGCAACACTTCATCCTTGGTAGATCATGCGAATGCTCTTGCGTGCTTACTGCCATGCCCCCAAAGCCCACAATTATCGGACTTTGTTGCGATTATGGGCCGCGACCTCTTTGTCAACAGGTGGAAATGCCTGCCATGCAGTTTTATGTTTGTGTATACGTGCACGCTGGAGTAGACGTAATGAGATATACGGAAAGAAAGAATACGGACGGCTTTAGGCTTAGCCCACCAAATTTGAATAAAAGAACCAGCAAGCAACAAAAGTTGCTTAAGACCACCGACTATTACTTGAGACCCGACATAGCTGTCTTAATCTATCCAAATATCTACAGGAATTTTAAACATTGACATTGAGGGTAGCGGTATTAAGGTCGCCTTTGACATGCTTATCAAAGTCTGGTCCCATAATCGGTTATACGAGTTCCCATGTCTGCAGACAAAGGGCGACTCCAAGTTTTCCTAGTTCTGCAGAAATTTTGTGGCTTAAAGTTGATTCGTCATGTTTCCACAGCTGGTCATATATATAGCCGGGCTATCAAACTTGGTATTTACGACACAATAGTGAAGGCTTGTGAAGCTTAAGCAAAACTTTCTGGCCCTCATCCAAAAAGTAGGAAAAAGAAATGATTTAGGTAGTTTTAAAGCTATATGCTTTTGTTTTGATATTGCTAGTAAAATATTTGATGCTTTGACCAAGCGCGCATTTGAACTGTGATTTGTGCGTATATACCACGAAGTAACCGATGGTATAAATTACAGTAATTCAGGAAAGAGTCCCACCCACTCTATTGAGGCAGTAATACCTAAGACTAACAGTACTGCCGGCGGCAGCCTAGAAATGCGTTCGTTTCTTTACGAGTAAAACAACTAAGAACAACCTCAGGCTAAGACGTCCAGAATCTTAGACCGTCTTTGTTCCACGTCTTAGCTACAGACGTCTTGACGCACGTGTTGTGCTATGTTGGCTTGGTAGTTAAGACAAGCAGTTCTAATCTTACATGTTCTATTCTTCGGTAAAAATTTGAAGTAATCTTTGATTTCAAAAGCTGAAAGATCGAAGATGATCTATGTGATTAAAGAATTACGGAGACCGAAAATTACTAATTCCGGAGACCGAAAATTGCACAAAATCCAAATGGAGAATTTTGTGTTTGGAAGTATTCGACAGCAATCAACAATAATTTGGCAATACAAACCTGCTCATTTACAATATGATACTTAGATATAATGTAGCATATAACTATCATTCTGTAGTACGGATTGAGGGAGGAGGTAGTCGATCTGTATAAGGTCCGTATGGAAGCCTTAGCCCTTACCAGGCTCTACAGGTTGCTGGAAAAATAATAAGAAAAGAAATTGGACAAATATAGACAGATAACATGCCAGACGAGTTAGCTGGGTCGCAAACCATACTCATCGGCCAACTAACGCCTTTGGCATGTTATGAATCTATATCAAATCAAATTTGTCCAATTTCTACTATTTTTCCAGCGACCTGTAGAGCATGGAAGAGGCTTAGAATTCCATACGGTTCTCATACGGGCGTGGATACGTGTATATAGGCACGTGTGGACCCACCTTAAGGTCATGATCCGAACGGACGTGCTTTAATCTCAGCCTGTGGCTGGTTTAGACACACTAGAGGCAACAGTTGTACTTAGAATAAGCTGGATAAAACCTGTACTCAAATTGAGCGGAATAAACCCTATACTGAAATTGAGCGGAATAAACCCTATACTTAAATTGAGCGGGATAAACATAAAGCACCCAAGGACAACCAACAAAGTCGACAAGCTGTCCATCCACCTGTAAGATAAGCTTAGGATTGTGATGTAGATTGTGTTCTATTGAAGGCATTTGTCTTCTCTGAACTGTTATATAACAAAACTGAAGCAATTTAAAGAATGTATCCCAAGCATTTCGTAACTCTATATAGATCTCTTTAATCCATCCCTAACAAAGGTAGTTGAGTGGTTATACAGACCAAAATTAAGTTCACATCTTTCGGACTGCTGATGATCACAGTTCATCTTATCATCCCATTCCACTAGGCGACGACTTAGGGCGTGGGCGTGCGATCGCCAACTTCGTGCATTTTGGAGGACAAAAATGCTCGTCTACTGCAAAGTTCAACTGTCTTGGTACACAAAATCATTTTGTCGAACAATGTCGGTGGTTGGTTCTGTCACGGCCTGCTTGAAAATCCTATGGCATCAAAATCGTGCGACGAACGCACGGCCTATGTGACCGTCCCCTTCGCTGCTTCCGCCCTGCGACCTAAAATTTGACAGCGCGTTCAATGAAATGTCGTAAAGATAAATGAAATAAAATTACACCATGTTCCTCCTCCAGGGTTCGCACGGACTGGAGGCCGTGAAGGCGTACCAGCTGACCACCATGACGAAGGAGAAGAAGAGAATCGAGAGGGAGTTGGAGAAGATACGGGAAGGAAGGTTAGGCATTGCTTGTAGAGTCATGGCTATCAGTCAACAGTGTTTTTTTTTTATATTGGAAGCCTAAAAGTTGCAAAGTCTCTATCATAATAACTACATGTGCACGCTGTCAAAATAAGTTGCCAGGGGAGTTTGGCCAAATTAGGACAACATTACCCATATCGCGGACACTCTCATATCTTTCCGAATTTTACAATCTTCTACAATTCTACAATCCCGGTGGAGACAACTGACAATATTGCTACATTATGTAGATAAAATACGACACATAGTAGCGTCAATGAGATGTAATTAACCAGGGACGGGGAAGAACGAGACAAAAGAAAGGAAAGAAGGGTTGATAGAAAGTGTTACGAGCAATACCAAACAACTGTCTTTCCCTGTATAGGTACAGTCAGCGTGGCCGCGGGTTCGGTACCCAGATCTCCCTGCGCCAATCTTCCGGACAGGACGGTGAGAATGAGCGGGACGTCAGGCGGTCTGGCCTGCCCGCCATCAGTCCCAGGCGCGGCACAGGTGAGAGGAGTACTTCCGTCAGAGATGGCAGACTTCACCCCTTACCTATACTGCCTCGTGACCCTGTCATAGCCTGAGTATGGGAGCCCCGGTAAACTAACCAGGACGATGCTCTGGCTAACCCTGTCAGCTCCACTGACAAAAATGGCAGCTCAAATCATGTATGGCAACACTTCATTGTGTGTAGAAGACACAACCGCGCACACACACACACACACACACACACACACACACACACACACACATACACACACAGAGACAGACAGACGGACGAGCGGACGGACAGACATGCAGACAGGAGGAAGACAAACAGAGAAGCCAAGCCCAAAACAATATTAATCTTTGAAGTTAGATGCACAGGAGCAGCCTTAATAAGGATGAACTGTTTCTGAATAATCAACACGTGTCACTTGACATTTTTTGTTACGATTGACAAATGTTACGTTGTATCTTTCTCCTACAGCTGCTGTTAGTAAGTCGGTAGAACTGCCCTCCTCGCCAACAGACATTGAAGAAGAACTTGAGATGTCCAGGAAGTCACGTGAACTGAAGGCCATCTTGGAAGCCCAGAACAAGAGCCTGCAAGAAAAGGTCAACCAGTTCATCGGCGTGGACGAGAGGACCAAGAGAAAAGCGCGAGATTCGCCGAGGCTTCCGCGCGGCGAGAACGGGATGGAGATCAACATGGACGAAGTGAAGGAGTCCATAGCGAAAAGACTCGCTTCCAAGAGCAGCATTGAAAGTACCGAGGAGCCGCGACTGGACTCGGTTCCCGTACTACCCGACATCCAAGACGCGCCTGGCAAGGTGAACAGCTTAGTAGCACCAGCGTCTCAGAAGAAAAGTGACCTCCAGAGCGTTGAAGACTTCTTAGCCAACCCGGTGTTTAATCCGGAGTTGTACGCGCCTGACGGTCACGTGAGGACTTTACACACCTTACCTAATTTTAAAGACTCCTTCGATGAAGCCAAGAAGGCGAGGTACCTGAGGATGGGCAAGGGAGAGCTTCTGCCGAGCGAAATACCGCTCTCTGTCAATGAGATCTTTGCTAAAAACGAAGAAATGGAAGCCAAGGAGTGAGGTCCAGTCTTTCGAACATGATTTGTTTTTCATCCACTACCAGCTTAAATAGTCATGATCAATATTGATTGAGCGAAATATGGCATATGACAGAAAAATAGGAAGTCATTATTGGTACATTGGTCAGTACTGACGAAAGGGTTCCTTGCAAATCCTTGTACTTTGAGAAGTTGACCGACAGTGCAGCACTAGAAATAGTTCAGTTGTACACCACAAAGCCATGGTCATTGATTAGAACCAGACATTCCGAACAGAAGCTGACGGCTCCCCAGACGATATTTATTGTGCGTAACTCAGCACTGAAGCCATGTCGTAAAACGGTTGGTTTGGCTAGCATTTGTTGGGCCACACTGATTACGTGGATGGCATCCGCGTGCGAATGAATTTTCGTAAGTTTCTAAAAGGAAAACTTTGTGACCATACTTTAAATCGTACAAAAGGCAGAAAACGAGCAAATACATGCTGGGAATCGTAAAACAATATCGGAAAGCGGATACTTCCAAAGTCAAATAAAAATGTGACAGAACTAGACTAAAATGTTATCGTTTGCTTTGAGTTTGACACTTTCAATGTGTTCAGCCATTTTTCAACATTTCTGGCCTCTCATGATGATAGAAACTTTTTTTCAAAAGGTTAATTTTCCTTCACATGCACACATGTATCAGATTTAAGGGACCCAGTGGATGGCATCCATACAATCAAATCATATGGCCTTAGACTGACACTCTCCTGATGCTCGTGCAACGGTTAGTGTGCACAGGCTGACACGGCACCGACCTATTTGACGGCCGCTTTCTACTTCAAGTTGACTACAATACAGTTGTGTAAGATGGGCTGATGTGATAAATATGGGACGTGACTCGCACGGGTCAAAAGTTCATGACCGTGAGGACGATTCGAACCATTAAAGACCGCCATTTTGTTTTCACATTTGTCGTTCTAAAAAGACAACGCATGTAAGAAAGGGCAAACGAATTAATAAAAACAACAAATCTCATTGTCTTTTCGATGTAAAATGTACACTATAATCATTTTGCATCGACTATCCCTAGAATACGAACAAACAACCATTTATCGGGCAAACATAAATATCAGTCCGTTCAGCGTTTCGTGACAGAAATTTATCGCCCCTGTTAGCAATAATCATAACTCTAGCTCTACAGTTTGACTGTTTGTTGCAAAACACGTATTAACGATAGGGCATCTGGATACAGTGCAAGTATGTAAGACTACGCAACATATCCCAGGGATATGTTCAGAGTTAGTTGTCTAGGTAGTTGATAGCCGGTGGTTGTAATGTGGTGTTATCTTCCCAACGACGCCGCCGTAAACGGTCGCGGCAGACAATTTATGTCTGGGGAGTTCTGGGTTACTCGTAGTCTGTGCAACACAAACTCTGCTGTCCAGGGCTGTAACTGGCCCCTTCTAGGGGGCCGGCGGATGTTGGGCGGGCTGCTATAAGCGAGATTTATTCAGGCTAGGTTACTCGGTACATTACTCAACAGGAGAAGTCCATTATTCAGGAGAAATATTAGATTATTTTACAGTTCAAACTTCTAACCCTAGGTACGTAGAATGTTGATGTTACAGTTACATGTTCTAAGGTCATTTACCCTTTGAATGTACCAAAAGCAATATTTTGTGCATGTGTTTACTTTGACTTGACAATGTAACGTTAACGTTATATCATTTGTTAGCAAGTATTCTAGTTACTAACTGTGAATACATTACATTGTTAAATGTTATTTAAAACACGTACAATCGCTATCCAGGGTTACCTTCGTCGTTACCAAAGACGCATTGTTTCCAAATATTAGAAGTGTTAAAAGTGGTATTTTTCATGAAACATGTATGGTGTATATATTCAGGCTATTTTGAATCAATTGCTTGTAAATATAAGACAATTTTGACCTGTATATAAATTTAGTTGAGGTCATGAAATGTAAGTAAGTATGAAATGTTCTCGAGCAAGTCATTGTATCTTTTTTTGATCGAAAATTGAGCAAGAGAGCACCACATAATTTCTGACATTCATCAAAAGCATTTGACAGGTACTTTGTTGTAATCTTAAGCGAAAACGTGGACGGAAAAAGTTTCGTCGTGTGAAATCCGTACTGAGAATTGCGTCTTGAAATGGCGTTCTCTCATACCGGGCCCAGTCAGTGCCTTACCGTCCCTCAGAGACGACGAATGTTCGAATCTGAGTTTGCAGACGCAGTGTCTATATTTGCTCTGTAAATCTTTGGAGAGTCCCCCACCATGGTTATAAGTACCTCAACCTCGTTCAATAAAGCGAACAAAAACACGCCCGCTGCTGTCGTCTATAAGTGTTGATTTTTGTTTCAGTCATGCTGTGGATATCTGAAAACGTAATAATGGTGTTTGACTTCAGTCAGGTGTTGAAAGCGGTGGTAGGTCACTTTGAATGGCGGTATTCAAATCAATACGCGAGTTACGATAATGGTGGAGGGAGTGTTCAAGGTTAAGAACTTGGAAAAGGCCGGACAATAAGAGAATTTTACTTCCTTTATTTATTCCTCTTTCAACGATTTCTATACAAAATGAAATGATCCTGCAGTTCAAATAGAAACTGCCAGGCGGACCATGCCTATACTTAATATCTATCTGCCCGGCATCGAAAAACATATCCACAGAGAGAGGTTCCGCTGAAGTACCAACACACACACACACACACACACACACACACACACACACACACACCCACACACACACACACACGCACACAAGAAGCTAGCATCAAACCCCTTTCAGCCGTTGTACAAACCACCCTTTTGTCGCCCGGCATTGAGAAAGAGAACGACAACACAACATTCGGGATATCCCTGGATTTAGAACTCCCATTCATCGCGAATACAGCATTAGTGTCATTCTTTGATGCGGAAAGTCAACTCGGGTGAAGGTTGTGATAAATAATTGATGTATGTCGCCTCGCGTTTCGACTACAGACCGATAGGTGATAATAATGTCCATTGTACAGAATATCATTCTCCAAGCAGATGTAGCATCCGGTTCCTTATACACGTTTTTATTGTATATCTTTCATTGTATGTCCTTCTCTCACAATGAGAGGAAAGCTGGATGTGAAGATTGCGATATTCATCTGACTTGTCACATCTCCAAACAGCTGGATCAGAAAGTAAGGAGGGAAAAAAAACTATAAAACATGCGTAAAATCTTACATCTGTTTGGAGGTACACGGAAATCGTGATTATACAAGGCGACTACTTGTGCATGACCACGAACTTCTGGCGTCCAAATATGCCAATATTCCCATAAAGCACCTACAAACAAGTTCAGTGACCTCTACTGTGATCGCTAACCCCCCGGGCCCCTCTGTACCTGCACGATTCCCACACGGACGGCGCCACAATAATTAACTGGAAACTGTGACGTCCACAGGAATTCTTCCACCTGGTCGGATTTCACCCGGAGAGAGTCAGCCGAGGGACGGAGCGGCTTTGTCGTGCGTTGTCCGTGGCAACGGGGCTGAAGCATGTGTTATGGGTGTTTCATGGATTTGACTTGTTACTGGTAGACTTGTGTTTGCTGTGTGTTTGCAATGTAGAGGGGGGGGGGGAGGTATACGACCAGTGATAGAGAGAAGGAAAGGGTTGGAATACTAGTACGTACTGTAGATCTATCTTATAAAGCATTAACTAGGCAGAGTTGTATGATAACAGTTCGTTGCAGTGTTGGTAGACATTTTCCGTAAGTGCTATAGCGCCCTGACCCTGTTGTAAAATTTAAGATTTTGTTGAATTAGAAAACTCACCAACACCACTTTAAGCAGGAAGGATCCCGGTAAGTAGCTTTGTAACGAATCTAAATGTTGTATATCTAACCAGGGCCTCCTGCTGTGCAGTATAAGCTGAGTCCATATCTCACGTCCAGAGCGTGACTAAGACCTCCCCTTACCAGTCAATAGGCCAGTCCTTCGCTAAGTACTTCAGATAACCTGACAATGTAGCGTGTTGTATACACAGGTAAACAGAAAGGATTTAACACAGGAGAACGGGTAAATCAGATTAGGCGTCTGAACTAGCAGTTATTGGGAAACAAGGCGAAAGGTCTTTCACGGCACAATGTAATGTTAAAACAATAATGCGATGGGGACGTCCTGTGAGTTTAAGTTTTTAAGGGGTCCAGATCATATTTCACCTCCGATGGAGCTGGGAGAGGGGCTAGCAGTAAAACAGAAAGACACCTATTTTGCTTAATAATCATAATCCTTCAGTGCCAGTGCTCTGACTGTGCCTGAATAGAAGAGACTTTGAAGAGCATGTGTGTAGATAGTAGACTGCATCTCTCAAACACACGCACACGCAGAGTGATGGAAGTTGCAATTGAGAGGGAGAGAAAGAAAGAGAGAGAGGAAGAGAAAGAGAGAGAGAGAGGGAGAGAAAGAGAGAGAAAGACGAAAAGGGAAAGACAGACAACCAAGCAAGCACTTAGAGGGAGAGAGACACAAAAACAATACACGTACTTCACTCCCTTGGGGTAATGTACAACAACAACAAAATTAGACGTCAGAAATTACTTAATCCGTTAGGAATTGACACACAATCCATCGTTACAAACGTTTTAATTAACAGACAATAAATGGGGCTCAAAACAGTAACGAGCCAGCCTTAAAAGTTCCAAACGACCACACAGAATAAAGTCGTCAAAAGATGTGCACCAACTAAAAACTACTAAGCATCATTGTTTCTTCACATAATATCCACTTAAACGCGCAGGTGTGAGCATCAAGACAACTTGTGTCTAAGTTTTTGACTGATGTAACATAACTTGATGTTGCTTATGTCTCCAGACAATATGATAACTAATCCAGGAGGATCAAGAAATGGCCTCTTGGATTTACATTTGAAAGCTGTTTATCAATCTGTCCCCTGGGAAGGAGCACACCTGTAATAGCTCTTTTATCATGTAAAACTTTTTCTTTGTTCCAACAAACAGTTTCTTCATAGATCTTTGTTAAAATGCCAGATAGGAGATCTCAAAGCAGATTAGTCGATCGGGATTATTTTGTTGATCTTTTGTGGGCTTTTCTGTGTTTTTACGACTCTAAAAATACCCTGCGTACATTCGAGACTTTCCCACGACTTTGCTTTCGACCACTCCCCAACCAAGGTCGGTTCTGGTGTGGGAGTCGTCTGGAATCAATCTTAGTCTAGCTTCAGTTCGCTAGTTTGGTTGCATATAGAAGAATGAAATGATGAATTTCCGAGTTTGAATTGTCAAAATCCATTGGCGGCTATGCACCATCGACGACTAATTCCCAGCCGTCGATGACTTCGCTTACGACTAACTCCCAACCATGGTCCGGAGAAGGTCGGGAGCCATGGTCGGCTATGCGGGGCTTGATGTATTGATTAAGGGGCAAATGTGGTGGAGGGTATACATAGCCCCAAGAAATGACTGATAACAAATCTCCTGTTTGCAGACCAACATCCTTTTTAATCACATTCTTGGGAGTGGTCACATTTTTGCCATATCCAATATATCAACAAAATTTCAACATTACAATTTCAGAATTATCATATATGTAGATATCTATAGGGGCAAATGTGGGTCCTGGGTATGACATTAAACTGCAACCGGTGATAGGGCCATGGCTAGGCTGTCATGGTTGTGGGGAGAGTGGAGTGACCCCTTAGCTATCACTACTCCCAGGCTCACTCTGGCCCGGAGTGACAGCACCTGTTAAGGGCCCCAACTATGGGTAAATAGTCTCACTGCCTTGTGAGTGCTAGGGATAGTGGAAGGCTAAGGAAGCAAATCCTGACAGAAAACCCGGAGTGGAGCCTCGTTAGGCGGGTTAGATTCGGCTACTAGTCAACTTTCTCCGGCAGCTCCTGCAGCCAAGTTGGTGCCAGATGTACTGCACTGCTTTCCTCTGGACCACACCAGCGAGGCCGAGAGGGGGGTCCTGACGCTTGGGCAACCCAGGATCTCCATAACCCTGCCCGGGCGTTTTTGCGTCATGGAGAGGTCACTCCATCTTTGTGGTTACAAGCAAAGACACAACACGGGAGTCAGCAGTTACGGGTAATAAGTCCTATTTCAATTGGCGTATAAAAAGGGCGCCACGGGTTGACTCCGACGGTGGGAGGAGTCGCCATGCTCCACTGATTCAGCTACCGCCCGCCTTAAGCTGGGCAGCCCCCAGTCAATAAGGTGCTGATCCGTCACGGTCTGCTGCTCCTTTGGGGTGTAGGGGGCATAGGGCGCTGACACGCTTGAAAAGCAGGCCGACATCTAGCACACCCACCCAAACGAAGCAAAGGAAGTCTCCAGCACTTCGAATAGGAAGCTGGAACGTAAGGACAATGTTAACAGGACTGTCAGATGACTTGCAACTTATTGATGATAGCCGAAAAACAGCAGTTATAGATGCCGAACTCGCTCGGCTAAACGTGGACATTGCAGCGCTTCAAGAAACTAGACTTGCAAATGATGGCTCACTTCAAGAAAGCCAATACACCTTCTTTTGGAAGGGGAAACACCAAGATGAAAGACGTGAACATGGTGTTGGGTTTGCAGTAAGATCATCTCTCCTAGCTATGATAGAAGCACCTTCTGGTGGTACCGAACGGCTACTGAGCCTTCGTCTAAACTCCACAAACGGCCCAGTAAACTTTGTGTCTGTGTATGCACCCACGCTAAATTCTGCTACTGAGACAAAGGACAAGTTCTACAATGAGCTCGATGAGCTTGTTAGTCAAATGTCTCCAACAGAGGATATCTACCTGCTTGGCGACTTCAATGCCAGAGTTGGTGCTGAACACGATGTCTGGCCGGCATGCATTGGCCACTTCGGAGTCGGCAAAATAAATGAAAACGGTCAGAGACTCTTGGAACTATGCTGTGCAAAGAACTTATGTATAACTAACACCTACTTCCAAAACAAAGAAAAACATAAAGTCTCCTGGATGCACCCCAGATCACATCAATGGCACCAGCTTGACCTTGTCATTGCCAGAAGGAAAAGCCTCCAAAAGGTGCACAATACACGGAGCTACCACAGCGCCGACTGTGACACAGATCATTCCCTAATTATTAGCAAAATAGCATTGAAAGGAAGAAAACTGCTGCACCATGCGAGGCCTAGGAGCCTCCCAAGGATCAACACTGCCCGTACTAAAGATACTGAGAGTAAAGACAATTTCCACTCCCTTATCAATGGCCTGAGACTGGCCAGTGATGGTGTGTCAGCTGCAACACAATGGCAACACCTCAGTGCTGCTATACACAAGTCTGCTATCACTGCATTTGGGAGAAAGGAGAAGAGAAATGTTGACTGGTATGAAGCCAACCTTATGGTTATGGAGCCAGCAACCCAGGCCAAAAAGGAGGCATTGGTTAAATGGAAGAGGAACCCCACCCCGCAGAACTTACTCTTGCTGAAGAACGCAAAGGCTAGTAGCCAAAAACTAGCAAGAAAATGCGCAAACGACTTTTGGCTACAGCTCTCCTCCTCTATAGAACATGCATCATTGACTGGTAATGTCAGGGCCATGTACGAAGGCATTAAGCAGGCTACTGGTCCGACCATGAAGAAAACAGCCCCCTTAAAATCAAAAACTGGTGACACCATTACTGACCGTCAGGGACAGATGGATCGGTGGGTTGAACACTATACCGAGCTCTATTCCACAGAGAACACAGTATCTGAGGAGGCCATAAACAGCATTCCACCAATGTCAGTCCTTGAAGAACTGGATCAAATGCCTACTATGACAGAGTTAGAGAAGGCAATCGACACCCTCTCTTGCGGAAAAGCACCAGGAATTGATGCAATTCCACCAGAGGTAGTTAAGGAAGGAAAATCAGCACTTCTCCCACACCTCTATGAACTCCTCTGCTCATGCTGGAATGAGGGTGAGGTGCCGCAGAGTATGCGTGATGCCAATATTGTGACTTTGTACAAAAACAAAGGGGATAGATCCGATTGCAACAACTATCGTGGGATTTCGCTCCTTAGTATAGTGGGGAAGATATTCGCTCGTGTGGCTCTGGTCAGACTACAGGTACTAGCCGACCGCGTGTACCCAGAGGCACAATGCGGGTTCAGAGCGGGGCGCTCCACTATTGACATGGTTTTCTCGGTGAGGCAGCTGCAGGAAAAGTGTCGGGAGCAGCGGAAACCCCTCTTCCTTGCTTTTGTCGACCTCACAAAGGCTTTCGACCTTGTAAGTCGCAGTGGACTGTTCAGGCTGCTTGAGAAGATAGGTTGCCCACCAAAACTACTCAGCATAATCAAGTCCTTCCACAGCAACATGAAAAGCACTGCCAGTTTTGAGGGTAGCACCTCCAAGCCTTTCCCGATTCTCAGTGGAGTTAAACAGGGCTGTGTACTTGCCCCAACACTATTCGGGATCTTCTTCTCACTACTCCTGGTGTATGCCTTTCAGTCCTCCGATGACGGGGTCTACATCCACACCCGCCACGATGGCAAACTGTACAACCTGGCCCGCTTACGCGCCAAAACAAAGGTGACTCGCGTGCTCCTCAGGGAGATGCTATTTGCCGATGACGCAGCTCTTGCGAGTCATACACCAGATGGACTCCAGCGTCTGATGAACAGGTTCTCAAATGCCTGCAAAGAGTTTGCCTTAACAATTAGCATAAAGAAGACTGAGGTGATGGCCCAAGATGAGTCAGTCCCTCCGGCAATATCGATCAACGGCTCCTTGCTTGCTGTGACTGATCGGTTCACGTACCTGGGATCCACTGTCACCAAAAACTTGTCTCTGGATGTTGAAATAAACACAAGGGTTGGAAAAGCAGCTTCCGTTATGAGCAAACTCAACAGAAGAGTTTGGGAAAACAAAAACCTGACAACAAACACCAAGCTGAAGGTGTACCAGGCATGTGTCCTAAGTACCCTCCTTTATGGCAGTGAAACATGGACGACATATACCAAGCAAGAAGCAAAGCTCAATGCATTTCACATGCGGTGCCTTCGCCGGATTCTAGGAATCAAATGGCAGGACAAGGTCACAAACACTGATGTTCTTGAGAGGTCCAACTCCAGGACTTTATTTGCAATGATCAGTGAACGACGCCTGAGATGGCTGGGACATGTTCGCCGTATGGGGAAAGGGCGTATTCCCAAGGATCTTCTGTATGGCCAGCTTGAGTGCGGTTCACGTCCAACTGGTCGCCCACACCTGAGATACAGAGATGTGTGCAAGAGGGATCTTAAGTCGGCCAACATTGACATAGACTCTTGGGAAGAAACAGCAACTGACCGATCAGCATGGAGACAGACTGTAAAAGCAGGGGTGAAGGAAGCTGACGCTACCAGATCCCAACTCAGAGACCAGCGTCGTCAGAAGACAGCCTCTACAATCACAAACACCTTCATATGTGCAGGATGCGGCAGAGACTGTCACTCCAGAATCGGCTTGTTCAGCCACCAAAGAAGATGTCGACCATGACCAAAACCCATCGTCTCTTTAGACGGACGGAGGCCAATGATGATAGAAGTTTGAACAGATAAGGCAATTTCAACAGGAGATTAATGTTATTATAGACATCCAGGAACAAAAGAAATGTAGAAGAAATATCTTTGTAATTTTAGGGTGGTGCTTAAGTTGAAAAGCAGCGTTGTCAGATTTGTTTCGGAATGAATGTTCAACTTTATTCGGTAATTGACCTATCACAGACTTCGCTGTGCTACAAGTCATGATGGCGGCGCAAGTTTCCAAGCAAGCGAATTCTGCGCGGATATCACCCAATGTTGTTGCAAATTACCAAATGTTCTGAATACCCCACCAAAACAGCAGATAACAAATCTCAATAGTTCATCCGTTGGCGTGGCAACTTGAATACAATTCCAACACCCCCTCTCACGATGGCTAAGTCGGGGCTTTGTCCTGTTTTAGAAACGAAGGTAACGTTACCAAGTATGTATTAACAGGGGCTCCAAATTGACGTGTTAAGCTGCAATGCGTGGTGGGAAGATTTCAGGAAAAAGGCTATACGGTGAACAAACTGACAGGCAGCTGAACAAGTGATTTGTACATATAGCTTGTGTAGTCTGGTGGTTTAACGTGGCTTTGGCTTGAGTTCAAAGACAGGCTACATGCGTCCCTAGAAAAACGCAATTGGAAAAGGCCACAGGCCTTAGAACGAGACGACAAGCCATGGTCTAATTTTCATTGTGCATGTTGAAAAGAGCTAGGAGAATTTCCTAAATACAGTACCATAAACGTATAGATACTGAACATAACGTCTGTCTTCTTTGTCACCAAGCAAAATAAGACCAAAAATTAAAGGGGGAAGTCACTATAGTTATTACAGTGTTGGAAGTAAAGTTTAGCATTTTTTTGTATAAAATAAAACCATTGCGAGGTTTTTCATGCAGTTTTGTACACTCACTGTGTGTGTATTTTGGTCCACCGCGTTCTTGCTTTTGCAGGCATATCTGAGATTGATGGACAGCCACTACGAAGAAGTTGCGATTAACACAGATAATCTCATCATTGTTGACATGGGATTAGATGAAAATATTATCCCTCATAAGCCACATACTACGCACAGGGATAACAAAAAGCAGCATTAAATATGAGTGGGTTTATCTTCTGCATTCACGTATAGAATTCATTGTGCAAAGATGCCGTAGCCACCTATTCACTTCGCTAAGCTTGGCAATGATACATCTTACTGAGACAGATAGGTCTTACTCTGATTCCGGATAAAAACCAAAGATATCAGAGTTTATCCAACAAAAGCCGATAACAACAGTAGTGATCGCCCACACCTAATACCAGGATAGATTGCTATTCTTATCGCTGCGTTTTCTTCTGTTTGACGTGATTCAAGGACTAGTGTACCAGCTTTGTGTACACACGTACCAAGGTCGTGCAAGTCCAGGTCTTTCCAGCAGGTGTCAGTGGATTGTTCGTGGGGTTAAGTTTCTGTGAAGGCTTTCGTGGGTTTTTTTTTCATAGTCCGTGTAAAGTGTACATTGACAGCAAACAAACTTAGCATTGCCAAGACACATGCTTCCTTCAAGAGGCTCCCAGGAGGATTACAACATAAGAGGAAGGGTCGGGATGTACTTCTAATAGTACAGGACAAAATAACGATGTTTGCGCACCTTACCCACAATAGAAACGGATAGCTTTGAAGACGCGGAACTCTTTCCAAGTTTCCGGACATTTTTCGGGGTGATCCACAAAGAAAAACCTCCGCCACTTCCTTCAACTGTGTACAGCTGCTGTATAAATCAATAGGAATTCGATTTTAAAATCTTAAAGAAAAATAGTCTCCGGAAGACCCAGAGAAAATTAGTACGTTGTCATAGCGCAGCTAGGGATATAATGACAAGAAGATTTGGACGGCTATATAAAGGGTTGCAAAAACATTCTCCTATTTTCACCAATTTCTACTTTGTTGTCAGTCTAAAACAATTATTATTTATTGGTATTTCTTTTAAGCTGGCATTGAAGGGAGGCAATCACTTTCAACACTAAAGCAAACTAAATGATGCAATTGTCTTGCCATTTTTCATGCCATATATCGTAACGTCTACGCTTTACTCAGTATCTGTAATTGCCCGTGTATCTAAGGAACGCGTACGGTAGTTCAGTACAGTAGCATTGTGCAGTGTACATACAGGAAAACTTGTGAAAGTTCTTGAGAGCTTCTTCAGTTGTCGCCTAATGGAACAGCTGTATTGACTGATGTGAACAGTGTTCGTGCTGGAGCTTCCATCAGGAAACGTTACCTGTATATCATAGTGTTAGATCTGCCACTGAAAGACTGCGTGCATCTGTGACTTTCATATGTAGTATGTATGTAATGTTATGTATCTGTGATAGCCTGGTTAAATCTCGCTTATAGCAACATCCGCCGGCCTGCTGCGGGGAGGGGCCAGTTACATATCATCATCATCATCATCATTATTATTGATATTGTTCGCACAGATTGATCCAGTGAACCTTTGGCTACGATGGCAGAGCGTTACATAGCTTACGTACTGTAGCTTTTTTTTAATGAAAAATTCACCGTCACAAACCAGTGGTAGCTGGAGACCCATGAGCAATTGCACACATGGACAAACATGCGAGTGTACTTGTAAATCCACATATGATCATAGTAGCACCACGTCAAGTACCCCCGCGTTGTTTGATGTCACTGAGCTTGGCCCGATAGAAGTGTTTTAAGTGAGGTTGTCCAAAAGATCTTAACAAAGGTAAACGTATTCAAACCTTTCACTGGCGGCTGGTACCTGCAAGTTGTACATGTTAAGATGAGTCAACAAGAGGCATTGCGTTTACATAATATGCTGAGAAAGATTACCCCAATAATGTATGTTAATGGTTTAATTAGAACATAAGAGCAAAATCCTGGCCATGAAAGGAACCCAGTCTACAGACCAACCGTGGCATGGAAAGGTTTGGAAATTAAGAAAACGTTCTTAGCTAAAGTACTGGTTGCTCTGTCGCTATGAACTTCACCGTGACGGTTGTAGAGTTTTCGAGTGCGCGCACTTGTGACTTTCTTAGTAACAACAATTATCGCAGAACGCGGATGTTTGGTCCCTGTGTAGACAAGCGGCTTCCACTTGTGAGCCTGTAGAGGACGCGGTTAATCCGGCTTAACTCTGGAGTAATCCTTGTGGTACTTCGGGCTTAATGTTGTCGTATCTGTGTAAAATCGATGATTTGTTTACAATGTGGGTTGCAGAGCCTTTGATGTATACTTTGGATCTCGATTGTTTTCCTTTCGTAGTAACCTGTATAGTACAATTCAACACAACATGGTCTGGCACAACGTAGACGAATAAAACACGACAGCAAATATAGACAAAATATCACACACCAAACTTAGATCCCTTCTAAGTTCCTGCATTAGAGACGCTGGATTACTTTGTAATTATCCTTGAGACCGCTCTATCTCAACCTTCGATTTATCAGAGGACTTTGTACACTTTGCAAATTCCCCTGTGGTTACATGACGTGAAGATTCTCGTTGGTCATCCTGAATACCTGGGTAACGCCAGTTAATTAATCTGAAAAATTGCTAGCACTAGTTATCGGTAAATATTTCAATTGCTCGGACCCGCAGTTAGCGTACAGTTGCTGATAAACACATTCCTTTTAATGTTGATAGCATGGTGATTCCCTAAGTTAACTCACCTGCAGCTGGCCTGGCTATTTTACGTTAGACGTATTTACAAAGTCGCCAATACAGGTGTGCCATAATTGTCAAGAAATAATCTAAGGGTGATAAAACGGTTGCCAAGGACGCCAGACAAAGAATTGATTCCTCAACAACTTCCAGTTGGTATGAGTTTGTTGACCGAATTTCTGCATCGCCAAGCGCTGTACAGGGTCCAAACTTTCAACAGGTTCATTCTATGGTCAATATTTACCCGCCATTATAGCTGTTTTAACCGGTTGGTACAAACACTGGGAGGGCAGGTTTTATGCAGTACATGGCGGGCTTTTCATTGAACTTTGAACAAATTTATTTGTCAATTTAGAGAGAAACTTTTAAAATATCATTTGTACAATGGGACAAATTGCAAATTTAATAGTCAATCATAAGAGGATTTTGATCCAACATTAGGTGCGTAATATATATAACGTTACTATAATACTTAGATCGAAATGCAGATGGTGGACAAGTCTGCGTGAAAACTACAACTTTTCCATAGCGAAGTTGCACACAGGACACAATAATCTGCACTACCTACGTACTCCGGCAGGTGACGCTTTAGCGCTGTACCAACCTTGTAGAACACCCCTGCAAAGTGAATGAATCCTTCCAAAATGGCGCGGGTATTTTGACTGTTTTTCTCTGGTTTTGTAGATTCTGTGCTGGTGTTTAACGATGGGGGTAGCTACCGTCTCCATTTGTACTTTGCTGTGTGCTGTGTGTTTACTAGTTGGGACAGCGGTATCAAATGGTAAGAAACTGCAAGCGACGATGACACTACTAGTAGGAGGTATTGTGTATGTGGGGAGGGGGGGGGGCACATATGGTTTTGTTGTCACCGGGTTGTTCATGCAACATACAGACTCGTGCTGGATTCGTTTACATAGTTCCTTTGCAAATAACTTAATTCTTTTCAGAAAAGAGTACCAGTTTAAAGTAAAAAAAGATCTGTTAAGCATTGAGTGTCTAGCAGTGCATGCATGGAATTATGAACGGCACAGGAGGAAATTTGGAGCATCAACAAATTTGTTATGTGCTCACTGACCCGATGGACATTATTTGGATATGATTACTGAAGCGTATGCAATGATATCTTTATGATTTGTAGATTATCTTGTATTATGTCGGCACAAAGATCAGTTTCCTGTAAAATTTGAATGTGGAACCCTCACCTCAGTCACCTGGGAGGTTTGGAAAGACCTTGCCCTTCAATCATTTGCAGGGGGAGGTTATAAACTAATAATAAAGTGTCTTTTTCATCCAGATGACTACAGATTTGTGATGTGGACAGATGAGACGTTGGATGGCAACACTACAATGTCCAACACACTCATCGTTCAGGGGGAAAACTTGGTAACTACAATCCTGACATATACTATGATATAGTGTTATCTTCTTTTTTTTAGTTTTCAAACAATGTCTGCTACTTCATTTCAACAAAAACTGCTACCTCATTTAGATTTGCTTCTTTGACAGGTATTTCACATTTGTTCAAATTATTGTAGTGTCTATTGGCACACACAGAAGCAAGTTTCCATGCTGTTTCAGTTGGAGGATATATTTCTAAATAAAGGATGGGTTGCAAGCCCATTGCCTTTAAAGTGCTCTAGGCACCGCCTAGAACACAGGACTGCCATTATTGATATCATGTCCCTTCCCAAAGACTAGTGCCGCCCCAACTGAAATGCTCTTTCCAAGATTGGGATCTCCCAGTTTCTGCTGAATTAGAAACAGAAGCTCAACTGTGAGGCTGCTAAGAATTAATATACAGGGACAAACAAATGTCATATATCTAAGGTACCAAAGACCAAATAGGGATAGGTCATTGCTTATGCTAGATAATGATTTTTTTGTGTAATATTTTGTTTCAGACGGTATATTGCTGGCTGACAGATCCCACAAATGACACCCTGGCCACGAGACAGGCTCTGTTTGACACATATACATCACTCAGCCTGGCTCCCTCTCTTACCATATACAACAGAACATGGAGCCAAACTTTTCACTTTCCCGCTGTAAGTTTGAAAGGCTTGTATCCATCCTTGTCTCGCCTTTTTTCCATTTTCATGTACAGTAAATGTTGGCATTCCTGAACTTTCCACTTAAATTTTGTGACCTGATGTAAATTTGGACATCTCTGATGAATCAAAGGCACCTTCAAGTTGTCACTTACATTGTAATTGGTATACTAGTATCAGATTTTGCAGGGATGACACTGTGTTCAGCGTTTTACAATTGATAGTGTTTGTTTGTTAACTCACCACAGACAAATGAGTCTAAATCTTGGGAACTGACGATCGCCACAACAGAGTTCAGTCATCAAGGTAAGTTATGGCTTATCTGATTGTGATAAACTCTTCAATTCTCAAAATTTAAGAAGGCTGTGTTTCCATGGATTTCATAAATACAGCATGCAATAACTGTACTACAAATATGAACAATTAAAAACAGAATATGTCAGTAGGTAATATAGTACATGCAAGGTTCACCCAGTTCTTGTTAGTGTGTGCACTGAACCATAAATGTAAGCAGAATGCTGAATGGTGTTTGTGCCCAATGACCGAAAAAGTTTAATTGTTTCAGATAAGACTCCAACAGAACAGTGGAGGGTTTCCTTAGCCCTGGGCCACGGAAACTTTCTCACTCAAGGTTCTTTTCTACTTGTACTGAGAGGTGAGTAGGACGTTTTTCTTACCTTTTTAAGCAAGAAAGCGTACATTTCACTGCACTTGATACTGTTGCACTAATTTACTTTATCTTGTAAGCAGACATTTTAAGATGCAACAAAAAATGAAAACAACTCAAGACCAAACTTTTCAGTACAGTAGCATGTGCATTCATATTTTCATCCTTAACAAAGTCTTAACTCAATATATCAATGATTTGTTATTCATGGTATATTCATTCATTCATTACTTCATTACTTCTTTTCCCTAGAGCCCATCTTGCATTGGTTGCTAGGAGACCGCCTCCTTGCCCCGCCCGTTCTGTGGGAGAGGGAGACAGGACAGCTGGTCATCACCAAGAGCCCCTGTTCTCCTGATGTGGCTGTTCTGGGCGTGGCTGAAAATAACTTCACATCTGCAGGTATCAAAATGTATACTGTAAATGCAGAAACTTTCGCGGTAGTTTTATATTTGCAGTTTTTGCGGTGGACACTGAATCGCAAACTTAAAACCACCGTGAATTCAAAACCATCACGAACACTCTGTTTTCCCGCTGACGCGAAATTAAATCCCAGCAAACTTAGATGCATTTACAGTGTCTTTTTTATAAACTTTCAAAAAGCTGGAGATCTGCCATTGAGCCCTTACATCTAACATCTAACCCTTACAAAACAGACAAATGATGTTAAAATGAATAGTATGTGAGTGTGAGGCTCTGATAATTTCTTAACTCTTTCAGTCAACAAATCTGGAAGTAGACTTCATTTTTACATCAATAAACTTTATACTTTAAACGTTTCATGGCAACAAAAGCTTATGAACGAGCAACTGTACCAACTTGAAGACATACCATCAGTCACCAAGAAAATACAACAGCGCAGATTGAAACTGGCTGGGCATTGTGTTAGACACCCCGAAATCCCTGCACACCATCTTGTACTTTGGGAGCCTACTACTAAAGGAAAAAGAGGTAGGGGAAGACCCAGGGTGACCTACTTAGACAATCTACGTAGTGACACAAGTCTGCATGACACCAAAGAGCTACAAAGGGCCATGGAGGACCAAGTGCATTGGAGGAAGTTCTCTGGATTGGTTCGAGCGGGAGCTCGAACTAAGTAAGTAAGTAAGTAAGTAAACTTTATAAAGACTAGACACTCAAGTAATAAGGTATGCGCTTTAAGAATTACTCAAACATGTAGATTTATTCAGTTGCTTGAGCAGTTGTTACCTTGCAAGTCTTTGCAAGCTTTTGCTCAGCTTTTAATGTTTATCGTTTCAGGAGTCATCTTAGCTGTGACGTACCACCACTTCAGAGAAAACTATACCACATGGTTCAACATGACGCACAACCCCAGTCTGTGTAACATCACGACAGGTCAGTGACTTGTAACAGAAAGGAGTTTGTGATTGGTCAAAGTATGATGATTCTGTGGTGCTATTGACCAATCAAGGAATCTGATGTGTTAATGACCAATTTCTATTGAACCTAAATGTCCTTGACCAATAAAAATGTTCCATATGACACAATTCTGGTTCAACTTCTGTTTCAGACTGTTCTTCGCTACGGTTGGTGGCTTTTCTTTTGACCAATCGTCACCTGCTTCTCCTGACCAACCAGGGCCTGTTTGTGAGCAGTGACCTGATTGGCTGGGACGGTCTTGCCCAGGTTCAGTTTCTCAGTACACCCGTCAACAGCCTGATGTCGGCTGTCTTCCAGGTAGGTTTTATCTAGATCTGTATTTTGAGTTATTTGATACACAATCAAAAGCCAATGTTTTGGTGATTCTTCAGGTACCTTCCTCAGAGAAGGCTGATGAGCTCTACTTGTCCTTGGTGCTGAAAATGTGGTGAACTGTTTATAGATATTTCTTATTATATACTTCGAAATAATTCTTAACAAATTATTGATTGATTATTGATTTAAAAGAAACAGTGGGAAGTAGTTCATGGCAGACACAACAGGAAGTGGACTGAGTAAAACATTCATTTTTAAGCTTGAAGTAAAAGTACTGAGGATGCAATATGCTTGTCGAGTGCCTACAGAAAGTCCTCTTTCTTGGACAACAGTCCTTATATTCTGCTTTCCTGAACATGCTACATGAAAATTAAAACATCTAATAGTATATTTATCTGTACCCACATATTCCTAGGCAGGTAATGTGAGCAGGGCCAACACCAGACTGTGGAACACACCTGAGTGTGAATCTGTCACACCTGGTTACACACCTGGTAAGCAATTCTCATCTTTGAAGTACCTGTTGCTACACCTTGTCGTAAGTTTAGGTCACACTTTTAGGATAGAATACCAACAATATATGTTTTAAAAATTCTGAACTGCAAAATTATTTTTTGCTTCCAGCTGATTATGTGATCATTACCCATCATCCTCCAGTAGGGTCAGAGGTCAGGTTGAATATTTGATGATGACGAAGTTCGTCCCCAAAGTTCACATGTGTTGTAACAGTTATGATTTGACATGTTTGTTCCTGCAAGTTGCCTTTCATTATTGCAGGATATTTTCTAAAATAGTTTTAAATGTTTTGGGTTCTTGGTAGCTTAAGCTTAGAGGATTTCTCTGAAGGTTTTGTTCAGTTACAACATGTACTTTGGTTGACCAATACTGATCATGATGGAAATACAAATAGTTTTTGTAACATTTATACATTTGTTAGCATTCACAATTCATATAACATTATCTGAAATATGTTGTTCCAGAAAATGGTTGTTGTTGTGGTAACAATAACATTTTGATAACACAAGAAGTTTGAAGTCCGTAGGCATTAGTTTTTACAGAAAAAGTTTGTATTTCCAGATGAGCAACACGAGTTACTACAGCACTGCTCCCTACACAACATGGGAGACACTTGTACCCCCGGCAATAGCTAACAGTGGGGCAGCAGTCGTGTCTGCTGCATATGACATACAGAAGGACAACTTTGTCATTCTCAAACAAACTCAGGTAAGGTATGACAACACTCATCACAATCATCCTTTATTGTTAGCAAATGTTGGGAACAATAAAAAATGCAGTACCCTAGTAGTAATGATTTTAATCTCTGCTATCTAGGAAATTTTTATTCAAAACATGATCAGAAGCAAACAAATCTTAAGTACTGGAAAATACCATGATGGTATTACTTGAAATTACTTAAAAGAAAGTGCATCGGACAAACTTTGTACATGTATGTTTCTCTAAGGAATTGAATGTCACCAGACTCTGAAAAAGATGTACAAAATTCGATGTCAGTAATTCAAATTCCAGTAGCCCCTTCTAATTTCATTTCATTCAATCTATTTGTTGCTCATGCATAGCAGCTTTAGACAACTGTGTATAAAACCTTTCACTGATACTTCACTCACGATTTATATTCAAAATCTAGCAATCTATGAAAAAACAAACCATGTAATCAGACTACTACAAAACCACATTGTTGTAAAGAAAACATTGTTTGTACTACCAGCAGACTATTTCCTTGTAATGCTTGCACAACTATGTGACCTAATGGAATAATATGGTGTAGGAAGGACTTGAAAACAGTTCCTCTCAGCAGGAATCCTTGCAACTACTAAAACATCATGTCGTAAAAAGAAACTTCTCTGTACATCTCTACACCTCGTCAGACTTATCGGAATGTGAGCCATCGCCAGAGCTGCTCATGTCGATGTACAGCTCTGTCCTCTTGAACTTCTTCTCTGTGACGCTGACGTCTTCATCTTCATCAAACTCGTCCCAGCGCGGGTGTGGGATCACCGGGATCTTCTCTTCCAGCTTCTCATCATCATCATCATCCTCTACTGCCTTCTCAAAGTCCCACTCGTATTTGTCAGAGTCATCCGACTCCACTATCTTCAGGGGGTTGTCCACCGGCGCTCTCGACTTCTTCTTAGGTTTGTCTTTGACCTGGTCTGCTGCATCTTTGTTGGATGTGAGCCCGTTTGTGAGTGGCTGATGTGTTTTGTGCGGATTGAAATCATCCTTGGATGGTTTTGCCGTGTCTTGGAAATCTAAAGACTTTCTGGTCCCGTTCAAGTCCAGGTTCTGTAGATTTAGGGAGAGTAAGGATGTCGCAGGGCTGTTGGAGATGGAGGACTGGTCATCATTGTCGTCATGGTCAAGGTCATATGTGTGGACAAGGTCACTCTTGGGTAGGAAGGTCTCGGAGAAGGTCAGCTCGTCTACGCGCTGGTTGAGGACGGCGATTTTGTTGCGGTGTTCTGTCAGCTCCCGGCGCAGCTCGGTATTCTGGGAGAAGAATAAAGAGTTGGCCAATGATGCAACAGCTAACAATCGCATCTTGTGAGGACTTATTGGCATCTACTGTTAGTCTGTTACTGATTTTCGTATTTCGGCTAGATGGATGGACAACATAAGGGAAGACATACACTTCCTCAACCTACACAGTGTCAACCCAAGTGATAGAGGACGCTGGCGAGCTGCCATCAAGCCCTTTTATGTACGTGCAAGCACATCTAACCCCCACAGGAAGGAGAACAACAGATGATAAACCGGAGAGTTAAGTGTAAGAGTGAAATATTGCCCTAGTTTCATATCATAACTCTTAGGTTTAATATTGTAGTAGAATTAGAGGCACCAATATTTAGGTGGAATATGACTGAACAAATACCAAATTCATCAATGCTGACCTCTGACCTTTTTCTGGATGTCGCTGAAGCTGACCCCCTCCTCGGCCCCCATGAGGTCGGCCATGCTGCGCTTCAGCCCTGCCAGTCGGACGATCCTGCTCTGCAGGCGTGCATCTAAGTCTGCAATGGCCAGCTTCATCTCGTTCGGCATGGTTACTATAGGAGCGAGATGTAACATGGGCTTTGGTGTTATCAAAGTCTCTGACCAATAAAATTGCTTCTAACGGTAAAAAGGAATGTACTGATTCCTCTTAAAGGACTAGAAATCTTAACACCTTTTGATTATAGACCACCATATTTCATTGGTGAGACAACTTCTTATCCACCTTTTGGTTATAAGACCACTACATTTCATCTTGCAGTTGGTGATGTCCTCAGTGATTGTTTTCACAAAAGTACTGACTAGTTATGAAATTATGACAGTAACTGTTACAGCAATTAATTTATCAATTTGAATTTGACACATTTCCATAGACCTGTTGTACATGGAAGAAAGAAAACTTTTTTCTCTTAATTTTCTGGATCTAGATAATATTATTTCTGTGTAATTTAGCAAATATAATTCTTTCTCGTTGACACTCATGTGCTAAAAAAATTGTGCTCAGTCTGTAAGTTTAAGGTTAATGTTATGTTTATGTCTAGACTGCCTTATTGTGTACAGCTACGTACTTAGACACAATAAGAATCAAGAACAATAGTTTCAGTCGAGGCTTCCCCACATAGACGGCTATCTGTGATAGGTTAAAACCCCATCCAACCACCTGTAAACAACTCCCATTGTGAAGCCTATGGGGCTTCCATTAACGGATGGGTAGCCATGTTTTGGTTGTGACCAACCGGAAGGTGTTACACAAAGGTTAGGTGTCGTTTGGGACATGTTTATCTCCTCAGGTCACAGGGGCAGGTGTGGTGTGGATTTCAGCGAGACGTTACATACTAGTCTACTGTGTTCTACTGCAGAAGTGGCATGGACACTCAGTGCAGCTGCAATCAGACTCTATTTAATGTTAACACTGTGTACACCGATGCAATGGCCAAGTGGGTAGAGTGTTTGCCTTGCATTCGATAATTATGCCGAGTCATACCAAAGACTTAAAAATTGTACATGCTGCTTTCTCTACTTATCACTCAGCACTTATGAGGAGGATTATGGGAGTTAAACACACATCACTACCAGCAGACTAGCCCCCTGCTGTAGTGGCTTGCATAAATGTGTGGCCCAAGGGCTACAGAAATGGACTCTTACAGGCAGCTTAGTTTGCATAAATTGTTTGTGTATTGAATGTACCTGGTTACAGTATTTACTTCAACCTGCATCTTGACTGCTCTGGACCAGACTACCTTAACCCAGAATCTTCAGGTGTTTTCCTCTCTCTGTTCTCTACTGATTTACATAGTCTCAACATCTGTCATGTATGAACAGACTGTTTTGGATGCCAATGATGTTCTCAGTACTATTGTCCATCCATTAAATGAGACATTGTCAATCAGAGATGGCAGACTTCATCCCCTCATCTCCTCATCCCTACTGTTTTGTAACCCCTCCATGCAGCCGCACAGACTAAAATCACAGCATTTTGTATATTGGGAATGACAGAAACAAGACCTTAGACTAGTTAGAGTCTGTTTAAAGCAGAGTCTGTTTCTGTAAAGCATCAATTATTTACAACTAATCAATCCATTCCAATTCCTAAGCATAAATTACCATGTTGAATCCAAATTCCTACATGTACATGTAAAAATGTAGTATCAAGACAGTAGATTATGTTTTAGAGGCCTTAGTAACCTGTAGCTCTGACTATGTCCACCTTTTCCATGTTTTACTGTTCTGCTATAATGCATTGATACATGTAACCCATACACACACACACACACACACACACACACACACACACACCAAGAGCAGCGGATCTGCTTACCTAAACACTTGCCAACGTGCGCTTCAAGTTGAAAATCGGGTATCTCGACTTGGACCTCTTTCCCTTCTACCTCGACCAGGAGCACTTTCGGAGTGTGGACCACACAACTTTTGGAAGCGTGGCCAGGTCACCACCGTACACAGACATCTGGGGTTTTAACAATAGTTTCTCAGAGGTGTCCGGTTTAGGGGCGGGGTTGTGGGTTACCAGGAGGGGGGTTTACTGTTTCATGGATTGTTGAAAGTCGCTCAACAGTGAAGCCACCGAATGGAGGCAGGACATAAAGTAAACAACATTATCAAGTCCCTCCTTTAGAGAGTGCATTTAATACTAGTATTTTCTGGAAGGTATTATTATATACTGGACAATACTGAGTGGACAAAAGTGTAAGGATTGCTTTCATCATTTACATGTTAAAGGATTATGTTTCTAATGTAAATGAACAAGTGATGAACAAAGCGTCATTTATCAATGACTGATTTACTCCGTAGGATTTGCACTCGCTGTCTCGACACTACTGGAACGGAGTTGCAATGTCCTTTTAGAGGGAGCCGTAAAGATGTTACCCTCAAGTGTAAAAACTCTGCTTGTAAAAGATCCAAATACCCTTTAAGTTGTACTTGGCAACAAAAAAAGCAAGCCACAGTGAAGCCACATTGCACTACCACTAGCTGCATTAAAGAAAGCATAATTCAGCCCAGTTGTCGTAGACTTGAGCGTGACTGCATTACTTTACAGTACTCAAATGTATAATTATATAGTACTCTTGAATTTTGGTCTGATGCATGGAGTCTCAGATTTTCCCCTTTAAGTTAGTAAAAACCTTTACAGTAATCTTAGTATTGAACGAAATTTCTCCCTCAATCATGATTCTCTTTCTGCTAAGCTTTTAAAAGAACAAATGTCAGAGTGCCTGTCTGTGAGCACCTGATTGTGTGTTTGCAATGAACAATGCATGTACATGTAGCAGTATTGCCATTATTACATGTTCATCCTTAATGCAGCAATTTATGTTGGTGGGACTGAGTTGCAAAGCATTACAGATAACGGGCAAAGTTTGCTATCTCTGATTGCCTTGTTTCGTTTACCCCTACAGGATGGACCCAGAGTGACCGTGGTGTCCAGGACAGGAGGGGGTGGTCAGCTGTACTCCCCTGCTGAGTTCCCCCCCAGTTTCACCCCCTCAGGGCTGGCCTTCCACCCTGTCAATCATTTCCTCTATGCCTATGGATCACAGGTACGGATAATTCTAGAAGTTATTCATCAATTTTCTAGAAGTTGATTTGAAGGGTGTGCCTTGACCAAAGGCATAATATTATTGATGAATTTCCAGCAAAAAGTAAGTAAGAAATCAGGATATTATTGATGAATCTTTTAAACTTTCATGCAATTGCAAAATAGCAAAAAAGGGCTGCAAGAGCTTATCCTCAAAGGTTTCTTTTGCATTTTTAGTTTGTTTTATACTTTACTCAGTGCCACTAAGTACTTTAAAGAGTATGCGCATTAAAGGCAACCTAAGCAATATCATATTGTTAAAAGTGGAAATATTCTGAATAAGGCAGTCTGTATAATATTGACATCTAATGCACTATTTTAGCACGTTTACATCATTATTTCATAAATCGAGTCGTTAAAAACAACCCGGGAATGAGTTGCACAAGGATTCCAGACCAAGTCCTTATTTTTGGGGGGTACAAGGAATATCCTCGTGCAACTTGTCTCTGGGCTGTTTTTAACCGCTCAAAGTATCAAATTATGATGTAAATGTGATAATAGTAGATGTCAATATCATGCAGATTGCCTTATTCAGAATATTTCCACTTTGACCCTGTAATACTGCTTAGGTTGCCTTTAACTATAGCTTGCTTCATACACTTAAAGCTAGATGTGTAAAGGTGTGATAGATTGTTCAGTGGCACATTTATGTATATAAACATGTTACTACCAAATTGCAAGCCCACAAAACTGGTGTGTTATACCAAAGGGCAGCGATACCGGCTATATAGATACAGATGAGGATGTATTACCTATGATTACAACTGTAATCTCTGGCCATCTGCAGGTGTTTGTGTCCTTAGATGGAGGAAGTTCCTTTGACCCCATCCTCAGCCTCCCCGTCGGCCAATCAGTGTCTTCCTTTGATGCTGATGTGCATCGTGGAGCTGTTGCCATGGTTACCAGTGAAGGAGACATGTTTTATGGCACTGCAGGTAACATGATAACATGTTGATTCAAAATGGTTTATTTCTGCTTTGAATTCTTTAGAGTGATACTAAAGCTTAAAGAAATGGAAGGTATCCATGTGAAAGTTTTTTTATTCATCCTCTTGGAAAGTATCCTCAACGCAAACCAACAACATGCTGGTGTATATACCCCAGATTGTCTGAGATACATTATTTTTAATGAAAATACGTATCATTGATTAGCCCCACCAGATTGGTAACTAATGTTTCTGGATGTAATGTTTTTCCTACATTACAATGTCTTAACTAGTGTTTTGGCTCCTTTCAGCTGCCTTTGTTGGGATGTGATGAATTCTGCTGGTGTTTTTTTGTACTTAACTGAATATTCTGTTGCTAAGGTATTCCCAGGATGTCCCAGATACTGCAGGGGGAGGTACCAGGTACCGCAGTCCTAGTGGACAACACTGGACAGTGGTACCAGGTCAGGGTGAACAGCAGTACTGCTGGGGTACAGACTGAGGTGATGGACATCACAGGGGGCATACAGGTAAGGGGAAAATCATTCTTGAACTTTTCTAATGGACATATTTTTGGCACATTTGTGTAATACAGTGATAGTTACTGTTATGTCTGGTTTTTATTTTCTTGTGACATATACATATGCATGTCAACAGCATTGGAAGTTAGAACTACATTTTTTCACTAAACCTAAAGCATTTTATAGACATGACAGACTTTTTCAATGTCTTCCTGTAAATTTCACCGAGCAGTCATGACTAATCATGTTATGTCTTTGATGATAATCTACGTCAATGTAGTACAAACATGTAATACTGAACTAAACTACAAAAAAAAGGTATTAAATCAGGATTTCAATCCTTGGAAAAGTTGAGCATTTGGTTTGAAATTGCCCGTTTTTTTTTAATTACAGAGTGCAGACACGTCCTTTTCTAGACCACTGGTCCCCCAGTTCCTGTCAGCAGAAACCATTGTGTTCCACGAGCACAAGCAGCTGCAACATCCATGGGAGACCACAGGGGATGATCTCACCTCAGGGTTCTCTCAACTTCATGTGGGACAGAAACTTCAGCTTAGGTATGTGGTATCATGTGTCATATGGGTCATTGTGCCACAGAAATTTCCTGGTACAGCAATTATTTTTTCAAATACAAGAGCCAACAAATTAAATCATTGTGACCTAACACTGCATTTTTTGTTGAAACCCAAACATCTGTAGTAAGTTGCAACTCTATTAGGCAGCTCTTCCATCTATTGCCTCGAACGTTTCATTTAGTAATCTATCCCATCGTCTCTGTCCATCAGTACATCAGGCTCAGCACTCATCACCCGAGTGAAGACAGAGCACAGGAGGGAGAACTACACGGCCTGGGCCAGGGCGCACGTCTTCAAACCCTTTCAGTGTGAGACTCTCTCAACAAGTCCAGCTCAGGCATACAGTGTGGGTGAGTTGAATAAACCAATACTGACTGTCAATCAAACTTAGCAGTTCAACCAATGATAGCATGGTTGTTCACTGTTTAGTCAATGTGAAAGTGGCTGCATCTGTCTCAAATATTTGCATTTTTCGTGTTTTTATTTTGCATTTCTACATTTTGACAGAGGTGTGTAGGGCTATAGATCTAGAATTTATGTCTTTATACACAATGTAGAATGGGCAAGATTTTCCTTAGTGTCAGTTTCTCTGTCATTTGATGTAATGTTGCCTTGTTCTGTTTCAGAGGTTGCTTGTGAAAGTGATGGAAAGTCTCTCCTAACCTTGAAAAATGTTGGAGGTATGTAATACAATCATGTATTATGTTGCACAGTTTTGAAATATGTTGACAACTTTCCTTCCACCATTCTTTGAATGTGTGTATCATAACTGGAGTTAGTGTCTTATGATGCACCAACCTGTGAAACTATTTACAGTTGGTTTGTTTTTCCTTTTACAGGCTCCATGGGTTGGCTGTTTTCTGATGTGGGGAAGTCATTGGTGGTTGCTACCGGCAACAACCACCTGTTGACAGAAGTGGTTACCATGACGACGGCCCGAGCTGACCCCGTGATGACCTGTAAGGAGGTGACCATCACAGCTGGCATGTGGCACCTGTATGACTTCAACAGTTACAGAGAGCATGCTACTGTGTACGACCAGGTAGTCTCTCTTCTTGCTCAATCACAGTTGGAAATGACCTGAAAAAAAGTCCTACAAGACGTCATACTATCATGCTATTTTTATAGTTCCTGTTATGACACATAATACTTTTGGTACACCAAGGACAGATTTCTTCTTTTTTTTAATAAATTGTCCCATTGGTGGGACCGCGTGGCGCAGTGGCAGCATGTCCGGATCTGCACCGAGAGGTTGCGGGTTCGATTCCGGCATGTCGTGCCACCGATCTTGTGCCCTTGGGAAAGGCACTTTACACGACTTTCCCCACTTTACTCAGGTGAAAATGAGTAGCTAACTTCGGCTAGGGCCGTCCCTCGGATAGGACGTTAAATGGAGGTCCTGTGTCTGGGGAGCGCCATACCCCAGGCACGTTAAAGAACCCGCCACATGTGCGATGGTGCGGTGTGAGTGGTCCAAAACCTACAGTACCTTGGCCGCACCTGGGGCAATTACTGTCGTATTGAGGTCACCTGAGTGGCGACGAATGGCATCTCGCTCCTGACACTTGCAACAGTCGTATTGAGGTCACCTGAGTGGCGCTAAATGGCAGCTCGCTCCAGACCCTTGCGATCTAGCCCCGCCTATTGTAAGTTCCTCGCAATTCAGCCCCTGGCTGCAAAGAGTGAGTAGTCGGCCCACCCAATAACAATAACAATAACAACCATGTATCAACACTCGAAGATCACTTTAAGATTAAAAGGCTCTGTGGATGGGCATGGGACAGTGATGACCAACTCACCCAATAAAAGTAGGAAGGGTGTTCATGAACGTTCAAACATACTTTATCCCATTGATTTAGTTTTACAAACATGTACTTATTAACACTCACTGATTTATTCAATGTGCCATCCCTTACTTTCCCAGGCCATAACAATCAGCTCAACAACAGCAACAGTGACTACAGGGTACTTTGAATTCGCCTCCTATCACATTGGGCTGGTACTGCAGGTGTCCACAGGGTCAGCCACAGTCACAGGTATCACCAGTGTGACCCAGGTCACCTTACTTGTCCCTGGTGGCTCCATGGATGGGTCATACCCTGCAGGGGAATGGAGTCTACAAGAAGTCAGAGGTGGGTACAGACTTTGTGTTCTTTCCTCCTTTAGATTGGATGCCAATAACTTGACATTCAACACCTTTGTCTAGTTTTCTTTCCAGTTACATTTTTATTCAAGACTAAGATGCTTAAAGTACTAATGATGTTTGTATGAATTTTCCAATCATAGAAGTCCATCCTGTGATCAGACCATTTTGGAACTCAACTCTCGCATGTTTTTTTTGTAGTTTTTTTTTTTTTCAAGTCATACAAAGCAGACTGTCCTCAACATCTAAATTGCATTCTTGAAGTCATTTTAAGGGCTGACCAAGATTTAATCTTATTGACCTATGCTTACACTTCTAGTGATTATAACAGTTATAGTCTATCTACGCCGTTGATGCTACTGTGCTAAGTTTGCTAAGCCTTGAAACAACACAATGGGTATACTTTTATGATAAATCTTCCTACAATCATCAGCTTTATAAGTGCCTTTACTTATTGTTTTAAAAATTGTAAATCCCAGGACAACAGGCCAGGCGCAAATGGAACATCACAGAAGACGAGTGTCGACACATCATGAACGTGAACGAAGCCTTCCTGACGAACAACCTGAGGTACCTGGATGTCAGGGAGGACGTCAGGCTGGCAGCAAATGCCACCATTGCTGAACATGGTACAGTCATTTGTCTTCAGTCTTGCAAACTGGGTAGGGAATCTCCCAAGCAGCCTTTGTAACCCCTGCTTTGGTCATTGGGTCAGTTAGTCCTCACTCTTAGTGAGCAATTGAGCTGGTCTCAATCATGATGTTTCTGATCGCAGAGAAAGAAGAGATGCTGTTACAGTTACAATGTAACCCGTAACCTTGGATTGCCTTTGGGTCACACCTTGAAATTACCTTCAGGTCTTTCTTACGTGGGGATTATTAAGTAAAAAAAAAGTTGCTGAATGCCTTACATATCTCAGTCTTTCTGATACATCATGAAAATCTTAGCTAATGTTAAGGACATACATTGTACTAGGTGTAAAGTGAGCCAATACCACATCTAACCAATCCATGACTATAGATAACATGTCTCTAATAGTATCATATATGACCACTGCTGATCATAACTCATACTTTCCGCAGTAACAGTTGTTTGTTTGGTGTACCTAAGGAATTGGTCTTGACAGACGCCATGAACCCATTTTTGTCAAGTTTTGTGATTCAATAGCAATTTCATTACAGCCAGAAGGTGAAATAAAGATGCAAATGACAAATGAAGGCAAGAAACAGCACAGTTGAACAATGTTTGTCCTTGGTGCTGAAATGGTTATTGTGAGGGTTCCATAGAGAAATTTTCAGAAAGTACTATAAATGCAGAAACTTTTGCGGTGGTTTAATGTTCGCGGTTTTCGTGGCTGCTTCACCGTGAACTTAAAACCACTGCAAACATTTTTCCATGGCAGTAAGAGACTACAGTGCATGGTGCTACCACAAAATTAAAACCACCGCGAAAAGTCCTTTTGCCTGCACCCGTGAAATTTAATCCACCCGAACTTAAATGCATTTACACTACAGTACCTTTCAGGCAAATCTGTCTCCAATCAAGGGGAAAAACCAGCAGCACTGTTAGTAACACCAACATGTACCTTGCATCTCCCTATGCAGCCCCAGAGGTTCCTAGTGAACGTGCCCTGCTGGTGGTGACCTTTGGTGACCCCATGGTGTTCCAGAAGATAGAAACTGATGCATTCTGGGACAGGTCCGGTTACCACCACTTGACGCTGCATACTGTTCATGATCTCCTCAAACAGGTGAGGGTTTCTCACCATATTGCCTGCGGCTCTTAGTTTGAGTTTATAGGCCTCGTGTTCAGCGCATTGCATGGTCTTCTCTTGCAAAATTTTATGTAATGCCAGTTGTCATTTGAAAGTACAATCAAAATTATTCAACATCCTTTCATATTGTGGTGGGGGCTTTAGAGACAATCCAAATTTTATCTATTCAATATGAGAATTTTGCACATTTTCGTACACACCTGACATTGTCCATTGCTGTGAGTATCCCTGTTTAATTTACCCCAAAGGAATTGATCGATAAGTGAACTATTGTTTTTGACATCTGTCTATCTGCCTGCCTGTGTGTGTGTTTGTGTCATCTATGTCTGTCTTGTCTGTTTGTGTCTGTGTGTGTGTGTGTGTAAGTTTGTGTGTGTGTTTGTATATGTGTTTATGTGTGTGCATAATGTTTCTGCAGTGGAGTTTCTGTATATTTATCAAGGGTTGCTCACAAGTACTGACAATGTATTAATTTAAGAAGAGAGTGAAGTGTGCTATTTTTTCTCATTTCATACCCAGGGTCACTCTTCAGTGACAGTGTACCTGCCAGGAGCCTCCATGCTGTGCCCTTTGACCTCTCACACCGTGACCCTGCGGTGTCAGTGTCCCCCCAACAAGCACATGCATTACGTCTACCACAACCAGTTCACAGAAGAAGAGTTCCTACACGGACATCCTGTTGACAAGGATGGCAGGGATCTACTGCAGACTTTAGAGGTAAAATTTGTCAAATCCTGGTTTGTTTTTCATGTCAGTTTTGACACTCATTCCAACGATAAGAGCAAAAATGAACTGCATGAAACCAGTATTTCTGCTAACTTTGAAGGTAAGATGTATAAAAACAGCCTGTTTTGTATTATGTCAGTTTTGACACTCGTTCAAACAGTTGGAGCAAAAGCAAACCACATGAAACCAGGATTTGTACTGCACCCACACAAGTATCTTGAGAGATAGCTGTTTTAGTGAGTAATATTGTATTGATAGCCAAGTTTATAAGTCAGAAAATTGATTCTAAAACAAGGTAAACTGCATCTGGAACTGTATCTCATATTTACTACACTTGTATTATGATTAGTATTAGTGCAGTTAAGTGGAGGTGGGCTCTGTACAAGCCATGCATGCAGAATTCTCCCCTCCTCTGGCACTTTTCTTTACTTTACTTTATTGTCAATGTTTTTTATGTGCAAAATAAACAAACAGCAAGTATTACGTTACTAATGTTTCCCCGTTGTTCAGGTGAACTACCGGCCCCCCTCCAGCATGGGAGTGGGAATTCCCCTGTCCAACAACATCTATAATGCTGACCCCAGTCAGGACAGGCCGAACGACTTCTACCAAGTATCTCAGGTCAGGGGATTGTTCAATCAAAAACAGTAAAAACAAACCCACTACAACCATTATATTGTTCCCTCCCGGTTATGCTATTTCACAATGTAATTTACTAAGCAAAATGTTTCAATGCATTATTCAACTACATTATCTTTTTGTACAGTTATAATTCAGTATAGTACTAGTATAGTGAACACTTCTGAAAAAGGACCATAATTGACACTTTTTGGTGGTCCCTAATTTTTTCCCATTATCCTGTGTATAGTGGCAACCTTTCTCATTGACAGAGAGAAAAGATGAAACCGCAATATTTATTCCTCCACTGTTACAGGAAACTGGTCAGTTTAAGCAGTGTCTGGGAAAGTCCACACGTGCGGAGTGCGGCTGTACCAAACAGATGAAGCTGTCATCGCTCGAGAAGTTCTCCGATTGTATAGACCGCGCCCATCGGATGCTGTACCCCGCTGAGCTGTCTGTCAGGCTGCAGGTGGTACGGCCTGGAACTGAGACTATTGAGCTGGACCAGCCTTACGTTGTAGTGATCGAGGTAGGTTAAGCCACACTGCCCCATTCATAGTGCCTGTTTTTGCCTACTAATTTTCACCTTTGAATAGTTTCATCAGGTTGGTACATTTGTACATCACTGAATAAAGAGACTCTTTTTTACACAACCAACGCTTCGGTGACCGTCTGACATCTTCAGGGCAATTCTGACTGATTCACATTGTACTGCTTTTAGCAACAAGATAACAATTTTTGGAACATTTATTTGCAAAATAGCAATGTTGGGTTTGTATACCAATTGTTCCAAGTTTACTCAAAGTCACTTAATTTTATAATGGGAGTGACATTTATCATGAAGATACTGAGAGGAAGGCAAGAGGAAATGCTTCTTAGTTTACGTACAGGTTTTAAACCTCCTTATTCAAGTATTTGTGTAGACTGAACTGAGTGGCCCCTTCAGCTTTGTACAAGTTAGTTTTCAAGGGTGTCCAGTCTACACAACTGTTTCATCAAAATCATTCGTAAAGTTTTTTAAAACCTTGTTACAATTATTTCTTTAGAATTAAATTTTCAGACTGCTGACTGGCCCCTTTCAGCTTTGTACAAGTTGGTTTTCAAAGGGTGAAGTCTGTGTAACACAAACTCTGCTGCCCAGGCTGTAACTGTGGCTATTGGGCGGGCTGCTACAAGCGAGATTTAATCAGGCTAAAAATCAACCATCCTCCTGCAGGAAGTCAACAGCCGATCAGATTATGTACCTGATTCGGTGGTGACCCCGTCGCTGGCTCGGCTGCGCGCGGACAGCAAGCTGAACCACACCCTGATGTACTACAGCCCGCGGAAACTGTCTGTTCTCATGACAGGGGCCAGGCTCTACCACTTCAGGGTGTCGGCACTGGAGGGCTTCTCCTACTGCAATCTTGTTGCTGAGTTTGTGGTGAGTTACTCTATGGACCGGATGATTAAAAAAAGAACAGATTATACTGACACGTGTTTTAGGGATTGATATTTATTTTTACCAAGCTTGTACAGTCAAACTTGGTCTAAAACAAAGACAGTCAGTCGTGTTACATGACTTGGATAGGATTTTAAAATGCCAATGAACGTTAGATACTCCACCAAACAGAATCCTTTTAGCGAAATGGAAATTGTTTTGAGTATGGCTCATTCACAAGTTTTTGTATGTTTTGAGTATGGCTCATTTCAATATCTAAAGTCAGCTGCAGATATATGCATAGCTTTTCTATTACACTGACACAATTCTTTTTGCCTTTTCCTCCTCAGATCTATGTGGACAGGCCACCCATTGCCTACCCATCAGAGTACATCATGCGTGGTGGGATCAGCATCATGATCGGCATGATCCTGTTCCTGGTGTACCTGTACTACCTGCACACTCATCACACACCCTTCACCAGGAAGTCTACATCCCAACATGCACACCTCAACAGGGAACAACTGGCAGGGCAGAGAAGAAACATGTCTGACACAGATAGTGATGAGGACTAGATACACACACCACACACTCTTTACCAGGAAGTCTACATCCCAACACGCACACCTTAACAGGGGGACACAGGAACAACTGGCAGGGCAGAGAAGAAACATGTCTGACACTGACAGCGATGAGGACTAGAGATACATGTACCTGCACACTCACCACACACCCTTCACTAGGAAGTCTACATCCCAACACGCACACCTCAACAGGGGGACACATGAACAACTGGCAGAGCAGAGAAGACACATGTCTGACACTGACAGCGATGAGGACTAGAGATACATGTACCTGCACACTCACCACACACCCTTCACTAGGAAGTCTACATCCCAACACGCACACCTCAACAGGGGGACACATGAACAACTGGCAGAGCAGAGAAGACACATGTCTGACACTGACAGCGATGAGGACTAGAGATACATGTACACACACCCTTCACCAGGAAGTCTACATCCCAACACGCACAGGGTTTTCCCTTGCATCTGTCATTTCATCATTGGAACTTTCAATGACAGTAGCATCACATGTGGATTCTCTTTCTGCCAGTTTGGTGTCAGACTTGGTCTTTAAGAAGTTTGTACACAAAAAGTTCAACATGTTGATGACCTTGACTTGTGTGATAGGAAGTACATTGTAGATGAATTGTCAACTGTTCAATAGGTAAGATACAGCATGGTACTAACATTGAAAGCAGTTAATAGCAATCTTTGGTAGATCAAACCAGTCTTCAAAAGCTACTCAAAAAATGTATTGAGTTCTTTGTTTGGAAAGTTGGATCTTGTTCAAATTCATGGAATAGAAGATACAAATTTTTGAATGGATGATTGAGTTTGATGTTAATAAAAATGATATTATCTGACTTGTATTCTGTACAAGGTCTCTGTATCAAAGTAATGACTGTGAATTCACTCATTGTTGAAACAAACGCCTTTTAGGTTGATTATACCAAGGAGGTTTCAACCTCCTTGATTATACAAGCAGGCTAGTTTTAAAAATGTCTAGGAGTCATGCCTGCCTGCAGTTTTTATTGAAGGCTGATGAAGGATGGCAAAGAACTTAGTCAAAAATGTTCATGGAATAGCTGTAAGTTATATGCATTGACATCTGTCTGATAGATGGTACTTAAAGGCACTGGTACTTCCTGCCTCGTTTCCTGTCCTTGGTGCTTTGCATTTTTGTGACTGCATACTTTTTTGCATATTTGTGACTAGATAAAAGTATATACCAACAGGTTACTGAAATACCAGTATTCAGTATGTGCATAGGGCACAGCAACTTCACACATATACACTGAATTTAGTGAGGAAGGAATTTTTATTACTCTCTCCATGTTGTCAGGTTTTCTTGTTGTCCCCCAGTAGTAAGATGGCAGACAAAAGGAAAACTTGACAAAATAGAAAGCCACATAAAAACAGCAAAAACAGGCAGAGCCTGAATCTGCTGGGAGAGTACTAAAATTGTGTGAAAGGGATGCCGGACTACACTGTCAGTGTGTGTGAATGTTCCCTTTATTCAGAAGAAAGTAAAGAGCAAATTTGAACAACATTCATACAAAGCAGAGCAATCTAGCAATTATAAATTGGGCTTGTCATTGCAACATAATCACTTCTGCCTAGTCAAAAAGCATTAATTAGGAAAATAACACATTGATCAGATTTTTCCTGAATAAAACAATTTAGAAAATATATAGATTTTTACGAAAACAGTGGCATTTCAAATTATGCAACTCTATGCATAGATTGGTTTGCTAAAAGCTGTATAAAGACATGTGCCTTTCCTATAAAATTTGATGCCTCTAATAAAATGGTACAACCCAAAAACTGTAACGGATATTCCTGTGGATCACCATAACATACTAACTTCCCAATGTTAGTAACCACGATACACCTAAACTACGGTACATGCAGTACATATACACCAGGTTTCAACTGACACCCTGCTTTTTCATGTTAGTAAAATATTCTCTCTAACTGCACCTCTAAAATGCATTCTTGAGAAATCACAAGTTGTACATGAACAATATGAACATAACGCTTGGGAGAAAAGGCACATGGGTAGTCTGAACAATGTTGGTGCATTAGAAAGTACACAAATATATAAAATTTCAGTGATGAAAACTAGTTGAGAAAATTGTAATCTGGTTTTCAGTGCATCTATAATCAATATCCATCACCTAAAAGCAAACCTTGCATAATCATAAAACAGTTCTTTGAGCAGATACATTATACTAGTTTAACAACATAAACAATATCAAGACAATACTTAACAATGGCTTACTGTGACCATTTCAAACTATGACAACATAGCAGAAAGATGAGAAGTAATACTGAAGAATGAGGTTTAGATAATAAAGTACTGAGAATGGTGAGTAAGCCTGTAGAAACATGCTTAACTTGAATATGCGATACTCAAGTGATAGTGGTCAAATGATCTGTAACAGTTCTTGTAGAAGAAAAGCACCAGTATTGTTGCTCCATTGATATTTTGTGACCAATTGAATAACGCTGATGGGTGTCACTCAAAACATCCAGAAATAATCTCTATATGCTATCTAGTTGTAGAGATCAAATTGTCTTTGAACTACATACAGAAATCTTGTCTCTGATGTCCACTTTTTCTTGGTAATACTACCAACAGCTTTTTTTGTTTACACCTAACACCCTACAAAAGTGTAGAAATCTTTGACAATTTCCTGTTGGACATACAATATTGAGTAAGTCACCCAGAGACAAGTGAGAGTACAGTGAAGATGTCTGTACCCAAAGAGTCCATGCAGTCTATATCAAAAGAAATTGGGCAGAAATTGATGCTTCTTACTGGTGCCATTCAACTACACGATGTTACAACAAAGACATACTGACAAAGAATAAGTTTTTGGGCAGAAAAGTGCACTGAACTTGGTCTTAATCATTATTCATTCATTCATTTATGGCTCCAAAATTTCATCATCATCTAAGGCCTACAATTAGTCAAAAATATATCTCTGGAAGTGATCATTTGTTAAGGATATTTGCCCAAGCACCTCTTATATACAGCATTTGTGCCACCTGATTTATAAAAGGCCACAACAATCCAATATTTGTTGGTTCGCGAATTTGACCAAAAACAATGCTGAATCCAGAAGATCAGATGGAAACAGAGCAACGAGTCTGTGCCTTGGTACACACAGTTTCAGGGAGTGGTTATAGTCAGAACAATTTTTCCTCCAAGCCACCTGTTTCATGCAGTCTTCTTGCTTAATTTTTTACTGTCTGAAAACCAAGAAAATGAATTGTTGCAGCCTAAACAGGTGTTAAATTGATTATGACACCCTGGTGGAGTCCACCCTGTTGTCCACCCTCTACATGAACAGTGCAGATCGTATTTACAACTGGGATTTTAGCAGGTTGGGATGCATACCTAAAAAAAGGATCTGAACTGGACTTGTAAAAACATTTAGGTTCAGATCCAACAAAACCTAAATGTCAGGAAACAAGTCTGGACTTGCAATAAACTTAGAAATATATTCACCTTTTTGTTCTAAACTATCTAAAACCATGTAAGTCCAGACTTGAACCTGAACATCTGGACCCGAATCCAGACCTGAACGGGAGGTAAGGTATGCATCCCTTTTTATCAGAAAATAATGGCCAATGATCCACCCCTGTAATAAGGGGGTTGTTGGAATGATACAGGTATCTTAAAGAATCACGCTTGTGTCCAAGAAGTTGGCAGTTTGAGTCGTTGAATGGCAATTTGTTGTTGCATGGTTGGAAGAAAGGATGATGACCATGGACTGTGGCTTCTACAAGTTTGGAAGTTAGGGGCAACTTAGATGGTTTAGGACATGTATCATGTGGCAAATCCAACCAATTGTGTTGCTACCATGTCTGACATCCAGTCACTGGAAGACTGGATTGTTAAAACCCGATAAAAAATCAGATTCTGGTAACACATTATGCTGGTCTGTTCAGCCAAGGGGCAGTTACATTTGCTAACATACAGAACCAGGTGGTCTGTGGTTTCTGGTCTTCTATAGGGCAAGAATATCAAGGGTTTAGTGGAGGGCATATCTATTAGTGTAGCTGTGTCAAATGGTCCAATTTCTGGAAGTCAAGAAATGTAAAAAAAAATGATCCCAGCATACCTACTTTCCCCCTTGACTTTCTTGTAAAAATTCCCTTGCTGGGAATATTCCCCCCAGTTCCCTTCCCACATGTACCTTCCTAGTACACTCCCTAGAAGAAAATTCCTGATAACTGAGTTTGTTTCATCATCATTTTCCAATTTTCTTAAAGTATGTAAAATCATAACTTCTCACAAAACAACGTCAGAAATCTTAGTCACAATAAGTAAAAGTGGTTCCCATATTGTAATTTTCTGTGTTCGCCATGACGACATATGAGAAGTTATCAGAAGTCTTATGTCTTGCCAGCTTTCTTCTCCTTTTTCTGGGTGGCACCCCCGGCCATCTTGCGAAGAGCCTCTGTGACTGGACCCATGATATCCTGTCAGAAAATGAAGAACAAATTACACCACAACATGATAAAAAAAGCTTTGCTGCCCTTTCTGTTGATAAGCTATTCCATGAAGGTAGGATGTTCGAAACTTTATCAAACCTTGCAAATCCCTTTGGAGTCAGTTTTGTTGTTGCTGCTTGAGGGTTAGATTTTGTATGTTTATATCTATCAATTATGACACAATTAGTGGACAAGACACCCAACAAACAAAACAGTCTACCCTTCACCTTTCAAAATTAATTTTTCACCAAATTATTTGACCCAAACCAAAGGTTAAAATCCTGCCATGTTAACCTCAAACATTCTCACATCACCATGGAGACCAAAGACAACACAGACTTGATAATTTCCTTCTCCCAACAGTCACCGATCATAATACAGCCATTGCTGTTGCTAGGCAACCACTAACCACGACCATTGTTTCAACATGTCTGCCTCATTGGCCCAATTTTTCCAGCGCCTCCTCAGTGTAACTCTTTATGTCCTGGAAGAAAACATCCTGTCTGTATGAGTATAATGTTAATGTTGTGTCAGAGTCACTTTTCACCAGCCCTAGAGCACTGCTTCATCATTGTCATAACATACTTAGAACAGTTGTCATGTAATAAGGCACAAGTATCGATGCTTCTCCATTTACAATTTAGGATGTTAAAAATGGAGGGAACAGCAAAATGGGTATAAAACATCTCTGCTAGTTGACGTTGCTGTCCCATCCAACAATGACCAAACAATGGTGATATTAAGAAAATGATGGAATTATTATTAACAATATGCAGCATCAATCAACAATATTGATGATACTTGAGATATTCCTTACCTCATTGGAAGCAAACTTGATCTTAGCCTCAGACAGGATCTTGTCGGCCTTGGCTGCCTTCAGCTCTTCACACAGGTCATCTGAGGGGAAAACAATTATCGGTAGGTGATTTCACATTAATTTTATATTAACAGCAACTGAAGAGAATGATCGTTTGTTTGAACCTTTATTTATTACTGAGAAGCTCAAATTGGCCTGCAGGCCACATTTTTTATTGAGGTCATGAGGGAGGTAAGGGTCAGATGAAATATAACAGAGAATCTGATACAGATTTTATCGAGTCCTAATAAATCTATCAACATAATTATCACTACATATACATGGTACACAACATTTACATGTAGAGCGACAGCTCAGTGTTCATAGTCTGCAAGATCTACAAGAATTTGGACAAAGATAAATTTTTGAGCCATAAGATTCCAATGACAAGCGAAAGTCCCAGCAAGTGAAGAAGTTCAGACTTACTGTACTGGGCAAGCTCGTTGATTAGCGTACAGACGTTCTCCACGACCTCGGGGTTGTCCTTGTGCAGCTCGTACGTCTCCAGGACGATGGGAATCCCGGCCTCGCCATCGTTCTCCAGCAGCCGGTACGCGCTCTCCTCTGGAAGGAAGGTGGGACCCTGCATTTGGTACGCACATTCCACTTTTCCCAGGACAGGGGAGGCAGGAGAGTTAAGGATGGAGAGAGACAGGATGAGTCACAGGAGATTTGTTTGGGACAGGGCTGTCTTCAAGACCTGTCCTTCCATCCCAGGACGGAAAGTTACTTGTAAAGAGGGAAAATAATTTCATTGAGTCCGTTCCCAAAATCCGAACTACATTGACTTAAAATGGATGAAAATGCCATGTCTTAAAGGCTTAAAATGACAGATTTAACATAGCAAATTAACAAGATTAGCCCCCAAACAATGATTGGGACGGAAAAAATTTAAAACTGGAGACAGCCCTGGTTTGGAAGGAAAGGACTCCTACTCTTATCGACAAGTGTGGTGGGTTCTTTTATGTGATGGAAATGTGGCTCTCCTCAGTCACATACGGAACCTCTGGTCTTATCAGAGGAGACTTGTCGACAAAAGGTACTGTTTTAACCTGAGCCAAGTGAAGACAGTCATGGTGCTTAGTGCATTTCCGAAGGGTACAACAATGGTCTTTGTTTGGATTCCAACCCTGAACTTTAAAGTTCTGAATAAAAGTACAATGCTAAACCCCAAGACCAATCACCGAAAGTTAAAAAAGACAGAAAAAAAGAAAGCGAGTTGTCACCATAGGAAAGTAAAGCAAAATGTACAGCAAGAAATCATCTTCTAAAGACACAAATATTGAAGACAAGCAAGCCTACCATCAGCTTCCACAATACTGGCCATGGCCATGCAGGCATTCTTGGCAACTTTGGCATCCTGGGAAGGAAAAGAAAGTGCATTTGTTAGCCACAGTTGTTCTTTGATATCACATACGGTTTTCAGTGAAGCTTTGACAAAACTAAAAGATGTAACGTCTGTCATGAAAATGACATGAGATGGCATTGTAGTTTTCTTTTCCATTCTAATCAATCAATCATAAATCCACCACGCAGGCATACAATTGTAACCTTTTTGTGTGTCTTCAGTGAGTTAAGTGTCAGTTTGACTGTCTGTAGTTTGACTCTTGTAATCGCAGGAGATTCATTGGGAAGGAAAGAACCCCTAGTGCTCTTATCATCAAGTATCCAACCTTTTTGTGTGTCTTCAGTGAGTTACATGTAAGTGTTAGTTTGACTGTCTGTATAGTTTGACTCGTGTAGCTACAGGAGATTCGTTTGAAAGGAAAGTATCTAAACTTTTTGTGTGTCTTCAGTGAGTTGAGCGTCAGTTTGACTGTATAGTTTGACTCCTGTAGTTGCAGGAGATTCGTTTGAAAGGAAAGTATCTAAACTTTTTGTGTGTCTTCAGTGAGTTGAGCGTCAGTTTGACTGTATAGTTTGACTCCTGTAGTTGCAGGAGATTCGTTTGAAAGGAAAGTATCTAACCTTTTTGTGTGTCTTGAGTGAGTTAAGCGTGAGTTTGACTGTCTGCAGGTCTGCCATCATCTCAATGTTGTCATCCTCCATGGAGAGTGACCAGATAGCGCAGCAGGCATAGTCCACCAGCTGAGCGATGTCACCGTGACCGTCCAGCGCGCCGCAGACGTCAGCCAGGCCTTTCTCCTCAGTCATGATTTTGGCATTGTTTTCTATAAGTAATTCAAAGTATTGGCTTTAACTCTAAAAATTGTGCAGAACTAAAATGTACTGACTTATGGATTCACCAATGTTAATGATACATTTAAAAAGTTGTGGAGTTTCTTGAGATATCATGCATTATAACAAATTCAACATATGGGTAATGTGAAGTACTTTGAATTTAGTCATGCAAAATGGGGGGTAATATGTTAATTTCTGCCAGAAATGAAACAATTCATTCACTGCAGTTATTGTATTAAGTTTGAATGCTTCTCAATGAAATGACTTTAAAGTTTACCATTGACACCAAGGCTCCATAAGGCACCGCAGCAGTTGGTGATGAGCTTCTGGTCATTAGGGAACTGTCTCATGGCTGCTAGGACGTCTTGGACGCCTCCTGCCTGGCCAATCACATCAGCAGCACTCTCTGCAAAATCAAACGATTTTCAACCTTAGACTGTTTGTTTTAAGCTCAACTTTAAATCACCCATTGCTTTCCAACTTTTAGGAATGAGATATTCTAGGAGGTCCAACAATAGAGGAAAATGATACTGTAAATGCATTTAAGTTTGCGGGGATTTAATTTTGCAGTAGCGGGAAAATGGTCTTTTCGCAGTGGTTTTAAGTTTGCAGTAACACCATAGACTGCAGTCTAATACCATAATAGAAAAATGTTCGCGGTGGTTTTAAGTTCGCGGTGAAGTGGTCACCGCGAAAACCGCAAAAATCGCGAACATTAATCCATCGCGAACATTTCTGCATTAATTTTACAGTTGTAATGACTAGTAGCTTTATAGTACAATGCTAAACTTTCTTCCAACATAACAGTACACACAGTAAACGTTCTGAAGTGATTGGTCATGATCAGTATTGATCCTGAAGAAGACGACAGTGGTCGGTGAAAATTTGATCCGTGTACATGTTTTATATACATCTGTGTTGGAAGAAAGTTTAGCATTGTGCTATCACTACCAATACAGATGAGTTTCCATGATCCTAATACCTTTAATTTGAATGATGTTCATGTTTCTACTACTGGCCCTACATGTTTCTGTAACCTTAAATCTGAGTACTGACAAAGCCACCAACTAGAAGAACGCTGAACTGAAGATTTCTTGGCTTTATATTTTGTACTTACCGTCTCCAGACAGGGCCATGATGAGCTGAGCTGCAGCAGACTGCAGGCTGGCGGAGGCTGCGTGGGACTGCAGAACATATAAAGTAGTTTTAGCTTGTTTACTTTAGAACATTTTCTTATCAATCCTTAGTCTTATCAATCAAGTAGTGTATACTAAACATTTGCTGTTTTTCCATCCTTTTTTTAATCAACCTTTGACAAATTATATCATTTAAGTACATGCGCAGTTGAAAGCAAGGAGAACATTTGCCAAAAATGTGTCTTATCATTAGACTAGAATCCAACAAATCATCAACCATTTGAGAAACATTAAAGAAAGAATGAAGATATAAGGGATTTCTCACCCTCATGGCAAGCAGTACAGGAGCAATGACGTCTTTGGTGTACAGGATATCCCCATCTTCCGCTGGAAATATGTCAAAATGGCAATTGCTTAAAATTCTTCCAGGACATCAATGAGACCAGAGGCCATACACTACAAAATATCCCTCACCTTTCAAAAGTATAGAGTTGTACCTAAGACCTACATGGCTGATACAAGACTTAACCTGATAGCAAGGTTGTCTTTTCTTAACCTTGTAACACTTTGGTTTGTGTTCTGAAATGGTGGAAGGATTCAATACAATATCTCAAGACACCAAATTAGAAAGTTTTGGTCTAAGTATTGATTTGGAACATGTAGCTATACTGTAGCTATTTGTTTCCAGTAATAATGTCCCAGTATAATAAATCTTTGTTTGTCAAGCTAAGCAAACCTGTGTCTGTCTTGTATACAATTGTGTTCTACCATACCCAAGATTGGCCAGTCACTGATTCAGAAGTACATGTTTTCCTGGTAATCTTAAGATCACAACTTTTTCTGTTCTTGACTTCTGCTGCAAACTCATCATACATTCAACTCATCGTACCTTCAAGCAGGTGCTTGTGTTGCTTCTTCTGTATCTACAGCCAACTCAAGATATGGCACACTTTTGACTTTGGCCCTTCCAGGAAGGGTTCATAGCAAGCAAGCTTAGGAAGGATAGAGAAGCTCCCCCTACCTGTGACAACAAGGTTCTGCAGGACGTTGCAGGCTTCAGTCTGGATGCCGACATTGGACATGTTAGTTCTCATACACGACACGATGACCTTCTTTCCAGCCTCGTCAACTACAGAATCTGTAATCATAATGACAAAGTAATCAGAGATGGCTGACTTCACCCCCTCACCCATGTTACTTTACAAGTTACCCTTATGTAGGGTCTTATAGACAACACAATGATTATCACATGTTCCCTGCCTCATGTCAGCTACTGAATCTGCGATCATTATCACAACCATGGCGATCAGAGATCACCCCTTACCCCCTTACCCATACTGGTTTGCAATACTTAATGTCACACGGATGAAAATTCCTAGCAGCATTGAGGGCTTACATGTATGGTAATACTGCATTGTGAATATTGAGAACTGCAGAAACAACCACATACAAACACACACACACACACACACACACACACACATATATGCACACAAAGATACATACACCAACACACACAAAGATTATGCACACAAAGACATACACTGTAGCCCATCCCTATCATACTGTACACATCGGTGTTGCCTTACCTTGTTCCTTGGTGAGTTCTCCTAGATATACCAAAGCTTCCTTCACACTTTCTTCAAGCTGTTCTTGGTCCTTCAGGTACTCTATGGGTACACATAAAATTGTAAAACTTTTACTATGATACAAAAAGTTAACCATAACATATTACAAAATATGATACTTGATTTATATGTTACAAAATATGAAAATTGATTGATCATAAAAAAGAGTCTGACATGAAATCTAGAATTCTAAAGATAGAAAGTGATGAGAAACATTGACTAACCTATAACTGCCTTGATTCCTTTTCCCTTTGGTACTGGTTCTGTATCAGGAAAAAGAATGTTGATTACTGATTACCATGAATGATGTTTTAAGGTTAAGGCATCAGTCCTATCTTAAGAAAAAGACAAGCACACAAAGACTGCACTACATTGGTGAATAATTTAACCAGGTAAGAAGTCACCAGAAAGCAAAGCTATTTGAACGTAACCAAATGCTTTATTCCAGACTGACTTAAGCAGTCACTCTGACACATAGCTGCACCGTGTAACAGAAGCAGTCAGAATTACCTTGAAGAGGGTAATTAAAGATGGTAACTAAAATCTCAGTCTTCAATAGAAAACTTGGTTGCATACAAAGAACTTTATTGTCCAAAAGCAATAGAATAGGTAAACAACAGCTTATCTATCTCTCTCTGATATTCATCTATCTGATATTTCATCATCATCTGATATTTATAAGGATCAAATGTCAATCATACTCACTTGCTTCTATTCCTTTTGCTGCAAAAGGAGAAAGAAAATTATATTAAGTTAAAGGTAACTTTCTGGTCAGAGCATATCAAAACATCATGCAATCATTATAAAAATGATTTCAAAACAAGAGTGTTCAAAGTTTTGTTTACCAGAATATACAACACATACAATTTAAGAGACTGGGTAATGGTTGGAGATCACAATATAACCTTAACTTTACTTTACTCTAGATTGTAAACGAGTGCTTGTAATGAGACAGACATAGATGCTTGACAGTTTCATACATGTATATTTTACATACTTGCTGCTTTCTTTCTGGCCACCAAGGCTGAACTACTGAGACCCAGAGCTTCTTTTACGTACGGGATGTCTGTTAGTTCTCTGTGGAGAAACAAAATCATGTCGTATGAGAAATACAGGAGATCATAATGTAGACATACACATTATGAAGTACAAATGTAGCCTGTCCTAATTATACAATAAAATATATGCTCAAAGGACCTCCCTACAGAATTTTTGTTCAGACCCTTGTAGTGCTTAGTAGCAAACACTGATGAAGTGCAGCAAGTTTCCTTGCTGTTTCAGTTACTGTTGCATGGTATAAACTTTTTTACAGGGAGGAGTAGCTACTCCTTCCCCTTTAGGATGCTTGAGGCACCGCTAGTAGGGGCATTCTCTCTGGGTAGTTTTAAAGAACGCTTGCAGAAAGATGTGCAAAAGTTAGGTGTAACGAGTCGTTCGGTGTAATATAACCAGATGCTGCCGCGCCGCGTGCCTGCGAAGCTGGTGTGTTATGCCGTAAGGCGGTTATACCAGCTATATAGACCCCATTCACACTCAGAAAAACGATTCGAATAAAACATGTTATCCGAATAAAACTACCCGATCCGAATAAAACTTAGCAGTATGAACGCTCCCAAATCACTTGGATTTCATCGATTCGAATCCCTCGCGATCCACCTCGGGGAGGTAGATAGAACTCCGGGAAGTGGATAAAACTGCGCCGCGGGGAGTCTCGATTCGTACGATTTGGCAGTGTGAACGCGCAAGTGGATAGGATTCACTTTAAGTGGATAGGATGCAACTTATCAAAGGTGAGTTTGCTCAATTAGAAGTTTTTCTGCCAGTCCGAGTCTGAAAATGTTCAAAGCACAATGTTGTTCCACCAATCATGGCTTCACTCCCACTCCCAGATCGTTCTGTCTGCCGCTCTGGTGGCGTACATCTTAGCTGCACTACAGCTATCCCAATATGCAGAAGACTTTGTCGGTGAAACCTTCTCGCAATCAAAGATCATCGATTGCGTTCCCTTCTACGACTACAGAACATTCTCCAGAGGAACAACAGTATCACAAGTTGGTGGATTCCCGCCATTTTGAGCTGTAAGAAATGACGCTACCCTCTGACCTCAACATAATGTTTCATTCGGATAAGACTGAGGGCGCACTAATCGGATTGCCGAAGACGAGTGTGAACGCAATTTTGGATCGGATAGAATTTTTTTCTATTCGGATAAATGTTTATCCGAATCGTTTTTCTGAGTGTGAATGGGGTCATAGATACAGATACAGATTCAAACACAGAATCCCCATTTTATGCCCCTTCCAAAATACAGGTGCAGTCCCAACTGAGATGCCCAACCCAGGATTGAACAGGGGTCTCCCAGTTACCACAGGGACCAGCGGCAAATATATGACGCAATATTCTGGATACTTGGATACTTTATTTAGCCCATTATCTATCATACATCAATTTAGGACTCATTGATGAGTTTCTTCTTCCCATAGACTTCTATATTATAATTCGTGGTTTAAATGGGCGCATTCATAATGAAGCTACGTGACATTTCAGCAGATTTTTCATTCTATGTCGAGCACATTTACCCTATATCGTGGGAAAAAATTGCCAACGTAAACTATACGTAGGAACTTTTTTATAGCAATTACAAACTACGATTAGTCAATCCCCACAAAAGGCACTTTTTCGCTGCTAGTGTACAACCGCACCACTCAGAACCCACGACTGTGTACCTCCGACCTAGCGCGCGGCTGCAAAACTTTACCTGCTAATTTCTTCAGTTACAAATAAGCTTTCACCAATCTAACTTTTGAGATCAGTTCCGCTGGCTAAAAGGGAATTTCTCACCGCTAAAAACATGCGTCCGTGCGGCCGTTCATTTTTTGACTCGGATCTCTTTTAGGGTACCCACTCGAAGTAATACATCAATGAGACCTTAATAGGTAGCTAATCTTCCTGGACTTCAAGACATTAAGACAGGATGATCAATAATAAACTACATTTGTAGTTTGTGCACATTCATTCATTCATTCTTTCAAATTAAGTAGTTATGGGAAAGAATTCCAACTCACACTGCAGTTGGTCTCTGCTTGAAGTTTCTTCTGAGCATGGTCCTGATGAGTTGGACTAAGTCAACCGAGTATCTCTGCAACAGTGCAAGAAAAAAAGTTAAACAGAAATACTGACAACTCCAGCTTATTTACCATTGAAATCTTAAAATCTTAGCCTTAACTAAATCATAACTTCGGTTTGTTGATGAACATCTTATAGTCAATGTCCTTCACATGCCTGATGGCATATAGGGCGGTGCCCATCTTCGTTTGAATAGGTCTGGGCAACACACAACTTTTGTCCAATCACTAGAGCAGGGGTGTGTGGTAGTGGCGTGTGTTCAACCTCCAAACTCTTTCCCTAATGCTGAGTGCTAATAAACAGAGAAAGCAGCATGTACCATTTTTTTAAAAGCCTTTGGTATGACTTGGCTGGAAATCAAACTCACGACCTACTGAATGCAAGGTGAACAATTTAACCACTCGGCCATTGCACCAGTTAAATCTAACTTATTTTACATCTTAACATGAAGCTACATGTAGAAGTAAATACCTTTCCTACTTCCTCCAGTACATCTTCCAGGATCTGTGGGGAGTGTTTGATCTCAAACAGTGTAGCCTGGGCCTGGGGAGTCTAACGGGAAAGAAAAAACGAACAGTTTGTAAAACATCAACATACTCAGTACCTGTTATGTCTTACTCCAAATGTGATATTTTGGACAGGAATTTTGTCAATAGTTGGTAAGCAAGTTCTGATGTATTATTAGCAAGTGGAATGAAGATCAAATAGAAGGAGGGATGAGTGTTGAATTGGATAAACAAAGGTTCATTAGCATCATTTCAGTGGAATTGACTCATTCCAAGAGTTCTTGTCTTTGATAAAGAGCAGATGAAAGAATGAAATATCATTAATTATTCAACAAAGACATTTACTATAATTAATATCATTTCATGGCCTGACAAACAAAGGTCTATCTACAAGACTCGAAGCACCTACATCCATGAAGCTACAGGTAGTCATCTCCAGAGTGATGCAGCCAAGCGACCACACGTCGCTTCTCTCATCATACGGTCTCTCCAGGACCTCTGGTGCCATCCAGTTCATAGAGCCTGGGAAGGGGGTGAATAAAGTGTCAGTGACTGGGTAATTATTTATTGCTTTAATAATCAACATTTGGCTTGAAGGTGATATTAAAATACTACCACACATTCAGCAGATGTAGTCAGTGATTAAATACAACTTTTTTTCTTGTATAGACATCCTTTTTTTTTTTTTCTAGATGCATAAAATGCATGAAAGGTGTGTTTTCTGTGCAGTTCTACTAATTTGCATTATGTGGGCAACATTTTGAAAGTGGTGTTACATCACTTAACCTGCTAGGGTTGCCAATTGAAATTTGTACTGTTTACTGGGTAAGGCAGCATGGAGCAGACTAAAGATGACGAGCCAAAATGGATCTCTCCTTGGTGCTGAATGTGCCATCCATTCAACATTTCTTAGCCACTTAATTCAAACAATTGAATTATTCAGTACATGAATATGATCATAAATTAATGTAGCTACCTACTTCTTAACACACAGGTAGCTATATTCACCCTTCCACTATATCAGCTTGTGTTTTCAAGAAATGTGAAACAGCATACAGAACTGATGCGTCCCAACCTGGATACAGAAACACATTTGCCTTACGCTCAACTATAAAGTATTGTTGTACTGTAAAGTCTTTGTCAAAAGGGCTAGCCATTTGTACAAGCCACCAGCAACTTTTCTTGCTGTTTCTGTCTGTAGCAAGGTAGATTTTTACAGAGAGGTTGCTTGTCCTTTAAAATGCTTGAGGCACCTCCTCAAATATGGGATCCCCATTTTACATCCCTTCTAAAAGATGGTGCATCCCCAACCAAAACACGAGCTTGCTATCAGTCGAGCTATAGGTACAATCCCTTTTAAGGTAGACTGATAAATGACTAGAAAACAGCTCACCGACAGTGGTCCTAGTCTTGGTCCTGGCATCCCCCATGACAGTAGCCACACCAAAGTCTCCTATAGATATGGACAGGTCTTCTGTCATGAAGATGTTACTGGGCTTCAGGTCCCTGGAAAGGCAGTGAGTCAAGTTCATGTATGGTTAGATAGCTCGACTGGAAGGAAGAATATCCTTGCAGTGGCTACTTGTTGCATTGGGAAAAAATGTATTCAAAGTCAAACTACAGGAAATATGTTACAAAGCGTATTCCCAGGTCACATAAAGCTGTCATATTTGCCCATATACATGTATGAATCATATTTCATGCTTTCTTTTAAAATATTCTGAAAAGTTCCGGGACCCACACTCTTTAATAACAATCATTAGGTGTAATGAAAACAAGAATTTGAGTTAATTAGGTGTATTCTATGAGAAGTGTAAATGTTCATGTACTTGTTGTGATGGCACCCAGAATCAGCTAAGCTGCCTGGGTTTGTCATGTATTGCATTGTCTGCAATTTCAATAATTCTAAAATCACTGTGTTAAAACTACCTGTTCTTGGTGCTGAATATCCAGTTTTCTGAGAAAACCAAAATACAAAGTTACATATTTGCTTGAGCTGTGATTTAATACCAGACGTACCACTGATAACCAACATCGCAGACAGTCTGAGTGTTTTCCAGACATAATTTTATCAGGTCGGTAGAACATAGGATACTGGAGTTTTCTTTTTACACAACTAGTCATGTCTCTATCTCAGAGCTTCTGACTGGAGTGCTAGGGGGGGATATAAACTTAGCCACGTTTGGGATAGTGTTTTCTCCATAAAAGTGCTACCTACATCGGCTGATTTTAGCGTCAAAAAAGCAGAACTCCAGTCAAACATTGAAATGTAAGCAGGTAAGAGACATGACTGGTTGCATAAAAAGAAAACTCCAGTGTTGGTTGACATGATTAATGTAAAAGTCAAGATCACACAAGCATAAACTCTCCTATAAACTGGAAGAAGGTTCTGCAAATAGTCCTGACTGACCTGTGGATCACTTCCTTCTTGTGCACAAACACAAGAGCCTCGATCATCTGTCCAAGCCATTTCTTCAGAATCTGGAAAGATGGGAAGAGAAGAGAGAGAAATGCAATGCTGTTGTTTTCTTTCTCTCATGCTGCAACTATAATCATCACAGAAAAAACATGTTTCATCCAAACCGAATACCTCTGCAGAGTGCTTATTAATCTACATGCAGAAAGCAGTGTCTGAAATTTCATGACATTTGTGCCTCACCAGTTCTTCTATGCTCTCCTTCTTGGATCTCTTCTGCCTCAGGACCTTGTCCAGGTCTCCCATCTTGTAATACTCCATCACTATACACACAAACATGGCAGACTCCTGGAAAGGGGAATTCATCAACATATATGTTTATTTCAACATCATCTCTGTACAAAGCTTAGTTATAGACCAATACCTACTGATTTGTATAAATGTCAATCAAATTTATCCTTTTCAACCAATAAGGAAGTGGCCACCTTCTAACATATTCTGTTCATTTTCTAATTGGGCCAAAGTCCGGTCCACTGATTCTTTTAAGGTCCATATTTTTCAGAACGGTCTATAAAGAAAAAACAGTTTTGTACCACTTTAACAACTTTCCCCTCCCAGAAGCGTGGCATATCCACGTAAGCTGCGTATTTCGGGGGTCAACGACCTGCCGCAACATCGCAACGAAAACTCGCACACTAGGAGGTGACAAAATTGCTATTGTCTTGTCGGGGTACAAAATAAACATGAAACCTGACCCCATCTCATACATATCATTAACGCTGACGCTGACTGGTCAGCGTTTGACTCTGACGAATTCTGACGGGCGTCTGACGATGTCTGACGGTTTCTGACCAGTCACTGACGATTTCTGACGCGTCACTGACGATTTCTGACGCGTCACTGACGCTGACGGGTGTTAACTATAACGCGATCGCCGCTGTACATTGTAAAGGTACCCAGGCCTCAAACAGAAGTAGTAATGATGATCATGTTTCCTATATATTTCCTGTGTCTACAGTTTTTATTCTGAAACTGAAGTAAGACCTTACCTCCTTGTCCCAAGTGACAAAGAACTCCTTGTACCCACACACGTATGGGTTCTTAAGTTCCTGGAGGGCCATAGCCTGCAGCAAAAACACACAGTTAGGAACTGTACCAGCATAGCTTATACTGGTAACAACATCAAAGTTATAAGATACAGTATTAGTGTCATCATGGTAAAACAAATGACCAGTACATGTTATATTTTGCTTTTCTTGAACAACAAAAATAGTTATATTTGATCACAAGAACTTACTATAGATGGCACAAGTTCTTAAAAATTGGTACACTTATCTCTTCAGTTAGAAGAAAGAAAGTCTTTGAGTAATCTAAATGTATAATGCTCCAAAGTATGAGAAGGAAGACTACCATCCACACATGATGTAAGAAGTATATGAGATGAAAGATAACTTAATAGATTAAGAAATTGGACGTATATGTACATGTATAAACTAGATATTCAAAGGACTTGATATATGATGATGTGTTCCTTTGCTCTTATTTTATTTCTGCAAACAGGAACTTTGGGCAGTGATACTACTACTAAGCTGGGTTGTGTGGGTTTAAGGGCGGTGCACAAATGATAAATTTCCTGTCATAAAACCTGTAACCAACATATATAGGAGAGTCTAGTAAAAGAAGTTGTGGGTAGAAAAATGTCATATTGTGCTTTTAAAAAAGGTCCAAACATGTTGATATTAGATCTTGATATTTACAGAAGCCAAGTCTCTTTCTTCTGCCTCTGCTGTCACAACAGGCCGACATGTTTGTACAAAGAATCCCGCCCTGAAGGTAAACTGTCTCATATTTGTCAAATGCACAAAAACATACAGCTGAGCTCTAGACGGGGTCATGTTTTAGTCACCTCGGTAACAAAAGACATGGGCATATCCTTTCTACTTTCCACAGTAATCAGGGCTCGAAATACTTTTTTCTGCATACCTGCACTGGTGCAGGTAACATTGAAAACTACCTGCACCAGACAAATTTTACCTGCACCACTCTGAACTAAAGAATTATGAATCATACTAAAATTGCTCAGGAACCATGCATTGCTATTTTTTTATTTCACATTTTTTTTAATGCAGCTAATAACAATCCATACACACCTACATCATAGGACATTTATGTACATTGTATAAAACCCAGTACATGGACCAGTGCAGGTTAGGTGCAGGTAGACACCAGAAATACCTGCACAGAACCAATTTTACCTGCACTAACCTGCATATGCAGGTGGTATTTCGAGCCCTGACAATGCTATCTTCTCAAGTTAAGTGTAACATGACAGGAATATATTTACATGTATCTCATTATCTTCTTGAATACTACGCACAAGACAAGTTCTGCCGTTTTTAATATAAACATAGCAAAGAAAAATTATTCTATGCGCAATGAGGTAAACGATGTGTTACAAAGCTTTATCTCTCCATACAAAATGTACATTAACTGTCTTTGATGCAAGAAGTTGAACCTATACCATATAGATACATACTAAGTGTGCAATAGTCATTACAGACTGAGTAAGATGTCAGATTCTTGTATCAGCATGTGATACAAGTAACGTTACATGAGTTTGTTGGTAACTTACAAGTTTCTGTCAGACTTCCCTATTTTAGCTGATTTCTACAACTTCTTCGGCTCAATTGGGAAGTCTAGTACAGACAAGCAACTCATTGTCATACTTTAGGGTTGGAGGCTTGGTAGGTTGTTAGAAATGACAGACCAAGGGCAACCTTTAGATCCATCTTTGAACCATGACAGGAGACATTTTCTTTCACAAAAGCACCTTTGTTGGTGGCTGATGGCCCCAAGGGAAGAGATTCTCATTAATTTCAGGTACTAACAAACCTGACTGTTATTGAAAGGTAGAAACTCTGAATCTATACACACTGAACAATTTAGCCTTTGGTAAAATCTCTGATTTTGATTTGTCACTGTCAAGTAGGTATGACCCTACACTGTAAGCAGGCATACATAAGTTTTGTAAATTTCAATGTTGGGTTGAGCTCTGACATTTACAGTTTACATATAACTTGACAAAACACTATAGCTTGATATAGTGAAGTCCTTAAATCATGTTTTAAATCAAAAAGGAACTTCTCTCAGTCACGATGATGTCAGCCAAAAGAATGTCTACTCCACTTGCTACAATGGAACATTGTGGGAACGTGTGTTTTACAGTGCAGGTGTATAGCTCTGATCATTGTTATGAAAAATCATGTTATGTTGTTTGGCTTAGGGCCTCCTTGGAAACAGAAAGTTTACAATACATAATACATAGGGGGTCACAGAATTGCCAGAGGGCACCTGTAACATTTATCACATTTTGACACCACATATGTTCACAAAAGTTGTTTGCTAGACTGACAAGAAACACTTGCGGACCTTTACATGTACCTTCTAACACTTCTAGTAGTAGTAAGCAATTGTATACAACAGTCAGATGTACAGTGAAATCCAATAGACCCAGCCTGGATGCAATTGTTTCCCAAAGTGACACACTTCTATAGTTTTCCCCATGCCATCTGGCCTCTAACTCACAAAATGTTTGTTTTTCTTTCAAAACCCAAATCTTAAGTGTGCAAACATTGCTTTACAAATTTGGACCATTGTGGTTACATCTGCAAAGCACCATTAGTATTTGTAAACATGACTCGGTGGTAGAATACTACTTCTCACCACCTGTCCATACATAAGTGCTGAGAAAAACTGAGGAAAAGCCCCACTAAGTTAATTTGTTGGTTCTCAATTCGAGAAAAATAAAAATAAATATGCTTAACTCGGAAAACATAATGACATTACAAAGCCGGAGGACCATGCATCCAGGTTTATGTCTTGGTGTACTCAGTTTTATGAAGTTAGTACAGTCATATTCAACTTTTCCTCCCTGCCAGTTGCTTTTTGTGATGTCCACTTGCTATATTTTCACTTGTAAAAATCCAAGAACCAACAAATTACTAAGAAAAAACGTTTAGTACCGGTACACCGTTCATGTGGGTATGTCTAAGTAGCTTTTGTCCTAAACTACTTGACGGTGAGTGTATAAGATGTAGCAGACCATGTTACCTTTCACAGTCAAAGCCCCAGACAAGAACATTCCCTCCAGCAGCGTATAACCAGGCTAAACCAGGAGATTTGGTCTGCCCCAATTGACTTCTATCACAGGCATACCATCAGCTTTGCTTTTTGTCCGCTCTCTCTGACGGAGTTGAGCCGTCCCCTAATGCTACTCAAACAGATAGGCATTGTGACCACGGAAACCAAATCCTCCTAGGCCTGACAAATACTGGTGACATGTTAAAGCTAACCCTTATCATTAACAATATCCTCTTAATAAGCTACATTCAATTTGACAATTTCCTAGCAACCAAGTGGGCTGCCAGAAATGCTGGTTAGTCAGAAAATGTTAACATAAGAATTTTCCACCTCAAGATCTGCTTGGAGATCAAGGATCCAATACCAACTGCTGTCAACTATGTTTCATATAGATTGAATCATTTAGATAGGTAGTGTTTAGACTCAAATCATACAAAACTATGTTGTTATGAGCAAAGACATATTAGATGTTAAGTCTTGTTGTTTCATACCGCTCAAGAACCTGCAACATATTGTGTGAGTTACATTTACTGTTGTGCAGAAAATTTAACCTAAATGCTTGGCCTCTGAATAAGACTGACTACTGATGAGGAATACTGCTTTGATTTGACTTGCTAAAAGCTTCAGTCTTACGCCTTGTAGTTCGAGTCTTAAATATAAATAACGCCTTTTTTCCCTGAACTTGAAGAACATCAAAGTTCATGACAAATACATTTAAGAGATATAAGGTACATGTAGCCCCAGGGCCCATATGTGTATTCCAACCTAAACAAGAAATCCCCATGACTAGCGATAGTATCTACCTAGGGGGTACCCTGCATTCCTCAGGACTTGCTATGGACAGGTACACTTGAAATATGTCACCAATACAACAAGGTAGGGGACCTCAACATTATTTTGACAAAAACAACATATTTTCAAAAGTTTCTGCATAGTTCAATTTATCTCATTGTTTCCATTTCATTTCTGGATATTTACCTTTTCCACATCATCAAAGAATAACATAAGAATCCATAAAAAAAACTTTAAGAAAAAGATTAAGACTTTCTTTTCTAACCCTCTCCCTACTACAATAACAACTTTCAGCAAACCTACAGTATGGAGTGAGTTATAATAAACACTGATCTCTGTAAAAAAACATAAATAAAGAAATAATACGTTTGAAAGTCTGATGTTAAGTTACGGCAAAGATCAAGGTTTGAAAGAAATCAATTTCAGTCTCCACAGGCCCACATCTAAATGACATTTATTTGCCTTGGCCTGGGAAACAGAACTCAATTTCACCTACAGATGCCATTGCAACAGGTAACCCAGCAATAACTATGTTATATACTTGCTGCAGTATTGTGTTGGCATAGCAGTAAGGCTGTTTGGCATAGAACCTAGAGGTTTGAATCTCCTGACACACCACCCATGTTGTGCCCTTGAAAAACGCACTTAACACAACTTTGTTCATTCCACCCAGGTGTAAAAATGGGCATCTGACTTTGGTTGGGAGGTAAAGGGGGGGGGGGGGTGGAAGGAGAAGGATGGCTTCAGTTTTCCAAAACAATGCCCTTGACATACAATGTAGTAGGCACTCATTGGTCTTGTAGTACCATGAGCTAAGTACTTAACATACAAAAATGTAGCTGATAAGAATAAGGCTATGGGACTAATTTAGCATTTGCCTTAAAGTTCATATACTTTTTATACCTGTTGACACAGGAACATGAATCAAGGAAGTAGTAAATGAAGCCACAAACACCTTACAGTGAGTCATTAATATTTTTCAGGTGAAATTCCCAATGGATGTAATGTTAATTTCAACAAATGTGACACAAAATTTAGCACAAAATTGGAACATGCAATACAAATACTGCTGTAACCCAGATACATTTTACATCCTTTGTATTGCAGTTCTGTCAGGGCTCAAATGAAGCCAAAAGAATCAAAACGTATAGGAAACATTTTGACTTAGTTCCTTGTTCAATATCCATGACTCAGTCTGAGCAACCATGTGACCAAACAAGAGGAAGGAACATACAAACAAAACGCTGAAGCAGCTTTAACCTCAGTACCCCTACGTGTAGCTGGAGGAGGTAGGGTAAATATGATAAAACCCAAAGGGTGGCACGTTACCTCCTTAAATGCTTTGTTTGCCTCGCTTTCATCGTTACACTCCACCTGCAACACAACAACACAGAATCAACATCCATGGTCAATACAAACGCACTAAACACCTGTTAATACATGCCTGCACCTGATATACATATTGTTACAGTAACTTTACTTACCAGTGGGAAACCACAAAATTTCTATGTCTTTGGCACATCAACCTAATTAATTTGTTGGTATTTGAAATCTGGAATACCTAGTTGAACATAAGAATATAGTCTAAGGGACAGTCTCACCTTGATTAACAGTTTCAAGGAGTGAAGGCATAGTCATTTCTTAGTTTTTCTCCCTGCGCCTTTACCTAAATCTTAACTACGTTTTGCTCTGAATCGTCAGAAAAGCAGGGTAAAGGTGGAGCATGTTGCTTCCAAAGTAGCTAGTGGAAGTGCAATGCAGTTTTTCTGTGGCTCGCATACACCGAAGTCATGCCTAGGCTACTCTTCTTCATAAGTGTGTTGGGTTATTTACGTGTGGGGGTCTGATGCTACAAACTCACTCGTACATGGACGCAAACCTGGATTGCTGGCTCGATGGAATTTGAACCAGACATGGTAAGAGGCAGACCTCTACACTAAGTGAAAATGACACAAAGACCAAAAGTAGTAATTTAGTTAGGGCTTGAGGGGTGATTGCTTCACACCAAAGTCAAATTGGTCAAATTAATGTTTTTTGGGGGGAAATTGGCAGCTATCCTAGCTAGCCTATAGGCTTTTACTGTTTTAGGGCCGAACTGGTAAAAGCCTGAATTGAGTAGCCTGGGGACAAATTTCTGCTTGAACCCATTTTGAGAATGTGGCCCTTGTAAATTACATGTTTCAGTCACCTTTTTTTTGTTTGTTTTTGTCTAGATGATGGGAAACTTTTCCTCTTCCCATTTTTGTGACACACTTACAAATGTGTAATCTTTGTTGAAAGTTTAGCTTTTAAAACATCTATCTAATAAAAAGTATGAACGCATGTCATAACATTTATACTAATTATAGATCATAAATTCTGAGGCTGAAATAAAAATTTTAAAATGACAGGAATGCTTACTTAGCAAAGTGACAAACTACAGAGTCCAGTCAGACAGGGCAAAGTAACGATCAATATGTACCATTTTTCAACATCAATAATTAATATGCACATTGGACGATTGAATGGGCATGCTAAATGGGACTATTAATAACAGTTATTGGATATATAACAAAGACAAACTACCTAAAACTCTCCATTAAATATACATCATCATAGTTTGTCAAGATCGTGAGAACAAAGACAACTGTCTTTTTCAACAATCAACACTAAAATATATCATTTTGAAGACCATTTTTCTTGTCAACTATGGATTATTTCCCTTTCAAAGAAATCAATCTTCCAAATTCAGCTTTTTGAAAAGGTTTGAGTGTTCAAATACAAGTAATGAAGAAAGGAAATACTACCCCTACATGTACACCTCTAAGTTCAAAGCATAGTTGGACATTGCCCATACCTTAGTGTTAGTATATACAATACAATACATCTTATCTGGTTTACAGATAACATGCCTGTGATAAGGAGTTTTAAAGCTACACTCTGTGTATCAGCAAACAATGGCAACAACCGGGGAAAGCTTTGACATTTACAGAAGAGTGCACTGCCATCGAGAATACTCAACGGTGCTGGAGGCCCGCATAGTGAATTTGTTGCAACAGATAAACAGAACTTACTTTGCCTTGAACTTTCTACAATCTCAGGATTCTCAGCTATCAGGAATCAATGTTCTAAGATTGACAAACTTTCAATCGGATTTGATATTTTTTCATACATGTATTTCAATATGAAAAGGGACTTTGATCAAAACCCCAACAGAGAGAAAAAATAATAATATATTTTCTGTGCCTTGTGACTTTCTACACTGCCATCAATTATAGCAATGATGTAGGGAACTTTTACAGACTTAAGGTTTTTTCTACCTGATTGAAGAGGTAAAACCTTCTGTGAGAGTCAGAGTTAACTTGATACCACTTCCATAAATATGATTATTGTTGGTATCGGCTGTTGCCAAGACTGGAAATTACATTTCAAATTTCCCAGATCAAGTTCCCACCTCCAATTTCACAACACGGGGTTCAAAAATCTAACGTCTAACTTTTAAGTGAAAACTGTATCAAAAATGAGGCCAAAAATTGATTACCTTCTCTGGGTCTGATGGAAAGGTCATTTTACTGCTGACATTTCATACTTTAAGCAACAAGGATCTATACAAAGTCCTCGACGGCAACTTACTGTAACAAAGGAAGCGAAAGGCCTTCTTAAGCTGTTTTTGCTTAGCAGTGACAAGAAGTTAAAAAATCAGGTCATTTCCTGGAGTCTACTAATCATCACATCAAAGGGGCAGTCTTTAATTAAGTTTCCCCTTGGGCCACATCAATGCATTTAGTTGTCTGTGTGCTGCATTACTTCTTTATTTCCGCATTCCGGAGTTGCTCAAGCCTCTATATGGAGAAAGCAACTCAAATCTCTTGGGACAAACTCTAATACCATTGACACAATGCAAGTTGATTTATTGGAACAATTTCATACTTGAGGTGATTGGTAACCTAGCTCAGCTTGTCAAATAGGCACTGTAGGGATAGCAATAGCTGCTAGGTACTTAAGTTGGGAAAGTAACTGGATATTCGCAAACGATATGGATGGAATGAAAACTCTCAGATCGGCCCCAATGGTGCGTAGTGTGGTGTAGTGGTCCGTACAAAACACACGCACACACACACACACCTCCCACCACAAACATAGCAACACTGCTCGCCAAACTGTCTAAACAAGCTCTTCAACAGAGATCAACAACAACAATAGCCAATACCGAGTACTTGGTGTTGAATTAGCTCGATTTTGACAACCGTAGCACGTTAGATATCGTCTAGGACGAACTTGAGTTAAGTTATGATATCTTAATTGACCTGACACCCCCCTCCCACGACGCTTACCTTCTTCAAAACATACTTCCGACCGTCGATCCTATTCTCTGCCAGGAAAACAGAGCCCTGTGCGCCTTTCCCTAACCTTTGTAACACCTGCAATCAAGCAACAACATCCTCATTTATCATCTGCACAAGAATAGTGACCAACCACCGACGTGAGTCTTCAGAAACGAGAGAAAAAGGAGAAAATTTTGAGGACAGTACCTTGTAGTTCTCCATGTCGTGTTCTCGGTAACCACACTAAACATTCGGCACGCGCATGCGCACTGAACACCCGCAGCAGACAACCACTAACCCTACCCGGCATGCACCGCGCGCACCCACCTGTTGAGTGAAAGTCAGGCGCGTCTTGTTGCCATGGCAAAGTCATCTCTGCCTGATCGTCAGAATTTAAGCAATGATTGGAACGTGTAAGGCTTTTCGAGACGTTTTTAAAGAAAATTCATTATTCCTGGACTTCTTAACAAAAGGTTACAATATCCAAACACTTGTCCTCCCCATACTTGCCATACACAATTTTACATAACGTTACTAATAATTCATAGTCTGTTGAGTGAAAGTCTGGCGCGTCATGTTGTCATGGCAACGTATGGGTCATCTCTTGTCTGATCGTGAGATACAGAATTTCAACAATGATTTAAATGCCATCGCTTGACAACTTAAGACAATGCGGTTTCCAGAGTGATGTGTCTCTGGCCTACAGATGTTATTTTGCCATCTGTGTTGTCAAGCGATCTCTGTAGATAGACAACCGAATGAAAATGTTTATATCCGATCTACATTTTTCATTGTTGTTTATTTGATTGTCTATTTTAGTTTGTTTGCGATTATCCCTTATATATGGAGTTGCAGGCAAGTTCTTTTCTGTTGAACTAACTATTTATTCCACGTTGATTTTATGAAAAAGGGGGCCTTATTTGTTTTGAGAAAGTGACACTTCAAAGGCTTTTTTAACAAGGACTCCTCAAGTCTCAACCACTGATATTTTTCCTGGCAGTTTCTACTTTTGGAAATGTGTTCAAAATATTTCCAGTTGAGGATAGAGGAGGTTGCAACTGAGCACATTATGAGTGGTACTTAAAATGCAAACACTGACATCCTGTTATGTACAGTTTTCCATGGATCTGCAAGGCGGCGTTTCTACACACGACGAAACCACTCATGTGTTCATCACAAAGAACCATTCGCCTAGCCCTGGATGCCGTCTGTCTGGTGCACTAGTGACAGATGACACTGACATGGTGTGTAGTGTACATGTCGGTTTTGCTGGACTCCAGGGGGACTTTCGTATGACAGAAACTCATTGTCCCATTGAAGATCCTCTCTTAGACATGGAATAAAATTACACAGTTCAATGGTACCCTACACATACTAATTGCTCGCCTCTCGCTAACAAATTCTTGAGTCGATGCCCAAGTACAGTCATGCATAAAATCTTGTCGGCATGATGAGCTCTACAGACACATTCCGCACAAGCATTACCTGTGACCCCACCAAGCAATTGCTTCGGGGAATGAGGGACCGTTCGTTTGAAATCGTGACTGGGGGTACGAAATGCACTTGACGTTGTCCTCTATCGTATTTCGTGCTAATGCTCAAAGAAACGCTAGTTTTATTAGAGTCTACGCTGTTCAAAATTTGTGTTTACTGTTTAACGTTGCTCTAAACTTGTATTTCAATATGCCGCCGGACCCTCTTCGTAACCTAGTGAACGCCCCCGAAACTGGTTTTACTCGCACCCAGTGACCTTAAGGTCTTCACGCTCCCGGCTACCGTGTAAATCCAGGCAGCAACAAAAGGTATGTTTTCGCCAAAATTTCACATTTTCTGGCAAGCTTTGTTAGCGAATGTTTGATGAAAATGTATTTTTTGTACAAGCTATGTTTGATTTCCTTTTAATGGCACATCGGGCGCCTCTGACACGTTCATGTCACCCGCTGTTCTCGTTGTGCTACCAGATTCTCGGTTACACCCTAAATATTCCCGCTCAAACATAAAACCGCACTGTACATAACGTCCTTTCTATGGTGGAAACGACCTGTAACGTTAAGTACGTTCGTTTATCATGTATAAGTGCATAACCACAGGGATATTTGGGACGCATTAGCGCCGATTTCAAAGCTATACACGTTATCGACCAAGTACAAAAGACAGTGACACAAAGAATTATGTAGAAGGCCATATTTTCCATGGGAGTCGGTTTGCTCAAATTGTGCGGAAAAACAAACCGATATTCGCATACTCTATCCTTAAAGGTTATCTAAAGGACGCTTCATAGAGACACCATTGTCTTTATTTTACCACAAACTAGAATTTTTGACGTTTTTTTTTTTTTGGTTGCCCTATTCCGGTAAGCATGACAGCAGCAGCAGTCATTTCCGGATGATATGGTAGTAGTCCACTGACCTCCGCAAGGGGGCGTATAGGCGCAGGAATATATGAATAATCTTAGCACCCACTTACGTTACAATGAATCATACCAGCTTTGGTGCATTTTCGAGACCTCTTCTTCCCTTTTTCTAACATTATGTGTTAAACGAGGTGTCTGTTTGAGGCATTTCCCCATCTGTAGCTACAATTTGTAGTACAAATATCCCCGAACCAATCATTATTGTGTTTTCTGGACTTTGAAGTCTTGCTTTTTTAAAAAGCCTCAGTTATTACGCTTCCGTCAGTTTATGCTATGGCTTATAGTCCACCCTGTAGTACTGTAGTCTTTGCTATAAGGTTTTCAAAGACTGAATCTGAAAGAGCAGTGCGATTAGACCAGGTCAATGCACAGACCAGAACATAAACTACTCCCCAACCATGAATAATTCCGTCCATAATGAGATTTTCCGTAAATAAATTCATTACCCAAAAGCCCGAAATGACAGCATATGATTATCCTTGTTATATCTTATCTGAGAGATTCTTCCGTACGCAGCCCTGTAAGTACAAATGCCTGCTCTATACTTAATTTATCCTGTCACAATTATGCGCAGCTCTCCTTTATTGATCATGATATGTTTGCCTCGATAATTCAATACGTCGGCCGTTACGGAACGGTTATAACCTGATTATGCCAACCGCATGCATAGAAAATCAATCGATACTAGTTTCATATCAAATAGCAAATGTTGTTATCTCCATGTATAGAGGATACTACGTTTTAGTATCGTGCAGTGTTTTGCTTTAAATGTGATATTGGAGGGCTGCTGGACGTCAGTAGATCGGATTAAAAATGCATATCTATATTAGAACATGAAATTACTGGTTAGTATGTAAATCAAACTTTATGCCAAGCACCTGCCTTTTGCCTACCACTGGGTCACTGGGACATCATCGCGATCGCTCGCTTGGCGCCCCTATTTGAGAAGATGCTCCCAATTTTGGCTGATGGAGTGATGGTTATAATGTCAATCAAAGTAAACTACTCATAGACATGCAAACACATGTAAGGCTGAAAAAACAGTATTCCAATTTCGGTGTCACCAAGGAGGTTTAAAAAAAGACTCCATAGTGTCAATGACGAAAGATAGTAAAGAAAATGCCAGGCAGACAGGTCATTTGAAGGCAATTGAATAAAAGTTCTTGATCAACATCTGTGCCACCGCAATCCACCCCCACCCCATAGCCCCTTCCACAATATTAATGGCGCAAGATAGATAAGCAATGTACCAGAGACCCCACCCTTTTTTTCCAGACCTGTCAGTCAGAAGGCATTTTGAATAATTCATCTGATCGGAGCAGGTGATACCACAATAGTGCTGGCCCCACATGGAAATAACGCTGATGAATTATTAACGACGCCCTTTGGTACGATATTCTTTCCTGTATTGTTTTATATTTACTGCGGCTGGGTCTGTATATGGGACCTTCCCTGTAATACTTAAAAACCTGACGCTGCCTTTAATAGTGTTATCTGGATTCTGATCTACAGAAACGAGAGCAATACGTGCAGTTTCCCTACATGTAAGTGCTTATAATGTTCATTGTTCCTCTCCCTAGCTAATGTGATTTTTCGTGGGGAGGGGGGTACATGTCTATTCCTGAGTTTGCTGTGCGCTACAGTCTTTTTAGTACTGGCTACCTCTGACTAGGCTATGATAACATAGAATATAAGCCGCAACGTAGCATGAAATAGTACCGATACTGGAAGCACTTGTTTCTAGCCTAACATCTCGTACCTAGGAATCGTGCATGTAATGACCTCACCCCGGCGAATGTCGTGAGTGGTTTAGATTACATTACACTAGCTGTTGGTGTTTTTGTCTTATTCTGCTACACACAGCCTTCCTTGCGGTCAAGGAATTCAAAATCATTCTCTACATTTTCTCTAACCTCAAATGAATTGTAGCTGTGGAATTGAGCGGATAGAAAACGTAGGATAGGAGGAGGGAGTCACGTGGTGGTTTCTCCTGTACATATATGGAGAGCTCTTTACAATTTCCATACCTACTGGTTGTAAACACGACGTAATAAGCACCAGCTGGGCAATTATGGGGATCATAATGTTATCTTGTTTCATATCTTATACACACCCATATTGACCTTTAACCCAGACAGACGTCATAACATACCTTGCCCTTAATCCATTTAGCATAGATTTCATTCATCTTTTCCGGACGAAAAGAAACAACAACATTTATTTCTTCTTTCATCATTTTGTTTTGTTTGTTTCGCGTAATCTGTAAACCGAATCGTAGTAATCAAATTTCTTGTTCATTTTGCGTAGGTTTCATATCCCATTCACGTATGCCAGGGCGTACGCCCAACGTGACAAAGCCATGACTTTCCTCGTAAAAGGGGTAGTTCAGTACCAGGGACAGGGTAGCCGGTGTGTCACACTGTTTCAATGAATGTATACTTACTGTCAATACTAACACGCTGTTGTTGTTTGTAATGCAGCTGTGTATTACTGACTGCGCTGAGGACTTGACAATGGCTGAATCAGCGAGCGAACAGAGGCAAAGTATGGTAGAGCGGGCAAAGGTACGTAGCTGTGTCTATTTGAAAGCGGACTGTAAGTATTTTTAGGTCTCTCTCTTTCTCTCTCTCTCCCTCTATCTCTCTCTCTCTTTCTGTGTAACTTTTTTTTCGCATTGACACATAGATTTGTAAAAGATTGTAAAATTGTGTGATGTCTAAGAAAACAAATTTGTATAAAAGAATACATGGATTCATAATAAGTAACAATTGCAATAAGACATAGGTTTATTTCAAAAAGTCAGCCCCGCTGGAAGTCTAGAAAAGGACTGGCTGGCCAGAGTACTAGTGGGAGGAAGTACAGGTCAGAGGTGGTAGAACAAGCCTCGACAACCAGGCTCGTGGGGTGACTGGAGGACGTTAGTAATTATTCGCTGTTGTTTTTCCAGCTTGCAGAACACGCAGAGCAGTACGAGGACATGGCGAAGTGCATGAAGGAGCTGGTGGAGCTGGACGTGGTCCTGACGGAGGAGGAGAGGAACCTGCTGTCCGTGGCCTACAAGAATATGCTGGGCGCGCGGAGGGCCGCCTGGCGGGTCATCGCTTCCGCGGATCAGAAGCAAGTTGAGCAGGAGCTGGACGAGTCGGACAGCAAGCGGAAGGCAGTGAAGTGGCTACGGGAGAAGGTGGAGACCGAGATGAAGGAGATGTGCGGCGAAGTCTTGGCGCTGCTCGACAAGTTCCTCATCCCCAGAGTCGAAACGGCGGAGAGCGAAGTCTTCTACCAGAAGATGAAGGGAGACTACTTCCGATACCTTACGGAAATCAGCGAAGGCGACGAGAGAGATGATATGGCGACGAAGGCCAAGGAGTCCTACGAGAAAGCGCACGAGAAGGCTGCCCAGCTGCCTAATACGAACCCCGTACGACTGGGGCTGGCGCTAAACTTTTCAGTGTTCCACTACGAGATCCGGAATAATCCCGACGAGGCCTGCCGGCTGGCGAAGGAGGCGTTCGACGATGCCTGTAAGGACTTGGACCAGTTGCAAGAGGACTCGTACAAAGACTGTACCCTCATCATGCAGCTACTGCGGGATAACCTCACGCTTTGGACGAGCGAGAATGAAGACACGGGGGACCAAGAGGACTAGATCGCCCCCCTCCCCATATCAAACATTTGAAACATACCCTGCAACCTTTGGAACTGTAATCTTGAGACTTTTTGAAACTGTCTTATCGCGTAGACGTCTTGGGTCAACGCTAACTTGTGTCTTTGGGTGATTAACTTTATCACGCTTATGTTACCGCATAAGCAATTATGTGAATCATTGTTTAATCATATGAAATACATTCCGAACGCATATTCCGAGTACTATATCATCTTCATACCTTCACGATCACAATGATCTCGCACAAAAATACTTTTTCTCTATCTCACTCTCTTTGCTTATCTGAAGTGAAACGCACTGTAGTTGCCATTTTGTCGGTGCAGTATGAGCATCAGCATCAATATGATTATCTTCACTGAACTATCGATAACCTTCAGTTTTAAGAGCAAACTGCTAACGGGAATACTATCAATGCATATATATGTTGCGAAAATTGCTAATGATGCTAAGATACAGTCAATCCAGTACGGTTTAGGGTGTTACAGAAAAGAAACAAGACGAAACGATCGTGTAACAAGAAAAGGTTGGCCGCCTATGTATGCCAAACGGTAAAAAAGATTCAAACAAATGAATGTTTCCTGATGATGTGTGGTCGTTTCATGGGTAACCTGTGTTAAACAGCGATGCCAGGGTCTGATGCATGGCCCTGACCCTCCTTGGTCATTCTGGTAGGCAGCTAGTAGTCCAGTAATTTGATGGGCTTCGTTTTGCTCGCCTAGGACCAATCCTATTCTACCTCCGTTCGCTTCTTTTATCATTTTTTTTCTGTGTGAAAACCATTGTTAGAACAAACCGGGAGCCAGAATAGAATGGTTGCCAGGCCATAGTTTTACGCATGGTCTATATCTGTAATTGTGTTTCATTTTCTGTAGACTGTTAGTTACAGTTGATTTATCATGCATACACTTGGTTTTGGTTTTCTGGTGTCAGGCCAGTTTAATGGGGGCATTGGCTTTGCAGATGATCCTGGAATAAAATTGCACAGCTCAGAAGCGATCCTTTACATATCCTCCACCTATACATGTATATTATCCCTTCGTCTCTAGTTCCCCAAATGCAGTGAGGCATTCTCGCCAAAACGTGGATTAGCTCTAGGATGTTTTGACGTCTTATTAAGCGTTTTTGTCAGGCTTCCTACTTTATCAAGTTATTTTTTCTGTCCCAGATTCCATGTAGTCGATGCCCAAGTACAGTCATGCATAAAATCTTGTCGGCATGATGAGCTCTACAGACACATTCCGCACAAGCATCACCTGTGACCCCACCAAGCGGGGATGATGAGGGACCGTCCGTTTGATTCCATGAATGGAAGAACAGATTGTACTCCGTGCCCTCTTCCAGTGCATTTGTATGAAACGTTGGTTTTCGGACGGTCCATGTTGTTCGATAATGGTGTCGAGTGTGATTTTGATACACACTGATATTGTGAAATGCCCCCCCATCCACCCAATATAGTGGACTTCCCATGCAAATGCAACTGGTTTAACTCGTACGCGCGGTAATTGTATTCAAATCGGAGACCACTACTTACCTGTCCAGCACACAGCCTGTCCAGTCACCTAGCTGTCTTCAAAGCGAGCGCTACGGTGTAAATCCAGGCAAGCAACAGAAGGTAAGTTTTTGCCCAAATTCACATTTTCTGGCCACGTTTGTTTGCGAATATTCGATAGAAATGTGTTGTTTGTGTATAAGCGATATTTGAGGTTCCTCAGATGGTAAATTTGACGCCTCTGACACGTTAATGTCACCCAGCGTCCTCCAGCTGCCTGTCACACCCAAAATGTTCTAGCTCAAACATAGATCCGCATAACACAAAACGTCCTTTCCATGGAGGAAATGTCTTGTAACGTCATATCCATTTTTTCATGTATCAATACATAAGGGCGGGCGTATGTAGGACACGTTAGCACTGATTTTGAAACTAAACGCGTTATGAACTAACTTTTGATAAGTACAAAAAACAGTGATACAAAGGATAAGTACATGTATGTAGAATGCAGCATAGAGATAGATAGATAGTCGACTTTATTGAATCCTCGCAGTGGCATACAGGGCACTGAATTACGATCACTATTACAAAATGACAAGGCATTCTGGCGAAATTACATCAAAATCATTGAATAAATTTAGTACAAACTAACTAAAGGTTAATCTAACTGACGATTAGATGGATAGAATTCGGCATATACAGATTCAATTTAAAGATTTAGGAGTTAAAAGATTTTCAAACGTTAACATTGATGACAATGGAGCTAAAGCGCAATCCAGATGTTCAAAAGTTTAGCTTTGAGATCAAAAGAGACATATGAAGTTTCATGCCATGCCTGATCACTCAAAATAAAAGGCATTGACATGTACATTTACTCAACCATTCCAAGCACTGTCTATCCGTCAGAAAGCACACTCACTTCGAGACATGGAGCCAGGATCCGTCGGTATCTGGGCATGGCACACCCAAAGTGAACACAAAGATGTCCACTCGAGTAGACAACTACTAGTACTTCAGAACAAATTCCGTCACCCATAATTGCTGTAACCTGCATAATTGCAGGGCGTAAACAGGTTCTTCTGCTCCTTCCTACCACCATCCCTGCATTCATTCATCTCCAGTCTTACCTACAGGGACAAAAAAGACCAAACTACTCTCTAACTAGAGAGTTGGCTGGTTCAATGATTTTTCACATCTATGTATAGATACAGTTTTTCTTCATGGACACATGCAATTTATGTAATAGTTGTTGGCATACATTTTGCCGGGTACAATAGACGTGCAATAAAGTTCATCCATTAATTCATACATAACTGACCTGTTGTTGTTTCCAATACAGTTGTGTATAACTGACAATAGTGAAGATACGACAATGGCTGACAAGAACCTTCTGGTGGCGAAGGCCAGGGTACGTAGCGTTACAATATGATTGCGAGTGAGAAATGGGTGTGGATAATATTTTCATTTACATATGTAAGTAACGCAACATCTGCGAAATTACTACAAAACCCACACAAAACCCAAGTATCATTTTAGGCAGATAAGGTCATCATTTGTATGATTGATATTTATTGGCATTCATATCTTCCTCAGTTGAATATGTTATATATTTGAGACTCATGTCATCGATTATGCAAAGTACTTTTTGATTTGAATACCAAACGTACCATGTTGTAAAGCATTTCTTGAGCAATCTACATACCAACAATCATGGTGATCCGTCAACCCTTTCTTGAGTTATTCTTTGTCAACTCTAAAACAAAATTGACCCATGCAGTCCCAGAAAAATCGTCCCAAAACCTACACTCAAGACAAGAATCCTGACCATAGTATATCCAGAACACATGGGATATCAAATCAAAAGTTCAGCTGCCTAACAAGCCTGGAGGAAAATAATCCATAGCATTTTATTGTCTTACAATAAAGACCTACCCACTTACCAATTATCAAAACAATCCATCCAAGTGTTCTCCATTTATCTTTCCAACAAACAAAAGAAGTCAATAAAAGTGCATAACAGAGATTTGTTAACTTCATTTTGGTATGAGGCAAAGGATGTAAGGGTTGCAATTGATATTGACCAACAAATACAATAACACCTAGCTTTACAGAAATGGTGAATGAGAGATGTGACTGTATGACGGATGTGAAGTCTGCGGTTCTGATCACCTGTGATAATTGTTATACTTCTAAATTTAGATGACGGAACAAGCGGAGCGCTGGGACGACATGGTGTTGTGTATGAAGGAGCTGGTGGAGCTGGACGTGGTCCTGACTGAGGAGGAGAGGAACCTGCTGTCCTCGGCCTACAAGAACACGGTGGGGGCCCGGAGGAACGCCTGGCGGGTCCTTACGGAAATGGAGCAGAGGACGACTGACAAAGGAAGAGATAACATTGAATTGGCGAAGGGCTCACGGGAGAAAGTGGAGACCGAGTTGAAGGAGATGTGCGGCGACGTCGTGTCGCTGCTCGACAAGTTCCTCATCCCCAGAGCCGACACGGCGGAGAGCGAAGTCTTCTACTGGAAGATGAAGGGAGACTACTTTCGGTACCAGGCGGAAATCAGCAAGGGCGACGAGGAGGGCATGGTGACGAAGGGCAAGAAGGTCCTGGAGTCCTACTATAATGCTCAGGAGAAGGCTGCCCAGCTGCCCACAACACACCCCTTACGACTAAGATTGGCGCTAAACTTGTCAGAGTTCCACTACGATATCGGGAACCCTGAAGTAGCGTGCCGGCTGGCGAGGGAAGCTTTCGATGCCGCGATACCGGAGATGGACGGCCTGTATGAAGAGTCAACGTACAAAGACACCGAGCTCGTCATGCAGCTACTTCGGGATAACCTCACGCTTTGGTCGACCGAGGTTGAAGACAAACGGGAGTACTAGATTACCCTCTCCTCACATTTCAAACGCATTTGACACCTAGTCGGTTTATACCTTCTTGTATATCATGTTGAGTCCGAATGTTAACTTTTGGTTTACCTTTTATACCTATGAACCATCCCAAGAACACCCTATGCTTGCTCTCACACGACGATCGTTCAATTTTGCCCATCATAATAGTACATATATATGTATAAGTATCTATAATGGTATAAACTTTTGTGGTGTAATGTTGATTTAACAGGAATGTGCTTGGTTTTGGTGTTGAGTACGAAATGTTGGTGTTTAGCCGGAGAGAATGTTTTCAATAAAGCGTTCTTTTCTGATATTTTAGTAAGACCAGTTTTACGAGGTACTGGGTCTGTTTTACACAGAGAGAGAGGGGGGGGGGGTACAGGATCTGTTAAACAGAGAGAGAGAGTTCCCTTTCTGGTGTAATGTTCATTATCGGGAAGCTACTTGGTTTTGGTGTCCAGTCGGAAAAGTTGGTGTGTAGCCCGGGAGAAAGTTAGCAATAAAGTGTTCTCTTCAGATACAACGTTGTCAGCATCGTTTTTGAATTGTGACATTTATTTTCCGTCCACCCTCAACACCGGAATTACACTTGGAGGAGAGTGAAATTTTTCGTAATGAAATGTGTTTTGATCATTAAACATAGCAGATTGCCATATTTTGGCATAAAATTATGTATATGGTAATAGTTTTATTTGCAAGTTCTTGCCAGATGGCTAATTTTAACATGGAACATACAGAATATATAGTAAACATACAGGGCTAATTGCAACATGGAGCATACAGCATATATGGTGAACATACAGAAAATTTAGACTTTGGTATAGATAGCAATGGTGACAAGTAGAAACAAGTGGCTATTCTAGTAATGATATGGACTGCAGAGAGCTACTCTGCAAGCAGAGGTTAGGCTCCGGCTTTTTTTTAACATTTTTGAAAACAAGGTTTTGACAATACAATATACAATACAAAATAGAAAGCCCGATAAAAACGACTTTTTTTTAAAACAGCTGGAGCCTATCCTCTATTTGGAAAGTAGCTGAGAACTGCAATCTAAGCATTTTGGGTTTGGCTTCTTTTGTGGAAGCAGTGGAAGACGGAGAAGGAGAAATCACCAAAAAAATGCCGATGACGATCCGGCCCGGCGGCCATGTTTGTTATCATTCCAGCTTTACAATGTTTGTTTTGCGTGGTCTGAGGAGTACACAACAATACAGATGAAGTCTAACGATATCAAGAATGTTTAGACGAGACGGGGATGTCACAGGTTGTTGCATTTAGGCATTAAATAATGTATTCATGGAAAAGGCAAGGAACAACAAATCACCAGAAAATCTGACTAAAAGACCCCGGCCCGTTTTGTCGCTAAGAAGCATGCGTCCCTGACGTAATTTTTTGGGGACAGGGGGTGGGCCATTGTAAAGAAAAGATTTCAGCATAGGCTCCTGCGCCTTTGTATGAAATCCAAATGACCTGAAATTCGGTATGAGGATGCGTAGAGTATGTGCCCACAGGTTCACAATTATTGTGTACATTACTTAAGAATTTTCAAATCGGGATTTTTGCCATTTTTTAGTTTCTGTTGCATGAAAAAGCAAAAGCCAACTGATCTGACATTTGGTATAGCCTTAACACTAGGAATGGAAAATGGTTCGCATAGACCAGTCCATTTTGCATAGATAGGGGTGTATTGGAAGAGTCCATTCTTGTATGGGGCCAACTTGAAAATAATCCAGTTTGTGATGGGATGATGTTTTGGGAACTGGGTCGTTATAATTTGGCTGCTATTTGAATTCTTCATGTCTTCTCAGGAGACAGGCACTTTCAGGGGGTGGAATCCCAGCCGTGGTGGAAAAAGCCGTGATATTGTCCATAATTTGCTCCATATCAAACTGTGAAGGCGGGCGACAGGTATTTCAATGAGAACGCGGAAGAAACGATTGTAGACATTTTCGACCAAGCAGTTGATATTTGGACAGTTTCCCCCAGATGTCGCATCCGATTGATCTAATGCAAACATTAAAAAAATTATGTCAGCCCGCCCCCTTTGCAACACAATAAATGCCCACAAAACTGGTTTTACTAGCACCCCAGTGACCCTAATTATAAGGTCTTCATTCGCCTGGCTACTTTGTAAATCCAGCTGGCAACAAAACTCAAAAGGTACGTTTTATGCTCAAGTTTTACATGTTATGACCAGGTCTGTCGGCGAATGTTTAATGGAAATGTATTATTTGTACAGCCTATGTTTGATTTGTCTACAAATACCAGATTTGATGACTCAGACACTTCCATGTCACCCGCCGTTCTCGTTGTGCTATCAAATGTTCTGTTTCACCCCAAATTATCCCGCTCGAAAGGAAACCCGCACAAAAGTCAATACGAAACGTCCTTAGCTTATCTATGGGAAACGTCATATCCGTTCGTTTTTCATGTATCAGTGTATAACGACAGATATATTTTGAAGACTCAAAGTCAAAAGACAGTTACACAAAGAATTAGAATGACTCTCTCTCTCTCTCTCTCTCTCTCTCTCTCTCTCTCTCTCTCTCTCTCTCCCCCCTTCTCTGTATCTGTATCGATATAGCCGGTATAACCGCCGTTCGGCGTAACACACCAGCTTCGCAGGCACGCGGCGCGGCAGCAGCTGGTTATATTACACCGAACGACCCGTCACACCTAACTTTAAGACATCTATCTGCAAGCGTTCTTTAAAGCTATCCAGAGAAGATGCCCCTACTGTGCTTGGTGATAACAAATTCCACTCTACGATAGTTCTGGGAAAGTACGAATTTTTGAACACATCAATCTTAGGTTGGTAACTTTGGTACTTGAAGTCATGGCTGTTTCTTGTCCTTTTTTGAGCTGGTATAATATAATTATTAGTCGGCACGTCCACCAGTTTATTGGTCATTTTGTACATCATGCGAAGTCTGGACATTTTCCTCCTGTCTTCAAGTGATGCCCATTGCAGATCTGTTTTCATTTTGGTAACGCTAGCATCCCTGTTGTAGTTGTTTGTACAGAATCTGGCAGCTTGGTTCTGTACCCTTTCCAGTTTATCTTTGTCTTTCTTTGTATACGGGTCCCATACTGTTGCAGCATATTCAAGGTTAGGTCTTACCAGTGATGTGTATGCGAGTGATTTTACCCTGGTTGGACATGCCCACAGGTTGCGTTTGATTACTCCCAATGTCTGTTTAGCCTTGGTTGTTATTTTGTTAACATGGACACCCCACTTCAGCCCAGTTGTTAACGTAACACCTAGGTATGGGTGGGTTTTTGTGGTTGCTAATGTATCTACTCTATATTCTCTCTCTCTCTGGCAACACGAGTAGACAACTACTAGTAATTCAGAACAAATTCCGTCGCTCATAATTGCTGTAGCTTACATAATTGCAGGGCGTAAACAGGTTCTTCTGCCCCTTCCTACCACCATTGCTGCATTCCTTCATCTCCAATGTTACCTACAGGCGCAAGTAATCGACCAGACCAAAAACTACTCTCTATTAAAGTGGGGAGTTGGTTGGTTTTGGACATCAAGTAATGAGGAAAACAAGTGTGTGTGGGGGGGGGGGGGGGGGGGGGGCGTACTTGTAAGTTTGCAGGTACTAGGGTCAGGCCCAGAGTAGCCTGTGTGTGACCATGGCGCCTTTTCTATGTATATATTACTGAGCTGTTGTTGCTTTCAATGCAGTTCTGTGTTGCTGACAACATACTCAGCAGATTGGACAATGGCTGACAGGGAAGATAAGGTGTATCGGGCCAAGGTACGTAACTTTACAATGTGTATGTGCTTGCATGTTTGTGTTTGTGTGTGTGTGTGTGTGTGTGTTGTTTGTGTGTGTGTGTGTGTGTGTGTGTGTGTGTATGTGAGAGAGAGAGAGTGAGTGAGTTAGTGAGTGAGTAAGTGTGCGTGAGTGAGTTGGAGTGAATGTGATTACCTCCATGAAATTTCATGGAGGTTATATTTTACCCCGCGTTTGTCTGTGTGTCTGTGTGTCTGTGTGTAAACAAGATAACTCAAGAACGGCTGGGTGGATTGGTTTGATACTTGGTGTGCTGGTGGGGTGTGATGAAAGCTGGAAATGATTAGATTTTGGGCCCCCTAGCGGCTCCCCTTGGTACTGCAGCGCAACTTCCGGTTTTGCTATTTTGGTGTTCTGAACATGCTATGGTCACGATTTTTTAGTATTAGATAGCTCTTGTGCTCAGGAAGAAGTGACATAAGTTTGGGCCCCCTAGCGTCTAGTTTTGGGATAGCAGGGGCATTTTTGTCAAAAACTTCTGACGAGGATAACTCAAGAAGGGAACAACGGATTTTCATGATTTTTGGTATGTAGGTACCTTGGGCAATGTTGTACAAGATGAAATACTAATTATGCAAAATAGGAGCAAATTTGCATAATTAATGACAACATTCAATCATAGCAGTTTTTTCTATGTATCTCTTGTCTTGGACGTTATATGGTCTTGAAATTTGGGTGGTAGATAGCTTTCAGTGTCATGACAAAGTGGGGCAAGTTTCCGCCCCCTAACATTTAATTTAGGAACTGCAGGGGCATTTTTGTCAAGACATTCCAAAGAGGATAACTGCAGAAAGGATTAACGGATTGTCATCGTATTAGGCATGCGGGTACCTTAGGCAAAGATGTTCATAATGATATACATTTTATGCAAATGAGGACTTAATTTGCATAATTAATGAGGAAATTGTATAATTCCATTGTTTTCAATAACTGGACTTCTGATAAATGTAACACATGTTAATTATGATAGGTGGAATATAAGCAGATACTAAATATGGTAATGAGGAACTTATTTGCATAATTTATGTAAAAATTGCAAAACCACTTTATGATTAATAATGGGAATTTTATAATTGCGACATGTGTACGATTGTCAATGATGAACAACACCATGCATAAATGATGTTAATGTCTTAGTCATTTGCATGAAATTTACAAAAGCTCTAAATGTTCATGGAGGTATGAGGTCGCCGAACTCTAGTTATGTTTGCATTAACAACAAGTAATTCAAAACAAGGCCTATAGGTCTGAAATGTCTGTATGGGTTGAAAGACTTGAAATTAAACAACAGATACAATAAAATCTAGCTTTGCAAACTTATCATCCACCCTCATAGAATGTCTGAACAGCCTTCATTTGAAACCATAAATGAAAGATACTAACCTCAGTTATTCTTTTCATCCAACTTGAAATTACCACTTGAAAACGAACCGCTCGCCTCTACTTTCTTTTTCGCAATTCATAGGAACTTTAAAAATGAACAGAAAAGCACAAACAACCGTATGTTTTCTTTTCCTGAAATAATTGCAATCTTATGAATAACATTTGTTTTTTTTATTCCAAAATTACTAAAACGAGAGCCACAATAGCCGCTAGTGCTCTTGCTCGTGCTGACGCCTTTAAATGGTGTGTCAGGCAATAATAACAGCATTGGGGATGAAGTTTGCCATCTCTGATCGTCTGTAATGATTGTTACCTTGCAGCTGTGTGAACAAGCAGAGCGGTGGCAAGCCATGGCGTCGTGTATGAAGCAGGTGGGGGAGATGGGCCTGGAGCTAACTGTAGAGGAGAGGAACCTGCTGTCCGTGGGCTACAAGAACATGGTGGGCTCCCGGAGGTCCGCCTGGAGGATCGTCACGTCCGCCGAGCAGAAGGCGGCCGACGGCTCGGAAACCCGCCAGGCGGCGAAGTGGTTACGGGAGAAGGTGGAGACCGAGATGAAGGAGACGTGCGGCGAAGTCTTGGCGCTGCTGGACAAGTTCCTCATCCCCGGAGCCGAAACGGCGGAGAGCGAAGTCTTCTACCAGAAGATGAAGGGAGACTACTTCCGGTACCTGGCGGAAATCAGCGACGGCAAAGAGAAAGCGGATATGGTGACGAAGGCCAAGGAGTTCTACGAGAAAGCGCACGAGAAGGCTGGTACCGAGTTGGCCACAATACACCCCATTCGACTGGGAGTGGCGCTAAACTTCGCAGTGTTCCACTACGAGATCGGGAATAACCCTCAAGAAGCGTGCCGGCTGGCGCAGAAGGCGTTCGACGACGCGATAGCGGAGCTGGACGCCTTAAGCGAGGACTCGTACAAAGACAGCACCCTCATCATGCAGCTACTCCGAGAAAACGCCACACGTTGGGCCAGCGAGAATTAAGATCAAGGAGAGAGCTCCCCCATATCAAGTGCATTTCACTCAATCGGGTCAGCTCGTCTTGAGTCAACGTCAACGTCAGCGAAACTGTATTTATTCTGTTTGGATTACGAACGTCCTTTCTTTTTGACCTCATAATTATAAGGAGTAATGAACCATTGTTCGTTTAGTCTTTTAGCATATTTCTCTATAATACATTTCGAGCGCTGTGTACCATATCATCTTCCTTGGTCCATCTTTCTTACACTCCTTGTTTGGCTGCGTTACTCCTTTTACTTAAATTCCTTACATTTCCACAACAAACCCACTTGTTGATGTCAATAAAGATTAGACATCCAGGTGATAAGGTTAGAAACAAGATATGCCAAATAGCAGTTACTCAAGCAACTGGATACAATTTTGGAAAATCATATTGAGTTGCTTGAGAAACTGCTATTTGGCACAACCCCACTTTCATTGGCATTGTGATTGGTAAAGTACATGCATCAATATTATCATTGACCATTACTTGGCATTCACTTTAGTGGGAATGAGACATCAGTATCTATGCGAAATTATTTATATCAGAAGCGGTCACACGGTCAGTTTTGGGGTGCGATATCAAATGAAAGTATATATCAACAGTACAAAATACATTCAAGTGGTGCAAAAATAACCCATTTTGCCCTCGGAAATAAAGCTAAGATGCAGTCAAGGAAGATATGGAAACAGCAGAACAATAAGGGTTTGTCAAAGGGTAAAACATTTTCCCAAAAAAATTGATATGTATTGGCAATATGGTTGAGTTATGGGTATCCTGTGTTTACACAATATTTTGCAGTCAAGGGCCGTTAGGTGCTCTATTTTATGGCTCGGTCGTATGTCGCTGTACGACATTAAATTAGTAAGCTTCTAATCAGGCTAACAGTTAAACAACCATCCTAAGAAGGTCCCCAGTTTGCGATCGATTGTGACAGCCCCTTTAGTCACACCAGTTTTCCTAGATACTGGCTCTGTTTTGCCCATGATAATATTTATAATTGCTTGGTCTTGTGGTGTTAGTACTAGTGTTGTTTCATCGGGAATATATTTGGCTTGTGGGAAAAGTTGCTTTTTAACCCAGGAGAAAGTTCTATTTACAGATGTAACGTTGCCATTTTAGTCAGACCAGTTTAAACAGGTAATGGGTCTGTTTTGCCAATAATATGTGTATTTATGATTGGTTAGACTTTTGTAGTGTTAATGTTAAATTATCGGGAAACTACTGTGTTTTGGTGGCCAGTACAGTAGGAAAAGTTGGTGTTTAGCTTTTGATAGAATGACTGTGTCATTTTCATATACTAGTAGTCAGACCACTTTCATGAGGTACTGTACTGGGTCTGTTTTGCCCATGACATATCTAGCCTTTTGATTCAGCTACTTGACTAAACCAGGGGAGTTATAAATATATTCTAAAATGACCCTGCAGTTCCACAGCAACCTGCTGTGGGGCCCAAACCGTCAGCGCATTTGTCTTATGTCAACACCATTCTGCACATACACATCAACACCAGAGTAAAGTCATAGGTTCTTCATTTGGTCGTTTTGTTCTCGCTGTTATTGCAAATGTCGAACATTGAGGACATTTAGCGGAATTCGAGTAAACTGCAATAGAAATTTTCCGTCTTAGGTCCACATTTCTTGGTTTTACTGGAAAATAATAAGATACCGTCAGATGCAAGACTACAAACCCATGAGGAAAACACAGAAATATTTGCCGAGTTCGAACCAATTTGGAAGAATGCTATATCAAGGTTTGTCTTTGTCTTACTATTTGTTCATACACAGATGTAAGGCCGCCTGTGCACTTTGTCATACTCATACTGGACAAAGTACGAATTCTGGACACAGAACCATTTTTTTGCATGAGGATTTAAAGAGGTCATCTACATTAGGGCACCACATCCATCCCTCAACAGAGACGGGGGGCGCCATTGACTTTCTGTAAACTTATACTCCACTGTCTCACCGAGTCACGTTTTTTGCCTTGCTTGATAAAGACTGGAGTTGGTCAGTTGAAAATTTGCGTCAGTTTATTTTTTGTGTTCGGAATTTTTCGCCATTTTTTTACAAAAAATGAGTTCTGGGTTTCTGTTGCACGAAAAAGCAAATTTAAAATTTTGCGCCAGCCCATTCATTTGGGGGTTACAAGTTGCAGATCAACTCTGATTCAATGTCCTTGGTGCTGAACGACCTTCGCCTAGTTTCACCGCTAATCCTGTAGACCAGACGGTACTTCATTGATAGCCCAATACAGTCATAAATGTAAATCCATGGATCTACAAATGACATTTTGTTATGAACGGAATGGAATGTGGGATGAAGTAGTACGCCGGTCTGATTGTCCTTATTACCGTCTTTGGCAGAGGGCCTTTTACTAATCATAATTTCCATGGTGATTTGGTCCAGTAGAAAACAGTTAATTGCACATCGGATTAAGGCACACTTCTGTTAACTACACGGAATCCCAAAATCCCAAACCTGTGCGCTTAAACTGGATAACTTCACATTGTTGCACCAATAATTGCTCGAAATACGCTGGCAAATGGGGTGTGCAATTAAACGGCTTCGACTATATATGAGGAAATTACGACAAACCGGAATCTTATTCGATTGTTAATGATTTCTGTACAATAATACTTACAGCATTTTAGGATTATATACTCCAGTCTAGACTACATGGCATCAGCTGAGTATGGGTATAGTGTGAATGTAATGCTTAGACGTAATATAATCACCATACGTTTACAGTACGTTTTTCTGGTTAGAAGTGATATAATCATAGTACGTTTACAGTACGTTTCTCTGGTAGAAGTGATATAATCACAGTACGTTTACAGTACGTTTCTCTGCTTAGACGTAATATAATCACAGTAAGTTTACAGTGCATTTCTCTGGTTAGACGTAATATACTCACAGTAAGTTTACAGTACGTTTCCCTGCTTAGACGTAATATACTCACAGTAAGTTTACAGTACGTTTCTCTGCTTAGACGTAATATACTCACAGTAAGTTTACAGTACGTTTCCCTGCTTAGACGTGATACAATCACAGTAAGTTTCCAGTACGTTTCTCTACTTAGACGTAATATTATCACTTCCATAAAGACAAGTTGACTCGCAGTCACTGTAATTCTAACTGCCTAATACATCAATCGTTGATGACGATCCTCTTCCCTACAGAATTCTGCACTTGCGTTTAATACTGCAGAGAAGCAACTACGCATTGACAGCTTTACCATGCTACCTTTCCTTCTCTACTTAGGCGTTACACTCCCAGAAAGATGAATTGGGCATATCTACTGTAACTCTAACTAATTAGTAGTAATAATAGAGTCAATTGCTGTAGCGCTGCTTTGGCGCCCTTATACTGGCGTTGTACACTAGATATTCCACCGTTAGGACTGAGACTGAACAGGAATGACGCGAGCACCAGACGATAAAATGGAGTTTAGAACTACTGCCGCCAGTTGTTGATCAGTCTAAAGCGTGTGAGTTTCAAGAAACATCCAGCTATTTATCTCAGAAGCTGGTTAAATGTACAGAACGTTGCATCAATATTAATCTTTAAATATAACCGTATAAAAATATTGGAAACGTTTTTGTTTTTAACAGTGTAATAGTTTTATTGTCTCGTTTTTGTGCCTTCAGCGATTTTCAAACCACAAGTCTTTGGGGATATATTTCTTTAGCTCCTCATTCCGTAAGGCCCTTATTCAGCTACACGATCGACGACCAAAATCGGAGTTGTGTAACACTTGATTTCATATAAACTGATTTCATTGCATATGATGCAATGTCTATGTAAAATTTTATCTATTACAATTTACACAACAAAGCGCAAAACACTTCACAGATTGTCTATGAAAATTGTTCAGCGATCTGTCATACATTTAGTCTCTCAGTTTTCTCAGTCTCAGATAAAGGGGACGTTATCCATCATTCTTTAAAGAACTGTACGAAATTTGATACATAAACTACCAACATGCATCAGCGTCATTCACGTCGGCACATAACCTCTGCCCATCAATGATATTGCGCAGGAAATTGACTTGATTATAGACTGGCGACAATTTTACGTTCAAAGCAATTTCTCTTTATTATAGCCTGATTTGCCGACGTGATTTCCCTCAGCGATCATTTGATCCAAAATGAAAATGAATTATTGTATAATCAGGTCATAACAACCAGTGATGAACAGTGAAATTAGCTTCATCTGGCCCCCATCGTTCATATTAGGAATTTCTATCTATTTGTTATGAAGAATTTCTGCCTCTTCGTTCATTATGTTTCATTTATCGTCATTTTCCAGTGTAATTTTGTTTGTACTACTCGTAACTTGTGCGTGACCGAATAGACACTATAATATATGCTAACTCTCGATAACTAAGCCCTAATGTAAGCAACAAGTTGCTTTTCACATGACTCGGTAATTCTATCTGAGCATCGAGCAACTTGTTAAGTTAAATGTTAAATGAGGTAAAACAAAAACTTTAAACATTTCCAATTGAAACTTCTTCTATTATATGATTTTCTTATTTGTTACATCCCTATAGCTACGACAACATGTGTCACCTTCTGTTTTTTCTATTCAGCTTCTTTTTAAGCATGTTGGCTACTTTATTATTACTAATTAGTATCACTGATTAGTAATAATGATCACTGATTTATTATCACTTAGTTATTGAACCACAGAATTGATGCAAGCGTGCAAAAATAATGTCGGGCAAAAACACATCCTTTGTTATGAAGTCTAAGTAGTCAGGAAGGTTGAACAAGTGACTTAACCACACAGAACATGGTGTTTAGTTTTCTTTTCTATCATCGTTTTTCTCGATTTTGGAAAAGTTAGCGCATGAATCTCACTGCACCTCGGGCACCAATGCGGCGCTGCGGGGTTCGTTCACTGCGGCACTGTTGTGTTGTTTTCGCCGATTTGTTAAAAATAATTTAGATATTGCGTAATACGTAAATGTAGTGTGACTTAGAAGACAACAAACGTAAGTACATTCGTTCTTTAACTCCGAAATGCGTTAAATAATCTTTCGAGCCCCGCAGTGCCGCACCGGTGCCACAAGGGCAGTGAGATACGCAAGCTGATGCCATCCTTATAATGAAGTCAGTGTGGGCTTATTTCTCATATTTTATTGGGGAAATCAATTGTTTCACAGATAGGTCACGGTGGGTAACATTACGGGATCTCCTAAAGATTGATCTGGTCCTAAAACCAGAAAGGCTCTAACTGGTTAAGATGAACGGAGAGTAACAACGCATGTGCTGTGATTGTACGTCGAACGGCAAAAGCTGACAAACGGATTATCGTAGGCAAATGTTGTGTTTTCGGTTACCCCAATGACCATATATAGTAAAAACCTGCTAATATCCAAGCAGATCCTATCGTAGCCTAAAATAGTATCAAAAGTTGGCAGAGGAATGAAGCCGACCTAGGAGTATGTATGGCTACCGGTACACACTCCTAGACCGGCTTCACTCCGGCTTTTGATACTATCTTAGGCTACCGTATGATCTGCTTGGAGATTAAAACCCTTTTTGTGTCGACTGCTAGCAAGACAGAAATTTAGATCTGAGTGATAAGATTCAATACAAGCCAGTAACTACCAATACAGGTTTTGCTATCTCAAATCTGTAATTGTTCATATTTGATATAACAGCTAATACGGTGACGTCATCGGCAGTTCTAAGCTCTGATTTGTTCATGGCAGAAGAAGAAAGAAAAAAAGAAGAATACACCAGCAAAACAATATGTTTTCCATTCCAAAAACGTAAAAATACTGGTTCGTTACCGGCTGGAATGACATATTTCATGAATGTGAAGATAATATCATAACTGGTGCAGACGATCAATGTTGATATAGAATCGTTACCGCCAAACGCTTTTTATCAGCCGTGGCTAGCTGTGAAATTGGGCCGTATTCCCCCAAGATTTATACCAGCTAAAATCGAACACACGAGCTTTCTATGGTATTTGACTTCGACAAATGATGTATCTGACGCCATATAGCGGGCGTAAAAGTTATCATTGCGTTACATTACGTCTCGGGGGTCTTCAAATGCGACAAATCACAAAATGCTGTTAGCGGTACATACTTATGGATTGTGTGAAAAATTGTGACACGTACATATAAAGGATGTAATTGTATCGTTCCTTTTTATGCTAATGTATGTGTAACACTTCACGTGTACGAGTATAACAGCTTTGACATACACTGTGTCATTCCACCATCTCATTCATATTCCCATGGTCATAGTTTCATTCATTCATGCATCCATCCATCCATCCATCCATCCATCCATTCATTCATTCATTCATTCATTCACTCACTCACTCACTCAATCATTCATATTCATTCACTCATGCATTCATTTATGCATTCATTCATTCATCAATCCATTCATTTTAATTGCAAAGTTCAATTATCTTAGAGGTTCGTCCCACCCAGTCTTGTAGTCAACGGAAGAAAATAAGCGATCAATTTTACAGCCAACAGTTCGGGCATTAACATCTACAAGTGTCAGATGGAGAGTACCAGCAACTCTTCTAGCCTTATGGTGTAACCTATGTCACAGAGTTAAAGAAGAAAATGTAGGGTTTGGTTATTTGTAATTATTTGAGATTTGTCATGCACCTTTCTACGACGAAGCATTAATCACATTAATTGTATCATGAAGATTTACTATATATTACTGATACATAATGGGTAACTTGCATACTAGCATGGAATACGAAACGATTCGTTATGACGAGGAGATAGAACACGTTACAGAACAGACACACATTCAGACCTACAGATTTACGTTCATGGTTTCATAGTCATTCCTGCGTGACTAGATCCCTAGTGCTGGTCTGTTTATAACCCTGTCACATTTGACGAAAATCGATCGGACGACGATTCTGCGGCAATCGCCCGAGCCTCGCTTATAATTATAACTTTATTGTACATCAATTGTACAAGATACAAAGTATGACTTATATGGGATAGGGACGGTTTTCAGGTGAAAAATACGCGCAACCCTCTGTCGATCTTAAATATGGCTGATCTTCTATCGATACGCCCGAATATCGTAGATAATGTGACACACAGGGGTATTACACAGCCGGAGAGTGAACTTTATTGCGCGACAATTGTAACAGGTGCAATGTATGGCCACTTGTGCATACATAGCAGTTGGACTATGCTGATGTTGTATAACGATTTAAAGAATTCATGTGCTTCATGAATAACAATCTAACTTTGCATGATGATAGTCTAGCTAGAACATCATGCTAATGTATATCATGCAATATGTTAGGTCAGGAGTGTATAACATTGTCTCCAGATCGTTTTTGCACAGAGGTGTAGATAAATTCACCAATATACTTAGTACTTGTATTAGGTAGATATATGAACAGGGCATGATAATATCATATTGAATATCACTGTCTCTGTATGCGGCAATATCATCATTAGTTCCACGTGCAATATGACAACCCCCGCATGGTGTACGTAGGAAAATATATTAAAGAATGTCTAGACGCTCGAAATCCCTCCTAAAAGACCACATACTGCATACTAGTACCCTTTTAGCTTGTTTTAAGTACTAGAAGATTAGCCATATAGAACTGTAGTTGTGTATCAGTAGATGCCAGGCTTTGTACCTTGTACAACTGTTGCGCAATAAAGTTATTATTATGAAAACAGGGCATGATGATATTATATTGAATATCTCTGTCTAAGTGTGCGGCAATATTACCTTGAAAGTTCATCTGTGTTGGTAGAAGTCATTATTGAATAGTACTAGTTAAACTGTAACATCCAACACAAAAATTGGACTCACCCAAAACATTTTGTTGTTGGATATTACAGTTTAACTATTCAACAATGCAGCAATATTATCATTAGTTCCACATGCAATTTAAGGTTGAAGCGAGGCCCGGGGGCAGCGGGAAGCCCGGCGGGAACGGACTCACCCAATTTTTTTTGTGTTGGATATTACAGTTTAACCATTCAATAATGCAGCAATATCATCATTAGTTCCACATGCAATTTAAGGTTGAAGCGAGGCCCGGGGGTAGCGGCAAGGCCGGCGGGATGCCGACTTGATGGATGGGCGCCGTGTAATCACCCGGTAAGGGGTATTACTACGCCGTAATGGCATCTGCATGCGAGCCGACCGTACCGGCACGTAAATTACCCCACCAGATTCACCTCGCAGCCGCAGCAGCCACAGGATGTTTTCCTTGAAGCTTGAGGAGAAGATTACAGCTGATGGGAGAATCTTGAGGGGCGTTCCTTAGAGAAGGAGGTTGTAGCTGTGCCCCCAGACTGTGGAGATTCTAACTGCAGCGTGAGAACCGGACAAGGTGTGCTCGTGTATGGAGGGAACCGTGATAGGGCATAGGATTGATCTGATGCTGGGGGAAACAGTGGCAGTAAAGAACCGGGAACCGGACGGGACAAAACTGTTGACACGAGGGCAGTGAACAGAGGTAAGCGCGATGTTTATTGCGTAAATTTAGAAAATGTAACGTTGGCATGTAGTAGCATCCGACCTACAGTTCTGAAATCCTGCTACAGTAGGACAAAACTAGCTCATGAAGATGTTTTTCTAGACCCAGAACAGTAATAACAGGTTTTGGTGGACCTCTCAGAATGGGAGGGGGTCTAAAAGGCCTCTTCAAAATTCTATAATCAGATACAGCTCCGTTATAATAGTGCTGCCAAATTGAGGATTAATATCATTTTGACATACTGTCTTAAGCAAGGTGATGTAACTACATGTATGTGCAAACTCACGTTTAACACTCATAAGAGTATGCTATATCATTGTTATGTTACAATATGCACCGTGCATTGCATTACATAACGTGGATCTAGAAATACAATAAGCATTGGCCTAGATTCCCCTGCTGTGTTGTTAATGTCATTATTGACAAACTGACTGTCAGCAAAATCGAAGAAAAACAGCATACATCTAAGTGCTTGTGCACGCTCTTGCGATTCTGACACGCAGAGTTGCTATAATACAGTTAAGGAGAACCTTTGCCGTAATGCTTAACACAGATGGTTATCCACGAGCGCCCGCGTTGAAACTCTGCCGAGGAGAGCGAAATTGACACAAGAGGGATCAATTTCATTTTCATCCCGCGGTAAAGGTTACGGAATTGTTGGACTAATAGATTTCATCCGTCCGGGGCGCGTGTTGGTTCCCAGTTCCCGGTCGGAAATTGAACAGATATCGCCGCCGAACATCAGTCATCCGACAAGGTTGTCCCGAACGACACATACGGCGCCTGAATATCAAAATATGCGGAGTGGTGGGTTGGTCTGTTGATGATGGTTGGTTGGTTCGGTGAATATGCTGTTTCATTAGTTGGTTGGTTGGTTGGTTGGTTGGTTGGTTGGTTGGTTGGTTGGTTGGTTGGTTGGTTGGTTGGTTGGTTGGTTGGTTGGTTGGTTGGTTGGTTGGTTGGTTGGTTGGTTGGTTGGTTGGTTGGTTGGTTGGTTGGTTGGTTGTCGGTCGGTCGGACGGTCGGTCGGTCGGACGGTCGGTTGGTTGGTTGCTTGGTTGCTTGGTAGGTTGCTTGGCTAGTCGCTTAATGTCATCTCAAAACTTCTGGTTTTGAACTCGCCGAATGGTCAGATGAATAAGCCTTTCCAATGTTAAATCAAAATGCGGTCAATGAAACTGACCTAAACAAACCCGCATATTTCTGATAACGCTGACCTAAGCAAAGCCATCCATTCCATTCCATTCCATCCATTCCATCCCATTCCCAAACAAATCCATATATTTCGAATGAAATGGAGCTTAACAAACTCGAATATTTCCAAGAAGCGCGCGCCGCCTGCTCATAATTGAATTTCTGGTTTGCCGTAATAAAATGGCCGAGAGGTCAATAGTTCACAGCCTTTTTCATGAAAATGAGTCTATCACGGCGCATAACAACCTTGACACCTCGCTCATATATTCCGCCCTGAAAAAGACACTAAAAGGGGAGTTCCGAATAATGCTACATAGGCATTTGGAGTACATTATATATATTGCTTAGGATAAAGTATGTAGGAATACGTTTTTAAAGCATGGCCAATCCTAATATGTTTCAACATGTGATTACCTGGAAAACCACGCGATAGAATGTACATAGTCCTATAACCTAGCGGTATATCAATCTTGCGGCATTGCCTGCAGCTTAATGAAGAACAAATGACAAGACTTCCATGTACAGGTCCATATGTATATGGAACAGTTGGCCATATGGCATACAATCTGTACCGTACTCACTCGTATCTGTCTTTGGTGCTGAAACCGCTGCATAACACATATGGTGGCAGATCGGCATCAAATGTACAGAATGCGTACATTATGTGGTACGTGATACTTGTTCCTGAGAGATGGGATCCCGGAAGAAACTAGAGGACTGACTGGACTTTATGTGATTCCTCCAATAATATGTTGTAAAGTATGCAAGTACCGTACTCACTCGTACCTGGCCTTCGTGCTGAACCGCTGCATAACACATATGGTGGCAGATCGGCATCAGACGTACAGAATGCGTACATTATATGGTACATAAAGCTTGTTTATAAGAGATGGGACCCTGACGAAACTAGGGTACTGACTGGACTTTATGTGATTCCTCCAATGATATGTTGTAAAGTATGCAAGTACCGTACTCACTCGTACCTGGCCTTCGTGCTGAACCGCTGCATAACACATATGGTGGCAGATCAGCATCAGACGTACAGAATGCGTACATTATGTGGTACATAATGCTTGTTCCTGAGAGATGGGATCCCGGAAGAAACTAGAGGACTGACTGGACTTTATGTGATTCCTCCAAGGATATGTTGTAAAGTATGCAAGTACCGTACTCACTCGTACCTGGTCTTCGTGCTGAACCGCTGCATAACACATATGGTGGCAGATCGGCATCAGACGTACAGAATGCGTACATTATGTGGTACATAATGCTTGTTTATAAGAGATGGGACCCTGACGAAACTAGGGTACTGACTGGACTTTATTTAATTCCTTCAATGATATGTAAAAGTATCCATTTATTGTAAATAAATAAAAACCTTATCCCATACTACACACCCCTGCATTAGTTAGATAAGCCTTAAGTTAAGCTATAGAACTGTAGTTATGTAGATGCAATACTTTGTACATTGTACGATTGTTGAGCAAGTTATATATGTAATTATGATATATTGACGTATTTTACATCATATTTCTGTAGCTGCAAAATTATGTTAAATGGTGTGCAAATCACCACAGCGACAGTCTGGCGATTTCATTCATCTGGAAGAAATATGGCGGCCCTTACTCTCAATTTCATGCGACAGCGAGCAAGTCACCTTGTGGCTCAGCTAATTTTTATAGGAGACGCATAACTTGCCTCATCCGTCACCTCTAAAGCTATCAATAATTAAAGGGTACAGGGTCGACCTTATGCGCTTCTTTAACATACCAATGTGCGTAAATACTTACGAAACAAGTCACTTTAAACTGACAACGGCGTCACTAAGTTAACTGTATTTTTCTTCTGAATTACAAATTAGATCATCCTTTGCATGAAGAATTATATGATTTGATCAGATTGTTGTCTCACATTCTTTTCAAGCATCGAGTATTCATCAGATTTTGTGTACATACTTTATAGGCTACAAACGCTACAAGGTCAATACTTGCTGTGCCCACCTTTCCAAAGGCGATGTGTCAACGTTCATATAAAAGGATCAGTATGTTGATGTGGTCATGATGAAGTGTTCTTTATGCATGGCATCAGCAATGTTCTGTTACGCTCATAGTCATATCGGGGTTCATTTGCATATTGGGTTTCAGTTCATATCACACATTACCAAAGTACCAACCACCAATATATCTGCATGGTACATTTACCCCTTCTATCATTGAGACAGCATATAGAATATGAGAAAAAGAAAGAAACGTACCGTTTTGAGGCATTGAGCTTCACGCAAATTCTCCCATCAGATGACCTTGCATTTTATTAATTTACTTTTGGAAACATGAGGACAATGTGGCACTGCATTCAAGTTATTAACTTATATTAACAGCGCCACATACACAGTGCAGGCAGAAGGTAAAGGTAGTCTTTTCTTTTACCTCTCCGACCGAAGTCGGGTACCTATTTTTACACCTGGATAAAGTGAGGAAGGTCGTGTCAAGTCCTTTTCCAAGGGCACAACCTTCGGGGCACGGCAAGTGTCGAACTCGGGACCTTGCAATTAAACCACTGGAACCTCGGGAACCCTTTTGTCAAAAAGAAACCCAGAATAAAGTGAAAGAAAATAGACGCTTATCTTTTAGTCCGTGACTAGTAGTACAGCAATATATGTAACGTTATATGATGATTGCTGGTGGAGTGATTTTCTGCTTTAACGGTAAGATTGAAAAATGCCAAATACCAAGACTCTGGAATAAAGCTTGAAGATGAAGGACGTGGTCGTTGGTATTTTATGACTTCATCGCTCAACCATGTCATTTCAAGATGACATGCGAGGCTTACTCCTGGATTAGTGGTGAAATCCCGAGTGTCTGAGTGTGGTACCTGTGCCCTTTACTGACATGGAAACCACCAAAAATCAATCACAGGGGGTTTAAATAGCCTACAAACTAACTGCATTTAGAACAGAAAAATCGTCAATGGGGGAGGGTCAAAGAGGTGAAGCACTTTGTTTAGTATCAACTATGTTATACCATATAATGAAACCAAATGGAGACGACCTGAGGCCAATCGCTTAGGTGTATCTTCAGAGGTCATCTGGGGATACTGTCCGATAGACCCTGTGATATTCTGGATAATATCTCGGAACGTCATTGATAAAATAAACAGGAAAGCATCAGTTTGTTTTAGAGACATCACAATGATATACCCAGCTTTCCCACATTCACAGACGAACAGAAAGCCACTTTCCTCTTAAAATCACAGAACCCACAAATTGTAAGGGCTTTTCGACTTCTTCTGCTTCCAAAAAAGAAGTCAAACCGACTACAGTCAAGTAAACTCCAAGCAGAGCTTGATGGGGGAAATCGTGCCCTTTTCTAGCTTACATGTCGTCTTTTTCTGTCAGCTGTGGTGGAGATGGCTGACAGAAAAAGGTCACGATTTTCCCCATCAAGCTCTGATGGAAAATAACTGCGAGTAAATATGGATGCTTGCATCTAACATGCTCTTGATAACGCAAACGAAACTTCTTCAGCAACAGTAAGTGCATTAATTAAGGTTACAGGTATGCAAATGAGAACGTAAAGTAAGAAGAGCCAGCCCCTGCATGTCAGTAACGTTGTTTTCCGTCTGTTCCGGCTGATCAATATTTCACCCAAATTGCGCATGTCTGTGGTGTCCCCGTCTCATGTCCAACTTGTTCTCGGTCTTGATTAGAATACATTGGTCTGCTCGGTACGTGACTGGAACTTTTAATGAGAAGCAACGAACTTGACCTTGATCATTACACATCTAGCGGAGTTCGGTCTCTTTCAAAGTTTGTTTGAACCTTTATTTATTCATGAGAAGCTCATGAGGTCATGAGGGGGGTAAGGGTCAGATAAAATATAGCAGAGATTGAGAATAAAGTTGATATGTAAATAAATGACTACGATTGCATTTGTGCAAATTAAAGATGTATACACAGTTTTATATTAGTCTAAGATGAAAGTGTTGAATAGAATTTTGCATTCATTCTTAAGCCACAGAAACAGTGCTTGGGTGGCATGTATATAGGCATGAAATATAAAATATAAATTTAGATGCAGATACGGGTACAGTACATTACATAGTACATTGATGAGTGAAAGCGAATGCTGTCTGAAACGTCTATTTAAGAAAGACTTGTCCAGTTGCTAGAGTTACTTTATGTATTGTGCATTCCCCTGAACATCCTGACCACTGTACTGCCTGGTGCCATCAATCACAACAGGAGCCTGTCGGTTCAGAGTCACACCTCTCCCATCTCCTCCACACCTGCTGATCTTTCTCAAGGCGTGTGAAAACAGGCACATCAAAATTGGACCAGAGATCTAACATATATTCTAGTAATTGCTGACATCAGTTGGTGAGTTTGATTTAGGTTGTGCGTTATTTACGACTCAATCTGGTTTAATGTCTGATTTAACAGCCACGAGGGGCATCTTACCGCAGAATTATCATTTGTCAGAGCCGCCAGGAATGTACATCACAATACCTCAGGCCGTTTGTACTACCGCAGTAAACAAGTGAAATACTGTTGTTGAGTACTATGTCTTGATCGCTTCACCTTTGTTATTTCCAATACTTATTATCTTTACTCATAAAAACTCAGTTTCCAGCACAATCGCAATGAAGAAATCAATTATCTGATATGAATTCCTCCATAAATATGTATTGCTAATGCTAAGACTATAAACTTGTTGGTAATAAAACTTGATTACATGCGGAAATTAAGAAAGCTCAATGATGTATGACACAATTAAACTTATCTTGTGTTACCAGTGATTCATAGATCATAACATTGATGAACATTCATGAATATAGTAGGCTGGCAAAGGCTACAGACTAAGTGGCACAGTGGCCTTGTGGTTAGGGTTGTTGACTCCGAATCCCGAGGTACTGTGTTTGAATCACTGACAGGCACCAATGTTGTGGGCACTTGGCACCCTTTTTTACGCAAGTCAGGTGTAAATGTCAATTGCAAAGGACCGTGCCAGTTGGAGAGTTTTGCAGGGAGAGGGAGCAGCTAGGAGCCAGTTTCTGGCCTAAACACGTAGACAGGTAAGCAGGCAAGTGTAAATTAATGTCATGCATTGAATGAGGACGTACTTTGGATATGGCGTTAAAGGGAGGTCCCGTGTTTAAGGAGAGCCACACCTCGAGTACGGTAAAGTACCCGCCACATGTATCAGATAGATTAAGAGTCCTTCCCGGTGTGAGTGGATCAAACTGGTTTTCCTGGCTAATCTGGCCTCATGTCTCCCGTGACTCTAAATCACTTTTTCAAATGAAAATTGTTACTAAAAATCGGAATAACGCATTTGTGTCGTTGAACAGCTACGCCTCAACTTTCGCGCTAGTCCGGCCCACCAGACTGCAGATGATTCCTGCAGCTGTTGAGGAAGATTGCAGTATTGTTCGTGCAATCTTCGGGGTTATCCTGGGATAGTATTGATCCAAGACCACCCAGTGCCCAGTTGAAGACACGCAGCCTCGTTCTTTCTGCTACTGTAATTGGAAGGTGCCCGGCCGTAAATTGAGAAGGCCCTTCCGTAGATTCAACTCACATATCACATACTACATACACACGCGATATGACGCGGCAGCCTCTTGGATGTAAGGTATGGCACAATCCTAATATTAGAGGTCTAGGTAGCATATGTAAATAGATAGATAAATAGAAATGTGTAAATATGTAGCTCAAGCTAATCTCTCTCTCTCTTTGTCTCTGTCTGTCTGTCTGTCTCTCTCTCTCTATATATATATATATTCTCTATCTCTCTATATATATATATATATTGCACATCTCCATACTATTAGTGGTCGCACTTTTATTGACCATAGATTACTGTTATTGAAGGGTTTTAGTACGCATGTTATATATTCAAGATGTAGAGATCTCTTGTATTTACTGTCCCGATGACATCGAATGAGAATTTGTACGCAACGTGCACCACTGTACTTACGTCAATGAACAGCAAAGTACCTGGTGGATTTGAACAGATGTTTAATCCCTGTTTCCTGGTATAGTTTGGAAGGGGAAGTCAGCCCTGTAATCTATAGTACCGTGGGACGGAGAGTTTGCCGTCATCAAGTCCATAAAAGGAAATTCTTACCAGGCATTTCCTGGAAGATGACGCACAATTCAAAGATATTCTTAGATACTCTGAATATACCATTATCTCTAGTTAGTTCACGAATCTTAATTCAGTGTATGGAAACCCACGAAAGCAACATCCTGTGGTAAAATCCTTCTTCTTTTGTTATGCACTTTTACTCGTATATAGTCAAGACACTTTAGAAATTCAAACGTAGATTATATCCATGTACTTCCTATCATATTCCATACAGCATGTACTTGCGATTAGACATTGGTCATGCATTTATAGTTAAAAGATTATTTGAATGTACCCTTCCCTAACCTTATGTGTAATAAGAGCTTGACGTCATCAATTCTATAAGAGGAAACCCTTACCCAGCATTTCCTGGAAGATAAGTTCAGTGCCCTGTATATTGACGTTGACCCATGACATAGGGTAAGAGTTGGTTTTATGCTCCAGCTGGTGCGGTGGGTTGTGGGATTTGGTTATTACTACAGCTGATATAATCTGCCCCTTGGGGAGACAGCGACATTTTCTGTCGTAAGATTCTTCTCTCGATTAGACTGAGCTCAATGGAGTGTGCCAGATTGCTTCATTCTCATCGACATTTCCTTTCTAAGAACTCAAACAGAAGGGTTGAGAAGGTCACATGAAGTCACTACAATGTTCCATGTCACATGAACCAATTTTGGAAAATCTTCTAGCTGTAAGGGGTATGGTTGGTAATGACCTTAATCTCGAAGGCATCTCGATCTTGAAGCTTTATGAAGTGATCTTGTCTGTATTGGCATGTAACTGCAGCTGTATAAAACGATTGCAAAGTTTACGGTATCTAGTGCCATTTTTACAACTCAGCAGAGCATCTTGACTAGCTCCGTGATGGACATCCGTGTAGCTCAACTGGTAGTAGTTTGACGGTTGAGCTGGTTCCAATTAGTCGGTATCTGGGAAACCCTGGTTCAATTCTGGAAAGGGCATCTCGATTGGGGCTGCACCAGTCGTTCGGAAGGGACGTAAAATGAGGAGAGCTGCGTCGAGCACATTTCTGTAGTCTACTTATATTTTCTATATCTGTATCTATTTAACCTACTTTTCCATGTGGCAATTTTAAATAAATATGCATATATGACTGCATTTGTGTGTCGTTAGTGTGGCTTAACTGGTAGAGCGTTCGGCTCGGAACCGAAAGGTCCTGAGCTTGATACCCACCATGCCCCGACGTTTTGCCCATGGGAGAGGCACTTTACATGACTTTCCCTGACGGTGGAGTGACGCTCTTCGGCTGGTCTGTCCAATTGTGTGCCCAAAATACACCACGGATTTGGTGCGCCAACATCTGCACATTGGTCTCTCAGCAAGAACCGCGTTAAATCTATTTTATGCCCTTAAAGAGGAAGGGCTAGCAACCCCTCCTTGTAAAATATACCCTGTTACTGAAACGGCAGGGAATCTTACTGTACTACTATGTCCGAACGAGCCAACGTTATGGACGTATCAGACTCATCATCATAAAGTCTGCTGAATCATAGGTTTATTTGGCTGTAGAAGAGAAATATAATCCAACAACGCAATCACGGCCAGATGGCCTGGGACGACCCTCCAGATTCATCCATCCTACCTTCACCTTTAAATCCCTTTTGTGGTTTGAGTGTTTCATCTGTCTTCTAGACGGATGGGTCAAGGGGACTTAAGGGCATTATCTAGAACAAAATTCTACCTATTCTTTACATACCCATTCTATCAGGACGGCGAACTCGTACTACGAATGCGTCGAGAACTATTAAAAGTTTGACAGAGCTCTACGAACTTCCTATGGCTAGATAATAACACGAATCTATTCCCACTTTGTGTGTTACGTTCTTTTCAGTCGTATCTTTATAGTCTACATGATAAAATGATGAAATCAACAAATCTCACAGATAAAAAAGCTATCCTTTTTACGCGTTGCGTGTTTCGTTGTCTTTTCAGTCATCTATGCACTTCATCAGGAATATATGGGTTCTTTGGGTTCTTTGACTTGAATGGTTAGATTTTTCTCTCTTCGTCGTTCGTCACCAAAGAAGAAAGAGATTACCACAAGCTATTGTCTTCGCGGCTTCCTATACACTGAAATTACTATTAGTGAACTAGGGATAATGGCATGTTAAGAATATTGAACAAGTCGTTTTTTGAATTGGCATTGTGTCTTGTTTATGAAAGTGTATCATGAAAGAAGAGGAAAATCACCACGAAAAAATATTGCCTCCTTCGCGGCTTTCCAAACACTCAAATGGCCATCAGGGAACTAGGGCATGACGGGTAACGACGTGCGACCGTTATTCCGGCCGTTCATTTGTCTCCATCCCATCCCAGCCGCACCTTTCTGGCCACATATGCCAGGAGTCAATGAACCTCCCAACCGTTCAGGTCCCTGGTTACTCTCCAAGCAGAGGTTGAGTCGCTGAGATCCTCGTAAGAAGAGCGTCCGTGTAATATTTCCGACTACTACTATATTTCAGCGACTCAACCTCTGCTTGAATTTAAGAGTAGTCCCTGGTGGGGTAATGCCTTCTTCCCAGTCGCACCTTTCTGGCCACATATGCCAGGAGTCAATGAACCTCCCAACCGTTCAGGTCCCTGGCGGGCTAATGCCACCTTTTCCACAAGACGTCGACCTCGCTGCGCTCTCTCTGCGACCTTAAACGGATGTGTATAACCTTTGATTTTATGCCTGGTATATTATACAATAATCTGTAACTAAAAAAGACAACAACATACACAAAGCGTAAAAGATTACTTTTTGCGGTCACGATACCAGCCTGCTGCCTAGTGTTCACATTTTATTGTACTTGTCGCAACCTGAATAAATTTTTCTATACAATGCGATTGGACAAATTTCAGGTCGCAGATTGAGCGCGGCGAGAGCGCCGTCCTATTGGATTAGGTGGGTATTACGGCAGTAGTTCAGGCTGGAGAACTCTCCTCGCACAATGGCATCTCTTGGGAAATCTTCGAATGCCACGCTCCACAAGATTCGGCCTGGACCAAGAGGAACATTACTTACAAATGTTGGCACAATCCCTGTGAGCGGATGCCAATGTTTGGGATTTATCTAGATTTACTCAATATAGCGCAAGGAATAACCCTTTCAGGCTAGGCTAGCAAAGCATGGAGCGAAATGTTATGGTCGTCTTGGTACAAATCTAATAGGGAGTAGCTGAAAATCTATTAAAAAGTCGTCCTCTTGTCTGTGGTGTACATGTGACCCACATGAGGTGGAGAAAGACATCGGTCCCGAGGCATGGACAAGGTGGCCTTGTGGTTAGGGTTAACTTGGACGTAATGGGTTCGAACCTGGAGGTACTGGGTTCGAACCTGGAGGTACTGGGTTCGAACCTGGAGGTAATGGGTTCGAACCTGGAGGTACTGGGTTCGAACCTGGAGGTACTGGGTTCGAACCTGGAGGTAATGGGTTCGAACCTGGAGGTACTGGGTTCGGCTGATCATTGACAGCTCTCAATGTTGTGCCTTTGGGAAAGTCACAGTATACAAAGTTCCTCACCTCACGTACCTCAGGTACGTTAAGACGGCTACGCCGGCCGTATTTGAGGAGAGCCGCATCTCGAACATGTGTTACAGAACCCACCACACGTATCAAAATGAGGATCAAGGCGGGATCCATTGCGCTCCCGGTGTGAGTAGGTCATATAAATCTGTCCCGATATGCAGCTTGTACTGTTCAGTACAAACCTGGTGTGTTACGCCATTAGTCGGTTTGCCGGATATGCAGTACAAAGATGTATATGCTTCAAACTGACAGGACGTATGACAGGATTTCCTACTGCAGACGCACGCTTCTCCATGTACTTTATGATGGGGAATTTTGCTGAACCTTTGCGGTAATGGCGACCTTGTTGCTAGCACTCCGCCTTGTCAAAACCGTAAGCCCCTATTCCTGTTTTTCCTAAGAAAATCCTGGCTTCGGGCTATGTAAACCTTTTACTGTCGCTTGAATTTCAATACACTTTGAGAGGAACGCCCAGTGTATGTCAATAGGTTGGTGTGAGGGGTGATAACATATTCCCAGTGGAGGTCGAACGTTGTTTACAGCAGATGATATCGAACGGAGGCAATGATACGGTCCTGGATAGCAAATGTCACCTCATATGAAAGGAAATTTTATTTTGATGTTCCAAGAGATGTTTCGTTTTGACGACCAAGAGAAATGCATTATAGATCAAGAGCAATATCTACTTTATTGGTGGCGTTCATTTTCACGTAAGGCCACACCAAATTTATTTGTTGCTTCTCGATTTTTTTTTCAGAAATATTTTCAAAGGGTCTGGGGTGAAGATATACGGCTTGAATAGCACAAAGAACAACAGAATTTTTCAAGTTTTAATGGCGCGTTTATGCAATAAATTCCTTCCTTTAGTTTGTTACTATTGTGTTGACTAAAATGCATTTTTTTAAACTGAGATTATGTGGATATGCCAATATTTACAGGTTTGTGATAGCAAAACCTGTATCATTTTTCTCGAGACTTAATTTTTTTTTCTTTGCAAAATTAAAAAAATGGACAAGCCAATCCGAAAGCAACAAATAAATGTGGTGTGGCCTAAGAACGGACGCAAGCTCAAACACAGGAAGAACACATTTTGTGAGCGGTGGATCGAAACGTAAAATCTAGGTCGTTAATACACGGTTCGCCAACCAAATTGATATCCAGGAAGGCATGCAATTGCCGTTATCAACAGAACAAGTAATTGTGTCTCTCGCTAATTAAAAGCGTAACTGATTGTCAAGGTATGAAGAAGAGAGAAGTGCAGCGGACGTGACAGATGGAAAACGTCACATCCGGTCTCTAGATCCCCGCATATAGCTAATATTCTCGACAAGATCTGCCCCTAAGTTTGACTCACCGTCGATGACAATGGATGACTCGAACGCCCCCGACTTGATTTTGTTGGGATATAAAAAGGGACAGTCCTGCAGATGAAACATTACACGAGCCTGAAGTGGACATCTAGGTACTGTCTTCCCGGCAAATGGGCTATCCTTCTATTCTGATAGGTAAGGTATTTTATTGACCCTGTTTCAAATAACGGTATTTCATAACGTAGTCACGTAGCAGGTCAAAGTGTTGTTACGCCTCCGTTCCACTGGCTCCGACCGTGCGAATTGGCAGATAACTCAAGGAATTTCATACTAGATAACAACTGATTTTTACGCTTAGAGTAATTTGCTGTCTTTTCAAAGTGGTACTTTTACAGTTTGCATGATACTGCAATTACGAAACAAAGGTGACACAGTTCCAATTTAGATCGTGACAGGATTGTAGCGCGATTGACGTCTAGTGGAATGGAAAATTCTCAAGACTCTGTGAATAGTTTCATCAGGTCGGTACCTCTGAATAAAGAGACTCTTTTTACACAACCATTGCTTTATTCTCACCAGCGCTTCGATGTCACCGAAATGTTGGTGAGAATAAAGCAATGGTTGTGTAAAAAGAGTCTCTCTATTCGGGAATTCTCAAGGTTTTCGTCCCGCGGATGTTGTTACAAATGTAACGAACGCCGCGCTTCCTGGATTCTACATCAAAGACAGCTGAGGGAATTGAGATTGTCCATGAAACCAGTAATTCAGTGTCCATTACCCTAACTACCACCTGAGTAGTCATTACGCCCGTTCAGCTTATCGACAAGGTATGTCGTCTTACTACCAAACCATCGAGATAACTACTTACCTATTGGAAAACACTTCTGGGCGGATTGGATAATTTTTCACGGCGATGAAGAGCTGCATGTCAAGGTTAGACGTCACAAGTTTAAAGATGTTGCCTGGTTTTATGTTCGGAAGTAATAGGCGTATACATGATGGGTGCAAAATAGAATAACAGGAAATAACATTCATTAGTCGTGGGAAGTTACTTCTGTCATGATGATATTCCGGAAAAAAGAGTCTATGTTCACCACTTTGAAGACCCTATACCGGAAACAGCCTTGTTACAAAGGCTTGCAGCTTGTCGTTTGGAACCCTAAGTGCTTGGAGTGAATTACGGAGATGGCTCCAAATTCGCGACTGTTTTTAAATCACTTTTTTCAAAGTTGAATTTTAAGAGCCAAGAGGTGTTATATGATTATGTCATAAGTTTTGTTATTTGGCCTTTTTTACGTGCACGTTATCGATGTGAAGTCTTTCGTCATGTAAAACAATGGATTGATGTCGTGCCGTGTGTCCTCTCAACCCTCAAACCACCGTATGGGGTCAAAACTGACCCCAGGCGTATATCAATGTGTGCCATTATGTCATTTCTTGTCGAAAACAAATGTCCTTCCAGAAGTTTGTTTGTATATATGTCCTATAACTTCTTATACGTTTTTACCGAGATTGGCTCATTGTTGATTAAGTTATTCTAGAAAGTTTATGCATGGTCCAGTGGGGTCAAAACTGACCCCAGCATTTTTTTAAACATACTTTTGTCACCCACACCTAAACTACTTATTGTAGGATCACAAAATTTTCAGAGAATGATGTACATGTAAGCCAAAATTATTGTAACAACTTTTGTGCCATTATCATGTTATATGACGACATTATGGCGTCATCTGGGTAATATCGGCCGCCATTTTGGATTTTGACTGATGACGTAATCAAATTAGCATAAATTATGAATATTGAGTCATGAAATTTACGTTGAATTTTATAAGATGTGATAAACAACTGTCATTTGCCAAGAAAACCTTAAAACTAAAATGTTTAATACAACATTAGAAAATTTCGTAATGAATATGTCTGTCAGAATTCCGTTGCCATGGCAACATGAAAAATGATGAACATACTTTGTTCACTAAAAATGTTTGTTATCAACATTTTCTAAAAAGTGATCAAGTTTGGTGGCCCTAGCATAAGCCATTCAGGCGCTATACGGCATTGAAGTTGGTACAGGCATCAAAAACCTCCTTCCCGGTCTGAATAGCGTTGGTCCAAAATCTGGTCCTCATGATCTTTTGCATAAATTATGATAATGAGCTAGAAGTATCCTCACCTAATGATGTCAGACTGCCCCACATAGATTAATGAAACTATACATATATACAAATCACAAAAAGAGTCACGCAAAAAACTGTATTTGTACAAAACGTTTTAGGGTCAGTTTTGACCCCATACGGTAATCTACGTCACAAAAAAAGCTACGGTGGTTTGAGGGTTAAATCACATACAACTTCAAAAATAGAGGAAACCCAAAGTGGTGAATTTAGCATCGCTCAAGTAGATGACGTTAGATGACGTTACGTTATTACGACTAACCAGAAAGAAAAGCGTAGGTACATGACATTCTGTTCTTTCGTGCCATATGTGTGCAGTTGGCCAGTAAAGATTGTGTTCGTGCACCGGGCGACATTATACCGCCACGTGAGAAAAAAAAACATGAATCTAAAGAGATTTGCCAATGCAGCATCAGTATTCCTGATCTATATGCATTTCACACATTTCGGTGTTCAAGACAATCTTGAGAAGGCCTCTATAGCAATGCATATGTATTTATGTGGCGGTATTATGGCACTCGGGGAGAGTTGATATTATACAGGCTTTGTTCAAGAGAACGTGCATTTCCAATGTTGTATACTATCTGGACCAAGAGATCAGTTCATGTATGCGTATGAGGTCACCGCCCATGACACATTTGATTTGGTACGTTGCCATACCCTTGTCTCTTAAAAATGCGCTGTCTGATGTTTTTACGCAATAAACTCTGACCTCTGGGCTAAGCTAAGTTATCGCTGTAAGTAAAAGGTCGACTGGATTGATGAATAATTTATCAAACTTGTAATCCCAATAATACATCAACAGTGATTCCTGGCATGCACTCAAAACAATCTATCGTCTTCCAGAGTTTGGTATGCTCGGATGCCAGGTGTGCATCGTTACAATTCATGCCTGGGGGACACCAGCAACAGAAATGACAGAGGTTTCAACTTAATATTCATCCTTTATATTCTTCACGTTGTTTTAGAGGTCGACTTGGCATCAAAGCCAGCTGCAGTTGTACGGATTGGGTCGCTTGACACAGGTTATAAGGACAGTGACACTGTACACCTATGACACCAGCTGCCCTTCCTATGTGCTCGGACCATGCTCCGGCCGCCCTTGCATCTGTATCTGTATCTATATAGCTGGTATACCGGCCCTTTTCCGTGACACATCGCTCTGTGCGACAGCAGCTTCTTTTATCACACTAAAAAACTTGTCACATCTACCCTTTGCACATCTAACTGGGAGCTTTGTAAGGATGCTCAAACTCAGGTCTAGGAGAAAACGAGTTTTTAAACACATCAATCCTGGGTTGATAACTCAAGTACTTGGAGGCATGACTATTTCACTCTTTTGTGGATTGGTATTAAATATTAAGCAGTTGATACATCCACTGGTCATTGCTCCTCTTATGATCAAAGCGTCTTGCCAGTCAGCAACTCCCTCTGCCACTGCCGCAGCATCTTGTTAGTCGACACAGATGTTGTTGATATAATTCTACTTGTTTGTTACAAACCTGACCAAGTATAACGATCTTCGACCCCACCACATTGCTTAAAATCGATTTTTACAATTCAGTATCGTTCTCGCCGTCCATACTCCCAAGTCTATACAAAAGCACGCCCAGCTGAGTCGACCTTTACCTATGTGATTTCTGATGCCAGTCAGTTGGAAACATTCTAAGAAAGTCATTACAGCAGTCGATACGTATTTCGTTCGTTCGTTTCGTTAAGGCCCTGGCTCTAGAATACACTCTAAAACTGGGAACAAGAACAGATCATCAGTGATAGCATGTAGTACCTAGTTGCACATAGGGCAGCATGTTTTCTTGCTGTTTCAGTAGTAGGGCATGTTTATATAGGGGGTGTCAGCCCTTTCACGTGTCGACGCACCTCCTCAAACACTGAACTCCCATTTTATGTTCCTTCCAAAGACGAGTGCAGCATCAACTGAGACGCCCTACCGTTACCCAGGATTGAACCGGGTTTCCCAGTTACCAACTAACTTGAACCAGTAGCTCAACCGTGAGGCTGCTACCAGTTGAGTTACACGGTTAAAAAGAAGACAACCTATATATCGTTTCGTTATCCGTGCAATGTTGAAGTTCATCTGATTTATCAGCACGCACCAGACAGTGTCGTTTAACCTGATTGTAAATATCATATACCATGTGTAAAATAGATTAGTCTCTTAGATTTTTAGATACTAGTAACTCATGTAGTTAAATTGTTCTGTATGTATTGTATGTACAAGTTGCCAAATACTGTATCCTCTACAGTTGCCGTGCAATAAAGTTCTTCTTCTTCTTCTTTAACGTCAACTTCACGAACCAGTAACTACCTCAACAATGATGTCGAGAGACTTTGTTGTCGTAACTTTTGATACTGGCGTTCTGTATGGTCGACTTTACTTATATCAGCTGACTCAATCACCGGAGTTACTGGACTGGCAAAAGAATCGAGTTTTGTTTTATCATGTATGAGTCTTAAATTAAGTATTTCCATCATATTCGTTCGCCGATCCATATGGCATATGTTGCAACAGACCTGAGTCAGCTTATTTACAGATGTGTCCAATGTCTGCAACAGACCTGAGTCAGCTTACAGATGTGCCCTATGTGGCAGAGACTGTCATTGTCGTATAGGACTGTTTAGCCACAGTCGACGCTGTAGGGCTGATATCAATTAGGATTTTGTCATGGTCAATATTGACCTAAGGAGGCCATACATATGGCATACTAGTATGTTCCAAGATTTCTTATCTTTAAAACAAACCGAAAGCTGTTTGTGTATGCATTTATTCACTATGCACTAACCACAAAAAGCGATGATCTGACAGCATAATTCTGACGTGTGCAAAAGGACAATGTTTGGAGAGTTGGATCTTCTCGATGATTCACCGTCAAAGTTGCGACTTGCCACAAATCGATTCATGGATAATTGGTTTCCCCAAAACTGGCAAAGTTTTCAGAATTTCCGCGCTCAGCGACTGCGTACGTAATGGGGCTGAAAGGTGCAGGTACCAACGCCAGACGGATGTCTGGGCCCGCGGCTGCTGCTGCCAGGCCAATTCCAATTTTCTGGCTGTTTTCGAGCAGCTTGGGTCGTTTTATCTCACAAATATGGCGTTACAGATTGAGCTGCGCGCCAAAGGGTAACACCGTACGTGCCTAACGAGCTCACTTTGCTTGATCTCCGCGACGGTCCGTGTGCAGCAGGTCGCACAATTTCACCCAGAATATCCAGGCGGGCATTGCCTTGTCTCTGTTCAGTTGATCTGTAATCACCCAGCATGGGTCGTCTTTGAAATTCATTCCCACGAATTAGCATGGTCCTATTCCACGTTTCGCCGACCTACTCGATTAGAAGACGAGCCACGTATCGAGGAGGGGGGTATTTATGTTTCGATCTACGAACTACGTTCTTCCGTTCCAATCGTTCCAAACAAATAAGGTCAATAATGTAGCAAGTGGCAGGACAGAGCTGGAGAGGCTGGACATCATACATATTAATGTATTCAAGAAGAATAAACAAAGTCAAAGAATAAACAAAGCAGTAATTTCTTAGATTAGTAGATTGGAGCATGTGAAGGTAAACATTTGCGTGCAGATGTTACCTTTCTATTTCACCGGAATGTTTTTATTATCTCATGTGTGACTGTTATCTCATAAGAAAAAGCCAATCTGTTATAGAGAGCATTAGCCCCCAACACGCCCAAACAACATGGCTGCATGGTACCGTGCCCACGTACGTCCATTGCAGAACATCGCAATGTGGAAACCCAGGGTCTGTAACCGCAATTATGTGACCAGTTTGCAAGATGCAATTTCTGCTATGGATAGTTTAAATGGCCTCTTGTGGTAATGGCAAAGAATATGGGATGTTCAGAACCACTCTTGTTATAGCTATTACATGCAATGGCTGTATGCATGCAGTGACATTTCTCGCTAAAGCTGTTCTAAAGCGGTAATGTGGTTATTGTACCGAGACATATGTAACAGCGGAGGTGATCTGTCAGCCAAGAAAGTCTTCAGCTTAACTTTAACATCTTTCAATCACACGGAACCGTACGATGCGTGATGTGTTCCGCCACAGTAATGTGGCTAATATAATATCAGGATGGATGACACAGCAGCTAGCAGGAACATATGTAACAGCGGAGGTGATCTGTCAGCCAAGAAAGTCTTCAGCTTAACTCTCACATCTTTCAATCACACGGAACTGCGCCATGCGTTATGTGTTTCCGCCACAAGGAGATAGTAATGTGGCTAATATAATATCAAGGTGGATGAGACAGCTAACAGCCAGCAGGAAACTGTGGCAGCTCAGAAATTCGAAAGTCTTCAGTTTCACTGTCAAATTTTTCATTCAGGCCTAGCTAATTCGATTAGACATATGACATCTTGTGGGTACACCAAAATAGTTTTAGCATGCGAAGAGCAACGTTGATTGTGCGAACAAACAGAGTCATGGAGGTTGAATAAATGACTGATCACAGCACATACTGTATTTTGTTCTTTCACCTTCCTCTTCTTTTTGAATTTGGTATTTTACGTCATTAGTATGGGTGATGACATACTACATGATATGCTTGTAGAATTCACTACACGTAATTGCTTATTTTACTGCTTCTTTGTTCAATTTACAGTATGATCGCAAGCTTTTTTTAGAAAAAACAGGGAAAAACTGATGCACGCGCGGGTGTCAAGTCATTGTGTCCACAGAAGAAAATTTTCCAAGGCGAAACATGTTTCGGCAAAACGGGAAACTATCAATCTGTTGGTGACATGAGTTATGGAGCTTGTGCTCGAAGACGTATGGGTTTCATCTATCTTACTAGCTGTGATGAATAGACGAGCACAGATAGGGGTAACAGCCTGCGGTGTGCAACTTAAGATAGCTGATACATCATTATACTAAACATTCGTCTTTGTGAGGTGTACTTAACAGCTAGTGGATCAGTCAACAGGAACACCGTATGTTGTCCGTCCAAAGTAACTCCTTATGCTGCCAGTCAACAGTAATTCCGCATGCTGTCCGTATGTCACACACACACAGATACACACACACACACACACACACGCTCAAGATCCTGTAGATGCATTTTTTTAAAGTTTGACATGTCTGTCATTATTGAGGTCTCAATGATGCGTAGAGATTTGGAACACTGCATCAGTTTTTTTCGTGATGCCGAATCACAGAACGACATCCGCATCTCGAAAGTAGTGTGGTACAATCCATCGATACTGCCGTTAGCCGCCTAATATAGCCTACACAACACAAACTCTTAACTTCGTGCAACTAATTAGCTACCCTCCAAGCAAAAGTTCGGCCACTGTTTGGTTATTGCCTATAGTGCTATGATGAACAACTTCCTGGACATGCCGGTACCTGTAAATGGAAAATTGTTTTAAAAAATGGTATCCCTAGTAAAGAGGGCATAAAACACCTTAGCCTCCACCACAAACACCATGATTACTTCACGTTTGTGTCCTGCGAAATATCATTGAAAGCTGTAATTGTAAATTTCCGGAGTGATACAATGGCTGCCATGATGATACACTACATTCTTCCTACGTGTTTTGAAATGAAAGGCAAATCCTATGATAGAGAGTTTGGGTGGACACAAGACTGCAGGATACTGCCGTGCTGTGACTTAGAGGTCATGGCGGATGCCATTCTGCATTCCATTCATGTTTGCTGTGGTGCAAGGCTTTGCTGGGGAATGAGGCGACCTTAAACAGGCGCGCGGAACAATGTAATTTTCCAATAACTTGAAAAAAAATCATAGATCGCATCTGTGACTTCTTCGACGGAAATAAAGGTCCTTCCAATCAGCTAAGAAGACGCTGAACTGATTTTGTATTTGTAACAACCTATAAGAATTATAGTCTTGAAATGCTAACCTTATATTTGTAATGTCACAGGGCAGAAGAGGGCTTACGCTGGTTATGATGTTAGTACGTCCAAGGGCACTTACAACACTAAGAGGGCTCAGTGAATTGCAAACCTAGCATAGATAGCAGACACCCTGGCACCTTCGGCCTATTATTTAAACCTCTTGCCTTGGAGGTCACGTGTCCTGAATACGATATCGTTACAAGTACGACAGGGAAAAACCGCAGAGTAAGACGTAGAGAGACGTAGGTTATTGTTGAGTTGATCTAATGTTCAGTATAGTTACTCTCGACGGTATTATTATCTAAAGGGGTGGTGGTGGTGTGTGTGTGGGGGGGGGGGGGGGGGGGGGGGAATCAACGTTTGCCCTTTTTCAGAGGTTCTCGTAACCTGTGAAGTTCTCGTAACCTATTTATGTAACATCCCCTACCGACAAGAGAGACAAAAAATATTCACAGCATAGGTGGTAAAGGTAAATGAACAAATAAAAGGTAAGCTGTAACATCGACTTGTAACTGGGAGAAACAAGATGCGTTGGTCATTCGCTAGATTAGTATCTCTTCAAAATTGCAGTAAACCTGGCGGTATTATGGTAATGGTTGTAACGAGATAGCCTTCAGAGACACCAAATGCTCCGAATCCTTTGGAGCACTAATTACAGTACTGATAAGATACGTGGTCACTACTCCATCAGTTCGTTACTTAAGCACGTTGTGTCTTGTGTTGGCACAGGTTATCGTTAAAGCCATTCTGAAGCGGAGGCACAGTGCTGTAGCTGTATGATCGGCAGTCCTGGCCACACAGCCAGCCAGACGGAATTCTGATGCGGACCCGGGTCAGCTGTTCCAGAAGAGAACACACAGTACTACAAAGATACAGGTATGTGTACCACGTACCGATAGGTTGGTTCACACGTGCGTATATATTCCGTATAAGTCCGTATGAGGTCCGTATGGAAGTCTTAGCCTCTGTCAGTTTCCACAGGTCGCTTGAAAACGTATAGAAATTGGACAAATATAGCCAGATAACATGCCAGCGGAGTTAGCCGGTCGCAAGCCGTGCTCATTGGACAGCTAGCCCCACTGGCATGTTATGTGTCTATATCTCTCCAATTTCTACTATTTTTCTAGCAACCTGGTAGAGGCTACGAATTCCATACGGACCTCATACGGACTTGAATGTATACATACGCACGTGTGAACTCTGCTTTATAATGCAATTTTACTAGGGCGGTGACCTCTCTAGCTCTGCGACCGAGCGATTTGACAGAATGCTCAGCAAATCTCATATATGTATATACACATACGTTTTACGTTTGTTGTGTGTTTTGTCGTCTTTTCAGTCATAATTCGAGATTTTACATGATATCCCAATTATTAAGTTGAGACTTTCACAAGTCAAATTTAGGTCCGCAACGGAAACGCAGAGCGATCGCCGTATTGTGGGATGGGGCCAAAATATTACGACGGCATGATATGCATATATAATCACGCCTATATTTCCAGACGCTTTATTCGGAAAATAAGTCTACAGCTACCTTAATTCTCCAAAGTACTTGGAATCCACTAAAGAACTCTTGAAGGTCTCACCATGCATGAGCAGTTATTAGATCACATACGTGAATCTACCATTAACTAGCTCGTACAAGCCATTGAAGTTCATAATGTACAATTTACGTCGCCTAAGGGAAGTCTACAAACCTTAACTTCATTAACGACAGAATTGGTGCAATTCATGATTGCTAGCATTCATGGTGGTCTTTCAGTTGAGTAATCAAATCACTACAAATCGACGTTCAAATTTAATGAATCGATGATAATTAGTTTACTGATTGTTGTTCCCACACAATCTCTAAATACATTGCAGCGCCACAGTGTGCTGGATTGCGTACGGAGACACTACAAACTTTAGACAGGCATAAAGAACTTGTTAACCGCAAAGCCACAGTGGTGTTTCATGAAACTTACCTTTACCTTGTTTCTAGTACGCCTAAACGAATTGATAAAGACATATCGACGACTCCCTCATTTGAAGCAAACTGAAAGACCCAATCGAATACAAATGACCCGTGTTAACGACATTGTCATAATTGGATTTACAAAACGTTCCATACATTAGCTTTGGCTTTATGAGGTAGGACGTTGATTAGAACAAATAAAAGACGGCTGCAATCAGTGTACGGGACTCAGTAAGGGGCAATTCAGGCCAAGTCGTTACTACCGTAGGTTCATGAAGTTGCTGAGGACATAGTTGTGGTTTCTTTAGTTCGAATGTATGTGGAAACTGATGGAAGTTGTTTCCCAAAGCCAGGCATTCCTCATGTGGTACAGACTTGCCTTTGCTACCTCCAATAACACGTGATGGTTTTGTATTGTTTTGGGTCTGGATGTGTGTGTGCGTGCGTGCGCGCGCGTGTGCGTTTGTGTGTTCGCGCGCGCCTTTGTGTCCGTCTTTGAGCACGATAACTCTAGAACATGGTGGGTTGAGGTAGCCTGGGTACCATCCGGATAGTAGTTCGCTCCTATGTGAGGAGCGACTGTATATGCTGTTCGTCCATCGGGAGTCGATGAGGACCTTCGACTTTCCGGATGGTACCCAGGCTAGGGTTGATGATAAGTCTTGATGCAGCGGAGCGTCTGATTTTGACATCTCGTTATCTTTTGCAGAGGATCAAATTCCGCACGCGCCGAGCATCATGGGAGGGATCATGACCATCATCCTGGTGGCGGGCTCCATCTTGGCCCTCCTGACGCTGATCGTCATCATAATCATCCTGTGCTGCTGTCGTCTCAAGGAGCACTGTGACGCGTGTTGCCTTGCCGAGGAGGACGACAAGAACTTCCCGCACATCTACAGAACACACCACGGGCTGAACGACAGGACTAGTAGCACGACAAACTCCCGACCAGGAAGGATATGTCGGTCGGGAAGCCTTTACGTGTCTGCCGTATGACTGCCGTATGACTGTCGCTGATTGCCGGGACGTCAAAGACCCTTTCACACCCTCGAGCCTTTACAGTGACAGTGACATTGTTCTTATTGTATGTAAGACTTTGACTGAAGATTCATTGACGACATGATCTCTTATTTATTGAGAGTTTATTTGCAAAATCATGCCCGAAGGCTAATTGCACGTACAGTCTCGAAATAAGAGTAGAGCCATAACAGTACATAACATTGGTTTCTAATCTACTATAAGGTTACTTATGTTAATACTGTATGTCTGTAATTGTTTTTAACATGGCGAAAATACTACAGATGTGACAAAACGATGTAAAAAGTGCCGATGGGATTGCTACCACTTGTGACTTGATGGATTTTGTGACATCCTCGTTGTTTTGTATGAAGCGTAACGTATCACGTAGATGAAAAACAATCTACCTTATATGGCGCAAGTCGTTTAGTTTCCTTATTTTACAAAGCTTTATGACAATCTTTTTATACTTCCTGATGGTCACATGTGTATCTACAAAAATAACGTGATTGTAAAAAAGTATTTGCGCTGTAAAAAAAAGATACATCAACGTTGATATGACACCATAAAAGCTTGATTTCTCTGTATTTTACTAAAACATTTAAGAGAAACAAGCAAACGACAGGTATTTCTTATCACTATCATTGTGATGTAACGCAATAAACATATATTTGTCTGACTGTTGTCTGTTTTAATCCTCCTAGATCCGTAAAAAGAATGTCACAATGTGTATATCTGGAATTGTAATTTTCCACGTCTATAAAACGATGTAGAAAAAAAAACTGTCACCGCCTGGGCTCGAACCGGGGACCTTGTGCGTGTGAGGCGCACGTGATAACCACTACACTACGGTGACACTAAAATTACAATAGATGATCGAACCGTTTCAACCGATGAGAAAAAGTAGGAAAAAGCAGCATTTTGGCACATATTCACAACTAGATAGCTGCATTGAAGTAGTTATTGCACCTAGACAACACCAGATGCAAGATGCCCCTTCAAAAATGACTCTTTCCTTGGTGCTGAACAGACACTCTATCTCTTTGTGTTACATATGTACTATTTCTAACAATGCTTTTAGAACGAGGCGTCAATGGCAAAAAGAGTTGCCCCAGAAAAAATATTATCTTGTAGATACCTGATTATGCCTTAAACATTTTTATAGTGTCCAGTTTTGGGAAAGGAAAAAAATGTCACCGCCCGGGATCGAAGCGGGGACCTTGCGCGTGAGGCGCACGTGATAACCACTACACTACGGTGACTTCTGAGTTCTGACGTAAAAAGTCTGGTAGATGTCCCAACCTTCTCAATCATATAGTGTTTAAAGCAGCCTTTTGAATGAATGGCCAATTTTTCATAGACCGGATAGTTGCCACCTTGTTTTTACTATATCATACGAACCAAACGTAGCCAACAGTAGACCAAACTGTTACTACATCATACGAACCAAACGTAAGCAAAAGTAAACCAAGTTGTTACTGTATCATACGAACCAAACGTAGACCAAGTTTCAAAATGTAACACGTGCCAAAATATCCAATACTTCGGTCTTTTCCTTGGTACTTTCCTTTCCACGTTCCTTGGTGCACGTGATAACCACTACACTACGGTGACGTCTTGGTCCTTTCCTTGGTACTGAAAAGACACTCATGTCAATTTGTTGTAAATAGTATGATAATTGCAATATATGGACGCATGGCGACATACAAACCAACCGATAGCCATGTTGTGAATATCTGGTCAGAATGTTAAACATCAACGTGGTACTTTTCAAACAGTCTGGTTCTAGAAAAGAAAAACATGTCACCGCCCGGGCTCGAACCGGGGACCTTGCGCGTGTGAGGCGCACGTGATAACCACTACACTACGGTGACTTCTGACGAAAACAGTCTGATAGATGTCCCAACCTTGTAAATCACAAAGTTTTTAAAACAGACTTTTGAATGAATGTCACATTCTTCATAGACCAGATTTTACTATAGTTTTTACTATACCACACGAACCAAACGTAGCCAAGAGTACACCAAATTGTTACTGTATCATACGAACCAAACGTAGCCAACAGTAGACCAAGTTGTTACTGTATCATACGAACCAAACGAAGACCAAGTTCCAAATGGTAACACGTGCCAAAATATCCAATACTTCGGTCCTTTCCTTGGTACTAAAAAGACACTCATGTCAATTTGTTGTTAATAGTATGATAATTTCAATATATGGATGCATGGTGGCATACAAACCAACCGATAGCCATCTTGTGAATGTCTGGTTAGAATGTTTAACATTAACGTGGCATTTTTCAAACAGTCTGGTTCTAGAAAAGAAAAACATGTCACCGCCCGGGCTCGAACCGGGGACCTTGCGCGTGTGAGGCGCACGTGATAACCACTACACTACGGTGACTTCTGACGAAAACAGTCTGATAGATGTCCCAACCTTGTAAATCACAAAGTGTTTAAAACAGACTTTTGAATGAATGTCACATTCTTCATAGACCAGATAGTTGTCACCTAGTTTTTACTATATCATACGAACCAAACGTAGCCAACAGTACACCAAATTGTTACTGTATCATGCGAACCAAATGTAGCCATCAGTAGACCAAGTTTTTACTGTATCATACGAACCAAACGTAGCCAACAGTAGACCAAGTTGTTACTGTATCATACGAACCAAACGTAGACCAAGTTCCAAATGGTAACGCGTGCCAAAACATCCAATACTTCGGTCCTTTCCTTGGTACTAAAAAGACATTCATGTCAATTTGTTGTAAATAGTATGATAATTGCAATATATGGATGCATGGTGGCATACAAAAATAAACGATAGCCATCTTGTGAGTATCTAGTTCGAATGTTAAACATTAATGTTGCATTTTCCAAACAGTCTGGTTCTAGAAAAGAAAAAAAAAATTGTCACCGCCCGGGCTCGAACCGGGGACCTTGCGCGTGTGAGGCGCACGTGATAACCACTACACTACGGTGACATCTGGCGAAAACTGTCTGGTAAATGTCCCAACCTTCTCAATCATAAATTGTTTAAAACAGCCTTTTGAACGAATGACACATTCTTCATAAACCAGATGGTTGTCAACTAGTTGTTTCTCTATCATATGAACCAAATGTAGCCAACAGTAGACCAAGTTCCAAAGGGTAACACGTGCCAAAATATCCAATACTTCGGTCCTTTCCTTGGTACTAAAAAGACACTCATATCAATTTGCTGTAAACAGTATGATTATTTCAATATATGGATGCATGGCGGTATATTAAGCAACCGATAGTCATGTTGTGAATGTCTGGTCAGAATGTTAAACATTAACGTGGTACTTTTCAACAGTCTGGTTCTAGAAAAGAAAAACATGTCACCGTCCGGGCTCGAACCGGGGACCTTGCGCGTGTGAGGCGCACGTGATAACCACTACACTACGGTGACTTCTGAATGAATACAGCCTGTTAGATGTTCCAACCTTGTAAATCACAAATAATATTAAACATGATGGTCTTCATTGTTTAAATAATAGTTAAGTTTCTATATCACTCATTCAAATCCACAGAGCGATCAAAACAATCGATCGATAATTGATAATTGGAAGACTTACAGGGGCAATAACATTTTCGGAAGACCATGGACGTCATCAACAGACTTTGCAGATGATTGCAAGATCATTGGACCTTGGATATTGGAAGATCGTCGGAAGACCTTGGTGCACCGATGGTCATTAAGTATCTTCAGAAGACCAAGAGATCTTTTAAACATCTTTGAGATCATTGAATTATGTTTGGTAGATTTTAGGTACTTTTGACAGATCCTCAATAAATCTTACGGATCATTGATTGGCCTTTAAAAGATCTTGGAGACCATTCATAGATCTCTTAGGGATCATTGGTAGATCTTTGGTAGATCTTAGGAATCCATGACAGATCTTCGGTAAATCTTAGGAATAATGGATGAATCTTTGGTAGACCTTAGAGATCATTGATAGATCTTTGTTGGAATCATTTGAAACATCACCGAGTGACTGTCTGAAGACCATCGGGAATATTACCTCCTAGGAATCATTTGAAACTTTAGAGTGTTGTCTGAAGACCATTTTTTTGTTTAATTGTTTTTTTTTCTTTTGTTTAATTTATATGAATTGTAATAAGATAGTATAGGAAGGCCTTTCATAAGCAGAAGCTTTTGGCCTCCCTTGCACTGTTCATGTTTTATAATTCATTATCATGTACTTATCGTTGTTGTTTTAAAGTGCGAAACAAATTTTAAAAAACAATAAACAAACAAAACCATCGAGAAATTTTCTTCAACGATCTGGCCTTTGAGCACCTGCTTCTTCGGAATTTCGAAATGGATTTGGTACAAAATTCTTTTATGCCTGACGACCAACACGCTGTGTTCATAACATTGGGAAATATACATTCAACTTGGGTGTGGGCTCTTAACGTTCAAAGTGAATACTCCATGCATTTATTTAATACTGGACGACAGCCAGAGAAAAAGTCAATAAAATACAGATGGAATGGGAATATCATGGCGGAAATGTCCTCCCGTCCTTAAAAAATGGCTCAGTAATCTGCCCTTTGCCCATCCCAAATATTACTTTCGTGCAGCTGTAAAGGTCGATAGTGCATTTATCGTTTCATACGCGTCGTCCAGAATCAAACTATATTTTACCACAGGCAAATATCTTTCCTGCGTTCGCCGAGACCCTTATAGTGCCTTGTAGTGGTAACATTGGTTCACCTTTATCCATAGGGTAACCTATATCCGTTGTTTTTAAAAACATAGTATTTATGGATATCAAGTCGACGGGCAATGGTTTCAAAATGCAACATTTTGAACATATTGAACTTTGAAACCACCGCCCGTCGACTTAATTGATATCCCTAAATACGCCATTTTTCAGAAACGACGGACATAGGTTACCTCGCGGATAAAGGTCAATAGCGTTACATAGAGCGGCAAGTGTCCTTGCAGGGTACGACTTTTACAGCAATGCATGGAGCAGTTGCTAGCCATTCCTTCTTAGCGTATGCCAGATATGGCCGTTTACGTCCCCGTCGAAAGACCGGTGTAATCCCAACCGAGATGCCCAACCCAGGATTGAATCGGGGTCTCCCAGTTATAGCCTGATTAAATCTCGCTTATAGCAGCCCGCCAAACATCCGCCGGCTCCCTAGAGGGGTCGGTTACAGCCCTGGACAGCGGAGTTTGTGTTACACAGAATATCCCAGTTAGGACTACGTCACATTCCCAAACCGGGGCCGACAGCTTTCGGGAACGAAAGGTATTATATAAAAGACACCAAACTACACAAGACCTTACGAGACTAGTCGTGGGCATTATTTGTGTATATTTTTACGTATACATTTCCATTTTTCGTTTCAAAAAACGGGCCTCGGTTTGGAAATGTGAAGTTAGCCTTACCAACTAATTGGACCCAGTCGCTCAATGTGAGGCTGCTACCAGTTAGGCTATAGGGACATTTCTAGACAGCAATGTCGACAAATCGAAATAAAATGTACAGAAAGATTTTTAAGACGCCGATTTGTCCCGACATGCAATTTGATGGTAATCGCAGGTGATGAGCAAATTAAAATGGCAGCTTAGCCACTGGATGAAACACCCTGGCGTTTATCCGTCTTTCAGTTGCCGAAAGCTGTATCTAATATTAACAATCACGCAGACGATTTGGAAATAATCCTATTATCTGTGACGCTTAGCTCCGTAATTGTTAAGGATAACCCGCTATTAGGTTGCTTATTAGTGGAAGAGATCACTGTTGATACGCAAAGAGAAACGCCATTATGTCGTGACCGTTTTGCGATAAAGACGAAAAACATGTCGATGACAAAGGGCGATTTAATGCTAATGGTCAGGCCAAAACAGCGCAATGCTTCGTATCGGCTGCAAAATATGAAGGCAAACGTGGCATAAAATGCAAAGTTTTAACCACACAATATACTTAGAATATATAAGAAATGATCTCTGACAAAAGAAGAAATATTTTGATTTCTTCTTAATTGAAACCTAACTCTTAATTTCTATACAGTTTCGTACGATAATCTACGCGATATGATGGGGCTAAATTAATTTGCAGTCTAAAGATTCAAGCTTCAATTTCAAGCAACTTCGATAAAAGTATAAACCTATAGAGACTAACGCAAACTAAACAGTGTTTGTGGAATCACCTTTCCAAGTTAAAAACGTAATTTTATGCAAATGTTAACAGAAAGTTATATGGGGCCATTTTGACCATTAAACCCACAATTTCAGATGTCATCTGGCTACCACCGATATAAGTCAGGCTTTTGGGGGCGTTTTGTGGCTTGTGATCTTTCTAACGCCTCGTCGCCATTTATTGCAAAATGGACGATTATGTGTATTAGCAGATTTACCTTGTTACCGAATCATCACGTCATCATTAGTTAAATGGACGACGATTACCAACCTCTTTAAAGTTGCTACCAGTTGCATCCAGTCGCTTCTAGTTTTCTAGTCATACCCAGTGGCAGGGGCGTATAGTTAAACCAGATATACTCAATTGTTCACTTTTCCCCCCGAATATAAAACGCTGAACCTTGCCGTATTCTGTCAAACAGGGCACCATGTCACTGGCAATCCCTCTCTGCTTTGTCCCTTTTATCGTACTTTGTACATGTCATAACCTAACCGTGTACAACACATCTCTGGACGACAGCGGCAAAATGGAGCTCCTGTGGCAGGTAGACTACGAAGCATCCACGGTGATATTTCAGCTCCGTGCGGATACAGACGCGAACGGCTTCGCGTTCGGCATGTCCGATGACGGGACGTTAAGGAAGGCCGATCTGGTGGTGTTCTGGACCGAGAGAAACTCAGTCAATGTTGCGGTTTGTACGCATTTTTCTTCATTATGAGAATAGTCTATAGAACACGTTTTCTGAGTTGGTCTTTTCTGTACGATTTGCAGTGTAGTCATGATGAATTAATTAATAGGTTAATGTCGATACGGCTATAGCCTTTTGATTAACAAATCAACTTAACTGTGCAAGGCATATCCCCGATTATCCTGAGAATGGCACCAATTTTCTGTCGTAGACCTGTTGTATGGCATCTACGTATGACATGGGTCTAAACAACAGCTGCAGTCTGGTATAACTAAGCAAAAGTGTTTTTACTTGAGTGTGAAGTTGAGGGGCACATTGTGACACCAAGCATAATTTGTGTGTGTTACTTTGCTTATCAAATGCAGTGGAAGACGAACGTATTTTCTTCTCTAGTTGTTCATTTAATGATGACATAACATGCCAATTGTTTACATAAGCGTCAAAAGTAACCATAGATCTTAGTATTTTACCTTATTAGTATCCTAGTACATGTACGATTTGTAATATCATTGTACTTCTTATCATCATTCCACAATTCCGATCGCAAGCAAATCATTATCAGTTTTCTTCATCCGGTCTTCACAGGACTCTTGGACAGACGATCATGGTTATTTTCACATTGACAAGAGTCAGGACTATCATCTGATAGACTACACAGCCAACACAGGAAAAATCAGTGTAACATTCAGTCGTCGATTCGACACCTGCGACCGACAAGACTACCGCATCGACGTAAGTTCCAAAATGTTGCATGTTCATCCCAAAATACTTCGTATGTGAAGACATCTTCGATTGACTCTTGATTCAGAAACTTGTCCTTTCCTTGGTACTGTTGAGTTGTAAGTATGCGGAAGGAAAAACTGTAAAGATTCAGGGTAACGCAGCGGATTTAGAGGTTTCCCATTCTTGTGCTTCCTGTAGAAATTGGCCCTTTCCTTGGTGCTGAACGGGCATTCATACCGATTTCCCTGTGACTATATTTCCTTACATACACTTCATACATGTGTAATTTCTTGAAACCTTAATCTGTTAAAAATCGTATTCTGTAATCGGAGTGTGAAATACAGTGGTTCTTTGAGAAACTAATTAGATTTTATTTCGTTTTTCTATGTATTCAGATCGAATATTTTATGTCCTTTGCCAACTAAACAGGACTATATATATATGGTCGGCAGGTCTTTGCAAGATTCGGTCGGGTAACCGGCGGAAACACAACATTTTTCACTAGCAGTTCTTGGGGTAATGCATGAAAATCTAGAGGTTTACAATTCAGTTCGCATTTTGGATCGTATGTAGTCATCTTTCTCATGTATGTCCATGTATGTACGACATTGTCCATCTGCTGTCTGTTCCGCACATTTTGCTTCCAGTCAGGAACAACCAACTTGCTGTACGTCTTACCCGAACACGACATCTCTGCTGTATCTGATCTGAATAATGACGACGTGCGCATGCGTTTCGGAACCAAACGACAGCAGTTGTTGAAGACCGACACGGACACCCCTCCGCTTCCACCGGATGTGAGGTCATTCGACATCCGGGTGAATCAGGTACCATCAACGACTTTGACCTAGGAAACTGAGTTGTTGTAATTGTTGCTGTTATTTGGTGTCAATGGGCTTTGTTGAAAGTATACATAATGGTATTACTTTCGCAAAAAATATGTACCGTTTGGTTGTGTGTGCGTCTGTGGAAAATTGTTGGGATATTCAGTAGGCGGTTTAAATTTGTGGTCGGGAATAAAAAAAGGTCAAGTTAGATAATGGACCTTTTTGTGGCTTGATACTGTATAGGAGCTTCTGGTTTTGAGTATCTGGTGTTCTGGACATAAATGTGGTCCCGATTGTTTGTCTTTTTGTAGCTGTAGTAGATTATCTGATCGTTTTGTGTGTTTATACTTCTCCTAAGGCAAAGATCCCACCAGAAGAGACAACTTATTGGTGCAGAACTCAGCCACTCCCGACACTCCCTGCAAAGGTTCACGTTCTTCAGGTAAAATTTCAACGTTTTGGTTTAAAAGCTGGTAAATCCAGTTGTTCTTTCTTTCACTGATCATTTCCAAATCTTATTCAGTTTATTTTATTCAGTTAACCGAGAGACTCTTTTTGTTGCGTTTCACCTTATCTTCAATCAAAGATTATGATCCATTATGAAACCGAATTGCCGAGATATCATATGATGTGATCACGTGAAGCATACAAAACGACCTAGCACAGAATTCCTAGCAATTAAATCCCGCTTTGACTTGTTACAAGACCATGTACCAAATATCATCGCAATACATCCAGCCATTTTAAGATTGTTCTAACTACAAATATTTGGGAACACAGACAGATGATAGACAGACAGACACATTGACACACGCACTCACACGCAAAAGCACAAACACACGCGCACACGCACGCACAAGCATAAGCACACACACATATAGGCACACACATACACATACACGCGCGCTCACACACGTTCAAAACGATACCTTATTGTTTTTCATTGAGGTAACAACAAGCTATACCATTTAAATGTTACAGTACGAGCCCATCATTGCCCCTGGGAACGAGGCTGTGGTACATCACATGACCGTGTTCCTGTGTGGGAACGACGTGAGTAGTACAGCCGGGTACGACGGTCCGTGTGAGGGGGAGGAGGAACGGCGGGAACTCAAGACCTGCAAACACGTGATCGCTGCATGGGCCATGGGTGCACAGGTGAGTAGTAAACACGTCATCACTACTCTCCAAGTAGAGCTTAACCACTGCTTGGAGAGTACGCCATCACTGCATAGACACTGAACGCTGAGGGCACAGCTATCGTTTTCACCATCCTTAGCACGTGATCATATCGTGCACATCAATATTTGCAAACAACTTAAAGATATTTGCATCAACGCCATTGTTGTCTCTTGTTGCAATTCATCAAGTGCAGACTAAGCCGTAGTTTCTAAACAGCACAGTATAGTAAGCACCGTAGGGGCTTTTTCTCTGGATAGTTTTGAACGCTTGCAGATAGATGTGCAAAAGTTAGGTGTGACGTACCGTTCAGTGTGATATAACCAGTTGCTGCCGCGCCGCGTGCCTCCGAAGCTGGTGTGTTACACCGAAGGGTGGTTATACCGGCTATGTAGATACAGAAGCTGGTGTGTTACACCGAAGGGCGGTTATACCGGCTATATACATACAGATACAGAAGCTGGTGTGTTACACCGAAGGGCGACTATACCGGCTATATAGATACAGATACAGAACACGCGTAAAACATCCCCTTTACTTTGTCCTTGTTAACTGTACCAGGCATTTGCCTACCCAGAGGAGGCTGGAATCCCTCTAGGCGGTCCGAGTGCTTCTACGTTTGCCATGATAGAAATCCACTACAACAACCCAGGGCGACGAAAGGGTAAGACTAATTAATGAAACTCCCCTGTGTTTTAACGGATGGTTGGGATCGATCTAGTAGCTAGTGGGTTTTGACAGTCTTCCTTGATGTTCGTTTGACCGACAATATACTACCGACGAATAAGAAGTTTTAGATCGTTACTGTTTATGGTACGGCAATGCTAGTAGACCAATCGTGCAGCCCAGCAATTTTCAGAATGCCGCGATGAGGCTATCTAGATAAAAAATGCTTGACGCAAAAAACAGCTGCAGTCATGTGCAACTACCCCATTATTGCTGCTTAACTGCCATCTGTTTATTTCCTTCTCAAAACAACTGGGTTGTCCCCTAAAAGATGATTTCCAAAAGGGCCCAGGGTATACAAACAATGCATGTTACCTTCAGTGTGATGGTGACAAAAGTGAACTACATTCAGAGGAAGAAGTCGATCAAAATCGCTGCCCTTAACTGAAAGCTTTTGCCCAGTTCAAAATCAATAAGATTCAAAAATGTTTTAACGATGGTTAGGATCGATCTATTGTTTGTTTGTTTGTTTGTTTGAACCTTTATTTATTCATGAAAGCTCAAATCGGCCTGCAGGCCGCTTTTCATTGAGGTCATGAGGGAAGAGGCAAGGGTCAGACAAAGTATCTAACAGAGATTATTAGCTCTTGGGTTTTGACAGTCTTCCTTGATGTTCGTTCGACAGATATTGTGGACAGCTCGGGCGTCAGGTTCCACTACACGCCGACGCTACGACGTCATGACGCAGGTATCATGGAGCTGGGCTTACGTTACCTTCCGTCCATGGCGATACCACCACGTCAGGATAGTTACGTCATCACAGGGTTCTGTCCCGCCCAGTGCACCGTTAAGGTCAGGAACACCAACCGTCGAATTACCATGAAAGTTCATCTGTTTATCTGAGTTAGAAAATACATTATAAAAAGACAAACTAGTTACTCAACTAAGAAATTTCAATTGATAAGAGATTTGACTCACTGGAAGCTGAATTGCTCAGTCTCTCAGCTGTCTCACCCAATCGCTGTGGACACATAACTTTCTTCATGTGTGACGTGAGCAACGGGTCAAAAGTTGGCGGCAGATGAAACCGTCCCAATTGGTACTGAATGACCTCCTTTAATCCCGTAACAAAGTAGTCCTGCTCCGACGAGTCTAATATCTTAGTCGAAGAACAATGTTATCAATCAGTCTCTTCTTCGTAAATATTACACTGTTTAAGGTATGTTCGATGGCCTCTAACATCAGCATTGCTGCCCATTGTATTGCCTTATTGAAATTTCACCAAACCAAAACGTGCTCGAGGTGTAGCTTTGCCCAAACACGGGATCTCCGGGTTTATGTCCCGTCCGATAACCGAAAACAAAAACTGTTAAAGGTAGAACTACGTTAAAGGTAGTTACGTGCTCTGCATGCCGGTTAATTTCTGCCAGGCTAATATAACTTTACTCCCCTCACAAACAAGTCCTGCTCCGGTGAGTCCAATATCTTACTTGAAGAAGAGTTAGTCTCTTAATTATCCACTGTCGTGCCGTATTTCCTTTAAGGATTGTTACGTGCTCTTTATCCCGGTTGTCGGGTTGACTACTGCCAATTGCAAGCTAATATAACCTTACTTTTCTCACAACAAAGTTCTGCTCCGGTGAGTCCAATATCTTAGCTGAAGAAGAGTAAGTCTCTTAATTATCCACTGTCGTGCCGTATTTCCTTTAAGGATTGTTACGTGCTCTTTATCCCGGTTGTCGGGTTGACTACTGCCAATTGCAAGCTAATATAACCTTACTTTTCTCACAACAAAGTTCTGCTCCTCTGAGTCCAATATCTTAGCTGAAGAAGAGTAAGTCTCTTAATTATCCACTGTGCTTTAAGGATTGTTACGTGCTCTTTATCCCGGTTGTCGGGTTGACTACTGCCAAGCTAATATAACCTTACTTTTCTCACAACAAAGTTCTGCTCCGGTGAGCCCAATATTTTAGTTGAAGAAGACTTAGTCTCTTAATTATCCACTGTCGTACCGTATTTCCTTTAAGGATTGTTACGTGCTCTTCATCCCGGTTGACTACCGCCAGGCTGATGTACCGCGAAGGTCACACCGGCCAATAATAACGTCTTGTTTTTCATCACACAGCGCTACGTGTCCTCAATCCCGATTATATTGCTCTCCGAGCAAAGGATAGACAGTAAAATATATCAAATCCGTCCTGCAACGGAATCATATTTTCTCACCAATTTACTCACGCATTCATTCGCTAATCTACTCATTCATTTATTCAGTAATTTATCCATTCACCCATTCACTAATACTCCGATAACTAATAGAATATTCTTCAAACAGTGACACTTTTGCAAGGCAGAAACACATACCTCCAATTTTCCATGTCTAGCAACATATTTTTTCACGGAGTGATCTAGTCTCTTTCCCTCAAAAAGTGCTGCAGAGACATTGAACATTTTGAGGTATGAGTTTATGTCTTTCAAAAGTGTCACTGTTTGAAGAATATTCTATATTCTACCAGTGTATTCATACGTGACAGATAAACCTATTCAACTAATACCCCGTGTTCTTAATTCCATGGACATATTTCTCACCACACATCCGTTGAGCACATTGGCTCAGAGAGTTTGTCAGTAATATAGTTCTTTTGTCTGTTTTTTTTTTTTCACAGGGCCTCCCCGCAGGTGGCATTCAGGTGTTCGCTTCGCAGCTACACACGCACCTGGCAGGGACAGCTGTGTGGACGAAGCACGTGAGAGGCGGAGTGGAACTTCCCGAGCTGAACAGGGATAACCACTACAGCACGATGTTTGAGGTGAAGGGTCTGTTCAGAGAGAGGGCGAGGGAGAGAGGGTGGGGGAGAGAGGGAGAAAGAGGGTGCACGTGAGAGAGAGAGAGAGAGAGAGGGGGGGAGGGAGAGGAAGGGAGGAGAGTGGGAGAGAGGGAGGGAGGGATAGAAAAAGGTTAGGGGGAGAGGTTGATGGATAGAAATAGAGGAAGAGGAAAGGGAGTGGGATAGAAAAAAGAGAGGAAGACATGTAGAGAGGGATAAAGAGATACATGTACAGATAGAGAGAAAAGAGTGAAATGTACACTATTTCTGAAAATTTCAGTGTGCGATCTATACAGCTATGTAATCTTTTTTCTACTCTTATTTCTCCATCCTCGTGGACTATCAGGTTTTATCAGCATCATACAGTTTATACTTAATTTTTGCGTGGCTTCTCCGGCCCACTTGTATGGACAGTAGCTTACTCAAAGTCATTAGCCTTTTCCCTCACGGGGTGAGAGAACGCACGTGTTCTGAATCTCCCTGCGCAGAACAGATTTACCAATCGATCAAACAATACTGGGTGTAAGACGAAAGGGCGGTTGTTGATGGAATTGGCGTACGCACCAAATTGTCTTATCATCAATTGCTGCATCAGAGCTCAGAGCTTTAATTCCGTGAACTCATATTGTGGAAGCCAGCCTACGGGCTTACACATGCTGAGCGACCTCGACTATTAAACCTAGCCTGGATACCATACCCCAGCCCGATCCCAAAAATATCTATCGTGCACGATAGATACTTGAGATCGGGCTGGGGTTTGGTAACCAGGCTACGACTAACCTACATAGACGAGCTTGCTAGTGATGTGGGGTTGCGGGTCGAGGACTGAAAGAACGCTTTAGGGGACAGAACAGTCTGGAGAGAAAGATTGGACCTGGTCCGGGCAATCCGCCCGTGATGATAAAGATGATGATGCATCAGTATTGTGCAATGGTCAAGTCGGTCGCAAGAAGGCGCATGGAACATTTGATAAGACAATTCTAGCCAACGTTGTTTTTACACCCAGACAATACTGGGTGTAAGACGAATATGCGGTTGTTGATGGAATTGGCGCACGTGTGAACGAAATTTCGATGGGAGCCAGCCAGGACCGGGTAGCTAGCGAGTTTTGTTCGGGGAGCCAAGGCAGTCAGCCCGCTGATCTCACATTGGCGCTCCGGGGAGTTTAAGCCCGAAGGAGTTAAGGGCAAGTGGACATTATCGGGGTGCTAATAGGAGATCGGCGGGCCTGACTGTCTTGGGCCACCGAATAAACTGTCGGAGCTGCCCGATCCCGGCTGGCCCCCAGGGTAGAACGAAATTGACTTTGCTGCATCAGTATTGTGCAATGTGCAAGGCGGTCGCAAGAAGGCGCATGAAACATTTGATAAAACAATTTTTAGCCAACGTTATTTTTTTGGTCTATATTTTACAGGAGATACGACCATTACGACGAAGGGTAATCGTACTACCGGTAAGCAGACAACTTTTTGCGAAAGATTTCTTTACACTCGTAAATATAACATAATATATATCTATTTTTGTACATAGACGCTCCCTCTGTATACCATTAGAACAAAAGTAGACGCATCCGCCCTGCGATGATAGACAAAATTGCATCAATCCTACAACCAGGCCTTTTGATTTTAGCATTTATATTTAGATATCGTGGGCTTTGCTGTCTTGTTTCTGCGAAGGGTAATCGTTTTGTCATTTCTTAAATTTTTTCATTCTTTTCTTCGATTGTAGGACGACAAATATTTGCATTTTTTCACAAAATGTTTTACAACTTTTTTTCAGGGTGATGTCCTCATGACCAGCTGTAAATACAACACCGCAGACCGCCGCAGTGTTACTATGGTAAAAACATCATTACACTATTACTGTAAATACCTTTAATTTCGCGGTAAGGAGAAAATGCAGTGGTGGTTTTAAGTTGGCGATAGCGCTATATACCCACATGTAATATGCCATATGGAAACAAACATTCGCGTCGGCTTTAAGCGAAAACCATGAACACATAACACCGCAGTGAAAATTTCAAGAACTACAGTATTACTACCCAATTTTGTTGACAATGATGGAAACTAACTTTTCTACCACCTCTCCCCAGGGTGGGTACGGTATCCATGACGAGATGTGTCTGAACTACATCCACTACTACCCCGCTTCGCCGCTACAGGCCTGTAAGAGTGTGGTGGCAGGCTCGGCTTTGGGCAGGTTCTTCGACGTGGTGTTCAGGTACACAGGAAGCAATACTGTATGCCCTTTCATCTGAATGCGCTTGCGCAGGTCAAATGTAAAGGCCCCTGACTTGGAAATAGCGCTCTTGTCTCGACTATGATTTGTACAAGATATATAAGGCATCCGTCCGTCGGTTTGAATTACAGTGTCCAGACTTGTTCTGTTTATGTCTCAGGAGCCTCCATCGTTGACCTACGCCTGCGCAGTTGATCCTTAATAGAGTTTATTACATATGCATGGTAGTAAATTCTACACATGAAATATAACAGTAGGACTAGAAACTCAGAGAGTTTGTCAGTAGAGTTTGTTTTTGATGATTGGACTCAATGATCATGATCTTTTAACCTTACTCTACCCATATGCTTTGTGTTGTTTGTATGTCACTAGCTTGTTTGGAACACCAAAAGAACAAAACGTTGCAGACGACTTTTCTCACATGCCATGGAACCCATTGACAACGGCTTATCTGACGTCACTCTACCGACGCGGACCAATAGACGTCATGTGCCAGAAAACTACTGGTGAAATTTTCGAGGTAAGGCAGAAAAAAATTAGCAGATTCTAATATCCAAGCTTGAGATCCTACAGTGCCATAAGATAGTGTCAAAGCTGGCCAAGGATATATAGCTGGCCAAATAGAGTCAGACGGGCACCGAAAATAGACGGGCTCCGGTAGCATACACACTCCTAGGCAGGCTTCACTCCTCTGCCAGCTTTTGATACTGTCTTATGATACCGTAGGACCTGCTTGGATAGAAGCAGATTCCGCTTCTTACATTATTACACCGGACCCAATTACACTGGGGCCGCGACCTCGCTGCAACCGCCCTCAGTCCTAGCGATTTAACCGAGCACTGCACGGAAAATGATCAAATGGAGCACAAGTTACTACAGTGGACAGAATGACTTCATAACGTAGGTGGCCACTACTTGTGCTGGTTTGACTGTATAAAGTACATTGTGAGTAGAACTACTTTCCACACAATGTCAATGTAAGACATTACCAATATGGTTCGTTTGACACATCAACAAAATGACATGTCGGATATTTTCTTCCTTTTTCCTCCACAGGGGAAGTGGACTGACTTAGAACAGCCGCATATTCGGAAACCTCAGAATCCTCAGCGGAAGTGTCGAGCATGATGGGTAGTTCTCACCCGGATTTAGTTGGAACATCAAGAACTGAACAGTGTTAAGCTGCCACATGTTAAATGTGCGGGGCGTATGTTGATGAGAATTTACATGATTTGGAAAATAATCTTAAGACTCTGTCTGTTTTGAATATTCCGGTGACAATGTACTTGATCAACACAAGAAGTTGTTCCAGATACCCACCACCCGTGATCTTCTATCGTGGTTGGTAAAGACAAAAATATACAGTATATACAGTAAATATACAGTAATGTATGGTAACGTATCTAAAAATTGTCAGCATCTGTATACATCATATGTATGTTGTACTTAACATAGATGTTGAGACATGGTCTTGGCTAAATAATTTTGGAGAAACACGTGGATATCAAAATACAAATAGTTGAGCATTAGCTTCTGTTTTACCGCATTATTTATGTTGTACCGATGTTTTGCATTATTTATATCTATCGATGTTCCTGTTTGTATTACGCAATGTTTCTGCTAGGAAGCCAATCATAGAACTTTACCTTCGTCTTCCCGACCCCTTCCCACCTAGTTTGGTACTACCAAACATCATACTTGTTCATCCACAGTTTCTTGAGCTATGCTGACCACAAGCAAACACAAACCACACCGAACACAATGTATCCACTCACTCACTCACGGCCCGTAACCACAGTGGTCATAGAGACAACAGGAAGATTAATAAGACTGGTCATAGGTGGTCAGTAGCTCGGTCACTACGCTACACATGTGATAACACATATGCCTAGCAGCCCAGGTCTCAATTATAGTCCTTTTCTTTTGATCCCTGGCGTCGCCATCACAAAAGAAACGTCCGCGTCTCCCCAAATAAAATCACAGGTTTCCCTCAGCGCTGACAGCGATGTTTTTCTTCAGTCTCTGCCAGACCGACGTCAATGTTATGCTGGATATCATAGGGAGAATAATTTGTCAGGGTAGTTTTGCTACCAGAGGAGATACTAGTAGCCGGTCGCACAGGGGGAACATTATAATTCAAACTGTCCCTTCTATGATCAAGAGAGAAAAGAGCTCTTTTAAAAAAGAAGCCACCAAATTCTATCCTAATATCTCCACGTTTACAGACAAAAAGAAAATTACTCTCATTTTGACGTCACCAAACCCACACATTGCAGAAAAAGTGGGATCTTTCGTCTTCCACTGTCTCAGAAAAAGAAGTCAAGCCCAATAAGTTACGTCTTTAAGTAAGACTAGAGTAGCCACTAACTATACTGTTAACCATTATTTGTCTGTCATTTTTTTTTGTCACTTGCAATTAGTCCTCGGTCAAGAACTTGCAATAAACTTTTTAGTATAAACCTAAGCGTGGACTCCCCTGGCCAATTTCCCGTTTTTTTCCGAATTCTACGATCCCCTCACCCCGTAGGAAGGCATGGTGGAGGCTAGTTTTGTTGTTCTTCACGGGCGGACTGTGACGATAACGAGCTCTCATCACTCAGCAAGCTCCCCGCGACAAGCCCACATTATCCCACAAAAGCTGTCTTCACTCCTGACCCGAAAAGCATGTGAACCCCTCTCTCACAGGAGTTACAACATTACCGACTTAACGCGAAAACACGCTGGTGACAAAAAGGCTCTTGATATTCTAAAGATACCCGAGAACCGACCTGTTTAGCTGTGTCAACCTCACATTGGACCTGGGTTGTATTTTAGGGTAGTGTTAGACCAAGGGCGCTATGTATAAGAAGGCCTCTTATGTGAGAAGCCTTTTGTTGTTACGAGTTGTGTTTCATGATCACGAGGTATGGAAAGCTCCTGATGTAAAAACCATGCCCGGCTTTAGTCGACTTTGACGGCACATAACGGGATTACCTTCTGTTAGCTTAACAGTTCTGCCGGTGACAGGAAGCTGGAATTCTTCCATTTCGCACGGTTCGGAGAAGAACTTTGACCGCGAATCGGCTTAGGTAGATCCATTCACTGTAGCAGCCCCTGTGGTGTAAGAGATAGACTGTAGTTAAGGGTGGAGCCGTCTTAATCCGGTTTACTTTGTCTGTCAATACCGGAAAATTACCGTTAATACCTTACCGAGACTCGTGCGTCACCATTGGAGACTCAGTACGCCTTGAAGACTAGAGGCTGACAGGCTTTGGCTTCAGAAGCATCTACCGTTGCAGTGAATGGCATTTTCTGGACATACCCTACCTTGATAGAGACTGTTGTGCGTCCACCCAAAAGGGGGAGGTAAGACCGTTTTTTTCACGTTTAAAGATGACTGAGGTAAAAGGTACTGTGATTCCAGTTTGGTTATTTCACATCAGTCAATAAAATTGTGGGCAAATTTCGCAAGTAGACTCTACGCTATTTACTAACAGTCCCCAAAAACTGGACATACATGAAGTCCATACACATGTAGGAAATAACAGATGGATAACATTTGGAAGAAGTCTTCTGCATTTGGCATTTGATACTTGTGCGTGATTTAACAGGGTGAGCTACATAGGCGTGCAACGGAGAAATGTTTTGGAATTTGAACAGAATCGCTTTTGTGACCGTTAGCTCGTGTATGAAGTAACCAAAACAGTCATATTTTCCTTTCTTTCTTTTCTTTTTCCAGCCTTTCGGTACGTTGAAACTTACTTCCAGTTGCTTAAAATGAAGGGCAACTTTGTATTGGTTATGGTGGCCATTTTGCTTCTAAGCGTTTAAAGTTCTGTCTCAAACGCTAGCATTCATCATCTATATTATTTTTTTTATTTGCGCAAGTATTATTTCTCCCCACAAAGTTTAAAACCTTGGCAAATACACCATAAAGTGTCTACTGTTCGTCAGTCTATGCATACAAAAAGTACAACTGAAACAAAAAATACAGTACAAAATATTCCGAACACCGCCCGAAAAATGAAACCCAAAAGTTTTAGAAGCAGTTCAGTGGTTTGTTTGGTTTAGTGAAGTGAATAACGTCGGCGTTTTCTGCCTTCTTTCTACTGTACACCATCCTAGTGTAGCATCCAAACCCGTTACTGCTGTCGGGTCTCTTCGTCCGCTATCGTAAATTTGCGCTCTTAAGAGAGGGCGAAGAGACTCGGCAGCTATAATAATGGGTTTGCATACTGGACTCAGCCACCGCCTATACAGACAGAAAATACAGTCGCGACAACAAAAAACAGTACAAAATGTTAATTATAAGGAAAACTGTCTGGTATACTTTTGTCTTACTAGGCGTAGCTAAGACTTGGACATGTTTCGGGTGACTACATGGTCAGGGATTCGGTAGCTATAATAAGTTTGGATACAGATCTCAGCTACGCCAATACAGACAGAAAATACAGCCGCGACATAAATACAGTACAACATGTTCAGAAGAGCGGCTGTCGATACTTTTGTCTCACTAGGGCCTAGGCACAGCAAGGACTTGGGCATGTTTCGGGTTGATATACATGTTTCAAGTGTATGGTCAGAGACTCGGCAGCTATTACAGCTTTGGACGCCAGGCTAACGCCATACAATGTACGTACCGAAATGTACCAAGTGTAAGACATCTCATAAGACGTAGCTAAGCATGAGACCAGGACATGTTTCGGGTCAATACATGGTCAGACAGCCTATACTCGGCACTATAACGGTTTGGACACTAGGCTAACGCCATCCGTACCGAGATCTACCAAGTGTAAAGCATCTCATTACAGTCTCTACCAGACCTTCGCCTGGCCGAACAGAAATAGGAGACTTTGGCCAAGTAGGAGTTAATCTTTATCATGCCCGAAGGCTAATTGCAAAGAACGTGAAGCAGTGGTATATAATTGTATACTCAACAAAGAAGGAAAATGCTATCTATAATTGGCCTAGGAGTGAAATGACCGGCAGGCGGTGATGAAATAAGTCCTCTGGCCGGCTGATTCCCCTAGCGTACTACCGACTCTATTTGTCCAATTTCTACTGTTAGACCACCGATCCACTGAGCCTGGTAGAGGCTACTCTCGTTAGGCGTAGTTGAGACCAGGGTGTGATGCGGGTCACTACATGGTCAGCATGAGCCCTGCCTGCTCCACTATGTCCAGTAGAATCCCCTCATACTCACGCGCAACAATTCCTCACATACTGCATGCACCGCGTCCGGGTACTGAGAGTGCTATGATCATTTTACCAGACGCAGATGAATGCAGAGTGCAGACACTTGAACGTATGTTCATAGACTTTGCCAACACTGGAACAGACTTTGCTCAAACAACCCAGACTTAGTCAGCCTCTACATGGGATGCACAGAGCAGAAGAAGAGCGGAAAACAACAGAACTTACAAATATGACATATGCGGCAGGGGCTGTCATACTCGAATAGTCGTTTAGCTATTCAGCTATGACCAATGCTGTAGGGCTGATGTGAATCAGGGTTTTACCGTGGTCAATATTGACTTCGAGGGCTATATATCTGTATACAGGGCAAACATATTACTTTGGCTTGTAAGAATGTCCCATCGGAAGCATGCTTCGTGAGACATACAATGTACAAGCAATAACTGGTCGACCGGTCACCATGGACAGATTGACCTAGCCTCCACCAGGCCTTCCTACGGAGATCGTAAAAATCGGAAAATTGGCCAGCCAACTCCTCTGGTAGTAAAACTTCCCTGGCAGATTATTCTCCCTATAATAGCCAGCGTAGTCAGTCTGTAGTCTCCAGGCAGACGTGACAGCTGGATACAAACGAGAAGAACTTGGCCAAACAGGGAGAAATACGTTAACATGGGTTTTCAGCCAGTCTTTTGCAGTCTATCTAGCTAGCGGCCGGTCAGTTTATTCCTAAGCCAATTAACTCCTACTAGACGTTTTACCTTTAATTCCCAACTTGGCCAAATTCCCCTATTACTATTCGGCCATACGGGAGTCTGGTAGAGACTAGTCAGTCTGGTAGAGATTGACCGATGGATGGGTGGGCGTGGAGCGGCACAGCCGGCTCCTGGTCCCCATCAATCCCTCCCAACACATCATCTCCCCGCTTTGATGTACCCAGCGTGAAGGAGCAAACATGGCGGGGGGACATACTGCTGGCCGTACCACCCACACTATTAAAACAGAGCTGTTGTGGTTGAAGTTATAGAATAGAGTGAATAATATTCAATAAATTAGAATAGAATAGAATAGAGTATTGTAGAGTAGAGTATTGTAGAGTAGAGTAGTGTAGAGTAGAGTAGAGTAGAGTAGAGTAGAGTAGAGTAGAGTAGAGTAGAGTAGAGTAGAGTAGAGTAGAGTAGAGTAGAGTAGAGTAGAGCAGAGCAGAGTAGAGTAGAGTAGAGTAGAGTAGAGTAGAGTAGAGCAGAGCAGAGTAGAGTAGAGTAGAGTAGAGTAGAGTAGAGCAGAACAGAATAGAACGAAGACCTTTTTATTGCACCTTATTGCCAAGCATGGCCTAAATACAGCTCACAACAAAACCTGTTCCGAATCCAAGTTGATACGTACAAAACACACAGAAATAAGTAAAACAGGCATTTCTTTCGATAGGAGGTTTGCTTGCTGCATTAGAAATATCCATACTTACATAAGGTGGGCATATAGAGAGCCTATGAAGTACAAACTGTTCCAATAACCATCTCTCATCATCACTGGCTATAGAGTTTATAAAATGTTAAATAATGTATGCCCGGACAAAGTCCATTGCAGTTGCTTCTGCAAGCGTACTTGTCTTTCATTTAAGATAACGATTAAAATGAAAGAGGCTGCTTCAATTCAGTTCAATCAAATTACCAATAGTCTGAACAGACAGTAACCGCACATTGAACATGGTAGCTATTGGGAGGAATTTGTGACCACGTTAACACTATCTTACCTGTTTCATATATATGTTGTAACATAGAGTTGACTCTCATCACACAAATATGGTCAAGATGGCTAGATGTGTAAATGTTAATCTACAATCTGCAAAATCTGTAAAAATATGCAAGTCAGCCTATGGCTGCAATATACGTTTTCTACCAGATCAGATTTATCTAATAAATCATTCACTGACTTCATTCATTCATTCTAATTGAACTTCAGTTCGTTTCCTACCTGGTCTACATAGATGTAAACACCACGAGGGGGTGTATGTTAAATGCTGTTTGCATAAGTAGATACTCTGTACTATCAACAGCTTCAAGTATGTTTCTTTTGAAATATAATGGTATATAACAATATTTTGATGCATTCTATGGGCTTCTTATTTCAATCTTATCTTCTTAGTTGCTTGAACAAGCAATATCTATCCAGATGATAACGATATAGTGATTTGAGAGAGCTCTATCATATACAAAATCTGCATCGGTATGTTCTATGTAAACCATTTCTTAACTGGTTCGTTCACAAGAATTTGAATAGTTATTCGGAAAAAGTACCGAAAGGAACACTAGATACATAGTTGTCAGAGTTTTCTTAACATTTCTTTGGAAAGGTTTCTGTAACATTTTGTTTACAATATCTAACACCAAATGTCCGCACCTAATTTTTGCGCCTAATACCTAATCATTGCTAAACCATAAGAGGCTATATCAGTCATAGTAATACTAGTATGTTCGTTCCTTTATACACTACAATAGCTTGTCTTTACTTTTTACTACAATATGTATTTAGTATGTACTTACTGAGCTGTACAAGTGTGCAGATATTTGTTTTTGAAAGCTTTATTTGTTGCCATCTTTATGGGATATATTTTATACATGCTTTGTCGTTTTTCATTAGGCATCTGTACACAACTATATCCAAGTAGCCAATAGTTGCAATCACCCTAAACATACGTACATTGATCCATAAACTTCATGCACATATATTGTTGATAAGAAAGAGATCTTATTGATGAAAACGTTAATTTTCAACCAACAGAAAACCCCGATGATAAAGTATGTTGAAGTGTACATATGGCGCTCAATATCTGTTGAATCTATGATACTTATTGTTACTTTCGTTGATATCTTCCTGTGCTTGGTGCTACATGTACAAAGGCTTTTTTTAATGTTTGGTTAACCAGTAGTATGTTTTCAGAGAAAGTTGCATTATTGCCGTCAATGTGCTATATTTTACAATAATGTCGACGAAGCCAAATTTAGCCAAATGTCCCTGTAGGTACATTCATTGCATTTCTACAGATCAGAACTTGCGCGGGTCTAAATTTTTGTTAAAGGTCAACTTAAAACCGCATTGTAAAATCTATATTCCTAACTAATAGTTATCATTACTTTAACTAACATTATCCGAGTTTTATCTATTCAATATCAGCTCTTATTGCGACAAGCATTCGGTCTGAAAAGCGATAAAAAAGTTAGATGATTTAAGCAATAGAATGCCAGTATTTTTCGTGAATTCGTTCGTCCTTGGCTGATACATTAAAAAGAATCTTGTAAGCACTATGATGTACTTTTATTCGTGACATACCCATTGTTCACCTAATTAAACCACTTAGAACATATCATGAAGCTTGTTCGCACCAAGTATCATACTGCTGACTCCAGCTTTAGGAGCTAAATTTGTAAACATGAAGAAATATTTCATTTGCGTCACCGCCGGGCTGAATATAGAATACTTCATCCTGTCTTGACAACAAGGATTTTTGAAGAAGAAATACTACCAGAAAAAAAGTAAAAATATTCATGATTTTAGCTTTCTCAGAAGAGTGTGTATAAGGTTTATTTCAGAGTGGATACAGAGCTAGGAAGAAAGATGTTTACTGACTGATCACTGGCAGTTGCAATTCATCACTGCAATACAAATACAGTGTTTCTGCAAAGAACTTTAATTGACAAAGCGTTTTGTTTTATGCCTTTTTTATAATGGGGCCTTAACATATAGAAATGTGCCTTTTGTCCACTTCAAACTGGACAGAGGAAAACGACTAACTTTTACCATATGGTATATGGATCATCAGGCTAAAGAAAACAGGGATGCACATTTTGAAAACTGTTTTCTCGTCTCCAGCTTTGGATGTTTGGCAGAAATTTTTGACCCTCCTAACCATCCTTAACTTCTCATCTTTAAAAACATGTGTGATGTGCATCATCTTAAGCAGATGTTTTCGAACAAATTCTTTTCTAGATGTTACTGGCTCAGAATGCAACGACAAACTTTCCACTTTGCACATCTTTCATCAACAACTTTCATCACAAAATGCCTATTCGTGTCACTTTATGACCAATATATATCATTCTGCTCTCTTTGCAAAATATTGTGAGGTATAAAACCCAAACATCTGTCCTCTATCTATTAGTTTTCAATCGCTTTTGCTTTCTCTTCATCCATTTCTACTGGAACCGGCTATATTGTAATCAATATGATTCACTGGTGATTACAGTATAAATGTTAAATATACAAATATCAAATAATAAAGATATTAATAGGACCAATAAATCTGACTAAAGATAACGTTATGCATGCTGCTACTTTATGAGATTGATCACATGACATCTATGTGCAGTGTAATACAGCACAGGGTGACTTATTGACTTTTTCAAAGTTTATTTTATTTTCATAATTCTAGCTTGATATCAGCAAAAACCATTATGAGTTATGTTATGGTGTCATTGTAACTAATATTGGATATTGGATAAATATTGGATGGACGTGTGTTATTCTACGTCGTTTGTACATTATAAAGTTAAAGAGTCCAGGAAGACTAGTGGTGTTCCCTCTCTGATAATCTGCAATTTGTATTTTTGCATCAACTTTATTTATTCATTTATCTATCTATTTATTGAGATTGCAGACAATGCAATACATGGCCCAAACAGACAGCTTAGCTGATATTGGGTGGCAACACATACAAACATTTACAGTTATCATAGAATACACATAATTAACTTTTTTCGAAGATAAACAAGATTCTACATATAGAGGAACCCTTAGCTCTGTACCGTTGTCTGCACTGTATGTTCGGCTAATGTTAAGTAGTGCAGGAAGCTTCGAAGACTAGCGGTGTTGTCTCTCTAATAAATATAGAAAAAGTGGGACACAATCTGTACGTCCCGTGTTGCAATTAGCCCTCGGGCAAGAACTTGCAAAATAAATAAACTGATAAAGTTGTATTTTTGCGGTGACTTTATTCCGAAGCTTAGATTCTACCTTGAGTTCTGTACCGTTGTCTGCGCTGTCTGTTCGGCTAAGTAGTGCAGGAAGACTAGTGATGTCCCCTCTCTAATACTCTTCAAAGTTGCATGTTTGCATTAACTTTATTACAAAGATAAACAAGATTCTGCAAAGGGACCCTGAAATTTGTACCGTTGTCTGCGCTGTCTGTTCGCTAATGTTAAATAGTGCAGGAAGACTGTTTGTTGGAGAGACTACTGTCTCTCTAATAAAGTTGCATTTTTGCATTGACATTATTTTGAAGACAAAAAAGATTCCACAAAGAGAGGGATTCTGATGAGATCTGTACTGTTGTCTACGATGCCTGTTCAGCTAATGTTAAGTGGTGCAGGAAGATTAGCGGTGTTGCCTCTACAATTAAGTTGCATTTTTGCGTTAACTTTGTTACGAAGATAAACAACAATATTCTTCATAGGGAGGGACCCCGACTTCTGTACCGTTGTCTGCGCTGTCTGTTCGGCGGAAGGTCGGGACCCTGACCCCGCCACATACCCAGGTCTGCCCGGTCAGCCCATTCCCTGGCGCAGCGGCCGCTTTTGGAACAACAAACACCGCGATGACGTGATAGGTTAAGGGTAAAGAATTACTCCAATTCCGTCAATTAGAAGCCTCGTGTATTTTCAAGCGAACAAACTTGTAATGTGTCTGGACTTGCAGCGTAGGAGATGACTTAGTTGGGAAACAAGACACTGTTGATGTTTGCGTAGAACGTTCTTGACGTAAAAGGTATACACACTGCGCGCGCCAATCGCACAGAGGTAGGTGATATCGTAGTATTGTGGTATTGAAGTTGTGTTTTAAGAAATGCCTGCTTATATACACAGTTCCTACAGAAAGTGTCGATGAGAAGGCAGAGCACTACAGTACTACAAGTTACGCTAGCTGTAACTTCAATAACACTATGATTTCGTAAGCATTGATGTCAGAGGAAGTAGTGCTCATTGTGTAGTAGTCTCCTAAATTAGAGTTTTCTTTTACACATCACAACCAGTTAATCTCACCTGCTAACATTTCAATACCTGTCAGACATCTTCCTCAGAGCTTCTAACCGGAGTTCTGGTTCTGACTCTAGACATCGAAACGTCAGCAGGTGAAAATAATTATTTGTGTAAAAAAAATCTCAATGTCATATGATCTACCAACCTGATGAAATTATATTCTGTAATAGTCTACTTGTGGAAATACAAGTTCGACTTCAATGCATTACCAGGTTCGACTTCAATGCATTACCAGGTTCTTTTAAGAACCTGGTAATGCATTGAAGTCGAACTTGTGTAAAAGAAAACATGAATTACAAGAAGCAGTTTCATTAGGAGCAGTATGTACATTATTGACCACCAATTGTAATGTGCTGCTTCCTATGATCTGGGACAATTTTGAAAAATACATTCTGATGATCAGTTGAAGACATGTTTGAGATACTTAACAGACTAGGGTACTCGTGTTTCGAGCTGTGCTTAATCTATGTTGCGCATTAAGCAAAAGTATCAAGAATTGTTCAAAATTCGGTAACCAACGTTAAGCATGAACCTTCGAGATCTCAAAAAGGCTGCTCAAAAACCTATTTCGGGATTGATGGTGAACTGTTAAAGCTAATAGATAAATAAAAGTAATACAAGTAATAAAACTACGGCCTATATGCTTCTCTCATAAGTAGTTTTATAAGGTACAGGGTACATTCCCTGTGTACATGTAAGTGGATCAAATCTTACAGTCTGGTCTAGGGTTCACATGTTCAAAAAGTGATAATAACACCTGTTACGTCAATCATTCTACAAATGTGGTAAAATATAACTACATATATGAACAGGAACTGACAAAAACTACTTATTATTGCATACATATATACCGTACTTTTACACTCAGATGTTTCGTGCAGACGAACATCAGCGTTGTCAAGTAACCCTACAGCATTTGGGCTTACGTTTGCGCCCTATACTCATGATACAAGTTGTCACATAGTTACTTTAACAGTTAGATTTATTGCTGGCAAGACGGGTGTATGTTTGTAGATGGTAATGAGCAACGTCTGTTTTATAGTTATGTGCATGCATTAAAAGTTTGAGAGCATTACTGGTAAGATTGCCTGCTTTAACCCTATCTAGACCAGGCTTTTTGAGATCCTGAGGCCAAGGGTGGGGCGCTCATTTGGTCAAGAGCATGTTCATTTTTTTATCAAAATAGATAAGATGCTCAAGTTGTGCAATCTGAGCAAGATGATAGGGTTTCTAATATAAACATGCATTCCTAATTGGTCTAATCGTATATATAGTCACACGTAATAGAATTGGGTTTAGTAGGTCTGCGTTGGTTGGTACTGTGACTTCCACACAAGAGCTTGGGACTAGTATTAAAATAATATCAACAGAGCGTCAATGAATCATCAACGGCAGCATATATGCCAAAGGGAGATTCAACGATGATTCCACAAATATAAAGAACAAATCAATCTTTCTTCTTTAATTGATAAAGTAGACTGATGCAGTTATGAGTAGTACTAAGTTGGAGACAATAAAAAGAAACATCTGCATGCCAAACATTGTTTTTGTGGCCGTCATTATTAACAGAAATGTCCATACATAAAATATTTTTTTCTTCCAAACGGAGAGGTTTTCTGGCACAATCGTTACTTGGCACCGTAGTATCGGTCACTCCTAGAAAACAAATCGCATCAGACAAGAAAGATGGCGGTCGTTTCTTCTCCACCATAGCGTTCGGTACCACGTGACATGGCAAGTTCAAAGGTGAACCAAACATCAACATGACGAACAACACTGTCACTGTCAAAATGAGGTATAGTGGATCTTTTAAGATCTAAAATGTGTGCAAATTCTAAAAGAAATTGATTTTGAAATTAGATTATTCAAAACTTTAAGAAAGCAATCTACGCTGTTGTCTTGCTCTATGTTCCTCAGCACAAACCACACGACAAACCTATTGACGCGAGTTGGAATGCAAAAAGCTGTCGAAGAGAATGTTTGGTTGACACTGTACATCTGCTTATCCTTACAATAATGTTATGTAATTCTGTATGTAGCCGTGGGAGGTTCTATCTTTGGCAAAAATAAAACATTGCGGACAGCTGCAGAGTTTATAAATCTGTGAAACCCTGACCAATGCTAGCCTCCGTTGCAGTCTTCGAACCGTCACGGGGGATGGTTTTTGTCTCGAGACGGGGCAAACTCCCTTTCCCGGCATAAGAGAACGTATCCAACGTTGAAAATCGCGAACCAGCGCACCCCCCCCCGTGTAGACTATTTGACATTCAGTAGTTTCTAGCGAGGACCAATCAAATAGCTGCTGGCAGGTCACTGACATTGGGCGATAACTGCGAGCTTTTCGCACCCTTCCTTATCATGCAAATGCCGTGAACTCAAATCAAGCAGGCATTATTGTTCGTCATTTTGCACCGTGCGGGAGCTTTACTTGCTCACAAACAACTCTATATATCAGTTTAAAAAGTTTACTTTGGTGATCAAAAGGTGATGGGACTGTAGCGAGTTTTCTTGCCATTAAACTTGTTGAAATGACGGCCTTACAGTTTATTTCCGTCTCTTTTATTACGCGCTTTGTCAGTTTAGTTCTATTTTTTCATTCATTTGAATCGCAAGGCTTCGTGGCGTAGTTGACTAGTGATTGGATTTGTAACTTTTGGACCAGAGTTCGAACCTGACGTGGTGCAATTTTTTTTTTTACTTTTTAAAAAAGTTTTTCTTTGTTGAATATTTTACTGTTTATCACTATGCGGTCGTACTTTTGTAACTGAAGTGTTTCACTTCTTGTCACTCCCCAAAAATGTTGTGACTTTTAGTACGTGTCACCCTATGTTTCAGTGCTATTTCCTTGCATTCACAAAAATAAAAACAGTACGTAGTTCTACAACTTACAACTTGTACCTTGTAACAAGGTAAAGAGACGTATCTGATGACCCGGTGTACAGCGGCTGTAGTAAGTTGTCAAATATATGCGTTATGCACTCAAGTCGTGTTGTTTGCTGATTATTCAGTCCGTCCTTCTATTCTATATAACCAGCATTCAAAGGGACCAGCTCATAAAAATACATGCTGCAAACTAAAGGAAGCCCCACAAAGATGTCCTTTGTAATGTATTGACGGTATTTAACAGCTAGTAATCGACGGACAATAGGTATGAAACATTCCTTCCTGACCCTCGCGTGCCACCGGTCTGACGTTAATTGGTTACGCTGCATTTGAAAGAACTGGCTTCATTGGCGTTGACCTCGCTAGAAATCTACTTCATAACATTTAGAGCTAGGCCCCCCCCCCCCCCCCCCCCCATTTTTTTTCATTATTCATTTTTTTATAAAAACCAGCTCCTTTCTAAGACTGCAACGGAAGATAGACCAATGCTAAGGCTCTACCCGGCTAATATCCCCCTCAAAAACCAGCGTAGCTATTCCGGTAGTTTCCACACATATGCAGACGTTGAATAGGTAGGATGGGCCAGACTATACTAGTATATGAGGACACACCCTCACTCCGCCCCTGGCCGCGCGGTGTCCAGTTTCAGCCAGACGTTCGTGACAATACCGAGCACTACTGTTCGTCATTTCGTCCCCTTCTAATGCGTCATCTTGAGCTTCGACTCTGGTACTAAAGGTAGGAACTCTACTAAAATGCCAATCACTCTCACTTGGACAGAAATTTTCAGTCTTTCATTCTTCACCCCACGAATGTGACAGAGCACACGTACGGCCACTCTTAATACGGACGGCCTACCGCATTATGTTATGCCCCACTTCCAAAAAACCTCAGCGTCATGCAAGTTCAAATATCAAAAGGTCACGGGCGGGGTCAACAGCGTCAGCATGACGTCATCCGCGGGTGGCGAGGACAACTGTACCGGTGGCGAGGCGAGTCGTTTGATTGATAGGAGGAGAGTTTGCTGTAGCAAAGGCCGCAGCCTGAAATATCCGCGCCTAGTCCGCCCACTTCCGACAAAAATAGATCCTGCTTTCGGATCAAGGCGCGAGCGAGCCCTACTTCCTTGGAAGGGACAGGAACAGGAGAATTTCTTACTTTAAAGTACGACAGGTTAGTCTTGTTTCCAGCCGACTGGACCTCGCGTCTTCTGGCTGTCGTTTGACTTCTGTCAATCATGTTTAAGCTGTTGGCTACGTCATCGTCCCACTACCTTAGACTATCTCTCTGTCCATGCGGGCATCCCATAGTATAAACTCATGATTAGTTACAATGCACAGCATGCAACCCCTCTTCTTTTGATACAATAAATGCACAAACAACGCCGATAGTTTAAACTTTGAGACCTCCTCCAAGACGGATGTCTGCATCGTACATAGAATAAATCGTGACATGCTTGTATTGGTTTAGCCGGAGTTGGTGTCTTAGTGCTAAGCCGGTCTTTATAAACGCTGACCCTCTGCTTTTGTATCGAGTGTCTATGTTTACTAAATGGTACCACATTTGATAGGATGCGCGCTCCTTGTGTACTCTGCGTCTGTGCACCGACAAGACCTATAGTCTTAATACTTTAGCGTTATGCAGAAGATGAAGACTAACTGTATATCGTATGTTTTGGTGGTTGGCGCTTGACGGTGGTTGACCAAAGCATACTTTTGCGGTGATGTTTTCTCAGCCCTTCACTGATCCTTCCGAATTCTTCCGCCATGAAAAAACGCCGCGCCGCCGCTCAGAGAAGACACACATGCCTCCCTCTCTCTCTTCCGTAAATTTGACGAGGCCATAATCGTCCATTTTCAGCAGTATAGTCGGGCCTTTGAAACGCACTTGCCTATAAATCAACATGTAAACAGAAAATTCAAGGGCTATGACGGCCATGTTTCGTCTGCCTACTCAACTTGGCAACTGACGGAGTTGTCTCAAAATCTGTGCCAAGCAAAGGGAGCGTCTTTTTCTCTCTTCCTTCTTACTAATATAAATGCGTGTTGACGTACATTTTCATATTGAAAAGCTACGTGAAAAAATAGTTCAGAACAACAATATCATATTGGTATGAAATTTCTGACATTAGATCCTATGCCCTCTTTTTCCGGAGCCATTATAATGATTCTTAGAAATCGCTACGCACGTCGTTGTTTGTAGTCATTCCTCTTCAACTGTTTACATTGAAATAACTCAAACAGATCGCCCTTCCATCGATCAACCAAAGACTTAGATGGGATTCCAATTGCAAACGCCGCCGTCTCCTCTAAAAACAGATCGCTTTCTTTGATGGGATTCCTCTCAGAATATTCCTATGGGCCCAACGACCCATTCAAAAATGGAAATTTATGACTTAATCAGCTTCTGCCTCCGAGAAACAACACAAAGAAATATTTTCCTCTCTTAGTCTTGTAGAAGAAGCATATCTTAATGTTATGTACTTTGTAGTAATGTTATGTAATGTTGAGTACTTTGGCATACATGTAGCTAACAAAAAGGATCTGAGGCCTTTCTCAACTCTACATCGTCTGAATGTTGTCTTTATGGTAGCTTTTCCAGGACCAAAGAACAACCGTATGGCGCAATTAACTATATATTCCTCTCAACCACAAATGATTAAGCTATACTTCATAAAGCAAATACCCCAGTTACAGAGATGGTGTTCTCTAATTTTACATAAAATATAAAAGTATAACGTCATCTCTCTTAATTCCTCCGGATGTCATAATACCTTCACATAGAAAAAACATAGTTATAGATGACTTCTCAAGATTGTCCTGAACACCTAGATATCTTAAGTGTATATACCTCAGGATTACTAATGCGGCATTAGTACATCTCTTTCAATCACTTTAAATTCGTATATTTTGCTCATGTGGCGGTATGATGGTACCATGTGGAATGGTGTGAGTTGATGTTGACTCCAATAAACTTTCAGAACACTACAATTTTGCCCTACATCCACAGGTTAAAACCAAACCCGTTGGATTAATCGGAGTCGGTGAATTTGGAGCTAGTTTTGTCGCGGTCCGTGTGAGGGGATGGAGCTGAGGCTGGACCTACTGGTGACATTCCTCACGACTCTAACATGTGTCAGCGGCTGGTACGACAACAGAGTCACGGGTAAGTCAGCTTCAGGTTCACACATGCGTATACATTCAAGTCTGTTTGAGGTCCGCGTGGAAGTCTTAGCCTCTACCAGGCTCCGCAGGTCGCTAGAGAAATAGTAGAAATTTGAGGAAAAATAGACACAGAATATGCCAGAGGATCTAGCTGTCCGAGTATGGTTTGCGACCGGCCAGCTAACTCCGCTGGCATGTTACTGGCTGTTTTTGTTCAGTTTGTATTATTTTTCCGGCGACCTGTGGAGATTGGTAGACGGGGTAAGAATTCCAAACGGACCTCATACGGACTTGAATAAATACGCACGTGTGAACCCACCTTTTGGCCTAGTATTCGTTTTCAGTAGGCAGGTTATCAGTACACACTTGCTCAAAATATCGCAACAACGAGGGATTTACCGATGGAAACAATGGCACTGTATAGGGGAATTAATGGATAGACGCCTTCATTGGACAGTATCCCGTAGCGGTTAAGTATATCAGACGAACTTTCATTATGTGAAAGTAAACAATGAACTTCATTCTCTAGATGTCTTGAGTCCATAGCTATATAGTTTGGTAGATGGGGTTATTTTCATTTTTGGGGGCCATACGAGGACAGGTCTATTTATTATCTTCTATTTGAGGCACCGGCGGAGGTGTTCTAGTAACGTCGTACCGGCAATCGTCATTCAACTAAAGAAGACATAATTGTTCGGAGGTTCACCTCCTTTGTTTTTCGTGTCTCCATCTTGAAATTGGTCTCAGTATGCAGTTTGAGTTAGGTTTGCATTGGGCAGTAGGTGAGCCCTGGCATAAACTAACTAGGATGGTACCCCGACTAGTTTTGATTTTCAGAAGTTTGCTTCAGACGAAAACAGGCACAATGTGGCACTGCTCCCAAGTAAAGAATTCATTTTGAAATGCCACATACAAAAAAACGACATAAACTTAGTAAACTTAACATAGTAACAATATTAAGCCATTAGTCTTGAGTAGTGTCGAAGCATTTATATTCATCCCACCATTGCAATGCATAATTTTGTCATTTGTATTTTGTAATATACGTAGCACACTGGAAGTACTGTGGTCGGCATACACTGCCCAAAGAGGATCAAATCTTGTAAGAGTTCAACATATTGTTTTATAGGGTTTCTGGCATCATCAAAAGTAGTCTGAGAGCAAGAAAATTACATGTATTGGTTCCATTTTTAGCTATACAGCCGCATACAGCCATGAGCTCCTGACTAAGCCGTTATTTCAACATACACACCCATTGGCACGGCAAAGCAGCTCGGCGTAATCTGTTTTCGTCTCTTTAGCGATCCCATTAGGCTTGAGAAGCCCATCAAACTTGACGTGTGCCTTGTTTAGCGGTGATTTATCACCCAGGCTGTGAACTCTACTCCTCCTTTTGGCTCTCAGGAGTTGCAGGTGATTAAAAGTAAATCAAGAGGATAGCATGCTCTAAATGGGGTGGTCCGCAGCACCTTTTATAGTGAGCCTGGGTGTTACAGTTGAGCCAGAGCCACAGGGGGCCTACAGTTAGAGGTAATGACGGACTTGTTCATGTAGCAAGGGCAACAGGAAATAGACAAATAAACGCACATATAAATAGACACGGAAGTTGCCACCGTTTAGCTTTTTACTTTACAGTTATGGATGTGGTAGCCGATATGGCAAATGTACAAACAAGTCATGCGACAAGTCAAGGAGACCGATCCAAGATGGCGCCCAGAGGGGACGCTATGCTGAGCGCCCTCCTCTAAAACACACTTTTCGAGTGCACGCCTTGGGGTTTAACGGTCGACACGTCGCCCGAACACGGATTATATGGTTAGGACACGTTCCACGAAGCGAAACAGGCGCTCTGGCAGCGGTGAAGGGCCAAACAGTTCCAAGAAACCCTGTACCACGACTACAGCTAGTGAGATAGATATGGCGTCTACATCGGTCAGTGACCTGAAAGCTATTATTGAAGAATCCATTGAAGCAGCTCTTTCTCGTCAGCTTCAACATGTCGCCAAGTCGGCTGAAGTGCAAGCCATTCGGGACGAGTTGGGCCAAGTGCTGAGACGACAGGATGCGCTGGAGGGTAGACTTGACAACCTGGAAAAGAAAGTGGCAGACATGGAGAAGGCCCCCCTCCCACCCCGAGTTGGTAACTCGATCAACTTACTCGAACAATACACGAGGAGAAATAGTCTTCGGATTCGCGGAATTCCAGAGGTGCCTGGGGAGACTGGTGAGCGGTGCATACAAGATGTCGTCAACTTCTGCAGGATTAAACTCGGGCTTGAACTGCAACCTTCGTCTATTGATCGCGCTCATCGTGTTGGAGCTAGGAAAGACAACTTTTCGCGCTTCATGTTGGTGAAATTCGTGTCGTGGCAAGACCGCAATCGAATCTTCCGCGCCCGAGCTAAACTGAAGGGAAAGAAGGATGACCACGGGAGACCCTTGCTGATTGTTGCGGACCTAACAAAGGAAAACCATCGTATTTTCACAGCTGCTTTGTCTGCAAAGAAAGACAACTTGATCAAGGACACATGGATCGACGGTAACTGCCGTATCATGATCACACTACTAGACAAGAACACGAAGTGCATTCAGTCTACTGATGACTTGCCTTCGGGCTAACTGTGCTACTACTTGAAATAAAATATTTTGAACTGTGTGGACCATGTGTGAGAGAAATTATTTCATGTAATTTGATGTTAAGCCTAAGGTAGGCCTCTGTATGCGAAATGGAACTACCCATAGTGGGCCATAGGAATTTTTTGTTGTTGTCTTATTCTTTTTGTTCTAAAGTCCTCCCAATTATTATTACAATAGTAATCACAGCCACAAGCGATGCTATAGAATTTGAGATTGGCCAAATCCTGAGCTCAGTCCTTTGTTTACGGAATGATATTTTGAGTTATGATGTTCATTTTATTTCTTGTATTTTGTTAATTTTGATGACTATCTTCCTATGTTGGATTGATTCACTCATACTTTGTGTTCTATATAATTTGGTTTATATGATTTGGTACATGATTTCTGTTCTATCAGTTATAGGCACAAGATTTCAGAGTTTTTGTTTAATCATCACGTACTACATTGTACGCAATATTCATTTTACTAGATGCATAACTCTGTATCTAAGTTCTTTTTTGTTGATTCCACTTATGATTTGCATTGACATTTATTTTGATCTTTTGATTGATTTTGATTTGAGCTCATGTTTGTGGCTAACTGTTCCCCAAGTTTACTTTCCTTGTAGATCATCATCATCAAATCCTATCCGATGCCCCGATGACTTCTTCCGGCTTTCTTCTCCGAGACGATTATTTTCCCAGAAGTTATGACACAGGTAGAGTGCCAGATATCAAGTTATAATTGTAATGGGCTGGGGGATTCTTATAAAAGAAGGGGACTTTTTACTTGGTTAAAAGACAAGCCTTGCAACATATACTGTTTACAAGAGACACATAGTACCATTAGAGACGAAAAGGTGTGGCAGAACGAATGGGGTGGGCAAATATTCTTCTCGCATGGTACCTCTAACCAAAGAGGTGTGGCTATTTTAGTTAAAAACAACACCACCGCTCATGTTCATCAGATTAAGACTGATGAACATGGGCGATGGATTATTTTAGATATCGAGATAGATGATCTACATTTTTGTCTAGTCAATTTGTATGCGCCAAATGACGACTCTCGTACCTTTTTTAAGGAACTTGAGATAGTTATAGATACTTTTGAGATAAGTTATGATAATCTTATTGTTGTTGGGGATTTTAATACGGTGCAAAATGCCTTGATGGACAGAGCAGGTGTTAAACAACGTAATTACCATCCCAATGCACTGGAAGCAATCTCTGAATTAAAAGGAAAATTTGATTTATTGGACATTTGGCGTTTTAGAAATCCAAACACTACTCGTTACACCTGGCGTCGCGGGCTCCACGCAAGTAGACTAGACTATTTTCTTATTTCTTTTTCATTAGTTAATAGAGTAACAAAATGTTGTATTGCCGATAAATTTAAGTCCGATCATAACTTAATTACATTAGCGTTTGTAACCATGGAGTTCCCACGTGGCCCTGGTTATTGGCAATTCAATCAATCTCTTCTTCAGGACAAAACATTTCTTCAACAAACAAAACAAGTTATGTCTGAATTTTTTGAAAATAATGTAGGTAGTGCAAATCCGCAAGTTGTTTGGGACGCCGCAAAATGTTTCTTTCGGGGACACTGTATTAAGTTTTCTAGTTGGAAAAAGAAACAATACCTTATAAAAGAAAAGCAACTTATTAATGAAATTAATATTTTGCAAACTCAAATTGACAATACCACCTGCCCCTCTCCTGACCAGCTGGATGAATTAGCATGTAAGCAAAAACTACTTGAATCTTTATACAATGAACGTTTAAATGGTATTTTAATCAGATCGAAAGCACGCTGGATGGAATTGGGTGAGAGGTGTACAAAGTATTTTATTAATTTAGTTCGTCGAAATTATTCTAGAAAAAATATTCAAAGACTTAAGAGGCCATCTGGGGAGGTTATTTTCAACCCTCAAGATATTTTGTCCGATCAGGTTAGTTTTTATTCCACATTATACTCTTTTGAAGAAACACCAGTGCCCCTTACAGAAGCTAATTGCGATGGTTTTTTCCCAACAAACTACAGTAAACGATTATCAAATGACCAGCAACAAGCTTGCGAAGGTTTGATTAACGTAGATGAGTTAAAAAATGCTATTTTTTCGTTTCAGTCTGGGAAAGCACCAGGGTTAGATGGTATCCCTGTAGATGTATATAAGGAATTATTTGATGTTTTTAAAGGACCTATGTTACAATGTTTCAATTATTCGTTTGCCAATGGGTGTCTTTCAGATACTCAAAGACAAGGCCTTATTTCATTACTTTTAAAAAAAGATAATAAGGGAGTGGACAAGGACCCAACTGCTATTACAAACTGGCGCCCTCTTACTCTTCTCTGCTGCGATACTAGAATTTTGTCGAAGTGTATTGCGCTTAGATTTAAACAGGTAATTTCAGATATAATCGAGACTGATCAAACAGGGTTTATTAAGGGTAGATACATAGGAGATAATATAAGAAGACTTTTAGACACGATTGAACATTATGAAGATACAGGGAAGCCTGGATTAATATTTATCGCTGATTATAAGAAAGCTTTTGACACTTTAAGGTGGGATTTTATGTTTAAATGTTTGGATTATTTTAACTTTGGCCCACAACTGAAAACGTGGGTAAAAGTTTTGTATGAAAAATCAATAAGTTCAGTCATTAATAATGGATATATTTCTAATCCTTTTACATTGAATCGTGGCGTACGTCAAGGTTGTCCTTTGTCGCCGTACCTTTTTGTAATAGCGGTTGAAGTCCTTGCCATTAAGATAAGGTCCAATCATTCAATTCGTGGTTTGAATATCAATGGAAAATGTACTAAGATTTCTCAATATGCGGATGATTCGAATTTTCCGTTTGAACCCAATTTGCAGACATTTTATGCATTGCTGTCTGATTTAGAACGTTTCTCCAGTATCTCTGGTCTTCAATTACATGCCGAAAAGTGTAAAATTTTAAGATTAGGCTGTTTAAAGTTTACAAATTTTTGTTTACCCACCCATCTACCATTTCAATGGGTTGACGGAGGTGTGGATGTATTGGGAATTCATATTCCCATCGATATGGATACTCTTGTTAATGTAAATTTTGAACCTCGTTTGGAACGACTGGACAGGTTATTACGACCATGGAAAGGCAAAACTTTATCTCTTTATGGAAAAATAACAGTTGTTAATTCCCTGGTGGTTCCCCAGTTTACAAACTTATTTCAGGTTTTACCTTCCCCAAATGATCTGTTCTTTAAAATTTATGAGAGGAAAGTCTTCTCCTTTATTTGGGAAGATGGACCAGAAAGAGTAGCCAGAAAAGTATTATATAATTTGGTGGAAAATGGTGGTTTGAAGTTAATTAATTTACGTGCTTTTAACCTTACCATGAAAGCTTCATGGGTACCTAAATTATTTTTCATGCGGATTGGTTTACTTCTTTTGCTATAAAAGTTCATCCTCGTCTTAATCTGAGTTTATTTCCTTTCATGCAGTTATCCTCAGTGCAAACCCTTAATTATAAGGGTTTTCTCTTTGAAGTTTTAGATGCATGGTACAAATTTCAGCACGTTGAACCCGCGACGCCAGCTGATGTGCGTCAACAAATACTTTGGAATAACTCCAACATTACTGTTGATAATAAATCCATTTTTCAAACTGCTCTGTTTAATAGGAATATAATTTTTGTAAATGACTTGTTAGATACAGATGGAAATATTATGTCGTACGCTGAATTTTGTTTAGTGTACCCAAACAGTTGTGAGCAGTTTCAATATCAACAGCTTATCTCCGCAATCCCGAAAGCATGGAAAACCTTATTAAATATTGACCATTCGAAAGAGCTTGTATGTTTACCGCGCCAATATAATCATATGTGGTTAAGAAATATTAAAATTAATAAGTTGTTATATAACTTCTTTCTTGTCCATACAAATGAAGTGAGTATTGCCCATAAAGTACGATTATCATGGTTTTACTATTTTGATAGACCCATACCATGGCGAGAAGTATTTACTGCTTTGTCTAAATGTACTATTGACCCCAATGCTCGGTATTTTCAGTACCGTTTACTTTATAAATTCTTACCATGCAACAAAGTTTTAAAACTTTGGAATTTAATTGAATCTAGTACCTGTTCTTTCTGCCAAAGTGATGAAGAATCTTACATTCATATCTTCTGGGAATGCCCTCATGTGATATCTTTTTGGAACAATGTACAAACTTGGCTAAAACAAGAAATAAGCTTGACTTTAGAATTAAATTCCTTTGTTGTTATGTTTGGAGATCTATCTTTAAGTGCACCCCCTTTAAAAAACTTGATTATATTATTGGGTAAGATTTTCATATTCCGTTCCCGACGCTTTAAGATTCTAAATTTCCAGTCCTTTAAAACACTTACATCGGTATTTCAAAAGACAGAATGTCTTATTGCGTCTCGGAGGGGGAAGCTGGAGAAGCATCGGGGTAAGTGGGGAACTTTGTGCTTATGATTTCGCTTTTTTGTTGTTGATATATATTTGCAGTTTGCTTAATTCTGATATTTAAATGTATGATTTCGCTTAGTTTGGTTACTTTATGCTGTAAAAAATTTATGGGAGGCTGTCTTCTGTTCATTTTTTTGTATTTGTATAATTATTCATGGCAATAAAAAAAAAAAACAAGTCATGCGAGAGAACAGGTGTTTGATACGTGGTGGAAATGGTGGAAGTGGTGTCATGACTTTCTTTTCCACTTTTTATTACAAATATAGGTGGTAAGAACCAAAATCAATATCAAGAAACAAAAATGAATGTATTGTGATGTTTCTTTGTGGGGGGCTAGTGGGTTGGTTGGCTTTTTGGTGCATACAATCAATAGATTTTTACGATTTTTATTGTTGAATCTGGCTTAAAAAATAAGAGCTAAATATTAAACTCTAAATTCCTAGCATTCAAGTCTGTGACTATTGAAACTGTAGATAGATATTATACGTTTAATGAATTTTACAGTACAAGTCGCAGTTACCATTAAAAACTGCAGATTGATACGTTCTATGGCTTTTACAGTAATTTCAATGTTAACATACATGTATGTGTTCTGTATGTGTAGGTAACCAGAGAGGCCTGAGTCCAGCACAGATCCAAACCATCCTGGACGCTCACAACAGATACAGGTCGTACGTCTACCCTGCTGCCGCCAACATGAAGAAAATGGTAGGTTTATGGGGAGCCTCGCTTCTTTGTATTGCATACCTATACCTGATAACAAACCACGTTTGTACTGAATAGTAGTAAAGTTTATTGCAAATTCTTGCCCGTGGGCTAATTGCAGGTAACATAAAAAACAATATCACAAGTGTCTACTCTAGTCTAAAGCTAGTAAAAACCAGCTCTAGATCCTGGTTTAATGGGTTATAGTCGGCAAGCTGCTTATCAGGTTTATTTGGTCGAATCACACCGAACCCGTACTCTTTTTGGTGAGCTCTTTTACATGTACGTGTACGAGGTGTGGTTCTCCTCAAACACGGGACCTCCATGTAACGTCCTGACTGTCAGTTGATCGTCCCTGTGGCTAGCTTCGGCTCATTGCTCAAATTCCACCTGAGTAAAGTGAGGGACTTTAAATGCATAGCTTTCCAATGGACATAACACCGATGTATCTTAGCGGATTTGAACCCAATACCAAACTTGAGCCAAACACCGCACCATTACGCTAGCACAGTTACAACTCTGACATTAGCGACAATTTTCTCGCCTTATTTTCGGCTCATAAGTTACAATGCTCCGCAACTAAAGAAGATTTGCTTATAAACAAATAAAATACTTAAAGTGCATAACTAAACGTTTCTTACTTTCAACCACTAGCGCCATCGTACGGCAACCCCAGAAGCGTAATCAGTACACTACTAGACATTATATAAGCATGCCATATACAGAGTGGTAAAAGTACTAGTGCGCCCAATTAATTATTTTCTAGCTGTAGTTTAAGGGCCTATTGTGGTAAGAAACCTGCAGTTGTGTGACCTCCGCATGGGGGCATGACAAAGAATCCAAGATATTGTGCGCCAACGACAAACACGTCTGCCAAGTTGAATAGTTTTGAATCTATTCAAAATAGCATTTTGCATCTCTATCATATTATAGTCTTTTTTGTCCGATATCGCATTTTGAGAAATTCCTACGCTCGAAATCTCTACGCCCTGAATATATATAGCATTCTGTTATCTGTGGGGGATAGGGCTAAATAGCACATGTGCGCAGCTAAAAAGCACAGATGTGGAACGGGTTTTGCGTTAGGTTCAGTTAGTGCTAGCAGTGTGTAAACAACAGTGTCTGGGATCTCGCTCAACACGTGTTTTCTCAGGAAATCACAGCAACAGAAATGCACGTATCGTAGCCATGCCATTTTGTTATTTTTTTATGAGAAATCAAAAACTATTCAATGTTTATGTCCCTTTCGGTAAACAGTATTCTGTAGTAAAACTGTGGTAAAAAAGCTGTCAAAGTTTCTTGTGCAGGGAATCAATAAGCGGACAAGTCGATCATAGATGTGTTTTTTTAATCCTGACAAAATACATTATCTACAGGAGGTCATATGATTTATTGTTTATATAATCAGCTGTCAATGCATTTCCCTTTTATAAATATGCCAGGAGAAAATCATTAAATGTATCTATTTTGCGAGGCATGTAGTCCTCAGGTCTTGTTGTCCTCAATCTAGGTCAAGGTTCTATAAACTGCCCCAGGAATTAGTCACGTGACAGGATGGGTCATGACCTCATTACGTCAATCTCATCTGCTGTCTGGCAGTTGAACTGTCAAGGCCAATATAAACACCAATATTCCGCCCCGGTCTACCCAATCCAAATGCTGCGCACTGTCTGTTATCTTCCCTTTATTTACTTGTGTTTGTAAGTTTTAATTTTCATTTTCCTGAGGTAAAGTTGTTTTAGCTGCTTGCTGGGGTGCATCATCTCTGTGTTCTCTTGTTGATTGATAAATAAATAAATAAATAAATAGAAATATAAATTTTTATAATTCCAAGATTGGGAAGAATACAGATGCTGTTGAGGATCAATGCGGTTATCCGCTAGACATTGCATTGACTGCAGGTTATAGCTGGTTTTATGATAACTATACTCTTTATTGCATTTAATCAAAATTAGTTTGTCTAAAAACTGAAGGCTAACATGTCTACACATGACCAGACTCAGGTTGGTGAAGCAAATATATACTGCGCTGAACATGTTAAATATGGTCGCGCAGAATTCCATCTAAAAGGGCAAATGGCATCCGGCCATGCACAGAGCAGCAGATGTAACCTGTGCCTTGGTGACATTTTCAAGCCGGGACCCGGCCGAGCTGTTTGTGGAAATGAAAAGAAAAAGCGCATGTCAAAAGTTATACACTCAAGTTATGCTGAAGACTAACTCTGTGCTTACATTTTGTGTGTTTTGATGTCTTTGAATTAATACCATACTTTACGTCCAAACAAACTGCGCGACCGGAAATGTAATACCGGAAATGTGCCCCAGAATGCCAACCATCGTCTCCAGATATCTCTTCACGTACTAGGCATTATTGTCGTCTGACTGGATGTACAATGTAGAAGGAATCTTGGCAAGCCTTATGAATTTGAGTCTCATACTTGAAACATTGCTACATAGATATTTCAACTTGACTGCCTGACTGTTACACATTGGCACGGTCACATACATGACCTACTGTAAACGAATCCTTTAGCTGATACTGAGATAACTTACACAAGATATAGTGAAATTTGTGTGTGTGTGTTTGTATGTTTTCTGTACGTGTGTGTCTGTATGTGTGTGTTTAGTTTTTGTGCGTGTGTTTTTGTGTGCGTTGTACGTGTCTGTGTGAGAGTGTGTTTCTGTACGTATGTGTGTGTGTATGTGTGCATGTGTGAATGTGTGCGTTGTACTTGTGTCTGTGTGTGACTGTGTGTCTGTGTAAGCATGTGTGTATTTGTGTGTGGATGTTTGTGTACGTGTGGCTGTGTTTGCGTGTGGATGATTTGTTTGACACGTGTTTTTAAACATATATGTTTTACACGCTTATGAAACATCTAGATAATGATGAACCTTTAATACCTATTTCGTTCCCCTCCACAGGAATGGGATCACTTGTTATCACAGATGGCCCAGGCCTGGGCGGACGGATGCAGGTTTCAGAAAGGCGTCGTGACGACCATCCAACACCCCTACACTAGCGGGAACCTGGGCCAGAACATGGGCATGGTGCTACAGAACTTCAAACCTGTAGAACAGGTAAGGGGCTCTTCTTCTATCGCAAACAAGGCATCGATACCTGGTGTCAAGAATGACACACTTGAAAACAAATTAAAAGTTATCCCGAAGATATCTCACCTCCATGAAATATTTATAAAGCAGTTTACTGTATGTCTTGTTTCGATGTAATTCATAAATGCACCAGGAAAATACATGTATACAACGTCGAAAATACAAACCAAATTCAATACGTCCCCGAAGCTTCTTCTATTGACCTCATGACCTGGAATGTCTCCCGCAAGTCAAGTCTATGCAGTGACATAATATTCCTACTCACTTCCTGCTACCCTGTTGACAGTTTATTGAGATAGATACTGACACACAGCCAGACAAACTTCTAAACACACCTCATTACACAGCAGAGGCAACTATGTGACAATGTAGCCGTGCTTGTGTATGCTTTACTTCTATAAATTCCATTTTAATACAGATAGAACAATGTATACTCAAACCATTGCTGTTGTTTCTACTAGTTAGTATCAGACTGGCACAAGGAGGGCAGATACTACATCTATGAGACAGGGGAGTGCATGCAGAGACGACCCTTCACGTGTGACGAGTACACACAGGTAAGGGACAACCTTTCACACCCCATACCACACCACATACCACTAGAGCTGAGACCTAAGATTTGACAGACCGCTTATCTCAACGAATTTCATAGATCTCGCCTTCTTATCACCTTGGCGCCTTTAGGCCTACGATCATTAAGTAGTTACCCTCTTTATAGATACTCTCCATCGCTTTGCCTTTTCTTAATTCTTCTCCGCGGCCGGCTGACGTGATAAAGAAGTAGTATATCATAACATGGTGAATTTAAGGGCATATCACAACCGTTAATCGAATGCATTTTAGAAATGTGTCATTTTCCGTCTGGTGACAAAGACTAGAAACCTCATAGGAATAAAATGTACATATGCGGATTGTAACACTTTTCTTGACCGGATTCCTCGAGCGCAATAAAACATATGTAAGAATGTAGATACGCATAGGGATGAACTGCAAAGCCGATGTCGTGTCTGTTACCCCAATTCCATGTCTCTTTTGGGACGGTCTAAATCTTAAGGCCAAACAGAGCTCATAACTTTTCCCTAGGCATCACGCTGGGCGCACTTCTACGTGCTCATATATTTGTCTCTTTGGGTTGATTTGGAGTTGAAAGTCGTAATTCTTCGGAACGCACCAGTGGGGGGTCGAAGAGGGGAAATTCCGGAGCCTGTCAACGTAGCTATGGATGGGTTGATGTCTTCATTATGTCCTCGTTATGATATGGAAGTCGCTTTTCTCTCCTTAAACAATCACGTCATTGTTTTGCAGTTATCTTACGACAAAGCAATGACGTTACTGTTCTTAGTGACAAATGTGCAGTTTTTGTGTAACGTTACGAAAACAGTGATCGCTGACACACCACATCAGTGTATGCCCTCATCAATGTTCTTAAAGTTAAACATCATCTTTACGACACATGTACAGCTGGTGTGTTACGCCGAAGGGCGGTTATACCGTCTGTATAAAGACAGACTAGTATAGATGCACGAGAATAGCAATCATTTACAATGTACGAGAATAGCAACCATTGCAAATCAATGTAATCTATAATCATACATATGATTCGATGTGCTCAAGAACAGTTAAAGTCAAACGTTTTGCTCTAAATTAGACATCTATCATTTCCGTTCTATATTCTATTCTTCGTTCTATTCTATTCAATTCTAAATTAAATTCTATGTTCTATATTTCATTCTACTGAATTCTATTTTACGTTCTATATTCTGCTCTACTGAATTCTATTTTACGTTCTATATTCTATTCTACTATATTCTATTCTATTCTAAGTTCTATGTTGTATCTTCTATTCTAATATTTCTGGCATGCTGCTATTTTAGCCTTGCAATTTCAGTTTCGGTTATTTCCGTGTACCATCCGCGCGATGAAAACAAACGCGTACAAAATTATCTCTTAGATAATCCAATAAAATTCAAAGTTGACAGTGCGCAAATATCTATGATATGTTGACGTAACGCTGCAGTGATGGCTTCTGACATAGGTCAAATGGTCTGACTTAAAGTTATCGTCTTTGATGGGTTCGAATTGTTTAATAGTCCGTACTCCTTGAGATTGCCCCTGTTGTCACCTACAAAACAGGTGATTTTTCTCAAGTCCCTAAACACGAATAAAGTCATCCTTACATCTTTGCCACCGTCGCCATGACAGTCGGGTCACGACATTAACCCCTAGAGGTTACGAATATTGACAAAGGCAGTATCGAATGTCCAAGATGGCGGGTCGGGTTACCGAGGAGAAGCATCTTCCCACGGCACCGGACAAATATAACCTGGACCGGGCAGGCAGGCTGCAGTACCGAACCATTTCGGAAGGTGGAATGTACAGTGAAGTTCATGAGATGAATTGAGAAAAATACGTATTTTCGTGAGGCAGCTAAGTAATAAAAGTAGACAAAAAATTCCCTTCATATAAAGATACCCTTGCAGCAAAAAAATCATCAAACTCAGCATTCCGAAATTTATTTTCAAACTAGGTCTTTGTCCATGAAAAGAACCTCTTAAACGCACCCAGCCTGTATTGGTAATAGACTGACTAATTTGTAGACCCTGGCTACCAAGAAAAATGTTTTTGCGTGAGTACAAAGCACCCAGTTGTCAGTAACGTAGATCGCCTTCCTAATGTGATAATATAGACACCCCTACCTTGATCTTTTGACATCCGACATGAACATACGTCAGTCATTCCAGTTGGGTCCGTCCGGCATAGTAGACTGGCTGGCGAGGACAACCCTTCTGATCGTCTGCACGGAATACTACGTGTGTGTGTGCTAAAGTATGTGCAGAAGGGGAGGGGGGTAAGCAGAACTCAGACAGTATAGAGGGATCTAATTAAGCCCCCCCCCCCCTTCCACTAGACGCCGATCACCGTGCGACCGTACAGAGACCAAAATTGGATCATTGATCATCATCAGAAGATGACCAAAGACGTAGAATATGATCTAAAAGATGGCAAATTACATAGGACGTAAAATATCTTAGTAATCAATGAAATTCGTTGAGCCTGTCTAGTCTTTGGTCGCTCGGTGGTCGCAGTTCGGTCGCAGCCTCTGGTGGAGAGGGGGTTGCTCGAATATACCAGTTGAACTGCTTAGAATGTTACAGGCGATTAAGGGGAAATGTCATTACTACAAATCAGTTCTACTTACAAAGCCCAGTTCATAGTCACATAATTTAGGATACATTCAAGAAAAATACTAAAATACTCATGGCGGAAACAGGTGGTGCTCACCTTTGACCTTCACATCCGGGACACCAATACCTTTGGGAACGAGAGCTATTCAGCGAGAATTGCCGTAATACATTTCTAGATTTATTAACAGACATTAGAACCTCTGGATGCATGGAATAAGAGCTTTATCAGGGAACATGTTACTTTCATCTGGAAGAGTTCATTTGTTCATGGTTCAGCTTTCGGGTGCATAATGAAAACTTAAATTAAAAACTTCTAATTTATTTTCTATCAGCACTACTCCTCACAAGTTGTTAAACAATTCTTATTTTGATATTACCCCTACCGCAAGTATTCATGGATTTCTAATGAACGAAAAGAAATTGTTATTTTTTAAAAGCTTTATTGAAAAGTAACAATAATTACATACATTGTATATAATTTTATACATTATGACCTTTACATGTACAGCTTCATGACCACATTTCCGACTTCTACAGATACACTTTTTACCTTACGTGCTTGTACAAAACTTCTTGACTGTATTTTCTCATTGCTTTAACTATATAATACAAATATACACATACTAATGCTTCGCTTAATATCAAAACAATCTTAGAGTCTACAAGTACAATCATGTCTCCATCGCGGAGTGTTGTTGTATCAAGTAGATGTGTATATGTTCGATTATGTATATGAAAAAAATTGTTATGCTAACTTGATTTCTTATCAATGTTTTTAAAAATATCTCAGATGGTGTGGGCAGACACGACGAAGCTGGGCTGTGGTTGGACACAGTGCAGTGACATGGGCGGCATTCCTGCTGACTTCCTGGTCTGCTATTATTCACCGGGGTAAGGTCTTACAAAAAAGACTCTACCAAAACATCAGTTTGATAGTTACATGAGATGTATAGTAATTGCTTAGATGTATAGTAATTGCTTTTTCTTGATTTTCACACCGTTTGCATCTTCTCTGTTTCTGAATGTTCTAAATTTTCTTGAATCTGTGCGTCAAACTATCAACACTAATTTTGCTTTCTTCTTCACAATATTGATTTTTTTTTCAGGGGAAACTTCCAGCTCCACGGGCGGACGCTCCCACCCTACACCCGGGGGGAGCCCTGCTCAGGGTGCGCCTCAGACGAGAAGTGTGAGGGAGGGACTCTGTGTGGTAAGAGACGCTTCTGTGAAGTACTGTCTGTGACATTGTCTTTCTGTCTGTCTATCTGTGTCTCTGTCACATTTTCTTCTTCGTTGTCTATCTGTCTTGTGTGTTCAACAGTGTATTTGTGTGTGTCAGTTCGTGCGTGCGTGTGTGTGTGTGTGTGTGTCTGCGTGTGTGTGTGTGTTTCTTTCTTTCTTTCTAATCTGCATGATGGTTGTGAAGGCTGCCATCTCTGGTTGCCTTGTTCACCGTACGCGTAGTTTTAACTCTAAGATCCGTTCAACTACTTTATAGCTACTAAACACCAGTAAGGAAAAGTGTTTGCATCATATTCTTGGCCTGTGTGTAGTGAAAGCCCCTCCGGTGGCGGAGCTGGCAGTGCGCCGGCCGTACGAAATGCTGAACACGAACGGACACCAGAGCAGGTTCGCTACCAACGGGATAGTTCGGAACGGCATGATGAACGACCCGTACTACACAACCACGCGGAAACGGAAGGCCCTCCGGAGGATTCCCAAGAAACAGGTAGGAACTTTTTGGTCGTGCCCCGTTTGGTATGATATGGTGGCTAAAGGTGGATTCACATGTGCGTATGCACATCCGTATGAGGTCCGTATGGAACTCGTAGTTTACACCACCACGCGGAAACGGAAGGCGCTACGGAGGATTCCCAAGAAACAGGTAGGAACTTTTTGGTCGTGCCCCGTGTTGTATCTTGGTGACTTAAGGTGGATTCACACGTGCGTATATACATGTATGCACATCCGTATGAGTTCCGTATGGAATTCTTAGTCTACACCACAACGCGGAAACGGAAAAAGCCCTCCGGAGGATTCCCAAAAGACAGATGGGAACTTTGTGGTCTTGTGGTCCCAACTTACAATGGAGAATGGTTGCCATGGCAACGGCCATGTTTCAAAATCTATCTTAAAAATTTCTTGTTTTTTAGTTTGCCCACCGAATGTTCGATTTTCGCAGAGCCTCTTAACTTCTCATGTATTACCAGGTTCCTCGTTTCCTCGTTTTTCCTAGGATCCTAAAAAATGTCTCGAAATAGGTCTTAGCTGTAGATGTAATGCTATGTTTTATTAAAGAATATCTTACAAGATAGATGTAATGTGTCAAAATCTTTGAGCTTTCGACTGGAAACAACACATGCCTTCTTAGTATTATCATTGCCATACTTGATATATTTTCAAAATATGGTAGCCTATAAATCAGTTACCAATTCAATTGAAAGGATCACCCTAAAACCCAGAAATAGATAAAAGACTATGTTGACTACTCCAGAACGTGATCCGACCATTCCGCTGCTGGGACGGCCGCCTCACCATCCCGCACCACTACATCTGTGACGGGGACCAGGACTGTGAGGACGGCTCGGACGAGGTCGACTGCAGTAAGTGAATGAATAACTTTATTGTATGTTTATGCTCTCTAACAAGCTAAGTACAGGTCAAAGTAAATAGAATGCAGTTCCTAGTGATTCCAAGTACAAATTATGTAAGGATGTGGTATAAAACTAAAACTACAAGTCTATAGTATACTAGTACGCAGTTGTGCAACTTCTTCTCGCTTCTTAAGACAGTTGTAAATGTAAAGGCAGATGGAGTTTAAGATACATGGTTGGTCTAATTGCATGAGGACTGTAAATTTTTCTCTGCTATTTAATTATCGAAAGTATGACCATATGGAAACATATCTGGTACAAAATTGAAAAAGATATTTCTCTCGCCGTTGTGTAGTGAACAGTAAACAATAAAATTACACTCGTCTTCTATCTTGTTTACAATACTGACACATTCTTTGCTGTAAAGGAATGTGGTTCTGTCTACCTTTTTCAACAAGGAACTCTTCACTTTGTCTAGTTACTTGGAACATCCTTGACTGAATTAAGTCGGAGTATACACAAAACAACCATTTATATTTTGATATCAGATCTAGAGCCATAAGACTTTACTTTCAAAGTCGACTCGGCGAGACATCAATCGTTTAAGATTATCTAATACACATGATAGACGTGCAGAACAACTGAAAAACTCTGTGATCGCTGATCTTTGTCTTATAGACTTATATATAGCATAAATAGTTTGCTGACAGTCACTTCATCCTTCAAGGAGTGAACATTCTTGACTCGCAATTTATCATAAGTGAGGACAAGTGACCAAAAGTCATTAGCCTATTTCTGGACAAATCTAAATAGTCTCCCTTTTACACAACGTTTGAAACATGTATATACTTATATAGACATGCAGGGGGCTTGACGCCATTTTCATACGTATGTATGGTTTCAACCAATCGTTGGCCGCCCCGTCTACAAGTTGAACTTTCAAAAATCAAACGCCATGCATTGATGGAAAGTTGGCAGCAAAATTGGAAAACAATTTTGAGTATCACTGTATCACAGAACAGTTGGCACGTTATAAAATCTTGTCACCCGTCGTGCCATGAGCGAAAAACGATACCGGTACGATAAGTGCATGATGGGTGAAGTACTTATGATCTGATGACAAGGTCAGGGGATGTGTCAAAGGTCAGGTTTCCATGGTTACGGCGCCATGATGAACTTCAGTCGAACCAAAACAGCCAAGGATTATTAATAGTACATCGTCTGAGTCTCTGATGCATTTTGCAAAAAATGTGCTTGTATTGCATATGTATAAATGGCAAGAAATATAATGTTAGTGATTAGAGAACATATAAGATTACTCTGAAATAATTGTTTTAAGTGTGTGATGGCATATTTTACAACGGCACAATACATACAATGTTTTAGAGCTGGCATGGCCTATTTGGTGGTTAATAGGTACATGTAGTTAGTAAAACGCAACCTCACTCGGCAGGGCCAGGACCCTGCTGTCATTGGAAAGGCTGCTAAAGTGTGATTTAGTCAGACTAGCGTGGGAGCGACAACCCTAGGAATCATCTACATGTATTCGATACTAGGCAAAGCCCCTTGCGGGACATTACGACCAGGGAGGGGCTTTGCCCAGTACCTTCCGTCATACTTTCATTCATTCATTCCATCATTCTGCTACCCAAATAGCGAGAAGCTGGTGCAAGGGCTACTACTGCCCGAGAAAGAGAGGCCGAGTGAACTGTGTGCACAGCCGGAAGGAGTGTAGAGCCATCCGGAGGACGTGGCGGCAATGGCAGAAGGATCAGCGGTCCGTCAGGATGAGCTCCCTCCATGCGCCCTCCCCCTCCCCACCAACGGAGCAGGGGGCAGAGGAGTGTACCGAGGACATGATAGAGAGGTTGAAGATCTTTTCCGTGGAGTAAAAAGGATTGTTTACCGAGAAACTAGTAGAGTTAGATACGCCAAAAAGCAGTTACTGAAGCAACTGGTTGTGATTTTGGAAACGGTCAGACGTTTTAAACAACATCCGTTGTTTTTTCGTCATTGACACCTGAATGTCTAACCTTCATCGACGTATAGTAGAGTTAGAAAACCAGACGAGAAGCTAACCACCAGTGTGTTCATATCTGCATACACCATCGTCCTCATCTCCATCAAAATTATAAGGGTTAGGTTCGACTTCAAAATAGCAAAACCAGATTATTTGGCTGGAGATTTCTGTAAAGAATTATGTTACAATCACTCAAAAAGTTGCCAATAGAAATAGCGTTTGTATTTATATAACGTTATTCCTCTGATCAATTCTAATGCAATGAATCCAGAATTGGTACCTTGGATGAACCTCGCCAACAGTTGGTGTACTGTATATAATGTGTCTATGCGGGGCGAGTCCAGTCTACCTTTAGATGGGTGCTTAATTACGTTCTAAGAAGCTACTCTTAATTAAGTGTAAGATTAGCAGCTAGCTCAATCTGTGATAGAGCTACATTATCATCAAATACCTCCATGAATTTAGGAATAACATTGTTTGTTTACATATTCTATGTGGGGATACAGTTAGCGTTCAGTAAGAAATGTGAATATCTATATGACATTCACGGGTAGACTGTTGCTCTTAATGAATCATTAAAAAAGAAATAAAATATCAAGAACTACGTTTAGAATAATAAACAATAAAACTTCTCTTCTTAGTCTTTGTAATTAAGAGAAATAGTGTCTGTCGTATATTCATTTAGACGCTAACTTACAGACTATTCTTTTTTCTGTTTAAAACCTTTGCACCTCTTGACATTTTGTAACTCGTCGTTGGCACGATGGAAGCATTTGTACTAGACTATATTTAGCACAGTGACTAGAAATAGCTCGTGTCTAAAAGAAGATAACTAAAAATGTTGCAAAGACGTTGGGGGCTATGATTCGATTAGAATCGGCAGACATTTGATTGTTAGATTCTTTGATTGGTGTAACCCACTTACCAATGGTAAACCAGCCGGCGTTGATGATTATAGGGAATTGCGTATTCCTAAGCCGGACTGAGTTTACGTTCATATGATATATGTTACAACGTGGGGTTGGAATTCTGGAGTTGGAGGTCCGAGACATGTCTCTGAGTGGTCTGTTAACCACTAACAGTAAAATAGGCTGCAACGAGGAGACATAGCCAACCAATGGGTCATTTGTATGACCTGAATATACTATATATGTTGCATTTATGTAGTTTCAGTTCGTTGATATAGCCTGTGTGGTATCTTAACTCAGTATATATAGCTGCCGAGTCTCTTTCGTCCAGGCTACATATATCCTGTCCGCAAATAAATTTATTTGCGGGGACGAACAAGAAGCGGCACCTGTAATAGGTTGGGATAATATCCAGGCTAATTTGATATACATAGACATACATGACACATTCACGACGTAGCGTAGAAATGACATAAAACGTTTAATGTTGAAATATTTTAGTCATGAGGTAGATCACATCATAATCATAAAATGTCTGTGCGTTCATACAACTAGACTTATTTCAAATGTCCAGACATATTGACGTGTACATTCTTGTAGATATTACGACGTCTGTAACCGAATAAACATATTTGTTACATGCGTTATATTACGTTATGGTATTATAACTTGCTCAGTAGTATTTTCCATGTCATAGCCTCAAATGTATCAAATCTTCATTCATGGTGACGTACAAATGTAGATCAGCAATGTTAATGTGAGTGGCATCGAAATATCTTAACGATAGCAAACTTTGGCAGAAGTGATAATGTTGCCTTCACAGAAGGGAAAGGTGTTTGCTTCGTTTGTACCACTTCTTCTTCAAACAAACAGGGTCAAAGACCTGGACCAGACGGCTGTCACCATGGTTACAAGAGGTGAAACAGACACCCTTTGGTGTTCGATTACATGTAGCATGTGGCAGGACATAGTTGGAGGGGCTGGTCTCCATATAAATTCATATACATGTATATGGATTTGTTTGAATTAGAATACACAGAGCAGTAGGTTGCTAGGCTAGACCATGTGAAGGTATTCATCAGGTATTTGCTTGCAAATGTTGCGAATGTTACATTTCTAGAAGTTATCTTAATGATGATTCTAATGCTACGCGGCCGTGTAGCGCGTTGGAACACCCGATCCCGTCGATCTCGGAAGTTAAGCAACGTGTAGTCCGGACAGTTCTTGCATGGTAGATCACTAAGGGAGACCGGACGCTGTAGACCGACCAAGCATTCCACGAATTCGTCTTTCGGAAGGGACGTAAAACGGGGGTCCCGTGCTCGAGGAGGCGCCTCGACCACGCGTACGTGTATAATCAGCCTCATTACCGATACCCAAATATTGGGTACCTACTGGCTGCAAATATACCAGATATTATTATCATTATTATTACTAAAATTGGTCAATGAGCAAAGACAGGTGGTACAGAAAGAGTAGTAGCAAGCACAGTGACGATATTGTCATTACGTACTTAAAACACACGGCCTGAAAACTCTCATCGTCCAACGTCTCGTCTAAGTCTCCGCTCTCTACATCCGAGCGACTCCTTTTGATCATCTTCCTCCACTCGAAGGTGATCATTTTGATCTGGTTGTCGAATTCGGCATCCTGGACGAGTACGGAGCGCCCCCCTGCGGCGGTGAGCTGTCTTTCACCCGTCCTGTCGAACACTTTGCTGGAGAGGTATCTCATTCGAACCTTCTCACAAATCCCGCAGTGTTCCAACTCCTGGAAGACGCGAAGTCTTTTGTTACCGTCCAAGCACCACATCTTCCTGTTGATTCTTACAACTTCGATGAGCGGCACTCGTTTGATGTCCACCTCCTCGTATAGGATCTGTCGGAAAAGTTCGGATAACTTCGTGCCGTTGTGGAATTCTCCCCCTACCGACTGTTGGGTGTACAGCACCCGGGAGGGGCGAATGATGATCACCCGCTCCGTTGTCCTGTTCGTCATCTGTGACCCCCGATAGATTCAATGGTAGAGTCCAGCCAAACAATCATTTTAGGAAAAAGTGGTGACAGAGAATCTAGCTAGCCCTTGACGTTTGGGTTGCTTGGGGACTAGTCACTAAGAAGACCCCAGTTGTCCACGCATCGCGTCCTGAGAAAAGAAAGACACGTCCGTGAACTTTGATGTCCCGTTGTATTTCATAGGCAATGTATATGAACAGTGTTAATCTCAATTTACACACGGTGGGAATAATAGACCTACTCAATGTCGTAGGCACATTGTGTGTTTAAATTATTCATGATTTAATGCACTGCTTATGATCTACAACGAGTACTGATTAAGCCACACTGCCCATTTATTGTCACAGTTAAGACTGAACTGCACTGGGGCACATAAAAAAACAAACAATACATGTACTTTAAGCATTTCAAAACTACTTTCATGCCCAAAGGAAGGATATATTGATTTTCTAAAATTGTTTGAAATGAAACTGAGCGCCGTATGGCAGTGTATTTTGGAAAATAATTGTAGTAGACGATTCAATGAAATTCTTTAAAACAAGTAGACGATATTCCAACATTTCGGAAGGGCGCATGAAACTGGAAATCGATTTAAAACGGCCCTAATACTGACCCTGTTGACACAGGCGCCCATTGTTATGTCAGCTTGTTTTTCTCTTGATATTCTTGACCTTTGTACAGTGACTTTTGGTACATGATCGAACACGGTCGATACTTAGATACCGAGCCTTACGACCAAAAAAAAAAACGCCCTTCGTACCACCACCCCCCCCCCTTATCAATCCAACGAAAGACAGATTTGATGCAACAGGTGGTCTTAACACCGGTGGGAAAAATAATCGAGCGTGGTAAAAACCTGTAGCATTGTTGTGTTGTCTAGCGGCTGTTACAAACACGTGACGACTTCATAACCCTGGGCCGCTCTAAATCCTTTGCATTGAAAGCGGAAAAATGTAGGGTATATAATAGAAAATTTATCTGTTTATCTCAGTCATATAATGCCATGTTCTGTTTTGCATTATTATGTCCATTGTCTAACTGTAACTAAGGGTGGTTCCAAAACATTTCAATGGGTCAGAAAAAATGCTTGCTCGATGATACCCACAAGAATAGCTCACATTTAACTGAACACACGTCAGTGAAGATAGACAAGCTATCTGTGGAGACCGTTGTCAATAACATCTGTATCCAAACAAGTGAGGTACGTCCGGGAGTGCACGAGTCAGTTCACGTGTAACGTTACAGGTGCCACTGCCAGTGTTGAATGTTATAACATTAGGAAACAAACGATGGCTTAGACGCTACTATGCATAAAGACTATCTAAAGGACACAACTTAACACTTGAGGTTAGGTCATTTCTACATACATAATGATTCGTGTATATGGTAAGATTATTGCCAAGGATTGCACAGTAAATGATATGGGTATTGCCCCCCTCCCTAACTCCACCTGTCCATAGACTTTGCACCTGTCAAAGACCACAGACCTTATAGCACGCAGAAGTTAGTAGTCTTCGGTACAGTGAACTGTTCTATGCGTATACAAGCTCACCTGAGGAAGTGGAGCGTCAATAAGGATGTGTAATGATGATGACAGGTTTAACAGGTGAAATGACGCAAAGATAGGGACGTCCTAGACAGGGTAACGTTACGTGCTAGGGGTCACCAGGGTTCACTGAGGGAGGATCCGGAAAGGGCGGGAGAGTAAATGAATACCGGTGAAGCGTTAACACTGAGCAAACATTGTATTCAGCTAGCGACCTTTAAAAAAACGGCTCATACGTCTGCATTTAAATGGCACAACTAGATGCTGAAAGTATTGTGCCACTAAGAGTTATGTTGCTTTCTTTATACTCGCTCAAAATCATTCAATATGCAAGTGATGCTATGTGGAATTATCTGGAATAATAGAAGATTGATTTTCTTTTTGATGCATCATCATGAATGATAATGAATGCATATTACAGTATGCTATGCTGAGTATTTCTTTCCAGTTCAATGGCACGATAAAACAAAATTATGCACTCACCAGATTAACGTTATATCGTCAGTTATGATCAGTTATGAACATGTGTGTATGCTACTATGTGTTGTAAAAGAATTTCCTCAGTTTCTATCCAGAATTGCATTACACAATTGGTAGAGAATATCGAAATTATTATTTTTTCTCTGATCACTGAATACTGCTGGCTTTTGTTGGGGAAATGATTTCTTAAGAAGTTAAGTCTTATAAAACCGCCAGAAGTACGAGTGAGAACATATAGTCGATTGCAGTGTGCCTTGGAGTCGCATGGTGGCCGTGTATGTCGTAAAACCAAAGTATTGCCCACTATTTACTGAACATCGGCAACAAACCACATGAAAAATATTTCTTTGAGTCCTGTTTGATATTACAATTTAAAAAAACACTAATTTCTATCCACATTTTGGCTCGATTTGTTAGATACCTTTATAGTTGTCCGAATTTGACTGTTTTGCGGCATTTGGGCTGCAGACGACGCGACAGTGTGGACTGTGCAGCTGTGTCGACAAGATACAACCAGAAAATCAGTGTGAAAATCGTCGTTAAAGGCAATTTTAGCTACACACCTGTCGTACAGGCGTCGCTATGGCACCAGGAAGCAAGATAAATCGGCCTAAAATCGTGAGTACGCAGAGAACATCACAAAACAGCATGCATTCACACAAGACACGTGTGTACATGTCCATAGGGCGTGGGGAGGGGGGCGGTCTGCACTGGCGTTTGGCACATGAGTAAATATCGTACGCAGTTTTGTGTATGAGCTATTAAATTAGATATTTTCCTCAGGAAATGATTGCCAAAAATTTGATATTTGTTACAACTCAATACATTCTGATGTTTGTTATATGCTCAGTACATTCGCACTATTTTCTTATCATCCTCACCAGTAACGTTAGTAATCTTAAGTACAAATGTAGTACATTTGTGGAGAACAGAAACAGCAGGCACATAGATTGCCATTATAATTGTAAAGCTAGCCCAGGACAGCATCAATCAGTACCAGCAAGATTGTACTAACTTATAGTTTCTTACATTTGATTATTAGTGCCAACCTTTCATATCATCAGTTCATGGTAATATGTTAAATCACAGGAAAAACTGAAGAACCCCCGGAAGTTCAAGAGACAGATGAAGGCCCAGAGGAAGAGGCAGGGATAAAGATGGCGGATGTACAGGACAAGGAGATCATGCCAGCCTCACATCTGCTCAAGAGAAGGTAATATTGAAAAATGTTTAAACTTTGTTCCAACACTAAAAGAAACTCACCATAAATTTTCGGCCGAACACTCCGACCTTCTTCAGATGAAATGACTCGCTGCACTAATCCGGAAGTCGTCAGATGATGTCAGGTAGCAGCGAATCATAAATGGCGGGAAGGCGAAACCTGCCACCATCACGGTTCAACGAGGGTTGATGTGCCCTATTGTAAATAGCCTCCTTGACGCCCCTCAGGAACCAATCCTGTTCAGAGTCCAAAATACGAACTTGGTCATCTGAAGAAGGTCGGAGTGTACGGCCAAAAATTTATGGTGAGTTTCTTTTAGTGTTGGAACAAAGTTTAAACATGTTTCAATATGGAATCTACCAACACAGATGAGCTTTCATTCGGATAAGAGAAGGTAATGGTTATGTGCATGGTGTTAATGCCTGCGTCACAACTCAAGAGAACACCAGCCAAATTTGAAGATCGTCTAGAGCTCAACAAATTTCAAAATCGCCCGGGCATTGACCACATTTTTCACTGAAAATCTACACATTCTCCGTTGCTTGTGATGATGTTTAATGGTATGATATGGGGATGTTAAATCAAAGTCTTTACTGACAACATCTCCTATTTGTGTTATCTGCTAAACTAAAATGCCTTTCTTGTGCATCAATATAGTTGCTTGTTGAAGACTTTTTTTGCCCCCTTTTTTATATAGAACATGTCCTAAAGCTAACATCACTCTGTCTGGGAAAAAGAAGAGGAAGATTCTCAAACAGCTCCGGAGATCGCAGAGGGAAAAGGAAGGGATGGAATGTGAGTTACTTCTACAACTGGAAAACAAGAATTAATGTGTATTTACTCAAGAAATTTTGAAGAAATAGAACGTAGTCCCCATGGAAGTGGAGATGGCATAATCAAAAAAAAAGAACAGGTGAAACCAATTCGGACATAAAGGAACACCAAAACACCATCAGTGCAGAAATTACCCATTTGCATTGTACGCCCAGTATGAATTCCTCACACCGAACATGTGAGAAGCCTTCTGCACTGTAAAAGAGGACTACACATGAGTAAATAGGGACATATTTTACACATAAACAAACAACTGAGTGTCTTTTCTTTCTTTCCTTTCAGTTGAAGTCCAGAAGCCCCAGCCAAAGCAGAGGAAAACAAAGTCTGATGTTGAAATGAAGACAGTGGACATTCCTTCAGACACAAGACAAGACTCTGGGCAAGATGTTGAGATGCAGGAATAGTTTTATTTCCTCTGGAATTCATAACACTAGTACTACTCCATCTGTGTATTGTGCATTGTTAACATATTCCGGAGATATTACAAGTACATGTACATGTATGTCCAAAAGTTACGTCTGGTTTTCTCATACTTTTCTGATCATTTTCATTATCACTTTTTTTTGCATTATTTAATTTGAATCAAGTTGCTTCAACTTAATCTTACCTACTGTAAGTAATCAGTGTTAACAGGTATGCAACCTATTCCAAATTTACAAAATATGTAGGTTCCACATTACTCTAAAAATACAATACTCATTCAACAGAGCTGGTAAAATATTATTAAGCAAAAAGAGAATTGTACTCATTTACTCTGTATACATCTAACAGCATCGTGACAAGATATACATTGTATATTGGTTTTCAGATTAAGAGACTTACACATGCTATATGTGTAACAGATTATCAAAACTGTCTGAAGTGCTGTATATACTGTATCATTTGGCCTCTCATGCATTTCATTTGCTTCTTCCATCAATCATGTGAATACATTATATAAGTTTTTTGTTTATTCACATGCCTATCAAGAAAAAGAGATAATTTTTATACATTTTACATTGCAACACTTAAACTTTTCAGCCCTTAAGGTTACTTTGATTTTGTTAGATTTATTCAAATCTCCTACCTCTACAACACTGATTCATCCTCCTATGCAGGGACATCCAACAGCCAAACTGCCTGTCTGGATGTGCCCTGCTCTTTCAATCGTCACTCTTAGTTCCTGTGGACATCCCCCCCTCCCCCCCAAACCAGCTGTCAGCCAATCAGAAAACAGGCTTTCCATTTTCAAAAGCTGTCTCGCATAAGGGTAACCTCATTTATATTTATAAGCAGGGCGGTCAGGAACTAAGGGTGACGGTTGAAAGAGTAGGGCACATCCAGACAGGCAGTTTGGCTGTTGGATGTCCCTACATAGGAGGATGCACTGATTGTAAAATCTAAGTTTCTATACCTACTAGTACTTTGTGTAACTTACACTAAATTTCTTCTACATCTACTACTAACTACATCCTACTACTAGCCTCTGATATTATCATGGATAGAATTTCTCTGGTATAGTACATTTACGTGAAGGATATATGTATACTATACATATTCATGTAGGTGATAACTTACAAAACCTGTTTCAAGATCTTCCTATATTTTGGAAAAGGCTTGTAACTGGAAGCACATGATCAGAGTGAATACGATTGGCAAAATGGAATCTCTTGTAATATGCAATGGTGTGCTATTATTTTAGATACACATGTACAAATAAATATGCAACAAATAATACGTTTTGACGTCATTTTATGTCAATAATGTAGTCCAAGCAGGTAGAATACACCATCATAAGGCGGGTCCAAGACTTCCTTGCATTGTAGTTTCAAGATTACTGATGTAGCGTTAGGGTGCAATGTTCAACAGTACGATGCCTTGATCCAGCACCAGTAAGATAGTGTTCATTGTAGCAGAGAGGGAACCAAAAAGACTGGTGGGATGTACAACACTACAGATAAGGAACACTACAGATAAGGAACACTACAGAAGAAGGGGAACAGCAGGACCCTAGGATCATCTGAAGCTGATTCACAGGCGAAAAGAGTTGTGCAATACCAGGATGCAATGTGCAACAGCAGTGCCAGTACGAGGGTGCAATGTGTATCAATACAGATATAGGGCATGACTGTACAGGGCACTAGGACCACCAGAAGCTGACAGAGAAGCTGACGTTCAGCGACCTGATGTAGTGCCAGTACTGGGGTGCAATTTGTATCAGCACAGATAGAGGGCATGACTGTACAGGGGACTAGGACCACCAGAAGCTGACAGAGAAGCTGACATCCAGGGACCTGATGTAGTGCCAGTACCGGGGTGGGATGTACAACATTTCTCCTGGCTCGAGAGTGCACTCCAGATAGGGGGCGCTTTTGAACCGGGGGAACTGCTGAAGGTCCGGGTTCTCCACATCAACCTGCCGGCAAAAAAGTACATGTGTTAAACGATAAATCAAAAACCACCAGAAATACCACTAGTTGCAAAACCTGTGCTGGCTAAACCCCTCAGTGTCAAAGTATACAAAAAATAAAAAATTCACGGGTCTCAGTGGCAAGTGTGCAGATGTTGACACACTGGCAGCACCGAATCCATAGGTGTTTTTTTGGCACCTTAAGACAGATTAGCCGTGAGGCTCGGTGGGCGTCACTCCACCGTCATGGGGGCAGGAGCATGGCGAGTTTAGAACTCAGGACCTTCTGATTCTGACTCCAATGCTCTAGCCGTTGCACCACACAGACACCCCGTATACAACTGAACTGTTATTCCTGCGGGGCAGTAACCTTGCCTTTGATATTTTAGAACAGAAACCCTGCTCTTGGTCTGCAAGTATCACCATAACAATGTCAACATTATTACATACTATACATGCATAGCAGGGCTCGAAATACTGGGTGCATGTGCACCCAGGTGCACCCAAAATTGGAGCTGTGCACCTAATTATTTTCTGTGGGTGCAGAGGGTGCACCCAAATATTTTCTTAGGTTGTGTATGTTAAGTTATCAAAGCAAACTAGTATATATCATATTCTTGACGTCTAAGTGTTAGAAAGATAATAAAAATGTCTATCATGGTACTTGTTTAAGAATTTGATAGCTTGTAACTAAGTTTTATTACTAGGTTATTACTTCAATTTAAAGTGGTGCACCCAAAAAATTTTTGGTGCACCCAATTTCTTAAGCTGGGTGCACCAGTGCACCTAATCCCAAAAATGAATTTCGAGCCCTGCATAGTATATATTATAATGATAAGTTATAATAGAAAGGAAAAACTTGATAGATAAGAAAAAACTTGACAGGAAGTCAGAGAGAAGGCCTTACCTGGCTGGTATTGTGCAGCAGGTGGCCTTCGTGAGGGTACACACAGTCAGACACCTCCTCAGCATACAGGCGGACATACTTTGACCCAACAACCTGAAATTAGAAACATCAGAATTGGCACTGATGAATTTACAATGAGTACAGTGTTTGCCATATCTTTAATAGGTTGTGAGTTTTTGAAGATTTTCCACTGTCTTACAACACCAAAATTAGCTTACCTCGATTTTTCAGTCGCACTTCCGTCGACCTTCTTCAGGAGTGATGATTCAGTTACTCTGATCATGTGACTTAGAGACACGTGATTCAAGTAACAAATCATAAATGCCTGGCAAGCAATATTGGCCTCTGTTGAGTGTCGGATGGTGTGCCCTTATGTAGATGCATATGGCCTCCTTTACCCCCCTCGCAAAGTAATCAAGATTGTGAGTTTAATCCCCAAACAATGAGTGGGAAGGAAAAAGATGTACTGTAAAGTTGGAGACTTCTCAGGTTCTGTGGTTGGTATCATCTGTTATGACGATGCAGTACCTGTGCCAGTAGGTTGTGTTGAGGATCATGGTGCAGGGGCGAGACTGTGCCCTTGGGTCCGAACCAGGCGTTGATCACAATGTCATCCTCTTCCCCATCTCCTAGGCAACAGTAGTCAGGGACACGGATGTCCTCCCGCAGCTCTGGGATCTGGTCAAACAGCTGGTGCTGCGCCAGGTACCCAACGTCAGACGATTTCTGGGGAACAGAAATTGCTTTGTCTATTGGCAAGCACTCAGAAACAAAACCATTACATTCATCAAATGACACCAAGTTTGTGTTAATAATTTAAAAGGATTACAATCACTCATATCTAAACCACACAATCACAGCATTTCTGGGAAAAAGTCACTAAGATGTGCCACGATCCACTTTTATGCCATAGAGTGTTGTAGCCTATGCAAGAACGTTATATAGAAACATCCTTGGCCTATCTAAAACTTATAAGCTGTAAGTAGCACTCACTCACTCACTCACTCACTCACTCACTCACTCACTCACTCACTCACTCACTCACTCACTCACTCACTCACTCACTCACTCAACCACTCTCTCACTCACTCACTCACTCACACACTCACTCACTAACTAACTCACTCCTGACCTGAACAATGTACTTGTCGATGAACTCGTCCACAGTCATGAGTGCCTGTGACCAGGACTCCTCTGTGTACCTCCTGCCCAGCTCCACTGGAACGGTCCGACACCCGGCTATCTGTCGCAGGTACTCCAGGCTGGAGGGGAAATCATGTACAACAATGAACAAATATGGATAAAAAACAAATATAAATTGAGATAAATAAAAACAAAAATTACAAGTAAATAGAGTACAAATATAATAAAACAACATTTTCCTCAAAAATGGCTGAAAACACATCTTACAGTCATATTGAACGACACTCCATCTTACATATACCATTTTCCTCGTAACCTTACACATTGAAATTAGACTCTAGAGGCCATTTAAGTCACAATACATTTGTAGAGATGTATTGTCTGATGCAGAAACAAAACTACTGAAACAGCTTGAGGAAATTGGCTGCCCTATGTGCCGCATGCGCACTACAAGGGTCTGAATGAACAAACAATACCTCCAAGGCCTGTGGTTCCTGGCAGGCCAGTGCTCCATGTTGCTCTGTATGATGACAGGCTGCCGTTTCCGCATGTAGTTCAGAAGGAAGCTCTTCAGGGAGGGGCAGTGCACCCTGGGTACTTTCTTCTCCGAGTCAATGACTGGGAGGATGAGTGTCCTCGGTCGCTTTGGTACCTGTGGTCAGGTGACAATAGGAGTTAAATTTAACGCTAGTTCACCTTTATTCGTAACCTATATCCATTGTATTTGAAAGCAGTGTATTTAGGGATATCAAATCGACGGACAGTAGCTTCAAATTGCAATACATACAAAATATTGCTGTTTAAAACCACCGTTCTTCGTCTTGATATCCAGATTTCCATAAATTTCCTGTTTAAAAAAAATGGATATAGGTTACCCCGTGGATAATGGTGATCAAGCAATACATTGTAGAGGTTTACATATCATGCAACACACAAGACGGCTTGTTTAGTAAAATATGGGATGGCATTCTTTCAGCAAAGGTCGATGAAGTGAAAACACCCAGGTAATAAGATATGCCAAATGATAGTTACTCAAGCAACTGGATTCCAAAATTATATTCAGTTACTTGAGTAACTATTATTTGGTGTATTTCAGCAGAGGTATTTTAGAAAACCCAGGTAAACATTTGAACTTATATAATAGCACAAAGATTAAAGTTAGAATTGTCAAAAGATAGAAATAACAGACACTCTTCAAGTTGCTGAACTCATATACGGTAATACCTTATACTAACACACTGTTCAGTACCATGGACAGTTAACTCATCAAACTACCAGTAGCACAGAATTACTCAATGACTTAATCAGAAACTGAAAGATCTGCAATCCTTCATTTCAACAACAAAATTTATTAGCAGTTTCTGACTTAAATAGAATAGGTTGTGAGCCACTCAGACAGGCTAGTACTTTCTTTGAAACAATTCATTATTCTCCAAGCAGAGGTTTTAGTCTGGGGGCCTGTAGTGGCTGAATTTGTTTTCCTTTGCCTCCCTCCAAGTGCAGCTACTACTAGACCCTCTGACCAAAACCTTTGCTTGGAGAATAACAATTTAGTGCCATGGACAGCTCACTTGATCAAATTACTAGCAGCACAAGTTGACACAATGACTGAATTAGATAACAACCTCAAGATCTGATAGCATCAATTTCATGCATGACAAAAATATCAGGAGCAGTTTCTCAAGAAACTTGGCATAGCTGATACTAACTTGACTGGTGGGTGGTGATTTTGAGCATTGTTCCTGAGGTCGCTTGGTCGTCCCCCTAGCAGAGTTCTGCAGAACTGCCACCAGTCTACTGAGGATGTTGTCCAACACAGGAGCTCCCATCAGAAGACCGAGGTCACATGTCTTGATGGCATCCTAAGTAAAGTATAAATATATTATATATGTTATTACATGTATTTTGCTACTATTGCAGAGCTGTCTCCAGCTTTTAATCTTTTTCTGTCCTTGTTTGGGAGCCCATGTTGCTACTAGCAATGCTAGTTTCCATTTTAACCTACGTTTACACAAATATAGTCTCATCAAGTCCATGTTATGAAGTTTAGACTTGGATGGATGGGGTCAATTTTTTTTCAATCCCAACAAGCAAGGACATCTAGGACAGAGAGACAGCCCTGTGCAGCTGTCTCATTACATACATTTCATTAGATATCGGTTACATGATACAAAGTTCAGATGCCTGAGTGATGAGGCCTCATCAATTCAATGTCTTGGTCTCTGATCCACCCGATTCATCTTTTTATCATGAACTGTGTCCAAAAAAAATGAAACATCATCTACTTTCTAATTGATTTCAGATTTTCACACTTTTGCAGCTTTAGCAAAATATTGGTCACAATGCCGTTATTGAATACTAGTATACTGAGTACAACTGCACAACTGCACCAAGCAGTCAGCACCAAGGACAGGGAATCATATGCAACAGTGATATGCTAAATGAGGCATCATATACTGTAAATGCAGAAACTTTCGCGGTGATTTAATGTTCGCAGTTTTTGTGGTGGCCGCTCCACTGCGAGCTTTAAACCACCGGGAACACTTTTTCATGGCAGTAAGAGACTACAGCGCATGGTGGTACCGCGACCTTAAAACTAGCGCGGAAAGTCCTTTTTTCCGCTACCGCGAAATAAAATCCCCGCGAACTTAAATGCATTTACGGTATGCAACAGTGATATGTTAAATGAGGCATCATATATCATCCCGTTAAACTGGATTTTGGAATCCTGCAGTGATCAATAAAATCCCTACATAGCGGAATCAGCACCAAGGACATGACCAATCACTTTTCATGACCAGTCATGCAATTAAATACAGTCAGCTAAAAACTCTATAAGTTCATTAGTGCATGTTTTAATTAAAGAAAAAAAGCATGTAGATGATGGATATAGATTAAGTATAGTATAGATTTTTTCATCATCATCAGTCATCCTCTTGCGAGGTGGAACAAGTGACTTATAATGGTCTTTTAAGATACCTTAAAAGGTATCTAAATTCATGATTTCAGCCCCAGTTGCACATGATCATGCAATACATTTTATTAACATTGTCAATGATTGTTAGACATAGATGTCATCCCTTTTACAATCCTTCTCTGTCTTATTCTTCAGTGAATACTACTTAGCCTTATGTATGGAAACCAACAGGACATTATTGAACCAGCCCTAAGACATATTAGGGACTTTATCAATAGCATTTCCCTAGCAGAGCCTGTTCAATATAGATATTACATTTCTTTCCTGTTACATGAACATGTACATCCCGTAATGGCTGCACTACAAATTGGCCAGCAAAATTTATAGGAGTGTTTCGGTTCTACAAAATTTATGTTATGAAGCCACGCTGTTACTAAGTGTAGTTGTAATTGAAACTATTTCCGGAAACATTTTTCACTGTCTCCATTTCCTGCCAGTTCAACAAAATGGATCAAACTTAGCACTAAGTTAGAAGCAAAATTTATACCAATTCACACATCATATATACACACATTCTATGTTTTATGGCTGCACTGCAACGGGTGTATTTAATATCAAAACCATTCCCAGCAAAATTTTTTACTGCATCCATTCCTTGCTAAATGCAGTTTAGACATAATGTATTGCAATACCAAATTTACAGCAATTCTACTGAGTTTTCTACTCATGTTTCAAATCCATACTGCAACTGGCATCATTTCCAGCTACGTTTTTTGTATCCTTTCTTTTCTTTCTAGTCATATGTAATACTAATACTAGTAATAGATTGCAATACCAAACTTGGCAGCAAAATCTATAGGACTTGTCACAACCCGAATAAAGTCAAACTCAAAGTCAAAGTCAAAATCTATAAGAATTCTTCACAATTTATATTTTAAAGCCACACTGCAACTGCCCTAATCAACTTTGAAACCATATATCTTACCACATCCATTTCTCCCTGTAAATTGAATGTAATTCCATACCAAATTTGCAACCAAGAGTAATAGGCACATCGTAACATTGCATATAATTTATGATTCAAAGCCACCAACTGGTGTAATGGACTTGAAACCATTTCCAGAAGCATTTTTCATCCAATCTTTACGTCATTAAGTCCCATGATAGCCCCAGTTCTGGCTCTGCCTGGCTTAAGGTGCCGTGGACTTTATTGATCAGATGTGAATTATTCATAAACAGACCCACTGAGACAGCCGCACTGCCGAACCTATTCACATTCATCTTTGTTCAGGCTTCCAAATGAACAACAACACTGGGAAATTGAGACTTGATTAAAACAGTGCTCACCACAGCGCATGTTGGGTTTGCGGGCAGGGAAAGTCTAGTGGTATAGTGGCAAAGTAGAAGGGAGAGTGCTGAGGATAACTTTACATGGCTCTGTTTGTATGTATGTTATGGCAAGCAACCATGTAAGCATTGAATATAGGACAGTGTTTCTCAGTCAATAACAAAGATAAGACAAAGATAAGGTGATAATGAGAATTGCTTGCTACAGAAAAAAATATCTCACCAGATTTCTACACTTTCAGGAATCTGATGCATCATGACAAAAACAGTTTCACATTATACAATTTGCTGTGAAACCATATATAATAAATCATGCATTTGTACATCTCCATGTATCATTCAGTACCACTAAAGGGGCTGCCCAACCAAAACAGGCTATAGTATAGGGTTGGCAGGTTTTTCTAGGGTAGGGCCTAGGAAAAAAAAATGTTGTGTTTCCTGTTTCAGTCCTGAAAAAATTAGGGTCGGTAGGTAGGGATTATCTTTTTTTTTCTTGTATTCTTTTTTTAGGCTGGCCAAAATTCTAGTGATACATATTTACAATACAGTTGAACAAAGTAAACTGAAATGTATGATGACACTTGTCTTTCAATGTCAAACTTTAATTTTGTGCATGATAGATACATTTATCCTTCATTAGATGGGACAAGCAGTGTTTTACTTCAATAGGAAGCAGGCCAAATAAAAATTCTAACTGGAAGCTATGTGACTCCACTGCCCACCCCAAAAAAAAGTCTAGGGTCGGCAGGTTTTTTTAGGGTAGGTAGGGAAACAGGAAACACAACATTTTTTTTCCTAGGCCTAGGTCGGGAAACACGAAACACAACATTTTATTTCCTGGACCGTGGTTACGTGGTAGTGTAGTCCACCTCTCTATAGACTTGAAAATGACTGATTTGAAACAGTATGTACTCTGGATAAAACTTATTCAGGCAAACAAAGGTAGAATTTGATTTACAAATGTGCACGGCAACAATTTAGTCCATTAAGCCATACACAGTTGGGACATTATTTAATGTACTCAGATTGATTTTTACTGCACCCATGTACGTCAGGGTGAGATTATAATCGCTGGCTCCAGGGAAAACCGATCATTGTTACAGCGGATTGACTCGTTTATATAGTCACTGTGGTTTACATGACATATTCATCCATGCAACTATGTCCAAATATGATATTGATAGCATTACTTATCTATATAAAGCCTCCGTTGGTCAGTTTTGACCATGGTAAAACCCACCAACCCTAGTAGTAGTAAAACATTGCCAACCCTAGCCTTTTTTAGGGGTAGAAAGCTGGCATATCAACAATCCGATGTCGTGTATGATATTTTTATACTTTTAAAATTATGATATTAGACTTTTCAGTAGTAGTATTTTGGTGCAATCCTTTGGCTTTTTGTCAAGACGAATGATAATATCGTCATAGCAGAATCAAACTGCACTAGCATGTACAATGTACTTGAAAAACATCATCCAAGGATGACATAGGAAGAAGAAGTACATGTACCAAGTGGATAAAATTTGAGCTCTTCTTTTTTTTCCCTGTTAATGAAGCTGAAAAACAATCATGCAATTGCAGAAGTTGTAAAAGTATGTGAAGTATTAAGACCTTAATATACAACTTTGGTTTGCCATCTACACACTGTAACGTTAGATAACCTTTATCATTCAATCTGTGAAGTGACCTATATCCGTTGACTTTAAAACAAGATATTTAGGGATACCAAGTCAACGGACGGTGGTTTTAAAACAATATTATTTCCAATTTTGTATATACAAAAAATATTGCAACACGTCCATCCGTCAATTTGATATCCCTAAATGCCTTGTTTTTATTAAAAAATAAAAGCATAGGATATAGGTTAAAGCCCTCGGATAATGGTGAACTCATCATTGTAAGCATTATCCAACGTTGATAAAGGTGAAAGTAGATACAGTAGAAGCCAGTTAATTGCGTAACGGATAACCACACACTTCTGTTAATTGCACAGAATCCCAAAGTCCTGTAGTGATGTGGTCCAGCTGAATAACTTTGCTTTGTTGCACCATTCGGATGATTGATTGCACAAAATGTGCTGGCAAATGGGGGGAGGGTGCAATTAAACGGCTTCTACTGTACTTGATAGAAATTATCTTGAGTGATGAATAAGAAATTATTGCACAGATCAAGGAGGTTAACCTCCTTGCACAGATGCACCTGGTTTTCCCACGACGTTGATGTGCCGCGAGGCATATTGTCCTGTATTTGTATCCAAAGAAGAAGATTATCTTACCATTGTGTTGAATCGATCCCTCATGCCGTACTGACAGACGGCTTTAAACAGCGATCCGAACGTGAAAACCTCCCTCCAGCAGACGTCCACATCCTTCCAGTGTCCCGTGTTCAACTTCTCCCAAGAATAATCCAAGACGTTGGTGGCAAACCCCAGGCTCTCCTGAAACCTGCCTTGGAACAATCTCTCGGCGCTCTGGGCCAAAACGAAGAAAAACGGCGCGCCTAACTTGCTCTTGTCCAGCGTTTCAAGATGTAGCGCCTTCTTACATCCAGGCACGACGTCTTGGAGTTCCTTTGGAAGACAAGCTGCCATTTTAACGGCGAAAAAAAACACGGAAAGCGGATAGAATCCGGCCAAGCCAAGCCCTCATACCTCTGCCATACTTCCGTGTTTTGAAAATGGCGGCTAGAAAAACATCGTAGGGAGAAACGATTCTTTCAATAGGGGTTATATTATCAATTCTAAAAGCAAAAATATGTGTTTTTGCCCCGTTGTATACCTATATTGTTACTGTTATAGAATTAAATAGTTATAATATTCGTTTTTAGTTATAAATAGTTAATTTGATTTTAGTTTAGTTTACTAATTGAGTAATTATATTAGTACAATTACCGATAGATTAGTGGTATCGTCTTTTTACCTCTGACCTTCCGAGGGGCAGCACACGAGACAGCGGACAGGTTGGCCGAATTGTTTCCATTTTTAACGCCACTAATACAAATCTGGAGGTTTGTGCATGTCCAAACAGATAGCTGCTGGACTACTGGTACGTTTTAAGTCTCACCTATCAGTGATAATGTTTTTCACGAAGCTGCAATGCCGAAAATATTGTTCATCTTATTTTTATACATCATATTATGAGGACAGTTCAGTTTTACTTTCACTTTCAATCGGAAATCAGAAAAAAATCCGATATACAGTAGATATATCGATAATATAGAAACTGGTGGTCAAAATGTTGCGACAGAGACGGTGTTTAATACTGCAGAGGTTATACAGATTACAAAGCAATATGAAATGGCACTGGGGCAAAAAAAAGTTGCATGCGACATGCAATATTGAAAGCGAAAGTAACTAATATTTTGCTACGTTCTGCTATGCCACGTAGATCATACAATGTATATTGGATAATGACCCAATGATATCAGCCTTGTGCTGCAATGTCTATTACAAAGAAGCTATATTGATTGATTGGTTGGTTGGTTGGTTGGTTGGTTGGTTGATTGATTGATTGATTGAGAAATTTCAGGTAAATTCATGTTAATTCAGGACAATTTGGGTAAAATCAGATTGATTGATTGATCGATCGATAGATTGATTGGTTGATTGATTGATTGGATATGGTTTAGTCACTGACAAAATACAGTAGGTGCTGCCAAAAACATCTGACCATTACATCAGGACAATCTTAAACTCAAGGTAGAGCGCCCTGTACTAGGGTGGCACTGAAAAGGTATAAAAGGAGGAGTGGCCCAATCTTTGTCATTCTTGAGAAAAACGAATAAAGTCAAAACCGGTCAAATACCGTCTCTGAGCTGTCATTATCCCAAAGGTACAAATGACGTCAGGTCATTCTTGTTTATTGACAGGTGTTGCTGGTTAGCTGTGTGTTGATGCGGACCTATCTGTTTGCGGGCGCACGACGACTGTACAGCGTGATGGCAGAGACCACAGCCTACACCTCAGGCACGCACTCCGCATGCTTCGTCACTGTGCCTGACGAGGAAGTGGGCAAGAAAATCGCGAAGTAGGTACAAAAACACTACTCTCCAAGCAGAGGTTAGGCTCCAGCTGCTTTTTGACGTTTTTTTTCGGCATTTTTATGGGGCTTTCTGTTTTGTACAGTTTACTTGATGTCTCGTGGCCTAACCTCTGCTGTCAATGTGCCCAGGGTGGGGCAAACCCTTGGCTGTGCCGCGTGCACTTGGCACATACGTGAACACTATCCTCTACTGTGAGTCTCCCTATACGTTTGCTCTGCCAATAGCCTTAAGGATGTTGAATACCAATTCATGTAAGCCAAAGAACGATTCTATCTTCCTATTTATAGGGGCCTGGTGGAAAACAAGCTGGCAGCCTGTGTCAACATCATACCTAAGATCATCTCTGTGTGAGTAACATTAGACCAAATATTTGTGATGATCAGAATTTAGGTTAATTAGAATAAATATTCAGCAGGATCATTAAGGAATGCTTCTTCCTGCTATTCCTGATGGATTAAAAAAAAAATTGTCCATTATAATTTTGAATGTAAAATAAAACAGACATCGAATCTCTGCCATTACATGTTCAAAGAAATACTTAGATCGTAATAATGAAACCAACCCATATATACATACTGTAACCTGTATCACTGCATCCTTAGTTATGAATGGGAGGGCAAGGTGGAGGAGGATGGTGAACTTCTACTGGTGAGTAACCAAGTTTCATCAACATAGATGGCACTACCAGTTAGTTCTAGATGGTAAAGGAAACCTTTGTATTAAAAATGAATATTTGGGGTTTGCTTGAATTGTAGATTCATTCTAAGTCTCCTGATTTTCGTTACACTTACAGATGATCAAGACAAGGACAAGCAAGGTGGCAGCATTGACAGATTTTGTGAGGTGAGTCAAATCAACACTACATCTGTAATTTTGTGGGCAGAATTAACCATTTAATGTTATACACAGTACATGTGAACCTTCTGGCATCCTTTCTTTTAATTTGTTAGCAAATACCCTTTTCTGCTGTCCCCTTTCAGGAAGAACCATCCATACGATGTTCCAGAGGTCATTAGCACCAAGGTGACAAAATTTTTTTTACAATTTGTGTTGCTGCTTGCACACTTTGTGATTACTGCATTGCTGAGTAACTATTTCCTCTCCATACTAAACTTGAATTGGTATTGACTAATCAGGACACTTGTTCACCGAGTTATACTGGATAGTGAGTGAGCAGGTTTAGGTAGTGTGCTGTGATCTTGCAATAGGAAATGATTATCCCTTCCTTTTACACAACTAGTAGTCTCACCTGCTTGCATTTCAATGCCTAGCAGGCATAAAAATGTAACTAGGTGAGACTTTACTAGCCTGCAGCTGGGTACCATCCAATTTCTACAGGGGCTTGTTACACTAGCTACTTTTTTAGGGTAGAGAGTGTAAGGAGCCCCGGTAGAAATCAGATGGTACCCAGGCTATTAATAGGCATAGCGAACCAAATTTTTGCATAAGCTGAAAGTCATCGAAAATAGTTCAGTCTCATAGATCAAATTCTTCCAGTCATCATACTTTTTTCCGTTTTACAATGCGACAAAGTTGAGATTTTATAGATTTTTTTGAAGTTGAAAAATTTGGTGTTTTCATTGGAAGATGCTTAAGTATTGTCCCTATGGGAAAAGTCCTGTCAGCCACGGCACCATAAATAGCCAGAAATCCACAATTATTCACATATTTTTGACTATAACTCTCTCACTTTTCATGCTACAGTCTCCAAATTTTCAAGAGCTTGAAATCAGGCAAGGTTCTGCCCAGACACAAAAAATTTTAGAGAAAATTAGTTGTATTTTATGCTAATTAGGCCTAATCAGGTAATTTCTAATGAATTAATTTAAAAAAAAAGGTCTCTTTCTACACTGCAAGGTGTATAGAAATACTCCTAGCTGACAAGGCAAACCTAACACTTGAATTCATTTTCATTTTCGTCATCAAGTATAGAAGGCATGTTTTGGATTTTAATTGGTTGAAATATGCAAATGAGCTTAATGACTGGAATATGTAAATGCATACACATGTCAGAGGTTACATTACTTGTGATCTTTGCTGTAAAAGGCTGTCTCACATCTTAAATCTACATGGAAACAGATCTCAAAAACAGAGTGAACTGCAAAATGATTGTTTAATAATATGTAAAAAAGGCTAATTAAAACTGCTAATTAGCTGTCACCAGTAAACTGCATCTTTGCAAAATAAACATTTGGATATCATGGCTGGATGACAAATCATAAGTATATAACTAATATATCTTGTATTCAGGCAAGGATAACTTTTGTTTTTTAATGTAGCATTTAGATACAAAATAATTAAAAGTGAGATTCAACAATGTTTACTAATTAGTAATAAGATATGCTAATTAACTGGCTAGACTAAAAGCATCACATTACAGTATTTACAACATATGTCCTGGTGTTAAGTCTATGACAAGTGACAGGAACTGATATGTGTCATAAAATGCACTGAATGATTAATATTGGAATCCTGTTTCCAGATTGGACAAGAATGAAGAATTGATTGTTTTCTTAGTTTAAGCTGACAAAATTCGTCAACACTGCAGTTATCCCTCAGTAAAACATCTGCAGCCACATGATAGTTCATGTTTAAAACTTTAATCCAGCCTGTAAACAATGTCCCAGCGAATGTCTTCTGGCTGTCCTCTTCATCCACTGAAAAACATCAAAACATAGTAATTAGCATCCAATTTCTGTGTGTATACATACAAAGGGATATTTTCCTATAGTTATGCACTGCCACTCCGCTGAAAGGGATGAAATACGATACTAACATAACTTGACAAATTATTTGCAAACTGGCGTTGTAGATTTGCCTAAAAAAATATGTCTAATATACTCTAAAAGTAAGGTACAGTTTCCACATAATAAAACACCGCCACCAGAACTAATTAGTTGGAGAAAATTCCATAATACGATGAAATAGCGGCGCGTGCAGGCGTGCGCTCGTAACGCCCCCCTCCCACCCCGCCTTACGGCGGGCCATTTCCGCACGCCCCGAAAATCCGCTCAAATGTATCGCTAAACCCAGCTCCCTAAACTCGCGTAAAATCAAACAAAAACTACACATTAACAATCACAAGGCACCCAAATTTGTTACTGTGTTTGTGCATTTTTGTCAACATGTATATAAAGAGTAAAATTTCGCACTTACTTTTGACGAATTTTTTCACTGGCCCGCCATTTCAGTTTGCCACAAGCTATGAAGATTGCACAATCACCGTCGTGAACCTTGATCTTTCCCCTTTCACATGATATATTTCCCAGAAGTCTAGTCGAACGGGAAGTCAGCTGGCTTTTGAGTTGAAAAAAGGCATTTCCGCAGCGCCGCGCGCAGGCCGGTGCCGCGTTTTCGGCGGCGGAACGTAGGGTTTTTTCGACCGTATCTCCGACTTTACCGATTTTTAGCTCACTTATTGTTACGTATTTTGGAAAACAAATACCACAGATTGATAGCAAATATTCCATAGATAACGTTAATTGCCAGCACAATTTTGTCGGCATTTTTCCGAGCGGTTACGTGTAGGATACGTTCGAAATACAATTTGTGCACCGCGCGGCCCCGCGTTCCAATGCGGAAACTGGGGCGGTTCGCTATGCCTACTATTAAAGACTCTACTGGTTGTGTAAAAGAAAACTCCAACATCCTATGTTCTACCAACCTGATGAAATTATTCTTGCATTATTCTTTCCCTCTCATACACAGCTTGACCAAGGGAACCCTGCCTACATGAAGTGGCTGGGTGAAACTGTGCCTGACAACTAGACCACCTGTCCTGGACACACCTGTCCTGGACACACCTGTCCTGGACACACCTGTCTTACAACACGTTTCAATGCACCTGTTCTCAGCAAAAAGAATTGCGACCAGATTGGGTGCCTAGGAAGTTGTGCTTGAGGAAATCAAGCACAACTTGCTGGGCACTAAGGCACTAGCAATGACACCCTTGTTACCCTGGTATTAATAACTGCTTCAGACTGTGGTTGGCTGCTTTTTCAAAATTTTAATTGTTGAACTCAACAGAGATAAATAAATGCATAACGTTATATGCCTTTGACTTTTCCCTTCAGAAATACATAACTTTACTATGCAAAGTACTGGTCCTGACTCATTATTTTTGCCATGACTGAATTGCTGACACATAATGGCAGCAAGGATTTTTCAATCATAAACAAGACAAACAGGTTGTAGATTTCACCCCCTTTCCATACAGCTTTGAAACCATAGAAAAATATGAGGGGACATACATGTATATTATCATAGAACTACTAGTAATCTTTATTGCATATAAAATAGTTGAATGTAAGTTCATCTGTGACGGTAGTCAACATTATGTTACAATTTTGAAACCTTATATCCGTACACAAAATAAAGCGCTTACCAACAACATTTTGATCAGTCCTCTGATCCTTGTTGGATCAAAGTTGTAACATAATGCATATAAAATAATAAATGTAGTTTCTGATTCCCTCAATATTCAAGACAATTTCTGTCTCATTACATCAGTCATCACACAATCTCCTTTTATTCTTCACATTACTCCAAATTGCAACAATTTATGTACATGCATCAAAGTTTGGCATACACAGTCATCGCTGCCACCTAGTGGCCTATCTCCCAACTGCAGCAGAGAGCTTCTGTTGTAGGTACTCCTTCCACGACTCTTCAGTGGCCAGCTTCATGGAGTTCCACTCAAAGTGAGGGATCTAAAAATAGAAGAAATTAATATATTTATTAAGATACATTTGTGCCAGTAGAGCCTGCAAAACTCAAAGACTTGATTTTTACATTGAATTGAGAAATATCAAATAGCCAAAGAAGAGATACAGCATGCCCTGAACAGGGCTGTCTCCAAGACCTGTCCCTTCGTCCTGAGACAGAAATTGGCTTGTTGAAAAACGTCAAGCCTTTCTATTTTCAACCAAAAAATCTTATCTATCTTCATGATATAAATTGATAGAAATGGACTTTTGTAAGCTCAAAGTGACATATATAAAAGCGAAAGTCCTGGAGACAGCTCTGTACATTATGCCCTGTAAGTTAAAAGCTGATGCTTACCTGAATGACAGTATATCCAAGAATCTCTAGGTGGCGCTTCCGCATGGCCACGTGCCCTAACAGGTGCTGTGAGTTCCGACAAAAGTCACGTGCATCCTGGTAGTCAATAGCAACCCTGGACAGAGAATATACAGAGAGATTTCAAGGACTTCTTTCAAAACATTCCTAGCCATTACATCACATCACTTTATACAACACACTGATCCATCAAATCCAAAATAGTGCCACCCTTCTCGTCATACACCGCAAAACAAAATGGCGACGCCCATACATGCCAGCAAAAACAGTACAGGTTTTGCTATCACAAACCTGTAATTAAACTACTTCGTGGAGTAACATCCCTGATGTCCAAGTTCAAGTTCATACCAGGTTTGTATTCTACAGTACAAGCTGCAAATCTACTCGATCACACCGGGAAGGACTGTTACTCTTATCATTTAAGTGTGGTGGTTCTTTTACCTGCTCAAGGTGTGCCTCTCCCCAAGCATTGGACCTCCATTTACTAGTAACACCCTATCCATGGGACGGACGTCCCTAGCGGAAGTTACATGCTCATTTACATCTCGGTGGAGTCAGGACATTGATCGAAAGTGCCTTTCTCAAGGGTACAACTCCAAGACCTGTCAGGAATTCTAACTCAGTATCTCCCAATGCCCAAGTCAACAATCCTAAGCACAAGGCCAGGGGCCAAAGTGTGGTCTTATGAACCAAACCATGTGTGTTACCTGTGTGCTGTGGTAGGGAGGGGTTTCGTAGCCTTCTGCCAGCACCCCTCTGCTCTGTTCCAGAAGTCTCCATACTCCACACACGGCAGGGCTGAGCCTTCTTCTGTCAGGTAACACTCATAATCTGTACACAGGAGTAACAACATCCTTTACAAACTTCTCCATCATGGGTGGCTTGCCTGGACCAGGTCCACAAACACATTATTATGTTTTCTTAAAAATTGCAGTACATCTTGACTACTTTTCAAGACTAAGAACATAAAACAAGTTGTCACACTGAAACAATGCATTAGGAATAGCACTGCCAGTACTACAGCCTGCAGCACCACTGGCCAAACCTTGGAAAAAACATGAAAGTTGTATTGGGGTGAAGCACGAAGGGTCTCCCTTTCCAGAAGAGTTGAAACCCTTGCAAGTCATAGCTTAACCATACCCACTGCAACTTTCCTCAACTTTACAACCAGTGCGGTAGCTTTTTTTCCATATTACTTTGGCTCATAATACACTTTTGCTACCCATTTCTTTTTGTACTGGATCACTTGACTGCTAAGGGGCCTCTGGTGCCAGCAGAAATGTTTAGCAAAATGGCTAGAAAAAGTGTATTATGAGCCAGGAAAAGATGGAAAAAAGCTTGCTATGGAGGCTACAAAAACAGTCATTCATCTCCCCAGAACACAACTATAACCACAACAAACAAACATACCTATTGTTTGGAAGTAGGGAGAGATGACCTTTGACCTGACAAACTGGGGTCCCCCCAGGACATCAGTCAGGACCTCCTGCACCTGTTTCTCAACTCCGTCCAGGAGGGGAACTGTGGATGTAAAGATATCACTGTTAGTTTGTTACCGATACCATTACAGTAAATCTTCAGGCTGGGTCAAAGAAGGCTTTACTATTACATGTACACATCATCCTCCTACGCAGGGACATCCAATGGCAAAACCACCTCTCGATAACTATGTACCTTGCTTTCTCAACCGTCAACTTTAGTTCCTGACCGCCCTGCTTATAGATATTCATGAGCCTAGCCTTACATATGCGAGATCCCTTTTAAAACTGAAAGGCCTGTTCTCTGATTGGCTGACAGCTGGTTTGTGGCGATGCCCACAGGAACTAAGAGTGACGATTGAGAAAGCAGGGTACATCCAGAGAGGCGGTTTCGCCGTTGGATGTCCCTGCGTAGGACCCAAGTATAAAGTTTGTTTTACACATCTGGTAACCTGCCATAATGTGACACACTAGTTAGTTCAGTATGCTAGCAAGGTTCAAAATACCATTGCAATTTGCATGATACAGCAGTCATTCAGAGCAACAAGAAATGCTAAATTTTAGGCCAGTGTAGGCCAGCCAACAAATGGTACTTTACAAGTACTACTACTCCTCATCTATGATGGAGAAATTCTCACCAACCTTTTTTTGCAACTTCGCAGCAGTATTGTCCGTGGAACCACGGCATGTCGTACTCAGGATACTCCAGTACCACAGCGCGATTCACGCGCATCAGGGTGTCCCGTAACCAGGCGTTATGGTGGTCCTTTGATCCTGTAATGAGACAGTTTGTTTGACAGTGGCTAAAAGTGCTGTAATGAAACAAGTCTTGATCTTTAAGAGCTTAGAGTTAGTAAGTGAACTAGTAGAAAGTGTCATGGTGTCAGTAAACAAATCATTCTTTAGAGGGGAGTTAGGCCTTCACTCCTTTTTTATGGGGGAGACTCTTCAGGTGTCAAACCCTAGCACATCCAAATTGCCCAACACACATCTACTATGTTGGGCTCTTTAAAGAGGTTTGCATCCAAGCAATGCAACCAATTCTTTGATGTGTAGAGGTTCTTCAATGTTCTTCAATGTGCAAGGGTTCTTTAATGTTCTACAAAGTGCAGGGGTTCTTTAATGTTCTACAAAGTGCAGAGGTTCTTCAATGTTCTTCAATGTGCAGGGGTTCTTTAATGTTCTACAATGTGCAGGGGTTCTTTAATGTTCTACAATGTGCAGGGGTTCTTTAATGTTCTTCAATGTGCAGGGGTTCTTTAATGTTCTTCAATGTGCAGGGGTTCTTTAATGTTCTTCAATGTGCAGGGGTTCTTTAATGTTCTTCAATATGCAGGGGTTCAAATCCAGTACAACCAGCACAGTGGCAGTGGAGTTGACCATCTATGTTCTTTAAAACAAGAAATCAAACTCACTCTCCAGGTATGTGTCCAGTTGCTCCAGAAACTTGACCTGAAACACTCTCTTCACGATGTCAGCTGGCAGCTGCTGCAGCTGTGCTAGTGAGTAGGCCAGTCTCACCAGGATGTGGGGCGGTATAGTCCACAGCCTCTTCACAATGGTGTCCACGCAGGCTCCGAAAAACGCCTCCGCATTGGTGGGACTGTAGTTCAGGAAACCGAACACCGACAGTATGGTGAGGAGCTGGTCATTCTGCAGGGTGTGCATCTTTCTGACAGCAGCGTTGGCGAGTGTGTCGAGAATCAGGCCGTGCTGAATGCGAGTCCGGGACATCACCATCGCCCAGGTGGCCAGATTGTTCCTCGTCAACTTATCCGCTTCTCCCAGGTTCCTCTCGTACCATTTGATGACCTCTTCAAGAAGAAAGGTTGACGTCCACGTTGGCGAATCGACGTAGTAAGACAGGACGACCTTGTGAAGCGTTCTGAAGGTCGTCACGTTGTGTAGCCGCTCGATCACAGTGGTGTTCACATTTCTGAACAGGTCAGACAAAGCTTTCTGGTCGGTTTTCTGCACCGGTGTGTTAGTTGTGAGGGTACGGAGACTCTGAGTGATCAGCCCCAGTTCCACGAAGGTAAACTGAGGAAGCATCGTGTGGATTTTCTTGACCACGGCGTCTTCGAGCTTCCCTCCAGGAAGTTGGGACAGACAGCTCACGCACTCTGCGACCACGGCAGGTTTGAACGTGGCTCCCACGATGGAAACGAGCGTGTATCTCAGCTGTGACAGGAAGGCTTGATCTTCGCAACCTGTTGCAATGAAAGTTTTGGCTGTCTGGAGCACAGGTCTCAACTTCGTGTGTTTGTGATTTACATGAGGCAGGGCTAGCTTGGACACTTTATGTAGAAGACTGTCGTTACGACAACCCATTGCCTCAAGGGCTTGAAGGAGTGTCACCAGTTCAGTCTCTTGGATATGGTCTGGCAGTTGTTTCAAAGCAAGAGTTTCTAGATTCTGCTTTACTTGTGAGGATGCTGTGGGGCCAAGACACCAAAGAAGGCAAGGAATCATTGATTTAGGAAAGCTGTCGTACGCGTTTGACTCAGGCATTAAAAACAACAGACGCCTCCGAAAGCCCTCCTCCAAGGCCCTGTTGCGGTAGTTGAGGTCCTTCAAGGCATCTTTGATTCTGAACATAGTATGAATGTCCAGTTCATCCAACACTGCAAGGAAATACTGGCTGATCATCTCCAGCAGCTTCTGGTGTCTCATCCTCATGTTGTTCAGGGCCCGCAGGATTCTCCCGACGTTGTTCGGGTTTCGGTCGTCCTCACAGTGCACCATGAGTTCCATGGCTTTCTCCACCAACTGCTGGTTCAGATCCGGGGAGGACAGCCTCGCCATGCCTATCATCAACTGCGAGAATTCACGGATGTTGGTTATGTCACCCAGGTGATTTTGCACAATCTCTATTACCTCTGTCATTACCGGGCTCCTGTAGTACATCGGCCCGATGTAACGCAGCGTCGCGACGAACTTGGACAACTGAGGAATGTCCAAATCATTCACACTTCTGCAGCCTTTCAAGAACAGATGCTGAGAAAGGAGGTTCGAGGCGTCGAGTCCCAGTCGTGAGAGCGAGTACAGATTAGTTATCACGATGTCGTTGTCCACATTTTCCCTTTCCAGTTGTTGAAGGATCATCTCACAAACTCTGACAAACATGGGGTTCTTCTGTATCACATCAAAACTCTGTTGGTATTTGTCTTTCTGGGACTGAATCAACCACAGGGTGTCCAAGGCTTTATTGAAGTGTACGGGGGTGAAGCTTTCTTGGTTGTCGTGGATGAAGTTCAGAATTTCTGTGTGGTCTTCGAAACCTTCTATCCTTTCTATGAGGCTGTCTTTCTCTTCCGTGGTGGTGTGAGTTCTGGCGAGACAGAGATATCTGACTCCAGGGTTGACTCTTTGAGAGTAGTACGGAGTTCTAAATGCTGTCGACTGTCTGAACGTCGGTGACACGTATCTAGACTGGGAGACCAGGACTCTTATTGCCCTGTTCATGGTTGAATGCTTCCCTGAATGAATGTTGGCTTTAAACTTCAGATGTCATTCGTTCATCACTTCAGCACTGCCGGAACAAGAGATAAGCAACATCCATTAAAATGGAATCAGGACAATAACTAGTACTCGTAAGTGCTACTCAGTCCAACACCCTGGTCAACTCAGCCCAACACCCTGGAACTCTGCCAGGGTTGATCAGGGTGTTGGGCTGAGTTGGTCTGATTAGCCATGGGCCAATTTGGTAATCAATAAAGAGTCAAAGACTCTAATCTCCAAGCAGATCCTACGGTAGCATAAGATAGTATCAAAAGCTGCCAGAGGAGTGAAGCCGACTTAGGAGTGTGTTTTGCTACCGGGGATCTGCCTCCACTGAAACAGGGAGGAGCATTTCTATTCAACATTGGTGTTGCTGCCCCTCCCTGTTGTCATGTGCTAATTATTTTACGAGCGACTTACACTGGGACAAAGTCATTGACCAGCACATGTCCCAGTTGGAAGTTAGCACCAAACAGGGAGGAGGGCAATTAGCACCTACACTGCAAGCAGAGTTTGAATGGGAAACAATTGGATGTTAATAACCTTTGTTCTAGCCGACTGGGGGCAGATTCTACATGGCAAATGGACACCTCTTGGCTGACTAAACTTCTTGGCCAGTTTGGTACTATCTTATGCCATTGTAGGATCTGCTTGGAGATTAAAAGACTCGAGTCAAGACAAAAGATGTGGGCACATTTTTTAAAGGGACATAATGTAGAAATATGGCGCCAAAATTTCAAATGTTCTGAACTTGAAAATCTCCATTCAGATTGACATTTGCAACTTATTTCTAACTTATCTGCGTCATTTTATCACATTTCTAGAGCTAATCAACAACGTCAAAGTAAGCCGCGACCAAATTCACTTACTTCCGGGTAGCCTACCGGAAGTAAGCCGACCGTAGATTTCCGAATCGACCATTGCGGTCGCAGATCTTCGGAGCGTAGCGGGACTTTCAACAAACTTCAGTAATGATTCGAGCGAACCACCGAACGCGTTCTAAAGCGCACTTTGGCTCGCCGGCGAGTTGAATAAAATGGCGGACAACTCAAGCGGCGGAGGGAAGTGCGCATATTTCAAGACATCCTCACGGCTCAACAAAGTCGTATCCATACGTTGTAAATATTGCTGTGCAGTGTAATAAGGTAGACTCAACTCATAATGTAGAGAAATGACCGAAAACAGTGACTTTAATTTTACATTATGTCCCTTTAATGATCACATCTTACATTACTACATTGTTGGTATATAACATTCTACATTGGTGTAAGGAAAAAAAATCCTTAAAAATCTGATTAATAAACCTGTACATATAACGACAACGCACCCACCTGATACTAGTATAAATGCGCGTAGTACATGCACAGTAATAAATTTGATTTATCCAGAAGTAGAGATTCAACTTTCATCTTTTCTTTATATTAAAGGTCGTGCGCCCCCTCCCCACATTTTCAACACTGTCGTAACGTAATATATTTACCCCTGAACACAATATTCATTGAAATACAGCTATACAAAAGAACACCACGTATTCACATCATGACTCACCTGTTCCATTTCTTGATCAGGGCTAAGTAACTTGTCTTCTGGGCTTTTGGGGGAGGGAAAGTCATGTGTCCCACGCGCGTGTCTTCCTGTCTTCCGCAGGTAACTGTACTGAACACTTCAGGTGAAAGTCGCCAGGTGGCGCTTGTACACTTCCTGGTTTCACAGCGCGTGCGCAGTAGAGTTACCTAGTTTTTTGGGGGAGGGCTACGTGGAACTAACTAACCTGCAAAATGATCCACAGTTTATTTATGATCAACAGTGCGGGGTGAGTTGTTGGTCCTTTCATCCATTCTTCTTGTCTTTCTATACTGTGCAGTCAATTTCCTGCATGTTTGTCTTTTGTAAACCCCAAAAAATGATTGCGGATGCTTGAATGGGGAGGGGGGCGTAGTTGTCTCAGATACTAAAGCAGTTCCTTATCAACTTTATTTATGTCCAGGGATATTTTTATGGAGAAGCACTGGAAAAGTGTCATCAGCAGATCTGTGTGTGACTACTTTTTCGAAGAGCAACAAAAGGTATGACTTTTTGTCTTCATTTTTATGTAGGTTGATACCTGAACTGTAACACGCAAATGTAATCACTTGGTCATATGACAAATATCAATATGTACAGATCGGAGGGTCGGCTTCTCTAGCACTCCTTATAAGAACTTCAGCGTACTGTGTTGAGGGGACAGTTTGTGGTTCCAAACTATCTGTGTCTTCTTCATACCAGAAGAAGAGGGACACTTTGTACAGAATTTTAGAAACAGCACATAACACTTAACAGGTTTTGCTATAATTTTGCAAACCTGTAAAAAAAGCAACAATCAAATTCATTAAGTTTCTCTTCACATTAGTCAAACGATTTCTTCTTACTCAGACACATTATATGTTCACCAGCTCCATCCCACCACATTACTAGTATGTACTCTAACACCACAGGGTGTCCAATACTTTACCAGTACAGTAAGCGTGGTGACACCGAGTACGTTATCCTTTTCTATATAACATCTTTCTATGTAACGTCCTTGGTGACACCCACAAAGTCCAGGTCATTGACCTTATTCATTTAGAACAGAAGAAGAAGAAACTGAGCAAAACAAAATATTTCCCTTCTATGAAGGTTTCAGAGAGAGAGAGGCTTTGAGAGGCTTTATTTGTCCATTAGCTGTTATACAAATTGTGAATTGTGCACTGCTCAAAAATAGGTAAAAAACATATACAACTTACAAGTGAAGGGCAATAGCAGTGGTCTAAAAACAAGTAATGACACAATAAACTGTCAGTTTCTTGAGTAACAGTAACCCTGTATGTCTTATACGATACAGTCACTCAAGCAACTTAATAAAGCTTTTGCCTGGATGTCTAGATCTTCATTGACAAAATAATGGGCTCAGTGTGAATTTTTTTGTGAATTTTTTGTTATGTCCAACAGGCCAACAGCCCAGAAGATGTGAACCCAGTCATCTCCACCCCCCACCACTATCTCATCCACATCTACAGAGAAAACATCTACTTTGTAGCAGTCTGTACAACAGAAGGTAGATATACAGCTTCCTCAAATCGTTATGATAATGACAAGATACATGTACTTAGAGGTCCTTGAAAATCAATTTGTGGCATATGGCAAATTTTGTATATTAAGTAGTACAGTATGTGCCCTTCTTCGCATTGCGAGCATGTTGTAAATCGTGAACAGTTTGCAGTGATTTTACACGTATATTAAGTTTTTGTGTAACATTTTCATAATATTTGCAACATTATGTTTGTCTTGCATACTGCTAACACAGTAAATTATATAAAAAATTAAATACCTCCTGCCTCACACAAAATCAAGTCCTAGAAAATGTAAATAGATTCATAGCTATATATAGTGTCTTGTTTGCTTTTTTTTTTCAAACACAAACACAAACATTCAAGCACACAGTCTTGATACTCCTTCCCATTAATCCTGTTGTTGTTGTTTTCCCAGTCCCTCCCCTGTTTGTGATAGAGTTCCTACACAGAGTAGTGGACACCTTCACAGACTACTTCGGTGATGGGGGAGAAACTGCAATAAAGGACAACTATGTTATTGTCTACGAGGTTAGGAAAGTTTCAATTTGTTTCAACTCTGTACAAAGGATAAAACATATGTTCTTTTAGTATTGATACACACCAATCTTGAAGGATATCTTTTGAATTTAGATGACAGATAGTAACATCTGCAGATAGACAGGCATGCTAGTCTCCAAAAATGACGCAAACACATTTTGTTATTCTTTACGTTTGTTTCCATACTGGCAGTTTGAGTGCATGAAATTTACTTTAATATGCCTTCACAGAATTCTTCTGAAATGATTAGCATTTACTCCATCTAACAAGACACAATTCCGCATGTTTTACCCACTGGATCTTTTCTTTCATGTCCCAGTTGTTGGAGGAGATGTTGGACAATGGTTTCCCCCTGGCCACAGAGTCCAACATCCTGAAGGAACTCATCAAACCCCCAAACATCCTCCGTACTGTCGTCAACACTGTCACAGGCAGCTCCAAGTAAGTACCTATCAAACCCCCTTGATATCCTCTGTACAGTTGTTAACAAAACTGAAGACCAGTTAGAGCTGTTCTTACACAGCAGTATCAGTAAATTTTCTGATTCATGTATACGTTGACTGGTTGGTGATAACAATGCAAACTAGATGTCTTTCACAAACTTTGATTTTTTCACAAAATAGACTGGTGCACATTTTGAATTTGAGTTTAAGGTAGTCATAAGTTTATGCATAACAATGGCTGTGCAAGGCTACTAGCATTGACAAGTGATCCCAAATTTGTTCAATTGCCAAAACACACTGTACATGTACATGTAACTGTGTCAGGATTTAGTAAAAAAAAACTATAGGGCCCAAACCTAACACTTAGAAGGCACCACAAGGGTTTTCAGACAATAACTGTAAAAAAATTTTGAATAAAAGAAAATCAAAAAGTTAGAAGTATTCTGTTCCACATCATGATTATTTCAAAATATTTAGAAAGTTTAAATAGCTTTCAAAATATTTCCAAAGTATCAAATCTCCTAGACATACATTTGTATGATTACAAAGAATTGAAAACATTTATAAATGATGACAATGGCAACCCTTGCAGGGACTTGGAATGGACTCTACTGTAATATGTATTGAAACAAAACACTTCCACCCACTCCCAGCCTATCAGACACCCTCCCCACCGGTCAGCTGTCCAACGTGCCCTGGAGGAGGGCGGGGGTCAAGTACACCAACAACGAGGCGTACTTCGACGTCATTGAGGAAATAGACGCCATCATCGACAAGCAGGTTTGTTACTCTTATTTCTATGTTTATGTTATGCTGTGTATGCTACTGTAAATGAATTTAAGTTTGCGGGAATTTAATTTCGCGGTAGCTGGAAAAAAACTTTTCGCAGTGGTTTCGAGTTCGCGGGAGCTCCATGTACTGTAGTCTCTTACTGCCATGGAAAAATTTTTGCGGTGGTTTTAAGTTTGCGGTGGCTTTAAGTTCACGGTTGTTTTAAGTTCGCGGAGATTTAATTTCGCGGTAGCGGAGAAAAAGACATTTTTTATGTACTATGTACAGGGCATGCCTGGAAAGCAGTGTGCTAAGCACTGAATGCGTCCAACCCTGTTTAAAGAAAACAGAAATGAATAAAATTCTCCTTACGTTCGACATATTTGCCTCTTGCTGCATGTGCAGTCATTGTTTTTGCATTCTTGGTCATTGTTGGGGATTTTAATTAAGTCTCCCAAGTTACTTATTCTGCAAGGATGATTCAACATGTTCTTTTGATACATTGGGATCATTCATGCGTAAGATTTTGTACCAGTGTGTTTTACATGCACTATACAGATCGGGAAAGACAATATTTTGTTCTGTGTATCACTCCAGGGTTCCACAGTGTTTGCTGATATACAGGGAGTGGTAAGTGTAGAATTTTTGATGACTCCATACTTTTTTTTTATCAGACTGGACACCGTGTGACATGTAATGAAATAAAGCAAACGATATACTGTATCAGAGACTAAAAATGAATTCATTTGGTGGTAAAGATGTGACATGTTTTCCCAGTTTATTTTAGTAGACTGTACCTGGTAAATGTGTAGTATGTCCAACAGAACCAAAGTCCTTAAACTGCATTCTGATCCCTAACACTGTATTCTTATGCAGATCGACTGTTGTGTGAAGCTGTCGGGGATGCCGGACCTCACCTTGTCATTCATGAACCCTCGTATCCTGGACGACGTCAGTTTCCACCCGTGTGTACGCTTCAAGAGATGGGAGGTAAATATGAGCTGTTAATCTTTTTTAAGTCTGAAAATTTTTTGGGGAGTTAGCAGCATCATGTCTACCTTGAGGTCATGTGAACCTGGAGGTCATGGGACTAGGTAGGTAGGTAGGTATCATGTTCAGAAAGGGGGCATCATTTAAAGAATAGCATGAAAGCTCATCTGTGTTGGTGAATTTGACAACTTGGCCAGGATGCTCCTTAACAGGGCTTTGCCCAGTAATGTATAGAATATAATAGAATAGAAGTTTGATACTGTCATTCAACATACATAAATGCTCAACTCGAATTTTCAGTCTCTCTTACATCAACCTTCTTTAAAAGGTGCTTAAATACAGTCAAACCTGTACACAAGAGCCACCTTACCATGTTATGTGGCCAGTTTTTGATGGTCCTTTTGATAACTTTTACCATGGACACAAGCAGTAAAAATTCTGTCTATAGTGGCAACCCATGTTTGACTGTAACTTGAGAATGATCACAACGTCCTGTTTGAATCTCTCTTACAGTCTGAAAGAGTCCTGTCCTTCGTTCCTCCTGATGGCAACTTCAGACTCATCTCCTACCATGTGGGGTCACAGAAGTAAGTAAACTGTTTTCTCTTGTCACAATTTTGATTTCTTCATACCTTGTACATGTACCTCATTGTGGTGGTCTGGCAAAAACTCCTCCAATGTGCAAGCCCAGCCCTGCATGTCGGCAGGCCCAGCCAGGGTGACTACATTTTCCTCCCCTTTTCTCTGTACGTCTTTTATCAAGGAGGTTAAAAAGACCTCTTTGACTGAGCTACCATCCACTGATCCAGCAAGTTTTTTAATAGTTTGTGCCGAATGGTTCACATGTGTACAGTGTGTTCATAAAATACATGTACGTTTTTTCTTTTCCCAGCATGGTGGCCATCCCTGTGTATGTGAAGCCCAACATCTCCTTCAGAGAGGGAGGGGGGCGGTTTGATGTCACCGTGGGACCCAAACAAACCATGGGCAAACTGGTAGGTAGTTGAAGATTGTGGCCACATGTGACCTAGTAGCATCCCTGGTCAATCAGAGAATTTTATGCCTGTCAAAGGATCTTTATTCCGACTTCCAGGGTAAGGCAGCACATGGTCAGGGCATGGGGGTTCAGTGTCCTTTTTTTTCTTCCCCTCTTTAAAAATGCCCAGTTATTTATATTCTCAGCTGGAGTCACCATATTTCCTTTACCTTTTACTACAAATACATTGGAAAAGTGAAGGGTCTTGATTATCAGAATGTTTCTGTGAAGTCAAACGTTCCTTTAGAATTTGGAGACCACATACGAAAACTATTACCCTCAGGTCCCATCAAATGTTCTAAAGAGAAATGTGACATGAAAATCATGTTAAAGATAGAGTATAAGCCATTTATAAAAGAAGTATAGGTATTTGTGCACTAATGTGTTTAACTTATTGTTGTTGTTATTTATTCTCAGGTGGAGTCCGTGGTGATCACCTGTGCCATGCCCAAGGTGGTGCTGAACATGAACCTGACCCCCACCCAGGGGACCTACACCTTTGACCCCGTTGCCAAGGTGTTGACCTGGGACGTGGGGAAGATCAACCCGCAAAAGCTACCCAACCTGCGCGGGAACATCAGCCTGCAGAGCGGGTCTCCTCCGCCTGAGTCCAACCCTGCCATTTCTGTGAGTACACATACACATGTATTATGTGTAAGAGTGGTTACTGGTACGGTGTACTGGTACAAACCAGTTTTTCCCGTTTGTTGGACCAGTCCAGAAAAAGCAGACCTGAAAAAAATCAGAGGACCAGATGTTGGACCAAATCGAAAATAAACAGATTACACCGGCAGGCATTTACGTCTTTTGGGGCTTACAGATACAAGAAAAGAACAAGAGAAAAGTAGAAGAGAGTTGATAGTCATTTTTACCAGGCTTTCACAGTCAAACTTGGTCTAGAACTGAGACATCAGGTACTAGTACTGAGTCCAACCCTGCCATATCTGTGAGTACACATACACATGTACAGTCAAACCTGTATAAGTGGCCGCCTTTGCATAGCGGCCACGTGACCATTGCGGTCACTTTTTGTCGGTCCCTTGGATTTTTCCCATTGACCTAAGCATTAAAAAATAGTCTGCTCTCCCCAAGTCCAACCCCGCCATATCTGTGAGTGAAAAATACATGTGATAGCAAATCCGTAATCATTATGAAGACCTCCTAACCACCATTGAAACTAAAAAAACTGAAGTGGTATGGCCACGTGTAATAGTCATCGGGACCAGCCAAAACTATCATGCAAGGGACTGTGCAAGGAGGAAGAAAGAAGGGTAGGCAATAATTATAAGGGAAAAGGTGGTAAGATGAATAGTATGAGAGAATGGACTTAAACATGTGTTGATGAAGATTAGGCATCCAGGTCACAAAGAAAATAAGAATCACCAAATGTCAGATACTCAAGCAACTCAATGAATTTTGGGAAGTCAGATGTTGTGTCAGTGACATTGAGCAGATCTGTGCAAAATGAAGCATACATTAATAAGAGCAGAACACCAAGAAGGATGGAGAAAACTCTTTGCCAGATCTTCTGTTGTGCTCTAACTGTCAAATAAAAATACGTCATGTACATGGAGTTAGACAAAGGGATCAAACTTTGTTTTTTTTTTCCTTTAACAGGTTCAGTTCAAGATTCAGCAGATGGCAGTTTCAGGGTTAAAGGTCAACAGACTGGACATGTATGGAGAGGTGAGTAGTGAAATAACCATACACACGTTTGGGTTTCTATTCCAATAAACTTTCATCTGTGACTGTAATCCACAACTTAAAGATTTCATACCCTACTTCTGCACACGGTTAAGTGCCTATCAACAAGCTTTTGATCAATCCTATGACCCTTCTCAAGTTGAAATGACCCGAAGCCTATGTCACATGACTGAACAGGGATCTTTGATCGGTTGCTGACATCATACTTTCAGTCAGGTCACGTGACATAGACTGTGTGTTATTCAAACTGAGAAGGGATCATAGGACTGATCAAAAGCTTGTTTTACTTTACATTGTGCACAGAGTATTAGGACTATTTCATTTGAACATAGGGAACGACAGAGTCCTGTAAAAATCCTATCCCACATGCCCCTCCTAAACTCGGTATATCAATCTCTTCGTCTTTAAGTTGTTGACAAAAAGCTTTTAGCCTGAAGTCTAGTTTAGCATGTTAGACATTACATCATATCTTGCACTTTGTACTTTGATTTAACTGTTGCGGTTGATTTTTTTATTGCATGTGAATGATGCAACAAGAAATTCGCATGGAAAATGAAGAAGTTACATACATTTGTACATGTAGTTATTGAAGAGAGCTTGGTTGACCAATAATGGATCCAAATGTGCCTTTCCCATCATATTTCAGAGCTCCCCAAAGAAAAGCTTCACATTTGAGGTTTGTTACTCTTTGGCCTTGAGTAAAGAATCTCTCTCTAGTGTGTCACTCACACATGTGGTCCCAGTCAAACTGGATTGAACTGAAACTCCCAAAACTGGAAGAAAAACGAGAAATCCAAACATTTCTACTGGTTTGGAGATTAGAGCAATCTCAAATACCCTTTCTATTGCCAGTGCATGCAATTGTTCTGAACATTATTCTCATTGTTTTACAGTGCATGTTTGCAGTATGTATTAGTAATGTTTCTGGGGAATTACATCCTTACATCACAGAGGGCGTACTAACACCTTTCTAGCCATTCTAGGCTCATTTGTTCTAGTGCAAAAGGAGGTACCCAATGGCTGATCTTATATGTCCATGACTAGTTCTTTACCATCTAGCATTTAACTCATTGTTCTGTTGCCATGATACCGATGAGCTGAAAAGTGATGAGCTCAGTTAAACATGTAAAGTCATGTACATATACATGTACGCTGTATTAATCCAGTAGTGTCTTACTTATACAGTACATACACCTCTGTATCTGCATCAGTATTATCAGTATCTATGCCCTTTGACATAACATACCAGCTACTTCTACATTGTAAATCTCATGTCAATCTGATAAAGACTCTATAAAGATCAAAATAGTAAATATTGGAAATTCACTCCTGTCATCATCCTTCTAATTTTCCTTTGATCACCTGAGCTACTTCTTGTTCAGAAAGGGTATTTGAGTTGAATTTTTCCCATCACTGCCTCTCCCTAACCATCACTTGCACCTGTCATTCATTTGAAGTTCCTCCCCAGAAACTGTTACAATCCTCAAGTGCATTTTGATTGGTTGATGAAACTTTGATTGGTATCTGTCCATATTGCCCTGCCACATGACTTTCCTCCTGTGTGTCCTGTGTAGTCATGTAGGAAGATATCATCACAGCCAAAATAAAAGCTCTCTCTCTAACATGCTCTAGTTTCTACAACAATGTAGTAGCCCACCCATTTAAAACCATGCCATAGATTTTTTTCACATTTGTTTGAGTATTCACTACTAAAAAGTATTTTGTCAATCAGTAAAAATGAAGTTCTTAAACGCTTGTCTTTTTTTTTCTTGAATTCTAGAAGTACAAGCCTTTCAAGGGAGTGAAGTATCTGACCAAAGCAGGAAACTTCCAAGTGCGAACATGATGTTCCCTTGTTCCGTGTCAGCCAAGCAGAAGTTTGGAGCATCTGAGGCCAAATGGATGTTATTATGTAATAATCTATTGTCACTACGCAGTTTTTAGCATAATTTGTCAAATATATTTCACTATACGTCACTAAAGGTTAGACATCCAGGAAATTAAGATATGCCAAAAAGCAGTTAAGCAAGCAACTGGATTCCAAAATCATATCCAGTTGCTTGAGTAACTGCTTTTTGGCGTATATTTGACTGTCTTTTTTCAATATTTAATCTGGAATAAAAGACATGGAGGTATTATGCAAGAACAATTATCATAATAAACCTTACATGTAGTTAGTCTTCCTCCATCAATGTGCATTCTCAATACTAAGTGTCAGTGTCAGTACTTTGGATAACAAAGTTCTGTGTACACAACCAAGTTTTGTTTTCAAGACCAATGTTTCGTGACCATGTGTCACCATATTAGGGCAGTTTTGACATGGTTCTATTGCATGTACATGTACACACTACAGCTAGTTGTCTCTGCTAACAAATGCAGTCCCTAACAGCAACATTCGCTGCTGCAGTGCGGAATAGAACCATTCAACATTGCCATTAGGAAGGTGCCGGACATTCACCAAAATGTACTAGTAGGTCTTGAGTAAAACACTTTTGTTGTGTTTAAAGAACCTGTTATCCAGTAACTTACCAACCTGATGAAACTATTCATGGATGTCAGTTCTCAGTATCTTTATTTTAGTTTCTTTTACATACTTACACAATTCAAGCTCTGTAAAACACTCTGTTGATGAACGAGTAAATAATGTTTTACAGCCAGTTTTTGGACAAACATACTTGACCTTATCAAGGATGTAAGCACACACAATGTATGGTTTTAGCTTTGGTTAAAAAACAAGTCCTCTTGACAATTAGGTCATCATACATGTAATTTCAGGTCATTATCTATATGATACAATTTACATGATCACACCCAACTTGGTATACTGACTTATTTTTGGCTTTTTTGTCAACTCTCTGTTTTCAACAAAACAAGAAACTAAAATGTTCCTGAAGTTTAAGATTCTGTGCAATGACAAAGTCCAGCTTTTCACCACATACAGATTTATTTTCCCTTATCTTCACTCAATTTTTTGTACCCACATTCCGTGTCTTTGCAACTTTAAGAGAAAACAAGTGACTCCAAATCTAAAATTTATATTGTAGTTGATGCCTATTTTATGATAATTATAATTGTAAATGTATGTTGAAAGATTATAAATGTACCTCCATAAAGATTTAGCCTTGATTCTGTCTTCCTCTTTTTTTTGTACTTGAAAAAGCTAAAGTTTGAAATTTGATGAAAGTAAGTGGCCCAAAACATAGTCTTTGGCATTAATTGCTGAAGAGCAGATGTTGATGTGATAAATAATTATGTTTTTTAGCCGCAACGTTTTTCTGGATGGTTAGAAATGATAGAATGGGGAGGTCCTTATACACATGTAGTTTGTAGTTCAACTAGTAGCATCCTCACAGTTGAGCTGCTGGTTCAAAGTTAGTCAGTGAATGGGAGACCCTGTTTCAATCCAACGAAGCCTTTCAGTTGGGGCTGCACCCGTCTTTTAGAAGGGACGTAAAATGGGGATCCCATGGGCCCTCCTTGTAAAGATATACATTTTCCCTACTACTGAAACAGTAAGGGAACTACACGTATGCCACTAGGCATTACAAGGGTCTAAATGAACGAACATGTTGGGAAAACGTTTACCATTTTCCATCCTTCGATGTCTGAAGACTATTTGTTTTGTAAAGTCTAATTCTGGATACTGAGAAGTAGTGATTGTCATCTTCAACAGATAGCTATATCCATCTAGTCTTAGTGTACTATACTTCATTGTTATTGTCATCTTCATGTGCAAAATCCGCATATCTTTGTATAGATTACATATATGATTAAACTGTTCTAAAGTGGTGCATAGTGATACCGCATTATGCACCATTATTATACAAAAGTTGGAGTAGATCTGGAGAAATAAATGACATGTTTAGCTTTGATGATTACTTGAAATCTCATCATTGAAGTATTCATGACTACTGTACCTCCGAGCCCTTCATGGTTGGGACAAATTTTAGATCAGCAAACTAGCATCGCGAACTCTCTCACTCTCTTAAGGGGCACTCTCACCGGACGTGGCTACGTCACTACGTCCAGTGAGAGTGCACCTTTATGGCAGGGTGTTGTCGCTCTCTCGGAGGAACCCCTACCTTGACCTGCTCCAGTCTATTCTGCATCTCGCCGTCTGTGGCCAAGTAGGATCTGGATGTTTCTCCTAACTGTAGTCCGATCCAATACCTGATAAATCACAGGACTAACGTTTAACATTTGTTAATTGATATTCGTATATAACGTCCTTGCGTTTAGACAGCGGATTTCCTCTATTGCTGATACTTTTATTACTCTTGATTGCTTCAAGCTCAGTGTATACTCATCTAGAAAAACAACGACAATATGTTATGTACAAGACTTTCCACCCAGGATTGATAGTGCCCCTCCGTGACCCATATTGACAACTGTTCACCTTGAACAATGGGTGAACCCGACAATGGAATTCCGGGCTCATGAGCCTCCTCACCCCTAAATCGTGATGACATGTCGTTCCGCATGATTAATGCGCACAACTAATGAAAAATAATCCCAACCGCGGAAAAACCTTCAACTATGCCAGCGGACGTGGATGGAAATGTAACAACTAAAAAGTCTGGTCAGGGTCCTGTAGTAACCCCCACCAACATAACAGCTTCGTTGGATCAGGTGTTTTGAGTATGCAGACATTTCATATATCCCATCCTGGCTTCGCAGAGAGTGATTCATCAGTTTTATGGAGGCTGTAGCCAATCGGTGATGCTATCATGGTAATACGCCGTTTTTCTGATCAGGTTCAGGCAACTGTCATCCGATGTCAACGTTTTGTTTAGCTGATTAGCTGATTCAGAAGCTTCTGGTGATTTCAAGATGACAGCCTCTCTCTCAAACACGGGCACATACGCACACATACGCACAGAAACACACACACAGACACACACTCACAGACACACACATACATACGACGTGCACACACATACACACGCGCGCGCACACATACGCACTCGCGCACACACACAGAACGCGCACACAGTCACACACACACACATACACACACGCACATACATGTACACACACGCACACACACGCATAATATCATACACACACGCACGCACACACACAGACGCCAACCGTTGAGGTGTTCAGAATTGAGGATTGGAGTGTTCAGAAATTCATATTTTCCAGTAACTATCGTAGAGTGTAATTTGTTATCACCAAGGACAGTAGGGGCGTCTTCGCTGGATAGTTTTAAAGAACGCTTGCAGATAGATGTGTCAACGTTAGGCGTGACAGTGTAATATAAAAGCTGCTGCCGCGCCGCGTGTCTGCGAATCTGGTGCATTACGTCAAAGGGTGCTTGAGTACTTATATCGGGTATATAGATAAAGAAGATGGTGTCTTACGCTGAAGGACAGTTATACCAGTTATGTAGATTCAGAAACAGATACAGACATATAGTCTTCAAAGATGCCGTTTCCTGTAAAGCCCCCTTTACAAATCAAGAATTTAGCTCGGCCGAGTTGTTGGCGAGCTCCAAATGGACATTTTCGGCCGGAGTATGACCGGCGTTTTGGCGATTATGCGGGCCTCGGCCGATATATTTTGCAGCTCGGCCGGCGTTTGCGGGGCACTTGCAGCTGCGCTTAATTTCAGCGAGGCCTCGGCGGCGAGTATTGAGCTCGGAGAGCTCGTCAATGGGTTGCCTGTAGCTCGACCGGAGCTTGTCCGAGCAATGGCCAAGACTTGGCCAATACTCGGGCGGCAACCCGACGGTTTTTGACTCTCTCTTTTTCGGTCGGAGTTTGCCCGGAGTCTTCTGCCTCGCGCCAGACTCGTTCGGGCTTCCTGCAATAACCGGACGATATTCCGTCGGACTTTTAACGTGTTGGGCGTGCTTTGGGCGAGCGTTGTGCTGGTGTCGCTGGGAGCTCGGGAGGGCTCCGGCAGAATTTTAACTATCACCTAATCAATTTGACACCTGTGTTGAATACGTGCCTTTGTTTTGGGCTTTCATCTTTAGTAAACAGCTTGTTCCGAAATATAAGATAAATAAAGACTACTGTATGAACTTTTCTAAGAAAGCTGCGTACCTCTTATAATGTAAGGGAATTGGACACGAAGACAGTACTTCCTATTTATTTATTTTTTGCTATAGGTTGGATGTGTGAGATCATATATTCTTCATGTCTGAAGGTTTCCAGTCTGAAACTCGAACGGGCCTTTGCCGGCCTTCGCTCGAGGTTCGCCCAAGGTTTGCCCGAGGTTTGCCCGATTTCCGTAACGTCAAAATTATTGTATTATGTTGAATAAGACTGATCTGTTCACTTTATGGCTCTTGTGGTAGTTTTCGGATTGGTGTATCACAACATTCCTCTTGATATTATTGTTTTCAGTGTGCCCGTCCACTCCACTCATGTCCTGCATTTATCCAGCAACTCAGAAATTAAATTTGACACAAATATTGGCTTTTTACAAGGTTATTCAGTTCTGACTTCGTCCATGTTCAAGACATAGTACAATCTCATTAACAAATTATAATCAGTTGTGTTGGACGGACGTCGGACGGGCTCCGTCCATTTGTATAGGGGGCAGATTTTCAGCGAAAAATACAGCCGATACTCGGGCGATGTTGACATTCGGCGAGCTCTGACCGAGCTACAAATTCGGCCGGCGTCCGTATGAATTGTAAAGCCGGCTTAACGACATTCATTCCAACAGATAATTCCAGCCATATTTCGTTTCTGTCCAAAAGAGCGATGATCCCCGGGCCGCTACCTCCAGAAATTTTGTCCATAAAACTGGAATATATATTTTCCTTGATATTTGTAAAAACAGTTGTAGCTTGCGGCATCAATGACGTCATCATCATCAAACACATGATAGTAAGCTACAGATTTCTGGCACATCTTAAGTTCTTACTTCTTGCTTGCGGAAATGAATTTGACCTCACGAAATTGCCACCATGACAACCGTTGAAACACATGAATGGTACAGGAAACCTTGGGCCGGTCACGGTCCCCGGCGGGAGTGGAATAACTCGGAATGCTTTTGTCAAAACGGAATCTCGCTCCATTTTGTCTCAATTAGACCAAGAATGGCGATGTTGTCGGCATTAACGTTTCTTAAACCGGCGAGACGTGGTGTAATTTGACGTGATTGTCGTCCCATGAGGATGCGCAAGCAGTCGGCACATTCACTTCTTTAAATGCTACTTACGCAGGTGTTTCACTGGACGGCGATCACAAATTGCGCCAAACAACTTTGAAAATTTAAACAAATCCACAATTTAGCGCAGCCCAGTGGGATACGCGCTTAAAGGATGGTAAAATACCTCACATCGTCTCTGAAGCAGGGAAGATATAGGCCGGTTGCACAAAGTTTTAAAAAAAACGATGGTGAAAAGGTTCACTTTTTGGTACTAGTACATAAACGCAGAAAATACAAAATGTGGATATACAAAATACGTTTCCTTGAGTAAGTTGGCTTTTTAAGGTCGTAGGGGCACTGAGTTGTTATTCACTGTGTCCAAGACATGGTACTGGAAGGTGGAGCCAAACCTTCTACTTTCACCGCCTTTACTTCCCCAACCGAAGTCAGGTACACATTTTCACACCTGGGTGGAGTGAGGAAAGTGCTTTTCCCATGGACACAACGCATAAACCATGCAGGAATGCCAAGAATCGACCCTTAACTACCAGCAGAGCCATTCGTCCATTTACGCCTTCAAAGTATACATAATATTGTCAAAGAATGATTTAACTATGATTGAGGTCTTTGGAACGTTTCCAGGGAACGTCAAGAAAGTTCTGCATGATTGATACTCGTGAGGTTCGGGTCATCAGTGTGGTTGCCATCAATCCCAACCGCGTGGCTGTTTCGATAAAAGACTGACACGTGTTTACTAGTTGCGCTATGACAGCGCGCATTGCTGTGGTGCGGACAGAAAAGGTGTCTCTGATCTCGGCTCTTTCTACAAGAGATAGTAAGAGCTCCCTCTAAGAAATTCCACCGCTATCTCAAGGCTCTGGCTGATTCTGACATCAGTACAACCAGCGCAAACCGGTTCCTACGTCAAAATATGTCCCAGGTGCTTTCCCAACAGAGACAGAGATGTGTTAGTTTTCCTTGTACTAATGTGACAGTTTGTTGCCGGTGCAATGACCAAGTGTGTAGAGTTTTCACTTTGCGGTCGGTAGGTCGTGAGTTCGATTCCCGATTCAGTCATACCAAAAACTTTACAATTGTACATACTAGTACTGCTTTCTCCACAAATCACTTAGCATATGGGAAAGACTATGGTTGTTAAACACACACCACTACCAGTGGAACAGCTCTCTGCTGTCAGCCTCCTTCATAGACTTGTAAGTTTGCCGTGGAAGGGCAAAACTCCCTTCCTCGGCAAACTCCCTTTCCCGGCATAAGAGAACCTAAGCCAGCTTTGAAACTAGCAAACCAGCGCCCCCAACAAGACCCCCACCCCCCGTTAGAAGTTTGGAAGGAGGCTACCCAGATGTAGTGATTGCACAAAGTCGTGTGGCCCAAGGGCAATCAAAACGGAGGTGGGCGAAGCCCTATACACCATCTGGCGCGGGACGCACTTAAACTAATGACAAATTTTACTGAGCTAGTTTTCTTTAACAAGAGAGGGGTGCCTCTGGTACTGTACAACATGAGAGTAATTTGGACCACCGCCAGGACAAACTATGGCCATTATCTCCATCAGCGGCAGCAGGAAATTGAAGTTATGACTCGAGATCATATTTTGTATGATTTGTCGCCCACTTTTGTAAACCACAGGGGTTTAAGAAATGATACCGGGAATTTACTTGGCAAGGAAAAGAGCACGTGCGTGAAATATTAGCGGCCACTTGGGGAGTGTGGTTAGAGGGCCTGGGCGGCACTAGGAGAGTAATTTGGGTGGGGCACTTTAGTGAGAGATTGTGATGTATGTGGATGATGCGAAATATTCAAAACCATGGCTCCTGAGACTGGTAAATAGTCTCGATTCCTTCACGCTCCAAATTCAAGATTAAAAACGAGATGTACGTTTTACCAGTTACGCTTCTGGGTCCAACTACTTGATTTCTGGGAGACCCGGTTCAGATCCTAGGAAAGGTCTTCGGTTGGGGCTCCACCTGTCTTTCAGTAGGAACGTAAACTGGAGTCCCATGTTGGAGGAGGTGCATCGCGCACGCTAAAGGGCAAGGACTAGCAACCACTCCCTTTGAAAATGACACTGAAACAGCAAGGAAACTTGTTGACCATTATAATAAAAACATTTCGATAAAAAAAGAGCTATCTGCCGCTCAAAATTGACCATAACATCTCCGGAACACGAGATATGAAAACCGAACGTTCCGCTGCAGGACCCCAGAAAGCTGCTTGGGGGTCCATTACCGAACTTGACCATCGTTTACCCATGTACCACATATCATATAACAATCCATTCCAAAGCTTCTCTAGTTATGCGACACACACACACACACACACACACACACGCATACAAGAAGAAGAGAGGGACCGAGGTAACCAGTGAAACTTTTACGACCCTTTTTATTGTCCAAAGTGAAACACCTGTAAACAGTACACCACGATTATGATATGCTAAACGTCAACGTACCACTTCTTTTACCATCGATTTGACCATCATTTTAACCGATAAGTTTTAAAACCGAGGACTCTTACATCAATATGGAAAGCTTTACATGACGTCATGTGGAATACGCCAGAAGCCTCCGCTCGAAGTAATGCGCGAAAGTGGGTCACGGCGAGATCCATATTTCCTTCACCTCCCCATCAACCCGATATGGAACCTGTGGGGGTCAGGCGGGGTCACCGGTGCACAACACAGCCGCTCATTCACGGCATACTTTCCCAGCCGTATCCCTTTCACACGGACGCTATATTCCCGCAGATTTGTGGAATTGTTGTCAGCGTTGAGTCGTCGATATGACGGCGCGCAGGAAACTACGGGAGAACAATGTGTCTTGTGCATGTATCGCCCACGGCAATATCGACTGCGTCTGGCCTTTTCTTGTCTGGACTTTTTCCCTAAAAGACGTTTCGTTTTCTTTGTTTTCTGGCCGACTCAAATCATCGTCTGATTACCTTATCAAAAATGTCATGTTTGCGCGCGCGCGCGTTTGTTTGTTTGTTTGTTGTTTGCTTGTGAACCGCATATCTCGTGAAGTTGATATTTGGTATGATGGTAGGGACTGGAAAAGAGAGGAATGGTAAGATTTTTTCCCTCTGGTGGATTTCCATGGTACTAGCTGCGGCGAATCAACATCATCATCATTATCTTCGTCATCATCGTCATCATGCTTCATCGACTGGTTTCTGTCTCTGCAGTTGTTGAAACGTCCTGCAGTCGCATTCAGTCTCTCTTCATCTTCTTCTGCTGTAATTTGCATCATGCAAGCTTCATTATCTCTTGGAGTTTATTTTTTCTATTGCAGAAATACCTCGTCCTCTGTGCCATAAGCGCGCTAAGCATGGGACATTCAAACGTGAACAGTAACTTTATATCGCGCATGCGCAGACGCTTGTGACATCAGGGGAGTCGTATCTTATGGAAACACGTAGAACAGACTGATAGCTACAGTTGTAGGTGGGACTCTCGCTGTGTAGAGACGACAGTACACACGTCACGTGACTCCCGTCTGCCCACCTGTTATCCTGTCTTGCTAATACCCCCGTTCCACTAGGACGGCGCTCTGGCCGCGCTCTCTCTGCGACCTACGATTTGACAGGTCTCACAACGAATTTTATAGGAAAGAAACGTATCTTTTCACACTTTCTGTGTATTGTTGTCTTCTCAGTCACACTTGAACGTTTTGTATGATATACCTAGTTTTCGTTTTTTTTTTCTTTACAGTCATTTCTTTACATCTTGCATGATATTCCGACTATCTCTTGTACAGTGGAAAGATGCTACTCCAAAACTTATTGCACATACATCCAAACAGCATTGGAACAGAAAAAAAGACATTATTACCCTGAAGAGGATGACAGAAAGTCGTCGAAACGTTGACTGTAATGTTTGTTACTCCTTGGCTAGGAAGAAAGAACTTCGCTATATTCTTTCCTTCATCAACCCGATAAGACCAGCGACAAGGGGATGAACGTTTTCTGAAAATGGTTACATGTATCGAAAGAAAGACGCCATATGATTTTGTCAATGTTGTTGATATGTCTAGTCTCACAACGCCTCTAAACATTTCGTACAAAGGGACCGTTAATTCACACTTGTGCTTGTATTTAAATCCGAATGAGTTGCGTATTTACAGTTGTTTTACCGGGTAAAGTTTGCAGCCGAAATATCGTTTTGTCTGTTCGATAACCATGCTGCACAACACTACTTTCCGGCAAACTTTATCTAAATCAAAAATGCGAATATGCAATTGAATATATGAATATGAGTATACAAACAAATATGAGCGGGCACCTAGACTTATAACACTCAGAAAGGGCCTGAGAAAGTTCGCTTTTTGAAATATGGCAACCCAAACCGTTGATCACACCCGACGTTAATGATGAAATCATCTCTCCGTTTCGCTGCCGTCGCTGTAAAAACTTGCAAATGCTCACGTCTTGGTCTGGCAATGAGACGCCAGCAGGGGTCAAGTGGGGTCAAGTTCAGCCCTCCGCGGACCAATGAATCATCGTCGTGCCTCCCTCCCAGGCGAATGACGATGTGAAGGAATTTTTCAAATTTGGAAGTCCCGATACGCTTTTTTTTCTTTTATCACACCCACATCATTGTGAATCAGCGTGGTGCGTTTGTCTCGCGATAGTTGGTGTGTTTCAGGGGTAGTTTACAAGCCGTTCCGTGTTCACCGTTATTGTGCTCTATCCTGCAACGTAGTGGCCGTCAGCCTGTTTTGTGCAGCCCGTGGCTTGCAAAGGTACCTCGCTGGAGCGACCATACGACTTCTCTTATAGAGAACATTTTGTTGTTTTAGAAAAACTGCCATTTTGTCGCACTCACAAATTCTGAGTCATCTTTCATCTGTGATTCTAAAATCATTTTTGCAGCGCTCTGAGCTTCGAGCTTTAAACCCAGAAGACCTTGTAGGCTTTTCTAACACTAACAGGGCGCTGATTTCAAACGGTGACGACCTTGTGGCCAGATCTTAGTTCAAGTGGAGCGATCAGATCTTTTACCCCCGGAAGAAAGAAAAGAGAGATAGTGGTTTCATTTTGACATTTCGCGCGATTAGACCGGCTTGCGGATCGAGAGCATGTTGTCCCACAGCGACCACCACGGCCAGAGTAACGTGGCGTACTACACCCAGGACTGGCGACCGGCGAACCAGCTCCCGCCGCCTCCCGCCGCCGTGACACAGGACTACCACCACCACCACCCGCACGGCTACCATCAGAGCGCCGCCGGCTACAGCTTCCAGGCCGAGCCGGGATACATCTCCCGAGTCAACGCCTGCACCTGGCCTGGCTTCGGTGAGTCCGTTGTCTTCTTCTCTATCTGCTATTGTTGAAGCAAGGAGCTTTCGTGATGAAAGCTCCCTGGGCTTGGTTGTAGAGATATCTCCCTGAGGTTGCAGCACGTTGGCGGCAACGCTGTGCGCGATTTGACAGAGCGAATTTCATCGACGAAATGAATCTTTTACACTTTGTGTCTTGTTGTCTTTTTATTCTGTACCTGTATCTGTGTCTATAGAGCCGGTATAACCGCCCTTCGGTGTAGCACACCAGCTAGACGCATGCCACGTACGTTTTGCACTAGTGATATTCCCATTTTAATGTAAAGAGATACACACAATTTAGAATGCCGCCAACCGTTAGTGCAGTTTCAGTGAGACACTCGCTCAACAGTTCAGTCGCTGTTGCTGAGTCTCTGACAGACTGAGTTTTGTTGTGGCTTAGTCTAGTGCGCGACCTACTACTTTTGTTGCAAATACTGCGTATATGCTCGGCATCTCTTATGCAAGTCAGATATGTTACCAAGCGAAAGTACCGAGACATTTCCGACTTTGAAGGACCATCCTTCATACATTGCCTGGTGCGTTAGTTAACGCTCACTCTCACGCAACTATAGCGGAGTGTATGAGAGTTTACTCTGGTGTACTGGTGTATGGTTGCAATCTACATTTAACTTACATATACTGTTTTATATATATGTATACATCCACGGAAGTACCCAGGCTACATCCTTCAGGAGCTCTAGAGTTGCCGATAAAATGCGAGTCGTGGTTTCAGTACTGATTCTGTGTGCTGAAAAAAGCATTTTCGATACGATCTTATGGACTCAATGCATCTTTACAAGTACATCTCTATGCATATGGTGCAACCGCTCATATATTTGAACCAGAATATCTGGTAAGTGCACCGCGAGCTATGTAAGACCTACTCTAGCGAAAACTGACTTGTGATAATAGTTTCCCACGTACACGACAAGGAATGCTTTGTTTGACAGTTAGAACTGTTTAAGTTCTAAACATGTTCTTCAAAACTACTCGGGTCAAAACGGTAACTGTGCGTGTGAACTTTGTTACATGTTTTGATGCCTGCGTTCGCCTCCACATCCAACCATTTACAACCACAGGTTTGGGGAAAGAATACTAATCAATAGTTGCATTGTGAAGCTATTTATCCCCTATTGATAATCCTCACATAGACAAGGAAACGTTTGTGAATGATTTTAATTTAGTTTTAGACGTACCAAAATGCCTCCATCTATTGGTAAAGCTTGTCTTCTGCCTCCTACGTCTGGCTGTAGTCTGTAAACTGTTGGGTCTACCACATGTTCAATGTAATTCTTTCACCCTACATGAACTGGTGTTCCTTTCTTATTCATACTTATCCATAATCTTACAACGTAAATCAAGTTTGATATAATCTTGAAAAATAGTGTTTTTGACTTGCTGATAATCCAAGAAACGACATCTCAAGTCATGGTTCTACACGAGAATCTATCGACCGCACTGTATGACCAAAACTTATGGTCGACCGGTCCTACCACTTCGGGCAAAATTTTTATTTGTACTTTAAGTGAAATAAGAATGATAAAACGATTTGAAAACAGCAATAAAGATCCGATCTGCAATCCACAGCATCGACGAAGATAAACAAAATAAACAAGATTTAGGACTCGTATCTTTGGTTTCTGGCCTTCCTCTAAGACTTTGGTGAGATAGACACTTGTTGATTTACGTACATATGTCTATATAAGACGTAAGCACAGATAACAAAAGCGTCAGAGGCTAGAAGGGTGCGTTGTTGAGGCGCGGGTGTTGCCAGGCACGTGCGGACACTCCTGGTGTGGGTGGGAGATAGCTGGTAAGTTTGGATGAATGGTCTATTAGGTTAAAAATCCCTCACAGTCTGTTGGCTGAATTGCAATCATTGTCAAGACACAAATTGTTTTACAGCCTAGTTCATTATCTTATAATCAATTGTATGTTAAAACACTGCAATAACGCTTACAACTTTTGACATTTATAAAACTATTTATCAAAGACAGGTGCGTGTAGCGATATCGATATTTTAGAAACAACACAGAAATCCTTGGAAACATTAAACATTTAAAAGACGCACTATGTATGTATGGGAGACTTCTTTAGCCGGTCAGTCCTACGTTTGTCGCTGTTTCGGGAGTTCTACTCACCATGCAAAGGTTGGACTCAAACTGACGAAACTAAACCCTGACCCTGAAAGTAGAAAGTCCAACAAAAATTCCCTAATGTTATAAATGCGTAAAAAACAGCCTGAGTCTAGCCTCTACTCAGTGAGTAGGTACGCTTTGCACTATAACCTCCCATCAACTTCGTTTACAGGTTCGCCATGTTGCATGCGCAGTATATGATAAGTTCTGAAGTTGTTTTTCTTTCATTCAAATTACGTATTTTAGTTGTCGACGAAAATTTGCCAAATGTTGACAGCACACAAAGTGTGGCGTGATAATCCTGATTTCGGATGAGATGTCATCTTCTTCAAGAAGAATATTAATCTCTACTACAATGAAGCTTGATACTGGTGGTTGATATCGTCATTGTCATTGAGCGGCGTCTTTTGATCTGTAGCATCAGGCTTCTCTTCGAAGGGCGCTCTGTTCTATAATTGTCCTCAGGAACTATTTTTGATTTGTAGTATCAGACTATTTTTGAGAGAGTTGGGCTGTTTTTTATCCACAGGAAACGTTTTTTATCTATAGTATCTCCTATCCTATATGATTACCATTGGAAATTATGTTTGTCTATTGTATGAAAGTCAGTGTTTGGAGCGATTTGGATACCAACTGTGTGGCAGGTAGTGATGCATTTGTCGGGTTAAAGGTGCGTCTCATATGGCAGAAGAGAAAAGATGTTTTTGTTCACACGAGTCCGGTATCATGTCAGCGCGGGGGGTTTTAGATAATCGTCGCAGTGGGGGAGACAAGTTTGCCCCACCAGAGACTTGATAAAGGCACTCACGAAAACTACAAACAAGTGAAATGATCCATACAACTTTGTTTTCTATGAGGCGGTGAAAGTGACAAGTGGTTTATGATCTCTGTAGAGCTGCTCTTCCATTGGTCGTGACAATACGTACATGCACAGTGGTCTTTGTCTGGCTGCATAGGTTCCTGGAAAAAGTAGAAATTGGCCAAAAGTTTAGCCAAAGAAATCAGTGGGCCACAGAGTACAGTTTGCAACCATGCTATGTCTATTTGGCCAATTTCCACCCTTCTTTAGCAACACTGTATGGAGTCTGTTAAACTAAGACTACGTACAGTACTAGTATTTACAGTTGGTCATGAGTCTATTGTACTTGTAGTGCACTTTATTTTCCTTCACTTCGTCGCTCTCATATCGAGAATTGGGTCAGAAATGCAGGGTTCACTGTTTGGTGCAAGGTCTTTTAAGATTTAAAATAAGATATCACCACACAAACCGTACATTGACAATGAAATGGTAGAAAACAATACACATAGCTAAAATGCTAAGATAATGAATTACAATTATGTGAAATTTTGGGCTACAATTTCAAAATCACCTACATTTTTCCATAGTCGAGAACTTCACTTTCTACCAGATTCCCCCAACCCTCTCAAACAAAAGTGCAGAGTTAAGTGGCAGTATCAAGGAAAAGAACGTAGATTGGGGAAGATAGACACATCAAAACGAGGTCAACACTGTAAGATCACATCTTCCCGACCTTGCCCTTACTGAAGCTTATTAACCTTCTCAGTGCATTGATTGTTGTTGATGATGTTCCTGTTCTGCCATCTTTCTTTGGTCTGATGGTGCCAAATCATTGTTCTTGACTTCCATTCCATTTCTCAGATGTTTTTCTCGTGATTTTTTAAATCGAAAATGTCGACGAGCATCAATTAGAATTCATCTATCCCTCAGCCTGACTGTACGGCCGTTGGGGCACCACAGAAGATCTAGCAACCAATTTTTCCCACCCTTCTCGGTTTTCTATTCTTCTTGATATGTTCATTCTCCGACATTATCCTGTCATCTTCTCCGTTGTCTCCCTCCCTTTCCTACTCTCAGAACGGTTCCTTGCATGATAGTTTTGGCTAGTCCTGATGACCGTGTGACACGTGCCACCGTACAACTAAAGTTATCTTTTCTATACTGCGGTTAGGAGTTCTTCATCTTCAATTAGAGCACCAGGCTTAATCATCTGGCTACTTTCGAGCACAGCGTTTTAACATTTTATGTAGTTAGCATGTGGGATTTTCGTGATTTCAAAATGTAGTACTGTGAGAGGGCAACTATTACAGGTGCTTTTGCACTTGTTTACTGTACTTGTTTTTCCCCTCCGTTCACATTGTGAAAAAATGCAAATGAAATAAAAGCCAAATCGAAATAATACATTGCTGCTTGTGTGGAATGAAATAAAGAACTTTTCTGGTAAGTTGTTCCATCCGAGCCCAAGCTCGTACTCTTCAGATATTTCCCAAACAGCTGTGGTCCCTTTCCTTACTCAGCTAACTCGTGACGTCGCGGCTTTTGCCCCACTTGGTTCCAAAATGACGAAACGTGATCTTTGTGTTTTTTGCCACCGCAATATGCTGAGTATCGCTGACATGCTTCCTCTTGCCGCGATCTCAGGAATTCTTTTTTCCCCGGTGAGTCATGTGCGGTTTGTAGACCGAACCTGGAGTCCTGAGTTCGAATCTTTCAAGAAGTGGATTCTCTCTCTTGTGTTAACCTGTCTAAGAAGACAATGTTTTATTTCTACATTTGCAGGCGATTATGTTCTTATGAAGTCGTTGTAGTAGACCGAGCCTGGAGTCCTGATTCGAATGTTTTACTTTTACGGAGTGGATTCTCAATCTTATAAAAACCTTTCTAATAAGTTTACAGCAGAGTTAAGAAAATGTTTCAGCTCTACATTTGCAGGCGATTATGTCCTTATGAAGTCGCTAGTCTGAGCCTCAAAGGGGCACAGTTACTTCTACAATTAGTTGCGCTGCGTGTATAACCATGGTGTTGGGATTGCCACGATGGTATATGCTGTCGTACAACAACGAAAGACAAAAACAAGACAAGAAAATGCACAGCATCTCTACTTTAAGATAAACTCCTCTCACTGTACGTGACACACGTTTCGAACACGTTTGGACGAGCTCGCGAATGTGCCCGCTCTGTTCTTGTGCGCCTGCGTCGTCCAGGCTGACGACAAAATAGCTGCGGGAAGCTGAAAGTTTTGTCCGCGGTCAGGAAAATAACGCCGCCGTGATGCGGGTGGTGATTAGGCGTGAGGAGACATGGTAATTTCTGACGTCATTGTGATGTTATAGTATAAGCAATAGAGATAGATGTCACATGATAGGAGAGGACATCGCCATACAAGAATTGTGTTGTAGCTAGAACAAACTTTAAGTAGACTCTGCACTGATGTATTCTTAACGGCGTCTATCTCGAATTCACTATGATACTCCTCAGACTGTATCGTGTACAGGCAAAACTACGAAACCCTCGCCCTCCCTATTCAGCACTCGGTTCCAGTGCTGAATCATCCTCAACCCGAGGACAGAACGTACACTTAATGATCCATTTTGTTTTGTTTTTCACAATTGTGCAGAATTTTATGCATTTCGATAGTTTACTACGCTTTGCATCATCCTATAAAAGCATCAGGGGTCTTCCCGTAGATCAATCGGCACAGTTCTGGGTAAGGTGTCCCGGTTGGGGCTGCACCTGTCTTTTTGAAGGGACACAGTGATAAAGCCGGGTTTACAATTCATGCGGACGCCGGCCGAATTTGTCGCTCGGTCAGAGCTCGCCGAATTTCAACATCGCCCGAGCATCGGCTTTACTTTTTATCAAATAATCTGCACCGTCACAAATTGGACGGGGCTCGGTGTTTCCCTCAGGAAAGTTCAAGTCATTGTCTTTCCTGCTTTTTTTGTGCACAACTGACATCCCACGGAGGTTTAAACCCCAACGGACGAGCTGTTAAAAGTCGCCCGAAGCCCGCGTAATCGCCCAAACGCCGGTCATACTCCGGCCGAAAATGCCCATTTGGAGCTCGCTGACAAGTCGGCCGAGCTGAATTCTTGATTTGTAAACGGGGCTTAAGGAGGTCCAATGGCCTCGACACGTTATTATCTGAAGGGAGGGACTAGAAACATCTTCCTGTAGAAATAAACCCTGCTACTGAAACAGCGAGGAAACGTCTTTCTCTATATGCCACTAGGTACGACAAGGGTATGAACTAACGAACAATCGAATGAACGAAAGAATAAAAACAGTGTTTTAGACTGCATGTGCAAAAAAGTTTCTCTGAATCATGTATGTATCAACTTAGACGGGCAAGTGTGATGATAAAGAACTATACACTATGCTTTGTTTTTTCTCCGGTGATGCAAGGATAGCTCCCACCTGACAGTGAGACTAGCGTATTTCCCGATGTAATTTTTGTAACTCTCTCTCTGAACTATATAATACTATAATTCAATGTCACAGTGCTGGTTTGCTTCATTTTTTTTCTCCACTGATAACCACTGGTAACGATAACCTTCATCTGATAGCGAGACTAACAAAGTCTCCGGTGTATATTCTGTAAATCTCTGTCTGAACTATATAATACGACAGTTCAATGTTACACTGCCCCAGATGTGGGCATCGCGTAGGTGTGGTCCCCCGCTGGTAACCAGGGGATACACGGAAGACAGGTGATCACTTCAGGAATGGAGAAATCAGCATGTGAAGGAGACAAAAGTAATGTAACGAATAAATGTGTAGAAATTAGAATACCGTTAAGGAAAGCGAAAAAGACGCCAAAAAGACAGAAACGGAAAATTGATATCGTATCATGCATTGTTAATTTCTTTCATTCATCTATGTTACACTCTTTCTTTCATTCTTTCTTCCTTCTATCATTGGCTAGACAGTAATTCTACTCGCATGCATATACACGCACACAAACACACAAACACACATACACACACACGCACACACACACAAACACAGGCACACACACACACACAAACACACACAAACATACACACACACACACACACACACAAATACACACACAAACACAAACACACAACATGGCACCAAATGGTCCCAACTGCGACACCGTGCGCTGTTGGGGACATGTCCAATCGCTTCCCATCTCCACTCTGCCCCGGGACAGGAAAGCACGGCGGCACCACCCGTGAGAGCCCGGGCACAATGTAGGGGGGAGGGGCATGAGAAGTTTAGGTTCAGGTCAGCTTGTCACAGTTTTATAACTTGTCAGGACATGCGTGTATGTGAACTAGGGCAGGCTGAGACGTGCAGGAGAAGTCTGGTATGTGCAGGGCGAATTGATTCGTCTACTCAGTGGAGTAAAGGGCCCTATTACACTAGACGGCGATGGCGCTACGTCCTCGTTGCGACCTGAATTGGATTTGTGTCACCCTTGTCTTCATACTTAGACTATCATGCAAGATGTAAAAGTATGCCTCGAAAGACGAGAGAACACACAGACTATAAAACATTTTGTCTACTATCTATGAAATTCGTTGAGAACTCGACTGGTAGCTGCACAGCCGCCGCCATAGTGGAATGGGCGTACTGCTTTGTGACAATGACGGCACATGTACATTGTGCTTGACATAAAAGGCACAAAATTCATACACACGTAACGTTACATGTACACAGTTCCCTGCTGGCCTCATCGCTGCGGCCAAGCGATCTTTCTACGCTTTGTGTGTTTTGTTGACTTTTTAGTCATACTACAACATTTTGCATGATATTTCCATTGTTAAATCAAAGGTTACATAAATTCAAATTAGAACTCAGCGACGCCGCCGACCAGTGAGTCCACTAGGACGGCGCTCGCCGCGCCCTCTCTGCGACCTGAAATTTGACAGATCGCTCAACGAATTGTATAGAAAAGAAACGAATCTTTTTATACTATGTATGTACGCTTTGTTGTCTTCTCTGGAAGAGGAGTTTCATTGGCCACCAGGAAGGCCAATGGACCTTTGCCGGCTAAACTCCTTCCCCAAACTTATAGTACAGATTGTACTAACTTATGCCACCGGTAAGATCTGCTTGGACATTAGGCATAATCTAGGCAATGCAGTGTCTAATAATGTGGCTGATGTGACGCAAAACGGCCCAATTTCCCAAAACTCTGCCTCGGTACTTTGGAGGTTGTTTCTTTGAAGTCCAAGGTCTGACGGGGGAGCGGAATTCACCTCCCAAGCGCGCGAGTTAAATCGTTGTGAAACCGGGACTGAAGAAGAATGTCAGTCATGCAATTACGTCAAAGTTAACGTGTCTTAAGGTGCACTCTCACTGCACTTGCGTCAAGCTTGCGTCACTGCGGGGTTTGAACGACACTCAACGAATTTCAGTCAGAGATAAATAATGAATTTTCTTACTTTCTGTGTATTTTGTCGTCTTCGAAGTCATACTTTTACCTATTACGCAAAATCTAAATTACAAAAAAAAACAACGGAGAAAATAACAAAACGGCGACGCAGTGAACGAACTCCGCAGTGACGCGAGCTTGACGCGAGTGCAGGGAGAGTGCACCTTTGCGCACTGGCATTTTGGGTATTTTCACAAGATTTTGAACATTTAATGACGAGGCGTAAAAAACACGTGAGGACATACTGATTTGATTATATGGATGCACCCAAAAACTGATGCGAGCATGCGAAGAAATTAAGTTGTACACAACAAAATTGCCTTCATGAATTATAAGTGATCATTTTTTCCCATAATTGACAGACATCGCGCGGGCTCCCTAACTCAGATGTTAATCCCTACAGAATCACAGCTGTGAGAAAGTGTGTGTAAATTAGTCCACAAAGGAACACAGCCCACGAGTGACTCTAATAACTACTTGTTTTTGCAGAGGAACTTTAGAACTGAATCATTTCAATGGCTCAATTAAGCTCTTGTAACTACATTTAGAACGAAGCTGACTTTTAGATACGTACTAGTAAAAGAATGTGCACAAGCTGTGTATCAGTAGGATGCATTTTTGGGAAGAAGCTTCTAAATTGAACCATTTTGATGGCTCCCGATAGCTCCCAAACGCCTTTGGGGGTTCTGATGGCAACCTTTTTTAAAAACTAAGCTGAATTTTCCACGAAGTAGATGCAAGCTGTTTTCTGCCTATTTGGCCAATTTCTACTATTTTTCCTCTGTGCCCTGTGGAGCCTGGTGGGGGCTAAGTCGCTTGTACTGCCGACCCGTGAAAGTCATACAAGCCATCCAGTACCTATATACAAAAAGAAATGGCCAGCAAAAGTGTATTATGAGCCAAAAAAAGGCCCGGGCCCAGAGAGCCTGCTATGGAGGCAAGGTCTTACCAACTGTTACTCTCAGCGTGCCATCGTGAGGTGATTTATAGCGGTCACCATCGAAAGGACTCAAAAAACTTAAAAAAACTACATCTTGCTGATCAGGGAGAAAAGAGGGGATTTGTAGAACAGTAGGACACATAAATAGTTCATGGAAAGTTGGAGGTAGAGAATATACTAGTAGCAGGTCTTGCTGTATGCATGCCTATGGTTCTATCGTTTTTAGTAAAAACATTCAGTTGTACATGTATGTATGTAACCAACGTTATAAACTAACTATTAACGCTAGTTCGCCTTTATCCGCGAGGTGACCTATATCCGTTCCGTTTAAAAACAGGGTATTTAGGGATATCAAGTCGACAGTGGTTTCAAATTGCAATATTTTCACTTTTTCCCGTCAGAAACCACCGTCCGTCGGCTCGATATCTCTACATACCCTGATTTCAGATACAACGGACTTAGGTTACCCCGCGTATAAAGGTGAACTAACTTTACATTTAGTTTACAATAACCTCTCCTTTACAAAAGCAAAGCACTTGTTCTGACGAAAAAGTTCGAAACTCGAGTCTAAATCAAGGCAACATCTACGTGATGTTCTAAGAATCTAACTTGGTCTTATTAACGTCATCTATCGGTTTCGCTGCAAAGTGAACAAAAAAGTTGTGCCGCCAGTGCTGGTGCACTTCACGAAAGGTCTCGCTAGGGGTCGCGCTTCCCTTGCACTTTGCTCGCAGACAATTTGTGGCCAATATCGAGGTCAATTTGACCATGTCAACCATGTTGGTCCGAGATTGTTCGACCTTTCATCCAACAGCCGCCCGCAAGACTGCTTACATTTGCAATCACTGCACTTCTGAAAAGGTTGGTGTTCTAATCACCCCTAGTCACTTATCACACTGAATCAATACACGGCGACATTTATAGCTGATGATGTATAAAGGTAGATCTCAGGGTTCAGACAGTGGTCATTGAAAGGATCACATCGAATTATGGGTCAGCGCCCTGTACCTGTATATTATCGATCGGGCGACGTGCCGGTATGAATGTGAATGAAGGACGATGTAGTTCCCAACCAAGACTAGTCTCCAAGCAGACCCTACGGTGCCTAAAGATGGTATCAAAGCTGGCAAAGGAGTATAGCCGTCACCAGGTGCCCGTTTGACTCCCTTTGGCCGGCTATCTCCCTTTGGCCGGCTATACTCCTTTGCGAGCTTTGATACTATCTTTAGGCACCGTAGACTAGGGTCTGCTTTGAGACTAAACCAAGACGGCGCGCTCATTTCCTTTCGCTCGGGGGGACACTATTTATGAACCGCATATGCGGGATCTTTTGTCTAGTAGTATGTCGGGTTTCTGTACTCTTGATATTCTACAATTACCATCTCTGAGTATTCACGCGCGCGCGAATATTTGCAATAAGGATGCAAATTAGTCTTTTGTGGTGAAACAATGTTTACCTACGTGCAATGTTTGATAACCCTGATCCAATTAAAAATCTGGCTGCATTTAAGCATCTCTAAGCACCCACCAAACAGTTAACTGCTAAACTAGTACTAGTTCTAGTCCCCATCTTAACCCTGTTAACATGTTGATCAGTGTCATTATCTAGCCAAAAAGCAACAAATGACCAAGACGGTGTGAGACATGACAAAACATAAACGTTGATCAATTCTCACATTTTGATGAATATGAAGATTACTATGCAGGTTCCTACTTCTCTATTTTCTAACCACTGTCTTGCCTCCTTGTTTTCCTATTGAGCGTTTCTTCTGTAGTCAGCATTTCATATTCTTCAGAATTATCATAAGGCTGTACATATGTACGTGGCCTACATTTTGGTGAAATATGAAGACTAATATGAAGATTATGCAGGTTCCTTACTTCTCTAAATCCTAACTAGTCTTAAATCCTTTGTGTGTTTTTTCCCTATTGAGTGCCTCTTCTGTAGTCAGAATATTATATTCTTTTCATTTATCATAAGGCTGTTCATATATACGTGGCCTACATTTTATGACATTACTAGTGTATAGCAATAACCATGCACATATGTTCTGCGCGCCGTGCATTGCGGGACTCGCTACTGATGGTCGGATATATATTTTCATTTGCCTGCCTGCGATGATAATGCCGCATTCATTCCCATCCTCCAAACGTAGCGATCACAATTCCCAGCTTGTTAGTCCCGACTCGGCGTCCCGTCTTGTGGTATAATCCCACAAAAATCACCCCAGCGTGGTGGGAACGGGGCAAGTCTGGCCTACGGCGCAGGCGCAAGACAAATGTAGGCCAATGGTGGGGAGATGACATCATAAGTTTGAGCTCGCGCCTGCGCACTGAAAAAGTAGGTCACCGTCAAGAGGGCATTGGCGGGGGTCGTCTGCCCCAGTGTTTGTAATATTTCTTTGTTCGCAACATTTTCCGTCCGTTTTGAGCGACGAAAAAGCACATAGATAATTGCGCAGGAGTACATCTTCCACCTTGCTGAATAATAACACAGGTTTATGGACTGTTACTTCGTTTTTCGTAGTTTTTTGGTCGAGGGTGAGTCCATAAAACGGTGTTGTTGTGAGTCGCCGTGCCCCAGACATGCAAATGAGCGGCTGGGAAGTGCTCATGAATGAGGCATTACGGCTGGAAGTGGGTCAGTGAACCGCCCTGCACGGTGCTGGGTCTACAGGTACGCACTTAACACAGGCAGCACAGGGATAGAAATAACGCCCTATTTATAAATACCCCTGTCACATTATCCACGATCTTCGGGCGTATCGATGGAAGATCGGTCATATTTAAGATCGACAGAGGGTTGCGCGTATTTTTCACCTGAAAACATGAACAACGGACATAGGATGTGTTACCCCTGATTTCACGATTAAAATATGATGCAAGGTGCAAAAAGTATGATTGAAAAGACAACTATTATTCTTTGTCGCCCAGTTGTCGCAGCGCGGTTATGCTTTAACAGCCGTGTGTGATGATTCTTTGGCTATATCTTTTTTTTTAGATTTACAATTATAAGACATTAAAACTATAAATTTGTGAAAGACACGGAGAAAATCGTGCAGACTTAGAAACATCTTCGGGGCGTTCGTGACTGTTGCATCACAGGGACGAGGTTTACAATAATCAGAGTGAACTTTAGAAACATTAAATCGGCTTAAGACTGTTCTGATGACACAGGAGAATACATGACGGAAATGTTGAAAAGGGATATTTTGAAACGAGCCTTTGTAAACGTTGTTCTAAAGTGGCAGCTGTTGAGTTTAAGTGTCGACTTGTAAAAGTTAGTTTATTGGTATACGGTGAAGTGATGTTCACTGCAATACTGTTCCTCTGGCGATCTATATTTAAGAACAAATAAGAAATATTAATGATAGGCGAATACGTAGTTAGGTGAAATAAAACAAAATGCGTCTAATAAAATAAATTAAACAAACTTCAATAAAGTTATCTTCAACTAATAATGTTACCTGTATATACCCCTGTATATAATAAATAGGATTATGAATAGTGACATAGCCCTATAAAACTCAAAGGAAATGCAATAAGACAAATTGATATACAAACAAGATACGGTGGTCATATCAAATACGTCACACTCCTTCTATGCGGTACCCTTCTTATTATGCAAAAACAGGTGGATACTATTACATAGTTCGTAGTTGACCATGCCATAGCCATTGTACTTTTTGTTGTGTCAATAAAGCTTTCCATATTGGGGAGTGGCACAAAATTCTCTCAAAGGGCTGGTAACGTGGTACGAGAAAGAGTATTTCGAGGCCAGTCCATAATCAAGTTGTGCTGCAGGTAGTTTCCGCTCTATTTCCCCACAGGTGGACACAGAAAACAAAGAAGTCGTGGTTACTTGGTTAGCCCTCCTAACCGCTCCGTGCAGACGTACGTGTGATTAATGTGTCTGTGCCGTGCGCACACGAATAACTGTTGGGTCAACAAAACTGGGACATGTACGTTTTCTGGAACAACCAATTAATGAACTGTCTTTTTTCGCATGGGGGCATTCTTTTGTGTTTGTGCTTGTTTGTGTGCTTGTTTGTGTGTGTGTGTGTGTCTGTGTGTGTGTCTGTGTGTGTGTATCTCTGTGTATGTGTGTGTATGTGTGTGTGCGTTAGTGTGTGCGTTTGTGTGTGTGTGTGTGCGTTTGTGTGTGTGTGTGTGCGTTTGTGTGTGTGTGTGTGTGCGTGTGTGTGTGTATGTGTCTGTCTGTGTGTGTGTGTATGTGTGTGCGTCTGTGTGTGTGTGTGTGTGTCTGCATGTCTGTCTGTCTGTCTGCTGTCGGAAGTTTTGTCAGAAGGAAGCAGCGTAACTAATAGGGCCCAATAGCAGCTTGTTGTACAGAGGAATGATCTTGTGATATCCTATGGCTCCGTTTAAAAAAATCCATTTCCACTCATTTTGTATACATCCAGTGAACGTTAGTGTCTGAGTACACTTGCATTCTTAAAGGTATGTTAAGTCATATATGAATTCATGTGCAAAGTGTTGGTATTGCGCTTGATATCACTTCTATCACAGTTCTGATGCAATTTGTGGATATGCAATTTTTCTTTAAGAATTGTGTTGTTGTTTTGGTCCTGTGTTCTTTTGGTTGTTTTCACATAGCTGTATATACATATTCATTTATATTTAACGTGACGGTATCTAGGGATCATCTCATAAGTTCTTGCGTTGTCTCAGAATTCGAAGTTTTAACACTTTGAAGAATGCCAGGGCTACTGACATATAAATGTTCATGTCCATATCCCCCACTCTTTGCCCACCACCCTAACTCCAACATCTCATCACAACTGCGGCGGTAGACTGACGAAAAAAAAAATAGTCAAAAAGACCGTTCCCCTTTTACGTATTTTCCACTCTAACATCTGCTTGGTTGTTTAGATTGAATGTCAAGGAAATGTGTCTCGACAAATTTCTGCTCCACCAAACATTTGCTATATGGGGTATATACGTAGTACGTGTGCTTGGATTCAAGGGTTACGGTATGGAAAGGTGGGGTAGGGTAGGGGTTAAAGTCATGTTAATCTAAGTCGATCGGCCACTGAGACCTAATGCTACTTTTTATCTCCATGAAAAGTGTAGATATAGTTTTGGGTGTGTCTGTGTGTGTGTCTGTGTGTGTGTCTGTCTGTCTGTCTGTGTGTCTGTCTGTGTGTCCAGATTTTTGTCTGTATGGATTAAGATGATATTTAGTATGTATGTGTGGGGAAGACGAAGGTCTAGGTCAAGTTTGTGCCCCTGGTGTGTGACCTTGGTACTGCAGCAGAAATTCGTTTTCTGTATATTTTGAACTGGATGTGCTATGGTCTTGATTTTGGGTGGCAGATAGCTGATGACGTGAGGAATATTTAAGGATAGTTCTGATAAAGCGTCTCTATTAACCCTATCTGGCTTGACACCGGACAGCCAGAAATATTTCCTTCCTGGCGTATCCTTGCAGATTCCAAACAGGAACCCCAAACCAAACAGCATACGTAGAATGGTGACATGTCAACAGTAGTCAATTTATTGTCACCACAAACAACCGACGTTTATTACAATTTATCAGAAGGCTTAGATACAGACCAAAATAAAGACAAAGTAGACCTTATCCCCCTGTCACATTTGGCGAAAATCGGAAGACGATTCTGCGGCAATCGCCAGAGCATCGCTTATAATTGTAACTTTATTGCACAACAATTGTACAAGGTACAAAGTATGGTTTATATGTGACGGGTGGTTTTCAGGTGCAAAATACGCGCAACCCTCTGTCGATCTTAAATATGGACGATCTTCCATCGATACGCCAGAACATCGTGGATAATGTAACAGGGGTATAGCAGAATCATTTTGCGTAGCTTGTTCTTTTTTAAATCACACGGGGATATTCATCGAAATAGACATTCTATTATATATAAATTGAATTCTTGTTCATAAATCGTTATGGATTTGTTGTATGAAAGCAGGCGATCGATATTAACCATAGCAACGCATGGGAAGATTGATTTCACGATATTGTAAAATAATAAACACGCCTCTTCAAAATAATACTATCAATCAAGATCAGTCTGCGTTAGCCCCCACACTTTACGTCTCGATGATTTTTCTGCACACACACATTTAGAATCTCTGTTTTCATTGCACATTCTAAACATTTTATACAATTACAAATACTTTTAGTGTACCATAAAACAACATTAGAATCTTCACAAATACGAAATCAGTCTCTGTCAAAGATACGTTAAGAATGTCAGAAGATTTGCGAATACAGACATGTCAGCTTGAGAATTTTGTAACCGATCCCTTTCTCATGTTGTCGTGTAGAAGACAACGGCGTATGACTTCTAGTGACCCAGCAGTAGGAACAGACAGATCAAAAATTTGATTGAAAAAAAAGCAAGGGCGCCTACGTAGCAATACTAGCATGTATCAATTAATATATGTCTGTGAAGAAACATTGAATATGACAGGGCCATGGGATTATGAATATGTATAACGAACGTACAACGTGTAGGCTTTTAAACAAACATTCGGAATACAGTAACAATCATCACAACGACCTGCTTGCCATAGAGTTATTCTGGTCCCTACAGTTTCAACAAGGCCGCTAGAGGGCCCAACGTTTTACCAACTCTACTAATTGAACGTAACCTGCTATGTCGCTACGACTTGTACTCTCCAAACAGAGAGTAACGAGTTGGGCTGCAGGGACATCCCAGAATCAACTAGTACTGCACAGAAATTATTACACAGCCAAGGGAAAGTTTCAGTCCGGGAACGGATTATTGGTGCTCCCCCTAAGAGTTGCACCTGGATTTTGCAGTCGATCAGATTTTTGCCACCCCCTGTGTTTCTCACGCAGACCTATTCGTCAAATTTTCCTCTCGTCCCAGACAGGGACAATTTAAGGGTGACCCAACGCCTCTTAAGCCTGCTGTGGCTTACCACACGTTCTCCGTGGAGTTCGTTAATGTGCTGATAAACCTTGGAAGTTTTTTCTAGTAAAAAGTCTTCAGATTTTTATCACGACCTTAGCGTTGGGACATCTCGCTGTGGCAACTTCCAAGCTTTGGAACGATAAATTTGTTTTAAACGAGCTTTTAAGAAAACTTTGTAGGTATGAGGTATGTTTGTCATTCAATATATCTTCAATTTGTGTGTATTCAAACTTGATTCCCCAAACATAAGTTAGGCGTAGGCTTACTCTTTTGGTGGAGCTGTAATTAGTTCCACAATATACCTACAATATTGGTTTTGTTTACCTGGATACGAAGTTAGACTCATTACCTTGAAATGTGTGTGTCGGTGTGTATGTGCGTGGTGTCAAAATAAGTCAAGAAGGTGTGAATCCTTGTCATATTCAGTAGGTGGGTAGGGGTTAATCTCCAAGCAGATTCCTCCGGTGGCTTAAAACAGTAACATAAGCTGGGGAAGGACTTCAGCCGGCAGAGGGAAAAATTTGCCACCGCGGTAGGGGTCGGGAAAACAAAGAAAGATCAAGTTCAGTAATGCGCACCCAAGCTGCGTTCTACGGTACTGCAGCGGAACGCTCGATTTTGATATCTCGTGTTCTAATTTTGCATTATAACTGGATTGCGAATGACACCAGTTATTTTTTTTTTCAAACTGGACCCTGTACATGTCTTAGGTTGACAGACGTGTCGTCAGTTCTGGCCAACTAATTATCACTGACATTTGTCAGAAAGGTCACTTGTGAAAGGTGAGTGCGTCATGATGCTTGGACAGGGCTGCAAGATTGGTCAAAACCTCGGTGAGTTTCTCTTCATAATGTTGGTCAGAAACTAAAGGTTCAAGGTTTGCGTGTTAAGTCTTAAAACGATTCGCCTGCTAGGTAGTTGTAGGATTAGTCAAAACCTCGGTGAGTTCAGATAGTTTTGTCGCTCAGAAAGGTAAAACGTTTTCGTGTTAGGAAGATTCGCGTGTTATTTACGTTTATATGTCATTGGTAGCATAGAAGGTGAGAGGTTTATATTTCAAAGCGGGTTGTTATTTTGATGACGCTTCATTTAATGTTCGGTCACGACAACATTTGTGTTGGGTCAGTTGAACCACTGACGTTACAATCAAAGGAGTGGAATAATCGTTATACGCCCTGCAAAAACAATCTACCATAATGAAATCAACACAATGGATTTTTCCCCCATCTTATGATTTTTCGTCGATACAAGAAACAGCGACCAAAATGTATAATTCTACAACGATATGACACATTAGAATGTCTATTGTAGATTTCAAGATGGTGCAGTGGGAGTAATTACCAGTGGTAGAAGTGCATTCATGTCGTCATAAGAAATTCTTTTCTACCATTAGTACTCCCTCCCCCCCCCCCCAATTCATCCTGTTCAGAAATATACACAAAAAAAAAACGTGGATCCTTGCCACGAACGATAAAACAATATGTTCGTTAAAAAGAACATAGCTTCTTTGCCGCAGGCAAGGCGTAACTCGTTTTCATTGATCTATAGACGGATTGTTAGGGCGTTGTCCCACATGTAAGGACACCATTACCCGATGATAGTCAGAAAGGTTAGCGACCGGTTAAGTAGGTACCTCACCGGACTGCAACTACAACATTCTAAAACAAAGTCGCCACTCGCAAATGGGCGCAATACGACGCAAGGCGGCGTAAAACGGCGAAATCTACGCGTTTTTTCATATCTTACCGATGTTGCGCCAAGTATTATAAGTGAAACGTCCTTTCATTACTGTAAATCTATTTCTTATCCATTTTCAACCAGACAGCATTGTCCAACATATGTGGACGCCATGACTAGACAATAGGGCAGGTCAGACAGGTTCGCGTGGTAGTTTTGGCGAGTCGGCTTCTTAGAAACCACCTGTACAAGTGATAGGACATATTGGTGTATAATCGTTCGGCTTTTGTACATGTCTTTGAAAGAGCCTCAACAACACATATAACAAGCTGCTAGGGGACCCAAAATCCGTAATATAACACGCTACCGAAAATATAACCATCTAACGACGGTAACAATCGTTATTGACCCAACAAAAGACCAGCGGCTTGCTTTTTTCTTTCCTAAGGTCTTCTATTAGTATATCTACACATACAGGCAGACATGTAAGGTAATCAAGTTGCATACAAATTTATGAACAAAGCAATGTGTTAAGTTCGAGGTATCATCTGCATTTCTAGTTATAAGGTCTTAACAGTCTTCGATGTATCTACCTACTTCGTACACACTACTGGCTACCTCCTTCTAGAATAAGTTATTTGTAGGATGAACTGTATGGAATTACTTTGAACCAGCAGAAAGAAAGCTTTGTGCGTTTATCACCATATCGTGAACAATCCATGATAAAGTGACACGTTTTACAGATAGGCGTGTTTCTAATTCATTCTGCGACTTCTTGAACTTGCGCCAGCTTGTAATGTACCGCGCACCATGTCATTACCAGTAGGAGTTATGTACGCGCTCTAATATTTCCCTTCTGGGTGACGTAAAATATACCCAGTCCCTCACAATTACTCACCCTCTTTCTTTAGAGTCCTAAACAGCTCCTCGTAGTGCCATCTTAAGGTCATCAACAAGACGTTCTAAGGCCTGGCCTGAGAAAAAACTGTTGTGTTTGCAAGACCTACCCTAGCAAAAACCTACCGACCTTAAGGTGGGGTCACACGTGCGTATATATTCAAGTCCGTATGAGGCGCGCATGGGAGTATTTACCTCCACCTGGCCCCATAGGTCGCTGGAAAATAATAGAAATTGGACAAACGTAAACAGGTAACATGTCAGACGAGTTACCTGGGTCGCTAACCATACTTCTCGATCAGCTAACTCATCTGGCATGTTATGTATCTATATTTGTCCAAGTTGTACTATTTTTCCCGCGACCTGTGGAGCCTGGAAGAGACTAAGAGCTTCATACGCACCTCAAACGGACTTAAATATATACGCATGTGTGACCCCACCTTTAGTTTTTAGTCGTCCGCTGTCAAGAAACATATACCTTTCCATTAAACATCGGTGTGATGTACACGGTGTAGAATCGTTTTTCAACTAGCTCCTTCTCCTTTCTGTTGCAACAGAAAAGTGATATGAACAGACTGACCAAACCTAGCCCCCTTTATGTTGACAAACCGCCTACTTTTACTCCTGTTCATTTGAAAAAAATGACGTAAAAATGCGGCTTTTCTTTATGCATTCCAGGTCCACATTGTTAAACTCTACTTGTTTGATAACTTCGGCCCAAATCTTTTTAAAAAAAGATGACAAGAAAGGAGAATCAGTACATACCGACCCTATTTTTCAGGACAGTATGAATCGGAAACATAACATTTTTTCCTAGGCCTAATTGTCTTCCCGGCGTCGCCTTTCTTACCGAGCTATAGCTCCGAGTTACGCGCGTAATTATGGCGCTTTCTGGGCATAGATCATGCTGATTCATCCGGCGGATTGTTTCCCTAGCGGACTCTATCCTAGCCTCCTTCACCGGCCTCTCTGGGGGCATTGGCGTAAGTTGTTAGGTGGTCGATTTGCGATTTTTAACTGAGAATAAGCTGGGAAGGAAAATATGCCGCGAAGGGAAAAATGACGGAAAGGAATATACAAATCTTTATTGACACGACAAAAGCACAGCGGCTTTCGTAAGGTCTACATGTATAACAACTACTTACAGTACAACTAAACAAACATATATGGATATTTATAGGTATGAGTAAGTCAACATATAGGGACTAGCATGTCATTAACACTATTGCTTCTACGGTATAGACATTCTTGGATATATTTGCCTACTTGTACACAGTGAGGATTATCGCCTCCCAGAATGTAGTTCAGTTTATCTATCGTACAAAGAGTAGCAAATTCTTTAGAGCAAGCGGAAAGCAATGTGAACAGCTCTGTGCGTTTGTCATTATATCGAGAGCAATCCATTACAAAGTGACGTTCGTCTTCGATCTCATGAATGGACAAAACCTCTGGTCACGGGGAATTTTAGTATATCTTCCGGCTTCTATATTCACAAAGTTTGTGACTACAGATTCTTATCTTTGTAATTGCTCTACGAAGTTCAAAACTGTGTACATTCAAAAGATACTTCTTTTGTCCGTATCTTTCCTTTAGCGTAGAATAAATGGAAAGTTTTGGGTTATTTTGGATAGAAGAATGCCATTCTTGTATGTATATATCCTGTAAACGGAGTCGTAATTGGTCGGTTAGCATATCAACATGATACGACCTCGGGTTTGTCCATACATGCCCAAAATCATTATAGTTGAGAATGTCAGTTACATGATTCGTCCAATCGTATTCACCAGAAAGTAAAACATCATATGCTTCATGGAGTAGAGAATCTTCGGGGAAGTTTGCTAGTCGGTGCCAGTATTTGATTAATTGTAACTCAGCATTGATCGAAATGGGAAAGGTTCCTAACTCACCACGGATGCCGTCATTTGATGATTTCGCATGTACTCCGAGTAAAAATTTTTGGAAACTCATGTCAATGGTATCGAATTCTGGAATACTAGTATGTGAAGGAAGTCGTATATTTTCAACTGCGAAGTTGTCATTTTCTATTTTCATTCCAGATGCAAGTCTCAATAATCTATCCTTATCTGATCTTTTCTTAAGATGGACGACGTAAGTATGAGTGAGGTCCGAAGATACACTCTTTCTAACAGTTGCAGGGAGATTTCCCTCTAAATGGAGTTTGTTTAAAAAGGTAGAGAAAACAGTTTTGGGTAAAGATTCTGGAATTTGTTTTGATACAATAATTTTGATTGCTTTAGAAGTTTGGTCAAAACATGTGAGTTCGGCCCCGTACAGTAAGATAGGCAGTACAAACTTGTTGAAAAGGCTTATTCCTACATGAATTGGAATGTTTTTTTCTGAGAATAGAAGAGACTTTAGTTTGAATAAAGCTCTCATGGCCTTATTCTTTAACTATTTTCTGGCTGCTTTGAACTTTCCCGAAGAAGTCAGGGGAATGCCAAGGTAAGTATAACTGTCGGTTACTTGTATTTCTTTGCCATATATATAGAATTTGTTTGATAATCTGTTAATAGAACCTTTTGTAAAAACAAGAACTTTCGTTTTGGATATATTAACCCTTAATTTCCATTTGTTGCGGTAGTCTTCCGACAATGAGATCAAGGCTAAGCCATCTGCCCAAGATAGACAGTTGAGTGATTTAGAATTCAAAATTGCGGCGTCACATTTATCGTCAAAACATTGACGTAGGTCGTTAATGAACATATTGAATAATAATGGACTGAGATTGCAGCCTTGCCTTACTCCGCATGTGGAAACAAAGGGGCTTGACAGGCCATTTTGTAGTCTGACAGTATAGTTAACATTGAGGTACATGGACTGCAATACATTGAAGAATTTCCCACCAACACCATAATCTAACAATTTGTAGAATAAACCGTCCCGCCATACACTGTCAAACGCTTTCTTCATGTCAACAAAGCAAACATATAATTTCCCTTTCTTTTTTTCAATATATTTCTCAATAAGAGCTTTTAGGATAAAAACATTGTCAGAAGTTCGGCACTTTCTTCTGAATCCAAATTGAGTGTCGGCTAGCAGACAATTGTTTTCAACGAATTTCTGTAAGCGAGTATTTAAAAGTAATGTAAACAATTTGGATAGACAGCTTGAAATTGCGATTCCTCTATAGTTATCAACAAGCTTCCCGACATACTAGTATATTCCTTTACCGGCATTTTTCCTTTCCCGGCATATTTTCCTTCCCGGCATATTCTCTTTTAAAGATTGCAAATCGACCCCCCCCCCCCCCTTAACAACTTACGCCAATGCCCCCAGAGAGGCCGGTGAAGGAGGCTAACTCTATCACTGCATGAAGATAGATGCCACGGCGTGGCACGGCGCCAGAATAATCTACTGCGGCCTGACCTAACGTCGTACGGCGGACCACCTAAGAAATACAAACAGTCGCAATTATCCGGAGGATCTTCTTCTTCCTTCCTTGACTTTGAACGTCGTGTGAACCTGATTTTTTAATTCGTTTTCCGTCGAGCTGAATTTGGCTAATTTCTACTGAGAAATGCAAAGGATGCTAATTTGCATACTCGGAGTGATACCATTGGACAATGGACTGCCACTGTAGCAGTTTAGCTTGCTATGGTTGCTAAACAAGTTAACAGTTTCTTAATCTTATGAATTAACGTTGTAAAACACTGAATTTGACTTTTTCTCGCTTCTTTATGATACTGAAAGCAGATATGCTTTACAATCAAGGGTGTATTGCTCAGATGTATGAAGTGGAGAAACATAGGTTCCATCAGTCTATAAAGCTTAGCTCTCTCGTTGTTGTATAATCTACATATTCTACTGCATGCAAAATGTTGTTCATAGTCTATTCTGTCTAGATCACAATATATACATATATTATGTGTAGTCTAAAGGCAGTCGTGTCAGCTGGATAAAAAAATAATTTAGCCAAATAGGACAAAAAAGTTGGCTTTCAGTCAGTCTTTGCCACAGTCTATCCGCGGCCGAACAGTTCACTCCTAGGCCAATTAACTCCTACTAGACTTTATTCCAAACGTGGCTAAATTCCCTATTACTGAATGAATGACCTTTATTGTACATTTGTGCTCAAACAAGCTAAGTACAGGTCGTAGCGCTAGTGATAAGGTACAATTTTGACAAAAAAGGTATCTTATCATCTCTACATATGCTAATACATTCAAGTATGTACAAGTTCAACTTCTTCTCGCTTCTTAAAACAGTTATAAACATAAGGACAGATGGAATCAATAATATATGGCTTATCTAATTGCATGAGAAATATAAATTTTTCCGTGGTATTCAAGTATCGGAAATTTTGGAACATAAGTTGTATATTTTCAAAAAAGGACGTTTCTTTCGTTGTTGTATAAAGTGCATTCAACAATAAAGTGGCACTCATCCTCTATCTTATTCAAGTTACAGTATTGGCAGATTCTTTCTTCCAGAGGAATGTGGTTATGTCGGCCTTTTTCAATGTGGAGTCTATGTGAACTAATGCGGAGCTTTGTGATGGCTGTTCTGTGCCGAATGTTTGCAATCTTTAAGTATTTCTCGTCGTTGTAAGTAGTTTTAAGTAATCTGTATGTTCGTAATTTGTTGTTGCTGCGCATTGCTGTTACGAAAGATTGAAGGTACATATCTTTTAAACGTTGGTCGATGGATGGAATTATTTGTGATGGATTTAGGACAGATGATATGGGAGAGTGCCAGACATAGCCAAAACCACATTCCTCTAGCGTCTTGCGGACTCCAGAAGCCCAGCATTTAGCGCCTAATGTGTCCAGTTTACGTTGACACAAAAGAGCGTCTGCTGATAGACTATCAGCTGGCACGTTCTGGCGTACTCTATTTACTATTCGGCCAAGCGGGAGTCTGGTAGAGTCTATATCATGTGTGGTATCCCAGCTATCATCACCCCTTGTCCTTCACCATGCTTACAGCACTGAAACTTGCCACTACGTACATCTGCATTTCAAGGAATTCTTTGTGACGTCACAAACGCAATGATGGCCTCCTTTTTGTGTGAAGTGTCGCCAGGTGGCCGTTAGTTACCTTTCAGTGAAAGGAGAAACATAGGTTCCATCAGTCTATAAAGCTTAGCTTTCAGTGAAAAAATGGCGACAGGGTCATTGATCGTCCGTGGCCCCTTTCCCTCGGTTTTTAACTTTCAAGCAGCCTTTCTTGATGTAGGCCGGCATCCATTCCTAGTTCTTCTCCGTGGTATTCTTTCCACTATTCATAGAGCCTATCCAGTACACCAGTCCTGGCCAGTACCTGTAGCCCTATTCAGTACCAATAGACCTAGTCCAGTACCTGAGCAAGGTGTGCTTGTTCGAAAACAGGTTCATTCAGCGAACACCTGTGTAACCGTCCTTGGGAGAAGTCAATGCACTGGCATAACTCTTGTGAAAAAATAGCCTATTTGCATTTTGTTGGCTATCTCTACACGTTTGCTATATTACTCAGAAACCATTGACGTCAAACATAAATAAGACATTTTAGATGCAGATATTTTTGTCTGCAGGTGGTAAGGGCGATTGCGTAGAGGAAGGGCGATTTCTGAGAATACCTAACGTAGAATGGCACGGAGGCCACGTGGTTAGGGATGTTGACGGAGGTCCATGGTTCGAACCCCTGACATGACCCTAAGTTTATATATGCCCTTGGAAAAGGCACTTTACACTAGTATCCTAATACTCAGGGGAAAATGAGTAACTGGCTTTGGTTTAGGCAAGTCCCTCGGATAGGACGTTACATGGAGATCCCGTATTTAAGAAGAGCCACATACCTCGAGTACGTTAAAGAACCCACCACACTTATCGAAAAGAGTAGAGGTCTTCAAAGTTTGAGTGGATCAATTAGATCTGTCTGGATATGCAACTTGTACTCTTCAGTACAAACCTAGTCTGTAATGCCATAAGGCGTTTTACCGGGTATGCAACGCAAACAAACAAATGAACAAACAAAATGTACGTAATCTAGATGCTCATGTATGGAAGAATGGTGTTTTTGCCGTTTAAGAAATACACTTTACATTACTATTACGATTGTCATCATCATATCATCTAAAAGCGTCACAAGCTAGGAACAACGTAGGAACAAGCTTAAACTTCCACAAAATATTGCACATAAAAGTAGTTGTATTTACACCCCCTATCCGCTAGGACGGCGCTCTCGCCGCGCTCTCCCTGCGACCGGGCAGACCATTTAACGAATTGTATTAAAAAAAACTTGTTTAGCTTTGTGTGCTTTGTTGTTTTTCTAGTACCACTTTTGCATGTTGTATGTTATACCACGTATGACGTCGAAGGTTACACATATACGTTTTAGGTCGCAGAGAGAGCGCAGCGTGATCGCTGTCTACTGGAAAGGGGACCTCAAGGGGAGACATGTACTCTGTATCAGTTTCTGTACAGTCGGTATGGCCGGCCTTCGGCTTAACACATCAGCTTAAATACTACAGCAAGACTACGTCACAGCAAGGTTATATAGCTTACAGCACACACTGCATTTTTGCCAAAGCATTGGTAAACATAAAAACGACTATATTGTCCATTGTCATGTCACGGTTCGAGTGTATAGTTCACTGTTCACGGCCATACCACCTGTGGTTTGCGTTCTTTTATTTTTCAATGCCACTTGGATTATTCATCCAACATCACGCAAGGCATATGCACTAGAAGTGATTGGACGTTCCCAGGAGAAATACGTTAAAAAGTTGCCCTTTTCTTTTGTACATTGCAAAGTCTCTTGTCACACATCGCCGGGGGGCTGAGAGATGCTCGCCCTTTGTTAGTACGTGCACGGCCGCGACCCGGGAGCATCTGTTACTGCGAACCGTCCTTTGACAGACAAAAGGGCCGAGTTTATTGATGGAATATGCCCAGAACAAGCGAAATTGCTTTTCACTATGTTTTTACACCCCCGGCGAAAACCATGCAGTGATAATAGCCTAGAATCAAGCCATTTGCCTGCTTCCCAACAGTCGCATACAGTCGCATACTACCCCCCCCCCCCAATCTACTAGGGCTGCGACCTAAACTTTGACACACCTCTCAACGAATTTCATAGATTGAAAAAAACTAATCTTTTTCCGTGTTGTGTGTTTTGGTGTCTTTGTAGTTATTCTTTTACATTTTGCAGGCTTTTCCAGGTATGAAGACAATGGTTGCACAAATACAATCTAGGTCACAGCGAAAATGTAATAGGGGCTATTAGATTTGACAGAACGCTGAAGAACGACTTTCATCGATAAAAGGAGCCATCATACGAAGTGTGTGTTTTTTAGAGAGTAGTACCTACACTTGCACGTTTTGCATGATATTTCCATTCCCATTAGAAAGCCAAGGGTAACACAACTTCAAAATGCAACGTAGCGTCGCCACCAGTGTGCCCGCTTTCAGTAACATACCCCGTCACATGGCTGGTGTTTTCAGGCTATTGAACTCTCTGAAAGCTTACTCGGAAAATACGACAGGATTAATGCCTTATATAAACGTTTATTTTTGCACGGTGATTGTCCGTTCTTTTTAGGTCTCTGGCCTGCAGTGCCGGCGTTACTGCCTTTTATGGCACTTTTACCTCCCTGATTGGTCACTTTTATGATCTTTTATGCGGTCTGTGACCGGCCGTCGCAGAGTCTAACAACGGATTCGTAAGGTGGCGCCTGTGTTCTCCTGATGAACAACAGTATTGGGGCCAGCTCTGTCTGTTTGCTACGCCTCGCCACCACGCGGCTCCGAATCTAGACTAAATCAGCGAGCGTTGCTATGGCTTAAGTGTCCGTGACCTGCAGCGCATGCGCAGTCCGCGGGCGACACGAGCATTTGAGAGGGGTCATGTCGGGACACGGTATGCCGTGTCCTAATTAGCGGGCATTGGCATCGGAACATGGCCGACAGCGGAAATACGACCCCGCCACAGATCGGCATCTGATGCTAAACTGTCCGTTTACATATCTGATCCGGCTCAAGTAGAGAAATCAACACCATTGTCACACTTTCTGTGACATACGACTCTAAACGTGATGAAATAGAGCAACAGGTACTACGTGTATAGATCTCAGAAAGTCAAGAATAAAAAAAAAGACGTTTCTTCTATTTCTTCTTTTCCTTTAGATATTTCTGTATCTGTTTGAACGCCAACTATGTCGTAGACAAATGCATTAGCAAAGCATGATGTAATGATGTCATTATCGAAGAACATGGGGTGAACTTCTGGTAACAATTTTCATCTCTTTCCTGCTCGTGGCCCTGTATCTGGTAAGAACCGCCCGTACGTGCTGTTCGGTGTCACATTTAGGTCTCTCTTTTAGGATTCCTCAACCGGTTGAAAGATCACGACCGCCAAAGACCGCAGACCAAAAGCGTTACGCCCCTTTCATCTACACGGCTATCGCACTGCCTTCTCACTGCGACCTAAAGTGGATATACTAGTATGTGTAACCTTTGAATTCATAATTTGAATATCACGCAAAATGCAAAATTATTACTGAAAAGACAACGAAACGCACAAAGCATACTAAGAAGACTCGTTCTTCATCCATGGAATTTGTTCCGCGCTTTGTCAAAACGATCAGTCGCAATGCGGTCGTAGCGACGTCGCAACTCTGTCGCCACCCTAGTGGAAGACTCCACCACGTGCATGTGTCACCGACCTCACGTGGTCGTACCTGTCCGGTGGAACGCGGGACAAAGGAAGATGGTTGGGGAGTGACCGCGGGTCGCGGGACGCGGTCAGAACAAAAGTTTGGGTGTTTAGGTTTCACCGCACTGTCCTTGGAGTTTGCACCTGCCTATGTTCATCTCCGAGCAGATGTTGAAATACGGCTGCGTGTTCCACGCCTGTTTTAGTCCGTCTTTTTAGTAGTGCACCAACTTTTTGACCTCCCTTGGCCACTACAAGAGATATGTATTGACGCCCCACCCGCATTTCATTACGGCGCCCTAAATTGTGACATATTGCTCAATAAATTCCATACATAAAAACGATTTTTACTCTCTGTTGTCTTTTAGATTTTGCATGATTTTCCAGTTATGATCCAGTTTACAATCAAAGGCTAAACAAATCCGATGTAGGTCGCAACGAGTTCGCAGCAAGCTAGTACATACGGTATGATATACTAAATAAATCTGACTTCTCCTGTCTTGTGCTTGGGAAAATGCAACAACAGAATGCGGTTTTGTAATCAAAGGCTTGTCTAATCTCATTACGACACATGGATTTGCCTATTTTACTCAGCTGTGTTAGATAATGGAACTCGGTAGATTTATCTGTCTAAAGTTCAGCTCTACCAAACATATGAAAAACTTATCGGTTTTCTGGGACATAACTGGGACAACTAGAGTAAATATTTGAGGTTGCGGTTTGGTCGGGTCAGGGGCACTAACAAACTAGTAATGTCACTAGTAGGACTAGAAACAGCAATACACTTAGTCTTCAAGCAGACCCTCGGTGTCTTAGAGATAGTATCAAAGCTGCCCAAGGAGTGTAGCCGGCCAAAGGGAGTCAAACGGGCACCGGTACTGGCTATACTCCGTGGCCAGCTTTCATACCATCTCTAGGGCACCGTAGGGTCTGCTTGGAGACTACAATACGTTAACCACAAAACCGCTGTACTAAAGCATCGTCCAGCACGCTTGAAACCGCCACGGACAATGTCTCTCACCACATATGATTTAATTCATTAAAATACCAGCAAACGCAACACCATGGGGAAGGGGTACATTATTCCCCCCAGAACTGACTTATAACCTTGAAAATGTTTACCAAAAAGACGTGGTATCAAAGAATTCAGACAAACACTTTATATACCATAATACTATGTTCATCTGATCTGAAGTTCTGGCATGGGTTGGGTTAAGTTTATTTTATCAAAGGAGTCTATATACATATGCACTTTTAGATCATAGCAAATTCTTCAGAGTGGCATTGAAGTTCCAATCAGATGAGTTTCAAAGTTCCCCGCAATACGTCATGTGTTAAATAGGGCATGACAGCAATTATGTAAAAACCTGGATAAAATTCAAGGCCTTGATGACCAATTATTTCAATTACTTTTCCTTGACCTGCCATACCCGCAGTAAAACGTATTTTGTGGCGCCAACAGACTCCGCTATCTGCTACTGTTGTTTAGGGACTCCTGGACAGGCAAAAGTATTTTATAAATGTACATTTTTGGTGTGTTTACCATTGAAATATTGCAATATCAACCATCTTGACTAAACAACTCTATTCCTCGCCTTTTTAATGACGGCAGGCATGTTTTACAACACCTCGTGTCCACTATTTCTACACTGAAGAATTTGTGATTTCCTTCGTGACTTTGTTTATGGGTCCCCCACCAGCTTTAAATTAATCTGCATCGTGTAACTGCATGAAGACGCGACAGACTTTATCAAAGGCTCGAGTCATGATTGCACGCAGTTGAAAAATCTTGGTGTTAGCCGAAGCAAGCATTGGAAGATAACATACATCCAGATTCACAAAGTGCTGAATTAGTTTTGAAAACTCTTGTGCGCTACCTTATGAGGTGCATTTTATCTGATCTTGTTGGAAAACAGGTGCAAATTTTGACATTAGGGACTTTGTTTGAAATTACTCAATAAGTAAGATAACATCTTTCAAGAGTTAAAAGTCTGACGCAAAAGTCTTTGTAAAATGAATGAAGCGTAAGTAGGTCGCAGTAATTGCATACTACAGCAGGCACGCTAGGTTCAGGTAATAATGTCTGCAAAGTTTGTTAACACAGGGGAGGGAGGGAGAAACGTCCAATCGTGCGATCTGGCTGAAACCTGGTTAAAAGTCGATCTAAAGTAGGTCAGACCAACGTTCCATCAGACATGTCTCGACTTTCCATTACTGCACTAATCACCAGAGAGTGCTAACGAACGGATTTTGGAATTCTGTAGAAGAGTTGAGAGTTGGAATCATCTACTACTCTCTACTAGAGAGAATAATTTGCCAGGGGAGTTCTGCTACCAGAGGAGTTGGTTGGCAGGGGAAGGGGAACATAAGCGTGGACTAACTCCCCTGGCCAATTCCCGATTTCTTTTGCGAATTCTACTATCCCCGTACCCCCGTCGGAAGGCCTGGTGGAGGCTAAGCATCTACAGGTATTGGCAGGGGGTGGTGGGGGGTATGAGTGCAGCCTAATTTATGCCTGTTCTGTATTATGCTACTTTGGGAGGAGTCCAAAGGTATGTATGACAAAGGAAGAGATTAAAAGCCAGTTTTTGACGCCAGGCACGTGTGATCGCACGTCCGTAGAACAGGTGAATGACAAGGTGACCTTGGGGTAAAGGTGACGGGGGTACGCGGGGATAAGGACATGTACCAATTCTTGTCCCTCGTCAACATATTTTATGATAATGTATCCCATCTCTGTGAGATGTCCCTGTAGCTCAACTGGTAACAGCCTTACAGTTCAGCCCCTGTTTACAATTGTTGGTATAGGCTAGGAGACCCCGGTTCAATCATGGGTAGGGCATCTCGGTTGGGGTGGCACTCGTCTTTCCGAAGGGACGTGAAATGCGGGGCCCATGTTTGTTTGTTTGGGCCTTTGTGTATTCATGAAAGCTGAAATTGGCATGCATTGAGGTCATACGGGAAGAGGTAAAGGTCAGATGAAATATAAAATATAGCAGAGATGCAAATTACTTCATTTAAGTCCTGATCAATCTATCAACATACATCATTACATATGCATGGCACAAAAACACATAGTAGAGGAAAAAGCTAGTTTGAATGTCCGAGGTTCCTTGAGCATTTAAAATGGGTAGGGCTAGCATCCTATAATTATAAAAAAAATCATTCTCCTACTGAAATAGCAAGGAAACTTGCTGCCATATCTTGCACAATACACTACAACGGTCTGAGCGAAGGAACGAAGGGACGTGGTATCAGCAGTAGGTGTGCGTTCCTTCTTTTCCAAAAGTTCTCAGCCTGCTGTGAAATCTTAGTAGTGAAATCTAACTATCATTGAAAACATTCGTACCCAGGACCTCTCGGTTCTGTTCCAACCACCCTACCATCACGCCACGCGACGCCAAATCGTGCTAAAAGGTGCTAAAAGTTAGGTTTGCAGTTTGAACGAATTTGTCCATAGTCTGAGCCGAGCGCTGGTCCGAAACCGGGATTCTCGAGGTCGGACTGGATGCCGGGACTGTCACGCATATCAGACGGGGATCACTGGGTTCCAACTACCCTACCATCACGCCACGCGACGCCAAATCGTGCTAAAGCGTGCTAAAAGTTAGCTGAGAAGTTTGAACGAATTTGTTCATGAAGTGTGAGCCGAGCGCTCGTCCGAAACCGGGATTTTTGGACTGATGCCGGGACTGTCACGCATATCAGACAGAGATCACTGGGTTCCAACCACCCTACCATCACGCCACGCGACGCCAAATCGTGCTAAAATGTGCTAAAAGTTAGACGTGAAGTTTGAACGAATGTGTCCATAGTCTGGGCCGAACGCCAGTTTGAAACAAAGATTAAATAAAGGTCTGAAATAAAGTTGGGTGAAGTTTGGACGAATTTTTCCGAAGTCTGAGCCGAGCGCTGGTCCGAAACCGGGACTTGCGGACTGGTTACCGGGACTGTCACGCATATCAGACGGGGATCACTGGGTTCCAACCACCCTACCATCGCGCCACGCGACGCCAAAGCGTGCTAAAAGGTGCTAAAAGTTAGACGTGAAGTTTGAACGAATTTTTCCGAAGTCTGAGCCGAGCGCTAGCGCTGGTACGAAACCGGGATTTGCGGACTGGTTACCGGGACTGTCACGCATATCAGACGGGATCATTGGCCCATAAACCGCAGGAGAGCCGATCTAACAGTGCCCATTACAGCTATCATTAGCAGACTGGTCAGAATCCATTACTGCCAGATTACCTGGGACCGGGAGCAATATCGGAGCCAAACTAGCACCTTGTGGACACGGAAAGCTCTCAGCCGCAGGGACATCACGTATGGAAATGGAGCCGGTATGGTTTGATACTCGACACGACAGAAAATCGGTGGATTTGGGTCTTTTGTAATCGAAACCATGGTTGGAAATAGACTAAAAGATGCCATTGAATATTAGCTCAACATCACATTTCAAAAAGAGCGGTTTTTAATATCAAAGCCTCGCTTGTTGCTTTTTGAGTCGTGTTGTAACACATCTGTTCGGAGGACAAAGTGAAAGGTTCCTTGGAAGCATTTTTGAATTCACATCCCACTAGAATAAAGAACTGTTGGTACATAAAACTTCACAAATGTTTAGAAATTATCCCAAACAATAATCGATGAAAATTTCGAGTCATGTACCAAGTGACCGTTGCTAATTCTTGTCTCGATAACGTTCGTCATCTTTTGAAACGCCTCTTAACATGTATTTGCACGCTCCGTCACTGTGTATTAGTAAACGCTATTTACATTTTGACGTTTATTGGCGTAGTTGACAAAGGGTTAGGAACTTAGGATTTTGACTCTTTGACTCGGATTCGAAGCCCAGTTGATTCGCTGTCTTTTTTGGATAATTTTGTGGTACTTCTCATGATACTGTTGTGATCTAGATAACGCCTTATGTACGTCTTTGCTTCTTGTCGGCGCCCAATAAAAAGTTACGAAACGCTCGGATATGGTGAGGATCGGCCAGCGATATGACGATGGGCGTCGCCGTTTATACTCCAAGCAGAGGTTGTGTCGCGGAGATAGTATAGTGGTTGGGGTTTTCACCGGCTTGCTCTCAGAAAAATCCCGACCACTTCTATCTCGGCGACTCAACCCCTGCTTAGGCTTAGGTCACATTTCCAAACCGGGGGATGTTTTAAGAAACGAAAAATTAAAATGTATACCTAGAAATATACACAAATCATGCCCACGAATCCTATTTTGACATTTTGTGTATTTTGATGTCTTTTATATCATTCTTTTCGCTCACGAAAGCTGCCCGACCGGGCCCCGGTTTGGAAATGTGACCTAAGCCTTAGAGAATACTAGTATCACCGTTTGCATATCTAGGCCAGGCGAGGTGTCTCGTAGCCCCTTCACCCGCACCATACATGTTCATGCACAAAGGTCTTTGAACGGGAAGGAATGATGACCCTACAAGATACGTACGTCTACAGCAAGTCCCAATATCCTGCCACTGTGGTAATACATGCATCTGGGTTACCCAGAAAACGCACCAGTTGGAACACTTTCGCCAAAGCCCCGCGAATCTTAGCAGAAACCCTGCAGGCGAAAACGATACCGCTGGTGCCGTAAACGGGATTATATCCCCGGGTCAGCAGGCGCAAACAGGGCAAGTTGAAAGTCGATTGATTGTGTGAGAACAACTCTCCAGGGGATGTTGCTTGGATAAAGTTATTGCTTTGTGTACCTAATTGGGATTTATATATATTGGTGCTGAAATGTTGTAAAATCTTTTTTCTTTATCTGCAATATTGACAATGCCAGCAGTTTGCCTTCAGAATCAGTGCAAGCCAGACTTGTAAAAATATGTATTTGGGTGACCTAGAAAAATCCAGACATAGCGCCCAATAGCCGTAAGTAAGCCGTATATCTTACAAAGTCAATTACAAGGACTACTTGGGTAGTCACACCGCGTACGAATGAGCGCGGGTGGGCAGGCTTCTGACCTGAAACGGGGATGTAAATTTTCATGGCACCCCTCCCCTCTAAGTAACATGGGTATCAGTCCGATTCATCATCGCCTGTACCTCTACACAAGGAAGAAATCCATCCTCTTTATTACCTTTTCCGTACAGAATGTATAATGGATGTCTCCGAGACAAATCTCTGACAACCTCCCATTATAGAAGGCTTAACGCGTGTTAAAAGACGCAACAAATTAAAGATGGCGTTTCAATGAGGTGGTGTGAGGTGTGTGGTTCGGGATCTGGTCCTAGATCACCACAGAGGAAACTAGAGTCCGTTAAACACAAACCTACGTGAAGTAATTATTGTGTTTGAAATGTGGGCTTAATCGTTTGATACCCGCCCTACCACGGATGCCACTTTTCAAAAGCTGTTTTCCATTTATGACTAGATACCAGTTAATCACACCACTAGGAAGTAATCGTATGAAAGTGTAGCATTCTTTATGTGGTCCTGGTTGCCAAAAGAGAACGATCTGTCGTACAAGAGTAGGAAAATTCGTGTCAGAAACGATTTTTGGTGGGTTGATCAGTACTTAGATTTGAGTAGTCTCTGCCAGGCCTCTTTTCGACTGATGAAAATACTAGAAATCTATGAGAAAAAATAGGTGAAATATTTCAGAGGAGTATAGGTCAGAGGGGTACAGACCATGTTGGAAAGTTATCCATATCCATCAAGTCAGATATGGTTTTTGATGAGTTGAGCAAAATGTACGTATATATATATACCAGTCAAATCCGAGGCGTCTCCGCCAGGCCTCTTTATAAGCTGAAAAAAAAATCTATCGGACTTTATTTTAGAATAGGCCAAAAGGCAGTTACTCAAGCAACTAGTAGGATATGGTTTTGAAAACGGTCAGACGTTTCAGTCAACCATCCAGTGTCTTTCGTCGGTGACACTGAATTTGGAATATTTCACCACCAGAGGATCAGGAGTTCGTCGACCAAAGAAGTACAGTCTGTCGTACAGAATAATCAAAATTCAAGCCAGAGCTGGGTTTTGATGTGTTGACCAGTACGTTCACTTGTCAAATTCGAGAAGTCCCCACCATGCAGGCAAAGAGTTGCAGGCTAAAAAATACTAAAAAAATCTATCAGACTTTCTTGTAGAATATTTTACCAGAGGATCAGGAGTTCGTCTACCAAAGAAGCACATTCTGACGTACAGAATTATCCAAATTCAAGCCAGAGCTGGATTTTTGATGATCGAGTTGACCAGTACGTTCACTTGTCGACTCTGAGCACGTTTCGTCCGTATCTCCTCTCTAAGCTGCTGAACTGTGTGACCTAGTTATTTTGACCGGTGGGACCGCGGATAGAGGCGGATCGCGACCTCACTGCCTCCCCACTCAACCTCAATTGAACACGATGTCTGCATTCATCCGGGGATGGCCTAGGTCCTTCACGTTAAACTGCAAGTGTGAACGGTGTCAGACGCCCGTGGGGAACAGGCAACGGAACAAGACAAGCGTTGAAGCAATAAACATTTCTCGCACCTGAACCTGCATAAAATAAATATAAAAAGAGATTTATTGGCATTGCTCGCAATATTTGGAAAGGTGTTACAGCAATGAAAAGGGGTGAAAACTTTACCAGCTTGATCATAATTCTTGGCAAAGAGTTGATACGATTTTGATACTTTTGATTTACTTTCATCAAGGAGGTTATGTTTTGGTAGAAACTGTATGTATATATGTATGTGGTTGAACGGCATAAGTTATGATTATGGTTATGAATTCATTATGATGAAATTGACACATAGTAAGGTCTTGCCCCATCTAAAAACTCCGTTTTTCTATCTTGAATTCCTGCCAAACTGTAGTCATGATGTGTGTTCGGTTATGTCCCGTTTCCATCACCTTATGAGTTACCTGCATGGGCGATCTGTTGTTGATAAATTCGATATGATATTTTGATACAATATTCCGGCAGTCGTAAGATCGCAATGACCGGTTAAGCAAAAGTAATCGGTCCTCCTCGTGTAAGTGAGATTGCTCCTCTGCTGCATCATGTGACCTATCGCCCAAGAAAGATGGTCTGACACGTTGCAATGGACTGGTGGACGATTTATCATCTTGCCCGTTTCTTTTTGCAGATGACAGTTCTTTAGTAGATATAGTGGATAGCCCAACCGAAACTGCGTCAAGTCTAAATTCTGATCTTAGTAAGATATCATCGTGGGCTTCCACATGGCTTATGAAACTGAATCCCTTAAAAACTGAGGAAATGTGCTTTTCCAGGAAAATCGATCCCCCTTGCCATCCTCCCCTTTTTCTTGATAACTGTGTCATTCAATCTGTAAAAGACCACAAGCATATTGGTGTTTTTCTTACGTCCACCATGTCTTGGGAAAAACATATTACTCACATGATTGCCAAAGTATCAAAACGTGTGTCCACACTGAACAAACTTAAATTCAAATTGCCACGACATGTACTCGAAGTTATCTACAAGTCCTTTATTCGTCCACTTCTTGAGTATGCTGACATAGTGTGGCATGGCTGCACTATATCGGACTCCCGACGTATAGAAAGAGTACAATATGAGTGCTCACTCACAGTATCAGGTGCTGTGAGAGGGTCCTCTTATTTGTCACTCCTTTCTGAACTTGGGTGGGAAAAACTGTCTGACCGTCGCCATATTCACTCTTTGTCAATGTTTCATAAAATTGTTCTTGGTCACACTCGCCAGTACCTTCAGGAGTTGATTACTCCTGAAGTTTCTGCCTCTACCTCCTACGACCTTCGAAACAAACACAATTTACAGTCACCGGCTTGTACCACAACTCGTTACCAAAGGTCCTTTATTCCGTATGCTACATATCACTGGAATGGTCTTGATATAGCTGTTCGGTCATTTAATCCTTCAATATTTAAAAACTACTTAATAAAATTGGTTCGCCCTTCCCCTAACACACATTTTAGTCAAGGCCCCAGGTACGCCTGCGTTTTACTCACACGCCTCCGCATCGGGACCTGTAGTTTGAACTTTAGCTTATTCACACGTAATTTAGTCGATAGTCCTTCTTGTAGCTGTGGCTCCCGATGTGAAAGCGTTGTCCACTATTTATTGTACTGCCCAAACTACAACCAACTTAGAAAAACCCTTCTCTGCAACCTTCAAGACCTTTTAACCCTTGATTTGAAAACTACGTCTGACCCAGTCTTAACCCAACTTTTACTCAGGGGTTCACCCACTTTACCAACAGAAACAAATAACCACATTATGCAGCTTACACAGACATACATACTCCAGACCAACCGTTTTCAAACTGATTGAACATTTTCCTTAAATCTTGTATGTATATACATTTATTTGTTGAATCCGTCACCCCACTGCTGTACTACTGTTTTATTTGATCTCACATTGTTTTGTCCTTTGTTTATCTTATTTTCAAATGTCCTAGTGGTAATGTTAATATTAACTTTGCTAGAGTTCATTTACCACTGTGTCTTGTCTTATATGTATACCAATAAAAAAAAAAAAAAAAATGGACTGTAGAATACAAATGGCAGCACGAAGTTTCTGCGCTCTGATTCCCCCGCTCTGGCCTGTCTCTCACTTCATCATCACTTTACAGGCGCCCAACTCTGACTTACTGTCCGGAATGGGTCCTTATTTATACCCCCTTTCCACTAGGACGGCGCTCTCTCTGCGACCTCAAATTTTACAGATCGCTCAACGAATTGTATTTAAAATAAAACCGAATCTTTCTACGCTTTATGAGTTTTGTAGTTGTTTCAGTCACACTTTTACGTTTTGTATGATTTACCCAGTATGAAATCGAAGGTTACACGCATCCGTTTTAGGTTACAGTGAGAGCGCAGCGCGAACGCTGTCTAGTTTAAAGGACACACTCTGCACATTTTGGGTACTTCAATTTTGGTAGATGATTTTTCAGACCGTTGTTTGCTTGTTTATTGGTTGGTTGGTTGGTTGGTTGGTGGGTATGGCATGCCTAATTTGCTTATCCGGAAACATTTATTTGGCCACTCCCACTGACTTGAGCCCCTACTCTTTTCGAGTAGTGTGGTGGGTTCTTTACCGTGCTTGAGGGGCGGCTCACGGGACCTCAATATAACGTCCAATGCGAGGGAAGTCCCTAACCGAAGCTAGGTACTTATAAGTTATAATCCGAGTGAGCCTGAAAATTTGTGTAATGAGCCTTTTCCTTGGGCGTAACATCGAGACCTGTCAGGGATTCAAACCCTAATCACATGACCATTGTGACACTTGTGATTTTAGCTTAAGTCCCAGGAATTGCCGAACACATCTGTCTGTTCCCGGCTGTACTACTACTGTCACATGTGATAAAAATTATACAAAGGCGCACACTCCCTCTCCTTGGCCTGGTGTACATCTTCAGGTGAGCTCATACCTCCTCAGGTAAGCTCCAAAGAAACGTCTTGAGAATATACACCTTCTTGTTACATCTCATTGTTCTTGTGTGAATACTGGGTAACACCCCTTAGTGTTGGGGCAATCCACCCAGGGCGCAGTACTACTGTTTTATTGGCCGTTCCTCAGGTGTTGTAACACCTCTTCCTTGAACTTAACAGGATTAGCTTGAAGGGTCGTTGAATATGGTAGATTGTTCCAGTCGATAATGGTTCTTGGTCAATATAAGTATTAAAGACAATCTTCATTTGTATGAGTTTGGGTGATAATGTCGAGATTGCCTTGGGTTCAGCTGCAAGTAGGAATCAACCGGCAGGGCTAGGAGACTTTGTCTAGATTTCTTAAGAATTGTAAGTCTGTTGGCTGCTCCAGTAAGCCCCGGTAATATCTGTGCCGAGGTTCCGCGTCCCGGTACCGACGTAAATGAGGCGTTTAACTGTCACATCACTCACATCTGACACCGACGGCTTGCGAAGTTGATAGCGAGCGTATTGAACACTGTGGGCCGGCCATTTAAAACTGTCCGCTTCAAAGGACGCCAAGACCCAATTCAGTCACTTCAAGACGAAGTGCATTTTTTGGTTGATGACTACGGATCTGGTATGTCATTACTCACAATACTAACACTGCGAGCCGTGGCCCAGTTAAATCACTCACGCTTTCTGTAGAGTCAAGCTTTTCTCACAGTCTTATCTAACGTGAAATTGAACGTCTAAATCATGTCGTTTTACGGCTAGAGCACAGCAATTTTAAATGATTGATTGATTGATTGATTGATTGATAGACTGAGCAAATGGCTCCAGCCCTGTCAAGTTAAATATAACGTTACTGCTGTTGTTCTCATTGTCCCAATCTTATCTATACTCGAAATTAAATGCCTGAATTATGTTGTTTTGCGGTTACAAAACAACACAACACTGTACCTTGTATGTGTAGTGATATAGGTTGATAGATTCATTAGTACTCAATGTAATCTATATCTCCGTTATATTTTATTTGACCCTTACCTCCCTCAAGGGTCAAATAAAATATAACGACCTCAATGAAAAGCGGCCTGCTGACCGATTTGAGCTTCTCATGAATAAATAAAGGTTCAAACAAACAAACAAACAATGTTAAATGCTTGATTGATAGACTGAGTAACAGGTTGCCCTGTGGTGTTTAGTCTAGCAATGCTGTGGTCTGTACCTGTCGTTTCTTCAGTTTTATCTGCATTCTTAATTTCAAGATGGAATGTGTGGATCATGTGGTTTGATGCAAATGCCTTGATATTTTACGGTAACAGCAAAGCAATGTTAAATTTGTGATTGACAGGTTGAGTGAGTGAATGTCCTGTCATGTTTAGTCTAGCAATTTGGTAGTTGGTGTCTGTTGCCAACGTGTTGGGTGACTAGGTTTCGTAACTGAAAAATGTTCAAGACACACTTTGGTTGTTCTTTTCCTTTTTTGGCAGATAAACGGGCATGGTCTTTCTTAAGTTCTTGTTTAAGAATAAACACACAACAATAAGAACACAACTAAGAGAATAATTTAAAAAGTGCACATATATACGAACATACTGTAGCCAGACAATGTTCAAATCTGTAGGAACTGATGACGCGAAATTAACATGCACTGACGGTTTTACTCCAGGGAGACACTTTCCTGGGATATCGACATATTGGGTTCATTTGCACTTTCGTGCGTCCAAAATTCCTTCCGTGTATTTAGACACTGTATTTGTGTAGGGTTGCATACGTAAGGGTGCTATTGCATATTATTATACAGCTTATCATTCATATATATCAGTGTCAGAAAAAGTATGAAACCTTTGTAAAACCTGTTGCACTAAAATTAGAAAATTTTCTACAGAATTCTAGTTTCGGGATCTGAAAAACAGTAAGTAGGTTTTTTTTCTGACGTTCTACTTTATATTCTGTTTATGTGCACCCATCTTTCTGTGTGTCTTAAGTCCCAGTTTACGTGCAGCAATGCACCTGTTCTTAAAAATTGATTGCAAGCACTGCATATACTACAATCTATGTCTGGCCTACTCTGATCTTTCCTTAAACGCGCGTGATTGTGACTTCAAGGACTGGGTGGTCGATCAGTTATTTTTTTGTGGCCAGTTGCACCAAAAAAGCTCATAGCACTTGAGGAAAGATCTTGCTGTTTGAGCTTGTCCCTATATCAAGTTTAGGGTTAACGGCCTCAAACCAGGTCAACTGTCAACCGAATATTGCTGAACTCTCTCTGTTTCGCCAATTTACCGGAAAGAGACCGCAGAATGATAATCACAGAAATGATGCCCCTGGGCTACATTCTGTCACAATCCCATATTGGAAAGAACAAAGTGCCTGGAACAAAGAAGCGATTGAAAATGATCGATGATTACGCTGTGGGGGACATTCCGTGGGAAGAGTTCACCGGGTGGAAAAGTACAAAGACAATAACAATATCTATTATGGACAGTGCGGAAGGATTTTGCATTTTTCTTTTTTTACTACAACGTCATCATATGATTTGCATAGCTTTTGTAAGCTAAAATCACATCCTAATACTCCCATAATGCAAAAATAGGCAAATATATCAAGGACTGCTTTGCTATTAGAAAGAATACTGAAGCTAATGATTAGCCTACTTCATTATGATACTATATGAATGAATTATGCATATTAGCCCTTATTGTTATGTTAACTATGATGTTAAGCTTTATCCTATACCTCTATTTTGTACTTTATGTAATAGTTGTTGCCATACTTTGTACTATGTACAATTATCGTGCAATAAAGTTCTATTATGAATCATCTCTTTCTGTCAAAGGACGTTAACCTTTTGATTACGCATATGATGAGCAAATAAATCATTCCCTTCCAAAGTCTGAAACAAAAAAACGTATGATGACGTTGAAGAAAGCAGAACGCCATCCTTTTACAGTAATACCCCATTTCCACTAGGACGGCGCTCTCACTGCGCTCTCTCTGCGACCTAAAATTTGACATATCGCTCAACGAATTGTATCGAAAATAAACGAATCTTGTTACACTTTTTGTTGTCTTCTCAACCACGCTTTTACGTTTTGTATGATATACCCAGTGTGAAAGTGAAGGTTACACATATCCTATGTAGGTCGCAATGAAGCGCAGCACGATCGCTGCCCTAGTGGAAAGGGGGCCTAACCCTCGGAAGGCTGAGAAGATTGAAAAGTGGGTCGCATGGACGTTGACCTTGGTTTATTGCTTAACACATAGAACCCTATAGTCCGTGATATTTATATTAATCACCCATGGCGACAGAAAAAAACATTCTCCCCGCCCATCACATCTCAGCCAATATAAATCCCCAAAGGTGAACACCGTGACCCGGTAGCAAGACGCTGACAATATTGGCGGAACAACCCTAGAGACATGACGCCAAGACGGGGGTGTAGAGATCCTAAATTTCTGGCAACAATTTCGACATTGGTGAAAAGTCACACAAACCATTACAGAGGAAATCGATGCAGTAATGATGTCTCTATTCCTCTATGTCTTAAGAGTAGAAATGCACTTTCATGCAGTTGCTTGCTACAAGGCCACGCTAAATTGTCCTCATTCTAATGACTATTCCATAGACTTACTTGATAGTGTATGTGTGTGTTGTTAAGTTGGTTTATCCTGATCTGAGCTTTGCGTTGATTATGATATTTGTTCTTGTATTTATGTGTATTATTATTTTATTATGACTATTATTGTTATGATTTCGGTATGGCGGCTTTGAAAAGGTGTCCTTTGACACCTGGTCCGCCATGCCCTCCATTTGTCATTGTATATATGGAGAATCCTAATAAACAATAAACAAAACAAAAATGCATCAATGTTTTGACACAATTTCGACACAAACCATTACAGAGGCAATCAATGTAGTGATGCTGTCTCTATGTCTAAAGCCCCCTTCACACGAGAGAGGAATAGAAAAGACTTTTCATTCTGGCGGCATTTTTGCTCATTCCTTCTCGTGTGGAGGGGGTATAAGGTCCATTTGAAATTCCCACTCGGAATGGCCCCGAATGTGGCACGAATTTTGCAAATACTTCATTCCGGCTGGTTCTGCTTGATTCCTGCTAGTTCGGTTTCAGTGTGAAGGCCCTGTAAATAGCTGACTTAGGTCTGCCGAGAGTCTTTATTGATCTGCAGCGAAGCAACTGGTGTTAATCCATGTTATTGCGCTGGTGTGCTCTTTGTGATCTGTTTATTGCTGCAGTGTGCTATTAAACCAAGGGGATAATCCCCGTCAAAGCTCTTGTTAGGGTCATCACCTTAATGCAGATTTGAACCGAAAATTCTTATGTTAGCGTAATAAGCATCTGTATGGCAACTGTTGCTTACCATATTGCCTGACAAGTTTTCCTTGCTGCTAGTTTTGAAACAAATTTGTTGAGCTAATTATGCAATTCTTACAAAGTCCATTCAATTTCATCCATTCATTATATATTCCCAGCTTTGGAATTAGCAGCGACGGCACTATAATTGTAACTTCTGTGTCGTAAATGGCCTTCGCCTTTTTACGTGAATTATCACGCTATATTAGGGTGTGGTCACACGTGCGTATATACGTATTCAAGTCCATATGGGGTCCGTATGGCATTGTTAGCCTCTACCAGGCTTTACAGGCCACTGGAAAAATAGAAGAAGGTGGACAGCTAACATGCCAGAGGAGTTAGATGTCCGAGGAGTACTTTTGCGACCAAGGTAACTTCTCTGGCATTTTCTTTGTCTATATTTGTCCAATTTCTACTATTTTTTCCCTTTAGCCTGTGGAGCCTGCTAGAGGCTACGACTTCCATACGGACCTCATGCAGAGTTGAAAATACATAATCCTAATAGTTCCAGGCACCAAATAGATATTTGCGGGCGATAATTCGCACGTGTGAACCCACCTGTATGAGTGAATTGGCAAGCCCCGTTCTCATCGTGATGTTACTTTTGGAGTAGTTGGTTGGCGATTGATTACCTTTTGGGCTTTCTGACTCCGTTTCTACCTTGATAATCTATAGTCTCATTATTTTTGACAGCTTGGGATGGGAATGGAATAGTCTCCATTGCAGACTCCGTCGGACTTTTCTTTTCACACCGGCAACTACAGTTTCAGGCAACTGAATATAAGATGTCGGTAGCCATCGGAAAATTGCTCTGCGGTGGAGGCTATCGAGGGTGAATGAACTGTACCCGGAACTGCATTCCTCAGCCGTAGACTCTTTTCATCCGTAAACAAATATTCACTTGCGTAAGCAGGGGTGCAACGTCCGTGTGGGTGAGTGTTCGCCTTGCATTCGGCAGGTTGTGAGTTCGATCTCCGGTCGAGTCATATCGAATATTTTTTTAAAAGGTACTGTTTTCTTTGTTTAGCACTTTGGGGAACTTTGAAAACGTTGGACTAGCCCCTGCTGTATTGTAGTTGCACAAAGTTGTGTGGCCCAAGAGCTATTGAGACGGGGATGGGCGCCGCCCTATGCACAATCTGGTGCGGGGAGGATGTACATAATCATCATCGTTCACACTAGAATTAGTTTGATATCATTTCTAGCTGCTGGTATAACATCTAACCAATACTACGAATTCAGAAAGAACAAAAATACATGTATCACAAAAAGCACAAAGTCTGACGTCGATATGATAGTTTATCGACGATTTAAAAAATGTAGTCTGCTGTAGTTTTCTACAATGAAAACTCCAAGTACCGCTATTTTGATAAGATAGTTAAAAAATCCAAAGTTATCTTAAGTTCAGGACTGTCAGTTTAGATCAGTTTAGCCTCAGTGGTAAAAATGGCTGAGATGCAAGATCATAAAACAAGAATATAGCATCGCATAAATCTTACGCTGAAAGCACTAAACTGTACAAACACATGGGAGGGGGGCACAGAGATCGGTACCTAAAGTGGGGATATCGGACATCCCAAGTGCATATGCGGCGGAGAGCGACCATAAAAACAATTGTCTTCCTGTGGAGACACACGTTTCCCATGTCGGGATGAGTTATTGGTGTCAGAAACGTCAGTGGCACTTTCGTTGGCGGCGCAGAATGGATGGGATCTCCCGGGGTAATTTAGGGCAGGCGCCCTCATGTTTCTGTCACCTGAGCGATGGAACAATATGTCTATGAATGATGGCTACGTCGGACGGTAATTGTATGTCCCTGTAGCTCAACTGGTAGCAGCCTCGCAGGTGTGCTCCTTGTTCCAACTACGTTGGTAAGGCTTAGGTCCAAATTACCTACCCGGGCCCAGCCGGGTAGCTTTCGGAAACGAAAATTACGATATAAAAGGCAACAAGTCACACAGAACGTAAAGAGAATAGTTTGAGCATAATTTGTGTATATTCCTTGATAAACACTTTTATTTTTTGTTTGTTTCCGCAAACATCCCGATCGGGGCCAGGTTTAGAAATGGGACCGAAGCCTAATTGGGAGACCCCGGTTTAATCCTGGGAAGGGCATTTCTATTTGGGGATGCATTCGTCTTTCGGAAAGGACGCAAAATGGTGGTACCGTTTTCGAGGGGAGGGAATGTTCTCTGTGGTTTTAAGTTCGCGGCTTCGTGGTGATCATTTCACCGCGAACTTAAAACCCCCGCGAACATTTTTCCATTGAAGTATGAGTCTATGGCGCTACCAGCAAGGACACCTGCTGCCCTATGTGGCACTAGAAACTACCTGATAAGTGTTGTAGTTATGCTGTACAATGGATGCGATAGAAATGAAACACAGTACACTTCTATCTGAAAGAAACGGACTTTTTAAAACTGTTGCCACAAACTCCCTCGAGCTTTCACCACCTAGAAAACGTAAAAACAACGACATTATTTTTTTACTAAAATCGCAAATCCCTAGCCTCCATCGCAGGTTCTCTGGGTCCGTACGGACTGGCAGTACAGACGACCCAGTACCAAAAGAAATGGCCAGCAAAAGTGTGCTATGAGCTAATACAGACGAAAAGTGCACAGAGAGCCTGCTATGGAGGCTAGCAAAACCCACGTAGGTCAAGTCATTAGCCACTGTTTTCAAAGAAGAAGTCAGTCCTAACAGTGATAACGTAGAAACATAAGATAGGTGCATACGATAGACATTATGGCACCTTTTTACCTGATTTATCTGTTTGTTTTCTATGAATTAGCTGTCGGATACCGGGGTTTGCAAACGAGGATTTGATAAAGCCATCCTATAAGCATCCTATTACTGTATCGTTTTGACAAGAACAGCATGTCAGTCGGTCCTTTTATTTACTGCACATAAAACTCATGTTCACACAGATGGACGAGAGAGATACGCGTGTTCGTAAAGCATGATGGACTGCTTGAAACTGGACAGGCTTAAGGACTTACCTATCTCCTCTTTACATCTGCTTGGAGATGACGCGTCAAACATTTATGGGCATCGCCTTTTGATTTGTGGCAGTCGTTGTTTTTCCGAGATGGAGAAGGTCGGAGAAATGTGATGCAATTTGAAGACTCTCAACTCGAAATACAATCACCCTGCTTACCCTAAGATACGCCTACTTCAGAGGAAGTCATCGTCTTTTGATTTGTAGCTTGTTTTTCCCGGATGGAGAAGGTCGGATAATTGTGATGTAATTTGAAGACTCTCAACTCAATACAATCACCCTGCTTAATAGCCCTGCTTGATACGCCTGCTTCAGAGGAAGTCTTATTTTTAGCACACGTTTGTCGGAATGTCCACGCGTATCTTAAGGTGCGCTCACACTGCACTTGTGTCAAGCTTGCGTTACTGCGGGGTTCGAAAGATACTCAACAAATTTCAGAGATGAAGAACGAATTTTCTTTCTTTTTGTGTATTTTGTCGTCTTCTTAGTCATACTGTTACGTATCACGCAATATCCAAATTATACAAAATCGGAGAAAATAACAAAACAGTGACGCAGTGAATGAGCCCCGCAGTGACGCAAGCTTGACACAAGTGCGGTGGGAACGCACTTAAGCGCTGTGATACAGCCTAGGGCGTCAAACATATGTCATCTAACTGGGATGTCGATTTTGTAATTAATGGCAGGAACTTACATGTCAGGTTCGAGATGTCGGGCGTAGAATCCCCCTTTACAAAACCTGCTGTCCTGACGTTGTACATGTAGGAGTTGAAAAAGACTTAATATCATGATATCAATGGTAAGAGGGAGGTTATATAAAACTACGTTAACCTATTATCTAAGTGTGGGGTCGACACTTGAAATTTACAATTACATACATGCATGGGGTATGTTACGCCGTGTAAAGCATAAACTTGATAAAAGAATATTCATATGAGATATCAGCATATCTAAATATATCTTATGCCATATTAAGTCCATACTTGTAATAATTGCAACCAAAGTTGACATATTTAGATTGTCATTACTTTCGGCCAACCGGTTGTTCCGCATGTCAGAGGTCAAATTGGTGGAACACAGAGGTCATAGCATGGTCAGAGGATAAATGTCCAGAGCAGTTGTGTCAGTATAACGCTGTAAAACCACAGCGATGAGTGTGAGCTTTTTTCCATCACGCTTGTAAGAGACACTTACACCCTCTCTGAAGCGCCTTTCAATATTTGCATGTTAAAAGCACATTTGATATCTATTTCGAATGACCTTGAGTACGCTGACGTCACTATCAGTTGGATCGATCTGCTTTTGTCCACTGAAATCGCCATGATAAGACGGATCCGTCTTCAGGACGTTCTAAAATATTTTCCCGGTGCCTCACGTCCAATCAGAGGCGTGTTTAGATGATGCACGTCTGTAAGGATGCCACACCGATGGCGTGCAAGGTCATCGAACCCGTCCGGCTGTAGGTATTGGATAATTGCTGGCGATGGGGTTGTAATTACAGTCGTATTTGTGTATGTTTGGACACTGGGACGGTCCGTTTTAGATGTCGGGGGTTTTCCTCACTTGTGTCTATGCCTTCACGACCATACCACGCTCTTGAACCTTACTAGTACTAGCCTACAAGGTGTCACTACTGTACTATACTACATCCTATCAAGGAGGATATATAGCCTATATTATTGTTATTTTGAGTGCCCAAACTAGAAGGGACCTCCCTTGCTCAATCGGTAGCATTCTCAAAATTGAGCTATACTGATTCCAATTAGTTGATGCCTGGAAGACCCCGGTTCAATCCTGGCTTGGGCATCTCGGTTGGGGCTGCACTTGTCTTTCAGAAGGGACATAGAATAGGGGGTGGTCCCATTGTCGAGGAGATATCACGAGATATATCCGCTAATAAAACGTCAAAAGTGCTGACCCATGAACAACTGTGGACTACATGTACAATAGGGTCAGAACAAACTAACAGCGAACATAACTCCAGACCTCACGACCACAACATGATTACAAATGATTTGCCCCCGCAGCGAACCTATCAGATGTATCTATCACCCCCGCAGACCAATCAGCTGGCCCGGCCCTCCCTGGGTCTGTGGAGACCTTGCTCGGCCACTTTGTTATCCGTTCTGGTGCGGTTGACACCTTTAGCGTGCGTTCGAACCTGTTGCAGGCTTCAGTAACCGACCTTACCACATCTGTACGTCCGTGTGCACCAAACCTCCATCTCTCAGCAAACCGACAAGATGAACGGCTGGGCAACTAGATGTGAGTTGAAGTTATTCTGTTGCATTCTGTTGTGGAAATAATTCGGTGGTCATGCCGAACCATGCGTACAGCTGTAGCACTCTGTCTTTGACTTGTTTCGCCGAATTGTAAGAGATGTAATGACCTCTTATGACCTTTCTTTCATTCGGATTCCTGTTGTTCCAAGGACGAGTTTTTGAAAGGTGATACATTGTCTTGCAATAACGTGCTCAATATGCGTGCATTATCCGTCCTTCGACATTCATTGAAAAATCCTTCTTTTTTATATTCATGTATCTCTTTCCTTGTAAGTTTCTTTGTGATGTAATTTGCAAAATATACCAACGTGTATGGAAACCTTATGTTTTCTATATTGTCATTCCAAATTTGTCGAGTATTGAAGCAAGATCTAAAATCTAAAGCAATGACATTTTTTCTAACCGTGTGTCTGTATGGTGGAGTGATCCATACCAAAGTCAACAGTGGCGTGTGTATTGGTGTATATCCGAATGATCTTTCAGCTTTACATTATTGAATCAAAACCACAACTATTCAATTCCATATAAGTGCAGTTAAACTGTCTATAGTAACCAGTCAATGGCCTTGAAATAATATTTGAAAGATAGTTCTGAAATGGTCCAGAAAAAAAAAGTTGCCACAATAGCCAGGTGGTTCTATGTGTAACAAGAAGTGGCTAGTACGAATACACGTTTGGCTGTACATTTATTCTCTTTTCTGGAACAAGCTGTCAAACAGTCCAAAGTATGGGCCAAGGTTAGCATGACGTCACTTCCGGTTTGGGATTCCTCTAGGATTAGGATAGGGTTGAGTTGTATAGTTGTACGTGGCGAATAAGCTGCGAATGAGTCTCAAGTAGTCCCGAATACACATGTACATGCAGCAGTGCGTAATGTTGAAAGTTTCGAGGTGGTTTAACATTTGCTATCTTCGCTATCTAAGCCCTCCACCGCGAACTTACAACTGCCGCGAAAATCTGACTCCTGCCCGCCTACCCCCTTGTTTCAACCGCAACCGCGAAATCAAATGCCAGCCGCCAACATGCAGGCATTTAACAGAGTAACGTGTGTCTCTTTAAGTAGAATACTGCAAGCCAAGTTCAGTAAACCAAGACACACAGATATTAGTTCAAAGTCTATAGATTTGCAACTAGCGACACTGGCCTAATCTCGAAGCAGATGTTGGGGTAGAAAATTGTGAAGTTTTCTGAGCAGCCATTTCTATGACAGTACTAGAGTAGAGGACTCCATGTCAGAAAGCCGACTGGTCAGAGAAGCTCTTCATTTGCCCACCTTAACATCTGTTTGGAAATGAGTGAGGATCCAACATGCGCTCCAACATAGTTTGTTCTGTAACTTTGGAAAGCGCTTGTTTATTTAGACCTTCATCTATTCATAAGAGGCTTAAATCGGGCCGCTTTTCATTGATTTTGTTGAAGGTGACTGAGATCTTTGATGGAGATGACAGAGAACATTCTTTACCCACACAGCTACGTCATGCCCCTCTAGAACAAAATAGTTCGTATACCGCGTATCATAGCGTCCACAACAAACAACTTACGTAAACCGACGCTGTGGCATGCAGATTATTCGTGCCTTTGTGAGCATTGCCGATATTAATATCCTCTTAATAGATAGTGACATGGCTTGGCCGGTTGCGTGATATGAGTTGAAATGACAAGTCATCAGGTAATGGGTTCCGTGGAGCTAGTGGAGCATGACACATTGGTTGTACGTAGATGACTTGTCCATCGTTATTCTTCAAACATCTAAGTACACTTTGATGGAATGCAGTACTTAGTTTTATGTTTGAACAACATCGCACACGGATGCATCGTAGAGAAGCTATTAATACAGTATCTTCTATCTTCTTTAAAATGAATAGGACCCGGTACAGAGTAGGTACATACATTACACACCTGCATTATCATTCATACATAATTGTTTGAAAATAGCTATAGTGTCACTGAATGGGAAAGATACTCAGATACTTTTTGCGAGCACCAAACAAGGAGCAGTAAGGCATACATAGACCAGGTAGTTTGTACATCAGTATCAACAGGAATGTTATAAGTCCTTTCATGTTTTTGCAAGAACGTTGTCATCAACAGCATAACGTTTGCTTTTCCTGTCACCTGTTACATGTAGTGAGATCACTTCCTTTGTTTGACAGCTACGGAGAATGATAGACTCAGTTCGTCGTACTCCTGACGACCATTGCTGGTTTTGTGGACTCTTTTTGTAAGGTTCTTTTATGGTATTTTCCTATTGCAACTTTCTGGTATACAAATAGCCAATAGCAATAAAAAAAATCGATACACAATCGAAAATAAGACCATAAAAAGGTGAAAAAAGACCCTTGCCTCAAAGCCTGCCATGAAAACTACGTCATTGACTTTGACCGTTACATGTTTTTGGTGTTAATCTCTGAAGTAGCTTCGTGGGAGGGCGAAACATCACTCCAACTGTAGCCTCTTGTTTTGGGCCACCCGTGCGGGGTACGATATTTCAGAAGGTGGGAGGATGTATCCAGTCGCTCAACTCCAGTTGTACGTGCACTCCTACACATCCTTCGACAATGTAATCCCCAGGCAGATTTACCAGTGGCATAAGATAGTATCAAAGCTGGCTAAGGAGTACAGCTGGCCAAGGGGAGATCATGATCAGCCACTGGTAACCAGACTCACTCCTAGACCGGCTTCACTCCTCTAGCAGCATTTGATACTATCTTACTAACGTATGATCTGCTTGAAGATTACAACATTGTGCACCGGTTAGACTGGTACCTTCGCACTCAAGGCCGTATTTACATGCTCATGAAGTCTGTTAGAGGCTATAGTTTGGTACAGTCAGTTGGCATGATAATAAGAAATCTTATTGACACGACAAAAGTACAGCGACTTTCGTAAGGTCTACATGTATAACAACTACTTACAGCACAACCAAACAGACATACATGGATATCTGTATGCATGAATAAGTCAACATATTGGGTCTACCTTATCATTTACACTATTCGTCCTACGGTTTAAGCATTCGTGGATAAATTTGCCTATTTGCACACAGTGAGGGTTATCGCCTCCATGAGAAGTGAACAGCGTCATGGGTTCAACGACCTTGAGCAATGGGAGAGCGGTCTCACGTCAGAGGCGAGGTGTTCCCCTGACGTCTACACCCTGACCATGACCCGCCTGTACACACTCGCCCTCACAACTTGGTCCCGTCTTCTGTGCAGATATAGACATATTTAGAACGCTTTTTATCATCATACTGAGCCACCTTAGCAGGTATATTGAGTTGGGCTTTGTGCCATGAAAACACTTGTTCTGTTTTATGACATACAAGTAGTCCAATTGCGCTCGGTTTCTTGTGTTTCCGCGCAAGAAAAAGACTAGAATAGTGCACTAGAATATATCATGATAGAAAAAAATACTTTAAATCCCCCAAAAGCCAATGCATGCTAAGAACGCCACGTTTTTATCATCATTCTGTTTTATTTTTATACTGTGTATGAAGACAAAAGGCTAGTTGTAATGACCTCCTTCATAAAAGATGCATGGTATAATTGTGGAGGTGGTTCCGTTTCGGCTTGCACGTGAGAAAGGGGTTGGTCAAATGTTCATGACAGAATAATGGTGCTTGTGTCGGTAGCATGCTTTAATCATGTGGCTCTTTGTGCCAGGAGTTTTGGCAAAGGTCCCATGTTGAAACAGTGACGGGTTGTCAAGTAAATTTAGACTAGTAATGATCAGCGACCCTCAAAATCCATCATATGTTTTTTTTTTTATTGGTATACATATCAGTGAACAAGACACAGTGGTGATGTACTCTAGCACAGCAAGCTAATATCATCATCACCACTGGGACAAAATAAGATAAACAAAGGACAAAACAATGTGAGATAAAATAAAATAAAGTACAGCAGTGAGGCAAGGTGATCCAACAAGTATATACATACATACATACACAATGATATATACACATATATACATATACATACATATGCATATGTTCTCATTGTGCACTAGCTGGAAAGTACTAGTAACGGGTGTCATGAGTTGTTTTTTTAGAGAATACCCTCCTTAGGAAAAGCGAACCTGTGATGTCCCCTGTACCATATATTGGAAGTAATTTTCAGAGTTAGATTACCGGGGCCCAATGTCAGCGTTTATCTTACACCAGCTCAGACTAATTTGCGAGCATCGGTGCTAAAGGGACACCGGGTCGCCCTCGGCCAAGGTCGGCCTCCCAGCTTTGTCCCACATTCAGGTCGTTTTATGGAACCCCCGTGTTTGTTTGTACTACTGTGTTTATCTTTGTGGCCGCTCTTATATTGGGTGTTCTTCAAATATTGACGATGCCGGGAATAGGGTGTGGACAATCCGGGGATTTACGCTTCTCGCGAGGTAGATAAACTTTGAGTGTGGAAAATCAACCGCGATCGGAAGTCCTGAATGTAGGGTACATGCTAGCATAGTGTGTACCAGACTAACTACAGGGAGAATATTTGCCGGGGGGAGTTTGGCCGGTGTAGGGCTTCATTTGCCGTCTAATTCCGAAGGGGAAATGTGACTTCCCGCCAACTGAGTATTTCCTGGCCAATCTAATAGAACGAAGACCTATATATACCCACTGACACGTCGTTAAGTACAGGTACTTTGACATACTTGACATAATCGTCCTTGCCCCTTCGTGGGCCTTTAATAGTGAGTGGCATCCACCTTCTTCTGTCTCTGGTGGTCTTCCGAGCCTCGTGCCTTGAGGTACATTTGCATATTCTAAGTCCTTCTCGACACCTTTTCTATGTGTTTTACAATATTCACCCCATTTTTGCCAAATTCTCTTCTGTGTGCCCCGGTAGAATTAGTCTCTACCAGACTGACTACGCAGTAGCCTGAGTATCATCCGTATTCTACCGGGGCTCCTTACACTCGCTACCCCTAAAAAATACTTTTAGGGAAGTGAGTGTACGGAGCCCCGGTAGAAATAGGATGGTACCCAGGCTAACTACGCAGGCCATTATAGGGAGAAAAAATTGCCAGGGAAGTTTTACTACCAGAATCGTTGGTCGGCCACTTACTCCCCTGTCCAATTTTCCCGATTTTTTTTTGCCGAATTCTACTATCCCCATCCCCCGTAGAAAGGCCTAATGGAGGCTAGGTAGATACTACAAAAGCAACAATTAATGAATGAATAAAGATCTTTATAGCACATTTTTGCCACACAGGGCTAAGTACAGGACATGTTGAAAAGATACAGGTCACAGATACAAAATGAGACTATCAACCATATCGCGGCTTAATTCAAACCCAGCGCGTATCGTAAACCATGTGCAGGTGGCGAAGTTCAGCGGCAGTGGTATGTGTGAATGCGCTCTGACGTGACACAGTTGACCTGGCCTAGTTTTAGGACCTTGAAACACTCCCCGGAGAAAGGCGAACTGTGTTTGCCATGTTTGGGCTCAAGTGCTGTGTAAACCTGAACTGTCGACGTCACAGTCGCGAGGGGGAGGGGGGTGCTAAGTTGGCGACCTTGCTGCGATCTAACATTTGACAGATCGCTCCACGGATTTCAAAGATAAAAACGATTTTGTAACACTTTTTCCTTAACGTTTTGCTGTCTTTTCACGACTCATGCCTTCACAGTTTAAATTGTATGATATTTAATTCCGATTATCAATTAAGTCAAGGGTAACACAAATCTTATTTATGTCGCAGCCAAGTCGCACCACGATAGCCTCCTTCGCAGACTTCCAGAACAGCGGCATTTATTTTTTGGGAAGCGTTGATTCGCGATTTTCAACATGAGGAAAGAAGTTTTCTTTTCCCAAGATAGAGAATCTTAGCCCGTGTTGAAAATCGCCAATATCAGAGATCAACGAAGGAATAAACGCCCGCCACCTTTTCAGAAGTCAAGGGAGGATACTTTGTAGGCTAGCGAGGCGATCGCTCTATATCGCCATAGGGAAGTGGGCTAGGAGTAGGAGGATTGCGACTTCTCTACCAAACGCTTCTGCTTTGACTGATCTACCCTACATACATGTATAAGCCCTTCAGTGTGCAATTTACGATTCTAAGCATGACATTGTGTTACCCTTTCAATTCACTGTCCGTATGTTACCCTACCGATATGTTGTGTAGTGCTTTTCGTTGGTGACCTTGTCTTTTTGCATTCACCATACAATGCCAGGCAAGAACTGTGACCAGTAACTGACTGAGGCCCTGACTGAAGCTGTCGACCGTCTCACGAGACGACAAGAGCCGAAGAGATACATTGCAAGCATTATATATTCTTGCCCTATCGGGATAAGTACAGGCATACAGATGCAAAAGTCGCAACGAAGTACACGTGGTGACATTGAGATGTAAAACTTGGGTTCTAAAACTACTCTCATACATAGGTTCGGCTTCTTCTCGTCTCTTATATAAGCGAGATGTCCTTGATGGTTTTAATTTTCACTTTCCAGTTGTGATGTAAGCATTAGCAGCTTGCTAATGTCTGGTACCTTCTCATGTAGATCAATTTAGAAAAATAATTACCTGCAAAAGTTTGAATATTGCTGGAAAGAGCATAAACTCATGTCACTAACATAGCCTTGACTTTGTTGGAGCATTTCGTGGAAGATTATCAACTCTACAGTCATGGAGAGACTGGATAAGAACTAGATATAAGTACTGTGTCATCGATCTAACCACCTGCGAAGTTTTGAATGAACTCGAAGGAAGACGAAAACATTGTAGCTGTCATAAATTTGGTGAACATAACCTTGACTTTGTTGGAGCATTTCGTGGAAGATTATCAACTTCACAGTCATGGAGAGAATCGATACGAACTAGATATATGTACTGTGTCATCGGCCTAACCACCTGCGAAGTTTTGAATTGTCAGAAATCTGTAGCTGTAAATAAAGTTGTAGCTGTCATAAATTAGGTAAGCATAACCTTGAGTTTGTTGGAGCTTCTCGTGGAAGATTATCAACTCTACAGTCATGGGGAGACTGGATAAGAACTAGATAAAAGTACTGTGTCATCGATCTAACCACCTGCGAAGTTTTGAATCAACTCGAAGGAAGACGAAAACATTGTAGCTGTCATAAATTTGGTGAGCATAACCTTGACTTTGTTGGAGCTTCTCGTGGAAGATTATCAACTCTACAGTCATGGGGAGACTGGATAAGAACTAGATAAAAGTACTGTGTCATCGATCTAACCACCTGCGAAGTTTTGAATCAACTCGAAGGAAGACGAAAACATTGTAGCTGTCATAAATTTGGTGAGCATAACCTTGACTTTGTTGGAGCTTCTCGTGGAAGATTATCAACTCTACAGTCATGGAGAGACTGGATAAGAACTAGATAAAAGTACTGTGTCATCGATCTAACCACCTGCGAAGTTTTGAATCAACTCGAAGGAGGACGAAAACATTGTAGCTGTCATTAGTTAAGGCCCCCTCTCACTTGACGTGCGGCACGCTTGCGGCATTGCTGCGTTCGGAAGATGCTCAACGAATTTCAGAGATAAAGAACGAATTTTCTTACTTGTTGTGTATTTTGTGGTCTTCTATGTCACACTTTTACGTATTGCGCAATATCTGAATTATAACAAATCGGAGAAAATAACAAAACAGTACCGCAGTGAACGAACGCAGCAATGCCGCAAGCGTGCCGCACGTCAAGTGAGAGGGGGCCTTTAGGTAAGCATAACCTTGACTTTGTTGGAGCATTTCGTGGAAGATTATCGACTCTGTAGTCATGGAGAGAAGCGATAAAAACTAGATACAAGTACTGTGTCATCGATCTAACCACCTGCGAAGTTTTGAATTGTCATAAATCTGTAGCTGTAAATAAAGTTGTAGCTTTCATAAATTAGGTAAGCATAACCTTGAGTTTGTGAAGCTTTTCGTGGAAGATTATCAACTCTACATTAATGGAGAGAAGCGATAAAAACTAGATATAAGTACTGTGTCATCAACCTAACCACCTGCGAAGTTTTAAATCAACTCGAAGGAAGCGAAAGACGAAAACATTGGCTTAGCTGATAAAGTCGATCATGTCATGAATTGTTGCTAATAGCCAGAGAGCGGATCAAACTGCCTATTAAAAGTTGCATCTTTTAATTCTCCACACTAAGCCTAGTAGTAGTAGTGGAGCCATGCGGTGTGAACAGCCCAAATCAGCGATATAAAATAAAGTTATAAACAGCCGAATTTGGAAGAATCAAGCTTGAACACTTATACTTCTTCCCCGGCGTAACGAACAGATGGTCTGGGGAGTATTTCAAATATACAAAGGCGGGCCCAGCAGACTTAACATGATCCAGTATTGAAAGTAAACGTGACAAAACTAACAAACAGACAGGAACCAGGAAGGTACCCTTGTTTTAGGTAGTAAGTTATTTCTGCGATTGATAACCCTTTGTGTGATGAAAGCACATGTGTGGCGGCTTTGTTTAAACAGTTACCCCAATCTCTCCGACATATCGCCACATAGAAAGCCAAAATTACTTCTTTTCTTTTTTTACAAAAATCACAAACCCACTTGCCATTAAAGTAGTACTATTGCCAAAAAGACGGACTATTCTCCAGCCCGGTTGCTTCCAAAAGAGGAGTCAATCTCCAGTTAAGAAAGAGGGAACATCTATAGATACCAATACCTTTTACGTTATTGTATATTCCCCATCTGTTCCCTTGAAATTAGGCCTTTGGGCACAAGTTTGCAAACGAAAAGATAAAAGAAAACTGAAGATATGTCTGTAAAACAGAAGCTTCAAGGGGAAGCCATGTCAAGATTTGCACATTTTTGTAGTAGTCGAACAGCTATGAAGTGAAAATTTAGAGGGTAAGTCCCTATATTTTTCCGTGTTGGAAGTAAAGTTTAGCAATTTCCTTTATAGCTATGAATTGATTTTCATAAATCGAGGTCATTTTCAATCAGTAAACTTCAAAAACATGATTTAATTCACTAAGAAAGAAATTGTTTTTATGCTCTAATAATTCAATTCCGTCATCTTCAATATGTAACCTATCAATCAATCAGCATCAATATTGATCTTAATATTAAAAATTGTAATTTATAGACAGGATGTAGTCTTCTCCAAATTTGGCAGTTTTGACACATGCCTACTGATTTTGCGTTGCTTCAACACGTAAGTAATTTCACATAGTTCACCCCTCCCCTTTCTACCACCCTGCCCGTCCATCACTTAAAACCCTACCTATGATGGATGAGGAAGGACGAGGCTTTTAGAAATATTACTCTCGTTTTTCTAGGCCGAGGCCGTGTCCTTAGCTACCCGAGATGTGTCAAAACACCATTAGAATCTAGTTACAAGCTCACTGTAACATTTGTTGTTTTTTCTTCAAATTATCATAAACCTAATCAGCATAAGCAAAAGTTTAAAAGATTGGCCTTAGATGAATACTAAGTGTAGACAAAATACAAGAGGTGCCACGCTGCTGGTAGAATTAAAACAAAGTACGATTGAAAAGGACATCGGACAAAGTATTAAGTTGGCGGAGAGGAGTGCGGCGAATCGTGCAGTCTGGAGAAATATCACGGAGGGAGCAAGGGGCCAGTCACTGGCCTAGGCACTTAGGCAGGCAGGCAGGCAGGCAGGCAGGCAGGACGTATACAAAAATAGAATTTTTTTATGCCCATGTCGTTAACAGAACACATAAACACGAGACCATTAGAATCTAGTTACTTGTAAGCTCACTGTTAAACTTGTTTTGTTCTCCTTCAAATTATCATAAACGTACAATAACAAAGTAGTGACGCACAAAACTTCCTTTGACGTCGTCCCCTAACATATACAAGCATAAAAACAAAAGCTGAAAATAAATATTAAGTGTAGACAAAATACTAGAGACCATGATAAGACTGTCGACAGAGTAGATAGGGTAGGAAAAATTACCAGCGCGGGTCCGGCCTGTACCCAATTTCAAGGTTATTAACATGACACATTATCACAGAGGTCAGACTTAAGTTAATAGGGCATTCACACTGAAATCGAATTAGCAGGAATCAAGCAGAACCAGCCGGAATGAAGTATTTGCAAAATTCGTGCCACATTCGAAGCCATTAGTGGGGCATTCCAAATGGAACGTATGTCCCCTTCAAACGACAAGCAATGAGCCAAAATGCCGTCAGAATGGAAATTATTTTCTATTCCTGTGAATTCGTGGTATATTCTAGAAATTAGCTGGAATGCAGTGTGAAATTCCGGAACACACTACGCATTGCCAGGAATAGAAAAGAATTTTCATTTTGACGGCAACTCCGGCTCATTCTTGCTCTCGTGTGAAGGAGGCTTAAATGTTGATCAACCCAACACGAAGAACGACAGAGACATTGGTGTCAGTCGGATAAAATGGAAGTGAGTACATAGTGGAAGAATCCATGAATGATGTACAAATGGTGTAGATACACCACCCAGTGAGAATCTTACGCCCGCGCGGAAAACGTGAGAAGAAATTGCCCTGACATCCAGGCTCAAGTATTCTCAACCCAGGATCGATGTAGCTCGAAACTCTCTCCGGTAGAACTGTAGCACTGCGGAACTCGTTGTCGGCAAGGTCGGTTGGAGCCAGATCGGAACTTACACAACACTTAATTGTAGACTGAAGTAAAGTGTGAACGACCTCATGGTAACCGGTCATTCAATGTCATCATCATATAGCCCATGATAGATAATAATGATACGCTTGAATTTTTACTTGTGGGGGTGGGGGGGGTGGTAGAATCGCCGATTCTGTCGGCAGAGAGCCAGATCGGAGACTGTAGGTTAAAGGATTCCATAAAAGGCAGAAAATTTTAACTTCGATTAATGTTACTTTAGATCAATGGATTCATGTAGAGTGATTTAGATCAAGGAGGTTTCAACCTCCTTGCTTAGATTTAGAACTTATAAACAGCAACAGTTTAACTACATGACAAATACATCATCACAGTTTTTATTTTGGTCGCCTACTGGCAGTTTACGTTTGAGTTGGATAAACAAGAACGTTCCGTCAACAGGACAGCCAGATGATCGGCTTATTGTCTCGTCCGTACGTCTGGCAAAATCTATCTGAAAGTTGTAACTTAACGATAATATACCCCACATAACATCAAAGCAATCGGTGTCTTACACTTGCCTGTGACCGGCACAAAATCTAATCAAAGATCCGACCAACCATCTGTGACCTAGCCCACATCTAGGACGATTGAATCATTCTCTAGTCTGAAACTAGTTTCATGCCGCTCGCTATTCGGAGATAATGGTGAACAATGACAGTACCCCACAACCGGGACATCTGGCTGTACATTAAAGTCAACTAGTGTGGAGAATTGGGACCGACTCGGGGACAATTTTGCTCTTTCTGCAGGGGTAATCTTGGTTCATGGCAACTTCAATTCCCTGTCGGGACAGTCAATGTGGGGAACTTATTATTGATCAGGAATTGCTTGTTCCCAACAAACAAAACAAAACAGAACAAAACCTACTCCTACTTATACTCCAGTTAAACGAGAGAGAAAGATCAGATGAGAGTATGTGAGTGGGCACAAAAGTTACAGAAATGTACTACTAGTATTTCTAGTACTTGGATAACTGAAACTCGATCAATTAAAGAAGTGGAGCAGTCTTAGAAAATGACTTTTAACGTTTTAAGTTCACCTAAAATGCTGGGGGCTTGAAAATGGTTCGAAAGTTGTGCAGCTGTGGTCGCCGATCTTGCAGTTTTTCAGCATCCTGAATACCAGGTCTGCGTTTCCCTCCTTTCAGATTGTTTATCGCAGTTGAATGATTGCCACTGCTCCCCTCCCCATTGTTCCTTAGCCTGCGTCACAATTCAAGTGAACGCCGGCCGAATTTTCAAGTCGGCCGGATCTAGCTGAATTTCATAATCTCCCGAGCATCGACCGTATTTTTCGCTGAAAATCTGCCCCGTCACAAATAGGACTGGGCTGGGTGCATCATCCATTCGGGAAAGTTTCATCAGTTGGTGTCTTTTTTTGCCTTCTTGATGCACGGCTGACATCACACGAAGATTTAAATCCCATCGGCATGGGAACTGAATTGTTACGTTTTTGGCTACTATTTGAATTCTTCGTTTCTTCTCAGGCGACAGTCATTTTTTAGGGGGTGGATTCCCATCCGTGGCTATAATTTCTTCCAAGCTATCAACCAATACAATTTTTGTGGTGGATCTTTTGTAAATTATTACAGGGGTTGTGGGAAAGTGAAGGTAGCCGAGATATTGTCTATGATATTACTAATATTACATGCAGTAGAACATTGTTCATAACTGTCCATTGTCACTTGTATATCTACTATGTTTGTACCATCTACTTGCAATTAGCCCTCGAACACGAAATTGCGAATAAACTTCTTAAAAATATAATTTGCGCCACATCAAGTCATAAAGGCAGGCGACAGCATTTTTACATTTTATTGAGAACGAGCCTAATACGTCGGTCCTACTTTAGCAAAAAATGGCCATTCATCTTAACACGTCGGCTGAGCTAAGGTCTTGATTTGTGACGGGCCCTTTACGCAGGTGTATGTCACCCCTTATTTGTCGCACGCCGAACATATCGCAGATGCTTCACAAGTACTTAATGAAAACAATACAGAAGTCGGAATACCATGCAGAGGTCACGGCCAAGATGTTGTGCGCCCGAGTAGCGGCGACCTACTTCTCGGTCCACTCCTGTCACCAAACATGGCAAAAAGGGCTAAAGGGGCACTTAAACTAGCTCAGCGCGTTTATATAAACCATCTGGAAGCTATTTTCGATATATGTCATGGATCCAGAGTAATCCCTACCACGGGACATGATAGAACTTGTAACACGGTGTCGCTTGAGGGGTTGGTTCTAACCTTTCGATGATATATTATTGATTACATCTGCCCTTACTAAGTGTTTACAACTGTCTTAAGAAGCGAGAAGAAGTTGAACCTGTACATACTAGCACATAGTAGTCCCTGTAGATGAAATTGTGCCTTATCGCTACGACCTGTACTTAGCTTGTTGGAGCATAAATGTACAATAAAGGTCTTTCATTCATTCATTCAATAATAAATGTTTTATTGCAAATTCATGCCCATGGGGCTAATTGCGAGTGAACAAAATAAAATACATGGAGTGGTTATAAACGGGTAAATAATCTAAATTCTAACATACAAAGAATAACTGATTGTAAGTGAATACAGAATATCGAGTACGATTCTAAAACCTACATTACTATTGCGGGGTTTGACTTCTTTTTTGAAAACAGTTGAAAATTAAATGTCCCACATTTTCAATGATAAATTGATTCGATGATCTTAGCAGAATTGTGTCTTTTGTATGTTTAAAAAAAATGAAAAGTTCGGTGTGATTTCTGACACTCTTTTAAACAGTGTGTTTCTTTCAGCATCGAATCGGGGACATTCACAGATGAAAGGTGTTTCATTTTCGGCTGCATTCGTTGTGCACTGCTTTAAGTGTGCTTACAAATTCTGTCATGAGCAGGTAGCTTTTCGTGCCCATTTAAGATTGGTTGACTCCATTCTGGGACAGGTTGCAAGGTACCAAAGACTCGCAAACAATGAAATGGGCGCAACATACAGTATGAAATCAATCAATCAATCATGAATGAAATGCTGGATGCTAGATTTTGGACGTCACGATACATCTAGACATTAAGAGTCTGTAATGCCCATGTACCTTTGAATTTATTTATGTAATTTTTCACTGTACCTTTATTCTGCTGATTGCAGTAATTGTAAAGCTGGTGATTATAATAAGAGTCCACTCACGTCAGAGTAGCGACTAAATTATTTTGACCTAGATCTGCAGGTGCCCAGACTGTACTTAGTACCGAGTCTTTGTCTGAGTGTTTGTGGTCCTAGGGCACGTCTATACCGGGCGTCGTTAGTTTGTTTGCGGGTCACTGTGAGCTTACGACCTGAGAGCTTGTTTCTGCGTTAACGTTAGGGCGTGGTCACAAAGGTCGTGCCATCGTCGTACGATCGCTAACTTCGGGTATTTGGGAGGACAAAAATATACGTTTCCTGCATTGTTCATACAGGTACAAAAATGCTGTTTTGGATCCATGTCGCTGGTTGGTTCTGTCACGGCCTGTTGAAAATCCTATGGCATCAAAATCAAAGTACGACGATCGCACGACCTGTGTGGTCACGCCCTAATATAATGTTCTTCATTGCGTATCTCTTTTGAAACCGTAAAAGTACTACTCATAACTTCTCATTTCGATCTGTGGACGGTTGAATGTTGCTTCAGTTGCGACATTCTAAATTTCACAGGCATCTCTTTTAACTATATATATATACATAATTGTGAGGTCGTTGACCATGGCAAATTTACAATGGTTGGGTAAATTTGTCTCAACTCCCAACCCCACTGCCCTGACCCAATTCCGCTGGCTAATGACTGGAGGATCCTGACTGTAAATGTATTTTCACAACACTGACTTTCTCTGGATAGAGACTAGGGCAGTTCCCTGTGGTCTCCTTGTGACCTCATTTGCCTATTTTGATTTCTGAAATATTCTCATTGCCCAGAACAGAACGTACCAATTGATAACATGGGATCAAACATCATCAACTATGAATCCAACAACTTGTCAATGGCAATGTTCTGTTCACCGGCTCACTGTTATGGTTTTCATCTTTTCTTACTCTCTGACGAAGTAGTTTGACCTAAACAGCTTAAAATAACCTAAACAACATGTTCATTGAAAACGTACGTCCAATCAACGAGACATGAACAACTCTTTCAGTTGCAATGCCTGCATCCATAGCTTCCAATCTTTAATGATACATGTGAAGACTGCAATAGATTTTGTAGTACCCGCCATAACTTAGCTGTTTTGTTGCCCCATTGTTCACTTGCAAAAATACCTGGAATGATACTTTGCCTTAAGTCTTTTATGTGATAGTATAACTACTGGGTTTAGCCCACATGGGCAAGAACGCACAAATAACGCTCATTATCACAACCACTCTGCGTCACAGTGGAACCCAACAGTGACAAACCGACTTCCCCTGACAACTCAGGAACTACACAGGTCCGCTCGCACGGGAGGAGCACTGATGCGTTTTCTCGGCAGGCTTTTCCCGGGTATTTGCTTAGAGTATTCCGTTAATCGGAGTTTTATCCCCTCTACTTTCCGAGCTAGACTTTTAAATCGCTTTCCCGACCTCTTCATTTATCAACGATGAAGTTTGGACGCTTTTAACTTACGGAGTTTGATTAATGAATATCTCTTGCAGTAACTAGTGGGTACTTTGTTTGCATTCGATGCAACTATCTTTCACCTACTGCATGTCTATTAGAGTTTACTTTTCCAGAAATTCTTGTTGTGGGTCCTTCAAAGGTCTTGATAAACATGTCAGGTCTTCTTCACCCCTGCTCTCAGATGAGCTGTATCGGTGCATCCTGATTTTTCTCACACTGTAGCGAGATTACAATGTATTGGTAAAGTGTCGCAATGTAGGCCACACTGTTCGTGTCGATGAAAGTCTATCCAAAATCAATGAAGCATAATTTTTCTTCCCATATTTCAAGACTCTTTTATATATTTGAGCTAATTTGAGACCATGTTATGGATTCTAGTCGTAGTGCAACCGTGATGATTTGCATGCAAGCACGAATACACCGAGTTGAGCAGTTACAATCACTTCAACGACTGGATAGATTGTGCAAACGGTCAGTCGTTTCAGGTAGCATCCACTGTCTTTAGCCAATGACTGAACAAAAGCTGAGGTCCACCAGGTTTGAAACAAAGGCTATCGATTGATATATCAATCAGTTGAGGATAGTTTGTACACAGTCTAAATTGGAAACAAAAATAGGGCAAAGTCAAGAAAAGGTTTATGATAAAGAGTCAAGTATAGCTCCTGTTCTAATGGTTTCTCATGGAGGGGATAGTAGGGCAGGGTCCCATACGCCTAGCAGTTCGGCACCGGTAGGCCTCCATACATGTTTGAGCAAAAGTTATAACTTTGTAAAGTTTACCAGTATGCCATATCCGTTGCGATGCCATATCAATACATGTTTGAGCAGAAGTAACTTTGTAAAGTTTACCAGTATGCCACATCCGTTGCGATGCCTTGTACCATTATGTCCATGCCCCACATCTCACAGCGTGTCTGTGCACAGCACTGTCTCTGGTGAGGGGAGAGACATGGTAATGCAAGTCCACAGAGCCACACTCCCTCTTAACGACTTTGGATGGCACAGGGAGCTCTACAAGATATCAGGAAAGGTTAACTCCTTTTCTTCAACATGTAAGGCTACCTTGAGGCTTGGCTGTCTTAAGATCGATGTTCAGGAGTCTCTGCTTGTTTCCCGTGGGTTTCTACCAGACAGAGGAAGGCCACACAAAGCTTTATCTCTTTCCCCCAAAGACATACCTGGGATTTATTAGGCCGGTGTTCGTAAATTGTAACGGTTGGAGGAAAAGTAAATGGGGCAGACTGTTGGGACGAGTTCCTTATCTGCATGGCGTAGTAGATCACACATGATTGGGTTTGATAATGAGCTTTTTTCTTCAGTTTGGTGGTGAATTTAAAGATGTACTTCTTGCTAGATACAACATTATCTTTTATCCTTTTGGAGGTCGAATGCAAATTTGCATGCTAGACCAGATAATACACAATGCAAAACTTACTCGATTTTTTGTTGCTTGAGTAACTTTATACATCTTATTACCTTGATACACAACCTTCATCAGTCTACAAAGTAATGGCTTGAAGAGTGTCACCTAATACTTGTCACAGTCATTACTTATCGTAAACCGTTGGGGTCTCAGTGATTGCTCATTGCATGCTACCACTATCACCATGCATTGATCCTTACTTTCTTACAGAACTTTACCTCCTGCCCATTTCAACTCAATGTCTGACAACCCAGTGTAGGCCTAGCCCTCATAACAAGGGATTAGATTGTATGTTCATTGGCCTTTTCTTTCTTTCAAATTTGTACAAATAAAAAAATAACTACTGGAAAAATAGCTATCACACACATAGCTGGTACAACTGTGTCGTAGACATTCTTAGGAATGATACAATACCCTATTACTCATTCTTTTCTCCCTTTTGTCGCTTCACCAAACGTTTGTACTATGAATGGATGGCGTGGGTATTCATAGAAGCCACACAATCGTCTTGTTGATTAGCCTGGCTTGCAATGGTATATTCGTGAGGACAGCACATCACCGTTGGTTCTTCACCAGAGACCAATGCCCGTATGTAAAGAAATTAAAAAAACACAAACCAATTTGCGTTTCTATAATTGCTGCAATTAATGTATGGACACAAAAATACCATTTATTATTTAGCGAAGACTAAAGTGAAAGGATACAATTAGATGTTCAATGCAATCTATTTCTGGCTAAATGAACATGCGCTTAAATGCATATATATATATATATATAGGAACTTCAATGATCGTATCAATTACTTTAAGCCGTTATCTAGCTAACAAGAATCGAGTCATAGATATTATAACTTTTAATTGGTTGCTTTTTTTTTAATTCAATTCCGCATTTGTTTTTGTGGTCCCTATAATTGTTGACTCTCGAAATCATCCATATTGCCTGATGAGTCTATGTAATGCCCCGTACCACTTGCCAGTAAATGAATAAGCGAACAAAGTATCTTAGCTGACTAGTACATACATTTGTATGGTACCAAATTTTAAAACGTCAAACGTTGCTAAGAACCTGCAGTCATGTTCTGGAAAGTTGACCAGGTTATCAACATATAAAGAAACACTCACTGATATCAGGGTGGTAAAAATGTTATTGCTTTTCTGTAATCTAGCACTATATTTCGGTTAGTTGCTCTCTTTTTCTTTATTCTTTATTTCAGGTATAAAAAACATATACAAACAAAATATCACACATACATACATATACATTAAAACATCTATCTGCACAATAGGCCATAGCAGTTGCTGAAAAAGGTGTTTCTATAGTACATGTCAACACGTGCTTGATACTAGAGTTATGGGAGGATATTAATCTTTGTGAGAAAGAATAACTTTTGCAGATTTCTTGCGTTTTGGCGCGATATATATCAGGCTGCAGTGGTATAGCTTTGGTGGCATTTGCTAGTATAATTTTTTTTTTAAATTTTCGAGCCTATAACACTGAGAAAGCCACACGGCGAAACATGTTTGTTGTGTGTCGGTTCAACTAAAGTTCCCAAACGAGGAACATGCGGCTCCAGCGTCTGTTCTGAAGATGTGGCGTGAGTGTGAACGGTTGGCTTGAGGTTGTCCAAGTCTCCACATACTCTAGTATAATTGAATGAGTACCATAACCAGATCCCACCACAGAGTATAACCACAGAATGGCTACTCAGCAGGGCACATTGTCAGTTGACCTCGAAATGCCAGTCATATGCCAAAAGACGCCAACTCGCAAATCTAGTGTCAGCAGCCATCTATTGTGAGGGTATCAAATCAATTGAAACACATAAGTAGGCCGTAACGTTATATACATGCCTATGACTAATATGGATCGCTGCTGGTGTGTACATCAGGGATATTAGGAATTATCGATGTAATACGGTACAAGAAATCATGACATGTAGCGCTGGTGATTATATGATCTATGAAAAGGCAAGTGATCGATTCAATGGTAACTGAGTTTTTAATATTTGTTTTATAAGCGTTAGATTTAGTAGGAACATAGCTTTAATTGTTCTGTTTCTTCCATTGTTAGCTAGAAACACTACAAGTAATGATATTTTATCTTAAATGGTGATATAATAGTATATGTACAACATTCTGACCATGTGGGCAAGGGTGTACAAACAAGGACTTCGATTTATCATGTTTTCGAAGGGAATGTCACTAACACGACACACGTATGCACTTTGCTTTGGTCGAGCTCGCGCCATCATGAGCATTGGCAAAATAAATTCATAACGTTCTAATGAAACTGAAAACAGGATACGGTGTTTGTCTGTGATCCTAGGGTGGGGAGAGGATCGATATAAAAGCTAAGTTGGGAATATGAAATTTTATCTATAGCATCATCAAAATAGATTCACTTATTTCTAATGTTACTGCAAACATTTTGAGCAGGACATTGTATTGGTCTGTGATCCTGGGGGTGGGTTGATATCGACCCTTATAGATGGGAAGAAAATAGGGTGGGAAACCACCAAATAAAATCTTTTCTTTCGTAGATATAACTTTTGGATTCGCTTGTTATTAAGTACATTAATTCAAATGTTCCTAGGTACACGTTTGTTTACTTCTTTCAACATTCTAATCGATATTTTGCCCGTATTGCTAACTTTGCACATGTGTGAGAGTCACTAGCAAACTTACACGTTATTATAAACTATCATCGTATTAGTGTGGAAAAGAAATAGAATTTTGGAGAAAATTCTAAAGCACTAGCTTTCAGTTAGTTTCAAAAGTAATATCCTTTGCCGTCAGCGTTTTGAATTTCTGACCTTTGTATCTTATCTTCTTCCTCCATCAAGCAGTAATTCAAACTGGCGCTTAGCTGAAACAAAACATTCGTACAAGAGGAAGATGCAGTGCAAACGTTCCTTGACCTTGTCCTGGTATTCATGTTCGATATATCTCCACACACACGCCGGCGAAGATTTGCAGGGACAGCCCTGAAGGGTTAGGCAAAGACAGCTTGGTATTTTGTTCTTTGCGCTCAAATCGTCGGTCGGTATTCAATATGCCTGTGTAGCGTGGGTGCTGAGCTGGTCATGTGATTTATCACACTGACATGCCAAGCTTCACAAATGCGCTGCTGAAACATGGAATAGAAGGGGGTAAAATTCACTCTGATGATGATGAATACATGGCTTATGAACAGTGCTACATTTAGAGTGGAACCAAAAAGTTGTTACAGTACTATTGCAATTACGCCCCCCTCCCCCATTTTACGTGTTAATTTGCATTAACTTGGTTATAATGTTGGAACTTGGTAGTGAAATACCCTGTAACTAAACCTGCCACAACTGTATTGCATTTCAGCAAGCTGAGGTCATCTTACAATGATTAATAGCGCCAACTGCCCAGGGGTTTAGAGCTTTAATTGTCGTCCAAACACAACCAAACTGAATAACCGCGGCCACTGCCTTGTGACTGACAGATTCATGACCCCAACAACACTTTCTCATGATTTTTAGCGACAAGTTAAAATGTCAGATAATTTTCATGAAGGTAGACTGGTCTTTAATAGGTAGAGGAATTTCTCACTGTATGTACTACGAGCATATCACGTTGTCTTGCCCCCCTCCCCAATCGTACAAAAGTAACACATGGCAGGCAAATGAGGGAATATTATTAGTGGTTCTGGATCGATCGCTTGGCATTTAGGAGCTTTTGACCGATGGCTCGCTTGTAGGTCCTCCAGCGCGAAATTAACCGACATTTTCGGACCGAGCCGGCTGCCTGCAAAAGTGGCGCGAAGCTGACGGGACCGAAAAGCCGTACTGCACAGGCGCAGAGCCAGCGTGACCCACATTCAGGCCCAGAGGCTGAGGGGTCAGCTTAGGACAGCCCGGCCACGTGCCGGAGAGTCGGACTGCCCGGCGCTGGTTAGGGTACGACTACGGTACAACATGGAGCAAATGGCAGGCCAGAAAAAAAAAAAAAACGTATCATGTACAAACAAGATATTCTCCATAGAAAACAATTGCCCCATAGGGAAGGAGGTTTAACGATCCTGACTGAGCCGTAATTTATTGTACAAGCTCACGGTAAAGTGGAACAAGCGCCATGAGACTTCTTCTAGCCCCACCCTCCGCATTTCTTTGCATCTGCAGCAAGCCGATCGTTGTCGGGCTCTCATCGGCTCTTAAACACCTCCATTCTACTAGGGCGGTGACCTCGTTGCGACCAAACATTGGTGCGACTTGACACAGCGCTCACGGACAACAGCAGCAAAAAACTGAACTTTTCTTTACCCTTTGATGATTTTTGATTGTTTTGTCGTCTTTCCAGTTAAATATTTGCATTCTGCATGATATTCCCAAGAAGGGTTACATAAATCTTATTCAGGTCGCAGCGAGGTGTCAGCCGTCTATTGGAATGGGGGTCTAACGTAGTTAATGACCCAGAAACTGCCTCCACAGCTTCTGTCTTCTCTTGTATTTTCTACCGCCAGAGGGCAATAAGGGTAGGACCTGTCTTCAAGAAGCAAGCTGGATCCGCCATGTTGTTTCTTGGTTGTCTTCTTTTAATAAGAAAAACAACAACAACAACAACAACAATAACAACGAGTTGAATTATGTTTTTCTTAAAAAATATGCCTCAATCAATTAAAGGTATTTTTATTTTCCAACCCCCAAGGAAACTGATAATTGTAATGGATGGATAATTGTTTCTATACCATTTATCATTTTTCAAAGTAGATTCAAGACCCCCCGCCCCACTATTATAGATATATAAAATGCCAAATCCTTAGATAATTTGCGCGTGCACAGAGCAGCTCTAGCTTTACATGGCTGCATGACACTTGCGTAGCACCAACCTGTTCTATATGATAAACTATATACATATACATGACACACATTTCTAAACATGTGTGGGAACTTTTCCACGGGGGTCACCCGAAGGAAAACATGGCCTGGAATAAAACCCAACCAATCACAACTCAACTTAGGTTGGCGTTCCCTTCTCTCCGCCATGTCCAAGGTTCTGATTGGCTCGAATTGCTTCGGTGACGTTTCAACTACTTGACCCCTCGTACTGTCGTAGTTGGCGCATGCGAGTTGTTATCGATTTTCGGAGCTTGGGTAGTCACCTCCGCGTCCGTGCCCGCGCCCTTCCGCGTTCAGACCGGGGACTCCGAGTAATAACAAGCCGATGATACCGGTCGTGTAGAGGTCGCCTTTACATCGTACGGAACTCCTTGCGACTTCTTCCTTCGCGACATCCTTTCAAGGACACTTGTCGGTCGGTCGCGACCGCCCTCCCTCTTTAATAGTCTTACGGAACTACTACCTCACCTGCGCAACGCAACACCTTTCCAAAAAAGAAAACAACGAACACAAGTCCAGCTGAACGCGGGGTCATACTGCTACTAGTGCTAGCTCCGGCCGTACCTGTGTACTTGTGACCGTACGTACGATCATCTCCTGTTGTGTGTGTGTTCCACATCTACAGTTCCACCGGACTGGGGTGGAGAGCGCTCCCTGCCCGCCTCTGCTATGGTCCCGAAGGGAGAGCACCAGGGGATACCTTACCTGACCGGACCTGCCACGGACCCGCGCGGCTCCAACTCTAACCTCAGCGACATGTCGTCTGTCAGTGGAAACAGTAAGTATCGCACCAACTCGTGACACACGTACACACACACACAAAGTCATTGACCAACAGCTACAAGATTCATATAAGAGCAGGGTTTGTATTTTGTCTGTCTGTAGATATGGGTCATGTGTACGTTGCTACAATTAGTACGTTGTGAACTTTTGAAACGATGACTCGTATTTTTTAAACCTCTTGAGCTGGCCGTGGACGTACGTACCAGCGGCCTGTAACCCCCAGATATCGCCCCAAGTTCACCCAATCCCAAAATACGCCCACCCCAGGCGCGCCATCTTGGATCGCCGTATGTACGTACGCGGTCATAGCCATGCACTTGGACCAACCTATTCCTACTGCATACGTGATACGTGTTTTGCCTACACAATCCACGGGCCGTGGTGGTTATAGTATCTCCCTGCAGTGTCCCAAGCTCCGTCTGCACGCCACCCCGCTTATGTAACCTCAATTCCAACACAGAAACATTGCAGCGGCTTGGACTCCCCCAAACGCCCTAAACATTATAATTTCTATGTGTTAAATATTAACGCTGGCTGTCACTGCCCTTTCTGATCTATCATCCATCCTAGCCTCCCTTTCTAAGATATTGGATACAGACAACAGGACAGGTGAAAGATTGCCCTTAAACGTAACCTATTTTTAGGGACAGTATCATTAAGCAGTCCACCCACCCCCTCCCGCCATATTGAATCCTCATCAAGTGTAGCGAAAGCTCGCAGTGTACGCCACAATGTTGGCCTAGTGCCCCCCATGTTATTTCATTGTATAGTCGATAAAGACGAACACATTAAAGGCACATATCGTATACTGTACGTGCATGTCGACACATCGAAACAGTAATAAACATTGCGTCTATCACAATGTTATGTTTCACATATCTAAAACGTTCGTTGATAAAATCAAACACAAACGTGCAAGATGTAACATAACCATTGCGGCTGCATATGGCAACTTGAGCTTTCAATATTTCCGAAAACAGGCACACAAACAGGCAATGTGTAATATAACCATTGCGGCTGTATATGGCAACATGAGTTTTCAATATTTAAAAAAAAGCATGATGCCACAAAAATATAGAACACTGCAATTGTAGGGCAAAAAGCATGTTACCAAATCTAGTACACTTTGTGTACTGACAATATATTTCCATTGCTGCTCTTGCATTGCAAATAGATGTACTGCAATGTTGGCAGATGCATAAAGATGTTTTAGATCAAAATGTTGTTGTTGCCAAGATGGCCCAGCATGCAGTAAAAATGCAGGGATAACTATTACAAAACGGATTAAAAAATATATGTTACATTCTATCAATGCTTATTTCCAGCTCATAGCTAGTTATATTTTTAATTGTAGTATTTTACCAAAACATATGTAGATGAGTTGTAAATGCAGTAAAGTTATCTTAAAAATAATATTTTTCCGATAGTGTAAACTTGTTGTATCTTAAAAGCTGATACTCTAAATTCCCCGGTTTTCAAAATGTAGTTATTTTCTCAAAACCACTGAAGTAAAAAAAAAAACGACATGGGGTGTAGTTTGACAACGACCCTACCTCTTAATTTTATTGTAAGTCACTATGTCCTCCATGTTTCATGTATGCACGCATGATCTCATATAGTTGGACAACCGTGCTCAGCTGCACCAATGTTGCTAAGTTCAGCTAAGACTCAAATGATAACATTGTACATGTTTGTTCATCGGTTTCCAAAGCTTAACCTTGTCTGAATTGTATCGGATCCCCTACATTGTGTTTCTCAGTCCAAGAAATTGAATATGGCAAACCCAGCGACCTTGGAACTGTACAGTTCCGAGAAACGATGTCTGCGTTGAATTTTCATATTTAAACCGTACACCGACGAGTTTAGATGAGAAAAATAACTCATATTACATGGATTGTGTAATCTTTGATATGTAGAAATCATTGAATAAGCAAGCAATGTTGATGAAATGTGTGCACAAATGTTCGCGTATCATATTGGACAGCTGGTGTGTTACTCCTAATTACGGTTATACCGACTATATAGACACAGATACATAGACCTAGAATCCAAGACACAACGAACGACATAGCGTATGTAATGTACTCTACGTTGAATTTTCATATCTAAACCGTACACCGACGAGTTTAGATAAAAACACAACTCATATGACATGGATGGATTATATAATCGTTGATATGTAGAGCTCTTTGACTAAGTATTGTTGATTAAATGTGGGTACAAGTGTACGTGTATCATACTGGACATACGTTTGTGAAGATTAGTCATCCAGGATGTTTAAATATGTAGTAAGATCAGTCTTTACCGCTGAATATAAGCATATAATTTATCAGACGCTTCAAACAGCTTCCACTGTTTTTCATCAGTATTAGAAAAATGTATGTATTGGACATACATAGAACTAGAATCCAATACACAACGAACTACATAGCGTATGTAATGTACGTCTGCTTCCCTTCTGTCCTATATCTGTGCCCAGCACTGCCGTGAGTTGGGTGAATAACCCAGAACTGTGCTCTAGTTACTGAGTTGGTAACATGTGTATGTAGAGGACTTTGACCCTGTGCAATCGTACAGCCGCTTAACGACCTGACAAAATCCCAGGCCTGCGTCATAGCTTTGTACGGGATGCCGACATTTCCCTAAGAAAACTACTCTTATTTTAATGTCGCAAAACCCACACATTACAGAAAAAAGGGGGATATTTCGTCTTCCATTGTCTCATAAAAAGAAGTCAAACCAAATAAGTTACATCTTTAAGTTAGACTAGAGTAGTCGCTTACTACACCGTTTTAGTCTTACTATTATTTGTCTGTCTTTTTTCTTTTGTCACCTGCAATTTGCAATAAACTCATTCATTATCCTACCAAGAAACTGAGATATCTACTCCAGTTATGAATTCAGGATGTTGCTAAAGATAAGATATTTACCCCAGTTACATGTATGAACATGACTTATAATATTTTGACCGTGGGAGTGCACATTTGTGACTTCTAATTTTTACTGCGAATCGCCATCCTCCGTCAACGAGAATTAAAGAAAAAAAAAGGAAAACAAATCACCAATATCACTTGGTTGAGGTTATCATATAGAACGATTGGATAGACACATGATTGAACATCAATCCGTCGTTCTCGCTGACTGCTTGTAAGATATAATTTATGAGAGATAGAAAAACTAGCCATATTAAACAACAGCTGCATAGATATCCATATTTTTCTACACGTATCGGCTTCAGCTAAGGTCGTCTCTTAACAATATCTAGATTTACGATCAACGTATGTGGCACGATTTTCGCCAATAATACGGCGTGCATATTTCTGTCATGGCCGTCCCAACTGTGAGGTGAAAAGCTGTTGAAATATTGGATCACTACACAGCAGTGACGGGTAAGCCTACCGCTCGCAAAATCAAGTCCATCAAAATGATTAAATATTTAAACTACAACAATTGCTGTTTACATACAACAGTCCAAACTGATCTCTTAGACAATTTAATGCTGTCCCAAAATATCATATTCTTTGTATCCCATGACGTGTAGTATAAACCTCAAACCTAAAGGCTTTTGTGTACAATAAAACCCCAGTAACATATTTAGGTTGCTTAGATCTCTTTGTGTTTGTGGCAGCAGTAGATGTAGGTCATTGGTTTTATCGAAGGCATGCAAGCCCTCTGGAGAGAAAGAGCCGACCTTATAACATACCCCTACATAACGTTGTCCTTTGAACGGACTAGAAATGTATTCCCTTGGAGGAGCGATCTGTTTATTGAGCTACTGATCTGCCGCAATAACTGATTATGTAGGCACCTTCCAGGGTTCGATATGTTATCCAATAATCTGTATCTTAGATGTTGTTGATTCAACATATTTAACTCTAAACAAAAGGCCTTGGGCACCAGCTATATGCATTAATTCCTCTAGATAAAATTATCTGCCATTTTTTGACCTCAAATACGATAGACAATGAAGTGCACTTCATCGTAAACTGTCCTGGCATACTTGGTTAATGATAGAAATATCTTATTTATTTACATCATGCAGAAAATAGATTTACGAGCAGCACTTAAAAATACATATTCCTCGTGCGTTTTGATGAACAGACCATAGCTTAGCCCATACAATCGCCCATTTTCACCCAAGAAGCGAGAAGAAGCCGAACATACCTACTAGACTACGATACTCGTATCACCATGTGTTTGTTTATAAACATGTCTATGCTGTGACCTGTACTAAACTTTCTAGTTGGGCAAAAATATACAATGAATGTTTTAATGCATTCATTCGCATTCGTTCATGTGTTCCAAGGACAACCTTCAGGAATACTAAGCTATAAAAGAAATTTTTGCCAGTGTGACTCAAGGCAAAAAAAACTGGTCAATACTCTTTTAGGCACATTCATGTACATGTACATGTCAGAGTTTCACCTGTACATCGTATATTCCTCGCACCCCTTTGTTGCCTTTCGGCACTAGTGCTAAAAACGGCCCAACCGGCTATGTATGGAATACTAAGCTATATCAGATTTTTGCCAGTGTGACTCAACCGTCGAGGAAAAAGAAAAAAAACTAATCAAAACTGTTTTAGGCACATCCATGTATGTGTAAATGTCAGAGTTTCACCTGTACATCGTATATTCCTCGCACCCTTTTGTTGCCTTTCGGCACTAGTGCTAAAAACGGCCCAACCGGCTATGTATGGCCCTTGGAACAATGCCAAGTGCATCCCTACAAGTTTGACTAAAAAAAGAACAGGTTGTAGAGATGACGACATTGGTTCAATGACACCTTATAACAGTGATTACAGCATTAGGAAAGGGGCTACCTGACGGATTCTACCCTAGCTCTAGCTCTAAAATACGTAAACAAGTTTACCAACCAACTACATGACACAACGGAATTAGAATTCATTTTTGAGTCTTTTTAACGTAAGGACGATGTTGTTGTTGCCACATTCTCTGTCACGTAAACCGATCTCTTGTTTTGTTTTCTGAAAGAATTTGAGTGCGAACAAGGAGGGCAGGTTTGAATTTGAGTGGGAAACGGACGGTGTAACCTTGAAATATGCATGTTGGCAGCCTCGAAACATATTTATTGTCTGGTCCGCGGGTTGTCAAAGACGAATATTCTACTGGAAATAATCCGTTAGTTGTAATCGTGTTTTATCACAACTACACGTACGACGAGAGGTAATGGCAGTGAGATCAATAAGAGGACGCCATTTGGATGCGCGGCGCGTCCTGTAAGTAGGTCACATTGAAGGTGCAGTTGCGCTGGGAACGCGGCGTAAATTTTCCGTCTTGCCACGCCCTGCAGTGACCCGTAGGAGAGTGAAATTATGACACAAAATATGATTTGCTAGCATCGAGGAGATTCTCATTTGTAATCTAATCGTGTCTGCGGGGATAGTAAGAAAATGAACGTGCTTGTGTTCTGGATGCGTCCGTAGCACAGACATGCAGCAACCTGTTCGGAACTGGAATCGTTGTTTACCATCAGCTTAGCTCTAGAAGACTGTTTCCACGCCGTTGCAGCCTGACTACTAGTATCATTAGGACAAGTAGAACATGTCTAACAGTTTGGGGCGAAAAAAACTACGGATTGTCCCGTTCTCTAGGTCAAGTCAATGCGTGTAGTTGTCTTCACACAAGTGATACATACTAGTACTATGTGCTAGCGGGAGACATTAGTTTGACGCCACTCTAAAGCGGCCATGTTTTGATGTGTACAGGCAACATCCTTGAACTAGTTCTGGGCTGCTTGCTTGTTTATTCCAGAACGCTGCTCCAACATATATTCGTGGAAGTTAACGAAGTCAAGGGTTTTTCATATGTTTTTTATACATTCAATAGTGTTCTTGGGTAGTTTTTACCAGGCCTTCTTACGGGGGTATGGATCGTGGAATTCCGCAGAAAATTCTGTGCGAAGGTTACTTTTCCCCCTCCTAAGCAAGCTGTATTCCTCTTGCCGGCTAACTCATCTGGCAAGTTATCTGTATATTTGGCCAATTTCTTCTTTTAGAGACTGTTAGAGAGAGTGATCCCAGAGTTCTGACATGCGGGTTGCACATTTGCAACAAGGTATCCTGTTATATACATAAGACATGTAAAACATCACAGCCTATAGGCTGAATTTTATAATAAATACATTTATGTGCCTATGATAAAAATGCTACCTCCAAACGCACATTTCTCCGTTAAGATAATCAATTTATTGAGAAATTTGTTTGAAAAAATACCACAATTTATTAACAATCCTGTTTGACAAGCATTTTCCCTAAATGTTCAATGATAGAAAGCGACTCGTGCATGGAACATGTATTAAATGTAAAATATCACCAAAGATGGTTACGGTAAAAAACCAGTCGATTAAGGTTAGTATATTTATGGACACTGTACAAAAAAGGGACACAACTATGTGAACTCACGTCTTACTGACCTAAGGCGAATATGAAGCGCTAGGAAGACGATTTATCAACATAAAACAGTTGAGATACTGTTGACCTTCGACCACCTCTTAGAATAAAATGTTTGGAAACAAATGATGGAGTTGAATGTGACACCGACGTTTTGAACCTCTGTACGGCTTGCCTATCCAATACACATACATCAGCGATTATAACGCGTTTCAGGTTGTCCACATCACTGCGAATAGAGAATCCGGCGCCAGTGGAAATATCACTTTATAACGTAAATAAACCTTACACTTTGGAGAATATGTTTTTTGATGGCGTTGTCACGAAGATGCCACTATGATACCCACATTGGGTTTCAGAAGCTACGCTGCGTGATACAACAAGCGTCATTTCTTGGTGTAGGAAAACTTCTGGTCAGTGTCGCGTTTCTGCGGATACTACACGCAGCAGAACACATTTCAGGGGATCCTTTGCCTTGTCTAAACATCGTCTAAACTTGCGGGAATTTCAATCCCGACAGTGTGGCGGGTGTTGACACGTTGCGATGCGCGGCCTCGTTGACCCCAACGTATGAACAACCCGGGAAACAACCCACAACTGTTCGCATATATCGTACGTAGCTGTAACACAAAATTCTGCTCGAAAGTTGACGAATATTAATGTATGAAAGGCCGGCCTTTGTATGCTTATGCTCTTTATAAGCTAAATTACAGGTCATTGTGATAAAGCAGAAATACAGAAGTATACAGAATGTGATACCTTACTACATCTATAATGGCGTATGTACAAAAGTATGTATTGGTTCAACTTCTTTTCGCTTTCTGGTCTGCTGTAAATATGCGGATCGATGGAACCCTTGATGCATCTATCTGCATACAAGGGATATGGATTTTTCTGTGCAACATAAATATCGAAAAAAAAAGCAAGCGTGTTTTGTATACAACTGTAGAGAATATTTACATTGTTGTATAACGTACAGTCAACAACAGAATGTTGATCTACAACATAAGAATACCATCTACGCTGTATACAGAGGCTCCTCCCTAGGATAGCCTGTGGACACTGGTTGTTTAACGGACGTTTGCAAGCTAGGTTTGCATTGGACATCGCCCGGGACCTTTGACGCCAGAAGCATAATGTATGTGACTGTCCATCTGTTTAGAATTACACACAACATTGAATGTTCCAATAGGATTTTGTCCAAAACACCCAGCAAACATGTAGTAACGACTGAAAGTGAACACAAGTCGCCCCAAGTGTTGAGTTTTGTGGTTGTTTTGGTAGCTGCGCACAGTGAATGTCTTTCTCACACGATTAAAGAGTTGTTTGTTACTGTTGTGGACATGCCCCGAGCGCATGTCATTGTACGTCAACAATTACACTGGAATGTTACAATTGGTCACTCGCTGTGGTCACGTTGCACGTTAAGTCCGGGGTTAATACGTCCTTACACACAAAGAAGTGGTGAGCGTTGGGCCATAAACCGATCTAAAATTGGTGGAACAATTGCATAAGATATAAGCCGCTTTGTTGCGTTACATAAGGTGATGTAATTCTGCGGTTGAACCCTGTGGAAAAAACAACCAGTGGGTGCTTGCCTCCAGGCGACACTGTATGTGTGCATCCGTCCACTTGTTTAACTTGTTGGTCAACTTGCGATGTCTTGTAACAACCCGCATTCTGTCAGGGCGTCGACATCACTGCGACCTAATATTTAATACAGCGCTCAACGAATTTTCAAGAGCAAACGGTAGATAAAATGACGAACTCATTATTTGCGTGTTAAGACTTATACAAGAGGTTCGTTTTTCCTACGTAGTCTTTGCTTGGATGCAACGCAATATGCAAACAAATGTAAATTATTTTTAATCTCTAACTCAAGAGTTGTAGTTTTTAACGGATGCAATATAAACGAAGCAACAAGCAAAGATGCTGTTATATGTAATATATGTCCATGCTCTAAGCTCCAAAAGTATACTCCATACTCTTTAGATAAATATCTTAATGCGTAAGTAACGGCAGTTCGGCAAGACAAGAAATGTATCGTTCTCACGTCACAATTTGTGCTTATACTACATTTAGTTGTATGCACCAAATGAATCATACAACGAGGTAAGGTGGTCGTAAGCAGTATCCATGGTAATTCGTGTGCCATGGCACGTACGCAATGACACGTGAAGGGCGATGAGAAATGTACCATTGCTGATAGAGCACCAGAATAGTATGCTATTATATGCCATTGCATATGTTGAAATAGAGAGGAAAATGAGGAACCAAATAGTCATGATGGTGGATTCCTGGAAATCAATTAAAGTATCTTCTACATGTTTTTATTGAGCTTGTGGGCTAAATTATATCGTCTGCATGGGACTTACCAATAATGATACAGCAACAGAAGAGTATGCTGTTTTGCTCTGACAGATGTCGAAATAGACTGGAAAATTATGAACCAAACGGTCATTGTTGAAGGCCATGGCATTTTCTACATGTCTATCGAGCTTGTGGGCTGTTATATAGTCTGTATGTGGGATTTGACAAGAATGATACAGCAACAGATGAGTATGCTATCATGCCACTGCAATGTTGAATTAGAGTGGGAAATGATGAACCAAACAGCCATTGTTGTAGACCATGACGTTTTCTACAGATCTATCGAGCTTGATGGCTTTTTATGTGTATGAGATTTACTAGGAATGGCACGGCAGCAGAAGAGTATGCCGTTATGCTATTGCAGATGTTGAAATGGAACGGCAAATGATGAACCCATAGTGATGAATTGTTGAAAACCATGGCGTCTTCTACAGGTTCTTGTCCTCAAGCTTCTGGACTCTTTTTCGGAGATATCATCATGAATTGAAAATGCTGCATTGCTGGAAACCATGGCATGCCATCGCTACATGATGCCCCAAGCTTTTGAGCTGCTACTAGATAAATTGGATAAATTGAAAAATGGCGCCTTGCTAGAGACTGTGACACCTCTGTAGGTTGCCGTTGAGCTGATGGCGTGCAGTATTTCATATCTCTTGCAATTTGAGGCACTCTGCTGCGAAACCGGGGGCTTAGGTTTCCCGTAGGATGCTCAGAACGAATCCTCCGGTCCTGGCGAATCCCATAAGATGTAATTAGCCTCCGCGTGCTGACGATATACCACACGCCTCGTTCACTTTAACGAACGGCATGCTGCCGGACGCCATAGCCCACGGAGGCCTAATAGATCACCATTCCTCCACACGTTCCTTCTTCTCTTGTATGTTCTTTGAAATGATGTAAAAAAAATGAAAACAGTGAAAAAACCTCTTGTCCCTCTTATCTAGTTTTCTTTTATTCTGTTATACCCCAATTAAAACCGGGCCTAATAGATCACCATTCATCCGCATATATACACACGAAGGAGGGTTGATTGTCGTCTCCAAGCAGAGGTTGGGTCGCGAAGATAGTTGTAGTCCGGATCCTTGCAAACAGACTACTAGTATCTTCGGAAGCTGTTACTTGACTTTGATGTGGTCCAAATCGATGTTCAGTTTTTTCGGACATATTTGTCGATTCAGGTCAGTGTACAGAAATTAATTAAAGTTTTTTTTATAGAATATAGAGAGAAGTTCCAGAGGCATTCGGACACTTGATGCATATGCAAATTTGTAATTGTGAAGTGCATATGATGTCATCTGGCTTGGTCGGTTACAAATCCCTAATCTCCAAGCAGATCCTAAGGTGCCATAAGAATGGTATCAACGCTGGCAAATGAGTACAGCCGGCCAAAGGGGTAAGGCACCGGTAGCATACACACTTCTAGGCCAGCTTCACTCCTTTGCCAGCTTTTAATACTATCTTATGCCACTGTAGGATCTGCTTGGAGATTTAAAAATCTCGACCTCTACTATCTTCGAGCTTCGCTACCCAACCTCTGCTTGGAGAATTGGTTGATTGCAGAGGACCTGGAGATGAGCAGAAACAGCACAGGCAGCTTCGGTCTGTCCAGGGGGTCGGTCTCCGCACTACAGGCGCTCTAGCACTAGTAATGATCTAATGAACTAGAGGTCGTAATCCCAACAGCACATCCCATCCTATTAGTCCTATACGGCATAGAGAGGCAGTGGAATCATGCTAGGTTGTTGCACTAGAACTGCACTAGGGATACGATCTAAGATAAAAGCTGTATGACTGCATGTACTAGAGAGCTCTCCATCTAAGCTACTTAAGTGTCCATTACGCACATGTACCAGCGTGTCCCACGGGTTGCCGAATGAAATATCACCAGGACACACACATATAGACGAAAGATGGAAGATCCATTGCTACCTTATATCCTAGCCCCATCCTGTGAAATACAGTATATATTACCATGAGGGTGAGGTAAAAGTGACTTGATGTACGCATTCCTTCGCGTGTGAAAGGGAGATTGGTGACAAAGACGGCCATAATAATCCGAGATACAGAAAAAACATTCTACTAGCTTGTATGCTTCTGTGAAACAGTCTCAAATTTATTTTTGCGTTAGCGCCGATCATGGTAACGGGATACAAAGGTTTATTTATTTGGGTATTTGGGAGAATGGTAGGCTATCCATCTCTCAAATACCCAAACAAGCCTACTATTCCTCCCGTGTGTTACATGTATCTTTCACCCAATAATGGTGGCCATAGCTTAGGAAAGGAGATGTCAAAGTAGAAAGTTCCACTGTATTACGACAAAAAGCCGCTAAGGGGCCAAAAAATCTAGTCATTTCGAGGTCTCATTAAGACCTGTCCACACAACAAACATCAAAACAATGATCCCAGGCATTCGCATCCTCTTTCTCACACACACACACACGCACACGCACACACACACTCGCTGAAACACGCACTCAAATTCAGATATCTAGATGTGCAGGGCAATTCCAACGTATTCACACGATGTGGTGAAGGGTTATATATTTTCTGCCGCAAGATGACGCTTTTGTAACATCGGTGCACTTGTGAACCCTTTGTACACACTACTTTTATTTGTCGACTGACGGTGTAGTTGGTTTGCAGCTAGCTCCGTGTGGTTGTTTTAGCACACTGTGTCACCAAAACTAGTTCTAAGTCGGACTCGTTAATCGAAGCAGCGTAAGAAAACCACCAGGGAAGGACATAAAACAAATCAGCTGTAGAATTAAGCACCAAAATTGTAATTTTCAGAACTTGCAATTACAGAGCGTCGTAATAGGTTTCTTTGGAATCATATCTGAACGACGATATATTTGAAGAGTGATGAAAGAAAATGACAGGAACCTTGCAAGTACAGGGTACTTTGGAAGACAGCAATTGGGCGGCTGTTCTTGGATGACGCAGGTACACCATGCAGCGATATAAGTCTTTATAATGCAGCTTTATTTCAAGTTGCTAGACGCTCGTCCCTCTTATGATGTACCTTTTCACTAAAAATCGTCTAATTGTAGGACAGACTGCGTTGCATGATTAGAGTTGTTTTATTCCTTAATCGAAATGATTCAAACCTGGCATTTATATCAGCAGCCCAATCAATGAATGAATGAATGAATGAAGACCTTTATTGTACATTCATACCCACTGGGTTTAGTACAGGTCACAACAAATGATACAACATGATATAATGATACAATGAATCTACACTACTCAAGGATCGTATTCTACTGCAATGTACATTGCACTTTCAACATGTGGCACACACATATGCATGGGAAAACAGGTGTCATGGCGTAACACGTCGCTAGGAGGTGAACTTAAAATAACTCGGGCGGTACTGTAAGCAACGCTGCGGTGGCTATTTTTAACAAGAATTGATATGCTCTTCATGTAGAGTGGACACGAATCACTGTGAGGACGTGTCGTCGAAAGGACGGATTGACGTACGTCGCATCGCTTCGCCTGTGGTGTCGTCAATTGCTTTGTAATACTAGTACGTTCTAGTTAATTGTGTAGGTGGTATGGTCCAAATATTTAGGTCGGGTTATACCGGGACAAGGGCGGTTGGTGGAAAAATGAGGACAGCGGCATAGGAGACACGGGACATGCTCACATCTTTGGACGTGCCGCTATTGTTGGTGCCCGGGGGTTTATTTACCTATTTGTGGGGCCAAGGTTTGGGGACTGTTGATCAACAACAGAAAAGACCAACTACACAATCCGGAATGGAAAAAAACCCAAAGAAATAGCACAGCACTAAATAAACACTCTCTATTCAATCATCTTTTTAAAGGAAGTAACGAACACTCCTGAAAGCAGGGACAAACTCTGGACAGGGGCCTGCCCCCCCCCCCCCCCCCTCCTTAAAAATACTTAAAGCCTCTCAGGTCAATGCCTCCGCCAGGTCCACGAAAGTAGGTCAGGACAGCTTGTCTATAAGCACATTAAGAACCGCGCAGTGATCTGACATTTTATCGTTAACGTTATAATCTTTGGCTCTTATTACCGCCATGGCGCCGTCAATGATGAGCGGGGTGTTCCATCCACGAACAACGGTCGGTTTGACCAAGGAGGTTATGTGGTTTGACTATGACATCCTTCTTGCACTTGAAGTACAGCTCTTCATGCCATGTCCGGTTGTAGCTAGCTCTATGATATATCTATGAAAGCGAGTATGCAGCCATTGAGGATGTTTGGAGGAATGGCGCTTCGCCGTGAGCACTGTAGACTTATTATAAGCGCTCTGGCTGGGAGTAGTCCTGAAAAGCAGGCCAGTCCGGCGTGAGTTCGCAATGAGCTCGACACGTGAGTTCTTTGTGCGACCGAAACGGTTCATGAAGCGTGCCTGGGTTGTTCTGTGACGTCACGGCCGGCCAGAATGGGGTTGTGGGCGGGTTGGCGGCGATGCTCAGTCTCCGCACGCAGACCTGTACGGGAGGCGCCACGGCGCAGGCGCAAATCCTGGGCGGCCTCACACATGGGACAACCCGGCCGGTTTGTTTATAACCGGACCCGTGCCCTCATTTCATCACACTGCTCTGAGTCTCCGCGCTGTTCACATCGGTGCTGCTATCAGTGAGACTACTCGTGTTCGTTTGCCGACGCCTCCCTCTGAGAATCATCCCACCTGTGCGTGTGAGGTGCACACCTGGGCTTTTTTTACCTGACCGTCTCACGTACCTGCAGAAGCATTTTGCTGCGGCGTCGTTTAAAACTGGACTCACTTGATCGGACAACTCCGTGCTCCTGAACCTACCTGTGACACTGACACTGCGGTGGCATCGCGACCAAGTTGTACCCGCGCTGACTCGCTTGGACCGGCCCCAGAGATCGACCGTCCACGTTCCTACCGCGTGTATGCCATCCCCACACATGTGCTGAATCGCTGTCATGGCACCCAGCATAACCTACAGTCGAGAGTGCGCCTACAGGTTCCAGCCCTACCCCACCAGCCCCATGTCTTACTACGAGTGCGATTCGAGTGAGTTCTGGTTACTCTTTATTCCTTTAAACAACAGGTTGTACAGCAGTATGTCGTTGTTGGTTAGGAAGTTTTTTTTCTGTCTTTCTTTAATTTCTCTGTCTTGCTTTGCTGCGCATTAAACTTGGACTGAATCCCAGCATACATTTTTAACAAGTGACAAAAAATAGTTCAAGAATGCCTCTTGTCTTTACACTTTGTCAACTGCATTTTATGGGAAATGTTGTTCACAGCTAACAAGTTGTGTTGTTGTTGGACTTGCCACGTGTATAATTCAATTGTATCCCGTAGTTACATTTATGGGTGTCAGTGCAAGTCCACACTGACTCGATCATTTTCAATCCTCTTTTCGAATTAAGGGTGTTTTTGTTGTTTTTCAAGTCATAGCAAAATGGTTCTTAAACAAACGTAAGTGTGCTATGTAATCACATGGACAAGTTGTATCAATATTCCACACCCACTGAATAGTTTATCTAAGAGTTGGTCACGAGAAAGTCCATTTTATTCTGTAGAAAATTAATAGCGTAACGTTGCTTTCCATACGTCAATCCGTACATTCTCAGCAACAATACACTGCAAAATAAAACACTAGGACATGCCTGTACAGCAATTTTATATTTGTTACGGTAAATAACTGAGTTGTACATGATTAGAACTGTACCTCTACTCAGTCAAATGGTTGTTTCGTTGGTGGCTGATTGCTCAACACAAATACATGGCCGTCTTTTTTATTTTACGAGGGGGTGTGTATCAGAAATGTAGCCCGGTCGCTACAGGCGTTCTTGTCGTTAGCAGAAGTGTACAGATGGTGGTTTGACTGGGGCGGAACAACCTCCTGAATAGAAGTGTCCCAGGAAACTAGGCTCAGACGTCTGGGCGGTTATGGACGTGTCGCGACCCCCACCGACTACCTGCGGCGTTATACGCGCAGTTTTTGCCGTGCCAGATAACTTTACACTGTGTTCCTGTCTAGCAAATCATTATCCAGGCAGCTCAACAAATTAGGTCATCTCCGTGTATCTTCCATTTTCGTATTTTTGGCGTATGGAGAAGAGTATGTAATGTGACAAACCCACGTCGTCTTCTGTTGAACAATAGTGTGGAGGCGTGACACTATTAGTAGGACGCTAGACACAAGATTGCCGAAGTGTACTATACTATAGTCTAACAATCGCCCCGTTCTGTTAATAGCTAGTTGTTTGTAAACCTAAGTTGGTCAGCACCGACGTTTTCTCGGTCCCACACAACGCGAGTTGGAGCGTGGATATTCTCAGAGAGGATTAATGTGTACCCAGGCGTTTGTTCAGTCGATAACAACAATCCTTTCGTGGTAAATCAGTCACTACCCCCGCTGAACCCGTGCCAGAGTTGTACGTAGGCGATATGCAAATACAGGCTGGCGAAGCGCCAGGTATTTTGTAAGTGCGGGGGGCGCACGGTGGTAGCTGTTGTTGAACACACATATCATAGCACGGCTGAAACAGAACCTCAGAATACATGGCATCATATTGGAGTACAGTATCGAATTAAGAAAATTCTTCTCAATTCCGTACATGAAAACGTATATTAGTTTTAGGCGGGGCAACACTAAGTGTATCAACAACATACTAATCAGGGTGGTACTGCATGCTTTTGCGTCAGCAAAATAACACACTGTAACATAGCGAGAATGAAGGAAAATGATACATCAATAAGTCATGGTCTAATGATATTCTAAACAACACTCTACAAGCAGCTTTGGTCTCTGCTTACAGTATTATAGGTTAACATGCCTTTTAGTAAAATTGTAAATGCCCGTGTCTAGTGTTGTCTCTAACATACACGTTCAAAAGTGTTATAAAATGCGTATGTTTACATATTTGCTGGCCTATCCATGGTCACAGTCGACGCCAAAAATTAAGAAAGGAAAAGAAAGACTAAGAAATACTATTCTATCTTGAGATCTTCTACAGACAAGTTGTAATTGAATCAGAATAATTTTTAGACTATTATTTTCGTTGCTTTACGTTTCATTCTTTTTTTTTAGATAAACGGTTACAGGAATGGTTATATGCACGTGTATTGACCTCTCGTGACTCTCACAGGCCGGAAGCGTGTTGGCGTTATCTGCAGTATTATAGGATCGACACATGAGCACCAGTGAAGTGCACGCACGCGCCGGCAACGGCCGCAGTAATCCTCTACAAACATGACATTAAACTCTACCCTTTACTGTGCCTGACGTCGTAGATTTGATGCTTACTTCTTCAGGGCAGTCCCATCATCTTAGATTTAGGACCAAAGTCCCGAAGGATTCTTCCTCCTTAACCACATCCTCGAAAAACGGAAGCGAAGTCTGGTGCTTGTTCACTTAATATGATCTCTTCACGTTTTCAAAGATGTATCGGCGAGCTTTCTGTTAAAGGGTTCGTCTCTTTGCTAATGTCGCCCGATCGGATGTGGAAGCTTGCCGAGTCTTTGACAGGTAGCTCGCAGGGTGGTAACGTTGCCGGTGAAACAGGTGGTTGGACGGAAGGCGACTCTTACACTTGTAGGCGAGGTAGATTGAGCTTAAACTCGCTGGAAATCTGGGATTTAGTCAGTCCGACTTCCTGTGCCGTAGCTGCGACGAGAAAGAGCATGGGCAACGCGTATTTAAGAAGCGACTGCAAATCAAGGTTGCAACATTTTGTCTGGACTCTGGCGCCAGTGGGACGATCGGCGTGTGCAGCGCACTTTGTATTCATTAAGGGCATTATTCCACAGGTATTGAACTTCGTTTATTGTGTCAAAATTCCATCCTTCTCAGGCTTCTGAATCGGCTCACTGAGAAGAACGTAATCTTGTTTTCTTTCACAACAGTGTCGTAATCATTTTCACGTTCAAATACCGTGTCGTTTTGACGATGGAGCCAAGGACAGTCTTGCTTACCGCAGCATTTTCGTTGCTTCTGATCAAACACTCAGCGCCAAGCTGTCTTGTATTTTTGCTAACCGATGTCTTTTGTTGTGTACGCAAGCATTTAGCCAAACCTGATGTCGTCTTAAGTTTGACCCATCATTTGTCAATAGCCAGAACAAAGGGGATAGTTGTGTGGTAATAGTTATGTTCCAATTCCAAATCATTACGCATGTCCAGATGTTGAGGCCCGTTTCAAGTCTACATTAAAAATATATTGTGTATGAAACCGGATATTTCGTGTCAGCAACCAAAACGCCCTGTTTACTACGACAGTGGTTCTTCCCAACTGTAAAACGTGCCCATTCTTCTGCAGTCACGTTTGTTTCGACGTTTCTTTAAAGTAACGAATGCGAGGGCGCGACCTGGTAACGTGTAGGCGCTCGTATTGTTTCCACATGATACGGGAAAGACCTTACATTGACTCTGGAAAAGCGGGGCTCCAAGATTCCATTGGTCTCGCCGTGCATCGCACGTCGCACACGTAGGGTGAGACCTCTCGACATCGGATGCTCTGGGGGTTATGGCGAGCAGACATCATGATTTATGTGCAAGCGAAATTCAGTACCGCATTGATGTCAGTATTGTGACATGGTGATATTGCTTGTTTTCAAAACGATATTGACGATGCTGAACTAGAAGGGACACGGCAGTTGTAGAAGTATTTATACTTCAGTTGACACAACCGCGACAGGGCTTTGTGAACTGTGTAGAAAATGTTGTAAGGTTGTTCTGTTACGGCATGAAAACAAGCCTCTTGATCGTCGTTGATTTTATAGTTGTAGTTTAAACATGTTCAAGTGCAGGATTCCGGTTTACTACATAGCTTTCTCGGAGTGCGCCCGGGATATATTGACAAAACCCTTGGTGTCTTATTGCCCGGCTTGTACCAAAACAAGGCAGTCCACATCGGTCATGCTCGCTTTTTGGCTAGCTGCCAGAGGTCTCCCCCTTTTCCCCTACCGGCGATGAGTTAGATTTATGTACGGAGTAGTAGCGCAGGGCAGATAGAAACGTATGTACAGCTCACTAGCGATAAGTGACGTTTTGTCCCTACTAAATGAATACCTTGAATGGCTGGGGATTTTGAGACAAGGCAGAAAACATGCAGCGTCTCACAACCTTAAGAACCTGCAAGCGCGACTAGGAAGCCCACAAGAGTCGCTATCGCTTAAAACAAAACATAATATTTTGTCTCACAATACTTAACGACAAATTTAATACGTCGGAGATGCCAAGAGCCCAGAGAACAAACAGGCGTCGTGTGTTTGTGTAGTATGAATCATATCTGGAAAAGGTGACGGCTGGTGTATGTATAACATGTATTGTTCAACAGTGGCGTCATACTTTTGCAGCACCGCGCTTCCTGTTATTGACAACCACTGCTCTAGACCATCTTGCTTCGGTAGGCCCCGTTCACTTGTGCGTATGTTCAAGTCCGTTTGAGCTGCGTATTGACATTTTAAGGCGTAGATAGAGCGGGAATGAAGTTGTTTTAATTTCATCCAAATCGAACAAACGAAACTTTATCCATTAGAGACAAAAAGTGTGAACGGACCTGCGTATTGGCATTTTTAGGGCTTAGAGTAGGAAAGACGTTGATTTAATTTTAACCAAAGTGAGCCCAAAAAATACAAACTTTTTCGGGCGCAAACTTTATCTTTTTAAGATTTAAGACAAAAAGTGTGAACGGACCTGTATAGGTATAATTACTTCTCTTACAAACCTGCTTTTCTTCGTGCTAAGTAGGTTACGGTAACCGTACACTCTTTGTTGTTCTCCTGGTCATGTCTGAAGATAGGACAGGACGTACATGTAGCTGTTTTTGTTTGCCTGCTAAGCAAACATGGAACCTTGCAACCTTATCATACAATAGCGGAGTGCCGGCGTAAAACACGGGGTCTCATACGTCATAAGCGAGCCCTGCTTGGTGAAAACAACACGTACATGTTGATGATGTCAAAGGTCAAACACAGTCCGGAGTTATCTCCAAGTAGATCTATCGGGAGCAAAGACAATATCCAAAGGGCTAAAGTGTCCATTTGCCACTATCTTTGCCCACCATAGATCTGATGCGCTGTGCCCTAAGTTGTATTTGTATAACCCTTGATTTCATACTTGTGAAGAAACATTAATTATACAAAAAAGTATGACTGAAAAGACAACAAAACACACAAAGCGCAAAAAATGTTTTCATGTATAAAATGTGTTATGCAATCTGTAAGAATTGGCGTACTCCATTCTTAAAAGTTTTTCGTACTTCCTAGAGAAAATATAAGGCCATATAATGAATTTGACTATATTTCTGAACTTATTACTTATGAAAGTTTGACATGGACATTTTAATGCAAATAACGAGAATTCAGACTTTTACATCCTCAAGTGTGCATACAAATAGAGCTGAACTAGAATCAGGACATATTCTGTACTTACCTCAGCATGAGTGGATAGCACTTAGCACCTGCCCATTGATGTAACCATGGGCATAAAGGCCTAATTGATGATAGTCAACTGCTGTGGTGACATTTGTAGATAAGGTATGAGAAACAGCAGTCTCTGTTTTACAGTACGTTCTCTGTGACAAAACGCAGAGCAAAAGTGATAAGTTAAGATGGAAGTGTTGAGACTGGTGTGACGAATTGTGATATCTTTCCTCACACTTCAAAGTTTAAAATCAACTTTGAGAAAGCAGTCTTAGCTCCTTAATGCTACTATTTAACAGAGATTTGGCTCCAGGTGTTTTTGACGCCTTTTTATTGTTTTTGTCTGGATTTCTATTTTTGTCAGATCTCCTGTCTGTCTGCCTGGCACAAGGAAAATCAACTAGAGCCTTACTTATTTGAGACTGATATGCCATGGCATTACTTAGTAACACTCAATGCACATTTGAAATATCCACTGATGAGTTGTTCATAATGATGACTGCCATATTACATTGTGGCAATAAGAAGGCCGTGTGAGAGTATCAAGCAACATTCTCACAATAGTTTCACACACCTATATTCTATACACACATGCGTTATTCTGAGTAAAGGGCAGATGAAAAGCATACAGAGTGGATAAGTAACATTTTTTTTACATCATACCCTAAGTGTTGCGTTGGATGGCCGAGTGGCTATGTTAGCGGACACTAGATCGAGGGGTCAGGGGTTTGATTCCTGGCAATCCTAGCATGTGATCCCTGTGTCCTTCACTTGACACGACTTGCCTCACTCCACCCAGGTGTAAAAATGGGTACCTGACTTTGGTTGGGGAGGTAAAAGGCTGTGGAAGGAGAGGGATGGGCTCCGCCTGCCCTAGACCTAGACACAGTAGATACTGTAAAATGTATTTACATTCGCAGGGATTTAATTTTGCAGTAAAAAACTTTTCGCGTTGGTTTTAAGTTCGCGGTAGCACCATGCACTGTAGTCTCTTACTACCATGGAAAAATGCTTGTGGTGGTTTCAAGTTCGCGGTGAAGCGGCCACCGTGAAAACCGCAAAAGTTTTTGCATTTACAGTAACAATGCAGCCCTTACAGTGACTACCTTCACCTCCACCTTTTGTCCTAACGGCGATCTTATCTTGTTTTTCTCCAGGTGTGAAGATGATGTCAGACTATCAGTATGAAGAAGAACCGAAGGACCTGGAAGAGGCGTGCCCCGTGTGCGGGGACAAGGTGTCCGGTTACCACTACGGCCTGCTCACCTGCGAGAGCTGCAAGGGCTTCTTCAAGCGCACGGTGCAGAACAACAAGCAGTACACCTGCATCGAGAACCAGAACTGCGTCATCGACAAGACGCAGAGGAAACGCTGCCCCTACTGCCGCTTCCAGAAGTGTCTGCAAGTGGGGATGAAGCTGGAAGGTACGTGTTTATTTTAATTACAACTCTCACGTTTTTGAAGTTTAGACATCAAGGTACAAGGTAAAGAATATACTGTAAATGCATTTAAGTTCGTGGGGATTTAATTTCGCGGTAGCGGGAAAAGGGACTTTTCGCGGTGGATTTAAGTTCGCGGTAACACCATACACTGCAGTCTAATACCATGATAGAAAAATGTTCGCGGTGGTTTTAAGTTTGCGGTGAAGTGGTCACCACGAAAACCGCGAACATTAATCCACCGCGAACATTTCTGCATTTACTTATTACCCAAACATCTGGATAAGGGCTCTGGTTCAACAGAGTCAGATGTTTCATACAGTACAGCATTACATTCAGGTCTACCAAGGAGGTTTTCAATGGGTCTACTAGTAGTAGTTCCTCTTGTCCTGTATTTACATGTTCATCGTACAGTTCACTGATGCAAAAGTTAGCAGATGCTGTACAAAATGTCTGATTCTTTTATATTATAGAATTATTCAAGTTTTTTGATTTTTGAAAATCAGAGAACCAACAAATCAAATTGGTGTGGCCTTATACTACATGTACCTGACTACTTAGATTCAGGTGCCAGGTTAGCCTAGCAAATTCTGTTGGCAGCCAACCTCCATCTTAAGTTGATATTGACTGCTTTATGCCAGCATTGACTACTGCACGTATTTCTCTGTAAACCTTTCTGATGTCTTGAAATGGCTAAATGTTTGCTGAAAATATGATTAAGCACTGCTGCTGAAACGCACCAGTTGTCAGGATCGTGTTATTCAAACAAGGTACAAGCACGATAAATGAGAATGACAGGACTACAAAACCAAACTCTAAACTAGAGATAAGAGTTCATGTGTCCAGTACACCAGAGTGGTTTTCCCGAAGCAATTCATCCTGGAAAGAGCTTTTGAAAGCTCTTGTCACTACAAGCCTGTCATGCCCGGTCTTCATGCAAAATTCATCGCGACATCCTGATCATCTAACAGGAGAAACTCCCAGTAATGCAGTAGAGACCTGCATTCATCACTGTCACTGCTGCCTTCTTGTAGCAGTAATGTTGCTTTCATCTCTTGTAGCAAAGTTGGGTTGCTCTCAGTTAATGTTTCGCGTGTATAATTCCAACAGGCACACTGTGCGCAGTACGCTAAGTGTGGCTGACACATATACAAAGTCTATTATGTATTCTCGTGTCCAGCTTCGACCGCTGGCGCCATGTTTTCTGTAGCCATTTACATCTGGCATTTAACAACCATCTGAACTAAAGAAAATCAATGGTGCTATTAGGACCTGCAAAAATCCATTTTGAAAGCAGTAAATAACTTGAATGCCATGTCCATGCAGCTGCTACTGCTGTTTTTTTTTCTGAAATTCAATATTCCAATGAAACAATCATAATCATAACCTATCTAATCATAATCTGTGAAGTCAAAGCAAAATGACTTGTCCCTCTGTCAATGGAATTCAAGAAAGAAGAAAGGGCACTTATAAAATGCAAGACCTCTGAATGATTAGCAGTAGATATGTGGCCTTTAAAAGGCATGCATGTGAACTTTGAAACAGTGACCAGCACTGAGGGACAGTTCTGGCACATTGGGTACAGTCCTGGCAAGCTCACAGCCAAAAAATTGATGATGATACCCATTTGATGATCCCAGCTGTTTTCATTTGAACGTTTCTGGCACAAACATTGGTCCTGGCAGCGCTGAGGGGCTCCCTGCTCAAATCCTCTTACTGCCGTCAGTCAAAATTGATATCAGTGCCTATGAACTCGTACTTTGTACTTCCCAGCTGTTGATGCAACTGGAGGCGTGCCAAGCTGGGATCTGTTTTGGAACAAGCTAAGGGCAAGTTCAAATGTAGGAGATTGATCTGTAGTAACCAAGTATCCCTTGTGAGCATTGATCAAACAGTGTTAGGTCACAATGGTTCAATCCCATATCTGCACCGGTGGAGGTTGGACATGGGCAGAACAGTCAAAGCTGTATACCAGTGAACATGTCCTAACAAGGACCACCAGGGCATTGTGGCAACTGTTAGCTCATTCCTTTTGAAAATTCACAGAAGTATTAGGAATCCTGTCTATGTTGGTAGTCACCTGTCTACTGTGACAATGCTCTTGTGGTCACTGTACAAATGTTTGACTACACTTCAAAGCTATTTCATTTGCTGTTTCTGATCTGATCCATAGCTTGTTGATCAGGCGCAGTACTTCCAAACAATTAAGAGTTATGAGTTTGACTAACACTTTGTCATTCCTGTTTCTTTCCTTTTCAATCAGCACAGAGGCAGTATATGTACTTCCAAACAACTTGTTATGAAATTGACAACAGGTCATCATTCCTGCTTCTTTCCTTTTCAATCCATTCATACCTCATATTCTATTTTTGATATGATCTGTTATTGCACAGATTGCTAGAGACAGACTTCCAAGCGACTTGTTGATATGAGTTTGACTAACAGGTCGTCATTCCTGTTTCTTTCCCTTACAATCCATTCGAATTCATACCTAATTCTATTTCTGATATGATTTGTTGTTCTTGTACACTCTCTGAGGCTGTACTTCCAAACAACTTGTCATGAGTTTGACTAACAGGTCGTCATTCTTGTTTCTTTTTCCCACAGCTGTGCGCACAGACAGAATGCGGGGTGGAAGGAACAAGTTCGGCCCCATGTACAAACGCGACCGTGCCATTAAGCAGCAGAGAAAAGCCATGATGGCCCGCACAAAGTCCGAGGCCTCCCTGTACCAGCCCATGCCCAACTGCCAGTACCAAACCAACGTCAACTCCGCCGTTCAGAACATCCACGCCGCCGCCAAGGGGATCCCCATGTCCCCCATGTCCACGCTGTCCCCCTCGTCGCAGCCCAGCACGGTCTCCAGCAGCTACCCCCCGATCATCCCCCCCGTCACCGCGACGAACTTTTACAGCTCCCCCATCACCTCCACGATGGAGAGGCTGCCCATGAATTTCCACCCAGGGAGCTCCTACATCAACCACGGGATGAAGCCCCACTCCTACCCCCAAAACTTCGCCATGAAGCCGGAGAAGGACGTCTTCAGCGACCAGCCCTCCTCCTGCCAGCAGGAATCCGCTACCTCAGTCAGATCCTCCCCCCCGACGACGCCACCCAACAACCACCTCCACGGCCAGTCGGACAAAGAACTCAGGCTGTCCCCGGACCGCATGTCGTCGGCGCCGGCCGGTAACGAGCGCCCCAGAACTGTTCCCAAGCTCATGCAGGAGCTGCTGCAGTGCGAGCCCGACCAGAAGGTGCTGAGGCAGAAGCTGCTGGAGACAGTGGAGGACCAGATGAGGCAAGGCGAGGAGCCCAACAGTTTTGTCATGCTGTGCAAGCTTGCCGACCGAAGCCTGGTCTCCACGGTGGAGTGGGCCAAGAACAATGCCATGTTCAGCCAACTGGAGGTGGGTACTGCTTAGACTACCTATAATTCTGTGGTAGTTGTAGTCTACTTGTTGCTGGTATACAGTGAGTACAATGTACAAATCCCAGACAATGTAAGAATGTCAGTAATCAAAATGTATCATGTAGTGAAAACTTTACCAATGTAGAAAAATGCATCCTTCTGTGTCGAAAAATCACTTGAGAAGGACAGCTACAAGACAGTTCATGGTGTATGACAAATCCTGAGGGTTTACAATATCATTCAACAGGGTTGGAAATACCCACCTGCTACAACAGATTTTGTGATTGTCAAAGCAAAAGATGTAAATGTACTATAATGCAAAAAACAAAGTATTACAGTTGATTTTTAACCCTTTCCCTGCTGTCTAAATCTGCAACCAATATGGAATTGGGTGCCAAACTTCAGTTTGCTAAAGCTTAAAATGGATTTGTACTGACCAGAAGAACTGACAGCCTTGTTCTTTCCCCGTGTCAGGTTGAAGACCAGATGGCCCTACTACAGAACTGCTGGAGCGAGCTGCTAGTTCTCGAGCACCTCTACCGGCGAGCAGTGAGTGGAAAGGATTGTCTGATGACGTCCCAGGGACAGGAGATCAACATGTCGCTCATCCCGTCGCTCGGGTTCGGGCCCATGGACTGCACCGCGGAGGTCGCCTCCAAGCTGCGGGAAGCCAAGGTGGACTACCTGGAGTACATGTGCCTCAAGTTCCTCATCCTCTTCAACACAGGTGAGAAAATGATTTACTCCTGAAGCTTGTATCTCACTCATGAAGCTATGGTACATTGGCACTGCAGTCCTGCGGTGCACAAATAGTAGTGGAGTACGATCACTGACTTCTGGCATTTTGGAGGACAAAAATGTATGTCTCTTGCAAAGTTTAACTGTCTTGGTACACAAAAACTGTACGATGATCACACGACCTATGTGACCGCACCCTTAAGCATCTTTTAACACTTTGTGTGTTTTATTGTCTTTTTAGTGAAACCTGTACATTTTGCATGATATTCACATATATAAAGTCAAGGCCGTTCAACACAAATTCAATTTAAAATGCAACAATGCTGCAAATGTGCTAGCTTCATTGAGATACCCTATACTTTACCTTTGACTGTTGACAAGAAGGTTGTTTTAGGTGCTGTTTGTGTGTGTTTGTGTGTCTGTGTGAAGAAAAATTAAATGGAGAACCTGGATGGATCCTTGGGATAGTTGGTAGACAGGTATAGGGTTTGGGAAAATGATGGACTGCCCAATAGTACATTGTATGTGTTGGCTTTGTATACTGCTACAGAAATTTCCAACATGTAACGTACGCTTGGAAAGCTTATCAAAACTGTCCATAGAAAAACTATACCTCCATTTTTTATGGAGGTAATGATCAACTGATGGTAAATACATGTATGAAGTAGTGAATAGAAATGTCTATCAATAGTCAACATCAATACATGGGTCACTAATGTGACTCAATGCTATAATCGTGTTGGAGTAAGATCAGGTAACATTTGTAAACTAGCCAATGAAAGCAGCTCTCATTCTTTGTTTACCCTAGGGATGCCATAATCCCACTAAGAACTGGTAAACATGCCTATTCTCAGAAGTGCTACACTAACTGGCAACCAGTCAGTTGTACACCACATATCAAACTCTTACATCATTTTCCAAGTACCAAGAGGTGTAAAAAAACAGGTGTAAAAAACAAGAAAAACGTTGAAAATTGATAACATTTTATACTATGTGAATGCAGTTTTAGACAGTAGATGTAAAATTACTATATATATACACCAAGGCGACTATCATCTAATGATTAAATCAGTGCCGAACACTCGAAATGTTTAGCTCACACGAAATGTTTAATTGAACAGATTAAATTGGCATGCTTTACATTGACTATAGTCTAATAATTTAATCAGTGGCAAACACTTGAAATACATGTATTTTGCTTGTAACCAAACTGATTATATCAGCATGCTTAACATTCACTGTTTACAAACTAAGATATAATCTGAACTCTGGCAATCCTAGTCCGTATGTGTGGAAGCAATCTTCTCATTTACCCTGCCAATACAACAGTAGCTGGTTTTATGTTTTCCAACTGAACTGTCATCAACCTACAGTAACCTTTGCTAAAGGGCCATTAAAGTCGTAACGTCACCAGAACCTTCAGTTGTTAATATCATCTTTCCACTTGGCTCAAATGCAAATCCGTATCCACAATAACAAATCCGCAGGGATATCTTATAAAGGCATAGTCGTTATCATTTTTAGAAATGAAAAGGAGATTTCCGTGCTGGAGGGTTTTTTTTTACACTTTAATTTTTCAAATTGCATGCATTACTGTAAGGTCACTGCCCTGCGTTTCCACCGCAGCGTGATTGAATGAGAGTGACTCATGCCTATTGGTTTCCATTGAAGGGGAAAGACGTTTGCTTTTGTTATAGAAGAGATGTTTGTCCACAGCAGTTGCATGTACGTAGCAGCGAAGGGCAATGTCCTCAAATCACCTGAGGCAACTTCCGGTGTATGAGCACGTACAATGTATGACTGTGTGGTGCAGTGGGGGACAAAATTTTACCTGTCTTTTTAAGTATTTTGAGGTAAGAAAAACAAGAAAAAGCAATTAATATGTGAATCAAATCTTTGTGACTTTCAGTTGGTGCAAATTAGTAATTGTAGTCTGCAAGGAGAAAATAATACACGAAATCATTACCAAACACAAGCTTCTAACTTTACAGGTAGTTAGCTGGGATAAAGCCAAAGAAGGATGATGTTGTTTCCTTTCAATGATATTGATCTACGGGCTCTTAGCTATCTTGTTGTGAATGCAAAGGTGTCACACAGCTGCTGGAAACAATCCAATAATGTGACTGAGGAATGCTCTCTTAACCAGTGACGTCAGCCCTTTGTGAAAAGTAAGGTTGTTATGTGTGATGATGTAAGTGCTCGTTGAAAGGGAAGGTTTACGTCACACCTGATATTCAGATCAGAGGTCAATGCCGTCTTAAGTATGTCAACACTTGTACTGTGTAAAGTATACTGTTTATATGTAAATCTATGTTTCCAGAACCACCCAGTCAAATCCAGTTTGTGAAGTGTTGACAGATTTCAAGCTAAATTTTGCCAATTTACCCATCATGACGGATTGATGTCAAAAGGCTCGCAGTTTCAGAAATGATTGTTTCACTGCGGTGCTTTTCTTAATTACAAGGAAATGTTGCAAGAATGTGAACATACATGATATGTACAATTTTTTAGTAACCAAATCAGTAGGAATGTTGACTTTTTTTATGATTAGAACACGTACACCAAATAGTAATAATTATTACTCTTACTTATCTAGACCCTCCTGTTTGTGTGTTACAGATGTGAAGGGGCAGATGAATGCGTGTTGTACATTTATCATATAAGACTTAGCTAGACCCTCCTGTGTGTTGTACATGTGTTATTACTTACCTAGACCTTCTTGTGTGTGTCGCGTGTTGTGAACATGTGTTGTACGTGTATCATATATATAAGAAGACTTACCTAGACTCTCCTGTGTGTTACAGATGTGAAGGGGCTGGTAAACCGCTCCATGTTTTGTTGTGAATGCGTGTTGTATGTGTATGAAGACTCACCTTGTGTGTGTTACTATATGCGTGTTGTGAATGCGTGTTGTACATGTAGACTTACCTAGACCTTACCTCGTGTGTTACAGACGTGAAGGGACTTGTGAACTGCTCCATGCTTTGTTGTGAATGCGTGTTGTACATGTATTATTAAGAAGACTTACCTAGACCTTACCTTGTGTGTTACAGACGTGAAGGGCCTGGTGAACCGCTCCATGCTGGAGAAGTTTCAGGAGCAGATCAACGTGGCACTGCTGGACTACACCCTCTGCAACTACCCCGAGCAGAACGACCGCTTCGGCCAGCTGCTGCTGCGGCTCCCAGAGATCCGGCTCATCGCCGTGCAGGCCGAGGAGCTCATGTACCTGAAGCACCTCAACGGTATCCTGCCCTCTGCAACCCTCCTCATGGAGATGCTCCACGCCAAGCGGCAGTGATCTACTGACAGGAGAGAGAGAGAGGGGGACGACGAGTCAGTATCGGACTGCACAGGCACAATCTTGCTAGAAACTGTTCTCCGGCAGAAGCGCTCGAGAGACAGACAGACGACTGGAAAATTTGCTGGACATTTTGGGCACCCGTCGCTGCGGTGGTATGTCTCGTAGCGAACATACTCACACTGGACATACTCACAGTGAAAAAAGGATATGGAAAGCCGAAGCACCTTCTGCGATTGACACTGAACTTGACTGCTCAGAAAGAAGCACAAACTTTCAGCAGGACAGGTCTTACACTGTTCAACATAGTCAATAACACACTCCATAACAGTCAACAACTATCTACATGAACAGTCATGATGTGCTGGGTTATTTTGTGTTCATTTGCAACTGTCCTGATCAGATTCAATTCTGTATGCGTTGCGAAGTAACATCATCCAACATACCAAAAACATACCATAAAGATGAGAATGGGTTACCCAGCTGCTCTGATGTTCAGTGGCACTGAAGGTTTTTAACCAGCTCAAGTCTCTTCAATGTTTGCATTGCACTCATTTACGATGTAACTGTATGATTGCATTCTGATTGTCTTCACTACACGTAGCTGATGTAGGATGTTATAGTATTATTTTTCTGAGCAAGAAATGGTCAGTATGCCAGTCAAAGAGTGCTGGTTCCAAACCGGGTATATCCACATCAGGGTACAGTAGAATTTGTACATACTGTTAAAAGCCACATGCAGTGCTACCTATGTTAACATGAAAGATGCACTCTGAAGCGAGAAGTCAGTACAAGGTAGTATTTGAGCAATCTGTCTTGATGACAGGGTTCCCAATTCAGGGTCAATATTAAGATAATAAGTTGATCATCAGTGACAACAACAGAAAACAATCTCATTCACACACACGCATGCTTCCAACCAAGTTTCATGTTATCAGAATAACAGATGCACAACGTTAATGGCAATATTCAATGATTAAGTTAGCATTTATTTACAGAGCAGTCTCTCTATTCTATAACGGTAAGATTTTTCTGTGGTGTGCATTATGTAAAAGGAACAGGGTTGCGTTGTAAAAAGGCTGATCAATTTTAGAAATTGTTCAGTAGAATTGTGTATGGATCAGCAGCATAATCTATCGGGATGTAAGATAATATATAAATATATATATATATATATATATACATGTAGTGGACTTGAGCACATACAGAAGTACCATATTTTCATGATGACAGCTGACACACACACCCGATGTCCAGTAAACTTTTTCACCTCTTGCCACAAGTGACCTTAAGAACTGTTAGTCCAACATCAAGTCAATCCAGTATACATGATTGTACCATTACTGCTGAAAAGAGTTATTCGAATCTATTATCATAGTGTTTTTGGACCAAAAAAAGACTCGTTCTGTACTTAGACAGTCATTGTTCTTTTTTTTCCTGAATTCACCACAATGGTGACTTCTGAATAAATAAGCTATGACCAATGTTTGCTTAGGTATTAGTATTATGGCATTGATGGGTGGTGTGGTTTTGTGTTTGCTTTTAAATTGTACATTTAGAGTCATTTGCTGCAACTTTTGATGCTTTCTTCACAACGGAGACTACAACAAAATGAAAAGAGACTTGAATGCACATTTGTTCATGTTTGACTGGACAAGATTATACGTCGCGGAAATCAAAATTTAAAAAGAGTCACTAGAAGAAACTATCAGGATTTGCAGTCAATGTCAGGTGGAGAAGGTATAACTGTTAAAAAAAGAAAAAGAAATACCCGGTAACAAAACACAAATTCATAATATTCAGTGGTAATGTCTAAGTATCATTACATGTTGAATGTTACAGAGGTTTGGGACAGGCTCTGTTTTTAAGTCCCGCTTGTAAAGCGACAATGACATGAGTGATTGCTTAAAAAGTAATTGATGATGTAATGATATTAAGATGTTGGTATGGCATTAGACTCTACGCTACTATTGTAATAAAAAAAATAGAAAAGGCTTCAACTTGAATCGATGTTGAAAAAGCTTTTGCTTACACAACACACTGTGAAACAGGAATGGAAAGTTTAACTCTGTTCATCCTTGTTCTGTAGCACGTATTTCTAGTATTCAAGACAACTTTTACATACCATAGTGTACATATATACATACTATATATATACTGTATGAAGTCAAAATTACGTGCAATGTAAAAAAAGATTTAACGGTTGATGATTTACAAGGTGGATGCATCTTCGGGTGCAGTGGGTAAGTGAGTTTTCATTAGGGTAGGAAGAAAAAAGTTTTACTTGTAAATTTTTTGTCTTTGAGAAGGGTAAGTTGTGGGTTGAGTGTACAAGCCTTTAAGAATTGTGCCCTTCGGAGGCCTAATCCTGTACCCCAGTCTTACAGTGCTTTTATAATCATGCAAATCACCATTGGAAGATAATAAATTGATGTATACTTACTTACTCTGTGTGAGTATTGAATCTCTTTATCTTTCTTGTCATAACGTCATGTATGTATGTATGTATGAATAAATGAATGAAAAAAGCGAGCAAAAGAAAGAACAAAAGAATGAAAGTAAAAGAAAAAGAAAACAAAGAAAAAAATGGCAGGAATACAATGATTATTCATCTATCAAAGTCAATTAGGGAGTCAAGAATATCTTACAACCTGCCCATTGGGTTACCAAGTTCAAAAGGGGCAAAACTAGATGTTGAATATAGACATGTTGTAGGGATGTGAAGACTGGCCGACATGCCCACCTGTGTCAGGGACACAGGCAGCAGTATAATCAGAAATACTGTAAATGCAGAAATTTTTGCGTTGGCTTTGTGTTCACTGTGTTTGCGAAGTCAATTTACCGCAAACTAAAAACTACTGCAAACATTTTTTCCATGGCGGTAAGAGACTACAGTGCAATGGTGCTACTGCGACCTTAAAACCACCGCGAACAGTCCTTTTTCCTGCTACCTCGAAATTAAATCCCTGCAAACTTAAATGCATTTACAGTATTCAATACTGCTGCCACTACTTACTGTTTTGTTTATGAAGGTTAGACTTCCCGATCAACAATTAACTAAAGGTAATTCAATCCCTAATTAGAATTGGATATTTGCCTCCGGATCTTTAAGTGATGGATAGTGTAACTAGCAGTCAGATTATTATTGGATTTAGCAGAGTACTTTGGACTTTCGCTTGTAGCCTTTTACAGCTTAAACTTACATATATATAGCTGATATTTTGTGAAAACCTTTGCTGGTACACAACGGATCATATTGACCCCTAGCGGGGGTCTTTACGCCTCGTTGAAAACCTAAAAATCTTGAGATTTATTCCAAAAATCTTGAGACGTTTCGAGTTGATCTTGAGATTTTTCATAACAATCTTGAGATCTTTTTATTCAGTCTCAAGATTCTTTTAAAAGATCTCAAGATTTTTTCCAGACAAAATATCAGCTATGTTACTAAGTTTAAGCTGTAAAGCGCTACAAGCAAAAGTCCAAAGTACTCTGCTAAATCCAATATTAATCTGCTATCAAACTGGAAAATCCTTCTGAGTTCTCACTCACTCTCACTCAGGCATGTAGCTTTTCTGAGTTAGAGACTTTGAAATGTTTAGCTGGTCTCCCCAGTTCATAGATGTCAATGTATTGAATTGTTCTGCCAGTTCTTTCTGGTAACGTGAAAGAAGAACAATGGATGTTAGTCAAAGCATTATACATCTTTCTCACGCGGCGGCCATGATAGATCGAAGAAGAGGTCAATGAGGCAAACAGACAAAACTTATTTCTAAAATCAGGTCCCATTTAGTTTTCCCCCAAACCACACAAATTTTCATGATATAAGATAGAATAATAAATATTACAAGAAGTGTTTTGCACAGAAAAATGTAACAATTTAGAGTAGTGTAGACTGACCCCATAGTCCCTTAAGAGATGCAAAATAAAAACATAATAATGCAAATTTTTAACGAATTTGCAGCCATTCACTTATTGGTCGATTTCCTAATTGGCAGGCTACCATTGGTCGAACTGCTAATTATGATGGTCAGCCTTTTGTTTGCCACATTGAACTCGTTTTAGATCTATCATGGCCGCCGCGTGAGAAAGGTGTATAAGCGAATCTTCAATTTTCATCCAGTTTGAAGAGATTGAAATACCTGTAACCACTGTTATATGTATCCAATAATAAAATTGGTCAGCCAAATATGTCTCAATAGTTAACTGTCAAAAAAGAAACTTAAGTTTAAGGAAATTTCTTTGTTTAAACATTCATAGCATACAAAATGTATACATATAGTTCAGCAAACAGATGAAAAAAAACATTTATATTCCAAGGCCAGACAAAAATCATTTTGTGAAAAATGAAATTTCATAACTAATTTTCATCTGCTCAAGGTCATAATGGGAGTAGCACACCTTCCTGAAGGTCACATCAAAGCTTGCCACGCATTTTGTTTTCACCAAAAATCAGAATTGAAAACATGTAATATTGTCCAGAAGGTTTGATTGATTGGCCCATGGACGAAGAGAGTTTCAATTTGCTAGCTGATAATTGAATGCTTATGCAAGTAAGGTCAAATAAGGTTGCTTGGTAGTTACACAACCAACACCTATAGCAGGTGATATGAGGTTATCCAGTTTTGCCATTCAAAGCTCTTCCATTATACGTTAAAAGAATTTTAAAGACCATACGAAACTAAATTCCAACATCTTATATTCCACAACAATTATGGTAACATTTGTCTAAAATACACAGACATGATTGCACCATATATACACCCTTCCCGATCCTATTGTTGAACATTGCGCAATAAGAAAAATCATTCTTCAGATTCCCAAGAGGCTATCTAGATTCTGCATGCTCTTTTCCATAAGGCGTGGGCCTTTTTAAGTTCCTCTAATTCGTAGAGAAGCTATTTTATTTCATGCAATTTGTAGTAAGGATGTTTTTAAAACTTTACCGTAAAATGTTAAACCAGTACATTTGATGTTAAGTGTAAGTGTAAGCCTAAAACTTTAATTTAAAGCCTAAGCATGCAAATCATAGTCTGGCCTCCAAATTTGCATAAGTCCTGGTGCAGTCTACCAGCAAATTTTATCCTGAAAGTGCATTGTACAGGAAATGGCATTTCAGAAGGATTAAAAAATTTTCTGTCCCAACATGACAAATTTCTGTCCAAGGAATGAGGGACAGATCCTGGCCTGGACACAGTCCTGATCATGTGCAGACAAGTTGCACGGCAAGAAACAACTTGAAGTTTGTACAGCGTGTGTGCATGACTCAACTTTATCGCGGGGTGACCTTTATCCGTTGTCTTTAAAAACAGCACATTTAGGAATATTAAGTATGTGGACTGTGGTTTCAAATTTGTGATATTTTTAAAATGTTCCAATTTCAAACCACCATCCGTCAACTTCATATCCCTAAATACACTTTTTTTTTTACAAACAACAGATATACATGTGCATGTAGGTCACCCTCAGATAAAGGTGAACCAGTGTTACACATACAAAATTAAATATCTATACAATCCATCATGTACATGTTCTACACTTATAATTATTGTATGCATGCTACAGTTGTATCTTTCCAATGTTTGCCATCTGAATACTGGGATACTCAGTACTGGGATATGCATGTCCAGTAAATTTCATTAACTTTTGATTTATAGACAAAAAGCTAATTTTTAATCTATGTTAATGAAGTATTCATATTATTTTAAGTCACTTGCTCTTTTTGTTGTTGAGTTGGACTTGACAAAACAGAAGGTAGTCTCCTATCATTTCACACACCTTTCAGGCAGGACACATGACCTTTGCCCCCTCCACCAGGTGTTGCAGTTCTCCAGATGTGGCTCCCTTGGGGATGGTTTCGTAGGTTCATTCATCGCTTCAAAATAGAATCAGGCAGACTGAGTTTGGAAGTCATCTTCATTTTGAAATGAGTCCCTAAAATTCACAAAATTCTGATTCGATCTCTCAACCGCAACTGTATTATACAATGAACAAAGAGTCAAGGCACTCGTCAGTCTCGCAGGACTATGAGTAGTACTAGCAGGCAGCATAATCTTCAATAAGTTGAAGGTGGCTGCCTTAATTGAAAGAAGAAGTACTAAATTCTACACAATGTACTTATTGTTTGTTTAATGAACAAAGAAATTTGTACAAAATACAGTTTCACCCTTCTGATGTGAATTAGTGAACATCCAAACTTATAAATCATACTTCCAGTTCTTGATTCCTGCCACCAGGTAATTCTGTATCTGTATCTGTCTGTATCTGTATCTATATAGCCAGTATAACCGCCCTTCGGCGTAACACACCAATTCACCCTCAGTTGGTGTATTATTGCAGCCGGTAGGTACCCAATGCATTGAGTAATGAGGCTGTTTTACGTAATATAAAAGCTGATTTCTGTCTGTGACATTTGGAACCTGGTACTGCGACTTGCAAAAAATGTTCTTGTGACAAGCAGAAAAACAAGAATTCTGAAAATTTGCAGATTGTATACAGTGACTTTTGTTTAACATCCTGTCAGTGAGACATTGTCAGTGAGAGGACATCCCCAACTCAAGCTTAAGGTGCTCATTTTGACAACCCAGAACCATGCGGTCAAGAAGCGGTATATCCAACCAACCACTAGAGCATGGCATGTTACCTCTGACTTAGAGGACCCCCTTTCTTGGTATTCAACAGGAAACAAAGGTATCATGAGATTAACAAACTGAGTAGCATTTAGACAAACTGCAATTACCATGAACCTTAACGTTAGTTCCCCTTTAATAGTGGGGTAACCTAGATTCGTTGTTGTAAAAAACTGGGTATTAGAGATTTCAGGTCAATGATGTGGAATTCAAATGTCAACATCTAAAAAATATTGCAATACAACCTTCCAACAGCATATTGATCCCCAAATACCCTATTTTTAGATACAACGGATATAGGTTACCCTACGGATAAAGGCGAACTAACGTTACAGTTTTTTTTAGGCAGGGTAGCATGCACCACAGAAGAAATATTGCAAATAGCTAATGAATTTTAATTCTATGATAATTGTATGATACAGAAAAAGTACACGTGACCCGACATTGTGTACTGAATAAGGCAGATTAATTATCAAGGTTGTTTTTCAGAAAAAAAAGTTCCATTTTTTTCTAACCTAAAACCGTATCGTCTCATATTACCTGACAAACTGACTTTTGTTTAACAAGAAGAATACATTTGAGCTTTTCCCCTTACAAGTGTGCCCTCAGTGTCTGACTACGTCCTGTCATTTGTCCCTTTATCAGTCTTCATGTACAAGTCATTCAAATCTCACTCTAGCCTGGAGCAATGTCAATGCAATCTTTTTGTCACTTGTTCACGAACATTGCAGCTATCCATGGCACATGTACAAAGGCTGGCTTTCAAGGGCAAAGACAAAATGTAATAAAAACAAACATCATTTTTCAAAATAAATGGTATTACAAAATGTAGTAAAGTCTATTCAACATTTCAGAAGTGACTGGGTTTCACACCCAGGTACGAATCACCGATACACTTTGTTGAAAAAAAAAATTTAAGGGTATTAACTTAAAGATGATGTGTAGAGCCTTTATGGATGTATATTGAAAAACTGTATTGTATCAATTATGGCACATCTATATCATTAGACTTGCATCATGTAATTGTTGGCTATAAGCTCTATAACATTGTCAAATTTAAGTATATAAACATGTTGATATAATGATTGGAAAACACACTATTTCAAAATACAAATACGGAAAGTATATGTGGGAACGATAACGTCACTTTTTGAGCAAGAATGTGTACTGAGAGGTATTTCTTGATTCTCTGTAACATTGTAAATGAAAAATAAAGTCCATGGCTACGGACCATGAGAAGATCTTAAAAAAACAACAACTTAAAGATGATACTGTATCATAATCATCATCATCATCATCTTCACCATCACGGGTGAGTTGCCCAGACCAGTTCCACTCTCCCTTCCTGACATCTGTGTCCCCCATAGCGTTCTTTAAATACTGTATAACCTGCATGTTTAATGTATGAAAGTTTTAAACTATTGATTCCAATGAGATAACGTTACACAAAATCAGATATTCCCCACAATATCCACAATCCCTTATTATTCAAATCAGTAGGTTCTCCTCCCCAAGCAGAAGTTAGGTTCTGGCCATCCTTCTAGGCAGGGACATCCAGCAGCAAAACCACCTGTCTGGATGTACCCTGCTTTCTCAACCGTCACTCTTAGTTCTTGTGGGAGTCCCCCCAAACCAGCTGTTAGCCAATCAGAGAATAGGCCTTTCAGTTTCAGCAGGGCAGTCAGGAACTAAGGGTGATGGTTGAGAAAGCAGGATACATCCAGACAGGCGGTTTCGCTGTTGGATGTCCCTGCATAGAAGGATGGGCTCTGGCATGTTTTGGATGTCTTTCAAGGCATTTTTATTGAGCTTTCTATTTTGTCAGGTTGTCTTTTTGTCCACCAGACAAACCTCTCTCTGTGATTATATTTATGATATAAGGCATTGATACAAATGTACAGCCATACCGGGGTAGTTGTTAATGTTATCGACTTTGTCTAGGGCACAATGTAATAGAAGGCAAAGCCCAACCCTCTCCTTCCACCACCTTTTACATTTGTACATCCCTGACTGAAGTAAGGTACCCATTATTACTTTTGGCTAGAGCAAGGCAAGTCATGTAAAGGGCCTTTCCCAAGGGCACAAGATCAGTAGCCTGACAAGTTTCACACCAGGGGCATTTGGGTTCTGGGACAAATACCCTGAAGGTACACAACACGACCCCACACCATCACAGAAGGCCTGACAAAAATGCCTCAAAGGTACCCAAAACCAGCCAGAACCTAAAGTGAATCCATCACCAAAAGACTTCCTGTGTTCCGTCGACGTAACCATTTTAATCTTACAATTTTGTGGGAATGTTTGTTTGTCTGCATGTAAATGTTTGATGCCAAGCCTTTTATAAAGAAACAATCAGACAAGAGTTTCCGCCAAAAAGCCCTGACATTCCTGCAAAAAGTGATACTTGGTACTAAAATTAGGGACACAAAAGGATCACTGTGCTTAAACTGACAACAACCCACATAAAACCAACAGAACTATCTGTGATAAGAGTCCTTAGCTGGAGAACTGAAGATAAAAGGGACTATTTTGAGCACGTTTGCAAATAAAGATATCTAAATCGAGAAAAAGTCAGACGGGAAAGGTGTGGCATATACCAGCTGACGGTAACAAACTCAGCATATTTAGGATTAATGATAAATATAGATTTATAGATAGATTGAATGGAATAACAAGCTTAGGAGGTAACTGTTACTGTTTTCCACCATTTGTTCATGTCTTGGTGTATATTAGATAACATTCTTTTGATTCACTACTAGGCAAGATATGTGGCTTTTTTAACCTTCAATGCTGAGCAACACTCACTGGGGGTATTTTGCACTGCAACTAGGTATCCCAGCTAACAATGCTGTCCCACACCTATGTATTGTCAAAGATAGCTATTGTCCAGTGGCAATAAAAGAAAAAGGTTAACAACTATTATGCATATGCTCCAGCTGCTTTTGATTTTAAATGTATCAACTATTTTATTCTACTGATATTTGTCCAATGTTGTAATGTATGTGGTCATGATATCAGCCTGCTGCCTATGTGTCCACATTGTATTGTCTATGTTGCAATCTGAATAAAGACTGAATGATGATAGACTGAATGCCAGTCTATAGATTTAATGATAACATACATTAGTAATCAGGGTGACTGTGAAGCATATTGCCAGCATATTGTGGTAATGTCTTAGTCATGATTAATAATCATTGAGACAGCACAATGGCTGGTAACGTAGTGAAAACAATTTCCGTCGGAAAATTGTTCCAAGCACCATTTCTGTTAAAAACACAATGGACAGAGCTATTAAAATGTGCAACCCAATGGGAGAAATATCTGTCAGCTCTTCTACAAAATAAGACGAAAACTAGAAGTAACTTTTTCTCTGTCTGTTTAACAGTACGCAAGATCTAACATCTATTATCACAATACCGCCAAGTTTACTGCTCGTTCGCAAGCGATACTAATTTGACAAATCATTAATGCCTCATTTTCTCCAGTTACATGTTGCTGGTAAAGCTTACCTTTGTCACTTGTTTTCGGTATCTTTTTTTTGTGTCTCTTGTCGTGCTAAAAACGATATATACAATGTATTGTAATCGTAACACACCGCGGAATTACACGGAGAACGGGCGCATGGTTGAGACGGGGTTCAATGATGCCGCCAGGAAGAAACACGGCACAATTAACTGTTGCTATATACCTTTATTCATCCTCTGCTGTTCCTTCCTTTCCTGTTAGTAATTGCACAAAACAAAAACCTGCATGACCATACAAAAAGTCATGAGAAAACGGAGGTTTACTGTCAAGAACTTTCATTTAATTTTGGACCGTCACAACCGCTATGACGTAAAACTTCACTGCTGGCGTAGCATTAAAAATGGCGGGGAAATGGCGGCGTACGTTCAATTTGACCCATTCAGCCGTAGATCCAGGCGATAATGCAATGGCTCTTCACACTTTTACACGAGTTGTAGGTCACCAACAGAACTTCAAGATTGCTGTTAAATCATGCTCATCTTGTGCCGTGAGCATGTGTGATTCTTATCTACAAATCTTGCGATGAACGTGACAGTGTGTTCGTCCCACGACGAGCTCACCTGCCCCGAAAATGAACTGAAAACTTTTGTCTTCAAATGCACTGTTATCGAAGCCTTTTTGAAAATGTGTGAAACACGTGGATGTCTGAAGTGTTCACAGCTCGGAAATAACTGTTGCTGCGCTAGTGGATCACCGAAAATTTATCGTTTATGTCATTTGGCGGTATAAATATTACTGCCGGTGTTATGCCAATAGATGTTATATGATGAAGAATTGAGCTAGCATTACCTATTTTCATCCAATTGTGTCTTTGTCCTTCTATTGCTTTCTTTTATCTCATGAACAGCATAGATCAGAAAAAAATGGCATGTAAAATGTCTAAGTGATCTACATGTATAGACAAAAAGCAAAGTTACTATCATGTTTGTCTGCTGATTGTAATAATATAATTGCTCAGTCTAAGAACTTTTGCCTAACTTCGGTCCAGGACTTCCTTTGGACAGGATGTATGTAAGTAAGGACTGTGGAACAATGCACTTCATGATTGCGGGCACTAAAAGAAAGAATTTGAAACATCAATCGTACTGTCAACATACACAAAAAAAGTTGAAATAGAGTCAAAAACATTTAAAATCAATAATCTTGCGTCTGTTGGCGCAAATGATAGTTTTGATAATGGCAATGTTAGCATATACGTACAACAGAGATGAAGAGTATTCTATTTTTTACAAAAATATGACAACAAGGATGTGCAGTGTGTGCCCAGTCATGTGGGATGTTTCAAAGCTACGGTCATTGGCCTGTGGTTATTAATCTCATTTTGTCCACGTGTCTGAAATCTAAATGGGGTTCTTCAGCTAGATTTTTTTTTTGCTTAAAATGCTAGTTTTGTCACCTATTTTTACCCCATAGTTATTTTTTGGGTATTCATGTGGGATAAATGACTAAGGTGCAGTGCATTATGCACCGACCTACCAGCTTGCAGGATGTCAACTTATTGCAGGCTTTAGTTGTGGAGATATCAATTTTCTAAAAATTTGTTTGGAGAAGAAGAAGAAACAATTTATCTCCCTTCTCTGCGAGTAGACATTTTGATTACACTTTGATTCACCTATCGGTTGTCAAGCGATGTTGCCAGAGGACAAAGGAAATGTGAGCAAAATGCAGGCCACAGAAAACCACAAGGCTGATATTATATTACGGGTCAAATTCTATTGTTATTACGTTAATTCTGAACGAGTTACTTTGAACAACGTGATAGGCAGAGAGTGTGTAGCTAGCCTGAGGCATCAAGTCTGACGGAGCGAAATTTTCACGGCCACTTTTCACCTGCCAGGTTCAAAAAAAGAACAACTGCTCAATTATAGTTCTATTTGTATGGGACATGTCTGTTAAAGTGGCTGATAGTAATTTTCATTGTTAAGTACTTAATTGACATTTTACTATTTTGATTGCTTCTCGTCAGTCCAGAAGAAGAAGAAGTCCACAATGATAATATTGTAATTTGCCCCTTTTTAAATTTGTGCCTGTTTCTAAAGTATTACAGATAAAATCAGTATCTACCAGACTCCATACATGTAGGACTCTGGCAAAATGGTGGAGATTGGTCAAATAGACAATAGACAAGTTGCCGAAGGAGTATGGCACTGTATGCAGATAAGAGCAGTTACTGTAACAGTTTGTGGCCCTAGGAAATAACCTTCCTGCAGACTGACTCTGTTTGCTAATTATCCCCCCTTTTACTGCACTCTATGATGTGTACCCCCATATGGCCAGTGCTGGTGGAGGCCAAGATAAAGTATACCTTTGACTTCTACATATAACTTCTAACTTAAAGCCCCTTTTCCGCTATAGCTGGACAAATGTACAGCAGCCAAGATTAGATCTGTGAGATAATTGAGTTCATAATCATGTAGCAGCTCTCACTAATATGTATTTTGTAGTAGTAGTAGTAGTATTGCAGTATCCACTATTTGATTATACTGATGCTGAGATCCCTGACACAGGGGAAGGCAGCAGTTGGACAGTCTTCACACTGTACTTCCATGCAGCTCTGTCCAGTGGGCGACCCCTGTTAGGCCGCACACTTTGATGGCCCTCCAAACACACTCAATCCAACTTTTTCTTGGTCTACCACGACCCCTGTTGCCTGACTATTGTAATAACTATGTAAGCTTGCATATATAAACTTATAAGACTCATAAGGACTTTAAATCATGTTAACTGTAATGTTATATACTTTGTCTGACCCTTGCCTCTTCCCTCATGACCTCAATGAAAAGCAGCCTGCAGGCCGATTTTAGCTTTTATGAATAAACAAAGGTTCAAACAAATAAAATAATTGGAACATGATGCAAGATGTAAAAGTATGATTCAAAAGAGAACCAAATACACAAAATGTAACGAGATTAATTCTTAATAATATCTCCCCTACTTTGCCCCTTGCAGGGTTATATGGGGGTAACCCATGATGATGATGATGAATCAATGAAATTTGTGGAGAAACCTGTCAAATGGCAGCTCAGCAGTTGATCAGAAATCACAGCCATTATTGGAGTCAGTTAATTGTGCTATCTCACAGGGAAGACTTCATCTAGCTATGAGTATGCTACCCTGGTCCAAATGCAATATTACAAATTCAACTCAAAACTTACACACAGCAACAGTACAATCCATGGCTGGAGACAACCAGTATTTTCAGACAACAACCTGAATCAAATTGTGATAATGGGCAAACTTCACTATTAGGGGTGGATACCGGTACAGAAAATTAAGGTCCGGTTCAGGTCCAGAGGATTAGGTCCAGGTGTGGACCTGAACCTGTGTGTGAAAACTTGTGAATGGACAATACTCAAAACAATGGTCCATTTAGCTACAAAGAAATATATTTGACTCCCATTGCCATTCTAAAATCCTACATGTACATGTACAAGGCTAACTGCCTCTGTAAAATTGGCTGTAAAACTTGGTAGAAATGACTATAAACTCTACTCTACTTTGCTCTTTCAAATTGGTCAAACATCCGGTCCATCAAATTTTTTCAGGTCCGTTTTTTTCCAGACCAGTCCAATAAGAAAAAAACAGTTTTGTACCGGTATGAAGTACTGGTACCCACCCCTATTCACTATGCACACTTTCCCCCAAACACACAAGTTGAACATGAGCTTGAAAAGGCAGCTGATACAAGTAGGACAACAGAGTAAATAGTTTTCTCACACATGGAGCTTTTTCATTTTTCAAAGCAATTCAACAACAATTATCCGTGACATTTTTACAGCTTAATCATCCAACAATAGCAATTATGTACTTAGGACTGGCCCATTACAGTAATGTGCATGTAGTATTTAATGTGCTGCATGTGTACAATTATAGACAAAACATCCTTTGACAGATTTTGAGGTGACATGATCATGTCAAAATGTATTGAGACAAGTAACCAGCAAATCACGAATATCTTGTGAAGACTCCTTGCCATTAGATCTGTACATAGAAAGGTGTTCTTACCTTTATGCAGTATTGTCTGCTGCATCCGGCCAGTCATAGAACGATGTTCAAGTCCAAACTGAAAAAAAATGCACAGCACTTAAACAAGAAAAAAAATGAAGATAAATGTCAGGAAAAGTTTAAAGAAGTCGTTGACAAATTGTGTGAGGAACTAGAGCAGAGGCAAAGGCTGCGGCTTCAGTGCTAATACGAAATGACACAGTCCGCATGGATGTCACCTGATATTAGGGCGGCACAATGCTCACAACGCTCAATGCAGGCCACAGAAAACCACAAGAATTGTTAATGAATAAAAGGCAGCAGGGTGTGTGAATTATACAAATGATGGTGTCACATCAAGGCCAATAAGGGGAGTGATTTCTAGAGATAATAAAGGGAGATGAGGGCTCTGTTGGGTCCGTTGGGAATTCTGCAACGCCGGCAACTGCTTCCACTCAATTCCCAGTCTTTGTTGTCAAACTTTTTCCTGACAAACTTTCCTGCCAAAAGACCAGTTCAACTGCTTTGTCCCCTTAGTTTAAATTTCGGCAAACTGTTCTCCTAGGAAAAGCAAAGCATGTTTTGTGTCTGACTTACCTCGCACTGGATGTCGTGTCACATCCTTTTCAGCACCTGGGACAGCGCACGCTTGTGTCTGGACAAAGACTCTCTGGGCTGAATGTGGTTATTTTCACACATTTGGAAGAAAAAAAACAGGTCAGTTGGTTGCAAAACAACAATGCCACAGTATACTTATAACAATTATGTGAATTGTATTCTTTTATTGCAGACTGAAGGACTAATGGCCTGAAATATCCTCCAAAAGAAAAAGGTGTGGATGTGTTTTTTTTTTCATTGTTCTCCAGTCTGTAATCAAGAATTACAAGACAGAAAATATTCCCCTTTGACATTTTCCTTCAAAGGACCAACAGTCAGACTAAAATCCACTGAGAAAAGGCAAGCAAAGTCTGGTCAATATTTCCTCTTGCAATTTTCCACTATCAGTAATTAAAAATCACTAGAGAGTAAATTTTTCCCTATGGAATAATAGTCTGATTAAAACCCAGAAAAAATAGTAAGCCAAGCCTGGAAATTTTTTTTCCTGTTCCTGTTGAGATTTCCCACAACCAGTAATCAAAAACTCCCCCATGGCATTTTCCCATCACAATGAGGGGAATTCATTCAATGAGGAAAAAAGTGAAATTCGATCTGTGCACCACCTTCAGTAGAAGATGCATCATTTATCAAACATGTGGAAACTGTCCGTCAAAACCACAGGAACATTGTGCAATACCCGTCTCTTGCAAACCATTCCCTCCCATATTCAATTTTGGTAGGATTTCTTTTTTTAGATGATCAGTGCTGTAGATTTTTTTTGCCTTCTAGTAGATACTTCAGCTGACTTCAAAAGCAATGCCTGGCTTGAATCGAGAGACCACAATACAGACAATTGAAAAAAGTTTGACATGGAAGCGCAAACTTGCCGGGTTTGTCACAAGGACACGCAGACGGCGTGTCCATTGTTTTCGGGGACAGACAGCACCACCATCCCACTGACCACAGTTTATAGATGAAGTGGAGCGTCACTCGCTCCCATAAAACCAGAGACAGCGCACAAGGACACTTCCTCTATGCCAATTGTTCTGAAAAAATGAGATAATGTCGTGCCTGCCTTGGAGAGAACCACAGAATGCAACTGGGACGTATCTGACATGGGGGTGAGAACTATGCTCATAACTTTTACCCTCAGTCGAAGGCCACTTGAAGGCGTCACCTTTGTTCGCTCAGACAAAATAGCGTGCGGTACTTTCGATCGATTCGCCGCAAAATTCGATACGGGCCCGTCTGAAAGAAGAAAATGACATCATGCTATTCTTTGATATGTTATTATTTCCATGTTTTTCATCAACCAGTTTGATTTCTCATTATGCCATTGTTCTCGATGTTTGTAATTCTAACGCTAGATACATCATACAAGACATTGCCGTGTGAGCGTTACACGCTAAAAAATCGTGCATGTCTCATCCACTTATTGTAAAACATACACAATGCATCAGTGAGGTAAAAAAAAATTGTATGCCATTATGTATTAGCATCTTGCAAAGTTAAAAATTTGAAGTCTACAAACCGTAGCTGTATCCAACAATTCTGAAGTGATGAGATCAGCATGGTCTGTACAGCTATATTCAAGATCTTTTTCCAATTCCCTCTAACCTCCTTATACCCCTGTCACATTATCCACGATCTTCGGGCGTATCGATGGAAGATCGGCCATATTAAAATTCAACAGAGGGTTGCGCATATTTTTCACCTGAAAACCGTCCCTGTCACATTTAAGCCATACTTTGTACCTTGTACAATTGTTGTGCAATTAAGTTATTATTATAAGGCTCGGGCGATCGCCACAGAATCGTCGTCCAATTTATTCTCGCCAAATGTGACAGGGGTATTGCAGACTTCGAGACTTCCTGGCTTTTATTATGGAGGGTGGGATGGGTGCTGGTTCGCTACTTTCAAAATTGGCCAAGGTTCTCTAATGCTGAGAAAGGGAGTTTAGCTTAAAAAGTATTTCGCTGTGGAAGAGAGTTTGCCCCGTCTCGGCTAAATTCCCTCGATCCTTCTTCACGTTGATCACAAGTCAGATTTCTCCACTCCATTTTTAGCTGTGACACACTCAAAAGTACCCAAAGACACTGACCAATGAATCCTATCTCAACAGCTGTTATGGACAGCCTCCGTTTTACTTCAAAATCATTTTAAAATGCAGGAAATTCGATTTCAGAGAGTTGAATTTTCAAGACTCTTAAGGGGTGCATACCCCTAGTGTAGTATGTACTAGATTTATGATATTAGCAAGTAGTCTGTCGCAACATTCTGGATTTGTTTCACATTGTACACTGTTTCTTTGAATATTGTATAGCCTTCATCTATGTTATTAGTTTAATTCTACTATATTGCTAATTGTCTCATACAATATAACATTACCTAAGTTTGCCTTACATTGTACCCATTTTACAAATGTTGTGCAATAAACTTTGACTTGACTTAACTTGACTGCCCCTGGGCCCCCTAGAAACTTGTTTTTGTATACCGCCATGTGAAGTCACTAGTGTGGCTGATAGTCTGGCTTTAACATAAGCTCTGAGTATGACAGTGTATGTATATTGTGTGTATCTCTATATCCTATGTATGTATGGTCAATCAATTACTCACCCTTAAACAAACCAACATTACAGGCACGCAAGTGAAACACATCCCATAACTGACATCTGCCTGTATCAAGTCTAATAAAGAATATTAAAAGGGCCATTTCTATATATCCTGTGGATAAAGGTGAACTACCATTTACTGCTGTTTTACTTACTCTCCAAGCAGAGGTTGAGTCGCGAAGATATAGTAGTAGTCGGAAAAATTACACGGGCGCTCCTCGGATCTCCGTGTATCTTTAATAGCAACGCCAAAACTAATTTGTGAGCAATGGGGGCAAACATAGAAATAAATTGAGAGTTTTCTATCATAAATAGACAAGCCCTGTCCATAGGATTACTCTGCATTTATGCCAAGCTTAAAGAAACTGTCAGACGGAAAAAAGGGTCCGATGATTGATATACATGTATTGTCAAGGACGTACATGTACATTTGTTGCATATACACGTGTGGATGAAATCCGATCATGTTATGAAGGTATATACATCGATGGCAGCTGAAAATAAACCCTATTGCTGCGCGTCTATCACGTAGACTGAGTTCATGTGGGTTCAGTGAATTGTAACAATAAATAATTAGGCCCTATTTCCTTTATTAGTTTTTCTTTGTGGAGAGTGGATGAAATAGAGCCCACAGGGAATGTTTGAGCTGGGGACATCTTTGCCTCATTTGTAACTATACGACATTTAAGCCCCCAAGTTGTTAGTCCTCATTTGGGATGATTTTTGTGTCATTTCTAACATTATCACGGCGCTTCAAAATACTTGGTTCTATCAGTCATCAGTAACGCTAGTTCACCTTTATCCACATGGTAACCTATATCCATTTCATAAGCAGATTATTTATGGCTATCATGCTGATGAAATGTGAGTTCAAACTGCTATATTTTGAAAATACGACAATTTGAAACAAATGTCCATCAACTTGAACGATGATACCCCTAAATGTGCAGATATAGGTTATTGCCCCACGGATAAAGGTGAACTAGCGTTACTTGCGTGTTTAGGTAAAAAAAGGTAATACAATGTAGTAATGTGGTTATAAGGTCACTTCACTTCAATTTGTTGGTTCTTAGATTTTAAAATTAAGTAAATGTACAAAAATGTATGACCTTGGAGAGCATTGATAAAACTAGAAAGGCAACATTTTTGCAAAAATGCATGATGTTTTCCCTATCCAGGCTATTATCAAGCTACTCGCACACAATTCTTACATTACATTTGTAGGCTTGCCCTTATACAAATGTAGTATTGTGTGGGGATGCTACATTTACTTGTTTTTTGGGCCTGGTCATTAACATACTAGTAGTGAAACTTCATCATAAGTACAGTGCATCTATAGTACTGCCTGTGAGTAAAAAAAAAATTAATTTACAAGAGCAGCGCTACGCTCTGATTGGCTACGTACTGAGGCAAAAGAAGAAGGAGAAAGAAAGAGAACACACCAGCAAAAACACTATGCAAACATTATTAAACCAATCCAGAGGACCAGGTTTATGCCTTGGTGCAATCAATTTTATATGTCATGAAGTTATAGAGTGAATACAAACACGAGTCATCTTGGTCTTGGCATGAAAGTAAGACATTTGGGTAAGTCCCAACTATCTCCATTTTCGTGCCAAAAAGCAGTTACTCAAGCAACTGGACATGATTTTGGAAACACTGATTTTCCAAAATCAGATTCAGTTGCTTGAGTAACAGTTGCTTTTTGGCATATCTCATTACCTGGATGTCTAATCTTCATCAACGAAAATGTATCTCCATTTTTGGTTAGATACAATTCAGTTGTTTTATACAGTCACAATGATGTTTTCCTCAGTGATCCTCAAAGACTTGTACGACATATGCCTTCTACATTTTCACCTTGAAATGTTCCAGAACCAAGGAAATATTTTGGTGTGGCCTAAAATGGTCTTAAATGTTTCGATATATTTGTGGGAGGTACATTTCAATTACAGGGCAGGTGTAGGGAGTTATCCTGAGGATTAGAGACTTTTGTTTGGCTCCTGTCCTTTTAGATACAAAGATGGGGGTCAGGATTAAACGATTCCACACCTTGTTGAGCAAACTAAATAGGAAGCGAGCCAGTCTTGTCACTTCTACATGAGAGATCATTTGCTTCTGGAATCACTATGTTGATCATTTTGATGCTCCATGACATACTTGGTGCATTTCCACAACACTGGGAATCAAAAGACCCACTGAGAAAGAGTCAGTGTGATTTTCCTCATAGAGCTGAAATTGGGTTACTTTACGTAGGTCAGGTTTGGGTGGAAGCTTGCAGATCCTGTACCAAAGGCTACATTTTGTACCTGGGGGATTTCTAAGCACCTGCCAAGATATAAGATTTTAATGTCAGGCTCTATCATACTTAATGCATACCTGGCCCGCGATAACGTTCCATACAGGTGTTCTGGACTTTGTGATAAAAAGCCGTACCACAAAGGCTTCAAAGTTTTATCACACATGCTTCCATCAAATAATTCTAACATACTCTGCGCACGCCAGTCGAAAATTTGAATACCTGATTCAGACATTGGAACATTGCTGTTGTAACAATGTTTATTCGAGGGCACAAAATTTTCTCAACTTCTGGCCCATTTCACATCGAAACATGTGCTTTCTCAGGCTGGTATGACATAAATCCTGCGGGTCGGATCACCCCCTGGTCTTCGGTCGATCCTACCCGCGGTTGGGCTGGTATCTCGAGTGATACGGATTACAACATGTTGTTTCTATATGTATATGTCAATGATTACTCATTTGCATCAACTTCGCCTGAACTTGTCTTACCTTTGTTTCCTATTGGACTACTAAAAATTGAAAGTGCCTTTCCCATGGGCACAAGATCAATGACATGGCAGGTTTCGAACCCACAACCTTTTGGGCCTGAGCCCAAAGCGCTACAGATTATGCCACATGATCTCACACCTTTGATTATACCGCTGCTGGGTTCCCTAACGCTTGGGGAAGGCAGCAGTCGGCTAGTCTTCACACTGCGCTTCCATGCGGCTCTGTCCAGCAGGCTCACCCTTAATTTAGTATTTGCAATATTAATACAGTGACTGTCAAACAACATGTATTAGTGACCATTTCTCTGCATGCACAAATTGTCCATAATAGCTACTCAAGGGACTTGACTAAAATAGCGAAGATAGTCATTGTACATAGAAATTGATTTAGATTGGTTGGACCTATAGAAAGGATTCTTTACTTTTGAGTCAATGGAAATATAGTTGAAAGGACAAGTTGGTAAGTATTGTCAAAGGCCCATCCAGTTCCCATATCTCACCTCAGGCGCGCATGGGTAGTTTCTTGGGAAAACTGTTCCTTAGAGCTGAAATTATTCCGGCTAATTTGTTGTTCCAGTTCCAACAGTCAATATTAGCATGCTTGAGTTGTGGAGTTTAAGCGTTTTGTTACAACAGAAATCCTGAATACACTTTAACTGGGAGTAAAGAACATCATTAATCTGATATATGAATTTTAGTTCTTGGTTCTTAGTTTCTGCAAAAGATAGTATTTCTGAACATAGCCTAGAAAATTCACCAGTAGAAAAAAAAAATTCATCTTCCCAGACAAGCAAATGACATATATTGTGCTTCATTCCTTGAATACATATTTCAGGAGGAAGGACAATCACACAAACTAATATTTACAAGTCTGTATGACAATATATTCATCCACAACATATCAAAGTTTGAGATCGAAGTACAAAAGGTACCAAGTAGGCAAAACTAACAAAGGGTGAATTAAGTTCCTGCCATGTAATAAGCACCATCTAGCACCTATAGTCAGAACTACAGGCATGAATCAATTACAGTGAAGGCTAGCTTTAACACATATCAACAGAATCTTAATGTAGTCGCTATGAATTCCTTTCACAAATACTTAAGTAGGCCATTAGTTCTGCTGATATGTCTGGCGTACACATAATACTTTTAAGCATCATGATGCACAAGCCAAGTGTTGGAACATGTACATTGTGTGTAGGGGTGGGTACCGGTACAGAAACTTCAGGTACAGGTACGGTTCAGGTCCATTGGATCAGGTCCAGGTCCGGACCTGTACCTGGACCTCATTGTTTGTGAATGGGCGATACTCAAAAGAATGGTCAATTTCGCTACAAAGGAATCTGTTTGGTGGAGTTTCCTACATTCACATATGAACACTAACTGCCTCTGTTTTAGACAAGTTTGACGGTACAAGCTGGTGAAATGACTGTCAACTCTCCTATATTCTAGTTATTTTCTTGGACCTGTAAGCCCCAAAACACGTAAATGCCTGTTGATATAACCTGTTCATTTTTGAATTGGTCCAAAATCCAGCCCACTGATTTTTTTCAGATCTATTTTTTCCAGACCAGTCCAACAACAAATAAATGGCTTTGTACAGGTACATTGTACCAGTACCTACCCCTAACTGCTTACCACTACCCCTAAAGCCCCCTTTACAAATCAAGAATTTAGCTCGGCCGAGTTGTCAGCGAGCTCTAAATTACAAGGAGGTATGACCCTGATGCCGACGAAGAAACTCTGCCATTTGTTTGTAGGCATCAGGGGCATGCCTCCTCCTAATTTAAAGCTCGCTGACAACTCGGCCAACCTAAATTCTTGATTTGTAAACGGGGCTTAACACCAACCATTAAATGAAAATGATGAACAAACTGAGGTAGAGAAGGTATGGTATACAAAGTGTTACAAACTTCAAGACTGAGTCTCAAAATGTTGGATGGTTCATGTGAACATTTTTAAGTTAGTATTACTACGTAATGACTGTACAATGTATTTTACTGTTCAACAGTAAGTTCTAACTCCAGTCTCTAACACTTTACCATTTCTATGCTTAATATAACAAACCCTACCATCTACATCATATTTTGGACCTATAGCTACTTGTACAAGACTAGTAATGTTACCACTTTTCACTGCAGGAAACCTTTTAGTTCTGCTATGGTATACTTCACATACTGAACTTGTTGTCATTACACAAAATATCTTTATATTGATATCCTTGGTATATATATAGGGAAATCCACAAAATATCTTTTTATTAACATCCTGGACTCGTGGAAGAGGCGAAGTAATGCTATATCACTGTTACATCATTTGGATTTATATGCCTTTGTTACACCATTGTAGAAAATTGTACAATTTTTGCTGTTCATGTATATATATTAACTATACCTACATACATACACCAGTTTAACATTGGTATATAGTATTTCATACTGATTTCACAGCCAGGTAACGTTATCATACTAGACAAAGTAGACAAACCATGGAATATTATTCCATATTGCCTTTGAAGTTCAAACTGCAATTATGTCTGTCCTAAAAACTACATGCAGGACTCACAATATGTTGTATTGCATTGCTTCTGAATCAATACTATCAATACCTTTATTTCACTGTAGTTTAATTTCATGGTGGAGTGTCTAAAGTGTTTCGAGGTACAAATGTACAGTCATGTATACGTAGTGCTATAGTCAGACACACATGTAGTTTCAAGTTCACGGTAAAGCATAATATTGCAAAAACCGCACACATCAAAACAACCTACAAAATTTCAAGAATTACTGCATTGTGTAGCCTGATTTAATCACGCTTCTTATTGGCCCGTCCTACATTCAGCTGTGCCTGTGATGAGTGGCCAGTCAGCCCCGGAAAGCTAAGTTTGCTTTACAGGCTACTGTATTGTGTTAGCCTGATACCCGGCCGTATTATAGCTCCAGAGTCTCTTCTGTCCCGAGTCTCTTCTGTCTCTTCGCGTATTTGCGAAGAGGACAGAAGAGACTCAGGAGCTATAATACGGCTGGATACCAGGCTAGTATTGTGTATGTTGCAAGTAGAAAAAACAGTCTCAGAAACATTAGGAAAAGCTTAAAATATTTTCAGCTAAAAAATTTTGGAAAATTTGTCATTGATAATGACAATTAACCTTTTTGTGTGCATAACCATTGAAAAATGCTATGTCGAAGGAATATACCACGTATTTCTAAAAGCCTCCTACACATATTATATTTGTAATGGTCTTGTATTGCCTGTCACACAAACAATCCTAGTGAAATTCCCCAAAGGTACAACATCTTTAAAAAAACTGTCAGAAAACAAAACCACAACAAAAAACTCAAAAAGCAACATGAGTTCAAGATTCCAATTTATTGTACACATTCATCAAAATATTGTCACCCGTATCTATGAGTGGAAAAATAAGGAAGCTAGGTCATGTACAGTACAGTTGTTACTCCCCAGGTCCAGCTGAAGCATTGTCTATTCCTCATCTTTTTTCTGTTGTTGTGAACACCCCCTCTTCACTAGAGGCTGCAAATGTCAAGCGACCACAATTTCAACAAATTTTATGATAAAGAACAAATGTCTAGTATGGTGTCTTTTAAATCATACTTTGTACATCATATTCCAATCACAAAATGGTCATACAATTACAATTACAGATCAAATTTTAATTTTTGAACAGCCTCTCATCGATCACCAATTGCCGTCCAGTGGAAAGAAGGACTGATATGATCATAACCCCAAAACAACTGTTATACTGTTCAGAGATGTATGGTAAAATCCTGATTCAAAATCAGTGAAGTCATGACCCTAGTTTTGGATCGGAGCTGTTTTGGTTTGAAGGCTTTCGTAACATAACAATAGACTCTGATATTAAGTACATAATATGCCCTTTTTTGCCACCATAAGCTTAGGTAAAGACTTGAAAATATAGTCATGGATCGTGATATAATATTATGTTAAAGCTGCCATTTATGGTCTTGAATCATTATGTACACTTGTCTACATCTAGCTGCTAGTACTGAGAGCCAGGCATTTTTGAAGTATTCAAATTCTGCACTTTTCTCTCCAAATTGCTCTCCTTAAATTAATTCTTTCCATCACATCTTTCTGTGGTACTGGCCCAAAATACAGAAAAAGACAAATTGTACAATTTCAATATTGGTTCAGGAATATGAAAGTTTACCAATACAGCTTTAAAAATGAATCATGAATTGAAGTAATCTGCCAAAGATTATTGTCCCGGCAAGCATTATACCAAAAGCATAATTATTCAAAATTGATAAATTTCTTATTTTCAAATAAACAAATAATTACATAGTTGGAAATATAATGCATCAAAATACTATACAGACAAAAAACAAAAATTACCATTATATAGACATTGGAGAATTATTACAATGTGCATTTGAGAGAAATATTTCTTGGAAAGGGAATATATAATTTATGAAGATAACGGGGGATGCCCTTACTTGAGATGTTGCTTATCTTGGGTCAGTATTCAACTTAACAAATTTTCAGTGTTTCTAGTGTTTGGAAAGTTTTATTTATGTGTATAACAGTTCTGTGACTGCTTGGCAATAATTTGGCTGCTACCAGTTCAGTGTTACCATTGTTGATAAAATACTGTTTTTGACAAAATAATAAATCAATATTATATACAAGCAAACAACAGCTGTGTACAGGGTCAAGGTTAGGATACCTTAAGCAGCATAGTCGGTGGCAACTAACACAGCGTACTTTTGCATAATAAGATCATTAAAACGTTTTGGGCAAGTCTCAAGGTAGGGCACCCCTGTTAATAGAAATACAGCAGATTTTAATGTAGGGGCCATTAACAAACATATTGAGCAAAATCCTGAAATTTGTTGATTTTTGAAATCATTTTTGAGATTATGGCAGCCACAAACACACATTATATCAACAAATCTATCTGCTCCTCCCAGTCAAAGACAATTCCCACATTTGCAGTCGAAATGTGCTCCGCCATTCCAAACAAAAAGCAGCCAAATCTACCAAAATAAAACACACAATAACTTTTCACCTATGACAGCACTTTCTACAGCCTGGAAAATAACATTCCTGGTCTGCTCTATACCACCCTAATAATCCATTTTCATACATATATACATAAATATATATAATATAGATATAGATATTGTGTCCTCCATTACTACGGTACAAAGTGTAACTCACTGTACATGGGAATCACCACAGCAGTCCATCTCCAATGGCAGGTACTACAACCACAGCTAGACCCATAAATCTCTAGGTACCAACACACACACACACACACACACACACACACACACAGAGTCTACAACTACAGTGTACTATGGTACACTTCTGCCTTGGAGGATAATCTATTTCTTTGGAGAGTCACCAAGTGCATATTTCAAAAAGGTCAAAACCAAAGACTTTACGTTGTCAAAACTGTACAGACTTATTGCTGGTCATACCTGGCCGATGTTCTCTGTCATTATTTTCTTCATAAATCATAGCACAATTTACACAATACAGAACTGATTTCAATAATAATTTCTTCCATTTCCTTATACCTGGCAAGACCAATTACATGTATGAAAACCAAGCAAAACATCAAGTTGATATGAACCACCTTTCAATTATACAATCATAGCCAGGAAGATCCAATATAGACATATACACACATAGATAAGAATATTCCTTAACTGCTTTGCAGTTGTACTTTAAAACACATGGATGGATGACAGGTTAGGACAAATCCATCTTGAATGTGATTAGATTCTAGACACCATATATAAAGAGATCCTGAGACAAATGTGACGACAGAGGATGGCTATTGTTATCCCACTTTGATTACAAACAAAACATTTCTTCAATTGATCAAGTCTTGAGTGGAAAGAACTACGTTTTGAAGATACATGTACATGTACACCACCTAAGCCATGGGATGGCAAGATAGTTTAGTCAGTCAGTCAGTCAGTCATTCACACCGGCTGCAGACAGTTCAGTGGTGAGAGAGGAGCCCAGAGCCGTGTCCGTAGTTGAAGACTCCACGCCCAGAAGTTCAGTCAACAGTTGACACGAGGGCAGCTGTCCCGTGATGTACCTTGACACAAGATACACAACAGCGAACCAAGTGAGTACAGTCTCCCAGGTATGAGAGTCTTTTCTTTATTCGGGAAGACCAGAAGTTTGAGGGGAAAACTTCAAAGTAAATGCCAAACCTCAAAATTGACTTACCGATAGGAGAAAGCAAAGGAGTTCATACTAGGATGTGGGAAGTATGAAACATTTCAGGAGAAAAGTCATACAGTACAACCAGTAAAAAATGAGTCGTGAGAAAGTAACACCAGTATGAGGAAACTACAAATCGTACAGGGAGAAATGAAGGGAAACTTGGGGGGAGTACTAAAATGCAACCCTAAAAACCTTACAGCCAAAAGAAAGCAGGAGTCCACATCAGTATGTGGAAACTAGAAATTGAACCAAGTAGAAAGTTTGAAGGGAAAATGTTGGGGGGGGGGTGCGTTTAAGTGCAACCCTAAAAATCATAAAGCCAAGAGAAAGTAGGAGTTTATACCAGCATATGGGAACTAATGTACATCTATGAGGGGAATGTGCTTGCAGAGCTCATGCACAAACAGAAGACCAAAGCTCAAAAATCAGCTTATCAAGCCAGTGCACACTTACAGACATTACAAGAACTAAAAGAAGCACAAAGGGCTATTGTGGTTAAGCCACCTTTACAAATCAAGAATTTAGCTCGGCCGAGTTGTCAGCGAGCTCTAAATTACGAGGAGGCATGACCCTGATGCCTACGAACAAATGCCAGAGTTTCTTCGTCGGCATCAAGGCCATACCTCCTCGTAATTTCGAGCTCGCTGACAACTCGGCCGAGCTAAATTCTTGATTTGTAAAGGGGGCTTTAAGAAAGCATGTTGGTTGAGAAGCGAAAAACAAGGCATTACTTATTAATGTAGCATCTTCAACAGAAGAAGATACTAATATGAAGCAAAGAAATCACTTGAGACTAGAATATTATAAGCACAAAGTTACTTTTTACATGCTTTTTACCAGATAATGTTTTCTACTTTATAGGTAGTGAGTATGCATTCTAAGACAAAGTGTTTTCTTACTACCTTCCTCAGATAAATGTGCAAATACAGTCAAACCTGTCCAAGACGACTGTAACTGACCAAAGAAAGTACTTGGTAAGCTTCTACGGTACCAACAATATCACCGCAGTGCAGGGCTGACTCCAGCATTGGATTTCTTTCCGTCCCTCTTAATTGTTTGGGATTGTTTGTTGTTGATTTTCCTTTCAAAATCTGTCGTTTTATGCTGTTTTAAGCTTATGAAAACACATTTTATTCTATTTTATGTACTGAAGTTGAGATTTTTGGGACGAATGGGGTGGAATTTATGTCTTTCCAAACAAGCAAATTTCCATCCTATGACGAAAGGACAGGTCCTGGAGACAGCAGTGTCACAGTGTCTTCTTTAACATTCAAAGACTTCTTACCTGAAGACAAGATGGTCCTTGCCGATGAAGCAGGCCCTCTCGATCTCCGTGAGCCTGAGGAGAAGCTCCCCTGTCTTGTTGGGCTGGTCGGGGTAGTGCGACTCCGTGTACGTCTGGAGAGCCACCTGGACCTGGTCCTGGTAGTCTAGCAACAGGTTCCTGTTCTTTATCCCCTTCACATCTGCACAGAGGGGAAAATATTGAGGAGGGCTCAACATCTATAGTACAATGATAAACTTTATTGTACATTGAGTTGATTCTGTGTACGTCGTACTAGTCACATTACTATTTGTGTAGGACAACCCCCTACGAAATAGCTGTACTTTTCCTGTGTTGCCATCATTATCATTTTTGGTTGGATCTTAATTTATCTGATTGTTTACAACTTATGTTACATTTGATTTTCTTGTTTTGGTGTCTTGTTATTAAAAGCCCATGTGGGTTGGGCAACTTGCGGTCACAAGACACATCAGGAATTGAACCAGTGACCTCTTGATCTTGCCTTTGCAAGTATTAACACTCAGCCAATCGATGGTGTGAAATTTAGATGGTTATTTTCCTCTTTAGATTTTCTTTTGCATGTCACATTCATACATTTCTCATTTTTGTAATGTACATGAATGTCATTTACAGCTTGCAGACTGTCTTTATGCCTGATTCTAGAAACTACATGTATTCAACAATTTGCCAAAAGACACAAATTTTCAATTGCACTTCGGTACAGGCCATGCACTTTCTTGTCAGTGATGGACTTAAAAAGCCTAGGCCATGTTTACATCCAACTGTGTTGGAGCGATTACACACAACAGGAAAACGAAGTGGACATGTCACTGGACATTACCTCACAGATACCGAGCAATTATCTTCAGCACAATCCAAGCGTAAAAACCGTTGGATACAAAAGAGCGTCCCTGAATCCAGGGCAAGGTGATCTATTTATGGGTAAATTAAGGGGGGGTGAGATGACCCAAAGAAAGGTCAACTGGAATTCTGTTTCGCTTCAGTTGTCGCCAACAAGGCATTCCCCGCGACAGGTGCCTAATGTGTCCCTGACAGATAATCACTGTTTCTGGGCTTCAATTCATTTTTAAGTGCACAGACATAATTTTGGGTGCACAGCATAGAATTAAGTAGAATGCCAGCAAAGCCTAATTACAAACCTAGCAGCATCTTTTCTTTTCGGAGCTGGAATCTGAAATTCTGTACCTAACTTCAACATTTTAAACAAAAGGATTAATTTTTTATCATTTTTTGGGGGGAACTTAAATGTTGACAATATACTGTATACTAGTGTACATTCATAGTACCTTTACAAATGTAACCCTACACAAATATCTAGGTGTACCAGTGTATCCAGTTACAAATCAGGTGTACAGCTCCCAAGTATTTCGAGCCCTGTGATATGCCCTCTGATGCCACACCAATCTATCTTTTTGGTTCTCGGATATTTTGTTGGCAAAATGCATGCAGTAAGTAGTCAAAATGAAAACAGATGCCAGGGAGGACAATTTGGGTCCATCCAAGGTTCTAGCCAACACCCGTCCTTCCGTCCTTTGACGGAATTTTGAAGCTGGGGACGGAAAAAAGTTTTTTCCTATTCCATCCTCTGTGACGGACAAAAATTGATATGTAAACTAAGATATAATAAAACTGTTTCCCTAAGCTAAATGTGTAATTTTTCACCAAAACAGATGACGTTGAACAACTTGGTCTACCAGCAAAATTTACACCTCAAAATGCAGGAAATAGCATTTCAGAGGGTCTAAATTTCATATATTTCTGGGGAACATGTTCAGACCCCCCTAGAAACGTTGCACAACCTCTTGTACCTTGGGTGCTTGATAGGATTCAAAAACGAGGGGACGGAAAATGATTTCAGGCTGGGTCGATCACACTTTCAATCTGTTTGTACCAAGCGACAGACACCCCACTTTTTTCATATTTGTGTGGCCTTATCAAACATGTCCTTACCTGGGTTAAGTAGGATGAGGGCCTTCAATGCCACATACTCATTGTGGTCCACCTTCAGTCTTCGCAAGTGTTCCACCTGAAATATATGTGAAAAATGGTCAACATTTTTATCTATCATTTATAAAAAAAACTGCAGAATGGGTAAAACATCCCCAGCAAAGAATGGTTACCAGGCAAATTGCAACCAAATGTGTATAACTACTAAGTAACTAAGTTAAAACAAAGAAATATATAACACTAGTAACAGAGAATGATAACATAAAAAGAGGTGCGGAGAAGGGCCGTCAGACTGTGCTAAAAAGGATTTGTCACAATCAATAAATCAAACAGTATTTGCACATACTCTGTGAACATTGAAATTGGTAGATGGAAGTAATGTTCTGAGGAAGCAAGTTTGAAGTGTTTGATTGATGATTTCGGACACTGTGATGAATGAAAATCTCAACTGAGACAATCACACATGCAGTATGAGTGCAGAAGCACCCCCTATTGACCTTTAGTGAAACTGCAGGTTACCAAGCCCTTTCTTTCTCTCTATGCCAGTAATATAGGGTACATATACAACCCGTGGTCATTAATTTCCTCACAGAACGCACAATTAAAGTGTTCAGAAATTTGTTTTTCCCTAGATGTGTTGTAGGGTATAAGGCATTGCCATCATGTGCATTTTCATTAGACACATGTAGCTCTAAACAACAGCAATGCTTTCAGTTAGATATGCAAAGGATAGGTGTAACAGGTTGTTAATGAAATACTGTAAATGCCTTTAAGGTTGCAGTGATGTTATTTTGCGGTATTTACAAAATGCTGTGTTCATGGTGGTGTTGTTGTTTGTTTGTTTGTTTGGCAGATCTGGTAAACCACCTTAAGCCGTAACACACCAGGTTTGTACTGAACAGTACAAGCTGCATACCCGACAGATTCGTTTGATCCACTAACACTGGAAAGGAACCATGCTCTTTGCGATAAGTGCAGTGTTATAGTTTGCAATAGTGTTATAGTTAACATTCTATAGAGAAATGGAGACTGTGCGGGACACATTTTTATTTCTCTGCAAGTGTCATGAGAGGTCAACAGAGGTTGTTCAGCGAGCATAAAATTCTGGTGGAAAAATTTGAAGAGGCACAGTATAACCAGCTGTTACAGTACTGCGTAGCTGCGAAGCTGATATGTTACGCTGAAGGTTATTTATACAGAATCTGATACAGGTACAGTCAAACCTGTATTAGGGGCCACCTCTACAGAGGGGCCACCTGTCCATAGTGGCCACCTTTTGTCGGTCCCTTGGGTATTTTATCTACAAGTTGCCACCTCTATACAGAGGCCACCTGTCTATAGTGGCCAAATTTGTCTGGTCCCTTGAGTGGCCGCTATAGACAGGTTTGACTGTACATGTACAATACTGGCTATTCATGCTAATGAGACATTTGTGTATGTATTGTCTGGATGGCATGACTACCGTTGGCGTAATGTACCAGCTTCATAGACACGCGGTAGTTATATTGAGCAGGCGTATTGAGGCTGGAATCCTATATTAAACATGCATCAATTCTGAGATTAAAAATTATATTTGAAGAGTGTATTTTTAGCTAAAGAGAAGGCATTCAGGTTTTCTAAAGACCGACAATAAGAATCTGATTGCGACAAGAAGTAAACATAATTAGTGTCCACAAATCATACCCGATTTTTCTGTTAATCTGTGAAGATTGTTTGTGTAGAAATAAATAGTACAAATATAAATGTAAGTATCATGTGCCAAGAGCTACACTTTTGAAGAGATTTTGTACAACTATTTTGTAATAGATGATATGATATCCACAATTTTATATCTTCCATTGTTTTAGGGTGATGAGGCCCATTTGAGCTGGACTTCCAAAATGTAATTATGGGATTTTTTATCTACTCATTTATCCACGTTAAGTCAACTAAGACTTGATTAGATGTCTTGGTTCGTGATCTTTTTCTTCATGTATTTCCTGACTTAAGTCTCATGAAAAAAGAGAGAGATTACAGAAAAGTGCTGACTTGGTCTCTATCATCCATATAATGAAGAAGCTGTTACGGAAATTGAAACTCGTTTGACCGTGAGTTCGGAGCACTTTGTCTAATGAAGGCAACCAGCCCTTTGGTATACATAAAGTTTATACATATGTATGTACCATACAGGTACACTGTAAAAAACACAAAGGAAAGGCCCTGACCTGGCCTATCATGCGTGTAATGAAGAAGATATTTGATATATATATTACATGTGTTTTATGTACGAGTGCCAAACAGGTACATCGTAAAAGAGACAAAAGAAAGGCCCTGACCTGATCTATCATGCATGTTATGCAGAAGATATTAGATACATTTACATGATTATACAGTCAAACCTGTGTTAGCGACCACCTTTGCATAGCAGCCACCTGGCCATAGTGGCCACTTTTTGTCGGTCCCTTGGATTCGTAATGATTAAGAAATAGGCTTAGCGGCCACCTGTCCAATGCGACCACGGCCACACGATTTCCGGTCCCGTTGATACAGAAACACTGAATATTGCAACCATTACTGCAGCCTTATGTCACCCTGCACCGAGTTTGAAATTGTAGTTTGCGAGGATTTGGAGTTCCTGACAGAATCATTTTGGCGGTAGCAGAAGGTATGCATGCATTGAGCATTAAAATGCAAGTCTTTGTCGGTGAATTTACCGATCGAGACAATGTTACTTGGTGAGAAAGATTAGTGGGAACTTAAATCATGTGTAGCTTGCTCATGGTCAATTGATCAACATTTTCTCTATAGTGTTCTATTCTCATAATTCTCCAGTCCCTTGAGTGGCCGCTATAGACAGGTTTGACTGTATGCATGTGCCAAAAGGTGCATGTGTAAAAGAGATAAGAGAAAAGCCCTGACCTGGTCTATCATGCGTGTGATGAAGGCATCCAGCCCTAGGGACTCTGCTTTCTTCTTGCCCTCCTCAGTTCCATACAGCGCGCTGGTGTGAGGCAGGGAGTGGAAGCAGGCTGACAGCAACAACAGGTTTCCCCATGCACTTTGCAACAACAGGACTTGGTCCTCACTCTACATGGGGGAATCACAAGGGATTACGGTTAGCTTGATGGTACGTCTGTGCTGGTAGTACAGACTGCATTCACTTTGAAGCTTGATGATCCACGATTGAAACACTTTATCCAGGGTCACATTTTAATTTAAACATATGAAACAAAAATTAAAGATCCATTGCACATCTTTGTCTGAAATAAAGCTTTTATCTAATATAAAACATCTGACAAAGAAAGCAACCCCTTTTCTAACATCCTGTTACAGCATCTGTCTTTGGTGCTGAAAAGATTATCCCCACTGAAACAACAGACTGTTTTCCATACACAGTCGACATGTTTGCAAACAAACTTATGCTGATGATCTGCCAAAATATATTATATTGTTGACAGAAGTAATAAAGAAGAGTACAATGTGGACTTCAACTGTTTTTTCCAAAACAACAAAAAGTTGAGCACGTCCAAATTTCTGACTGTACAGCACCAGTGTTTGTCAAGCAATGAGTCAATCTAGTGCTGTATATTCAAAATCTGGATGAATTTGGAAATTACAGTCAAATCCAGCATCAAAATGAATTCAAAATGAATTCCACCAATTGATGTACATTGTATTTAGAGTATTATCATACAAATAACACCGTGGCATCTTGAGGAGCTTCCGTCCCAACCCACCCACCTTGACTTGTGAGAAGAGGGGCATGCGGCAAGCCCATTTGACCATCTTCCTCAGCTGGATCTCGGTCATCTGACACAGCCGGGCGAAGTCCAGCTCAAACAGCTGCATCTGCTGCATCTCATCCACCAGCGACTCCAGTGTCAGGAACTCCTGGTAGATAAAAGATGTACCATCATAGATTTAGATGTACGTAGATTTAGATGTACGTAGATTTAGATGTACGTAGATTTAGATGTACGTAGATTTAGATGTACATACATTTTGTAGATTTAGATCTTGGCATCAAGAACTTCTGTAAGGAAAACAGAACTTTCTTGATGTACACAGATTTAGCTTTCTTAAACTACAGGTACAGCAAATGTACAGACTTAAGAATCAAGGACTTGCAGATAAAAGATGTACATAGATTTAGATCTTTGCATCAAGAACTTCTGTAAGGAAAACAGAACTTTCTTGATGTACACAGATTTAGCTTTCTTAAACTACAGGTACAGTAAATGTACAGACTTAAGAATCAAGGACTTCTGTCAGGAAAACAAATGTACATGTCTTAAACTGCAGGTGTGTACGAGACTGAGGGTTGGGGGCTTAAACCAGACGAGATAGAAGATTTTTAAACCAAGATACATGATCTTGTACAAACTAAGGGTTGGAAAAGTACATGGGACAAATGTTCTGCTGCAATACCAAAGTTACCAATATTGATGTTGACCTCCATCTTCCCAAGACCTATCCACATACGAGATACACGTATGATCAAAATCCATCAAACCATTAGTCTCAATAGACACACAAATAGACAAACACACACACAAGCACATGCACATGCAAACACTAACACACACAGAGACACGCTAAAACAATACCCACGTTTCTCATGGAGGTAATAAGCTAGTTCCTTACCTGCAGAAGTGGTGGTATCGTCTTTTCCTGAGGATATTCTGACGGCGGCTCCTGCTTGATTTTTAACACAGACTGGTTCCTGGCAAACCCATTGGCAGAGCTTGGCGTGAGGGGCGTGAACGGCGCAAAGTTTATCTGTGCCGCCATGGAATGGCGCCTCCGCTTGGCCTCCCCGTAACCGTTGGTCTTCAGCTTGGCAGTGTGCAGCGCCCCTTCGTACGTGGAACGGCCGCCTCTGGTACGGTCCTCGCGTATGGCTGAAAAAGGTGCAATAATTTAGTGAACGTAGCGTTATTGGGGATAGTATTAAGTGTGCTACCTATCTATCTATCTATACATACTGTAAACTGCAAAACAAAAATTCATCAATGTTGTCAGATGAAAATCACAGAAATTTTGCTCTCTACATTGCTATGTCATCTTGTGTGTACTGGTCTACTATTCAACCTGAAGGTTTGCAAATAAAATTATTGTTTTATGATTGAAAATAAAGGGCTGCCTTTGACATGGGAAGTGAAAAAAAATATGGAAAAAAGTGATTATGTAAAACCAAATAGAAAGATGACATCGCAAAAAACTAAATTTTCTGCTCCCATCCTCCAGTTTTTCAAAGATCATCTTAATTAAAAGGACCTTAACCCTTTTCCTACTACCTAACCCCATAGACTAGAGTAGTGTGCTATCTTAGCAAGCTGATTTTTTTTTGGAGATAATCTAAGACATGACACTCACCTTCTAGTTTCATCTTAATCAAAAGGGCCTTAACCCCTTTCCTATACTACCTAACCCCAGAGAAAACATGCTATCTTAGCAAGCTGATTTTTTTTTGAAATATCTAAGACATGACACTCACCTTCTAGTTTCATCCCTTTAGACAAACACTTGGAGAACCTGCAGGCAGGGCACCGTTTTCTCGTCTTCAGCGACACGTCACACTTAGCAGCCGCCAGACACTTGTAGTTCTTCTTGTTCTGAATCGTCCTCTTAAAGAAACCTTTACAACTCTCGCAGGAGAAGATGCCGTAGTGGAACCCGGAGATCTTGTCCCCGCAGACCGGGCACGGCTTCCCCACCGGGCTGTCCCCGTCAGCAGGCGTGGAGGAGGAGCCCGGCTGGGAGCTGCTGTCCTCTCCTACCGAGTCGCTGCTGGTGCTGTCCGGTTGGCTCGTCTCCGGGAACGACTCCTCGCGTTTCACCGCGGGGGATGGCGGAGACGTCTGCGAGGGGCCCGCCACCGGGGACGGCTCCTCGGGTAAGGAGATCGGCGAGCAGGGGCTGGGGAGGAACATGGGGGAGGACGGGGGGAGGAACATGCTCGGGTGGGACGTGGCGGGCATCATCCCCCCAAACATGGACCCCGTTGCCATGGGAACCATCGTGGGGTAGGGGTAATTGGGAATCTTCTGGTTGTTGCCCCCTGGTGATGATCTGACGGGCGACTTCTGTCTGACTCTCTGCGGAGGGAGCATGTTCATGCCCACGGTTGGCATGGGGGGGTGGCCGGGGTGCAGGAGTCGGGGAGAGCCCTTCATCATCAGGTCCTTGTCTTGTAGTTGTAGAGACTGTCTACTGGCCAGGGAGGGGGGCGGGTGGTTCGGTACGTCTCTCTGGGCTGGCTCCATCAGGAAGGGGGATATCGGGAGGCCGTTCTGGCTCTTTCCTTTGGACATGTGTTGTTGTTGTTGTTGTTGTCTCGCTCCCATGGATTTTACCTCCCCGTTGGCGCCTGAATTAATCTCCTTCCAGGAGGAGAGATCGAGGGCGTTTTGTGGTGGGGACCTTGTTCTTCTCTGTCCACCCTGCTTTTGGAGGGGACTTAAGGGGCCGTAGTTAGACTTGGGGCTGAGAGGGGAGGCCCAGTCGCTGATGGACAAGGGAGTTCTGGGGGAACAAATGGGGGAATCCAAGTTGAAGTCCAGGTACGACATGGGAGAGCAGTAGGGGGTGGCGGGGGAATGTGGGGTGGACAGGCTGCCGTCAGACGTGGCAGGAGAGTTCCCCTTCCACCTCTTGTCTTTCTTTGGAGGAGGGGTGGGGGGGAGGTAATCTTTGTCTCTCTGTGTTGCCCCGTCCCCATCGTCTTTCCTCTTCTCTCCACGTCTCTCCACGGCTTCCATGTCTTGACCGTTCGCCGCTATCCCAGCAGGGTGGGACCTCCCGTCTGTGGAGGCATTGGGCCAGGGTACCTCGGTACCGGAGTATTTGGCAGACTTCGAGAACATCTTCCAGTGCACACGCAGGGGCAACTTCGGCGTCTTGAAGGTGGGCTTGGGTGGGCATAGAAGAGACCTCCCCAGGAAGATATGCTCCCCAAGAATTGGGTTGATTCCTTTGGATACTAGACTTTCAACAGTACTGACTTTGTCATAGGGTTGGTTGTTTTGTGCGCTGTCCATAGGAGCATTATGTTCAGTCATTGTGCTCGAGTGACCTACGTTTTCACCTGGTGAGCTACACTCGAACCCCTAAAAGGTTCACAACACCGGGGCATCCCGGGAGGGTGGCACGGTTGTGAGACGCTCGGATGGGCTGGACGGACAGAGAAAGTCTTGAACTACTGTAGAGAAGAGATGGCCGAGCGCTATTCAGCACCTGCACAAACAGAACAGAACAAGACATTAGTCACCCTAAATAGTTTCATCAGGTTGGTAGATCAATCAAACAAAGTCTTCTTCATTTCACAACCTTCTTTTTAATTCTTCTGTAGACGTTTCGGCGACTATCTGTCACCTTCATCGGTACAAAATGAAACATACTAACTTTATTGGTGCGATATGAACTATACAATTAGTGCAATCCGAACTTAACCTATTGTATTGTGACGTAATTACGTGACATGGAATGTTCTCGAACGTGATACTTTAATCATCCTATGAACATTCCATGTCAAGTAATTACGTCACAATACAATAGGTTAAGTTCGGATTGCACTGATTGTATAGTTCATATCGCACCAATAAAGTTAGTATGTTTCATTTTGTACCGATGAAGGTGACAGATAGTCGCCGAAACGTCTACAGAAGAATTAAACAAAAGGTTGTGAAACGAAGAAGACTTTGTTCAAAGACATTAGTCTGTGAAGCATCTGACAACTTTGATAACATACACCAAATCCGTTCACTGGTAATGATGAATGATTTCCGTGTACCCGACAAAGGTAACGGGTGTTATCAGCAACGTCTGACGGTTTTCACCAAAGGCCTTTCTATCTAGTTGTTTGAGTAACGGCTATTTGGCATATCTTATTACCAGAGTAAGTGTGAGTGAGTGAGTATGTTACACAGTGAGGATGTCTAACCTTCATTGACATAACATAATATTCTGCCACTTATAGCTACAACTCCAACTGAAAACACAACAAGGGCCACACTGGTTTGGCAGTATCATTGCATAGTAAAAGAGAGAGTTCAACATGATCTTGTACCATTTTAGCTCACTGAAGAGTTATTCTTTCACAGGTCATAATAAGACAGACTGGTCGAGAATACAGAATCATGTTATGCACAGCAGTCTGTACCGGGAAAAGGTTCTTTTCAACCAGCACAATGAACACTGAACCATGGCTTCATATTTCATCCTAAAGATTGTAACCCTTTCCAAAAGAGTGTATGTCACATGAGCGACACAACTGGGATTCAAAGTACCAACTTTATGGTCTGTAAGCAGGATCACTAACCACTGGAGAGCGCACGTTTCATGTATGATACCACAAAGAACAGTAGATAACCAGTAGATGTGCTGAAAATAAAAACACACTTCTTTGCTCTAAAATTAGGGATTAATAACTCAATGCAGAACGACGCCTTCACAGTCATGACATGCATCACCGACTTTTACAATCCTAAGCTGATATTTTAAGCTACGTTTCATTAAAATCTACAAACCAAATACGTACAATCCTTGACAGGCCTGACAGAAGATGAACCCTCTGCCAATCATGAATCTTCTCTCATACTCTGTTTAGCAGTACAACGGATATAGGTTACCCCGCGGATAAAGGTGAACTAACGTTAACCACTGGAAAACGCACAAGTGTTTCATGTATGATACCACAAAGAACAGTAGATAACCAGTAGATGTACTAAAAAAAAACCGCACTTCTCCGCTCTAAAATTAGGGATTAATAACTCAATGCTGAACGCCGCCTTCACAGTCATGACATGCATCACCGACTTTTACAATCCTAAGCTGCTATTTTAAGCTACGTTTCATCAAACTCTACAAACCAAATACGTACAATCCTTGACAGCCCTGACAGAAGATGAACCCTCTGCCAATCATGAATCTTCTCTCATACACAGCAAATCCTTCTGTGAGATGCCCGACATACAGTTCCTAGAACTACCTACACTTACATGTACTACTATTTTCAGGCACCGGTCCATTAAAATCTATGTACCAGTCACACACATGTACAAATTACAGTACAATCCTTGGCAGCCCCGGCAGAAGATAAAACCTCTGTCAATTATGAATCTTCTCTCATACACTTGACAGCAAATCTTTCCGTGAGATATGGCCAACATACAGTTCCTAGAAGTCCCTACACTTACATGTACTACTATTTTCAGGCACCTATGGCATTTATATGTCATTAAAATCTACGAACCAGTCACATACATGTACAATCCTTGGCAGCCCTGGCAGAAGATAAAACCTCTGTCAATTATGAATCTTCTCTCATATACTTGACAGCAAATCTTTCCGTGAGATGGCCAACAGTTCCTACACTTACCTCGCACATGACGCAAATGGGAGGACTTAAACATGCTTGCGTCTCTTTATACCCATGCGGAGCTGTGGTCCTGTCTGACCTGTGGGTTTTTATCTGCCAGCTCCAATTTTTACATGGGCCCGCGCATTTGATTGACTTATCTCCACAAAGAAAAAAAAGGCGGTGCACTCTCTGACAACTTCCTGGGAAAGCCAGCACAGAATGTGGCCGCTTGTTTGTCATGACCACCCGTTGGGCAAACCCTTTGGGATGTCCCCCTTTTTTTCAGAGTCCGATTTTCCCCCTCAGAAAAGTCCAGACCCTGTGTCAGGGAGCTCTTTCCATGCATTTAAAGGTCAGTTAGCACAACAGACACACATTCCTGGGAACAGGTTAGCTGCAGTATTTTCAGGTGACCTTACGTAACCTCCAGTGATCTAACAGGGCAAAGTGTGACTGGACAGTCCCATACAACCAAAGACCTATATGTCAAGAATTGTCTCTACTATTTTCAAAAGATTTAAAGAGCCTTTGTGACACCCTGTGACACAAAACTGATGATAGATGATAGAAAAGATAGTAACCTGAATACTAAAGACCAGCATATATATCTCATGACCTGGTTTTCAATACCCTCTTGTACAACTGGACTCTCTCCTCTTTTTTTCCCGTCCTCAAAAGAGAGTACAGCAGAGACATGAACCGATTTGAATAGCACCTTTATGTCAAGGACAGTCTGTGTTCATTCTAAAGCTGGGTCACAGGGAAAAGACAGGGAGGATCCATGGGAAATTCCAGGCTGAATGCCGATGTGACCCACGGTCAAATTTTCATGTTATGCTCGGAGTCGGTGGGTCAGACAGGTGGAGGCATTCCTATGGCAACGAAAGCATGTAGATGTACTGTAAATGCAGAACTTTTGCGGTGGTTTAATGTTCGAGATTTTTGCAGTGGCCGCTTCACCTCGAACTTAAATTAAAACCACCCAAAATTTTTTAATGGTAGTACGAGACTACAGTTCATGGTGCTACCGCGAACTTAAATCCACCGCAAAAGTTCTTTTTCCCCTACCGCTAAATCAAATCCATGCAAACTTTAATACATTTACAGTACCGTTTACAGACAACCATTTTGTATGTCTGAGTGCATGTGATGCATATAAAAGGATGAATTTTTCATGTTATAGTTTATAACTGTCATTTAACATGAACAAATTGCTTACTACGAATTTTCGGTCCCACATCCGTTGACCTTCGTCAGAAGTGGCGATTCCATTACTCCTGGCAAAGGTTGACGGATGAAAACTAGACTGAAAATTTGAGGGAGCGATTTGTTTGCGTTGAATGATGACAATTATTAACTCTAACATGGATTGTAGCAACACAGATGAGCTTTCATATAAAGTTCCGAAATAATTTTTTCAGCCAGGTTGTCCAAGTGGCAACCTGAGTCAAAAGCCAGGCTGCGCCATCAACATTTCAGGTTGCCCCACGTCACTTTCAAGTTGTTACTTTCTTCAAATCAGCTACTTATCCATTATCTTTTTTTCCTGTTAATGTAACTATGTAATATGTTTTATGTTATAAAAAAATAACTACAAAAGCTTATGCACAGAGGTGGGGAAAAGCAGTGTTCCAACTGCGAATTTCAGGTTGCGCAGTGTGCAACATTGGTTTATAATCAAGTTGCGCCAAGCAAAATTTGGTTGCATTTTCAAGTGGGCAAGTGGGTATTTCGAGCACTGATATAGGTAGGATCAGGCACGTAATAATCCTTTCATCACGAGCAAGCAAACACAACACTGTCTCTTTCACTTCCATACAAGGGACAGTGATCCCTGTCTGACCCCTATTCAACTCCAAATAGTCCAATGACCCCTGCTACTGTGCCTGAATTGGCCAATGAATGGGGCTGAAATGAATGGGGTTGCGGGGTCACTAAACCTTATGGTTGGGTTCCCAGAGGAAAATGGCTGTCCTGGTGCCAGCATTAGACCACAAGTGGATCTTTCCTACATCTACTGTAACTCTTGACATTTTTGCCATGGTTTTATGTTCATGGTTTTGACAAGTGACTGCTTCACTGTGAACTTGAACCTACTGCAAAATATTTTGTTTCTATTACTGTACAGTGAGTGACTATAGCGCCATCGCGAACATAAAATCCCCGCCAAAAAAAATCTTCTTCTCCTTATAATGGAATCATCTCACAGCAAACTTAAAAGCATTTACAGTACTTTTCTGACATATTTCTATAGCCTGTTGAAAGGAAGGTTGATGCACAAGTCTTCAGAAGGGGAGAGACTGGTATTCAGGTTGGTGGGAAAAGGTTACAGTACTGATTGAGATATAGTATACATCGAGTCGCGTTCGTATCGCGTTTCTGTCGCGTCGATTACGCGTCACCGTCGCGACATAGTTTTATTGGGGTCGCGTTACAGTTAAACTCTGACGCGTTCGGGTTTAGCAGACGCAGAGTTAATGAGATGGGGTCAAATTTCATGTTTGTTTTACCAGCCTTTAAAACAATGGGGAGCTGACACCTTGAAGGATGTCATGTGGCGACGGCTCCACCTATCTCTTTCGTGCTACCCTCTGCGAGGAAAACATAGCGGGGGACGAGAAGCGGGATAGTGGGGCGGGTTAACTTCGGGCGCCGATGGGGTGAGGGATCGGGCCGGTAGCAAGTCGGGTGCGCCGACTCACGGGGTCTGCAATGCCACAAAAGAACTTGCAAATCTTGCCACCATCGGCGTACCATAATACGTGTCGGTATTTTATTGCATAAAAGTATGGGATATGCTTATTTTCTTCCATAATTTGGGGGGGGGGGGCATTCTGCAAGACGACAAAATGCTATCTAAAACGGTCGGGAGACTTGTGTTTCACGTTGGACTCTTCTCGGTGCACGTCGCAAATGGGTGTGCTTGGTGAGCTCACGAGACTCGCCGCAATGTTCGGTGACAAGATGAATATTTCCTTACGGGGAGGAAAGACAACAGAGTCATTTTTCGCGCGAAATAACAAAATTATGTGAAAACATCGTACATAATTGATTAAATTTGCTAAACCAGGGCATGGGATAAAAAAAATTGGATCCATGCCTTTGTAAATGTACATTTTTAGTATCAGTTTATCCAAATTATGAATTCTTTTAGAATTTAGAGATCGTTTCTACTCGGACATGTCAGACATCCGGCGCGGTAGTGCTGTCAAAATTGATTGATTTAGTCGCCGCCGGCCTGGCACATATGATACTAGATCAAAGGACCGCCGCCCACTACAACTTGGATGTAGCGAACTTCTGACGTTCTGTACTGGAATGCATTCCCACGATTTAGGGGACGTTCTTATAGTGACAGCTGGGGACAATCTTATAAAGAAATGTCAAATAATTTCTTTTTTCAACAGATAAGTAATTTGGCCAGCTTCCTTGGAACATATAGCAACATCTAACAACCGTTATGGAATATCTAAGTTGGTATTTATTTTTACTTCAATGAACTTTAACGAGAACAATCACCCCATACGAGACGTTTCCCCCATGTTATAATAGGATGTTCCAATAGTTACTGGTACCGGCTACGCTCAGTTCTCGAAGTTTTTACAGCGGGCGGCGTACTAGTAAGTTTTCGGTGCTAGATGTGGTGTAGCATTGTGGTGAAAGTCTTGATTTGGTGACGTGTTTTGAGACGTTGTTAGAGAGCCGGAAAACACCGCCACAGAAGTACAAGTTTTGTTGATCGATTGGTAAAATTTCATTCAAACAGTACCTGACTCAAGTATGAGTGTGTGGTTATAATGTAGTATTCCCACTACAAATGGATCGCTACGTGCGAAGTACTCAATGAGTATTAAATAGATCTGTGAACTATTTCAAACATGTATGGTTCGCGTAATTGGACTACTTGTACGCATAAATTGACTACATATATATGTATGTAATATGAATAAAGGATATTGTCATAAGTTGCTAAATTAGTATTTCTAGATAAATAGGTTTTCGGCTTTTCCTGGAAACACCGCTGCTCGTCGAGGGCGCAACTCGGCATGAAGACCTACTATGGATAAAGGGATCCAGGTTTCCATCCGTTAGCTTCCTTGGCACAATGATGATCGTCGAGGGTGCAGCTCCGCCAACAAGACCTACCTGTTCCTGACGGAGCTCTGGGGACAGAACATCGCTGATGGCCGCTCCTGGTCGTCGGACAGTCGACCGACGAAACCAATACAGGGCACTCTTTCAACCTTATGTGTTTTTAATGTAACGTTATTTATTATTTTAATCGTATTTTGTCTGTTCAAATGTTGTCATAACTAACCGTTCCTGTTCAAAGTTGTGTTGACAAAACTAACATTACATCTACTTCTACTATGTATTTAGACATAGTTCGCTATATTTCTAAGTCAGAATAAAGGGATTCGGGTTTCCATCCGTTAGCTTCCTTGGCACAATGATGGTCGTCGAGGGTGCAGCTCCGCCTACAAGACCTACCTGTTCCTGACGGAGCTCTGGGGACGGAGCATCGCTGACGGCCGTTCCTGGTCGCCTTACAGTTCTGAAGGATTTGGACTATGAAATGAATACACTGCGAGAGTACTTATATAGATATGTGGACTATTTCAAACATGAATGCCGGTTCACATGAATGAACTATTAGTACGCATGAATTGACGTATATAATTACGTATAAAAGTATGAAATATAACAAATAAATTTATAAATATATTTTCCTTGAAACACTACTGCTCGTCGTGGGTGAAACTCAGCATGAAGACCTACCTGTTCCTGACGGAGCTCTTGGGTCGAAACATCGCCATTGGACACTCCTGGTCGTTCAGGCAGTCGACCAGGCATATTCCAAGCTTATGTGTTGTTGAATTTATTTAATAATTTATTACGCGTGCTTTCAGGTCTGCTACCTGTTCGGAGTTCCGTTCGCCTTACTGGTTTAACTAACATTTACTTCTAGTTCATTGCGTATCTGTTAAAAGTTGCTTTGGCGTAACTAACATTTCTTCTACTATGTAAAATTTCTAACACGTTTTACTACAAGTGTTAATGTTATGGACTGTTCATTGCCTTTGAAACATGAAAGGTAAGTTTATAACAGTTTTATCGATCATCATTCGGCAGCTACTACACCTAGCCGGATCGACCATGACGACCAAATGTTGAAAATACGGTAAGTGTGTCTATCTGTGTATGAAGGAACTTGATAAACTTTGAATATTGAGGCACGTTAAAACACATTACAGAACTGTTTCTCGCTACTCAGATTATCCACGCCCTTCGATTTTGCCACGAACTTAACACAAATGTGATTGATGCATGCTACCAATGTGTATAGTACAAGTAGTCTGTCGTAGAAACTGTCAACAATACAATGAAATAAACCCAGAAAAACAACCAAATGTTAAACACACAGGGCTAGGGCGGAGAAAAAAAACCCAGTGCAGATTATTGTACAATCTTACCGGCATCTCAACAATTACGTCATTCGTTTCCTTGCACGCACAAAACGACCAGAACAAGTGTAGATTTTGATTGCCGAGGTCTCCTACTACTTGCGCTAGAAAAGGTCGACAATATATCGCACATTCTGTCAACACAAATGTGTCAATGTAATATGATACATAATATATGCACACCGTGTGTCATTAATGTAGCAAACATGTCTGCATGAAACCTTACACCCGCATGAAGTGCGGGTGCGCCACTTGATTAGGATTGACAGGCTTTGTCTTTGAAGTCCACGCCGCTGGCCCGACGTGACAATGTGTAATCGCTTTGCGCATCATAACATTTACGGAAAATTTCTCATTGCTTGCTCAAATAGAAACAGGACAAAACAAAACTGGCAGACTAGTGAGGATTCGGTTCAAAATGTGTCATGACTTTGCACTGAACGGACAGTCTGGAATAAAAAGGGATTTGCCGTGTACTTCGAAGTTTGAGAGCCAACCATATCAGTTTCCGGCTTTACCATGCTTGCAGGAGACTTTTTGGCCTCTTAGTGACAAATTTGTGGGTTCTTACTCAAGAGCCGTTGGCGTAGAATGGAGTATTCACTTTCACTGCAACAGATCGTCAACGTTGACATGGCTTGGAAAGCAACAAGTGTTACAGCGGGCCTCGACGGAGATTTACGCACGGTCAAAAATTACATGCAATACGATGTCGAACTCATAAACTTACGTCCGAAGCTAGAGGACCTCACACACTCACACCCTCCGTTACATATGTTAACACCCCTTGTCTGTAATTTTAGAAGGTAAAAGAAGTAACGATAGATGAACATTGCATGTAGATATAAAGCAACGGTAAGGACCAGGGTCAGTCCAATTTTTGCTACAATTCCACCGGCATCAGAACAATTGTGTCGCGCACTCACACGCACAAACCAATAAGGATTTATCTTGATAAAACTCCTTGCACAAACGTACAAAACGTTCATTTATTTTTATCGCAGCGATGTTTACTTCATACTTGCCATCAAACCCCCAAAGTTTTGACAAAATGCTGCACGTTCTGGTCCTCAAACAAACTGTAACGATACGTGTCATAATTTGTTACGATGTGTGCACGCAACGTTCCAAGTTTCAATCGGTTTCCGTGGCAGTTTTGCGGAGCTGTAAGGTATTTTATTTGGGACCTCCGGGATATTTCACTAGTTGACACCGCCGCTCGCTGTAGCGCGGAAGTCCGGCCTCGCTCGTTGTAGCGCGGAAGTCCGGCCCCGCTCGCTGTACATGTAGCGCGGAAGTCCGGCCCCGTTCGCTGTAGCGCGGATGCACGGGGTAGTCTATGCGAAAACAAGTTATGATTTCCAACACAGACAAATACAGAATTTATGCTGGATAACCACCGCTGCAACAGTTATAATTTTGCTGACCAAGCCGTAAATTTTAAACATTCCAGTTGTACCTAACGGCAGGCCATGAAGTTGTTTATATTCCGCCCAGCAGGGGCAGATTAGTGCTCCTCCCAAGTGTCTTTGATGTAACCGCCGCCTGCATATGAATGGCCGGGACAGTCGCGACAGGGAAAAACTCTGACGCGTTCTGGTCGGTGGCGGCGCTAAACTATAACGCGACTCGCACGCGACAGTAACGCGTTCGTATCGCGTTTGCGTTTGTCAGAGTTGCATACTATGTCGCGATCAGTACTGTAGGTCTGGTCAGGAGGAAGCCTTAACCTTGATCTCATCTTGGTGACAGGGGTCACTGTTCAATGCCAGTCTTCATTCAAGCAAAAGACTTCAAATCAAGGCCTGCTCTGGGAAAATGTAGATGACGTACTTTGTATGGATCAATTCAGTTTATAAGTTTATAAGTTATTTTAAGTGCTCTCTATATCATCGATGTCTAAAAAAACTACATGTAAATAATTAAAAGAAAGCAAAACAGAGAAACTTTAAAATTAACAGGCTGGACATATATACCAAGAGAACAACAAATTTAAACTTAAAGCTTGAAATTAGTGATTTGAAGGCTTTTGAATGAGGTATACCTGAAATTTCCTATCATCCACCCAAATCATGCATCTATGCAATGTATGATGGCAGTAGATACTTGCATGGACATTAGGGCCCCAGTGATCTATAGCTTAAATGATCAGTAATCCAGAAAACCCAGCTCCCTCTGAAAATATCTCCCATTATGGACTGCAGCCCTATCATTCACTCTTTCTCTATAGGCAGTCTAATCAGCAAGGAAGACCGCAAAGATACATCACAAACCCCCCAAGGGTTCCAAGAGCAAGGCACAACTACATAGTACATGTATTTTTAGAACTAGCAGCGAATCTAGGTTTAGACAACACAAACCTAAGATCAATCCCTCTCCTTGGTGCTGAAATACCATCTATATAAGGCCATGTGGATTTGATTAAATGGATGGCATCCTCTGGGAACCTAAAAACTGATTCGAGCATGTGAATAAAAAAAGTTTGACCAAGAAAAAAAGTTAGTTGCCTTCATTATAAAATCTAAGTGGTCAGGAAGGTTGAACATCATCATCATCATCACCGGTATTCACTTGTGGCCGAGCATCAAAGTGCATGTCAGGTCAGCCTCAGTTATTGCTTGTAGATGACGTGTCTCAAGCCCAGGGCAGTATGGAATAGTCTAGAACACTTAGTGCAGGGCAGTGTGAACATGTATATGACTGAACACACAGAATATGGTATACCAATTAATAGACTCTTCATTTTTTGTTCTTTCACATCTTCTTTGACCTGTGCTCAATTTCTGGAGATCTCTGCAAAATTTCATCTGTTTGATTTCTTCACAAGCCAAATTTTTGTCTGTCTGATGCTGGCTAGAACCCTGCTTCAGAGTATAACCTCTAAAAGAAGAAACTTTGAATCTGTCTCAACTTTCTCCCCACTGCCTAACCCCATAACCAATATAAATTCGGTGACAAATGGTTATCTTAGCAGAATGCCGGTAATTATATTTCAGCCATACATAGTATGGTGAAATATATTGTATTCGTAATGTTTCTTTCTTTCTTTCTTTCTTCTTTCTCCTGTCAAATCTTCAAAGTGATTCATCTCCGCCGTTCCTGGACCGAATGACCTGAAATTTGGCACAGCGGTAGAATGGGCCAATACCTTGATGCTTTTTTCTCAGTTTTTTCATATCTGCCTCTAAAATGATTTTATTGAGATTTTTTGGTCAATTTTAGACCAAAACTGTATATTTTGGCCCCTGTACCCTGGTATTACAACCAAATGAGCTGAAATTTGACAGAGATGTGCCTTGATAATGCTCCCATGTAAATTCGATAACACTTTTGGTGTACAGTACAACAAAATGCTTATTTTTGCGATTTTTTGACCAATTTTTGACCAAAAAAGGACACTTTTGGCCCCTGTACCCTGGTATTACAACCGAATGAGCTGAAATTTGACAGAGATGTGCCTTGATAATGCCCCCATATAAATTCAATAATACTTTTGGTGTACAGTACAACAAAATGCTTATTTTTGCGATTTTTTGACCAATTTTTGACCAAAAAAGGACACTTTTGGCTCCTGTACCTTGGTATTGCAACCGAATGAGCTGAAATTTGACACAGATGTGCCTTGATAATTCCTTCATATAAATTCAATAACACTTTTGGTGTAAAGTGCAACAAAATGCTTATTTTTGCGATTTTTGGCCAATTTTTGACCAAAAAAGGACACTTTTGGCTCCTGTACCCTGGTATTACAATTAAATGACCTGAAATTTGGTATAGATAGGCATTAGATACTTGGTAACAAGATTCAAGTAAAATTTTTGACATAAACAACTTTAAAATGATTAATTTTGGCACTTTTCTGAGGGGAAATTTGTTTTCTTTTGGCCTCCTGACGTGACCTTCCGTGACCCCGCACAGAGCCACACCTGTGCGCGTCAGCCGGAGAGTTAATTGAGTCAAAGACCTAGCCAATCAGCGAAGAGGAGGCCAAAGGCTAATTAATATTCATAAGCGGGGCCTCATGATCCCATATATAGCAGTGTTCCCGCCAGGGGGAGCGAAGCCCGCCTAAGGCTCTCGCATTTTAGACTATTCAGAAGGCTTTGTATTGTATCAGTTCTTAGGGGCATATCTATGATAATCGCAGCAGTCACTTAACTTCTCTTCAGGAGTTTGGCGTAACACTATTTCAGGTCAAACCGTCAAAGGCAACTAAAAACAAACTTTAACGTTACTGAGTTCAACAGTACTTATAACTTGTTATCCGAAGTTGAAACGCTAGCGATGGTATTTTCGCTTCGCTGTTAGCTCCGTGCGACTGTTGTTGACGGTCTTATAACGGTATATTTTGCACCCCTGTACCCTGGTATGAGTAACATTTGGTGTAGATAGGCATAAGATAGTTGGTAAAATGATCCAAGTAAAATTTTTGGCATAAAGTACTGTAAAAGGCTTAATTACAGCACTTTTTTAGGGGAAATTGGTTTTCTTTCGTTCTCCATGCCATGACCTTTCGGACGTTCATCCCACAGAGCCGACATCTGCACCTGCGTCTAGCCGGCAGGAAGAGTTAATTCAATTAATGGTTCAGCCAATCAGCGAAGAGGAAAGCGAAGGCTAATTAATATTCATAAGCGGGACCACACAATACGTTAACTTGAAGACTCAGGCCGTACAGACTTCTCGCCAGGATTTTTTCAAAGCGTCGGACAGGGGTCCGGGGGCCGCCGAATGTCCCTGGCGGGGTCCAGGGGCAGGGCCACTGTGGGGGGGACCCAGGTGGGCGAAGCCCCCCCGGAAGCTCTTACATTTTAGACTATTGAGAAGGCTTCTTTTATCAGTTTTTTTAGGGCCATATCTACGATAATCGTAGCAGTCACTTACTTCTCTTCAGCAGTTTGACTTTAAAATATTTCGGGTCTAAGCTTCAAAGACAACTAAAACCTCATAAACAACAAACTTTACTTAGCTCAACAGTATACAAAAATATTGTACGGGTTGCCATCCTTAGTTGAAGCGCTTATTTATAGCGCTAGTATCTTCGCTGCGCCGTTAGCCGCCGTGCGACTTTTGTTGACGGTCTGATATCCCTACGTCGCCGCCTCGCTGATATTCCCACGGACATGTTTCAAAAAAAATACCCAGCAAAAAACGCTGTTCTGCGTCAAATTCTATTCTATAAAACATGTGGGACTCAGTGTTACAGTCTAAATATTTTGTAGAAGCACCGCTGTAGGAAAGAAGGTCCAAGCAATGTAAAACATCACGTAGCATGAAGTTCGCTGTCAACTGGCACAGAGCACATGACTGTTTGAAACTCTAAGTCTAATCAACAGCCGTGTTTGATTGATAGCCGGCGGTCCTTTGATGAAGTCGGCGAAAGGTGCGTTAGTTAGAAAATCTGCGTTTAGTTTTGATACGTAATTATAAGTTAGACAGTGGCGAGAATGATTATTTTCTCATCAATATTTCTGTTCAGAATTATTTGAACTTAATTGTACATCTAAACAATTGGCTTACCTGTGCAATGTTTATATGATTAATGATCAGTGTACTGAAATCATGTGTAACGTATGGCTCCTAGTCAATAGATCAGCATTTTTCTCTATAGTGACCACCTGTCTATAGTGGCCACATTTCTATCACTGGACTGGAACTTGCAAAAACTGCTGTATTTTCTCCAGAGCAAATGTATGTGTTCCTAGTGCTGTTGTTGTTTGACATAAACTTTGAACATTTAAATTGTAAGTAACTTTAAACTGCCAGAGTTTCAGCCCAATAAAACACTCTCAGCGCCAGGGTATGAACAGACTGACCAGACAGACGAAAATAAATCCTCGAACAAGATTCAATCGTATCTTCCGGGTCTGGCAGGACTGAGTTGTTAAACTAAAATAAGAATAGGCTCGATGGCTGATTGCATACAAAGTAAAACAGTTAAACAGTTTTACAGCTTGAAGAAAACAAACGCTCCTACAGTACCTGCACCTGCTTGATAATTATTAAATCGTATGCCCTACTTGAATAAAAAAAGTTCACTGCAATAATAAATGTACCCACATCACAAGGAGCTTATACTTTTTTAAACTTACACCTAGTTATCGTACTGAAAATTGTTAATGACATTACATGAAGTCATTCAACAATTTTCAGTCATGATGAAAATTTTCTGAATGGAAGGTGTGATTATTGTCATTTTCTGAAAAATAGAAGCAAGCTCTGCCTTTACCTGGAATCAATTCACAATACCAGTCCACTTTGGGGGATAATGTACTGTTAAGAGGATGTTCCATTTTTGCGCAGGGGTGATTTGGAACAGTCCAAGGTTGCATGGGAAGGGGTATGGCTGAAATATGCTGTATTTGCTCTTAAGCAAATGTCGGCCTTTCTAGTTGTTATTTGTAATTATTAGAAAATGATCTTTTTAATTAGATGTAAACAATTATTTTCTAATAACAACAGATCATTTTAGAAGATATCAAGTTGTGCACACATGAGTTTGTAGCTTTCATCATTGTGAAAAACTGAGCTTCTTTGCAGTGGTATGAACCAAAGTTCTGTATTTTCTCATACAAAAAATAATATTTGGGGCCATACGACGTAAAACCTGATGATGTCATCCATATGCCCCCAAAAAATCAGATTTAGAATTCTTTCATGACCATCTATCACTATTCGTTATGGCTCCATTCTTTCCTAATTCATTAATGAGAAAACAATGGAGGGTCAACTTTGCCAATTTAGCTAACCTTAAAACCTTTAAAAAGAAGCTACAGAAGCTGTGAATTGTCCATTCACTGACTACGACTTTCCAGTCAATAATTTGAGTCAATTTCCCTAAATCATACTCAAGCTTTATTTTTTACCCACTTGCTAAAGAATTCAAAGCACAGTTTCCTTTCAGCTTCACAGCTAGGATATAAAATAAATCTCTCCAGCAAGATTTCTCCAGTGTCACTGACGAAAGACGCCGGATGGCTGTCTGAAACATCTGACCATTTCCCAAACCATATCCAGTTGCTTGAGTAACTGCTATTTGACATATCTTATCACCTGGATGTCTAACCTTCATCGACGCACGTTTCCCTAGTTCCAAGCCAGCCCATTAACTCTAAGCCCCATTTGGAACAACACTTCCAGTTGCCTATGTAACAAAGATTTAATGTGCTTGTTACATGGTATTGATAATGACTGTGATAGACTGTTAATGTTCAGGACATGGTGGGCAACCATAAGTCAAGTGTAGGCAGGAAATCCCAGAGAACATTTTAACTCAATACACCTTAATCTTCCAAAACAGCACAATACACTGATAATATGGTATCGTATTTACTGCTCCATATATGTAAAGCTGGACATTTGTATTGTCTACATATAGCTCCAGGGAGGGATAGACTACACGGCATATCGTCATCACCTAATCCCTACTCTCTATAGTTCGCAGGGGACTAATAGACTTGATTTTGAGGTAGGATGAAAAGAAGTCGTTCAAAGTTGAAACAACAGTTGTAGTCATGCAAGTTCATGTCTTGAAGTTCATTATTTTTCAATCCCAACAAGCAAATGAGCTTCTCTGCGTGCCATTAGGCATGGGTTAGTAACCACCAATGATAATATCCACTCTGCAGCTTTTGCTGTATTGGCACAAGATATTTTCTGTGCTGGCTTCACAACAGTACATGTTCCATGGTATCAGATTCAATATAGGAGTAATCAATCTAAATAGAAATCTGCGTGCAGAGACTTTGCTCAAGGAATGAACAGTCCCTTGCCGGTTGAGTGGGTTCAATCTACTGCACTTCATGCAATTTGTTGGAAGTACATGTAATAGTAACTTAGTGTACTATTTGTACAAACCCCAAATTATTCATATTGAAGTAGACACAGAAATTGAATGCTTTCCATGGCATATAATATACTGTAAATGTACTTAAGTTTGTGGGACATGAACTTCAATAGTGACCTATAATCATGTTCTAAGTAAATGAGTAAAGGTACACATGTAGACTTGAGTTAAGAAAGTGCTATCGTAAATATTATACAACGATTGTTTTTAGGTGTATATTTTTTTGTTATACATTGTATAGTGATGCATGTGTGTAGTGTTGAAAATGGCAAAAGAAGTGCTAATGTAAAATTTTCTAGTTAGTTAACATGTTTAAAATCTAGTTATTTATGTTTCAAGGAAATGGAAGTGTTAGCAATGCAAATAGCTTACAATGTTCTTACAATTATCTGAAATTCATGATTTGTGAACAGAAATTGGGTGAAAAAATCTCACCTGTTCTCTGTGTAAACACCTGTTTCCTGACACGCCAGGGATGTAAGGCTGAATACCAACAACAACTCAGCAACACCGGTACTAATCTCTGGCTCCACGTCACAGGAACCTGTAGCAATAACAACAATACATGTAGCGAGGTCAGCTTAGGGGAAAGGAAATTACTGAGAAAAAGGATCGCAAGGGCCCCGGAAAGATGAGAAGACAATGATATCCTATCTACTGCGGTAGATTGGTGCAGAAATCATTTTAACTTAATCAGATTTGGCAGGGATGTCTCCAGGACCAGCCCTTCCTTCATAGAATGGAAAGTTGCATGTTAAAAATCTTAGTATTGGTAAAAAATGCATTTTCAAAAGCTCACAAAAACAACACGGGTTCTTAACATTTGTAAAATGAATTTTCGTAAGCTTAAAAAAAAACATGGGCTCCCATACAATGAGACGGATGGAAAACATTTACAGCAGCCCTGCTTAAATAGCAGCCAGACAGTTAATTGCAGCACACGTTGCCTGACAATACACGTGCATGTATGCCGCATGTATGCCTGCCTTGCATGTAAAGCAAAAGCATCATATGAACCCAGTGGCATCTAAGACGCAAGATGGAAAAAATTAACAGCAGCCTTGCTAAATAGCCAGACAGTTAATTGCAGCACACGTTGCCGGACAATACACGTGCATGTATGCTGCATGTATGCCTGCCTTGCATGTAATGCAATAAAGCAAAAGCGTCACATGATGTACCCTGTGGCATCTAAGACGCAAGATAAGGTTACTCCAGTTCGTCTGGCGTACACCCACGTCATCAGAGCCAAACTAAACGGAACAGTGATGGGTTCTGTTACACTCTGGCAATAAGCACCCATAATTTCACCATTGGCGGGCCCATTCATTACACCGTATCTCAGCCATCGTCTGCCGTCTGCCGTGAAAGCTGAATTCTCCAATCCCATCGCGTGGTGAGATCACACACTGAAAAATTGCCATTCTCACAACAAAGTGGGGGAGGATGCTAGCCATGCCAGATCAACAGCTTTAAAGCTTAAAATATAAAAAGTTTAATGAACCTGCAGGCTACATGTATTCAGTGATGGCAGAGGATACCAGAGGTGGTAGAAAAACAATCCTGTCAGCTTTTTTCCTTTGTAAATTTCTTTCACTACTTACTTAAGGCCACACTGATGTGATTATTTGGGTGACATGCACATGCATGAAATTTTGAACATTTCCAAAATATATTTTTCTATACTGTACATTGTACAAAACAGCTATAAAATCAGAATGCCGTCAACTGCAAAAAAATGTCAGAAAACGGATTCTAATGTTAAATATCCAATTACAAAGTAAAAGAGGAAGACTTGAAAGAGAACTTTTTTTATTCGCATGCTTACATCAGTTTTGGGATGATGTCAGCCATATCATCAACTACAGAAAGGAATTAGAAGCATTTTTTTCTTCCTTCCTAAATCAGTGTCAGTCTTCAATGAGATATCAAATACCTTTAATTATAATAAGCCGAGCGTATATCATCGTAGGTTACCCTGTTTAATATGTGTGACCTGACACTAAAGTTAACGTTCTTACTTTCAGAAATCAGTTCATTCCACAATGTGACGTCCAAGTAGGAACAGAACAAAATCTGAGTGTCACTCACTAACTCACTATCCATTGTTTGATTATACTGCTTTAGTTCCTTCCTAGATCAGTGTCAATCTTCAAATAGATATCAAATACATGACATGTACCTTAAAGAAGAGTGCATATCATCTTAGGTTACCCTGTTTAATATGATTGACACTAATGTTCTTACTTTCTGAAATCAGTTCATTCCACAGTTTGACGTCCATGCAGGTACAGAACGAAATCTGAGTGTGTGGCCAATTATATGAACCTACTGTGTGCCACAGGGAACTTCATTTCTCTTCATCACAATTCCTGTGTATCAATACATGTGCTATTTTGACGGAAGGTGCGGGTCTATTGCTCCGGTTGTGGCTGCAATAATCATATTTAACAGCTTGACGTCCCACGCTTGCTTCACAGAATGGGTACAGTGAAACCAGATTAGATTCAGCTCTGTGATGTATCTACTGTAAATGCATTTAAGTTTGCGGAGATTTAATTTCGCAGTAATGGGAAAATGGACTTATCGCAGTGGTTTTCATTTCACAGTAGCACCATGCACTGTAGTCTCTTACTGTCATGGAAAAATGTTCCCGGAAGTTTTAAATTCGCGGTGAAGCAGCCACCGCGATGACCGCGAACATTTAACCACCGCCAAAGTTTCTACATTTACAGTATTTTATCCATTTTTAAAAATCTTCTTTCACGTTACTTGATAGACCATCATAGAGTAGTAACATTTTCTGTCGGATTACGGATGTCGGTCTGCCAACAAAATCCTCAGCAGGGAAGGGCTGTACCATTTTTTTAATCCACTTATACCAGCTCTGCCCATCCTTTATTTGTAACTAATTAGTACTCAGAGATCCTTCTCTTCCGTTCTTACCAAAATTAATTTAACCTAGCTCAGCAAGCTCCTTCCAATTAGGGAGCTCCCTGGGGAGTTCATCTAACCAGCTAGTCTATGGACTATAAAACATAGCGAGGGTGTAATTCTGTAATGCTGCAGTACTTGAGAAACCAGCTAGGGGGCCTGAAGTCACCATGGTTTATCGGTACCACAGTAACTACCAACATATCAAAATTCATACAAATATCCATCAACACAATCTTGACTTTTGCTGCAAACATACAAGAAATGAAACCTAAAAACAGTAGTTCTTATTGGAGCTAAATGCCCCACAGCGTTTCAACTAATGAAAAACGTCACTTGTACAAAACCTGATAGAAATGAACCCTACAATGTAAAAACAGTAGTTCTCACCAGAGCTAAATTATGCCCCATGGCCTTTCAACAAATGAAAAACGTCACTTCTACAAAACCTGATTATTTGTCAGGAAGCAAGTGCTCTAACAATCGGTTGTGACATGATGTACGTCTCGCTCCTGACTCGGAGGCTTTTCCTGGCAGGAAAATCAATACCATGTACTGTCATTTCCACAATTATTTCTAAATGATTGTTTTGCTGGGAGTATTGTGTTACGAAGTACATGTATCTCCCGAGATACCACAGATTACCATGTTCGATATTAAGTGGGAACATAAGCAGGACAAATAGTTTTCCAATCTTTTAACTTCTCCAAATGATCCTAATCAGTTATAACATACCATACTGTAATACAGCTACTGTAGCGGCGAAGAAAGCTCAAGAGAAGTAAATCAATGAAAAACAATCCAAAGCGGATGCAGATATTTGATGCAAGATAAAATGCAATAAACTTGTGATAAAATTACTCTGTTGGCCAGATTTGCAAACCACACATGAATAATATTACGTATATATATGATTGTAAAACTAAATTTCCAGAACATAAAATTACTGTCATATAATCCAGAAGCACACATTCAAGTTTTGTCATTTTTTGCAGTGGAAAATATAAAGCCCGAGTTGTTTTTCAAAACATTCTTGCAAGTATATCAATTTTTGACTGAGACTCATATCATCAACAATCAACTGTTAATAACAATCGTGGTATTTTTGTAAAAGTAGCTTTAAATTCTCCATCTGTCAGCTGAGGTTGACAGGGGAATTTCTTATGATGTATCTTGGTAATAAACTTGTCAGTATTAGCTTCTGAAACCCGCATCTGGTGAAGACAATCTTTATCCTGACCTTTCTACCTGGAACCTTTCCTAGTGAAATTGCAGCCAGCACAGGACTGAATGGTCTTGGGCATCTGAACTTTTGCACATCCAAATTTGAAGCTGTGTACCTAAACAACTACCTACATACCAAATCCTTGTACCTAATACATCCAGGGATTCTTGAATTATGCTGACTACAATAATTCGGTAACATAAACAGACAGACAGACAGACACACCCAAAACTGTATCTCCATTTTTCATGGAGATAATAAAAATGAATTTCCAGAGTAATATCCAACAAAATTGCACCTCATATTTCAACCTCCTCACTCTCTCTCTCAGAAGAAACATCTTCACGAGATTGGTATTGGAGAGTACATCAATGTATATTATGACACACGTCGTTTCATTTCAGGGCTGGCATTTACAGGTTTTCAATGGGCTACTTGATATTCCACCCACTGCCTGCAAGTCAGCTTTTTCGTAAAACCTGAGACTGGATGGAGCCCCTGTTATGAACAGTGATCATCGATGCGTTTTGCCCTCTTGAAGTGATCTTTGCCGTAAGCTGAACAGTTGAGTCACGGATTTCTTGTCACATTATAATTCTGTCTATTCAGTCACAGAAAAGGCGATGCGCTATCAACAAGCATCTACGTGTTATCTTCGTCACCCGGTGAAGTCAATAAATTATAGTCAAATAATCCAAAAGATATGGATTTTCACAAGAAAGATAAATGATAAACAAGGAAAGACGCCAGGAGGCCCAAAATCAACCTTGATCTCTGTCTTACTGAGATCAAATCACAATCACATAATAAATATAGCAGAACTGCAAAGTTTAAAGACTTTCACAAGGCAGCTGAGGACACAGCACAGACACACCATACATATTAAAATGTTCTAAAAGAGGGGAATCGGAAAGGTGGAAAGGCCTTGCAGGAGTTATTTTCTTGACATTTCCACCACTTGTCATGCCCATAGTTCATTGTCATTAAATTTTCCAAACATCGACTCTAAATCTGTCTCCGGCCAAGGCTAGGGTTGGCTGGTTGTTAAGTTGTTGTTTATGACTTTATGCAAGAATGCTTTGGTGAAGCTCGTGGTAAATTTTGCATGAGCCTTTTTACTCTTACGCTTCACTTCACTTCATTTTACTCTGGCAGTTCCGTCTCAGGAGCCCATACTTTACAACAAAATACATAAAATACTGTAAAATTCAAGGCTTGGCCAGTGGGAAATACAGTAAAACATTAGAAGGGGAGCCAAATGCTGTAAATGTCTTTCAGTTTGTGAGATTTGATTTTGCGGAGAAAACTGAACGGTCACTGTGGGTTTTAGTTGTATAAAGATGGTAGCCAGGCAGAGGACATGACAAGAATTTTTTGCCATGGTTTCAAGTTCATTGCAAAAACTCAACATTAACAGTATAAAATTATGGAAAAGCATAACAGGAAAAGAATTTTTAAACTTAATTGAGGGAGTTATTGTTAGTAAGTGTGCATGCACAACAGCATAAACATATCTGTCCTTGGTTCTGAAAAGGTGACTTATGGAAAATTCCCTTGTTGTCTGTCAACAGTACTTTTCATAGTGAGCTTAATTTGTAGAAAAGTCTACACATGTCATGCTATGAGTGGGGTTTAACGTCATTCAGAGTTTATGCCAGGGTTTCAAGTTCATTGCAAAATTAGACCTTAACAGCATAACATTATGGAAAAGCATAACAGCAAAAGCATTATCAAACTCAATTGAGGGAGTTGTTGTAAAATAAAAGCAAGTGTGCATGCACAACAGTATGAACATATCTGTCATTGGTGCTGAAAAGGTGACTTATGGAAAATTCCCTTGTTGTCTGTCAACAGCACTTTTCATAGTGTGCTTATTTTGTTGAAAAGTCTACACATGTCATGCTATAAGTGAGGTTTAACGTCATTCAGAGTTTATGCCAGGGTTTCAAGTTCATTGCAAAATTGAACCTTAACAGCATAATGTTATGGAAAAGCATAACAGCAAAAGAATTTTTAAACTTAATTGAGGGAGTTGTTGTTTGCCTCCATTTGTCATTGTGCATGGAGAATCCTAATAAATAAATAAATAAAAATAAAGGCAAGTGTGCACGCACAACAGCATAAACATATCTGTCCTTGGTGCTGAAAAGGTGACTCATGGAAAATTCCCTTGTTGTCTGTCAACAGTACTTTTCATAGTGAGCTTAATTTGTAGAAAAGTCTACACATGTCATGCTATGAGTGGGGTTTAACGTCATTCAGAGTCTTATGTCTCATAATTGTGTCTCTAATGACTTTTCAAGTTGCTATTAGGGAAAACTGATTAATAAGTGGAGCAGTAGCATTTGAAATGAGCATGTAACATCAACTCACATAATTCCACCAAGCGCCATAATATGAGAAAAATACATCAATTCAAAGTTATTGAAAGGTATGCACCAATGCAGCATCAGTAATCCTGATGTCTATACACTTCAGATATCTAGATCAACAATCTTGAGAAGGCTTATATGACAAGGTTTTTTGATGCAGCGGTATGATGACGCCCAAGGGACTCATGAGAGCTGATGTTATCTTTCATCACAACAACATGTACATGTAAGATCACATTCAAAAAACTGTGGTCACTTAAAGTAAATGAAATATTTAGCGGGTAATTTTAATGTGTACTTCACTCTCATTTGGTGCCATTCCAACTAGCACCATGTGTTAACATTCCCCCCTGAATATTTTAGGATGTGTCAACATTGACCTGCCACATATTCTGGTTTCCCAGCTATGCGTGAAGTGGAGGAAAGTTTACACAGTCAAGTTTAGATACAAATTTCACGTTCACTGATGTAGCACATGCACACTTGAATTGGAATGCACCGAAATGTGAGATTTCTAAATTAATAAAAACAATGTTCATCATGAAAACTATTCCAGAAAAACTTATGTTACCTCATAACACTACTACTGTTTCTCTACAACTGGCAACTAATACTTTCTCCAACATTCACTGCTATTCAAGGAAAAAAATAATAATCCCTACCTACCCCGATTTATTCGGGACTGAAACAGGAAACGCAACATTTTTTCCTAAGAGCCCAGACCATTTGGAAGGACTCTAAAAACTGTGACTTTGCCAAGCTTGGACTAAGTTGGAGCTATCCTGACCTGATCTGCCCAAAAGGTTGTCACGTAAATGGATTTACTTGATTACACATCCCTCTTGGCTCAGCCTTAGGCCACATGTTCCTCATCAACATTCGCAAGACCAAAGGAAATTTCTTTCCGTCTACAGGTATCACGCCAGCCATCGATTGCCGCGCTCTCCAATCTCCAGATACGTGATAACAGCCAAGCTATTCCAACACAGTACAGGTTTGGTTGAACATCAAATCAGATCAGCACGAAAGGTAAAAGCTTGTTTTGGAAGAGGATTTATTGAAGGTGTAGAGACAATTTATATGTTGTTGCTATATTTCACTAAAGGGCCCTCATCCCAATACTTAACAAGCAGATATGCCCAAAAGCAGTTACTCATGACAAGCAACTAGATATGATTTTGGAAATGGTCAGACGTCTCAACCAGCATCCGCTAGTTTTCATCAGTGACACTGCAAGCAAATGTTTTACCGGGTAATAAAAGAGAATTGGACGTCTTGATCAATAATCTGTAGACCCCACAACTTGAGTTGATCAGTGATACATACATGCACTACAATGTATACTAAGAGCACAATATAATGAATTCCATATCAGCCAAGGCCCCAGCCAGACTGCCTGACGGCTGAAGGAATATCCACCCCAAAACACACTCATTTCAATACAAAATACACCAGTAAGTCAAGGATGTTTAGTGACCTTAACGGCAAAGCACAAACGAATTATTTTACAGTACCCAGCAGGATACGGCACCATATACAGACAAGTCTGGAACTTTGTACGTTATCGCAGCAGTTGAAACAGTTGACAGAGGACTACGAGAGTATGTTGTGACAGGTTGATGAAGAAAGTTCTAAATAGGAACCTCTCTAGCTGTCTTACTGAGGGATGACTGTGGTAAGAAGCAGGCCGGCTGGTTGACGAGAAATCTTCCTTAAAACCTGTATTGACGTCTGGGCTGTCTTCAGACTCCGTATTCAGAACTTTGCATGTGGAAACAAAAAAATTCGCTCCTGCGCATCCAAAAAAAAATCGGACCTTCATGGCACAAAATTGATGACAATTTATTTTCGTGAGCTCAAAATGACACATTTAACAATGAAAATTAACAACATGGGCTCCCAAATAATGACAGTAGCAAAAAAAATTGAGCTGGAAACAGCCCTGATTTACATATAGTTGCAGATGTTATAAAACAGTTAAATATAGACATGGGGTAAAAAAAGTTACTTAAGCAACACTGGAGAAACTTTGGAAATAGACAGATGTTTCAGACAGCTACCAAATAAGAATCCGGATTCACCAGGTTTCCAATCAGAACTCTGAATTGATATGCTAATAAGTCGAAGGCAATTCTAAGAATGGTCAATACAACCTGACAAATCCAGATTCTCGTTTAGCCACTGATGATGGGCAGCGGATGCTATCAAGGGCTCAAAATTAACTTTTGGATTATTTTTGTATCTCACATAAAGTAGAATATCAGAAAAACGTCATTACAAATCGTCTGAGTTTGGGCTCTGATGAATGGAGCTCTTCAGAAATAATGGCAACAGGCTTACTTCCTTTGACATTTTCACACTGACACTGACATTCGAGAATTGTATGATCGACCCACAGATCATGGCAATGTGGTCGCAGAGATCAGCAAGGGCGCTCAATGTCAACGCAGCACTGGCATAGTTTTGAAGTCTCTTAAATATTAATGAACCCAAATTCCAACTTGAGAGACATTTCACTATTTCTAACACTTAGATGTCAAGAATAAAGTGTATACTTGTATATCTTTACATATGTAAACCGTACGAAAACATTTGGGTGCACCGGTACATCCACAAAAATAAATTAGGTTGCAATTGTGGGTGCACCAAGGTGCACATGCACCCAGTATTTCCAGCACTGTTATCTGAAACGTCTGATCATTAAATTACAAATCTAACCAGTTGCTTGAGTAAATGATACCTTGCATATCGTATTACCTGGATCTACTAGTAACCCTCATCCAAGTACTCACTATAATTACATAGAATCCCAAGGAAGCAAAACATGTCATTAAGAGCAGAGTCTTGCAAATTACATAACTACAGTGCTCAAGACCTAAGTAACATGAAGGGCCACAAATCTACATGTACAGTAGAAGCCAGTTACAAAAAATGTAATTGCATAACGGATTAAGGTAAACTTCTGTTAATTGCACCGCCACGGAATACCAAATCCAAAACTGGTGTGATCCAGCTGGATAGCTTGCACCACCTGGATAATTGCACGAAATACGCTGGCAAATGGGGTGTGCAATATAACGGCCTCTACTGTAACTGTACATGAGTAGGCGGCTACACAAAAAATACCAATAAAAAAAATGCGGCTACAACAAGCCTCAATTGGTATGAGCAATTTCAGTTATTGGCTACTGACATCATGCTCAGCAACACATCAGAGCTATTCTAATCGTCTAAGGGCAATTAACAATCAAATCATTACCTTATTAAATATGTCTGGCACAACAACAAGAGGGATACAAATTATACAGTAAAATGAAACTGTGCTCTTTCCTGAAAAATGGATTGTAAATGTTTACAATCCTTGCATTGTTTATGAAATTCAGACAAAATTTTGTAACCTGTAACACGATGAAAAAAAATTTTTGTAGAAAACTTAACAACCATAAACAATTCAAACACATCTAAATCTTTGTAAAGATCTTCATACGTGACATCATTATGGCAGCTCTGTAACAGAGACACGGATGTACAGCTTACATGTACATGTACCTGCAATGTCCCAGCAAGAGCACGACACAGAAGACATCCATTTATGACACAAAAAGGAATACAGTAGAAGCAATTTTGTCTGGCTTCTCTGCACCACTAGTCACATCAGGAACCTTAACAGTTGGATTATAGCCCCCTCTATCACTGTCTGCCACTTTGGCTCCGAAAGTGATACAATACTGGCACGCACCCAACCATATTCTGATGACTGCTGGATTCTGATGTGCATTTGTATCTTTCAAATGTCAGAGGTATATTTGTTACAAGAGGGCACTTATGTGAGGCTTTAATAGTCTGGTTTCCTGTAATTTGTTGTCAAATTTGTTGCAGGAAAATACAACTGGTGGCAAGCAAAGTACAAATTAAGAAACACACATCCCGTGATAGACCCAAATAGTACAAAGGGAGACACAAAGTCTAGAGACTCAATAAGTTTCAAGCGATGAACTTTCTACTTATATAACTGCATCAATAATTTATATCGGCTTCAATTCACCTCATAAATACCTACAACGCTCCCCTGAAAGTCAAGAATGTGGGCACCAACAAAATACAAATGTACCTCGGTGACATTTACATCACATCTGTACATGTAGCTATACTTTTTCGAAGACATCACTGCCAAGCACATTTAATGCTAGTTAACCTTTATCCGTGGGGCAACCTATATCCGTTGTACTTAAAAACGGACTATTTAGGGACACCAAGTGGACTGACGGTGGTTTCAAACATCAAAATATTTCTGTGTTGCCATATATTGAAAATATTGCCATTTGAAACCACAGACTGGATATCCCTAAATACCCCGTTTTTAAAAACAATGGATATAGGTTATCCCACGGATTAAGGAGAACTAGTGTTAATAACTAAGTAAGCTTGTATATCTATCAGTAACTTAAACCAGCTCAGACAAGAACAAGAAATGCCTTCAAGTAGCAAAGTTTTCAACCAAGGATTGATGTGTTCAAATACTCGTTCTTACCTAGAACTATATATCACTGAGTGGAATTCGTTGCTATCAAGTACAGTTACTGTAGGTGCGTCCTCATCACTAGATAGCTTCAAACAACATATTTTACAGTCAGTTGTGTAAAGGTTAGGTGTGGCAAGTTGTTCAATATAACCAGCTGTTCAAGGTTGTGTAATTTAACCAGCTGCTGCGTGCCTGCAAAGCTGGTGTGTTGCGCCGAAGGGTGGTTACACCGGTTATAACTTAGATACGGATACAGATACTGTAAATGCAGAAATATTTGCGGTGGATTAATATTCGCGGTTTTCGCGGTGACCACTTCACCGCGAACTTAAATCCACCGCGAACATTTTTCTATTATGGTATCAGGCTGCAGTCTATGGTGTTACCGCGAAATTAAATCCACCGCGAAAAGTCCCTTTTCCCGCTACCGCGAAATTAAATCCCCACGAACTTAAATGCATTTACAGTAACCATTAATCATCATCATCATCATTGGTTGACGTGCTTACACACGACGGGGTTAACCATTAATAACATAATGTAACTTTGGCTAATCGTCTGTTCTGTGTATCTATGGGGGACCTTCAGGCCTCAAATCTCGATCTGAATGATGAAGAATGCAAGACTGTAGTGTTACTGATTTGAGTTGGGATGACCCAGTGACCCAGAGCTTTGTTATATATAGCTCATTACCACATTGCCCTCTCATCAATCACTCTCTCAACAATATCGGAAAGACATCATTAATCGTTAATTGCCTCTTTTGGCCACACCAATTCTATTTGTGGGTTCTCGGATCTTAAAAAACACTGCTGACCTGGAATATCAATACTAAAACAGAGTCCGGGGGGAAGTCTGTAGCTAAGGTACAAACAGATTCAGTGTGTGATCATAAAAAGGCACAAATATTCCTAGCTGGCGTCCGTTTTCATCTTAACTGCCTGCTGACTTTAACCAACTTAATGTCTTAGTATCAAGAAAATAAATTGGAATTATCCTTACACTAACTCACTCACTATCCAGTTTAGCGTCCGTTGTTCCCTGTCTTGCAAGGGTTGGACATTGCGGGAAGTCCAGTTAGAGAATCCCATTTACCTATTATTATAAGCTTCCTTTATTACATAGTTGTATAACACCAAACTGGGATCCATTTATTCTGATCTTGACTGCTTGCTGCCTTTAACCAACTGAATGTCTGAGTATCAAGAAAGTAACTTAGATTGGCCTTACGAAATTCCATTTGCCTTTTTTATCTTCCTTTATTACATAGTTGTATAACACCTTACTGAACAACCCTCCTGTGTACCTCCTCACACATTTCCATTACTCTATTGAGTGTTGAGTTATTTCCCTTCCGCCCCCAGTGTCTCAGACACAAATCCAATCTGTGCCCTTCTAAAAATATGTACCATGGAATTCCTTCATGAACTAAGGTTACATTTGGGTCAAGGTCACGGGACCACACATCAGAGATGACAGAGTAAAACCAATGGGTTTCCAAATACAGAGACGTAGGAGGTATCGGATTTTCCCGTGTTGTTGGTTACAGTCTGGATTAGGGGTGGATACCGGTACGTGTACACTGGTACAAAGCCGTTTTTTCTTGTTGGACCGGCCCAGAAAAACTGGACCTGAAAAAAATCAGTTGACCAGATTTTGGGCCGTTCAGAAAAGAACAGAAAATACCGACATGTGCTCACATGTCTTAGGGTTTCTACAGTCAAACTTGGTCTAAAACAGAGGCAGTTAGTTTTTACATAAAGATAGGATTGCAGACCTGGACCTGATCCCCTGAACCTAAACCAGACCTGAACTTTCTGTACCCACCCTAGGGGACAACCGTTAATGGCAGCAATGGAAATCACAAGTTCCAAAAAGAGAAGAAACCTCAGAAACAAATCTAGACAACTGGTCAGTTATCTGCAAAAGTAAGACTCAGTAGACCTACAGCATCATGTATTTCATGCTGCTATCAAAATTTAGAAAATGCACAATTAAGTGGGAACTTCAGCTATAAATGGACATTCAGACTAAGCCAGGGTTTAGACAAACAGGCTCTATTTCAAGAACAATGTTTTGTTTTCCCACTTTTGCCAATTGTTTATTTACCTTTTAAGCACAGTTGGTTGGATTTCTATTGAGTGAAGTTCACTGAACTTAGAGACACTTGTATTCAAATAACATTAATTGGTCACCAATCATCATGTAATGGGAGATACATGTAAGGACTCAATATCCCAACAATTACGAATACATGTACAGGCCTCAAAATACTTTTTTCTGCATACCTGCACTGGTACAGGTAACATTGGAAATTACCTGCACCAGACAAATTTCACCTGCACCACTCAGAATTTATAGGGAAGTATAATTGATCATACTAAAACCTGTTCAGAAACTATTGCCATAATTTGCTTTTTATCTAGGTCTTCCTACAGGTGGTAGCAGCCCATAAAAGTCCACAATGTCAGTATGAAACAGGTACATGTAAACCCAGTACATGAACCAGTGCAGGTTAGGTGCATACTAACAGGCATATGCAGGTAGTACAAGTATTTCAAGCCCTGATGTATATTTGTATTGATCGCACCCTTGTAACTAATGACAGTGCAATGCTTATTACAGCAACTGTTTCATGATGTATGACAAGACTATTTCCATCCATCTGCTTGCTCAAATGTCACAATCGATAAATCATACTTAAGTTTAATCCCCCTCATCTTCAAAAATCTATCCACTACCAGCAATTTGCTTCGTTAGCAATCTTACTGAGTCTCGTTATTATTGATATTGATGGTGCAATTTTCAATTGCAGGGCACATTTCTACAGTCTGTTCTTTTGACATCTATTTGCATAAATCCTGCACGCCATTTTGATTTTCATCTGAAAGGCATATAATAGCATGACAGATGTCCATTTCTAGTCTTTCTGCCCTCTTCTTGGTTCATTGAGTAGATGCCTGTCAGCCAGCACACGGAAGGAAATATATTTACTACTCTCATAGATGAGACCGCCAAATACGACTAATAATTTGATACAGTATGACATTTATTACAAGATATCAAAGATTACTAGTATATAGTGCCAGGGAGGGTAAATCTAATATGATAGAAGAATACAATAATGCATATCTATATAGTATATTACACATATCTACATACATCATAGTCAAAGGAAACACAGTTAAATGCTCATGTTTCTCGATCTTTGGAAAGTTTGTGAACTCATGGCATGCATTACCTTGAAAAGAAAAGGGGAGACGATGCCATTGGAATTTCACCCAGTAATACATACGTTCCAATGGGAGAGTTTAGGAAACAAATATGCAATTATCTGAAGAATAAAAAGTTCAAGCCATACAAAGTTACCTTCAAATGATAGCCTACTATGTCCAGTCTTAGCAAATTCATTTGCAAGAATTTCTATACGGCTAATCTTTTGATACACCCCCCTAATTAGAGCCTTTGGATTGGCCCATTTGGCTGAAAACAGCATTCTGGCGACGATACCACTATTTCAGGGGGTGCGCAAACCCCTCGATCGAGAAAGGTCATTTTTTACAACTAATTCTACAAGTGTAGGGTCTTTCCTACTGCAGCCACTCCCAAAATGCCCAGATTTCACATAAAATCCCACCAAGAAAGGCTTTTCAATGGTTTAAAGCCTTGTTTTTATTTGAGCTCTCTCACCGTGGGCTCTAGGCGCAGGCGCTAATGGTTGCGTCACCCCAAAACTCTTTATTCCCTTCTCACTTCTCAAATGTACAAATTTGCCGATAAACTTTGCAAACTTAAATGGATATTACAGCATGAAATACAACTCTCATAATTTTGCGGCATCGAGGAATCAAGTCTGACATTTTCAGAAATGGCAAAATAAATATAATCCACCAATGCATCAGTTTACTCCTTACTTTCAATGATATTGGATGATAATCTTGTCTAAAAATATTTGCACTGTTAAGCAAGACTGTCATAACCAGAGCTACAATGTATCTTCCACCCCACAATCCTGACTATAGCTTGTCCAGATGTTCCACTGCAATACAAAATTTAAAAAAAACTGCAGTACCATAGCAAGATGCACGGGGTCCAAAATCTAATAATTTCAAGGATATATCAAAACTTACCCTTGTACCAAGACTCAAAACAATCCATCCAGGCATTCTTGAGATACTTTGTTGTAAGACGGGCAGACATACACAAGAATACTAATGAAAATTTAGCCGTCTTGGCGAAAATAATGATACTGATACTTTGTAAAATAAACTTGGGCTCAATCCAAAGAGAGCAAACCTTTGCCAAGGTGGCATAGTGTAACCCATATTTGGAAATTCTAGAAAATTTGGGATTATTTTACCTGACAGTGACACTGAAACTTTCAATCATCTCGATCTGTATGTAATCCACATCCTTAACCCAAAACCTAAATTCTTTTCACCATGTGACTTCAAGCAGAGAATCGTGTAAAAATTGATTTCAATTATCAAAAGCTATAGTTTAATTAGGCTATCCATGGGGGGGGGGGACATTCTTTGAATGATCACATTCACAACTACAATGCACAAAAAAATGGTAATTTCAAAATAATTACATTGAAGAACACGCCTTGTTACACAAAGGCAGTAACGCTCCATTAATATACAATCATAACGGATGTACACCCCCAAAGTTGAAATGTAGGATGTATCACTGTACCTGGCCAGTAAGTGCATTTTGAATTGGTGATGTATAATATGCAAAAGGGAACTGACTTCTATATGCTACTATGCAACAATAGAAGGGTATATACATGCCAGAAGGATTTGTTAATGATACACATGCATGAACAAAGTATATGTTCATGTGCAAGAGGATTAGTAAGCTGGATGATGGTACTCTAAATCTGCGGTTTCTGACATACAAGAGCCAAATTGATGCAAAAGCACGTACTGCAGAGCATGATAAAACAAAACTTAATTTGCTTCCAAGACAAGCTTGAAGGGGGCCAAAACTTAATATATCCCTTCTTCTAGTCAAACACAAGAGCTATTTAACATTAAAACATTATGAAAACAGCATGTCAAGAACACAAGATTTAAAAAACGAAGTTCTGCTGCAGTACCGTAACAAACCACTAAGGGGCCCAAAATCGATTCATTTTGAGGCACATCAAGACCTACCAACATACCAAATATCAAGACAATCCACCCAGACATTCTTGAGTTACCATGACAACAGGCAGAAGGACATACACAACACTAACAAAAACTTGACCTCCATTTTTCATCTTCAAGACATCCACAGCATTTAGTGCAGAAAACCTTATTCTACTAAAAGGACTCCAAGTGTCCAGTTGAAACAATGGTTATGATCTTACCTGTCAAATAAAAACCTTTATACAGCTGCCACCAACATTCTAAGGTCGCTAAGCAACATATTTTTCACTGCACATTGACACACCAACTGTATGAAACAGCAACCTTGGGTCACTAACCTATAAATTATGCACTGAGCCATTGCCAAATGGTAACAGGCCAGGCTCCTTGGCAAGCATTGGACTAAATGTCTGGTCCTGTTTTTGAGGGCATTCATATGAAATTCTAAAGCTGGAATCTTATTTAGGAGCAAACATGTAGGAGCATACCTGAAAATTCCTCTTGCACAGGAAAATGGTGCACAAAAAACATAAAATAAAGTTGAATGTTAGAAAGCCCTCGTGGCTTCTGCTTGAATTTGAAATTCTGTGGCTGACTTCCACATTTTAAAGATAGTGCAATACATGATACAATGTGAACATGCTGGCACTTTGACCTTGTTCAAATTGGGGTTTGTTTGTTTCTTAAATTGGATTTTGATTTTGGTGAATCTAAGCAAAAAAAAGTGTTACATTTCCTGAGTCTCCAAATCCACTTCGGGAAGTGTCTAGTAAATTTTTTTTAAACCCTCAGGGAAGTTTTTGATGTCGTGCGAGAGAGATTTCAGCTTCCCAAATCCCATTAGTCCCATTCACCACAATCCAGCCCTAAGCCTGACGTGAACGTGGTTTGAGAGATAAGATGAGAGGCGTCATGCATATGAACCAATGATTGCTTTACAGTACCACCCACAGCGCGTGGAATTGGAGCACTTCAGCTGTCATCTCATCATAAACCTATATAAGAGTGCAGAAGCTGGAAGCTTTAAGAAAGCCCTAAACTCCGCTGTTTGATAAGTCAATTATTGGTGATGCCTATCTTATACCATCCTGCATGTCTTGACTGCAATAGTCATCTGACAAGAAGTACAATGTGCAATATTAGGCCCCATTCATGTTGCAAAAAACGAAACGAATAAATTTCATGAACGCTCCGTTTCAGATTTTTTTGGAACCTCCTCGCGAGGTGGATCTGAAACGTTTTCTAGTTATAATATACGGAATTGCAAATTATCATCAGGAGCGCAAAGGCGGCATGACTCCGGCTTACATGTACATCCGGGCACATGAGTTCATAGTTGGTTGGATCACTGGGAAAAGTAAAAGCTTTCTCCTGCCAGTCGGGTATTTAGACCACATTTTTAATTGTAAAATTAATTTTTGTTATCGGGCTGCCTCCTGGACAAGTGGAACCAACAGTCCTGATATGGAAGGGGGGTATCAGGAGATCATGAGGAAAAGTCATGGCATACATGTACATATATCGAAATCAGAATGTTTTCAGGGGCATAATTTCCAAGGCCATGAAAAAAACAAGGCCATGAAAGGAAGACATTGATTGAGTTTCGATCGAAGACCAAGAATCTGACGCAGAACTACAACATCGTGCAGGATCCCAACAACCTCAGGGGGTCAGAGGTCGCATTGCCATGCATTACCATGCCCTTGTCAATGAACTGAAACAGGTTTGCCCATGAGTGCAAGTTTGCATCGTGAACACAAAATGCAAACCGGTTGCTGCCGGGTTTTTAGGCCAAACGGACAGAACTTTTTGCATAATGAACAGGGCCTTGGATATTGTACAACTGTATTTGTAACTACATTGTACATTGTAACTGATAGATGTCATACATATCTTGACCGTATTTTTCTTAAGTTACAGGAAATTTTAACTTCAACAAGGCAACAAGAGTTGTCATACCAATTGCTGTCTATCAAATCACATGAACTTTGCTCTAGTTATATGTAGTTGCCACACTCCGTTATACTTTAGTCTATTCATGATATGCAAAGACTACACCCAGGCCATCTGTGGAATGCATGCTTTTGACCTTGCCCTCTACCACACATGTACTTGAAACCCCCCCTCCGGCACACTACTTTACCAAATGATGCCTCTGAGTCTGACATTTGAAGCAGAATACCTGAGCTTCAAAAGCAAGCGACTCTCGGTCATCAGCTTAAAGCCTTAGGCTCCCGGAGGTGCACTTTGTAAGTTTGCCTATTCCCAAATGCGGAGACGAACTTCAGGCTGAGGACGAAGCATTCGTTTTGCTAAAAGTGCAGTGCAGCTTTTGCTCCCACAAGGTGGTATCTCACTGCACTTGGGGCACTGGTACGGCACTGAGGGGTTCAAAAGATTACTCGACGTATTTCAGAGATGAACAAATTTCCTTTAACGTTTTGTGTATTTTGTTGTCTTCTCACTAAGTCATCCTTTTACATATTACGCAAGATCTATATTGTAAAAAAAAAATGTCAAAAATAACACAACAGTGCTGCAGCAGTGAACGTACCCCGTAGTGCCGTACCGGTGCCCCAAGTGCAGTGAGACACCACCTATATTTAGCCAAGCACACCTGGTCACCTATACTCTTCTCATGTGTGTTGGGTTCTTTTATGTGCAGAGGTTTCACGCTTGAGGCTTACACCTGAAGTTCCCACAAACATGGGAGCTGGCTTTATGTCACCATCCATTTCATGTCCGAACTGGGGCCGACTCTAGGACTGAACTCCGGCCCACAAATCCACGGAATTTGAACCATATGGCCGAGCAGCCAATAATCTTTTCATAGGTGTGTCGTGATCTTTTACGAGAAGTTGGACACTTGAGGTTTATGCCTGAAGCTCCCTTATACGTGTAAATGGGAGCTGGCTTTATGTGACCATCCAAAATAATAAATAGAATCCCTCACAACATGTCAAAGGTGGGGTCGAACCTACAATCAAACTCAGGACCACAGATCCAAGGAATTTGAACCATACTTCCGACCAGCAGGGTTGCATTACCATTTACGTCAAACGTTTTAGTTGGAGATAGCGATTAAAAAAACATAGTATTTTTTAGTACAATAGAAGCCAGGTGGTGGCGTTCTCACTCATACCACACATATACATGTACAACGTCAATGCAACAAGTGCTGACTTAAGTCAAAAGGCCAAGGTCAGCCATCTGTTGGCTCAAGGTTTTAGTGTCATCCTTGATGACTCAAAAAATGGGTGCACAAAAGAAGGTGTCTGATCCCTTTGGCTGTTTTTCCCCAGTTTCCAAGCCATCAAGTAAAGTGTTTCTGGTGTGATAGGCATTCAACACTTGACTGAAGTAAGGTTTACCCCTCAGGCAGACTTGTTGAAACAAATGCCAAGTACAGATAGTTGAGAGGAAAACAGATGGTCCTGAGATGGATGATATGTATGTGATGAATGAATGCTTTACGTTCTGGACCAGGAAGAAGGGTGGTTACCTTGTGGTGATATGGGAAGCCTTATTAAGTTACGAAAATATGAAATAAAAGACTCTAACGAGACAAATAGTTGCAGGCTTGAGTCTTCTCTATGAAAAAAAATGACAGACACAATGTCAGTTTGACAGCAACTATCTAATCTACATTGTACATTCTAACATGTCTGTAAATGTTATAAAGATACAGTTATACATCCCCACCTACACATCTGATTTCGTATGCTACTTCAATGTCTTATTTTCTTTCCTTGCTTACTCGCTTATGTTGGATGTAGGGTTCTTCACTCGTACTGAATCTGACCATCAACTTGAAGCCTCAATGAAGATTAAATATCCAGGTAATAAGATATGCCCAAAAGTAATTACTCAAGCAACTGGATATGATTGTGGAAACGGACAGTGTCACTGACGAAAGACGCCGGATGGCTCTCTGAAATGTCTAACCGTTTCCAAAATCATATCGAGTTGCTTGAGTAACTGCTTTTTGGCGCGTCAAATTGAAGGAAGGTTTTTCAAAAGCTTCTCTCCAACATTACCCTCCCCAAGTCTTCAGTCTGTATTCCTATATCTGTTCTTAGTATATCAGCCATTATTTAAGTGACCAACCCAAAAAAAGCAGACAGAGTTACTTTGAAGTACTGTTGGCTAGTCTTCAAATGGCTAGTCTTCAAACGATGCTCCGTCCAATACTAGGTTCACATTGGCAAAGGCGCACATATTGAAGATCTTCTTAATACACTCCTTCCAAGATTTTCTTTGTCTACTATGACCTCTGTTGACAGGTACAGGCATTTATGGAGCCATTGACTTGTTCAACCTGTTCATACCACCGGGGGCATTACATATATCATGTTGTAGTTTTTAACTGTTCAAGTTTGCTCTGTGCAACACTGCAAGGGTACATGGATCACTTCTATGCACTGAACTAACCCTCACTCTAGCAGCATGTCTTCTCCCTATTAAGTCAGAAACATCAAGTTAAGGCAAGCTTGACTAAACTGGCTCAATAGGCAAAGAATTGGTACTTAATCATTCATGAGCGATAGACTTAACTAAAGGTCAACTTCTCGGAGTATGTGTAACTGGGACCCACGCAGCAGTAGAGCTGTGTACCCGAATAAATTTTAGGCACAGGTACAGGTACACAGGTTTAAGTACAGGTCCAGACTTTAACTTGTACCTAAACAAGTTTGATCAATCATCTGTAAGTTATAAATAAGACAACTGACTTTCGTAGTAGTAAATTATCATCTTCAAATTTAGAATTACATATTTGAGCCTCAAAACTAAGTTTCCTGAATTTTTCAACTGCAAGATTATCACAATTGTCATCATTATTACCTTTGCCAGAATGGCTAAGGTTATGTTTTAGGCTTGTGAGTCTGTGTGTCTGTGTGTCTGTGTGTGTGTCTGTTAACAGCATAACTCGAGAAGCCTTTGATGTATCCCGATTATATTTGGTAGGTGGGTAGGGGTCGGGAAAACGAAGGTCAAGTTCGATAATGGGCCCCCTAGCGGCTTGCTAAGGTACTGCAGCAGAACCTCAATTTTTGATATCTCGTGTTCTGGACATGCTGTGGTTATGATTTTTTAGTGGTAGATAGCCCTTGGGGCAGAGAGTAAGTGCCGTAAGTTTGGACCCCCTAGCGGCTTGTTTGGAACAGCAGTCACCGATTTCCTTTCAAACTTTGGACAAGAATAACTGGAGAACGTGTTGATGGATCGTCATGATTTTTGGTATGCAGATAGCCCAGGTAACAATGTACATAATGGAATACTGATTATGCAAATCAGAAACTAATTTGCATAATTAATGAGGAAAGTTTATAAATCCACTGCATTTCACGATAGGACTTTCAAACTTGTCACATATATAGATGAGAAATAGAGAAATATCAATGCATATTAATTATGCAAATGATGGCCTCATTTGCATAATTAATGAGAAAATATGAACGTGTTGACGGATCGTCATGATTTTTGGTATGTAGATAGCCGAAGGGAAGACTTACATGATGGAATTCTAATTGTGCAAATCGACAGCTAATTTGCATAATTAATGAGGAAAGTTTGTAAATCCACTGCATTCCTTCATAGGACTTTTAAACTTGTCACATTTGTAGCTGAGAAAGAAAGAAATATCAATACATTATTGATTATGCAGATGATGACCTCATTTGCATAATTAATGGGAAAATATGAACGTGTTGATGGATCGTCATGATTTTTGGTATGTAGATAGCCTAAGTAAAAACTTACACAATGAGATACTAGTTATGCAAATTAACAGCTAATTTGCATAATTAATGACGGAAGTTGATAAATCCACTGCATTCAGTGATAGGACTTTCAAATTTGTCACATATGTAACTGAAAAAGATGGCAGAGAGTAAGAGGTGTATGTTTGGGTCCGCTAACGTCTTTCCTTGAACTGCAGGAGCCGGTTTCAATAACGATGAAAGTATCATCATGATTTTTGGTATGCTGATAACTTAAGTGATGCTTGATACAATTTGATATTATTATGTAAATAGGGATCTAATTTGTATGAGCAATGGGAACCAACTCCAGGCATATAAAATAAAATGTAATGAGTAACACATTCTACATAACAAACCTGGTTTATTTGGCAAAGGTATGTGTTCGTGGAACTCTAGTTGATTCTGGATTTACCTATCTGTAGTCTTAAAAAAGTGGTGTCCACTAGTCCTTAAGTTAGTTTAGGTACAGGTTGTACAGGTACAGAGATATTTAGGTCCAGACCTGTACCTAAACAATTCTACATGTATGATGTACGGTACAGGTACGGGTATTTAGGTACATTGCCACTCACAGTACGCAGCCGTATCATTTCTTTCCCTTTGGACAGCCTTGCCCCAGCTCTGGCTACCTCTCTAGATCTCCTTCCCTACCATTTATGGACAATTTTCTTGTCAAGAAATAATAATATATCGCGCGTCAAAATGTCTGCAGTTCACAAAGTACAGGACTGAAAAAGGGAAGAGCTGTAAAAGCTATGTTTGTGCAGGCAGCTGGAAATGCCAACTGGATAATGTAAAACGTTAGTGTAGGTAAAAATTGCAGCTCTGCGGGTATAGAAAATGTGCATGTACGGGTATTCCCACCCGCACCAGTCCTGCATTTACAACATGTACATGTAAGTCAAGTCAGTAAGTCATGATCAAGTCAGTCACCTGCACCTACATGTACATGATTGTACACGCAACCTTTACCAAATTACAAGTATGCATGCAGATTGTTTGTTACAGTGGCATGTTGAGCACCAATGGTGTGACAGTTCAAGAGGGTTATAATTAGGGGTCGAAATCCTGACCATCTGAAATGCTAGAGTTATAAATTTTCAGCATGACTGTTGCCTTCCTGCTGAAAAACGTTGCACGCCATCTTGGCTGGTTTCAAAACATCATGCTCAAATTCTACGGACATCTTTTCACTAATACAAGTCTGATACTTTAACTCAGAAGAAGCCCAAGAGGAGTTTTAAACTTTTCACCCCATCTTAAGTGGTTTCACAACATCATATGGTACTATTACTCAAATTCTCTGTAGATCCTTGCACTGGTACATGTCTGATATTCAAACTCAGAAGAAGCCAATGAATAGTTATAAAATCTCAGCATGACTTTGAGCAAAACCTCGAGTCTGAGCCACCACCTTAGGTGGTCTCCACAACATCTATGGAGATCCTTCACTGATACAAGTTTAGATCTGATATCTACATTGTAAACCCAGAGGAAGCTTATATAAGAAGAGTTATAAATTTCTCTGCGCAACACAGAATGTATTTGCTGTAAATATACCAACACCAGGGAGGATATAGCTTCTGGGGAAGTTGCCAGAAGTCTTCAGTGTTAATCTTTCTTCACACATTCTGGGTTTGGGCTGACTTAAGTTTAGAAGAAGATTGGATGGAGATTTGCGTTAGGTAAGGTTGAATAAGTCATGGTGTTCACTGCAGACTTTATGACTTGGTTGATTTCCAGGAACTGTAACATTCCCACAGAGTAATCTCCTACGTTTTACAAAACACACACCAGGGCTTGAAATACCACCTGCATAATATTATGCAGGTTAGTGCGGGTAAAATTGGAGTTGTGCAGGTATTTCTGATGTCTACCTGCACCTACATGTAACCTGCACTGGTCCATGTACTGGGTTTCATACATAAATGTCCTATGATGTATGTAGATTGTGGATTGTTATAAGCTGCATTTACTGTTAACACCTATTAAGTATAAAAGAAAAAAAAAGGAATGGTTCCTCAACAATTTCAGCATGATCCATAATTTCTAAATTCATAGTTGTGCAGGTAAAATTTGTCTGGTGCAGGTTATTTTCAATGTTACTTGCACCAGTGCAGGTACGGAGAAAAAAGTATTTCAAGCCCTGATACACGTAGCTACTGGTAAAGCCTAAAGCCTAGTAAAGGCCTTCCAAATCATGTTCAGTTGCTCACGTACTAGTACCTGACTAAAAGAAAATTTACGACTCTTAGTGGCAAATGTTGTCACGAACATGTGGACATTGGCAAACCGAATCCGTGTGTGTGTTTTTGGCACACTATTGACACATTATCCAAAGAGGCTCGGTGGGCTTCACTCCACCGTCAAGGAAATTCGTGTAAACTGCCTCTTCGAAGGGCCCAGGTCCAGGGGCATGGCGAGTATCGAACCCGGGACCTCTAGATTCTGAGCTAACAGTTGCGCCACGCACGGCACCACCATCTGACAAAAGTATGATTAAAAATATCAGCAGTTGTTGAGTTCTTGTTTTCTTTTGAATTGTATTTTGCTGCAAAATTGCTATTTTCCTCGTTACCAGAATCTCAAGTACAAAAATTACCCACCCAGAATTAGGGAATGACCTGCAGTTTAAATGTGTGTACTTTATTCGTCCAGTGATGATATTGCAATGGAGAGTTCGACACCATGATAAATGCTAAAATAAAACTACTGTGCAAATTTCAAGATTGAAGTATTTCCATGCCTGAAATCCTGAAAACCGATCCACTTTCAGGCATGTGTTAAGTACGTACAGTACTTCACAGAAGTGCCTTTTCTTTCCTAACAAGTCAAACTGCCGAGCGTTGTCGCCTCAGTCCTCAAACTGTTGTCAAGGGGCTCTTACAGCCACAGCTTGGCACATGTTACACTGTGCTGCAAAATCTAGGCCTCTGACAGCCACAAACCACAAGAGTTTTTATACCACACACTTGTGGTGAACCCTTTGTATGTGCTGCATAACCAGGTCTCTCACTGGCGGAAATCTACTGCAAATTGAACGTCACAACATCATTTCTACAAAACCTAAGCCAAATACCTCAAGAGTTTTCATACCACACTTGTGATGAACCCTTTGCGTGTGCTGCATAACCAGGTCTCTCACTAGGGGAAATCTACCGCAAATTGAATGTCACAACATCATTTCTACATATTAACCTAAGCCAGATACTTAACTGTGGTTACACAATTTAGCACAACACTGTGCTTCATGGCTTGGCATACATATGAATACACCGTGTTGTATTTTATTCATGTCATACCCACCTGAGAAAACCCGTTTTGATGCGAAATGGGCCAGAACTTGAACAAATTTGCTACCTTTGAACAAAAAGTGTTGCAACAGTAATGTTCCAACGTCTGAATCAGGTATTCGAACTTTCGATGGCGCCACACTCGGCCCGCTCGAAACAATTCTATTTATTCGAATGGAGCCTGTGTGATTCTGTGAACCTGTTCGATACGGAAGTTATGGCCCGGTCCGGAACACCCGTATCAAACGTTTTCGCGTCACAGGTATGACATAAACAAATGTATGTATAAGGGCTTTAAAATCAGAAAACCAACATGATTTCAAGAGTTTTTAATTAGAAAACCAAGATGATTTCTGTTGGCTACTGCTTTGATAGTAGTAGCCAAGTGCAAGATGTTATATAATCTAATACATGCAAATTATGTACATACAAATAGAGACCATCATTATGTTTGATAGTTTAATGTCTCTGTATCTTTGGTTATTTGAATTATCTACGTTAAATCCACCTGTATAAGGCAATAAAAAATTTTGCGCATAATGCATGGAACGATGCTGAGTAGCAATATGATAAAAGCTAACTTAAAAAATAAATTTGATCCAATATTTTCATAATATTACAGTCTTTGAAATCATAGTCTGTGGACGTAATATCCCTAAATACCATTATTAGAACAACAGATACAGGTTAGGCTACAGATACATGTAAAAGTGAACAAGCATTAGGATGGACAAAAATAGTTTGTGCACACACATACTATAGAGGATATAGATAAAGATATCAAGGCTAACATCTCTGAATGCCTTCCTCTGTCAAACTTAACAAGCCCCGGATGGTTTGAACTGGCGCGAAGGTCATTCATGCCTACATCTAGCCTGGCTGCCTGTGAGTGATATCTATGTTTAAGGCTTTACAAATGGCCCCGAGGAAAACTTCACAACTACAGGATTATCCTCTCAACAACTTGGCTGATACGAGATTGAGACGAAAATCCGATCTGCGGTCCTTATTCCTGACTCTAAGGACTTCTCAAAAGCACGACCTCTAGAGGTCTCTTGAAAGGTCACACCTGAAGTGTCCTTCAAGTCATGCATACAAGGTTACTGGAGTCACTGGACTTTGGTACATCAGGCGCTACATCAGGCGTAAATAGCGCCTAAAATATATACTGGTTAATTCAGGTAAATTTGGAGCTGTGCAGGTATTTCTCAATGATACATATAAATGTAGAGATGGCCAAATTACATTGTTTGTTCCCATATGGAGGGCACACAGTTTAAACCTACATGTATACTTTTTAGTTTTACACAATGTTTGTCATGCTATCTAGGGGGTTAAAAATTAACAGAGAAGGTGCTGTTTTGACCACTCATGTCTACGTCCTTGGGATAAATAAATATTGATTTTCGATTGGACATTTTTGGGTTGGCAAGCCAACCTGTCCCTGAGATAATTTTAGTCAGCTCACATTTACCATATGGGTGTATTATCACTAAAATAAGCAGGGCTGTGTAAAAATTTGGCTGTTGGGACGGACAAAAATCTTACCTTCATGAGATAAATTTGATGAAAAGATCTAACATGGGCTCCCAAATAAAAAGTAAGGCAGACCAAAAATTAAAGCTGAGATACATGTAGCTCAGTGCACTGTACTATGAACATACATACCATACACATGTACAATACTGGTTCAACTTAGCCTGCACACTTTAAGTATCAGCATAATTACATATCCAACCAATTTCCTTTAATGAAGCATAGGTACTCATTTTCACCTACGTCAAGTGAAGAAATAGGTGTTAAGCACCTTTAACAACGGCACAAAACAGCAGTACGTTACGCTCATTAACTGCAGATGCTCCGGTGCTCATGATTAAGAATGTAACAAATTGATACGCATAGACATCTTTGGTTTAATCACTTTGCATCTTATTACAGAAATTAAGAAGAGGAATCATATTACAAAGAGGAATCAGATTCTTAATTTTTCTTATGAATTAGATTTCCCTTCGCCAGCTTAAGTTTAAAAACATCATTACAATTCTACTCAGTCAGTAATCATAGAAGCAATACAAGATGACTGTAAATGGCAGATGCATGTACATATATATATATCTTAACAATACTATGCTAATTCGGATGATTTAATAGCAAGAAAACACAAAATTGTTTTGTCATCTCCATCCATATGTTTAACAGATGGAACAAAACACCAAACGTATGATACATAATTCAGGGTTCTAGCCAGGATTTTATGTTAGCGTAGTGGGAATGGCATGGTAGCGAAGTGACTAATCAGGAGATTGGTGTAGAGGGGGGTCTTGGCCCCTCCACGGTGAGATTTTGATAATGTTGAGTTAAATGTTGGCATTCTGTTAACATCACAGTCAGTTTTGAATGGCATATCATCATTTTTCATTGTTTAGATATTGACTAGACATTGTTGAACAAGTAAATGATAGCAAAGCACCACTACACTAGTTAAAAATGAGCGTAGTGGGCCTTATTTTAGCGTAGTGGTCACAAATTTTAGCGTAGTGGCCCAATACGCTAAAATGCACTAGCTAGAACACTGCATATATATGAATATATCGGTATGTACAGAAGTTGTGTCGCATACTCTAGATTTAACTAAGTGAATAATATTTCAAACCACTTAGTACAGGATACTTATTGCAAGGAATAAGGGTGACCCTCTGTGTTTGGCTATGTAACTTAAGTGAGCCGTACTGAAGCTGCATTGCACTAAAAGCAGTAGAAAAAGCATTTGGCTTCATCTCAAGCACAATTTGACTTTGAGTCCAACTGAACGAGGCAGAAGAAAGACCAAGGAAGAATGTGAAAGGGGTTATGTTCGTGTGGATTCAAAGTTTTGCGGTAGGTCAAGACATCAAGTGTTCACGGGGAAAACAAGCTTAAAGGGGATAGGCGGGCCAAGACAGAGGGAAAATTTTCAAGTTCACTGGTTTCATGTTCGCCACGAAATCCTCAAACACAAAGCCACCGCAAACATTTCTCCACTTCCCACAACACACTGCACCCCCCACACGTGGGCCATAGACACTTCGTCACGTTCAATAACAGTCACTGCGCTAATCACAGGTTGTTATTGTATCAAATCGTCACACAATACAGGTAACATGTTGCCCCCCTCCCATCCCATCCCCTCCGGCTATGTGCGTAGGTACCAGTAAATCACCCCTGTACACAGACATCTGTCCGGTAACGAGCCTGCCATGTCTCAAGTGTAGGCGCTCCGTCATTTAGTGTAACAACTAAGGTACTTTAACAGCAGCGATCTACTTCAATTGACTGTTGTATCAAAACTCTGCCAAACCCACAAACACTTGCAGTTTTCGTACAAGCTGTGTATGTTGCGACATCCGGACTACATGGCCACAAAATACCTTTATCTCTATCTAATGTGTCTACTATATGTCGTATTCCTGTATGTGGCAGGCAACTGAACTGTAAACGACCTACCTTCTGACCAAACGTTGGACACCAAACTCTCCTGATAGCTCCTTAAATGTCAATGTGTTCCAAGCAGCTGCAAAGATCCCCCTAATTGGTTCTGAACAGCTTTATTCACCAGTAAAGGGCATTGTCATGTTTAGAACTGGCTATGGGTGCAACTGACGTACTCTTCGGTTGCAAAGGGCTTGGACCGGTCCAACATCTCCCGACATGGGGGGGAAAGTTGACATATACATTGCGCCTATCCTAATCAAACCTCTTAAACCCTTTCACAACAAAATACCTAGAGATAAAACAAATTTACTGCAAGGCTTTCATATTTGATGTAAGTCTGCAAATAGTCTTGAACAAAGTGTCTACTTCTTTTGATGGCTCCTGGTAATTGTCCACGATGGTACGATCCATTCTGGGCTCAAGGTCGTGGGGTTGTGGGCAGCCAGCCAAGGCAACTATCCAACCGGACAGACCAAACAATGCAGGCAGGCCCCCAGGCCACACATTTTTATCTGCCCAAAGCAAGGACAATATACAGGCAATGGGGACACAAAGGTCATTGACAATTGGTATAACTCAAAACTATCATAACAGTTCTAAAACTCAGCTCAGTTCACTTCAGTTCATCCTCGGACATATACATGGACCTTGAGACATGTGGTCTTATTTAAGAGTTGATGACCTTCTCAGATTTCAGGTTCTTTTGTGTAGGGAGTGAAAGTAGCAACGACTGTGGCGGATGGAGTGCCACCATTGTCACACAGTCACTAAGAATAGCTACTGTACAGGTAATGTTTCATTGTCAGGGTGGTTTGAATGATTTTAGAGATGTAAATTTAGCGCGAGAACACACCCACCTAGTACATGATAAATAATTGCTGATAGTAAAGTAGAGAATTACATTACCATATCCACGTTGTAAATTTGCCATTAACTTTTTCTATGGTGTCCAAAGACCACAGATGCCAGCCAACTAACCAACCAACCAACCAAACGGAAAGTTCAAATGTTATCTATGTTCCCATGTTTTTGCATAATGCTTAAACCTTATATATATATATATATGCATTGATAATGTAGTGTTGTGTAGCAACGAATTCTTCAGAAAGAATGATGGAAACATTCCAAACTGATGACCTTTAGGTAATTTTCTGTCCACTTAAAATAAGTCAAATGTTGGCTGCATCAAACTGCTTTTCATTTTTTTCATGAAAATGGAACTAAGGTATAGAAGCTGATACATAGCTGATGATGTACATTGTGAACTAGGGGTGGGTACCAGTACAGAAAATCCAGGTACAGGTACGGTCCAGGTTCAAAGGATCAGGTCCAGGTCCAGACCTGAACCTGGACTTTGTTATCTGTGAAAACTTGTCGAGTGGTCCATGTCGCTACAATGATTCTGCCCTAGTCATGTAAAAAAAATGTTTCTGTTTTAGACCAAGTTTGACTGTAGAAGCTTCGTAAAAATAGCTATCAACTCTCCTCTACATCACTCTTCTTATTTTCCTTAACCGGTAAGCCCTGAAACACGTGAACGCCTGCCCACCCGCCTGCCTGTTCATTTTTGAATTGGCCCAACATCTGGTCCACTGATTTTTTTCAGGTCAGGTCCAACAAGAAAAAACGGTTTTGTACCGTTACCCTCCCCTATTCTGGACCATACTGGCCCCATGCTATAGTATACATCATGTGCAAGTCTACAAAATGTACAGTCAAAGGAACTTAAAGGTCACCATTTACTGGTTAGTTACGTATGACTAACTAGTATTCACACTCATGATGAGATACTGTAATTCCTGATTTTTCAATTTTCACGGTTTTATGTTCACCTGCTGCTACCGTGAACATTTTGTTCCAAGAACAAGTTAAATTTTCTCAGACCGTAAAAGTTTGGTACCGAGAAGACAAAGTGAATTACAGTAGTTAAAAATAGTCAGGCATGTAAACCACATTACCAGTCCAGCAGATGCTTTGGCAAGGCCACTGTGCAGGGCTGGAAACATCTTTTTCTGCATACCTGTACTGGTGCTGGTACATTTTGTAACATTAGATATATGTAGAAATCACCTGCACCGGACAGGTTTTACATCCACCGTTTTTCTTTCTCTTGTGGTCCACAAAAAAGTGTTTTGAAGATATTTCTATCCATGTTTCAAATCTTGTAATCTGCTATCAATGATTATAAAGGCACCTTTAGGGTAGATACTGGCCATACAGTGCTGTAGTGTTTCAGGCTGTTTCAATTAAGACTCGATAAAGGTTAGGTACAGGTGGGCATCAGAAATACCTGCACAGCTCCAATTTTAGTTGAAACCATGGGGAGTTTTTTTCAAGCCCTGTACTGAGTGTGCTTTATTCATGGTGAAGAACCAAGGTTGATAGAAAAAAAATAGGGCTGGAAGAAATGCAACCCTTGGCCTCTTAATTCTCTTTCCAGAGTACAAAGGACAAAAATAAACAACTGATTGTTGTACAAGGTGTCCAGAAATGTGTCCTCGCGTACCTCTTGGTCTAACATCACAGAAGATCTGGCAATCAACTTCCTCCACCCTTCTTGTGAATATTTACTCTTAATGTTTAACTTAATATATCAGATATCAATATGAGTGATCGCGATGATGTCAAGGTGACGCAGTGGTAGGCAAAAAGCAAGTGTTTGGCAAAAGATTGATTTACATACATGTATTAACCAATAATTTGATCTGCAATTTGAAATTTATCCTCCAATCTACTGACATTCTGGTAGGCAACAGCTGTCGAATACCCTGGACATAAACAACAGCAGTGATCGCTCGTATGGCTCATTTGGTAAAAGTAGTACAAAGCGCCAGGAAATAGCAAGCGAGGAATGTAATGCCACACTCCATTCCCTGATAATATCCTCATGGCCTGCCTTTCCATTGCCTACCCCTCTTTCTTCCTCCCTGTACACTGTACAGTTTCTTGCATAATAGTTTAGGCTAGTCCCTACGACCGTGACAAGGGGATATAATGGTAGTTCACCTCTATCTGCGGGGTAAGCCATATCCGTTGTGCATGGATGAAAGTTAGACATCCAGGAAATAAGATATGCCAAACAGCAATTGGATGTGATTTTGGAAACAGTCAGACGTTTCAGATAACGTCCGTTATCTTTCGTCAGTGACACAGTTTGGCATATTCAAAAACGGAGTATTTACGGTATACATGTATCAAGTCAACAGACTGCAATTTCAAACTGCAATAGTTTGAACTTCTGGCAATTTCAAACTACCGTCCATTGACTCATGCTATACCTAAATACCATGTTTTTAAATGCCACAGATGTGGGTAACCCCATGAACAAAGGGAAACTAGCTGTTACCACTTATTAAGTTTTCTTCACTGTGGTAAGGAGTAACTGTAAATCTGTTTTAGCTGTGGCAGCAAATCAACTGCATGCACATCATCCTGGCTTTCAGAGTACAGTGCTAGCCGGACAAGGGAGTTATGCCACCTACGCAGTAACTCGCGGGCCGCCTAATTCAATTTACAGGCATGTTGGTATGGGCTCGGGAAAGACTCGTAGCCGCTGAGCGCTGTTTTCTGGCGACCAGGGTACATGCACATCTACATACATGTTTGTATACAGCATTAAAGGTTACAATCACTATGTATATACCTGATAAGCATTTTGTTATAAATATTCATATGAATATGTATATGTATATATGTATGTGGAATATTCATAGGGGTTACTTCTCAATGGATGTTTTCTCACACAAAAAAAACAGAGGAATTTGATACCAACTGTAATAACATACAGTACAGTACCATGCAAACACTAAAAATATACATAAAACAGTACTAAATACATGTAACCATGTGTTAATTTACATAAAGCTGCCATGGACTTACCGTACTTAATATTGGAGTCAAAAATGATATTGTAGACTACTTAGTGCTTTCTGGAAACATGGAAAGACTATCAACATATATCATAATAAATTATGTTCAAGACTACAAAAAAAAACAGCAGTATCTTGGATTGTGCTGATGTGGCATAACTGATTAAGCATCTATACTTGCCATACCCCAAACATTGTGACGTTGGGCAAAGCACGACTTTCTCTGATGGTGAAGTGATGCCCACCAAGCCTCTCTGCTAATACGTAAAGTGTGCCAAAAAAAACACACATGGATTTGGTGCACCAATGTGCCACATGTATGTGCCAACCTTAATGCCACCAAGAGCGCTAGCCATGATTTTTTTTCTCAATACATTTGTATATCTTGGATTAGAAACAACTGTCATAGATATATCCTTGAAAACGTTATTTTTCATTTACTTATTCATCTTCAGAGTCATCCCTTCAGTTAAAAACAACACAAAAACATAAAACATACATAAAACATTTTTTGATACTTTTATTAATATTGCGCTACTTGTTTGTAATTCAAAAATATCAGTAGACCAATACCTGTTGATATGATTTGTCTATGGTGAAACCTCTCAGTTCTGCGCTGTCTCAAAGCCAGTTCTGAAGCTGACAGCAACAATCACCTCCCACTGCAAGAAAAACATAACATAAACGTCTTGAATTATATAGCCACACTACGAAGGACTCCCTACACATGTACAGTACTGTAAATGCATTTAAGTTTGCAGGGATTTAATTTCACGGGAAAAAGGACTGTTTGCGGTGGTTTTACATTGTAAGTTCGCGGTAGCACCATGGATTGTAGTTTCTTACTGCCATGGAAAAATGTTCGCGGTGGTTTGAAGTTCGCGGTGAATTGGCAATGTGAAAACTGCAAACTTAAAACCACCGCGAACATTTCTGCATTTACAGTATAATGCAAGGTCCTTGGCTACCCACACTACATTGGGCAATGACTTATGACCTTCAGATCAGGACACTGACTGACACGGGGTGACTTTACAGTATACATGTAATCACCATGGGCAGCCACAATGCAATCACCATGCTTGTGACATCTAACTGCAAAACAATTGCAGTAATTTTCTCCAAAAAGAATTGCAGTAATTATTGTCCATTTGAAAACTAAGTCTTCTGAGTCTTCTCCTTCACATTGATTCACAAAGACCACTTTATTTTCAGCCGGGAATCCAGCCTGATTTCGGGCTGTTATATTTCAGCTTTATGCAGTGAGGTTGGCAATTCATGCTTTGATAGGTACAATGTTAAATGTTATAGGTGACATCCGTCCTTGAAAATTTGATTGTGTACACCTTGTTGCCCACTACGATTGATAATTACAGTCGCACGACTATGTAAGTGTTGTCTGTTTGAAGTGGGCCTTAGTGATGGAAGAAAATTTAGCCTTACTACGTACATGTACTATACCAACACAGACCAGCTTCCATGATAATCGTGCTTTGATATCAAATGGGTTTGAAGTTGTGGGAAAACATGCAGCTGCCAAGTACAGTTGACTACAATGTCTTCCCTGATACTTGAGATATCAGGACCAGATCTGGCTGACAATAGATAATGCCTTGGGGTACAAGTGCAGGTAAGCTGATGGAATGTGTCGGAATGTACGAAGTTAAGCAGCTGCTAGTTTTGTCATAAATGTCCAGTGTTATTTACAAAAATGTAGATCTCATACCAGGCACCAGCTGTACCTACTAGTAACCAAGGCTTTCAATTTTTTCATCCCACTCACTGCAACCTTTTGCAGTTTTAACTCCTAATCAAGTTTTAAAACGATGTCACAGAATGGAAGTAAGTGTCATATTGTTACATAGTAATAGTAGAGTACAAAACCACACTCTGTCAATTACGAAGGTATAACTATAAAGGAGGAGGTTGGCCTGAAGGACCACAACCAGCTAGCCGCCATGCTAGACAGAGATGCATGGTCGGACATCGTCAATGGCACCTCTTACGAGGATGAACTGAACTGAACTGAACTATCAATTTTCCAATGATTTTGAAAAGTTTCTTAATCAACATCTTATATTTTCAAGTGAAAGTTTTTAAAGTTCTGCCTACACAAGCAGGGCTCGAAATACTGGGTGCATGTGCACCCAGGTGCACCCAAAATTGGAGATTTTACTAATATCTTCCTATTTCAATGTACTGACCTAATGCAGCTGCTAAGTCTCCTTGGTTTGTGTTCTTCCAATGATATTCATTAAAGATTTATTTCTGGGGTGTTATTCACTTGACATCGGAATGTTACTCGCATAATTTGACCAATGATACTTTTATCTGTAGTTCCATAGACATTAGACAACATGAATAGTGGTAGCCCCCATGCAGCAGCAACAGTTAGTCCCCAGGGTGGTATGATATTTTCATTCAATCCATCCAACCCAAACCTAAATCTCCTGTAGTATCTAAGCCAAATTTAACAGCATAATTTACTATGAAAAATGTCCTTGTCAATCCCATTTATAGATGGCAAGCTGCTGGCAATGGAAGCTTTGAAAAGTTCAGAAGCTGTTGTAGTAAAAGCAAACACCCAGCAAACATCCCCGCAAACCAATGAGCAGTTGCTTAGAAGGGGAATTTCATCATATATTTGCCGCGACAAAATGCAACAAACGATACTGAATTTAAAACAGAACAAAGCTAAGCCTCCACCACTTAACCCTGCCTGTACCATAGATTAAGCAGGCCCAAAAACCAAGCGAATATGACTAGCCCAAAACAACAAATTACATGTATACAGTATGGAAATGGCATTACCAAAGAAACAAAAAGAAACACAGGACAAATCATACACATACCTTTCTCTTATGCCCACACTCTATACAGTTCTCCTCCACATTAGAAAATTGCATCTTCTTCTGTTTAAGTTCAAGTTCAACCATGATTGCCAACAGGGTAAAGGAACTTGTACCGGAACTTAAAACTCAGTACTATACAGCTCTAGAAACACCACAAAGAGTAATAAGCAAACTTCAATTATACCTGACCAACAGATATATAATCTTGTACACTCCCGTCATCTGGCAAACTGTCAGTGCCACTAAGTAACCTGATACATTGAAGGTGGCCCAGGCCAGATGATGGTTCTACACCCAACCATAATCTGTTTTTAAAACCAAGCAGATATTGGGAGGATGCCCCAACCACACTAAAACAGGGTCAACCTATACAGTATCAAGTTCAAGCACTAGGAGGCCCAAAATCAAACCTGACCACCAGGACACCACAAACAACTCACGTACCAAATGGCAACACAATGGCACCTTGCGTTCCGGAGATACAGCGCACGCCCCGTGCCCGCACAAAAGGTAACCTAAAATGTCAAGTTCAAGCACCAAGGGCGCCAAAATCAAAATTGAGCATTATTCAGCCACCGCCGACACATGTGCCAAATATCATCGCGCCAGCACCAGCCGTTCAGAAGATATAACTCCGGAAACACCCCTCCCGGACACAAAATTCGACCTGCCGGGTCAAGTTCAAACGCGACAAGGCCCAAAGTCAATCCTAGGCAACAGGCAACAACCCCCCCACCCATGCACCAAAAATCGTCGCAATTGCGCGTATCGTTCCGGACACACAGCGCCAAAAGTGCCCCAAAAACACAAAAAATGCCACCTTCAATGTCAAGGTCAAGCGCCAGGAGGCCCAAAATCACACCTGAGTGTCAGGCTACCATCCCCAACCCACGTACCAAAAATCGTCGTGCTCGCACCATCCGTTCACGAGATACAGCGCCCTACATCCCCGGCTACCGAAAAGTTCCCACCAGCATCAAAACCATACCTGCATACATGCAGGTAAAAAGATACCTTAACTGGCCACTTGGGCTACTTGGGCTAGGTACCAGTGTACCAGTACAAAACCGTTTTCTCTTGTTGGACCGGTCCGGAAAAACTGAACTCGAAAAAATTGGAGTACCAGATGTCAGACCGATTAGACATTAAACAGATTATACCGACACTGTGGCCACCATCCACACACAGGTAAAAACACCTGTCCCTGGTGCTGAACACCATCCCCACACAGACGTTCTTTTTTGAGATGGTATTAAATACTTATCAGTCGGTACATCCACCAGTTTATTGGTCATTTTGTACATTATGCAAAGTCTGGACACTTCCCTTCTGTTTCAAGTGACATCCACTGCAGTTCTCTGTCTTCATTTTGGTAACACTAGCATCCCTGTTGTAATTATCTGTACAGAATCTCGCAGCTTGGTTCTGTACTCTTTCCAGTTTATCTTTGTCTTTCTTCGTATATGGGTCCCATACTGTAGCGGCATATTCAAGGTTAGGTTTTACCAGTGACGTGTATGCAAGTGATTTTACCCTGGCTGGGTATGCCCACGAGTTACATTTGATCACTCCCAATGTCTGTTTGGCCTTGGTGGTCATGGACATTCCACTTCAGCCCTGTTGTTGCCCACAATGTGACTACAGTTATGTAACTGCATTTAAGTTCACAGGATGGCGCTACCCATTTTGTCGCTACCGCAAAATTAAATCCCCACAAACTTTAATGCATTTACAGTATATATTAGGGCTGGGTACCAGTCCAGAAAAAACGGACCTGAAAAAATTAGGTGGACCGGATGTGGGACCTATTAGAAAATTAAAAGATTATTAGATCAGACATTGACACGTTTTGTCGCTTGCAGGTGGAACGGTCAATCTTACAGGTGCAGTTAGCGTTGTAGGATTTTAAAATGCCAGTGTGACTCTACAAAATGTAATACTCCACCAAACAGATTTCTTTGTACGAAAATGGACCATTCGTATGAGTCATACTGAATCAGGTCCAGGTTCAGGTCCGGACCTGGACCTGATCCTTTGGACCTGAACCTGACCTGGACCTGAATTTTCTGTACCGGTACCCACCCCTAGTATATATACAGTAAGGTTGAAAGTTTAGATTCCAGCTGTTGTCCCTTGTCTGAACATGCTGGCAACTGCAGACAGGCTTGTGGTCCTATGAGGACTCTGCATGGGAGATTACTCTCTAGCATCAGCAACAATGATTTCTAACAATAGTAATATATCCAATTTGCAAACAAAACCTACCAGTCTGAGCTTGAGCCTCCAGAGTCTTGAAGCAAAGACAAAAGTTAACGAGAACAAACCTAGACATGACACGGGGGATATCCACCAAACAGGTCTACAGATCAGACTGGAACTTGGCCAACACGGCTGTCTCCGGGACCCATCCCAGACCCTGGGACTGTAACTTGCTTATTGGGACAGACACAAATTTCACCCCATCCGTCCCAAAAAGTTGAACTTCAAAACACAAAATTAATGAAAATGTGTTTTCATATCAAGCTAAAAATGCCAGGTTTTAAGCCTGAAAATCAATAACAAGGGCTCACAAACGATAAGTTGGACGGAAAGAATTTAATTCTGTTTTAACTTAGACAGACTTGTCGGCCAAAGATAACAATTGAAGTGTCGTCAGTATACCTATATACAGGAAGATCACTGATTCTTGAAGAGGAGGAAAGTTTTCTGCTTATTATGTAAGCCCTTAAGCAGACTGGGAGTCATAATATTACATTTGTACATCACAGCTCAAATGGCCATGTGGCTATGCTAGCAGACGCAAGATCAAGAAGAGGTTATGGGTTTGGTTCCGAGCATTCCTGGCTACATGTTGTTTCCTTGAGAAAGGCACCTTACGTGACTTTCCTCATTCTGCCCAGGTGTAAAGATGGGTACCTGACTTCAGTTGGGAGGTAGAAATTCTGTAGAAGGGGAGGGATGGGCTCCCGCTCCCAATACCGTGTTTTGAAAACATTGGATAAGAACCCACTGCCTCTATAGCCTGGGTACCATCCGGATAGTAGTTCGCTCCTATGTTCGCTTCTGCTATCCGTCTGGAGACCTGCACATTCAAACCGTTCGGTTGAAGTTAATGAGCGAAGTAAGGAATGGGTTCTAGACTGTTCATTCGATGACAACAGGCCTCCCACAAGTGGACGGAACGCCTATTTGAACGTGCGCTTGAACCCATTCCATAATTTGCTCATACAATGTATGTAGGGACCAATCAGCACCGGCGTCCAAAATCCAGACGTTAAGATGGCCAGGGTTTCCAGACAGAACAACAGAAAAGCGATACATATAGTATATAATGAATGTCAGAGCTACATGTAGAAGCGACTGTATATAGTATATAATAAATGCCGGAACGAACTACTTTCTGGATGGTACCCAGGCTAACAACATTCAAAACAGTTTTTGAAAAAAAAAGGCATTGCAACAACCAACAACTTGCCAGCGCAGATCCTAGTTCTGTATTATGAGTCGTATGTTGAAGAACGCGTTGAAAGCTGATGGTTACGATTACAAGCAAATGATGCATATCCTCCAGTGACATGTGTCTCATAAGCAGCACTTCTCCAACAGCATTCCTGAACAGACTCTTCAGTAGACTGCATTCATTTTGTACAGAAATCGATGAAAGTATAATTTTGTATCTAGTATATAAAGCCGGTCATAATAATACAGTCGCTTCTAGCTCTGACATTCATTATACACTATATACATTGTATATCGCTTTTCTGTTGTTCTGTCTGGAAACCCTGGCCATCTTAACGCTGGACGCCTGTCCCTACATATCATCATCATCATCATATAAAGCCGGAAAGATGACTGCCCTTTGATGCAACACACCAGACAGGCATGCAGCATAGCAGCAGCTGCATGTTTATATTACACTAAGTCTTTCTTTGCACATTAAGTTGCAAGCTTTCTTTCAAGCTATCTTATGAGGATGATCCCACAGTACTAAATTTGGTATTAATGAGTCCAATTTCATGATACTGCTTGGGGGAATACAATTTTTTTACATCTCAATTTCAGGTTGATAACTCGGTACTTGAATGTATGACTATTTCTTGAGTCTAGGTGACCACGTAACTTTCTAAGTCTAAGTCTAAGTGCTATCTAATACTATAATATACTCTGAAACTCAAAATAAGCACCATATCCATGGTTCTTATACAACTTGTGCATGATTTTTTCAAACAACACTGACGTTTCAACAAGAGCATATTAGACGCCTCTAGACATGGATGAAGGCATACACCACAAAGAAAAGGACTTCGGCAAAGACGTCCGAACGCCTGTCTGGCGGGAACGCTGATCTCTGCAGTAATAACAAGGCTTAGCTCTGTCCTCCCACATTAAGATAACCAGAGCACATCCGACCGCAGACTTCCAGGGGAGGATTTCGAAATGTAGCGTCTCAAATCTTACCCTAGCTCTGAACATCCATTTCAAGATGACTAAGTAGCATACATAAGAAGAACAAAACCCTTTTACAAAAATTGATATTCAGAGTCCTCTTTGTTTTCATGTATATATCATAAGACAACTACATGTACCTCAAATGCAGCTGCAGAAAAAGAAATTGCTGTCTTCTCAGGAAGCCAGGAACACAATTAACTAGATTGAAATGAAGCCAGAAAAATTTCCTAGATTCCAACTTTAGAATCACCCCTGCAGATGATATCATTCCTGCGTCAACCTCACTCAGAAAGCCCTTTCATCATCAAATGAAGTGCTGTTTACTAGGATACCTGTGCTTCAAAAGATCATCACATGCAGGCTTACATAATGCTTCTTGGTGGTAGTTCCATTAAAAAGAACTGCATGAAGATTGGGATGCAACTCAATCCAAATTCAGCACAAGAGTTTATGACACAGACATTTAAATGTATACATGTACATGCTTTCGCATTCTGTCACTGTCATTCTAAGGTGGTTCGGTCATGTATAAGGAGACCGCAAAATACATGGGTCCGCAAAGCATACTGTAAATGCAGAAATGTTTGCGGTGGATAAATGTTCGCAGTTTTCGCGCTGACCACTTCACCGCGAACTTAAAACTACCGCAAACATTTTTCTACTAGGGTATTAGACTGCAGTCTATGGTGTTACCGCAAACTTAAATCCACCGCGAAAAGTCCCTTTTCCTGCTACCGCGAAATTAAATCCCAGCGAACTTAAATGCATTTACAGTACTACCAGGAGTTTCAAAACCCAAGGCCTTGGGGAAAACAACCGAAGCACTGGATTCAGGACCAAATAACCAAAGTCACTGAAATGAGTCTTTACGTCTGCAGAAACAAGTACAAAGAACCGTGCAACTTGGAGAGTTCTGACAGATATTAAGAGTAAGGGGCCAGTCTCTGGCCTAAGTGCTTAGGCAGGTAGTCAGGCATTCTGTCGCTCTGCTGTGAACATGACTAGTATATGAAAAACTTTGAAAATACAAACAGACAAAAAACAATCACCTCCCTGTGAAATAGAAGTGTCTTCCATGGACCGTGACCAAGACTGTCAGCCAGGGTTGTAGCTGAAATCATTTTCCGTCCCCTCGATTTTAAATCTTATCCAGCGTTCCTAGGGGTGTCCGAGGGCATGCTCCCCTGGAAAAGTTTTAAATCTAGACCCTCTGAAGTGCTAAATCCTGCATTTTGAGGTGCAAATTTTGCTGGTAGACGAAGCTGTTCAATGGCTTCTGTTTTGGTCAAGAATTACACAAGGGAGACAGTTTTCTCTTTTATCGATTTTTGCCCGTCACAGAGGACGGAATGGGAAAAACTTTTTTCGTCCCCAGCTGCAAAATTCCTTCAAATGACGGAAGGACGGGTGCTGGCTACAACCCTGCTGTCAGCACTAGTCCTACTACCTGTGAACTGGACTTTCTGCTATTATGTCTGGGAACCTTGACATCTCTAACGTCTAGAATCATCCAAATTTTTGACAAGGGCACTAATTGGCCCCTACACATCAGCGAATAAAGGAATGGATTCAAGCACTGGCTCGAACAAGCATTCCAACTCTCAAAACGTCCTCCATCCGCTTGTGGGAGGCCTGTTGGCATCAAACGAGTGCTCTAGAACCCATTCCTTAAAGGCCTTATTCGCTCATTAACTGACATAACCACCAAAAGTTGAAAGTTTGAAAGTGCACATTCTGACCAGTAGCAGAAGTGAAGTAGGAGCAAATCATAACCCAGATGGTACCAAGGTTAGCTACAATGGTAATAGTGCATCCAAGATAACATATCCAGAGTCAATTTTACCTAACAGTATTCATATCCATATACACATGTATCATTTGGCAAATACTGGTCAGACCTTTCAGAATCAGATGACTATCGAAAGACAAAGGGTGTTTTTTTAAATGTCTGTTTCCCAAGTTGCTTGAGTAATTGCTATTTGGCATATCCTATTTCCTTGATGTCTAACCTTCATCCACATCCTCATATATCACACATACACCTGTTCTAATATATAAAGAACATCACACCATCATCGTTTATGCTTGCTGTCGTTTTCCTAGTTTTGCTTTTGTCTGGGGCCAGCTTGAAAGCTCTCTCACGCAGGCATACATTTTTGCAAACCAGACAAAACCAAAGCTTTCATGGTGCATGTTTAATCTTCTTCCACACCTTTCATGTCTATGATGAGCCCTAAGGAGACCCTGCGTCTAGACACGAAGGAAAATTAAATTGCTGACAAAATGGCGGAGCCTCTTAGTGCAAGCAGTTTTCATCCATCTGCATTAAACTCCTTCTGTTGCATCAAACTAAGTGTTAGTTTCCCATATACTGTAAATGCATTTAAGTTGGCGGAGATTTAATTTCGCGATAGCAGAAAAAAGGACTGTTCGTGGTGGTTTTAAGTTCACAGTAGCACCATGCAGCACTGTAGTCCCTTACGAAAGTCACCATGCAATGTTTGCAGTGTCAAGACCACCTAACTTAAACGGTAATGCATGTTAGTAAACTTGGTGACAGGCACAAACCACCTTCACAGCATTACAGGATGAGTTAGGGAGGCAACCTGACTTGATCTGTAAGAGGGCCGAGCTAGCTGGCTTAACAATCATTATGGGAACTGCTATTTGAATTTTTCATGTCTTCCAAGGCGTCAGCCATTTTAAGGGCTTGGAATCCAACCCATGGTCATAGTTTCTTCCAAGCAATCAAGCAATACTAATGTTGTGGTGCTACTTTTGTAAAACATATACATTTACAAGTATTGTGGATAAATGTACTCTCCAAGCAGAGGTTGGTGGATTATATCGTAAACTTTTCCTTATATGCCATATCTTTTTATCAGCAAATAGACGGCATATAAGAACTAGAGTTCCACGAACACATACCTTTGCCAAATAAACCAGGTTTGTTATGTAGAATGATGTCTGCAGACAAATGCGTTACTCATTTCATTTTCTTTATAATTATATGCTTGGAGTTGGTTTATAGAATTTCGGCATTCATTATGCAAATTAGATCCCAAGTTACAATTAATTGATATCAAATTGTATCAAGCATTACTTAAGCTATCAGCATACCAAAAATCATGATGATCCTTTGATCCATTCTCTTTCAAAGTCTTTAAATACACCTCTTACTCTCTTCCCTCTTTCTCAGTTACATATGTGACAACTTTGATGAAAGTACTATAATGGAATGCAGTGGATTTATTAACTTTTCCTCATTAATTATGCAAATTACCTGTTTTTTGCATAATAAGTATCACATTATATAAGTCTTCACTATCTACATGCCAAAAATCATGACGATCCGTCAACACGTTCATATTTTCTCATTAATTATGCAAATGAGATCATCATTTGCATGATAAATATGTATTGACATTTCTCTCTTTCTCAGCTACATATGTGACAAGTTTTAAAGTCCTATCATGGAATGTAGTGAATTTATAAAATATCCTCATTAATTATGCAAATTAGCTGTTGATTTGCATAATTGGTATCTCATTATGTAGGTCTTCACTTACGCTACCTACATACCAAAAAACATGATGATCCGTCAACATGTTCATATTTTCTCATTAATTATGCAAATGAGGTCATCATTTGCATAATTGATATCTATCGACATTTCTCTCCTTCCCAGCTACATATGTGACAAGTTTGAAAGTCCTATCATGGAATGCAGTGGATTTATGAATTTTCCTCATTAATTATGCAAATTAGCTGTTGATTTGCATAATTAGTATACCATTATGTAAGTCATCACTCATTCTATCTACATACCAAAAATCATGACGATCCGTCAACACGTTGTAGAGTTATTCTCGTCCAAAGTTTGAAAGGAAACCGGCGCCTGCAGTTCCAAAAAAGCCGCTAGGGGGCCCAAACTCACAGCACTTACTCTCTGCCCCGAGGGCTATCTACCACTCGAAAATCATGATCACAGCATGTCCAGAACAGGAGATATCAAAAATTGAGGTTCTGCTGCAGTACCTTAGCAAGCCGCTAGGGGGCCCATTATCGAACTTTACCTTCGTTTTCCCGACCCCTACCCACCTACTAAATATAATCGGGATACATCAAAGGCTTCTCGAGTTATGCTGTTAACACACACACAGACACACACACAGACACACAGACTCACAAGCCTAAAACATAACCTTAGCCATTCTGGCAAAGGTAAAAAGGTCACAATTTTCCCCACCAACCTCTGCTTGCAGAGTAGGAAAATGAAGAAAACATCAAATTTGATGTTGCCTATAGTAATTTGTTCCATATCAAGTTGTAAAGACTGACAATAGCATTTTGCACACCTTAATATTTTCCTGTCAGCTTAAGTGCAAAAAACACTTTGCAAAAATTGCAACAAATTGACATTGCACAAGCTTTTTGTTCATAGCTCAAAGAAAAAAAACTCCCATTGTTTATACAAGGTCAGCCTTAAAAGGCTACAGCAATAAATCAAAACGCCTTTCAAGAAATATAAAATATTAATATCATATGCAACTCAGTTATCAACTTATCTACCACACAGTATAGGAGCAGGACTGCAATGTCAGGGTTCGAAATACACATACTTAACTTGCAATTTGCACATAATTTTTGAGATTTGCATGTAAAAATGTTCTGAACTTGCAATCTTGCATGTAGAAAATACATGGCTTATACAAAATACTGAGGAATTAGACACCCTACACTTAGACAGAACGACAAATGGACATCTTTCTTTTTCCTTCCTTGTTTTTGCCGGTAACTCTCTCCAGTAGCTTCACTAGATGTGATGAAAATTTGCTGATACAAGCTACTGTAGCCAACTTTCGTCAGTAGGTGTTATAAATAATCAAATTCGGTTTTGCTGCAAACTTACTTGTTGATTATGTGAATATCTTTCCAAAATTTCACGTTCTGTCTATATTTTTATGCGCAGATTTCTGTTCGTCAAAAGTGACAGAATGGTTGCTGCTCAGAACGGAATGATGGATGTTGGCAAGAACATTGCAGTATAGACTAATTGTATTTTGCATGTAAATTTTTCAAATTGCACATAAAATTTTTGCCAACTTGCAATTTTGCATGTAGCAAAAAAAAGTCTTTCGATCCCTGAATGTGATAACTTAGCTTCATGAACAATCATGTACATTTGTATTTCAAAATCTGTCATCATAACATCAAATGATCATCATCGTCGCGGGCTGCTTGCCCGGACCAAGTTCACCCTCTCCTTCCAGACTTCTCTGTCCTCCATAGCGTTCTTAAGGTCTTCCACCCGAAGCCCCACATCACGTGCAAGTTGGTCTATGTATGTTAGTCTAGGACGCCCAGCATGTGCATACCCGTGTGTTGGTTTCACATCAAATGAAAACTAATTTTTTACAATTCATTCTTCATCTCATACCATGAGTTATACACTTAGGTTGCAAATGTTGGACCTCACAGTCTTACCATTCCAACCCAAGCACAAATTTTCAATACAAACCACAAAAAAGGCAGTCTGAGTACCATCCTCCATAGTGACCACTGGCTCAATACTTTCTCTTGCTAACTACATTGCTTGCTACATGTAACTACGTCCATGGTTAGCAAGCGAAAGCATTGAGCCAGTGGTCACTACAGAGGATAGTATTCTGGCTACAAAAAAGGTGGCCAGAAATTTTACCTATTTGGCCACACCTAGAGGTGAGTACTGATACAAACTGTCAAACTGGCACTTTCTCTACCTTCAAGTCTGTACTTGAAGCAATGAATATGAATCTATAAAGGGGGTATTCAACTAATCGAAATCCAAGGGGTTAATAAGTGGAGGAGGGATATTTTGCCTAATCATCAAACTTTGTACTTCACAATATCTCTTTTCGTAATTGAGCATCTTTTGGAAACTTCGAATCTTAATGGCTCAGAATCCTCAGAACAGGGCTCTAGCCAGCTCAAAATTTTTTTCTAATTGGGCTTCCTACAGTGATCCAAGTGTTGGAATTGTGCATGCTTCGTATACGTGCAATCAGAGTGGAAATGACACTTACCGGAGTCAAAGTTGGCCCAGCAGACAGTTGAATGACTGCCTGTTGAACTGTCACGACGTGCTCAAATTACCCACACAATTTCAAACTGCACAGACTGTCTCTCTGACTGGCAATTACGATGGTTCTGAGTGGCAATCACAGGACCTCCTGCAACAACACGATGTAAAAGAAAGTGTTAACAGAAGCTGCTGTAAGTGTTTCTACTGCCGGCGTACAGGGAAATGACTCCTGTCTACAAGGAATCGTAATATGTTTTATAGTCGAGGCACACTAGCCGTTTATGGCCACTGTAAGACTTAGAAGAAGACTTTTCTAAGTGAAACTTTTTACCTCCATGAAAAATGGAGGAAATGTGTTTTGGGCGTATCTGTGAGTGTGTGTATGTGTGCGTGTGTATGTATGCACTTTACGTCCCTCCTCATGGCAGACGTAGACGGGACGCCAACCTACTACTTATCTACAGTACGTCCAACGGCTAATGGGAGACCATCACGGCCAGATCACCCCCAGGCAGCTTCGCCAGCTCGCTGCCGATAGGCGGAACTGGAGAAGGCTTGCAGTCACCTGAGCTGCAGCCGAACGATGATGATGATGTATGTTTCCATGTAGTTGTGGTCAGCATAACTTAAAAACCTCCAGGTGGATTGTAATAATATTTGGTTTGTGCGAAGGTGCTATTGGGAATACAAAGGTCAAAGCCAATTTTAGGCCCCCTGGTGTATGACCTTGGTACTGCAGCAGAACTTCTGGTTTTTATATTTTTGTACTAAACATGATGCCATGATGTTAATGTTTTCGTTGCAGATAGCTTTTCATATAAGGAAGGAGTGCTTTAGGTTTGGGCCCTAAAAGCAGTTTTCGGTGTTTCACTTGAACTGCAAATGTACAATGGCATTTTTGGAGGATGACTGAGTAAGGGAACACCGGATTTCCATGACATTTGGTATGCAGGTAACTTAAAAAGAGATGCACACAATGAAAATTAGGAGTCAATTTTGGAGATAAATGTAATAAAGAAGAAGATTAAGATTATTAATATATCCTACAGTTCCAGTATTCTTAATAATAGGACTCCACAACATTTATTTATCGGGCTGGTAGGATATAGAATATACAGGTGGAGAATTCTTTTTACACAACCAGCAGGTACTTACATTGCTTACATTACATAACATTGCTTAGTCAACCCCAGTGATGAACCGGGACGAGGGGGGATACAAGCTTAGCCACGTTTGGGATTGTTTTCTCACCGCAAAAGCGCCACCTACTTTGGCTATACATGTATATAGCGGTGAGAAGCAGAATTCCAGTTAGAAGCTCTGACAAAGGTGTCTGAGAGCATTTGTAAGTACCTGCTGGTTGTGTAAAAAGAATTCTCCTATATCCTATGTTATTTATGTCAGGGGGAACATGTACAGATGATATGCAGATTTGCAGAGGCTGTGTGTGAAGAAGGTTTTTAAAACACCATTTGAGAGCGTCCCTTTCAGACCTTCACTGATTTGAGGGGGCCTGAATTGGGGTTCCTGACAATGATTTGCTCTAAATCTAGTAGATTCCCCCAACCATTGAGCTTTAATTTTCTACACAAAATAATGAAACGCTTATCTATTTCTCTACGGATCTTAATTACACGGTAAGGGTAGTTTCTTCAGTAAACTCAATAACAGGAATAAAGAAGCTTTCCCTTCAAATTACAGAAATCTAAAAACAGACAGAAAAGGGGGCATTCCCACCCACTTTGATTGACTGTGGTACATTTTTGGTATGCCTCATAAAACGCACACCCTGAAGCACAGGCTGACCTATCAATCCAGTTTTACCAGCTACTGACCTACATTCAGCAATGTCAAATGTCAGTGATTCACAGCAACTACTAAACAATTGGCCGAAGGTCCTGAATCATAGTGAATGGAAGACAAACAACGAAAAACACATTCAAGCAAATTCTCCTCCTAGAACGCTTATCATTTGTAACACCTGTGCATGCATCTGCCCAATTCTCTCACATTTTCCCCTTCAAGCAGCAAGAAACAACAATCCGACATAAAAAAAAATTGTATCCACCAAATATCCATAATTACAATCACACTTGAGTGACACACATGTACATGTTAGTAGATACAACAGAATCTGGTTAGATACATTTATATCTAGTACCCAATTCTCAGGATCTTCTGTACAAGACAGGGAAATATGTAACAAATGCCAATTAGAGAGAAAATTCATGGACAAAAAATCAGACAGGCTGTACTTAAATGAAACAAATCCTTATATTCCTAATGCTAAAAAAAATAAGATTCCAGGCAAAACAAGGAGACATATGTCTTTGACTCAAGGTCAAATAACGGTGGAATTGAAGTCAAAATCTGCTAGCCACCATGATAACATTATTGACATTCTGGATGCAAATTGGAAAATCAAGACAAATCACATAAAACCATAAAACCTCATTTAGCAAGACCCCTATCTACATGTATAGGAGGAGGCTAATTGATCAGAATTTACAGAATTACAGAACAAAGACCATGGGAGTTATTCCCCACCTACTGGATTCCGTCTCAGCAGCCCGGGCTCCATGAAGGTCACAGAAATAGCAAGGCCACGTCCTTCAGACAAGGTCATGAATATGTATCTGGGACACCAACGTCGTTAAAAGCTGCATATATGGCACAGTGGGTATACCCCTTTGTGGATTTTCTCTTGCTCAATCATAAAAACTTACACACTAAAAACCACATATTTTTACTATAAGGAAAAGTTATAAGTCATTCATTCACCAATGGATGACATAACAGGATTCGTGTTTCGTTGGAATTTTCGTCAGTTTGATTTGAAATATATCCGAGGACCCCAAGGTCACATCTGTGCCGTCCTTCATACATATGTATCTGGGGCAATGTGCTAAAATGTCAAGGCATCATCACAAAACCTGACCATATATGGGCCTGGCTCCCTTTGCTGAGTAATAAATGATCGATGAATATGGATAGCTTGGCTGTTTGCTCGTTGCTGAATCAATCGAGCTGTTAAGCTACCTGTAGACATTAAACATAAGGCATGTGGAACACTCAATACATCAAATATTCCACTACAAGCTTTTCTTCTGTCTAATTAGGATTCCTGCTGTGTTCCACCATCCACAGTCTACACCCACAGCGTACATGCATGTCCTTCATACTGGCCCACCTGTGCAAAACTGAATAAATCTCAGCATAATTTGCTATGACATCACAAGGATCGATGTCCTCCAGCAACACTTAACAGATTAAGGCATGTGGTTATGTTCGTGGTTTCCAAGAAAAAATTTCCAGTGGTGTATCATATTCACCATATTTCTAAGACAGAGAGAGGACTTACCTCTTTCAAAAATGTATCTAAAAGTGCTCCTGCAGTTCTAGAGCAAGTTGCTAGTCGGCTCAAACCTATGTGACTGACCTTCCAATGCAAGAACTACCTTCCATCCAAAAATCGTCACCTTATATCGTGTCAAGAACATAAGATATCAAAAGATTAAGTTCTGCTGCAGTACCATTGAAAGCCATTGGGGGGCCAAAAGTTTTATTATTTCCAGAGAGGGTTTCCACTGTCATTAGCAATTACCTTTCATTACCAATCATCTTTCATTGCCATAAGCGATTACCCCTTTCCATGCTTTCTGTACTGCTACTCCACTTGTTCGAAATAAAGTATGGTCCCTTGGCCAAACCTTAGCCACAAAAATGCATTTTATCATTCACATCTACAAGTGTAACTGATTCTTGACACACTACCTACCCTGAGGAACAGTCTGCCATTCCTCTTCTGTGAGACTTTGATATCCAGCCAGCCTGGTGACAAGACTCAAGTCATGTCTATTGCATTGCTGTAATGAACCAGGGTAAACTTTGGCCTCCTTAAGTTTCCCTACAGTTTTTAGACAGGCAATTTGGATAGCATACTACAGTTAAAACTGCCAGAAAGGCAGACCTGAAAGTACCTACGGCTACAGAGTATAACACAGTATATTCCGTATCACCCGAGGTACCAGCCCTACCACAGGTAGGATCGCTGTGCCAGCCTGGCACAGCCAAGGCCGGAGTGTGATCCGACCCGTGGGAGGGCTGGGGCCTATGGTCGGAATCAAGTATTTAATTGCCAAACAACTCATAAAAGAATGAAATTTGACACATTGTTTCAACCTGCGGCAACAACTTCATTCTTGAAGTCGATAAAAATTCGAACAAAAGAACTACGTTCACTAATGCAATGGTGGGCATGGAGTGCGTTCTATCTAATCGATAGAAGCCTGTGTGATACGAAAATTATCACCCAGTCCAGACCACCCGTATCACAGGTTATCGCAACCCAGGTACGACAAAAATCTTAAATACAGCAGCCATTTTTTAGGTCTTAACATTCAGCTAAATAGATATGAATATGATTGCATCTTTGAAACAAAAAGGCCCTTTGCACCTTTTTCTAATAAACACTGCTACCGATTAGTGCTGTGGTGTAGTGATTGAAGACCATAGTTTTTGCATCACAAGGCAAGGTCATATGTTGCCATCATAAGATTAAATTAATTAGCCTTGTAAAAAGATCAGTTTCTCTGCAGTTTCTAGTAGAAAGGTAACTGGGATAGAATACACATCCAAACCTGCCGTTGAACGATCTAAACCTGACGTAGGCGTCAGTTAGCCTCTACTAGGCCCTCCTACGGGAATTGTAAAATTCGGCAAAAAAAATTGGGAAATAGGTAAGGGGAGTCAGTCCACGCTTAGATTCATATTTCCACTCCTCTCTGGCTGCGCAGCCGACCAACTCCTCTAGTAGCAAAACTCCCCTGGCAAATTATTCTCCCTATAATAGCCAGCGTAGTCAGTCTGTTAGAGACTAGCCGTCAGTGTTCTGAATACGGTACTCATTTGCACCTCAAAGTCAAGAGGTCACTGTCCTAAGGACGAGCATGATGTGGGAGATACTATTTTCTTCTCCGCTAGTTCCAAAGAGAACTCCATTTCCTCCTTTCTACTCACAGAAGTAGGGTACTGGCGACGCCATCACTCAGTCTGAGGAAAGCCGACTCTTGATTGATGTATTACTCCGAGTGGGTACCCTAAAAGAGATCCGAGCCAAAAAATAAATGGCTGCATGGACGCATGTTTTTAGCGGTGAGTTATTCCCTTTTAGCCAGCAGAACTGATCTCAAAAGTTAGATTGGTAAAAGCTTGTTTGTAACTGAAGAAATTAGCAGGTAAAGTTTTGCAGACGCGCGCTAGGTCGGAGGTACACAGTCCTGGGTTCTGAGTGGTGCGGTTATACACTAGAAGCAAAAAAGTGCCTTTTGTGGGGATTGACTACTCGTAGTTTGTAATCGCTATAAAAAAAGAACTGGTGTCTATTTGACGTTGGCAATTTTTTCCCACAATATAGGGTAAATGTGCTCAACAATGAAAAATCTGCTAAAATTTCACATAGCTTCATTATGAATGCGCCCGTGTAAACCACGAATTATAACATAGAAGTCTATGGGAAGAAGAAATTCATCAATGAGACCTTGAGTTAACAGCCCACTTTACTTGACTAGTAGAAGCGTACATTGTACCTTAGAGCAAGGAGGTTGAACCTCATTGCTAAGAGAAAGTACATTAAATTTTGTAAGTCAAAGTAGTCAATCCAGATTATGCAGCTTCTATTTCCCAGTTTTACTACAGCTTAATGGGTATGTGTATGCACTACACAAACTAGCTAGTCAAAGCAAGCAAGATAAAATCAGAGTCTAGTAAATAGTAGTGATAGTACTACTTACATCTTAGGCATTTGAATGCACGTGAAAGGACCATTCCATTTTGTGGATTCTGAACATTCTATTCATTAAAAGAGGCTATAAGTTATAATACCAAAATGTTATAGCATAGAAATCCCCTCCGGGTGCTACATGTACATGTGTTATGTATATGCAGCAGATACAGTCAAACCTGCCCAAGACGACCACCCGGGGGACCAGAAAAAAGCGGTCGATTTGGACAGGTGGTCGCTGAGAAGAGTATCGACTCAAAACATGCCCGATGGAAAGTATAAATGGTTTCCATTGTGCTTAATGGCATAAAGCAAGCACACTGCACGCACGCAAAGAAGCGAGGTCTTTAATCTCAAATACAACATGCACACTGTAAACTGTAAATTTAACCCCAAAATCCGACGAAAACTGGCCGATTTCGGCACAAAATCGTGCTAGTTATCATCAAAAATCGATGAAAACCTCAATTTTGAAAATGATGCGGTCGTTATGGGTCCCAATTTGGGCCGGTCGCGGTCGCGTTGGCCAGGTGGTCGTTGAGAAAAGGTCGCTTAATGCTTACGTCAATGGGAAAATAAATCGGGACCGAGAAAAAGTGGTCGAAATGGCCAGGTGGTCGCTGAGAAGAGGTGGTCGCTCGGGCAGGTTTGACTGTACTATCTAGTACAAGTAGAAAGCACTTGTGAACAGTCTTATTGCCCCTACGGCCACCTGAGCCAAGGGACTGAACGAACGAACGAACCTACCTAGTCCCTTGACATCCAGGTCGTTGGGGGGACAAGGTAGCCATGAAGATGGAGAGTTGTCTCCAGGCTCTTCTTTTTACTTGCCAGGGTTACTCTTTTCTTTAGCAGACGCAGAGAGTCATAAAATCCCCACCCGTCTGGCTAGGGCAGGTACTAGGTGGGAAATGCCCAGTACATCAGACAAGCAGGCTAGATTACTACCCTGGGTGTCAGCCTCAAGGAAAAGTCCCTCACATCAACCGCCCACACAACACCAATATGGCGCGGCAATTGGCCCTAAGGTGGCTCAACATGTACATACAATGTATGTATGTCGCCCCATGACTTTTTTATGGCTTGATGTAAAAAAAAAAATTGTTCAAAAAAGCAGGCAGATTAAACATTGATCCGGATCATGTTTTACAACATGATTGAAAAAAGTTGCGTTTAACCCGATTAATCGCCCACAATCCAAGCCAATTGCGTACTTTACTTTTGTACAACGTTGTTCGTAGGTTTTGTACCCACTATCATGATCCAGAGGGAGAGTGAGTGAGAGGGAGATCTGCTCAAAGACGTCCTTGTTTTTTTTTTTTTTTTTTGAGCTTGCTAAGTGTTTGCCCTCTCCTCCAGAGCACGACCAAAAGCTTGCTCCATGCTCCACAGCACGGGCAAGAACCCTGGCCGTACCTTCAAGATGGGATTTTCATTCTAATTCTATAATTATCCTAACCTGAATATACTGTTACTATGTCCAAAAATTGCAATTTCTCCTCAGAACCTTAATAACGACCGACATGCCAAAAATTCAATCAAACTTGTCAAAACCTGATACACTGATGCAATGGCCAGGTGGCCCCTATACTCAGGTGACCCCTTGGGCCAGTTTCACTGTAGATACAAACACACAATCACATACAAAAACAGTACCTTTAATACTACCTCCGTCAAAGGTCGTTAACCTCATTCCCAGAGATAAATATTCAAGCAATCGCAAATCTGCAACAACAAGAACCTGCAAAGTGGTCTTTCGACTCTATTTATAAACCACAATATAGAAAAAAGTAGGTCAATAAACTCCTGTGACATGTGTCCCAATGTAGAACCAATGCAAGAAAGGAGTAGAAATAGATAGAAACAACATCCTGACTCCTGGGATTCAAACCCACGCTGAATCCGGGTCTCAAAATAATATACTACTAGTAGTAACCCTGGTGATTCTCAAGCTTTGACATCATGCTACATCAACAATCTCGCTGGCATGGCGACCAAAACAGCATTATGGCGTATGTCAATTAGCACTGATACATGCATTATTGTTATGCCAAAGACGTTATATACATATGTCAAATGTAAGTTATAACGTCCTTTGTTATGCTAAGAAAGCAACTTTCTCCTCTTCAAAGCTTAGTTTTTTAGGAATGTCATGGTCTGAAGTTACATCAATAATTGTGCTGGCATGGCGATCAAAACAAAGCGTAGCTTCTCTGAGGAAAGCACTATGACCTATGTGAATAAGCACTGATGCATGATTCATTGTTGTTATATTAAGAAAGGAACTTTCTTTCCTTCTGAAGCTTAGTTTTTTTAGGAATTCTATGGTCTAAAGTTCAAAAACTAAGCTTACCACAGGTCAATAGCCTACGGTACTCAGGAGTCTACGGTACTCAGGAGTCTTATCTAAAATGTTGACATATTCACAAGGGTTTCACATTTGTTTATTCTTATTATTCTTTCTGTTTTCTTTACATAGGGTAGACACACTCAGTACTTTGCGCACTGCTTTCCAGGCGTGCCCTATACAGAATAACATACATAAAATAGCATAACAAAGAAATAAGATAAACTTCACAATGAACAAACCAAAGTAACAATATACACATAAACATAAATCAAAATCGTAACCCATTAATCAAAGTTAGTGCCGGGTCAGGAGGTCAGGGGTCAGCAGTGATTACCATTTCTTAGCAGTTTCTTGAACGACAGAGCAGAAGTGACCACTTTAACCGTGTTTTTTTTGCAGTTTTGACTTGACCTGACTTTATTCAGGTCCACATTTACATTTGCATATAATGTAACTATAAATGTAGCTATAGACAAGCTACAATTACTTGTAGCTATTCTAGTTTTCATGGTGTCCATTCCACTGTGAAATCACCACACCATGATTAAAACCTGCTTATACTATATAGTTATAATCATGCAGCACCCTGTTTCCCACTGTAAACTTTCAACACAGCAAATTACTCCTTTTATCCTACTGTCAAATTGTGTCCCCTTGTACTAATGGTATCAAAGATTCTGCAGTAAGATTAACAAAACGTACTTTATTCTGTCATGGATCAAAAAGAACCTGACAGACAAGTTGGTATACTCAACACTCATTCAATCCTCTTACAGTTGTATACTGTTATTGTTGGGTGGGCCAACTATTCCCTTTCAAAGGCTTTTTGCTGCTAAAGGATAAATTGCGAGGACCTTGCATTCCGTGGGGCTGAATTGCAAGGGTCTGCAGCGGCTGCCATTCAGGCACTGGTTCAAACTCAGGTGTCCTAGATACAACAGTAATTGCCCCAGATGCGGCAACAAGAGTGCAGATTTCAAACTTCTCACACTGGGAAGTACCAGCCTACTCTTTTTGGAAAGTGTAGTTCTAAAACATGCTCATGGTGTGGCTCTCCTCAAACACATTTAGCCCTCCAGCCTGTTGGCTCATCTGAGGACTGCAACACTTAGGCTTTTAGCTAGGATTTTATCATGCTTTTAATAGAAGTCCAGTGTTCAGTGAGATTCAACACGTGGCAAATGCTACAGACATGAGCATTATAGGTGGGCCAGGGGGCATCGACCTTCAATGGCTCAGAGAGAATTATTTGAAATGGTACATTCTGAGGGTATCCTGAGGGGCAAAATTACTGTCTTCAACTGTGATCTAGTCGTGGTGTCAGTCAGAATTTCATACTTTTCAGAGGATCTGCTCCCTTTCCAGTGAGTCTAGTTAGTCCAATGTCTTATTTTTAGGACAGTGCGTCCAATTGAGTTATTGACACCTTCAGGCAAGCCTGGCTAAAAGCCTCGCAACACTTGTCATCCCAGTCAGGGCTCGAAATACCACCTGCATAAGCTAGTTAGTGCAGGTAAAATTGGAACTGTGCAGGTATTTCGGGTGTCTACCTGCACCTAACCTGCACTGCTCAATGAACTGGGTTTTATACAGAAATGTCTGATGATGCAGGTGCATGTGGATTGTTATTAGCTGCATTGAATACTAACACCTATAAAGTATAAAAGAAATAATGGCCTTGGTTCCTGAACAAGTTTAGTATGATCCATATTTCCTAAATTCAGAGTGGTGCAGGTAAAATTTGTCTGGTGCAGGTAGTTTTCAATGCCACCTGCACCAAGTATTTCGAGCCCTGAGTGAAAGGATACTTAATGTACACGTAGACCAAACAGCTGAATGACAACCATCATTACTGTAAGGAAAAGGAGGACAACAGATTGGAAAAGCCTTTGGCTGTACCAAAAATAGCTTGTATGGTTTTAAACGACCAAAAAAAACTTCAATGGGTTTAAGAAGCACAGCTGTCTCCTTCACAAACTCTCGGAATCTGAAAAAGTCAATTGCTGAGTCGAAGGGCAATGGCCTATGATAAATAACTATTCACTATATCGTTCAACATACTCCTTATTGGAAAGTAAGCCACATTGTCTGTTTTTAGCAAAATTATGTCCTACGGACCCTCCATATAGACAGCCTGAACATTTTATAACAGCAAAAACTAGTTTAGACAGGGAAATTGTTTAAAAGGGTTACCAAAGCTTCCCTTCTATGAACCAACAACCTTGAAATGTCCCTTTCATGGTTTGCAATAACATCAAATCATCAGCAACTTCCATTTGTTGATCAAGGAGGTTCATAGCCTGATTACCATCTGGATAGTACATTGTAGTTCACTCTGACATTTAACAGTCACTTCTCGGCTATTCCGTCTGGGAACCTGGACATCTCTAACACTTGGAATGTTCAATTATGATCCAAATTTTGAACGAGGGTGCTGATTGGTCCCATCTATTATCTAGATACAAAATGTAGTAGTTTGCTACCATGTTTGCTGCTGCTACACAAGAAACTTGAAATGGTTAGCTGATTGCTGTATTCGAACGGTTGTTGAAATGCCTGTTCGAACAAGCGGTCTAGAACCCATTTCTTAATTCGCTCATTAACTGACGTCACCACCAAAAGATTTGAATGCACAGGAAGCAGAAGCGAACATGAGAGCCAACTAACCCAGATGATACCCAGGCTAGAAGGTTCAATCACATATTGGCAATATGTGAACCTTCTAGCCTTTGGTATTCCATGAGCAGGTGTTGAAATGCCTGTTCGAACAAGCGGTCCAGGACCGATTTCTGAATTCGCTCATTAACTGACGTCACCACCAAAAGATTTGAATGCACAGAAAGCAGAAGCGAACATAACAGCCAACCAAGGACGTTTCATATAACGTCCTTGAGCCTACTAACCCAGTTCATCCACCAGGTACCCAGGCTAGAACTTAGTAGGAGGTTCACATACTCACAGCTCGAAAAACTTTTTCTGCATACATGCACTGGAGCAGGCCTAGGTGGCATTGAAAATAACCGGCACCGGACCAATTTTACCTGCACCACGCTTTAGGAAGTATGGATGATACTAAAATTGTTCAGGTAGCATTGCTATATTTTCTTTTATACTTAATAGGTGCTAACAGTAAATGTAGCTAATAACAATCCATGTACACCTACAAGATAGCACATTAATGTATTAAACCCAGTACATGGAGCATTGCAGGTTAGATGCAGGTAGACATCAGAAATACCTGCACAGCTCCAATTTTTCTTGCACTAATCTGCATATGCAGGTGGTATTTCGAGCCCTGCATACTGGTATTCCATGTGCAAGCACCTCTATATATTAAACCCCTGCCTATCCGAGCAACAGGGAACAAAATCTAGGTTAAACCATATAGTGAGTGGGCGTATGCATATGATCAGTAAACCTGGACACAGAGGTCAGTGAACTATGAAAATACAAATGACACAGCTGACGCCACCTCCTTGAACCGTAGTTACCTCTTCCGCTATCAATTTGTGCACATAGCCTGAAATATCCAATATCCTTGGAAACTATCAAATCAAAGGCAAAATGTAGGCATCCTTTCCAGCTCCAGGGCAAGATGTTGGCATGTTTGAAGAGTGAACACTAGCAAAATCTTCAAACAAAAACAGAGCCTCTGTGAAAAGAGTTAAAATGTGTTTTCTAGCATGCTAGAATTGCATGAAAGGTTCCGGTTCGGAATTTGTTGTAACCAGGGGGCTAAATAGTCCGTGAGAGTAAATCTCAAATCATATATTTCCCCCTTGGTTTTGGCCTACAATTTTTCGGCTACCACTCTAGCAGTGCATAATCTTTTTATTTCCCAAAAAGCGCATTCTTAGTGGCGTTTTTCGGTTGTGCAGATTTGATCGTCCGGCGAGCACTTCCTGGTATTAGTGCTGAAAGCCTCAAAATTAGCAGGTTTGGGCTGAAAATCTATTCTTTAACTTAGTGGTTTTTGGCCCCCTTTTCTATCAGAAACATTGAATTGTCTGAAAAACGATGTTTTGGGAAACGCTAGCGCTTTTCCGAGAGCCACATTGGCCCACAATCGTAAAAAAAAACTCCAAACCGAGACTAATGGTGGTTTCCAGGTAATCTCCTGGCAGATCTACCAGTTCAGTTTGCTAGAATTTATTTATTTAAGTTATTTATTTATTGATCTTGTCACTGCACATGCGTTCTGATCTCTGTGAAAGGGCTTATTGCCCACCTTACTAGTTTTATCTGAATTTGTGATTTTAGCGTTGTACACAAAATCTTCCTCGTCCGGATAACGTCAGATATTGACAAAACACGACGTGGCATAAGGATGTCATGATCTACTATCAAAAAACCTGTTTTCATATCCGAATATCCGGCAAGCATTTCTACCCCCTACCAAAGGCGGACAACTGACGACGATTCCTGCATCCTGTACATTAGATCACCTAGTAAACACCTGGACAGCAGTATTGGGTCGCAAAGGAAAGGACAGGCAGTTTTGGGGATGTAAAATTTCCATCCACAAAACATTTATCTCAACAAATCTAGTTAGTACGAATCTTTTTTGATTTTTTATCTCGGATACCGCCCACTGTAACGTTATACCAGCTCACAAAAGCAGATTAGAAAACAACTGACCGTCAGGCTGTCAAGAATTGATCCTTACCTGACGTTCCCGAGTGGATTTGGACGTAAACGATACGGCTAGCAGGCTTCTTAGACAAATACTGACAGACGTCCTTGAGAAAGCTGCAACACCACTGCCGCGCCACCGGTGAATAAATAATAAATAGCTTGTACACCGCATCAACACGCAATACAAACATGTGAAATTCCTTGAAAATTCGCAGAAAAGTTAAGTCGGTAGCCAAGACTGTAATGTTTTGTTCGTATGATTTGTATACTATTATACTTATAGTGGTATTTTTCATGTTATTCTTGTTTTCTTGGTTTACTTACTGTATTTGTTCTACTTAGTCGTGATGTGTAGATGCTATCAATTTTAGGAGTCGCCCCAGAGGTCAGTTGTCACGTGTCAGCAGTCTACCTGGATACTCTCCAAGCAGAGGTTGGGTCGCGGAGATATAGTAGTAGTCGGGAAATTGTCTTAAGACTGACTATATCTCCGCGACTCAACCTCTGCTTGGAGAGTATACCTGGATACGGTACCTGGATACTGGATACGGTTACCATCTTCGGGATGAAGGCTTCCGTACCTTAGGTAATACATCATGTAAATGCCGGGTAATGCAAACAATGGCATTTTTCTACATGTACATGTACTACGTTAAACAAGAGCCTAAAGGACTTCGATTTTTGAAACCGTGTTGGTAATATCAAGGACATTATATAAGGCTACTAAAAATAAAGATGTTTAATACCCTCTTAACCAGGAGCAAATCCATCCAAATCCTTGCCTTGTAACAAGATCCTCAAGATGCATTTGCATAATGTAGGTTTTACTTTTGGCTGCGAGCTTGTGTTACATAGACTAAGCTGATCTAAAACATGAGAAAAATTCAAAGTTTCAAGCAAATCCATCCAAAGCCTTGCCTTGTAACAAGATTCTTTGGATTTATTTTCCTTTTTTATGGTCAATGACCTCCTTCACGAAGTAGTAAACAAGTAGGTAAAAAAAAGAATTCTAAGAAAAAAATTGCGCCTCTTCACCAACACCGACGTCACCGTGAAAAAAAACACGTTATCAAATTCCACCCATCATTGAATTTTTTACTGATTGAAATGTGAGTTTTGAAAGAACTCTTTTTTTACGTAAAATAGGTAAAATAAGAATTCCAAAGAAAAATTACGGTCGTCACAAACACGTCATCGAATTCCACCCATCATTCCATTTTACTGGTAGAAATGTGAGTTTTGAAAGAACTCTTTTTTTTTACGTAAAATAGGTAAAATAAGAATTCCAAAGAAAAATTACGGCCGTCACAAACACGTCATCGAATTCCACCCATCATTCCATTTTACTGGTTAAAATGCAAGTTCTGAAAGAGTTTCTTTTTGCGGTCACTAACCTCCTTTACGAACCTCCTTTTTCGACTGGTCTCACCACCAACGGCAAATAAGGAAAAGGTCACGATTTTCCCCACCTGTGCTTGGGGAGTAGCATCATTGTGCCCCCAATTCAAATACTGATGCCCTCAAGAGATCGGTAATGTTGTATATTAATAAAGGCAGTAGAGGGCAATAGAGACACGAGAGAGGCCATTCACCCCACTTGTCATTACCGGTATTAGATGCGCCGACGTGGCATTTCATTTCATCATCAAATGCCTTTGAAACGCATGGTAGCGTTATGACAACGTTGAATCAACACAGCGGCAAACTGTATTTTGCATGTTGAATTTTTGATTCGATTCAAGTTGGCGCGGAGCTTATTGTATCATCCCCTCTGGCTCCTACGCAAGGAGCTTTTGTAAAAGCTCCTTGCTCGTAGTAAGAAAAAAAATCGTTTTTGATTTGATTTTCAACCTCGTAATGGCTCAGGTTTTTCTCAATTATGGCAAGGCTATCATGAACTAATGGCGATGGAATTAGCACAAAATGCTAGTGTAGAAAGAAATCCGGCCGGGAAGAAATAATCAAAATCACTCATATTCCGAAACAACAAGACGCATGGAGGTCAATGACCTGGAAGCAGAACACTGTTATATAGAGAGAGTTATATAATTTATTGATTTCATGTATACTTCATTCCATAGACAATACAGTACTGTATAACAGGCAAATGCCACCTTTGCATTTCAATACAGTAGGCACTATAGTAGAGCAGACTTTGAATTTTCAATCAGAAAGTTTATTTCATGTTCATGATCGAAGGTTATTCATCTAAGTCCAATCTACGATCAAGAAAAAAAAGAGCTCTTATTCTTAAAGAGTCCAGGCCAGGAAATTCCATCCAAATATTTCCACGCTTACAGACAGAGAGAAAACTACTCTCCTCGACATCACAAAACCCACACATTACAGAAAAGGTGGAATCATTCGTCTTTTACTGTCTCAGAAAAAGAAGTCAATGTCCATTGAACCCCAAAAATATGCATATAGCGTTAACGTTACTGTTTACCATTTGTTTGTCATTTTTGTTACTTGTAATAAGCCATAGGCAAGAAACATTACATTAAACGTATTATTATTATTATCATACACTGTAACTGATCATGAAAGCAGCATTTCAGGACGTTTTCATTTCAGGACGTAGTCCAGATAAGCCAACGCTTTGAAGACGGGCAAGCACTTTGAATTTTAATACCTAGGCTGAATGTAGTAGTTCCCCTTGTCCCACCTTCCGTCACATTAGCAGCCTGCAGTCGACATCCGTTGACGTCATATGACGTATTACTACTATTAGGAGACGCAGGCTGACACTGCGTTACCTGCATAGGAACGTGACACGCATGCATAGTATATTTGCATACCATTCGAACGGAAGATATATACTATACCTGATGCTAGACTCCAGTGATATATGCTTAACTGTTAAGCATTCATCTAAGGCGCACCACTGAATAATAGATGGTACAATTGTACTCTCCTTGGAGAGGTTCACCTCCGGCTGATTTTTGACGTCTTTTTAGGCCTTTTGTGTGTGTTGGGGGGGGGGGGGGTCTTTCTATTTTATAAGGGTTTAGAAAGTATTGAAATGATACACATATACAAGTAGGGATGAGATTGGCGAAGGGGGAAGATTGAGGAAACAAGAGATATCTTATATTCAAATTTATAGTTTGCATAGAAATTTACTAGCCGGCCTGTGTTTTAATCTCTCGTTAGCTGAGGTTAATGACCCCCTCCCCGAGATATAGGTGGCGGCATCTGTAGGGCTGACCGCTAGGAGCCGCGAGTTTAGATAGGTTAATGAATTTACCAAGCATGATGTATAAAAGAAAAGAAAAAAAAGAATAACTGACCGGGAGAGTCAGTCAGAGAAGGCTGTTTGATTGTTTGTTTCGATCTCCCTCAGAATTTAGAATTGTAAGTAAAATCCATTCCTCCTGAAGTCCGTACAAAATTACAAAAAAATGAAATGACATAACAAGTGAAACATAAGTGTGAATCAAGTATAACATAAAGAAAAGGTCACAAGCTGTACTCCCCTGACCGCCTCACACCTCTGGCAAATTATTTCATCTATTTCTTCAATTTCTACTGTTTTTCCAACGACCTGTGGCGTTTGATAGAGCCTAGATTTCTCTCACGGTTCTTAAAGGCTATTTTATGAATACGGACAGACCTGCCAAAACTTATGAAAGACAAAGTACTTTTTTTACTAAGATAATGTGAATTTCTTGTATTCTGAATTCTCACATCCTGTCACTCTGCAATATTGAAACAACCACGAACATACACCAGGAAAAATGAACAAACACACACACACACAGACCGAAAACAATACCACTGCTCTCCCAGGGGTAAATACTGTAAATGCAGAAATGTTCGCGGTGGATTAATGTTCGCGGTTTTCGCGGTGACCACTTCACCGCGAACTTAAAACCACCGCGAACATTTTTCTATTATGGTATTAGACTGCATTCTATGGTGTTATCGCGAACTTAAATCCACCGCGAAGAGTCATTTTTCCCGCTACCGCGAAATTAAATCCCCGCGAACTTAAATGCATTTAGTATGCATCATAGCCTGGATACCATCCGATTTCTACCGGGGCTCCTTATACTCGCTACGTAACGTTATATACCCTAAAAAAGTACCGGCAGAAATCGGATGGTACCCAGGCTATGTGCATCAGGCGTTCCATGGGCAAACTAACAATCAGTAGCAGTGACTCGGATACCTTACATCTAAATATAGTTTATTGATTAACCGAGTCTAATGGGGAACGTCCTTGATTGATATTCGATAGAGTCTCTTTTTGCAGCCTCTTTTAGCAACCGATCAATGATTACACAATTTAAAAACAAAAAGAAAATAGGTTAAGGGCACAAAAGTGTCCTGTCAAGGACGTAAGTGAACAACATGGCCTTAGGGGCAGTCTACGCAGCATTCTGTCTGATGAAAATTTTGACTTGTTCTTCAATTCCATGGTCCAGAGCAGTAGTAGGTATGGTAGTTGTACGGAGAAATAGGTCAGATAGGAAAAGGGGAAATAATCCGAACTGTAAAGCGGATGCACGATAAGACTGAGAAAACGAGGTAGAAATTAAAGAGCGTTTCTGGCCAAGAAGCTTTAGATACCCCCAGCCTTTCAAACTTTCGAGGAGGAATCATATGCAATATTTTTCTTACTCAAGGACGGAGGCATTTTGTCATCTATTTCGTCTCCCCGTCTGTTATATTGGACACACCTAAATGATAGCACTCATTCAACTTCCATATCCCGGAAGAGCGGATTTTATGGTAGGGACGTCCACATTTATGTTTTAATTCTATACTAACACGGGGAAATAATGTTGCTATATCTAAGTATGCCACATAAAATACATTGACGTTTTACCATTTTGTTCAAGTACTGAACTGATTCTAAGTCAACCTTCTAAATATGGTGATTATTCCCGACACCCCAATATTGAATGAGCTCGTCCAAAGACTTGTGACGATACCACTCGGGTAAAGGTAGCGGTGAGCAAAATACAATCTACTACTAGACCAATTTCACCATTGTATGGTAAGATGCTGTCTTTTATACATCTAAAAAAATAATATCTAAGTAATAAACTTACTTTTTATCTTCAACAAAAAGCTGTTCTTCTTATTTATGTATATTTCATTATCTCCACCTCTCTTTGATATTTCTTTGCGACAGTCCACACAGGGAAACCCACGCTAAGCTGGTAAGTTTCGATCATTAACATTTATTCAGGCCTTGTTATTCTTTGTTGATTATCATCCCCAGTAATGTTTTCCTCGTCTAGGAAAGTAAACTTACACCATAGTATCCTTGGAAACATATCAGTCGATCAAATATTTGACTAAAACCTGGTTTATGAAAGTTTCAGTGATCTTTCGTCTGAAATTTTGATGTGTTTGACCAAGATAAAAAGCTCCTTGGTTTGACCATGACTATGAGGGATTCACATAACTAAAGTGTATTGTGTAGAGTTATCGATATACATACACTATGATGCAATGGTCAACAGTGGTTTAACGCAAGCGGAATACGTTGAAAAGGTGTGTTTATATCTTGATGATAATCGACTTTTCCACGAGTCTTCCACGTTTTGAAGTTTGACAGCATGCAGCAAACGCAAACGATTTCCTATGTTAATTTGGAGGTTTTACTGGTATCTACGTAATCAATCAAATTTTGATGTATTGTACGGGATTTATAATATTTTATTGGGCAAACAAGGAATTTGTCAAGATACATGTACATGTATATGTCAACAGGCTAACCTTACTTTCGCTTCAAACGCGCGTTAGTACTTTACATTGTGATGCACTCTTGACCTCTAACCTGGCATGTTGCGGAATCTTACGAAATCCTCCTGAAGAAACTTCTCTCCCTGTAACGTCAGAAAAGTAACGGTTGTAGCCCAAGATGATCACGTTTGTGCACATATGCTATATCCTCCTACAGGACACTTTGAGAAAATTGTCAGACGTATGGTGGCAGAGGAACACCAGAGGTATTAAAACATGATTTGTGTATAACGTTACCCCCCTCCCCCATAGGCCATACCATATGAATTAGATTATCTTGCTTCAAATTATTGTAACAGTGGGGTTTAAGCGCTGCCAAACTGACCACGCCAACAAGGTCTGAACTTTTGGCATTGTAGTTCGCACGTTGCATTTGTGATCTGCCAGCCCGGGTGTCTGCATATATGATCTCTTCCATGCTTATTCATTCCATAAAGATAGAAAGAAACGTCTATAAAACAAGTATAGAGGTAAAGTTACTGCTGTATTACGACGAGTATGTAATTTGAGAAGTTTTAATTTTTATGTGCTGTGTTTGATCTCGTAAACTCTTTCGTGGAAATCAGCCACAAGCTCTAACGTTAGATCTCTTGTTATGGTGCCAATCTCTGGAGACTTGTTAGGGTGCCAAAATCCATGTTGCACAGACTGTGCCATTTGTTTTGAATTTCAGATTCTTGGTACTAGTGCTAGTAGTAACATTACAACAATGACTTTCAATTAATGTGCCCATCACAGCACTGTGCACTGAAGGGGACAGCTCAACAAATGAAGACGCTGTAGAAGGAGGAGACCAGAAAGGGACTAATGAAGGCGAAAATGTTCAAGACAAAAATCTAGGGATAAAAAGCAGCAAGACTTGGAGATTGCCGGTAGAGGTACCTGACAAATACTGGATACAGGATTCTGTAGTAGAGAAGAAAACTGCGGAAGAAAGCAGAACTGGCAACGAGGAAATTGATGTAAAAATTCCAGGAGAGCTTTCTAAATCCAACCCTGAAGTCTCTCCAACCTTCCTACTAAATCTGGAAAGAACTAAAGAACGAAACATAAGAGAAACAGAGGAGGACAGAATGGCAGAGAGGAAGGACCAAGTGGCAAGGGAGCTCGTACAGCGTGGAGAAGCTATTTTGAAGATGAAGGTTAACAGGCAGAAGTACACATGGAGAGAGTGGTATGAGGATATAGATGTGCTGTGGGCAAACAAGTGGTTCAACAGGTCATCTGAACTTCTTCAGGTAAGGACTTGCAAATCTTGAGACTCCTTTACTTTTTTAAAGAAAACATGTGACATGCATCATGGTGCATACAAAGTTTGCAGCATCTATGTTCCATCTTCATAGTTCAGTGTAAGTTTAACTACAACTAGCTAACTACAACATTTTGAAAATCTGTCTCTAACACTAAAAAGTTGTAACTTTAAACACTTGCAGGTTGTAACTTTCCTTTGACTGCACTGCATTTATATATATGATTATACATTGTATTCATGATTTGTATGTGATCTTTATAACTACTTATCCATAGTACTAGAGAGAGAAAGCTCAAGCAAAAAAACAATGTGCAAACAAATTTCTACTAAGCTCCCTGTTTTGTTTGTGTTTGATATCATAAAAATTACAAAGACGTCCTCCTTTCTTAATAATCTGACAAAAGGGTACAGATCAGACTGACATCTAAATGGTAAGGTACCATATTTTCATGTGCCAAAATTGTTTTTTTTGTCCCTTTTATTACATCACAGGAAGGATTTGCAATGGTGTCCAACTCGTACTGTTTCACGCTGTACCTGATGGAAGAGAGTCGCGGGCTCCGAGCCGCCAAGTCCTACTCACTGGCCAATCACGTCATCACGGAGTTTGAGAACTGGCTGAGGAGGCAGAGTATCATGGGAAGGGTGAGTACTCTACCTCTAGTAGAATTCACAAACCTTCAAACAATACTGTAGCAAAATGTGTAAGCAACCCCCAATTAAGCTGTCAAATTACAGTACACATGTATATACTAACACCTATGTGTTGGAATAAGGAGCAGGTACAAGATTTAACAGTTAAAATTTTTCTCTTTTTTTTGTGAAAAAGAGTCTGTATCTTGATTGAGCATGAATCAGACTGGCCTTTGGTACCTTTCAGTATAGAAACAAATATTAGTAGACAAGCCTTTAGAAAATGTGTCCAGGAGAGCATTCCCAATAAGCACAATGCTCACAGCAAATGTTTCTATGTCTATGTGTTAATGTGTGGGTCCCAACACCAGCAATTACTGCCTGTGACCAACTTGTATTGTACTGTTTACTGTTCCGAAATTCGGAATGAAGGTAAAGAGATTATATATGATAATACCCCTGTCAAATTATCCATGATCTTCGGGCGTATCGATGGAAGATCGGCCATATTTAAGATCGACAGAGGGTTGCACGTATTTTTCACCTGAAAACCGTCCCTATCACATATAAGCCATTCTTTGTACCTTGTACAATTGTTGTGCAATAAAGTTATTACTATTTATAAGCAAGGCTTGGGCGATTGTCGGAGAATCGTCGTCCGATCAATTTTCGCCAAATGTGACAGGGGTATAAAGATCTGTTTTCCTCCACCAGAGTCCCCAGTGTGACATAACCCCCCACATGAAGCTCCAGGCAGTGAAGATCGGGATGGTGGGGCATGCCAACCTGTTCGACCCACTCTGCCGAGTCTTCCACCTCGTGGGGCCAGGGAACGAGTTTCTAGCAGAGCATGTGGAGATTCTGTTACACAAACAGCAATATAAAGAGGTAATAAAAAGGGATTTCGAACCAGTTCAGCTCAAATGAACTCAATGAATAGATGAGGTGAACATCCATTGGTTATAACAGAGAAGACAGATGCTATGTACACTATTCACAGGTTAATGGTACCAGAGAAATAACCTGGATATCATCCGCTAACTACCAGGGCTACTTACACTTGCTGCCCTGATTTTTTGCAGGGCAGGGAGTGTAAGGAGCCCCGGTAGCAATTAGATAAGATGGTACCCAGGCTACTGGGAAATTTCCCTTGCTCTTTTTGCAAGAACAGTGGGCCACGGCTTAGTTGTTCATCTAGTGAGCTACACAGCTGGGATTGATACTGACAGAAACTTACCACTTGTCCACTATTTTCTTAGTTGGTTTGGAGGTATATGAATGAAAGAAACAATGAATTTCGAAGTTTCAAATCTTGCTTGAAACTTGGCAGTCTTTATACAATGGGTGTAAAGGCATTTAATATTTAGATGTTTGATATTATAAGGGATTTGTTTTGAATACTTCTCATCATGTCTTGCAGGCCATTCATTGTGCAACCAAACTACAGCTTCAACAGTTCTTCATCTTTGAAGAGGTATGTTTTTTAATAGCTTGCTTGTGTTATGCTTGCTCTGTATTATGTTTTGTGATGAAAGTGGATTTGACTAAGCTCACACAGAATATACTGTATGACTAACATTTTTTTGTATGTGTGTCTATGTTTCTAGATATTCTAAGTCTTAAGCCTCTGAGTAGATTGTGGTACTATTTTGTATGGCGGTAGGTCTCGGAATGATGAAGATCAAGGTTGGTTTTGGGCCCCCTGGTGTATGTGACCTTGTTGATTTTGCAATCTGTATCCTATCTTTTTGTTCCATCACAGATTGCTGTGCCCTTGATCCTCCAAGACAAGGTCAATATGGTGGAGAGCTACATTCAAGGTCACCATGACCTTCAGGTAGCGATGGTACAGTTGATTGACAGCTGGTGTGCACAGGACTTTCGTATGGACGACTATCTGAAGTAAGGGCTGAAAATTTAGCCTGGTGTCATCCTAGTTAGCTGTCTTATTTTCTTTGTTCTATTCTATCCTATCCTATTCTATCCTATCCTATTCTATTCTATTCTGTTCCATTCTATTCTATTCTGTTGTCGTCCTACATAGACTAGTAGTTATTCTATTTTATTCCATTCTATCCTGTCCTATCCTATTCTGTTCTGTTATTTTCTGTTCAAGTCCAATTCTAAAAACAATGATTTTTCTTTCATGGGAACCAGTGAGAGCACAGTTCCCTACATCAAGAGAGAGAAGCTGAAAAGGCGTCACCTGACCAAACTGGCAGCTCGACTCATTAAGCAATACAGTCTACCTCCAGGTAAGGTTCCCTGTTGTTACAGGTGTTTGTGATCTTTCTTCATCTTTGAGAATGATGAACGCAAATAGGAATCAATAACTTGTGTTATTAACATTGTGGACTTAACTTGATTTATGAAAGCAAAACTCTCTTCTCTCATTGAATCATGAATGTGATATCTCCAGATTAAGATTATAATGTCAGAGTTGCTCTAGTTTGGCAGCATGGGTTTTCCTTACTTAATGATGGCTACATTCAATTCATGAAGTGTTTTTTTTTCATCCTCACAAGTTTGTTGGTTTCGTTTCTGAATATTTTCCTTCCCACGTTTGTTTTCCAGAGCTGTGCCCCAATGTCAACATACACAGGAATCTTGGTGGCTTGAAGTTCATTCTGTACAAGAATTACATACAGGTATGCTCCAAAACTGATCCAATATGTCAAACTCTCTTTTATCTGGTGAACCTTGTCTGAGTTAATAGGTTGATTTGTAAAGCAAAGAGATTAACTTTTGCTGTACAGATGGTCAAAATGCTTATGTCCCAAATATCACTAATACACAACAGTTCCGAATCACAAGCAACCATCATAAGTATTATTCAATGAAAAAAAATGTGAGTGCATGTATGAAGTATACATCCTTGATTCCTGCCAGCAGGTACTTGTAGTCAGCTTAATTGCGCTTGTGATGTGATAGTAAATATGGCAGCTAGTTCTGAACCATTCTGTTGAAAAGCAAGCAGTGCATAATTGTCATAAAGTACATACAGTAGCAAGTGCTCATAATGTTTGATAAATTGCTCAAAAGAACGGCACTTTTGCAAATCACGGTGTCAGGCTTCGAACTGGCAGCTGCGTTTACTATGATGTCACGAGCAGACATCAAATTGATTATTTTGCAGCAGGAATCAAGAACTGCAAGTATGATTTAGAAGATTTGATTGCTCAATAGCATCATAAGGGTTTACATAGAATAATATGTACAAATGTCTATGTTGATTATTTAATATTGTTGTGGCTGAATGTTATTGGGAAATGTTGAATTTTGGTCATAAGCACTTTTATATGTAACCAAAATTCAACATTTTCACATCCTTGAGTTTTTGTGTATATTCATGATGCTTACAAATGTCAATCCTTACTCAAACAATATCATTCTGAAGACAGTATGGAACTTATTTCAACTGTTACTGTTTTTCCCAATAGGGTGGTTTGGGGTCAGACAACCTGGATGAACTGATACAGGTAATTTATTTATTTATTTATTTCCTTGTACTACATATATATGCATGGTAAACTGCCTCATGGCATAACAACTAACACACCAGGTTTGTACTGAACAGTAAAAACTGTGTATTTTGATAGATTTGTTTGATCCAACTACACCTATACACAGCTACAGTCATTTATAAGTGTGGTGGTTTCCTTGACATGCTTGAGGTATGACTCTCCCTGAAACATTGGAACCTCCATTTAACATCCTAGGTGCTAGTACTCATTTTTGCCTGTGTCAGTGATCATGAGGAAATGGGAATACATTCAAAATACCATCTGCATATGCAGGTTAGTGCAGGTAAAAATGGAGCTGTGCAGGTATTTCTGATGTCTACCTGCACCTAACCTGCACTGGTCCATGTTCTGGGTTTTATACATAAATATCATATGATGTAGGTGTATGTGGATTGTTCTTAGCTGCATTGACTGTAACCACCTATAAAGCATAAAAGAAAAAAATAGCAATGGTTCCTAAACAATTTTAGTATGATTCATACTTCCTAAATTCAGAGTGGTGCAGGTAAAATTTGTCTGGTGCAGGTAATCATCAATGTTACATGTACCTGCATCAGTGCATGTATGCAGTAAAAAGTATTTCGAGCCCTGCAAGGGCACATCAACACAGGACCTGCCAGAATTTTGAACTCAGTAACTCCATATTCTGAGTCAACAACCCTAACCACAGAGTCACAGTAACAACACAACGCTATTTTGGAGGGCTAATGTCCTATACTGCTATTTTGGTTTCTCTTTGATTGACATCTTCTTTGTGTCGTAAAAACACCTTACCGTGTTTGGGTGGTGAATGGCCTAATTACCAGTGCATTCAGATGTATTGAACATATTTATACCTTCTACATCCTGCTGAAATATCAAAGCTATCAGAGACAGTTTCAACCTTTGATCAACATTTACACTAACACATGTGCACAGCTGTCGTTCAATTGATGATAGATTTTATTGCTAGCCAAACAATATTTATCATTGCCGATCGACAGTACAAAGATATAGAAGTGTTATGATAGAAAAATCTTTATTTTCACATCCTTGTGTTTTGTCTATATTCATGCAAAAGAAAATATTTCCATCAGGCAATATCAGTAATGTGAATCCTGGCCTGTGTCCAGCTTTAAGTTTCTTTGCTCTGTGACAACAACAAAATGAAGAAAATGTTTTCTTTTAAGATTATAACAAAAGGTTTAACAGCAAAAATTAACAATTTTGATGCCAAAACAATGAGTGGGACAGAAAGTTTGCTCATTGTTTGTGAGCCAATATTGTTGATTTTTGTACATGTATTTTTACTTGATATCATACCCAGGCCATACTTTATCTTAGCAAAGCAAACTGGGACGGCATCAGTTCTTTTATTAGAATTAACGAATAAAGTTGTCGATCCGATATACATTTATGTCACATTGTTGGCTCTCTTTATGCAATAAACTTGAGTTTCCTTCGGTGATATAAATAGAATAAAGCAAGTGATGTATCGCTCTCAGTCCCAGCTCCCCGCGGGTCAGATAAAAATGCCCTCCATCCTGCAGCCACCAAGCGATCTTACCCCCAGTCGAGCTATACATTGGGCAATATGGAATACCTTCAATGTAGTACTGCCTAAAAAGATATTTTGTAAGCAAAAAAGCAGTTACTCAACTGGATATGATTCTGGAAACGGTCAGACATTTCAGATAGCATCCATTTGTCAGTGACACTGAAGTGATCTGGGAGAAACTAGCCTTTTATACCCTAACTATGAATGCAAAAGGACCAATAAGAAACAAGGTAAGACAAAGTCAAAGTCTTTTAGTAACTGCTTTTCACCTGAATGTCTAATCTTTAAGATATTATGTACTGTGTTCCACAGCAATCTGTAGGAGACAGCCCATTCCTACATGAACAGCTAGTGGACCTGTTGGTGGGGTATAATGACATGGAGGCTGCGGCACGGTGGGCCAGAAGGTGCAATGTTCCCGGGGAAAGACTTCCACCAGGCGTCGCCCAGGCCATGGAGAGACTGGCAGAGGAGGCCGGGTAGGTTTGGGAATCAGGAAGAGTGAGCATTCATGGAGAGTGTTTAAGGATCGTTAATGCAGATTCTTGATCAATGTGTTGTGTAGAAAGGTGTGCATAGACCAGAGGTTAGTGGCCCTGCCTCTAGACAAGAGATTGTGAGATTGTGTGACGTAATTGGCAGCGTGTTTGGCTAAGGACCTACAGGTCCCGTGTTCATATACTGCCATGTCACCTGATTAAGTTAGCTAATTTCCAGCACAAGAAATAGACTGATCAACTCCAGTCTTTGTCAATGAATGAGCAATCCACTGCTTCTGTGACGTCATGTTGTGTGACTCGGTGAGCAGTTGATTATAAGTTGCAGAAAGTTTATGGCTTCCACCGTCTCTGTTTTGGTGAATGATTTTGTATCTGCTGCCGTTCTCAGGTCATCTGCAGAAGCTGGTGAGGAGAACTGGGAGGATGAGGTGGAAGATGTGGAGAGCAGGTAAGGGGGTGGTGGTGTGGCGCAATCAGCAGGGTCTTTGATTTATAGCCGAGAGGTTTTGGGTTCAAAACTGCCACAGATCTTGTGCCCTTGGGAAAGGCACCTTACACGACTTTCCTCACTTCACTCGGGTGAAAATGAGTACCTAGCTTGTTCAGGGCTGTCGCTAGGATAGGACATTAAATGGAGGTCCTGTGTTTGAGGAGAACCACACCTCAAGCAGAAACCTTATCGAAAATTAATAGAGTAGGGGTCCTACCTAGTGTGAGTGGTCCAAAATCTACAGTCCTTTGGCCACACATGGGGAAATTGCTGTGGTATTGAGGGCACCTGAGTAAGCGCCAAAAGGCAGACACTCCAGTCCCTTGCACTGTAGCACCACCTACTGTAATCCCCTGGCTGAGAAGAGAGAGTAGTCGGCCCACCCAATAATGACAGTTCAGTACAGATGTGTTGTGTACAGACGGGGGGGGGGTCTGTAGACAAGCTTGCGTGTAGATGTGGAGGTTTGATAGCAGCTCACCAGACGTATGAGGGCAACAAAAAAGTTTCAGCAGAAACTGAATAGCCAAACAGGTACAGAGTCTGTGTCAATATTGTATCTCTACCTATGTCATTTATGTTATGTCTTTTATTTCTGGTGGCGACAATATTAGTTTGCCAACTTGAGTGCACCACCATTATGTCTGCAACGTCTTTCATCTTGAGTTAAAAGAAGAAAACAAACAGAGTAAGCTTGTTTGAATGGTAACATCCTGTCTGTTCACAATGTCCATATATGTACAGGTACTATCAGATGCCTCTCCACATGGAGTTCATTGATGTCATTGGCACAGAAAAGGGACTTAGCAGCTGTGCGCAGAGACTCCTTCAGGTAAGTGCAAAAATACACTCAAAACATGTTAGAAGTAGTGTAGAAGGAAATTATTTGTGGGGAGTTAATATTACATAAGGGAGAAAATGAAGTGTATGCAGTGGTTTTGAGTTTGCGGTTAAAACTGTCATGCAGGGTTTACTGTGAAAGGGAAAATTGGGCAGTGGATTTACTGTAAATGCATTTTTGTGCTGTAGAGGTCAACTCGAAACATGGACTCACAAACTATGAGTGGGACAAAAAAATTTACATCTGGACAGAAATCTGGACAGAAATTCTTTTACTAGGAGTCATGTCAGTTTATCAATATAATACTGCCTGTATATTAAGTTTTCTGTCAGGCTTTGAATGAAACAACTGTCTTATTCATAATCAACATCAGAAAAACAGTTATCAGTTATACTGATATTGTTTATTTGACTATTTTTCAGCCCGGTACAATTGTAGGGTTAGATGCAGAGTGGAGACCTTCATTTGGAAACACATTGATCACTCAGAGGTGAGAACATTAAAGATCGTTCATTGTTTTTTAGGGAGAAGCATTTTGTAATGCCAAATCACAGTGTGTATGTAGTTGTTGCAGGTCCTCTTGTTTCACATAATCTGCTATTTTGTACTGATGTTCAAGCCTAAGTAGAAATACTGTTTTAAAAATTGTTTACCAGTTATATAGAACAAAAAAATGTAAAGGAAGCAGGGAGCAGAGTCAGTTTTGGTTCAGCTGTGAGCAGTTTGGATGACCCTGCAGGTCCAAAATCGGACTCCTAAGCCACCTGCGAGCGCACAACAGATGAGAGGAAGATGCACACAGACGCAGGGCTCGAAATACTGTTTTCTGTATTCCTGCACTGGTGCAGGTAACATTGAAAATTACCTGCACCAGACAAATTTTAAATGCACCACTATGAATTTAGGAAGTATGGATCATACTAAACTTGTTCAGAAACCATTGCTATTATAATTGTTTCTTTCATACTTCATAGGTGGTAACAGTCAATGCAGCTGATAACAATCTGTATACACCTACATCATAGGACATTTATGTATAAAACCCAGTACATGGACCAGTGCAGGTTAGGTGCAGGTAGACACAAGAAATACCTGCACAGCTCCAATTTTACCTGCACTAACCTGTATATGCAGAACTGGTGCTATTTCAAGCCCTGCAGAAGTCATATGCATCAAAGACCACGATAGACAACCAAAAAAACAAAGAACAAAAAATAAAATCAAGTACATGGCCACATTACACAACTTGTTGTGGGGAATAACTGGATGTCTCCATTACTCTAGGGTTTCCATAGTGCAGCTGGCAATCAAAGACAAGGTGTACATCCTGGACATGATTGCACTGGTACAGAACACAGAGATGGGAAAGCTGCAGGACTTCTTTTCCAGCCTCCTAGCCAGCCAGGACGTCATCATTATAGGTAAGAAAAAGAATATACATGTAATATACATGTACATTTTGGCCACACCAATTGAATTTGCTGGTTCAGAGATTTTTTTAAAGTGAAAATATAGCAAGCTGACATCATAAAATGTACTAGGCAGGGATAAAAACTTGAATGTTCACTCCATAAACCTGAGTGCACCAAGACATACACCTGGTCCTTGGGCTTTGTTTTCATGATGTTTTTCCAGTTAAGCATATTTTTTTATTTTTTGAAAATCCATGAACAAACAAGTTTAATTGGTGATGTCACTGAACTGCACCAAATTACACTAGAAAATTGTGCCAACTGTACAAATTTGTGCTGATTTTCTCTTGTGGTCACTATGATATTTGCGGTATAACCCTGCCGTGTGTAAACATGTGTGAACATGTGTGTATGGCGGCTTTGAAAAGGTGTCCTTTGACACCTGTTCTGCCATACCCTCCATTGTAATCGTATATGGAAAATCCTAATTAATCATAAATCAAAATCAAATGATGTATGCATAACTGCATGAAGCCCAGATTAGCAGCGTGGCTCCAGACCGTTGCGACAGTCGTATTGAGATCACGTGAGTGGCGCCAAATGGCAGCCACTCCAGACCCTTCCCTCCTGTAAGCTCCTCATCATTCAGCCACTGGCTGCAAAGAGAGAGCAGTCCTCCCACCCAATAACAACAACAACATCATATTTTGCTAGGATATGGAATTGACGGAGACTTCCAGATGTTGGGCAGATCCTACCCTTTCCTCAGGGAGGCCTTGTCTAAGCGCAGGAGGGTCATTGACCTCTCACACGTAGCTGCAAGGGTGAGTTTTTTTATTTTGTCTATCAAGATTTTATTAAATTTTTTGTGTAGGTGTTCAGTACTTTAATGTAGCTTCAGTTACTAGTAAGTCTTTTCCTTGATCTATCTAGGCCTAGGTAGATTGATGAAACTTGAGTTAACTTGAGTTAAGTCTTTTCCAATCTTTCATCCAAGGTTTTCTTGATCTTGAGTTAAGTCTTTTCTAATCTTTCTTCCATGGTTTTCTTTATCTATCTAGGCCTAGATACATTGATGAAACTGATTGTCACTGATAAAATTGTATGTAGTGGATTTTATCTGAAATTCTGTTTGACTGTTTCCAAAATCGTATTGCCTGGTATCCAGCTGTAATATAGCTCCCGAGTCTCTTCTCTCCTCTTAGACTCGGGAGCTATATTACGGCTGGATACCAGGCTAAAAATCGTATCCAGTTACTTGAGTAACTGCTACTTTGCATATCTAAGTCTTTAGTTTACACATCAGGAACGTTTTTCTCTTTGATGTTGCTTGATGTAAGAGAATAAGCCACAGTGTGTTCTGAATTGTTATGCTTGAGGGCAGCGACCACTACATGTAGTATACTGGATATTCTTATAATGACTAGAACTATTTGCATATCTAGGTCATTAGTCTGAACATAAAGAACTTCTTTCATTTGGATGTTGCTTGATATAAGAGAGTCAGCCACTGTGATCTAACCACAAAGCTACAGTGTTACATGAATGCTGAAGGGGAGTTTTGGATATTTGTTTGATCCTTTATTTATTCATGAAAGCTCAATTCGACCTGCAGGCCGCTTTTCATCTGTTATAACAACTGAAAACTTGCTTTCACTGATGTGGCAGGTTTCTTGAAGTACATTTAATATTGGATATACCTGTAGGAGTTTTCTTTTACACAACCACTTAATCTCACTCCTATATCCTATGATCTTCCAACCTGATGAAATCATTTTCGGAAGGGTGCATTTAATATTGCTCATGTGGCACTCCAATGAAGTACTGTAAATGGCTTTGAGTTTGCAGAGATATGATTTTGTAATAGGAAGAAAATCTATGGATAGATTGATAGATAAATAGATAGCAAGATCAATAGATTGATCGATCAAGAGATGGATAGATTAATGGATAGATAGAAAGAAAAAAAATATCCATGTACTGTAAAGCCAGAAATGTTTGCGGTGGTTCTATATTCATGGTGAGGCAGTCTTACTGCAAACTTAAAACCAAAGCAAACATTTTCCATTACAGTATGTAACTACAGTGTATGGCACTTCCGCGAACTTATACCGCCAAGAATAGTCCACTTACCCGCTAACGCAAAATTAAATCCCCGCGAATTTTTAAATTTTAAAAATGCATTGACAGTAATTTTTCCATTATTTCATCCCAGGTCCACAAAGCTAACCCTACTTTGCTGAAGTTTGATGCGGGAGACACGAACGATGACGACTTCACAGGTGGAGCTTCCGCGAAGTCCGATGCCCATGGCCTGTCTCAGCTGGTGCAGCAGTGTTTGGGACTTCCTCTGGCCAAAACAGAACAGCTGTCGGACTGGGAGAGACGCCCTCTCAGGAAGGCGCAGATCCTGTATGCCTGTGAGTTTACCCAAAGATAAATCATAGCATTCATCTGTACATGAATCCTAGGACAAAATGGAAACTGGATGAGCCTAGGATGCGGGTTCGAATCTGCATAAGAGAATGAATTCTTCTAGAGCTGAAAACTTATTTTCAGCTCTAGAAGAATTTATTCTCCTATGCAGATTCAAACCCGCATCCTAGGCTCAGATCCTGTATGACTGTGAGTAAGGGACGTTTGCATAGAGATATTCTGTATATAATAGTGATCCTAGAACAAAATGGAAACTGGGGAGTGAGGTAAACATGGATGTGATTGTTTTCACCTCTTGACAAGTTGAATGTATCATCATGAACCAAAACACTTTGCTTCCAAGGGGCTCTGTGCTGCCGGTTCATACTGGGAAAGCTGCACACACTGACTGACTTTTTTCCTTCATCTACCACAACCTCTGTTGTCTTGTAACTTCAACTGAACCAACAATTTATTTTGGTGTAGCCTTGAGTAATATGAAATTAAATGTATTGCCATTCAAAGGGTCACCATTCATGATATTGTGTTATATTTTCTAGCGCTGGATGCATACTGTCTTCTAGAAGTATATGATGTCCTGACAAAGAGAGTGAAGGATGCTGGGATTGCCATTGACTTTGAAGCCCCTGCAGCCGGTAAGAAAAGCACAGGCGGTGGTGACAAGGGCAAGAAGGAGAAGAAGAAGAAGAAAGGAGATGGCAAGGGGCCAAGAAAGCCTCCCACTGCACCTTGGAGTAAAGCAGGTGTAGTAGCATTGTCATACTTCATTTCATCTGTGACATGAAAGGTAAGGCTCCGGCTGTTTTGTTTTATATTTGTTTAGTCATTTTTATCGGGCTTTCTATTTTTTATTGTTTCTTGAAGTCCGCCAGCCAAATATTGACAATACAAGATACAATAGAAAATAGAAAGCCTGATAAAAACGACTAAAAAAATGTAAAACCAAACAGCCGGAGCCTAACCTCTGCTTGGAGAGTAATTTCATAGCCCATTTATTCATTGTGCTTGTTATAAAGAATCTGTGAGTGTGAATACTGTACATAGCGTCTACATTCTCAGTCACGCAAGTCTGCGGAAACCTGTGTGATTGTCAAAGAGAACCTGTGTGTAACTTCTCTGTCACGACCTTTAGAAAAGTAGCTCTTTGTTTTTGAGATAATTTTCACTTTTACTTTTCTTTTGTCTTATTAAGACAGGTAACAGCAGAAGCTTGTCCGCCCCAGGGAAGTCTGTAAGTCCCCCTATCCGCCCCAGTGAGCTGGCTGTTGTGTCATTGTGTGATACTGTACATAGTGTCTACCTTCTCTGTCATGACCAGAGGAAAAGTAGTGTGAGGTTAACGTTCACTTTTTATTTCTCTTTTTCTCACTAAATAATAAACAGGAGACAGCAGAAGCGTGTCCGCCACAGGAAAGCCGGCGAGCCCCTCCATCCATCCCGGTGAGCTGGTGATTGTGAAATGAACCTGTGAATACTGTACATAGTGTCTACCTTCACTGTCATGACCAAGGGAAAAGTAGTTTGAGGTTAACCTTCACTTTTTTCTTACTAAACAATAAGCAGGTGACAACAGAAGTGTGTCTGCCCCAGGAAGGCCCCCCCATCCATCCCGGTGGGCTGGCTGTTGTGTGATTGTCAAAGAAAACCTATAAATACTGTACCCGGTGTCTAGCTTCTCTATCATGACTGTTGGAAGAGTAACTTATGATAACTAGAGTTTAAGATGTTCACTTTTATTTTCCTTATTTCTTGTGAAAACAGGTAACAGCAGAAGTGCATCTGCCCCAGGAAAGCCATCGAGTCCTCCCATCCGCCCCGGAGAGCTTGCTGTGGTGTGTGACACCATGCTGCAGGGGATGGGGCGACAGCTCAGGTGCTGCGGAGTCGATGTCAGGATCCTGGAGAACACAGACGATCATGACCGAGCGGCAGAGGTAGGGCTCCTCTTCTTCTTCTTTCGTGTCATCACTACACTCTCCTGCTCCAGTACTCCACACACTCCCTTCCTCTGGGGGTCAAAGCTTCCAGATCTTCTTTGGTAGGGCGCTTTAACTGATGTGATACAAAAAAATTTTTAAAAACTATAAAATCACAGCCTAAAAGTATCAACATGTATTGTATGCAGCTTTGTAGTAGACATACAATGCCTTATTGTGTCTTATAATCTATGAGTAGATTTGTACAATGTTGATAGACAGTGTACTTATGCTTCAACTCTTCCCTTTACATTCTACCTGTTGCAATTGTTGTGCAATAAACTTTGACTTGACTTGACTTGTACACAATACTTAGTATCCATGCATATATTGGGGAAGGCAAAATTGTTTTGGCTCGCTCTCATTGAAATGTGCCAGCTACCTGTTTCTGTGTCAAACTGCCACTATGAGGAGATCACTAGATTTGACACAGAAACAGGCAGCCTCCCTCCACACTCCACATTTACTTGAAGATTACACAAATGCTTTCATGACATATAGACAGTGTCATGGTATGTACATGTATACAATAAATGTTGCTGGAATACAAGTAGAACCTGTCTGAACTGTTATTTTCTCAGATTGCCAGGTCAGAGAAGAGAATCATCCTGACCTGTGGCATGCCTTACCAAACGGTGAGTGTGAACTCTTGTTGGTCTTCAATGCTTTGACTTTGACTTTGCTAGCCCAGCATTAATTATGATGTAGGTAACAGCTAGATTTAATCTTACATTTGCCCTAAAGAGAGAAGAGATAAGTTTATCTTTGTAGATTAGCTGCTATGAAGAAAGGCATCCAATTTACAGTTAGCCTTTTGCAAGCTGAAGTACAAATGTAGTCATTTGGCTACCCAACATGTATGTTTTGTGGACTTACATACCAGGGAGAAAGTTAAACTGACCAATTTCCTTTTTTAGGCCACATCAAAATTGTAATGTCTTGGTTCTCTGAGTAAAAAGAATAGCAGTTTATCATTATATCAACATGAAAACACAGTCTGAGGGAAAAGTCCGTACTTTCACACACATTGTTGTTGGGAGTGAACAAAGTCAGCTGCAAGTTTTCACTCCAGTTGTCTGTTTTCATAATGCCTGTTGTTATGGTCAAAATGCCCAGGAACCAAGAAGGTAAGATGTTTGGCCTCATGGGAAAGATTCCAATTTAATGAGATTGTTTTCATACAGCCAATACCGATATCTGTTTCAGCTGTAAAGTTTTAAAGGAAAATAAGTTTGCCTCCTTTTCTTGAGCAGCCAATATACAAAGTTAAACTGATTTGTTTAAATTGTACTTTCTTTATGAGACAAAATCCATAACATTAAGATTTTATATATGTCACAGTAGAGATTGCGAGTCAATACCTGTATCTATTATCACCTGTGCAGCTGAGGTCACAGGTAGGGGAAGGCAGGTGCCTGTGTTTAGACTCAGGTGTGGGACCCAGGGAACAGGTGCTGCAGGTGCTCCAGCACTTCAATGTCAAGGTCACACAGAGAGACATCTTCAGCAGGTGTCAGGTAGGTCTTGGGTCCTGTTTAACATACTGTAAATGCAGAAACTTTCGTGGTGGTTTTATGTGTGCGGCTTTCAGGGTGGCCGGTTCACCACGAACTCGAAACCACTGCGAACGTTTTTCCATGGCAGTAGGAGACTACAGTGCATGGTGCTACCGCAAACTTAAAACCACAGCAAAAAGTCCATTTCCCCGCTACCACGAAATTAAATCCCCACGAACTTAAATGCATTTACAGTACCTTGTGTTTCCTAATGGTTGTGGTGCTGCAGTTCTAATCTGTTCTGCAAGGTGGCACTTGAGTGCTGTAGATTTTGGGTATATACAAGGGTGTCCCATAGGCTTTCATAGTCAAAAGGATAGCCTGAATAAATCTTGCTTATAGCAGCCCATGCAATAAGAGGGATCAGTTACAGCCGAGTTTGTGTTATGTAGACTAGAGCTTCATGTTGAGCAACAAGTTGTAGAGAAGAAAAGGTTTGGCCGCCAATAGCTCTGAAGTTGCACATTTTTGCAAAATCTTTGAGGTATCACACAATTTGCCACACTGGGGTAAGTATAGCTGGTCACAGTGAAACAAAAGGAAAAATGATAATAGTAAACAAAAGGTGCACTTGCTAGCATAAAATCAACATCTCCTCAAAGTCAACATCTTCTCATTTTTTAGTTATAGAAGAAATAAAGAAACTTTTTTTTTGGATGGAAGTTTTGTCTTGTTGCAATGGAAATATGAATTTATGTGCAGTCTTTGCTGGAGGAAATAGGAAAGAATGATTTATACACGTCCATTTTACCCACGGCCTCCATGAAAATCAGTGTTAGCCACTGATGGGAGCTTTCCCTGGTAAAAGAACACAGAAATAAAAATAGATATATTTACTAGTACATGTAGTTTATTTCTCTCCTTGCTATATAGTCTATATCCTATTGCAAAATGGCATTAGTCCTCCATTGCATTAAATACCCTGTGATAATCTATACACACTTCACGTCAAGGTGTGAACAATCAGACTCTAATGAGGTGCTAATTTGTTGTCAGCTTTTCTTCATCTTGAGCCTACTTTACACATTGCCAATGAATTTTGCTATAACAGAACTGGTGATGTAGAAATGTTTGCAGCCTTTTCTGTCTTACACACAGGAATGTTATGGTTGTACAAAGGCTTTTCTTGATATCCCAAATAACCTCAGTGGGTGTTAGAACACTTCTTTGCCAGCTAAACTCCTTATGCCACCGGTAGATCTGCCTGGATTATCAAGAAGCGAGAAGAAGCCGAACTTTTGTGTTAGACTAGATTTGTGATACTTTTATATGTATATATCTTGACTTGTTGTGACCTGTACTTAGCTCAGTTGGGCAAAACTGTACAATAAAGGTCTTCATTCATTCATTCATTCATTCATTAATCCCCGATAGCTTCAGCAAGTATGAGGAGCCAACCTCAGTTGAAAGCTTGTCTTGCTTAGATTTGAAGGTTTGATCCGATGGGGAAGCAACAAGAGATTAGAGACGATCAGATATGTGTGTTCTAGCATTGTTGTAAACCAGTCTTTGCCTTTTTGTTGTTCACTGCAGAATGTAACCTTTCCAAACAAACAAACAAACAAGCAACAAAATATATTCACAAGTTACAAGAACCCACGACATAGATAGACATTTGTGTCCCATAACTCATCACCCTGTTGATATAAACTTGATGACATTTTTAGTAGTGTCACTTTACTTATAGGATGATTAATGGTACAGGATACACTTGATCTATAGCCAACTACAAGGTGTTTTGATAGCCTCCACCAGGCCTTCCTAAGGAGTTACACTTACAGATAGTTGAATTCAGCAAAAATAGAGTGAAGAATTAGCCATCAGAATGAGACCATTCACTATATGGTTGCCAAACTCTCCTAGCAATAGTTATTTATTCAAAATTTGTTATTGGGTGGGCTGGCTACTTTCAATTAGTGTCCTTATTTGGGTGAATTTTCTTTTTTTTTTCAGCCAGGGCGGTTAGTCTGGCAGAGACCAGTGTTTTGACACTTGTCGAGGACTGAGCCTGTGGTTATTTTGGTAGGGAGTTGTGTATGAGAAGGGTGGGAAAGGAGGAAGACCAACAGGGGTGTGTGTGTGGTAAACACGGTTAGGGGCCTTCCTGCTGGGAGCACGTGTGAACACCATTCACGCTTCATTACCAAAGTCAACGGCAGGGCCTGCCTGGCATATTTTGATGGCATGGTGGTCCTGGTCACAATATATCCCAAAATTGTCACGGCCAGCTTACTCCTAAACACATCAGTCATCTTGCTGGCAACAAAAGGGACTGGGAGAAACTTGCAATCACTGCATACCAGCCAACCAATGATGATGATGATGATGATGATGATGTGTGAGAATAAGGTTACTATGATCTTGAAATATCCACTGGTTACAAGTACTAGTAGTTTTGTATGGTTTTTGTATCTGCCTTTCCAAAGCTAATTCATAATAATGTGAATATGCATTTGTGTTCTTTTACTGCAGTAACTATAATAAACTATACTACAGAATTGTGTCAATTACTGAAAACTTGAAACACAGCAAAAACCTCCTTTCTCCCTCCTTTAGTAATGTTGTATGTTTACTAATATTGATGTACATGTACTGTCAATATCTAGCTTGTAACAATGATGCTACAAGATTCTGTAATAAGATAAATGTCGGATAATAGTTCACCATTGAAAGTCTATTCACATTTTCTTGTCATTTATTTTTCACGATCAAAAATGTAAATCGTGTACTTAAAATTGATGTTGTTGGGTTGGAAATCATGCTGATTTCTTCTCTCATTTCTGCAATGATACACAAGATTTTGTTGTTCCTGTTTATTTTGCTGAGGCGTGAAAAAATCCCCAGCAATACTGTAGCTATTTCCTCTTATCTTAACCAAACAGAGCTGGAAATAAGCTTAACCAGATTTGGCCAAGATTTGGTATGGGAACTGAGCAATGCACACAAACAGATTGGGCCAATTAGGAATTAGTAACTAAGCCAATTGTGGACACAGCCTTGCTGGGTTTGTACAGCTCATCTGGAGGTGGGAAAATACGGTACCAAACTGGGCTTGGTTTACACTGGTGCACAGGTGTACTCATCTAAGTGTTAACGGACTTGCAACAGCAAATATGGTTTTATCATCCTACATCAAATAGAGGACTGCTAGCATATGTGTTTTGGAACTCTAGAGGTCCTAGCCCAGTCCATATATAAGCCTGCATGACTTTTCTCGTAGAGCATAATCAGCTGTTTTGATTCCACAAATTTCGAAGCAGGACTGCTTGAATTTAACATAGAGCATAATGTTACCCAATCCTCAATGGCAGTAGATCTATGTGGATCCATTATCTTCAATATATTATGCGTTTGGGGCATTTCTGACTTAAAATTAAATGCATTGGGGGGTTAGATTAGCAAAAAAATTTAGCAGGACAAGGGTTAAAAAAGACACTGGTTTGTCTTGACTGAAACCGAAATCAAAAAGAGGAAATATTCAAACTGTTCAGAAGTCTCATTATTTGAAAGCCACCTATTTACCAGTGACCTTGTCAAGACTCCAAAGTCATCCCTTTTGGTAACTCTGTGTGAGTGAAGACAAGTGAGGATGCACCTGTCCACCGTGCCGGATGCCTCAGTCCTCTGACCACCCAACTGGTGTGACATTGTAACAAGGGGGATTGATGACTGTTTGGAAAGGCAGTTGCTCTCCTTTATCTGTCATTGTCAATTTCAACAGGTGGCCTGGATGTCTGTTTTGAGCACAATGTACATGTATATTTGTTTCTTAGGTTAGGAAGGTGTGATGTACAAGATCCTGTAGGATGGAGGACAACGCTTTACGCTAAATTCGGGATGGTTCGCTACACTTTACATTACATTCAAAAAGGCTACCAACGCTTTATGCTTCATCCCACTACGAATTACGTAGAATAAAATAGCTTCCCTGCGATTTAGGGGTTAAAAAGTTAAAAAGGCCTGCCTGCGCCTTACGTAAAAGAGCATGCAGACCCTCATCTAAGGCAGACTCCAACACTGATGAAATTTACTAGCAACAATATAAAAATGTATGCAATGTGTACTGTAAAAAAATGGTATACACCATGGCATTCAAATCATGAATATATGAAAACACCCTTTTCTGAGATGACAATACGAAGGATTAGAAAAAGAGGAGGTGTCTGAAACCTGTCCATTTTTCCAGCCACTTTGTCACGTTTTCGGTTGACAGGTTTTTCGGGAGGAACTTTTCCCAGGACGGCACGGTCTCTTCACAGATGATATAGGAAAGATTAAAAGAAGAGGAGGTGTCTGAAAACTGTCCATTTTTCCAGCCACTTTGTCATGTTTTCGGTTGACAGGTTTTTGGGAGTAACTTTTCCCAGGACGGCACGGTCTCTTCACAGATGATATAGGAAAGATTAAAAGAAGAGGAGGTGTCTGAAAACTGTCCATTTTTCCAGCCACTTTGTCATGTTTTCGGTTGACAGGTTTTGGGAGTAACTTTTCCCAGGACGGCACGGTCCCTGCACAGGTATGCTTTATACTCAGGTGGGCTCCTGTCATGGAAAAGTTGGCCTTACTCTGTGCTCCCCTCGCTGGAACACTGGCGGGGAAATTAAGACAGGACACGGCAGGCTGGGCGACAAAGGACAGTTTGTGTATGTAACCTCCCAGCCATGTTATGGGGACAGGAGGATACCTATGTATCAGGTGAAGATATGCCAGGTGAGCAATCCCCGGGCACGCTGCCAGAAGAGTGAAGCGATGTTCACCAAATGTTTGACTGTGCTTCCGGGTTACGTCAGGGCTCTTCACAGCCTGTAGCCTGAGTGCCATCTTCCGTAGTAACTGCTGGCTCAATCGTGAGATCATGTGGCGTAATCCGCACTGCTTTGGGCTCAGGCCCAAGAGGTCCTGAGTTCGAAACCTGCCATGTCACTGATCTTGTGCCCTTGGGAAAGGCTCTTAACATGACTGAAGTGTATAATTTTGTGTCAGATAATAATTTTGAATCAGAAGGCCACAGCAGATGTACAAGGACGTGAATGTGTCTTATACTTTTATAGCTTGATAAACTGATGAAGGAAGTAGTGAGTTAAGTCCTTTGCACTGTGATTTAGAGCCTTTCCCTTGAAGAAGATTAGAACTATTTATTGCATGTTACCAGTATGCAAGAATCCCTGTGTACTACAATATGGTGAATCAATCTTTCATTTGCAGGCACCATAGTCTGATGCATAGCGGCTAGAGACATCGACGGTTCGCGCCAGGTTGGTCTGTCCTGGGTGTACTCCTCCAGTTGGTTCTGGAGACCCCCAGCTCTTTGAGAGTGTTGAAGATCTGATCTTCCCGTCTCCCTCTTAGGCGGCCTCTAGGGCGTTTCCAGGCAGGGTTTGGGTCCGAGGTTGTCACTTTTATCATGTCCTGAGTGGGAACTGCTCTTGATGCGTGTCCTAAGAAATTCATCCTTTGTTTGGCAATGTTGAATCATACAGTACATATTTGACCTTTGGACATAGAGGAATAGATCGTAGAACAAAAGTTTCAAGGCTACAAAACTTCCTGTTGATCAATGAAAAGTTTCCCACCCTTTCCGCCGTTTGCTTCCCATCTGCATTCCTAACGGGAATGTCCGTGCACCGTTTCCTGCCACGCCACTCCCTGCACGTGGTTCCCGCCACGCCGGTCCCGGTACACGGCATGCCACGCTTTCCGCCATGTCAAGAGAGGAGTGTGATGCTAAAGGCCACTTCAAGTCATTGTTTGTACCCTTGCAGGGACATGAGATTTTGAAAGTTTAAAAGTTAAAATCCTCTGGTGTGCCAATCTCTGTTTGTATAGCTTTTGGGTCACACAATTTCCCATGCTTTAAGTACAGGTACAGTATACAGACTTAATGTGGAACTTTTTAACTGGACCTTCCAGCACCTTTTGGTGTATAGGGCAGTACTCATATTCATTTCTACAGTGTTTTGGCCACAAAGTTTCAAGACTTTCAAGTATAGGTGTAGAGACTGTTCTAAAGCCTTTGCATGAACCTTTTTATCATCAGGAAGTCTGACACTCCAGTGACATAGTTGCTTTGAAAGAAATCACCAGAAACGAGAAAAACTCTGCAGTTTCTCTTTTTAGTAATGTTGTAGAGACAGCCATCACAGACATTGATGTACTTCTTCGTCTTGTTTTCTCAGTAGTAGTTTTCTCACCAGTTGTATGGCATGTAAAAGGTTACTCATAGGTGTGATACTCTCAAAATCCAACAATGGCAGTCTTGCTGAATTGATGTCAGACTTAACATATTAGAAGCAACTGTTTCTCTGACTTATATCTTACTTAACCTTGCGTACCTTGCGATTGTTAAGTAAGATGTAAGTCGCAGAAGCAGTTAATTACTTTTGGATGTTGTTTTTTCCTCTCAAGTCTTGAGAAACAATGAAGTAGCCTTGACCTGCCCAGTCCCTATCCCCTGACAGGCATGTACATGTAGGTGTGGAATGCCTTGGATGTCCAGGTTTTGTTACATCTCCACACTTTTAAGTTCTCCCAGGCATGGCAGGGTCTCCCCCGGAAGACTTGCTGCAACTTGAGGGTGTTCTGACGTGAAGTAAACTTTTCTCTTCCATTTCAAAGACGAGTGCCGCTCCTTTGGAGATGCCTTTGAAGCAGGAATCTCGGACTGAGAGACGTCGTTATGACTCAGCAGCCTGGTAACCATTCTGAATTTTTACAGACCAGGGCTCGAAATGCTGTAAATGCAGAAACCTTTGCGGTGGTTTAATGTTCGCGGTTTTCACGGTGACAGTAAGAGACTATGGTGCATGATGCTACCATGAACCTAAAACCACTGCAAAAAGTTCTTTTTCCCGCTACCGCGAAATTAAATCCCCGCGAACTTAAATACATTTACAGTATTTCAGCCAGGTTGCCCAGATGGCAACCTGAGTCAAAAGCTAGGTTTCACCATCAACATTTCAGGTTGCCCCACTTCCAAGTTACTTTTTTCAAATTAGCTACTTATCCATTATCTTTTCTTCTAGCTACATGTAACTACTAAGTGTTTTATCTTATCAAGGAATAGATACAAAAGCTTATGCACATAGGTGGGGGAAAGCAGTGTTCCAACTGTGAAAACAAAGTGTTTTCCCTTACTGCTAGGTATTTCCAAAAAGCTCCTTGGTATTTCTGATAATAATGCTAATAGTAGTAGTGTCAGAACCTCAACTTCAGGTATGGAAGCTTGAAGATCTAAATGGCAGAGAGTGTGAAAAACAGACTTTGGGTACATTGAAATGTTTGCCTGTCCCTTTTCAGGTGCAGACCCATATAGAAAGCTCTTTGTGAATAGTTTATATAACACACCTATTAAGCCTGTTCCCTTCTGACCAGTAGCTGCTACCAAACAATGTGTGGTTGGATAGGTGATATTCGAGCTGTCAAATGCTATTACAGCTGACTGACAGGAGCTTTCAGAGAATCGTGGGAAAACCTGACAAGCATTCCTTCTGTAATTATTGAATTTGTCCAATAAATTGTCAAAATGAATCGTTGAAATGTTATAAAATATTAGTCAATATGCTGTTATCTTTCTTGGTGGTTTGAATGGAAATTGTCAAACAAATGAATCATGTTGTTGGACCTGTTGTTGAAAGCTTTAAGCCTGGCCCTGACACCACTTGGTGTAGCATTTCTTGTATGTTTGTGTAGCTGAGAGGCAATGTTGGTTTGTTTATATAGCTGATCAGCCCCTCTGACAACCCTGATATTTTTTCCCTCCAACCAAGCAGGAAAATGGATGAAGGTGTTCTACTCTGCTGAGAGATCAGGAGCAAGTTTCCTTCAGAACAATCTGTAATTTCTTAAGGATGAATTTGAGAAACTTTTTCAGGAATTGATTATACTGTCCAAGCAGAGGTTTGGCTTTGTACGTTTTTTTTTATTTGTTAAAGGTGTTTTTGTCAGGTGTTCTATTTTGCACTGTTTTGTTCGTGTCTGTCAGGCAGTATGGATGGTGGACATGAAGAAAACTGACAAAAACGCCTTAACCACTTAAAGAAAACAGCCATACCCAATCCTCTGCTTGAGGATTAGGAATTGATGCCATACTGGATTGAAGCAATGCTGAGGGATGTTGGACGCTTTGCCCTTTTACCAACTCGGGCCCAAGTTGACAAAAGGAAAAAAGGAGTAGATTACAGTATGTCCCCCCCCCCCCCCCCCCCCCCCAGTGGCTTTCTATGGTACTGGACCTGAACTTCCAGTTTTGATATCTCCTGTGCTGGACAAGAAATGGTTATGATTTTTTGTTGATAGATAGCTCCTGTGGTCAGGAAGAAGTGACATACATTTGGGTCATCTAGCAGCTTTCTGTGGAACTGCAGAGAATGTTTCAATTGAAGATTTTTTTTTAAACCCTGGGAACTAAGAAAACTTCTGTCCGCTGCCATATGGGAAATGTCTACGAACTACTTCAATAATCAACGTTCTCAAGCATGTCTGATTTGCTGCCGTCCTCACTCCTTGGTCTGATTCTGTCAGCGAGGTATGGCTCATACTTTACCGTGGGTTATTGTGATACCTCTGCAGTGATGACAAGGCACAAACAGGCTGCTTTTTATGGCTCGGTTTCAGTGCCAGTACAGTCAAACCTGTCTATAGCGGCCACTCAAGGGACCGGACAAATTTGGCCACTATAGACAGGTGGCCTCTGTATAGAGGTGGTAACTTGTAGATAAAATACACGACAAAAAGTGGCCACTATGGACAGGTGGCCCCTCTGTAGAGGTGGCCCCTAATACAGGTTTGACTGTATCAGATTGGCACTTAAAAGGTCAGCCATAACTGGCTCACAAGTTTATTGAGAGGCATGTTGTTGAGATCTTAGGTGAATAAAAGACTTAGGCAACGGTAAAGGTCCCATTAATCTCCAAGCAAAGGTTTGGGAACACTGTATCTTTGACATAGCCACACATTGGAACTTCATGGAAGGTGGGGCCCAACTCTCTCCTATCCGCAACCAAAGTTCATTTTCATACCCGAGATCCCTAATTATGGTGTCAATGTGAAAAATAATCTAAGGAACCACCAAAAATTGGCAGCTGACCTTACAGTATGTAGGAGTACTGTAGTCCAGGTTTGACTACCAGTAGATCCTGAGTAGATGTGCCCAGGCCTGACTGGTCAGCACTAACCAGCCCAGTGTTGTGACATGTTGTAATCCTCCCTGATCCCTGTTATCAGTCACAAGGGACATTCTGGCCCTTCTGAACTACCTGTGCTGTTATCAGTCACAAGGAACAGTCTGGTCTTTCTGAGGTACCTTTGCTGGTCTGGTGATCACAGATCTGTCTGGCGGATCGTAGGATCCCAACCAGTGATCCTAAGGTTAGATCCCTTAGAGCTGCAGCACTTCTAAGGCTAACTTCAAATTTCCAAACCGGGGCCCGGCCGGGCAGCTTTCGGGGACGAGAAAAGTCTGATATAAAAGAGACCAAACTACACAAGAAGTAAGGAGAATAGTCATGGGCATTATTTGTGTGTATTTTTACATAATCATTTCTAATTTTCATTTCCACAAACAGCCCGCCCGGGCCCGGGCCCGGTTAGGAAATGTAATGTTAGCCTCAAGGGAGAATCTTGGGTAAAAAATGTAATGCAGATCAAACTCCAATTGTACTTTGATAGTTCCCCTTGTTTGGTGATGGATTCAACTTGTGAGTTAAAGCTTTTAATATGCTAGGGCCATGCATGGGATGTTGGGCGCTTTGGCCCTTTACCAACTTAGCGCTTGGCTGCACCCATCCCAAAAATGACAGAAAACTGTTGAAAATGTACTTTCATAAGCTGTAACTGACAGCCCTGCCAGGATGTTGGGCCAAGTCGACTGAGTAGGTAAGAAAAGCCTTGAGTCAAACTGAGAGGAAGCCTACTCTTTCATGATGAAGTGTGTATATTTTGTTAGGATCTTTTGAGACTTTTCCCAACTTAAAGAGTAAACCCCTCCCTTTCCTAAATCCAGGATGAGACGTAAAAATCCACAGTTTGAGCATGTAGAACAACATACAGCCCTTGTTTTCAGTTTTCCTCAGTGCAGTTCTGTCTCCTGGACCCATCCCTCTGTCTGTCCTGGGACGGTCCTGCTTGTTGGGACAGTCAGAGAAAATTTCACCCCATTTTATCCCATGTTCAAAATCTGAACTTCATCACTTGAGATTGCTGATTCAGAATATTTATTTCGTAAGGTTAAGATGACAGATTTAACAACACAAATTAACAATATAGGCTCCCAAACAATGAGCAGAATGGAAACAAAATTCAAGCTGGTGATACAAGTAGCCTTGGTGTTAGCCAGGATACCAAACCCCAACCTCAAAAGTATATTTCATGTTGTACTTTTAGATCGGGCTGGGGTTTGGTAACCAGGCTACCTTGGTGTTGGCCAAATTCTGTCCAGGGAGAATTTCCTTTTGCCTATTGAGACATTTTGTACTTGCCAAGTTCAGTTTCTCACAGGTGAAATTGGCAAGAACTGGTAAGAACCAATGCTAAGCATGCCAGCAAAACAGAACAACAAAGATTGCTTCTCCGGTATTTCAGGCAAGCGAAATTTCAAACATTTGAAGGACACGAGCAAAAGGCGTGGAACGGTAGAATGAGTCAGGCTCCTTTAGAACAGTTTTAAACTGACACTCACGATAATCACTTCAACTTCCAAAGGTATGTGCTTGTGATTAGATGTAGCCAGTGTCCGGCTGGTGTTGGCTCAGACCCGCTCAGAAGTGAAACTGTTTCTCACGATCCTAAGATAGCAAGTGTCCATTCTGAAAGTGAAATAGTCCAGAACAGGAGCGACTTTCTTTTCCTCCAAGACTTTTGTGCGCCTCACAACAAATAAAACAGTTTCATCTTTTTTTGTTTAGACCACAGAAAGAGACAGTAGACTTTTCTCCAAACAGGGGATGGAAAGAAGAGCTTTTTTCCTTCTCACAAGTACTTCACCTCACTTGAGCCGCTGTGCTTACGGGTCTTTAGCATCTAACCAAGCATGAAAAGTCTTCCCTTTGCCAGGCTAGTGTGTAACAATGTTTTGACATGGGAGATGGTAGCTGATAGGCATTCCTGACAGTAAGTGTAGGGAAAGGACACATTCCCATGAACTGACTTTGTGAGTAGAGTTCCAGAGAGGGAGAGGGCTGGGCTCACAAGTTCAATATTGCTTCTAGATGATGTGTACAAATGTCATGAAGTGCTTTTTGCTATAAAAGTGTTCGGTTATACATGTACATTAGATGCAGGCAATGTTTTTTCAGTCCAGTGTATTTTCAGTATGATACAATTGATGATATATATTTCATACTATTCTAGATCCAACTTGCAATGTAGGATGGCAAGGTTTTAGATGCATGGTTCATGATAGTCTTATAACTTGACATGCATTGTATTTGTTGCAGTCATTGCACAATAAAGTTTGATATTGATATTGATTATTTAGTGTCTTTGCATCATACCAAATTTCCACAATTATGTAAAGGCAGCATGAAAATGAATGAATCCTTGGGAAACTCTTGCTCCTTCTGTTGGAGTGATGCCCTGTAAATTATGATTGTTTGTTGGTTTGTTTGTTTGTTGTTTTGTTTGTTTATAAACTGCCGTTTGGTGTAACGCACAGGTTTTACTGAGTACAAGCTGCATATATGGACAGATTTATTTGATCCACTCAAACTGGGACGGACCCCTAGTCCTTTCTGTAAGTGTGGTAGGTTCTTATATGTGCATCCTATCCAAGTAACGTCCCTAATCAAACCTAGGTACTCATTTTCACCTGAGTGAAGTGAAGAAATTCGTGAAGTGTCTGAGCAGATCTGGGGACTCCAACCAAAAACCTCTGGGCCTTGAGCCAGACACCACACCATACCATTACACTAGGCCACGCTAGACGATGCTACATTTCTATACCTCCAAGAAAAATGTTCTTGTTTTGGAAACACCCAGAGAATCTGGGACACTCCCCTGAAGTCCAGCCCTGTTTGTGTTGTTGGACAGAGGGTAGCAGGTCTGGTTGTTTGTACATGGAAGATAGGATCTGCTACATAAACCTGCGTCCACTCCTGTAGCACTGGTGTCTGATAAACAGGGGCTGGGAACCTGGGTCAGGAGGGGAGTGGGGAAAACAGCTCCTGTTTTTCCTGGCTACCCTGTGAAGAGAGATAAAGTCATTAGGATCTTGTTGGAGTTGGATATCCCCTCTAGTCCCCAGTGGGTTTGAGTGTGGGAAAGTTTGAGGAAAAGCTACTGAGATTGGAGAAACGGGATGAAAAATGCATGTTGTTGAAAATTAATTGTCGAATTAAAGTTGTGGACAGAAATAAATGCAAAACTTTGCTATATGCGACACACCAGTTTTTATAATGGCTACTTGGCAACGCATGGGATAGCACTAACTAAAAGATTGGGACAACGATGACAGACACCATCTTTGTGCAAGTGGTCCCATTTTTTAAATGTTTTCTGATAATGTTGACAGGCTGATTTTAAAGAAAAAAAAGGACACCTGTTTTTCCTGGCTACCCTGGAGAGAGATAAAGTCATTAGGATCTTGTTGGAGTTGGGTATCCCCTCTGGTCCCCAGTGGGTTTGAGTGTGGGAAAGTTTGGGGAAAGCTACTGAGATCGGAGAAACGGGGTGAAAAATGCATGTTGTTGAAAATTAATTGTCGAATTAAAGTTGAGGACAGAAACAAATGCAAAACTTTGCTATATGCCACACACCAGTTTTTATGATGGCTACTCAGCAACGCATGGGATGTCCCTACGAACTTAATAAAAGCTCTTGAAGGTGATGGAAGACACCATCTCTGTGCAAGTAGTCCCATTTTTCTGATGTTTTCTGATAATCTAATTTTAGCTAGTCATCCTCATATTAAAGAACAAAGGGATACCCTCAGGCACAGCAGGGCCATGGTGAAAAAAAGATGTCCAAACTCAACACCAAGACACCCCTTGGCGGGAATGCTGTCCACAAGTCCCAATACTTGTGAGTGTGGGAAAATTTGGGGAAAGCCACTGGGACTGGAGCAACCTTGTCAGCTTGTAAACTTCTCAGCACTCTTTTTACTCTGAAGCTGGTTACTAAGTCCTTTGGGATAGGTACAGAATTATCATCAGTTACATAAAATGACCTTGAAGGTTGTTCTCAGAATTTGATGAGAGCCAGAAAACAATATGGAGAGAATTTATCATGTTGCCAGCCCCTCATTGATCAGCACTCTTTTTTCTCAGAAGCTCTGAATCCTTTGGGATGGGAACAGAACTGTCAGCAGTAATTAGACAGATAGCTTTGAAGGCTGTTCCCAGCATTGGACTTGAGGACCAGAAAACAATGTTGAGAGAATTTGTCATTTTGCCAGTCACTTGTCACTCTTTTTACTCTAAAGCAGGTACATGTCCTATGGGATAGGTACAGAACTGCCAGCAGTATTGAAAAGAATGGCTTTGAAGGCTGTTCCCACAATTTGGTGATAGCCAGAAAACAAGACTAGTTACAGTTCCATTCCTGTCTTGGGAATTTGGGCATGTACAAGGGCAGTTCAATAAATTATCACATCTTTCTAGGAGGCTGAAATGTCACTTGTATTTGATGATATACATCTCTAAAGCACTCTATAGGCCTGAACTTCCAACAGTTTCTTTTATACAACTGCTAGGCTGGAGTGAGGTTTGATAGTGAAGCCAGCTGAATTCATAGTTGTCATCATCATCATCTATCAACCTGTGGTCATAATTGCTATGTGTGCATGAAAATTTTTCATACACTAATCAAATAGAAACAAAAGTTGGCACACTTTTCAGTCCTTAACTGTGCTGCCAAGTTTCTTTCCTATGTTAAATTGAGAGTGCATGCCCATCTTTTGCAGACTTTTGGAACAACGTAGTGCCAAAGACATTGTAGGCACAAGCATTCTATGGTATCCTCTGAGATGGCATTTCCTGTGTTCTTGAGAGGATTTCAAAGTAGAGACTGCTGATAACGATGCTGTCAAGAGACGATGCAGAGATCATTCTTTTTGGGTACCTCCAAGAAGGGGAAGGGGTCTTGGACCTTCTCTCCATTTCTCCACATACCAAACCAGAGCCAGTTATCTAAGGGTACTGACTGACTCCTGTGTGAACCCTAACCTAATGTCACCCTTTCTCTCATCCATTGTTGGAGGACTCCACTTGTGAACTGGCGGCAGAAAAAATAGACCTGGGCTGAGAAAACCATCAAAGTGTTGGGGTCAGGGAACTGACCAGCGGTAGGGACTTCATCAAAACCATGACCCGACCTTGGTCCATGACCTCTGACCTCCCAGGGGTCAGTAATGGAGTTACCATGTTCCATCTCCCATCTGAGCTCTCTGTGAAAAATGGTTATGGAATTTCTTCATCAGTCCCAGCAGATCAACAGGTCTTAGATGTTCCCTTATTGGGCTGGAATGTGCATTAACTTGGAGTTGTGACTCTATTTGTTGGGTTAAAGACCTTACAAGGCCTAGGGCGAAATCCTTGTACCTGTCCAATGAACTGCACCTTATCCACTTACACCACTTAAGTCCTTGTAGCTGTGCAGGATAAACTTAAGGCCTTGATCTTTTAGGCCTTGGCAGATATCTTTCACACATTTACTTAGGTCACAATAAGAGGTTGATACCTGCTCACAGGTTGGAAGAAATTGGATGAAAGTCATTGCAAATACATGTAGTGTATGTTCACCACTGGAATGGTAACCTCTGTAAATTAGAAACCTGGAAGTTCTGCTGCAGTACTATTGAAAGCCGCTAGAGGGCCCATATTTGTAGTAAATTGTACTCGTCCTTCATTTTGCAGACACCTATCCACATGCCAAGTATCCTTTTCATGAGCTTCTTGAATTATGCTGCACACACACACACACACACCACTTAAAAATACCCTCACTTATGTGCACGCACATACACACACACAAACATTCACGCACAGTTGAACACACACACACACACACATCGTTCTTGGTTGTCAGTTGTAATGATGTTCCAGTAAGACTTGAGCAGTGGTTGTTTTGTTCCTGTTTCTTGTCCTCTCCACCTGCTGATGCACACCTGTTTTGATGTTCACCAGGTGTCCTGGAGAACCTGGCTGCAGCTGGCCAGGTGCACCCACAGGTGCCTCCCCCATTCCATGATAAAGCTGGCCTCTGCAGGTGTTGTACTTATGACAGGTATGTAAGCAAGGTGTTTAAGGCAGGGTTGTAGCCAGCACCCGTCCTTATGTCCGTTGACGGAATTTTGCAGCTAGTGACAGAAAAACATTTTGCTCATTATGTCCTGTGACGGACAAAATTTGATATGTAAAGATATAATGAAACTGTCTCCCTTGTGTAATTTTTCACTAAAGCAGATGTCGTTGAAAAGCTTAGTCTACCAGCAGAATTTACACCTCAAAATGAAAGAAATAGCATTTCAGGGGTCTAGATTTCACAATTTTTCTCCTGGACCCCCCTAGGAACGTTGCGCTTTAGCCGCTCGATAGGACTCAAAATCTAGGGGACGTAAAATGAATTCAGGCTGGCTACATCCTGGTTTAAGGTTTGTGTCTGCTTGAATAGCTTGGTGTGTACAGTCAAATATATACATGTACAAGTGACCACCACCACCTATACATTTTGACATTGGTAAACAGTCAAACATGTACACTACAATGACCACCTCTAACTAAGTAGTAGAACCTGGTCATTGATATTTGTAAAGTCAAACATAAACAAGTGCCCACCACCACCTGTACATCTTGTCATTGATAACAGTATGCTGGTTTTCTACATACAAACATACAAACATACATACAAATGCTACCCAAAATATAACCTTCTTGGCGAAGGTAATAAAAGGACTTTGCTTTTGACATATGAGTTTCATAGGTTGTTGTCTTGGATGCAGTACTGTGTGACAGGGTAGGTGGTGCTTTTGTAGTCAGCTGCTGTGCTGACTTGGGAACATTAGAATGCTGTCTTTTGTATCAATGTCCCATTGGACCTTAAATCTCTACTCTTACTTGTCCATGATCCGATGAGCTACAAAAACTACAGACCAGCTATGCCCTTGTGTTTGAAACATGTTGTTACAGTCAAAAGAGTGGTAGGATTTACAAATTAGATCACAATATCTCATCCATCATGCCTGTAACTGAATATTGTTGATATATGTTCATATCATCATAGACATAGAAGTAGATTTGTAATAAATGGGAGTTAGAAACTAAGATAATAGGAGAAAGTGGAAACCCCTTGGAGAAAATTCTAACCTTAACATTTTATCTCCATGTTCTACAATTAAGAATAACACATGTAGCAATGTGTTTCTCAATTCACTGGTCCTTTTCTGTTGTCTCTATGTGGTGAGAAACAAAACAGCAAACTTGCTTTTTGCCCCCGGTGGTTATGTCGCTTTGGTTGTTGTAGATAGTTACAGTTAACTGTAGTGACAGTTTAATAAGACCCACCAAACAACATTCCTTCAGCATATGATCATGACAAAAGACAGTTGTTTTATCCAGACCCTATACTTACTGCACACTTACATCCCACCTTGATTGTTATACTGGCAACTTGGGCTAATAACATACCTGTAAGATTAGCAAGTCAAGGACTGCCCTCCACCCCACCTACATTTTATCCCGTTTTAGTACATTTTTGCTGGTTGATGGAAGTTGTTATCAAGTCAAAATTTCTTCAAGAGACACTTCCAGTAACAGAAATTATATATATAACAAGAATGAACAAACTAGCTCTCACCCTGTAATATTGGTGTAGTAATGCAAGGAGGTTAAAATCACTTTTTTTAACCTCCTTGATGTATGTGTATGAATGCCATTCCATGTTTATAATAAACAAAATACTAAAATATCAACATGGTTATCTTGTCCTTCTAAAAGATGTGGAGAATTCTTTGTCAGCGTCCGCTTTCCTCTCCCATCCTACCCCTCATCTATACAGTCTACTCTGATGCTGGACGAAAGGAGAAAAGCAGAACTTGACAAAAGTTAGAGCTGCCCTGCCAGCCAGTAGCTAGCCAAAAAACTTCAGCATTAATTGGTTTGACTTTGTTCTAAATATTCACTCTTCTGTTATTCACTCACTCAATCCATATTCACAAAATTGTCACTCTCCTGTCAAATATATCACTCATGTTCAGGACAAAATTCAGAAGGACAGTTAACAATGAGAGAAGGCTACAGAACATGTCTTACTGTAACATTTAGACATTTATATTTTCTGAAATGTCAGGGGAAGCGATGACCTGAATTAATGTGGCAGACGCTGGCACACCCGACTGACACGTTCCAAATTTGCTCAAACGTTTTCTGATTTTGTTTCGACCTGCCTTCATTCATGGGAAGCTCAATTCTGCCTGCAGGCCACTTTTAATCGAGACCATGAGTGTGAAAGTGAGGGTCAAAATATTCCATTATTGAAGACATGACAGATTGCATGATTGAAGTCATAATCTAAATTTAGCACAATTGAGATGAAGTCTTGTAAAAATTCTCACAGAAACAATCAGTGTCTTACCACAAAATGTCACTTAAATTGTGTTTCTGAAAGAAGGGAATCATTCTCATTAGGCTTATTTACCCGACGTTGATGCGTGTTGTCATACCTGACCTTTTGTAGTGTCTTCAACACTGAAAAACAACACCTGACTTTTTTAATGTCCTCCGTTCTGAGCAAATCTACTGGAAGAACATGTCCGTAGGCAGGCTTTGGTGGAAAGGTATGTTGCTGGGATAACAGAGGTTTCACAGGCCATATCACAATCGGACGTGCATTTAAATGACCTGGAATGGCTAAGATTATACATAATCGTCCCAGGGACACAAAAGGATCATTGTGTTCTACCCAACAAGCAACCTTGCCCAAAGCTAGAGGACAATTAAGTTCACCTCCTTATGTAGAGATAGAGATCAGTACTTAAGATGTATTTCTTACTTTTACTGTGTTGTACAGATTGTCTGTCAAGATGACTAAGATTTATATAGCTCATTACATACTAAAGAAAGCTGTCTCCATGGCAAATGGATTATCTTGTCTGATATATGGACTCTAAGTATGCAATAAAATCAATCAACAGTTCAATATATTAGACTCATTGTTGTGTGAAGTGGATTTGCCAAATCAGTATTATCACTACAGCAACTTATCACTGTCAGTGGTGTGTGTCTATACTCTTTCCTACTTGTTACTCACTCACTCACTCACTCAGTCCATTGACTATACTGCTACTGGGATCCCTTACGCAGGGGTAGGCAGAAGTCGGACAGTTCACACCACACGTTCAAACAGCTCTGTCCGGTGGGTCCACCCTGTTAGACTGCACACCTTGATGTCCCTCCTAACACACTCCATCAAAGTTTTTCTCGGCCTACCACGACCTGTTACCTGACACTTTCAGTTTTGTGATGGTATTAATGCAGTCACTTGACTTTTCTACGTGTCCAAACCACCCTAGACGGCGAGACCGCAACACTGAGGTGATGTCTGGGATGCCAAGTTTATTGAGTAGGCAAGATGGTGAGGTCTCATCCTGGGGTTTGACGCCGCAAATCCACCTTATTATGGCTTGATCATTGCAGCACAACCACTGTGGATCAGAGGCAGTAGGGGCCCAGGTTTCACTCCCCTGGAGCTTGGCTGCACGATCACAGAGGTCAAACACTTTGCCACGGGTTTTAAAGGGTTTTGTTCCAGATTCAAAATGATATCTCAGGAGAAATCTACATCCAAATAGCATTCTCGATTCGCGCACCTTGCGAGAAGTTATGGCATTGGAATTCATGGCTAATCCATGACATATCATTTACTTTCAGATCAGTTATTCTTTATGAACCCAGCTTTAGATTGGATAAATAGTGGCTGTGTATTTGGGTCAAAATTAGCATCGAAGGACAAGCTACACAAAAAAAGTTAATCCAAAGTCTGAACAATTTCATTCCTCTTCAGTTTGCTTTTGTAGTTGATGAATACCATCTTATTGGGTTGACTTAAACTAACAATGATGTTATTTTGGTTGTTTGGTTTGTTCAGAGACTTAAGAGACTTGTGATATCTCCTGGCCGTCTGAAGTCTTCGCGCGGGATGTTGTGGTCTTGCGCTGCTGGGGCCTCGACGTGGGCACCATCCGGATCCGCAGAAAGCGGGAGTGTAGGTGCTCGGAATCCCTTCCCCAGCGAAAACCGTTACGGTTCTGTAGGATTCTGTACTGGTTGTCGTACAACATGACAGACGGTACGTCGTACACCTCGAACAACTCGGACACTTTCACCGTATATGCGAGGTAGTCCTCGATGTCCTGCTTGTTGGAGATTTTTCCGGCGCGGATAAGCGCGGCCATGATCTTAGCATTGGCAGCCGACCACGCGGGGATTTTGATCGACTCCAGCTTTGGGCGGGAGCGGCTGGTCCGTAGTATGATGGACGTCTGACCGTCGCGTGCAATCTCGTGGTCGTTCTCGGGCTGGGTGAAGGAGTCCACGAACTCCGGTATAAGTAGGGGTTTCTCACCTTGCTTTGGGGCGCTGTTGTGCAGGTAAAAAGACGCCTGGTCGTCACCGGTCTGCTGAGCTGCCGCTGCGCCGTCCGTCAGGAGACCGTCGATTCCTTCCACCTGGGACAGGAGGTCGGACAGCTCCTTGTCTGCTTTCAGGTCATCCAGGGTGACTGTCGCCTTGGTCTTGGCGGGCTTCGCTGCCCCGGCCGCCGCTTGCAGTTTAGTGGTTGCCCTGCATAGCAGGGCGTACTGGCCAACAGAGAGATCCAGTATTTGCAGCATGTCGGTAGTAACACACAGAAGGGCTTCTTTCTCAGCAAGTTCGGCCTTGGCCAAGGCCTTGACCGTAGCTGGGGTCAGCTTCGCTGCCTGTGACCATTCTGCAAAATCGAACTCGGCCATCGCGCTGGAGAGAGAAGAGGTTTCGCGTCCGCACGCTTTGAAGGGCGGTCCGGGAATGAGCCCCGGATTGTCCCGCCTGCCTGTAGCTAATTAAGCTGACCCTGGTGGGTCCGTGTGTGGTCGGGTCAGCAACTTCTTTGATCAAAACACAAATAAACAATCCCTTTATTATAACCCTTATTACAGTATGACTTTTAGTACTTAGTACACATTACAGGGAGACAATACGGTTGAACATGTATAGTATATACCACACTTTTTCTGAAACCCAAATCTCTGATATCTGAAAAATTTCTGATTTGAGATTCTTTACGTTACATTATAGCTATTGAATCCTACATTTGGTATATAGCTATAATATGTATAATTCCATGGTAATCGCAAAATTTAAAAGTAAGCCGATGAAGCGTATTGCTTGAGATACAAAAGCAGCATAACGTTACTGCAAAATAGAACACAACATGGGATACTGTATTCTATATCGCCCAAGGTACAGCCTGGTGGCGATCTGACCCATTGGAGGGCCGGGACACAATACCGTGTTGTATTTTACTACAGTATATCATTCCAACACAAGGAAACTCAAGTTTATTGCACACACAAAAAAGAGCAAAAGACGTCATGACATTAATGCACATCATACCTTCAGCTTTATTCATCAATTCGAACAAAAGACCCAACACCGTGCCAGTTTGGTTGGAGAACAGTTGTTCGAATTTTCAACAGCATCGCATGTATACGAGTTTGAATCATTCAAATCAAACTATGGAGCCCCGGGCCATACCATAAAATATGGACCAGTCGGAACACCGGTGTCAAACATAAATACGCCCCGGGTATGATACAACAAGTGTTATAACATATTAAGTTTTGTGTAGACTCTTTGCCATCACAATACACACCTGGCTAAGCTTTAAGCATCTGCCTTGGACCAGCAATCTAGGATACACTGGTCTCAGCATATATCTGCCATAATCACACCCTGGACAAAGAGAAGTCCTTGAAGACTGTCTTCACATGAGAAGAGTGCTGATCCCAGGGTTCATGGGACCTGACCCAAGATGACCTCTGTCATTAGACAGGTCCTTGGACAAAGGCTGTCCTTGGTGCAGACAACTTCAGAACCAATACAGGCGTATGTCTTGTGACAATGTTTAGAGATTGTCCAGTCTCCACGTCATATTAGAAATGTCTAGTAACATGGCAACTGTACTCTATTTAGAACTTGAACTTTAAGACAAGTTGAGGGCAGGTAACATGACATTACTATTCGAGAAAAGAAATGGGTCTATCCTAGGCTAGTCATTAGTATTAACCCTGTTAATGCAAAGTTAGGTCATACAGTATGTTGCAATTCAGTCAACTTTGTAAAAGTGACCACCTCTAGATAAGGACCACCTGGCCATTGGTAGACTAGTGACTGTCTGCCCACCTCCTCTCCTCCTCTCAGACTTGAAATGTTGGAAAGATTTCCGACAAGACTGGCCTTCTTTATTATAGTTACCACACCAGTAATAATAGGGTGAGTATGCCCTGTAAGATTGTTAGTGTAGATAGACTTGTGGCATTCTGACAAGTGATTTTACACTTCTGAGATCAAAATGTAGTTTTTCTGGTTTTTCATGCAGCAAGAAAGATGCTATGATAGAAAGAGTGTCATTGTGTATATAATGTGTCAGATATGTCCTGTAGATTAGTCAAAGTCTTTTTTTTTATAGATTCTATATTACCAGCAGCCTATCTTGTGGTAAGTTATCATATACACTGGTATTTGGTCAAACCTGTACAAGTGATCACCTCTACATAAGGACCTCCAGACCTGGCCAATATGACGACTTATTGGTGGTCCCTTAAAGGATTTTTTCCATTGACACATGCATTAAAAGTCCTGTCTATAGTGACCCAAGTCATACCAAAGACTTTATATAAATGGTACAAGCTGCTTTCTCTGCTTTAATAGCACTTAGCATTTGGGAAAGAGTATGGAAGTTGAACACACACTACTACCAGTGCTGTAGTGATTGGACAAAAAAGTTGTGTGGCCCAGGGCTACTGAAACGGAGATGGGTGCCGCCCTATGCGCCATCAGACATGGGAAGGACTTTGACTTTGACAATAGTGAACACCTGTCCACGTATAGACCAGATGTTGTCAAGTCTCCTGAGAGGTCTTCTTTGGCAGTTTTCACTGTGTATCTATGATAAATATGTCTTGGATGTTTCAGTTAAAGTTTTAGTTTTTAAGCAGGGCTCTAAAAACTAGTGAGATAATTTATGCCTTAAACACTGTCCCATCAAAACATGAGATGTTGATGACAAAAGGGAGAATGCATCAAGTGCCATCACAAAACCCACTTCAGTCTAAAGAGCTTTGACAACACATAAGAAAAGATAGTTTCTAGGGGCTGCTCAAGTGCCTGAATGAGAAAACAATGAGAGAGTAATTGGTTCTCAAGTCCTTCAGTCTATATAGACTTTCTTTGATAACCCTACAGTCTATACCAGACTCCGGCCTAGCCAAGGAGCTTTTGCTCCTTGGGCCTAGCCGAATTGTAATAGGGGACTTTGGCCAAGTCAGGAATAAAAGTCTAGTAGGAGTTAATTGGCCTAGGAGGACCGGTCGGCGGATACCTGGATTGACTACAAAAGACTGACTGAAATCACATGGCAACTTATTTGTCCATATTTGGCCAAATTTTCTAATTTTTTTATCCAGCTGACACGTCTGCTTGGAGACTAAAGTAAGACAAGAGTGGGAGAGCTTGTAGGTTGTAACTGTAGTGTACATACTTTTGAAATGCAAGTCTTCATACTGATTCTCTTATTGCTTTGATGATTGCTTTGGGTATCTACCATAATGATTGCCTCTGGGATCCCAAAACATGGTTGAAGGGCGTGGTTGGTATCTGTATCTGAATTTAAAGCCACAGACAGCCTTGCATAAGACATACATGTAAGTTACAAAATTTTTGTGTATCAAAAGATGCAGATGTAGAACACATCTTCCATTCAGCCATGTACCTACCCTGGGAAACCAGCTCGAGATGCTTCGCAAATAAGAGTTACCGATCCCCTGCCTAACGCGCGCCCTCCCACCTCTATGCACCCGCCCCACTACCAGCTGGCCCCACTTACGCCGGTCCCCAACTATCGCTCGCTTCTCGAAAGAGGCAAGTGATAGTTGGGGCCAGCTGGTTCGTGGTCCGGCGGGTGTTAGGCGGCGGGTGTTCCGTGCGCGCGTGTGGTGGGGATCGGTAAACTTTGCGAGCCTCGTTAGGAGTCTGCGTTTTCCCAGGGTACCATGTACCGGGCTAGCCTGAAGACTTATCTTCAGGTTATATCTACATGGATCTAAGTACTCGAAATTTAACCACTACTCTATTGTTTAACAATTGGGTACTTCAGTACCGCTTGGAAACTATCCTTTCTACAAACTTGTCTCCACTCGGCTGACTCCACTTCAGAAATCCTGCTCTGGTTATCATCATCTTCAACTTCTGAAGAGGAAAAGTCTCCAGCTTGTAAATCTTGTACACAAAAGAATCAAGTACAAGTAAGCAGAATGTATCTAGAGGAAAATCTTTATTGATATCCCCCATTGTTTCACTACAAGGGCACTCCACCATTGCCTAGATATCATCTGATAAAAATCATTAATGTCTCAACTTTTGATACACACAAATTCACAATGCATTGTCAAATATCTTGTTGTTTTCTGCTCAATTTCTTTTAGAATCCTAAGACTTGGGAAAATGACATTTAATTGTGATCCAACTCCGGATGTATTGGTGTTGTAAATGCTTAATTACCTCATTACAGACTCATTAGCTTAGTCCTATCTTTGTCAGTAACCAGTGCTTATAGTTATTGTCTTAATGGCATTTTCCATTGGGAATGTAACTACTACTAGGTGTGAAACCAGAGATAGGATTCATACATTGGGATTTCCTTATCTTGATAATGTGTTAATGAGAATAGATTGTAGTTTGATGATTGCTGATGGTTTAAAACATAGCTCCAGGCAAAAGAAGACTTAGGAAGGCTCCTTAGATTTCCTGTAGCCTGATTAAATCTCGCTTATAGCAGCACACCCAACATCAGCTGGCCAGTCACAGCCCAGGACAGCAGAGTTTGTATCACACAGACAAGGATTTCCTGTTACCTGATGTCATAGGAAGAAAGATACCTCGTGGCATAAGAAGATAGATATCAAACCAGACCTAAAACCTGACTTGTTAGCTGACTTTTATGTGTCCTCATGTTGCAGTGATTGGCCAAGTAGTTAAGCACAGAGCAGACACAAGATTGAGACATCACTGGCTCCATTCCTGATGTTCCAGGCTAGATGTTGTGTCCATTGAAGGACATTTTTCATGACTTTCCTCACACCTTTTACCTTGTACCTTTGTACCTAAACCTGGTACTCCAGTATTCTCAAACCACTCTGGTGTAAAAATTGGTACCTGGCTAGGCTTCAATTGGGGAGGTCAAAGATGGTAGATGGAGAGGTATTTTTGGACAGACCAAGGAGGCTAGAATAGGACAGACAGGGTAAAATTTTATACATGCCAGCAAGCAAATATCCACCCAGGGATGGAGGGATGGGTCCTGTTATCATATCAGCTAGGAGATTACAGCAAGGAGGTTTTAAGGAATTTTTACAAGCACACCTTGATATCAGCTATCACGATAAACTCAACAACACAAAAAGAGGTCTTCCTTCCTTGGATTGTTATCTACCACTCCCATCAGTAGTCAATCAATTGCTCATTTCAGTCAGCAGTGTCAACAGAGGTTTGTGATAACATTGTGTTTTACCTGCGTTCTTCCACACACCTCAAACAGGGGCTATAAGGTGGGCCAGATAAAGGGAGAGATAATTCTACTTATCATGTTAATCCCATCACAACAGCATATTTATGATGAAATATAATGATAAACCGGTGCAATGGCAGAGTGGATGGAGTGTTCGCCTTGCATTCCGTAGGTCGTGAGTTCGATCCCCAGCCAAGTCAAACCAAAGACTTTAGAAATAGTACATGCTGCTTTCTTTGCTTATCCCTCAGCATTCGGGAAAGAGTATGGAACTTGAATACACAACACTACCAGTGGACTAGCCCCCTGATGTAATGATTGCACAAAGTTGTGTGGCCCAGGGCTACTGAAACAGAGATGGTCGCCACCCTATGTGCACTAAGGGTGGGAAGGACTTAATTTGACTGACTTACATAACATAAAGATCTAACACCCTGACATCTGTTTGGAAATTGCTTTCGCTGTGTATGTGAAGGAATGTAAGAACTGTATTGTGGCAAACAAGACTTTGTACTCAGTGTTTCACAAATTTGTCACATTCACAGTCAAACACTCCCTGGGTCTGTGTAAAATCGAGTCCTTTTCATTCAAACCTACCACCTTGCATATGAATGAATCTTACCCAGATGAAGTTGTAAAGCACAAAACAAAAAGGTAAGATCAGTTGTTCACAAGAATAGTGTGATAATTACTCCAGATCTAAATTAACCTGATAGAAATTCTGTGATAAACTGTCACCTTTAATTGCTCAATGATCTTCTCTGGTGTGATATTCAGATTTCAATGACAAGAGCAAATTAAAACCTTTAGACTTTTGTTGGTGGGTATTATCTTTGGTGTATTTAACACCTATCAAAACTTCATTGTCTTTTATGCTCGGTGCAGTTAGACAACATTTAGCATTTCAGGGTGGGAAAATGTACCCAAAAAGTGTGGTTCTGTAAAGATGATTGTCTTTTCATCAGGGCTGCCTCCAGCTTTTAATTTTTTTCTGTCCCACTCACTATTTAGAAGCCCACTTTGTTGAGATTTGTTGTTAAATCTGTCTTAGCTTGCAAAAATGCGTTTTTATCAGTTTTATGTCATGTCAGGTTTTTTTTAATGGATAACGTGAAATTTTGTCTGTCCCCGTGAGCAATATTTTGTCCGGAACAGAGGGTCGGGCCCTATAGAGACAACTCTGCTTTTCATGGCTTTGCTTCAAGAAACTTTTGATGTCATTTTGGGAACTGCCTAAAGATGTGGGAAATCCCTAGTCTCTACCAGACTCCGGATCGCTGGAAAATCGTAGAAATGGAACAAATAGAGAGGAATATAACCGGCCAGGGAACAGCTCGCGATCCCAGGATCGCGTGCTGTTCCCTGGCCGGTTATATTCCTCTGGCCGGCTTACTCCTCTGATTTGTTCCATTTCTACGATTTTTCCAGCGATCCGGAGTCTGGTAGAGACTAGGAAGTCCCCCAAACTGGTAATTCTTTTACCAACTGTTTTTGCTGCAATTGGTCAAGCATAGAGAAACAGACAAAATTTCCCTGTCTTGACAATTTTCTGCCAGTCCTTTCCACGGAGACTCCACATAAATCCCCGGCCTGTCATGCTGTTGTCTGTCCTTTTGTGGCCATGAAGTGGTACATGAATAGGCACAGAAACCTCTGATAAAGACAAGACTAAATTCCCACAATATGACCGTGAGAAGTACCTCTTCTCCCACCACAATAGGGACACCCTGTAAGTGACCACTGCCTCACGCCGAACTGGAAAGACATTGATGAGAAGCTACATAAAGGCAAATGCTGGGAATCTCTGAAGAGAAAGGGACCGAATGACAGTCTTCTGACAAAAATCACCCCTCTCACAAAGAGACTCCACATAAATAACTGTCTCCGATAATTGCGGTACGAACCTCCCCCCATTATAGTAAAGGAAACATTTAGTCCTTTAGAAAGTTCTTCAGAAGTCCTCAGTGGAAGGGATAGAAAGCATAGAGTGATAATAAAGGGTGCAAGTATTGCTTCCTTTGTCCGTTGCGATTGTTGTTGTGATGGTCCCATGGTTTTTCCCTCCCTTCACAGTACAACCAAAGATGCCGTGCCGAGCTATTGATTTGTGTTATTGTCTGTACTGATGCCGCTGTACTTTCTGTGGTGTGAACTCTAGATGAGACATCAACTCACTGTCTGTGTGAGACACGGCTGTCTCCGGGACCCGTCCCTCCTTCCCAGGATGGAAGTAGGAAGTTTGCTTATTATGTCAGAAAAGAGTCTCACCCCGTCCATCCAAAAATCTGAACTTTCTGACATGAAATGAAGATAATGTATTTTTGTAAGCTTAAAGTAATAGATATAACAACGAAAATTAACAACGTTGGCTCCTAATTGATAATTACGATATTAAAAAAAACATCAAAGCTGGAGACAGCCGTAGTGGTCTGAGACAAAGTCTTCCTGGCCAGAGCCTTACGGTCCCTTTCCTTTGGAGTACTTGTGGACCTAGAATTCAAACTCAGAGGAAATGTTGAAAAAAAATGAAACCTTGAACAGTTTCATTTGGAACCATGACATTACAGCCCATGGTATCAAACTCTGAAACGAGGTGTATGTCCGTAACCAAAGCTAGGTACTTATTTACACCTGAGGGAGGTGAGGAAATTTATGCTAAGTGCCATTTCCAGGGGCACAAGTTCGGAGCATATCAGGGGGCTTGAACCCAGGACCTCTGGCTGATCTTAACACTCTACCATAACACATTGCCAGTACATCCTTGCATGTAGTGTATTCTGATGGGCTTTACAAAGTAGATGTTACAGACTTCTATTTTGCCACAATGTTTGTGTTTTTCTTCCATTCTTTCTCTAACTTAATTCGGAAAAAAAACTTACAACAAAATTACAAATGTGTCATGACGTTGATAATGAGGTGGAAAATGAGTACTTTTATTCACCCTAAGCCAGTCATAAAGATGTCTTATCTTTATCGTTTAGTAGCTTCTAGACATGCTTGTTTTCGTTGGACTTAATTAGCCCTAATTATGGTTGAACTCTGACTTTTCCTGTTGGCGGTAATGTACCAGTCTTGCAAGAACAAGTCAGTCAAGTGTTCACAGCAGTAAATCATTCCTGAACATACAATAAAAGCTGACAGCAGATGCACAGACTGTGTCAAAGTTGCCATAAATTATTCTCCCTCCGTGTCTGTCTTCCGCTCAGCACAAAGGAAAGCCCCTTTGTTCGCTGCACACGATAATTGTTCCAACATGCGTCATGCGGACACAGAAGTGACACAGAACACCTCGAGGTGGGTCAGAACATTCCAACACATGCGCAACCTCCTCAGGGTTTCAAGAAGACAAGCACTGAACTTAAGAAAGTAAATGTTTCTTTTGTACTCTTTTACACTTTTAAAAATTCACTCCTTCCATCTCTACACAAGAAGCTTTTCAGTTATATAAATAGAGTCTGTTTCCTTGGCTTCTATGGAAGCTTGCCTTCTATGGAACCTGGTTCTTTTTGCAGTGATGTTTGTAAGATGACAGATCATTGAACCGTAAAGGATGGGATGTGACATGTTGTGACATTATGACCAATAAATGTACCTAAAGTATTTCGCAAAGAAGTCCAGATCCTTGTGTGTAGCAGTATCCAAGATACTTCCTGTTGCTCCTTTTGCCCATCATAGCTGCGTTTGGCTTGTTTAGACTTTGAGCAAGATTATGGGTGTTTTATATGTCAGATATCTGTTCTTGTACTTGTCTGTCAGCAGGACTGAGCCCTTTGTAATAGCCACAGGCTAGTTGGGCAACCCTGGCTGTGTGTGCTGAACAGCCAAACTAATAAATGAAATGAATGAATAAAATATATTTGTAAGATTAGAAGTATGCACAACCAGAAAAGTTTACAAAACACCACCAATCCATCCTGACTGCTTCATCTGCTTGGAGCTTTAATAATAGCTGTACTGCATTCGCTATCAAGGAGCTTTCATCAAACTGATGAAAGCTTCTTGTTGCTATGTAAAAAAAAATTGAAAGAAAACATTTCAGCCATGAATACAATGCATGAAGGAAACTTCTTTTTTCCCATTTTCCTCAATCATGAACATCGGGTAGCTTTATCTTTTTAGGAAAATATTCATCGTTACAGAATATTGTCTGTTTGCAACTTTTGTGAAGTTTCTCCGTCGTTATTGATGTTTGAGAATCATCTTTAGTTGGAGGAAAGATACAAAAGGGTTTCAGCCCATTGTGAGTGGAGTGTATAGCTATGCAGGCTGACACAGGGTCAGAGCAGGGTACACAAGTGTACCATCAGCTCTTTGTCTGCATGTATCAATAGGCACTTCTACTGTAGCAGCTAGGGTGGTTGTCTCAATGGGCAGTTTTGTGGTGGCAGCTAGGGCGCATCTTTGCGCTGACCTATGGTGGCAGGCCAGACAAAATGTGACCCAGGGGTTGTCTGGGTCTCTGTGGTTGGGTGATTCATTAATCAGCTTTTTTTCTATACTTGTGAACAACCTGTTTGTGTGCCAGGGCTGTCTCCAGGACCCATTCCGGGACACTGGGCTAAGAGGAGGTCCCAACCAAACATGGTAAAAGTTACTAGTTACAAGGTACACAAGCTGACATTGAATTCAACTTCTTACTACTGGTAATTTTTATTGGTAAAAATAAAGCAACAGATATGCTTCGAAATGGAAGGTCTGTCTAGCTGCATAATTAAATTTGCCAATAGAAAGTGGATCTTGTTATTGGAATTGCACTGTTCTGTAGTGCGATTTGATCCAAGTAATTCTGTCTTTATCATTGTTGGACCAAAAATCATAGGTTTGGAATGAGTTGCATTGTATGAATGTGAGAGTGCTGTATGTGCAGACTGACACTACAGCTGTATAGTTCCCAGGGCAGGCCTTTATCATTTCTTGATATTGTGTTCCACTGAAATCTGTCATTTTCTGACAGCTACCATATCCTGATAATAACTGCACAAAAGGCTGGTAGAAGACAAATGAATTCCATCACAACAAAACATATGCTTTACCATATAAAAGGACTACTGGTGTATCTTTTTCTTATTGATAAGGAAATTTAAAACTAGCCGTGAGAAAATTCCAGTCTTTTCGACAAGGATAATGACATCTACCACCACTGGTTGTTGAGTAGGTGCTCACCCACTGAAATTCTCCATCACACAAAAAACATATGTTTTAACAGATGAAAGGACAACCTCCAGGGCATCCTATTGTAATTGATATGAAGTCATAAAACATGAGCTGTGAGAAAATTTCTGTCCTGTTCTGTAAGGTTAATGAAGACCACCACCTCTGGTCACCAAGGAAGTCTTCCCGTTGCAAAAAACATACGTTTTAACAGATGAAAGGACAACCTCCAGGGCAAGAAATTGTAATTGATCAATAATTTCTTTTTGTGTGTGAGATCTATATGGAAGTAGAAAGTAGTAGCTGTGAGAAAATTCCAGTCCTGTCCTTTTAGGCTATGTATATAGATTGGGCCAACAGAGACTACCACCACTGGGCACTGAGGAGGTCTTCTTCCAGTGACTTTCTCCATTATGAAAAAATATAATGTTTTACCTGATAAAGGGATAACTACCAGACTATGCTGTGATAAAATTCCAGTCATGTCCTGTTACTAGTGTTAGGCTAATAGTGACCACCACCACTGGTAAACTGAGGAGATCTTCTTCCAATGACTTTCTCCATCATTGAAAAAACATATGTTTTACCTAATAAAGAGATAACTACCATTATATCTTTTTGTGATTGATATGGAAATGTAAAACAGTAGCTGTGAGAAAAGCCCAGCCCTGTTCTGTAAGGCTACCACCACTGGGCACTGAGGAGGTCTTCACACACTGAAATTCTCCATCACAAAAACATATGTTTTACCTGATAAAAGGACAATTATAACCACTGTCCTGGGAGGTCCTGTACTTCACATTGCTAATCATAAAGAATGCATACTTCAACTTCTGCATGTGAAGTGCCTAAGAATGTGCCTAAAGAAAAACATACATACATTTTTTTTCTTTTTTTGCCCTTTGGTGTCACAGCCATTACTTCACACATGACACACCATCAGTTATACAGGATGAGAAATTCTCCAGGTCTTTACTTGTGGGTCACATATCACACCTTTGATGTTGTGGGTTAATCCATACATGTACTATCCCAGCACCAGGGCCATCAGGGTACCTGCCCTACATAACCCCCATGCCCTGTAGATAACCTCTCTCCTCTCTCTGGTCAAACTTTAACACAGGCTATGGTGTAGTGATGGTCTGTGATTCTGTACTAAGTTCCCATCATTGCCTCTGCAAAGAAAGGTTGCTTCCATAGCTGTCTGTCTGGGCCTTTTTTCATTTTTTTTTTCCTCATAAATGCACGTTTGCTGGCCATTTGTTTATTTCTTTCTATACCGGGTCGTTTGTGCTGCCATTGGCCAAGGACAAGGGACCCAGTACAAAAAGAACAGACAGCAAAATGTTATTAAGACCCCCACCACCAACAAAAAAAACATACAAACAAAACTTTTACAAATTTATTTGACGAAGAGGGTTAAATATTTGTCCGTCCCAACAAGCAAATTAAATTTCCCTCCTTGGACGGGGTGACAAGTATTAGACTAGCCAAGAGACAGCTCTGTAAGAATGGTACAATCAAGGAGGTTAAAAATCATTGGAGGTTGATTTTTTTAACCTCCTTGGTACAATATAGATGACACAGATTTCTAATGATTTACCTGTTTTATAAACAAAGAATTTCTACCAGAGGTGTCTGCTTGATATTTATGGCTTTTTAAAACAGTCTTTCTTTTGCCAGATCATAAAACAAGCATTGTAGGTAAATTTGCTTGGCTTGACCACTTGTAGGTCCATTCTCTGTAAAAGCTATAAAAGTGGTCATTTAACTAATAGGGCCGCTAATACTGTGATAATAGACCTCAGTGTCGTAAAAGAAGACCATATTTGTTGAGAGTCCTTCAGATTTCCACATCTGTCCACAGCTTTCCATAGAAAACCCTCCCATAAAACCAAGGAGGTAGAAGAGATAAAACAGGCCAGTGATTTTTATGTGAAGTTGTGACTGAGGGGGGAAAGGCTGGGTGGGCCAATTATGTGTAGGGGGTGTGATAATAGCAGCCATTAACACTATCCCATCTATTCAGGTTCAAATATGGGATCAAACAAGGGGAGGGGCGCGACTAATGTGTTGATCTTGCTTAATCCATCAATTATCTTTGTATAACATAAATTACTGACTCTCTGAGGCAAAGGACCAGAGTTCAAACTTTGGGAATTTCCTTCAAAAATATGTCTCTCACCTGTACATTTTTTAACTTAAGTAGCAACACCTGTGCCTTAGCAAAGTCGTTAGACCCGTCAGGAAGAACGAGTCTTGTGTATGTATCATTCGTGAGTGTGAAAGGTCCCTATTGTCAGAAGTCGCCGACTGTTTTTAATCGAGTGCGACGTTTCTGTGTAAACCGTTTAAAAGTAATGCCCTTTGGGTTGTTAGGCTGATCCCTGCTACAGCAGTGTGAGTTATTGCTCATGAACAGGGTTTAAAGTACATTATCATATAGCCAGGCGCCGCGGACCAATCAGAAGGCCCCGTTCCACGTTGGTTATGACGCCGTAACACGTAGATTCAGGCCAGGCAGGTGGGTATCGCTCCCCTGATTGGTCAGAATGAATCGACACCGGCACCGGTGTCGATTTGCATCGACACCGGCACCAGTGTCGATGCAAATCGACACCGGTGCCGGTGTCGATTCATTCTGACCAATCAGGGGAGCGATACCCACCTGCCTGGCCTGAATCTACGTGTTACGGCGTCATGCGTCAGCAGAAAGGAATGCTTTGTACAGTGTGCAGTCCATGTTAGAGTTAATCCAAACATCATTACTGTTCACATTCCTTCAAATTTATTGAATATGTACAACTATAACTTAGGATTGAATAGCAACACACTTGTCCCAGCAGAAGGGAATTTGTCATTATGTCAAGCCTTGGAAGTCTTGAATAAAGGATGTATGTATTATAAAGGAATTTGTTGCTTAAATGGGTCAGTTTGTGTAGGCTATATGATAATAACGTTAATGCCCCGCCTTATCCTCGGTGTATATGGTGAGATAATCCCTGGTCAGGTGCGATAACCACCTCATAAACCACCTCGTTCGCTACGCTCACTCGGTGGTTTATTCGGTGGTTATCGCACCTGACCAGGGATTATCTCACCATATACACCTTGGGCCGGGGCATTAACCCTTTATTATCATATAGCCAGATGGAGTTGGCCAATCAGAGGCCCCCATTTCCCATGGGTTATCAGGCAGTAACCTCAAAAGTGGTCGGTTATTCTAATAACCGACCACTTTTTGGACCGCACCATTACACAGGGGACAGTCATGAATTTTTTTTGTACTGTTGTTTGTGTGTAAACCATGCATAACTGTCAAAAATATTATGATTGATTGGTTATGTTAATTAGGGCTCCACATGGGGAATATAGGGATACTTGAAAAGGAACTAGAAAGGCCGACATTTGCTTAAGAGCAAATACAGCATATTTCAGCCATACCCCTTCCCACGCAACATTGGACTGTTCCAAATCACCCCTGCGCAAAAATGGAACATCCTCTTAACAGTACATTATCCCCCAAAGTGGACTGGTATTGTGAATTGATTCCAGGTAAAAACAGAGCTTGCTTCTATTTTTCAGAAAATGACAATAATCACATCTTCCATTCAGAAAATTTTCATCATGACTGAAAATTGTTGAATGACTTCATGTAATGTCATTAACAATTTTCAGTACGATAACTAGGTGTAAGTTTAAAAAAGTATAAGCTCCTTGTGATGTGGGTACATTTATTATTGCAGTGAACTTTTTTTATTCAAGTAGGGCATACGATTTAATAATTATCAAGCAGGTGCAGGTACTGTAGGAGCGTTTGTTTTCTTCAAGCTGTAAAACTGTTAAACTGTTTTACTTTGTATGCAATCAGCCATCGAGCCTATTCTTATTTTAGTTTAACAACTTCCTGCCAGACCCGGAAGATACGATTGAACCTTGTTCGAGGATTTATTTTCGTCTGTCTGGTCAGTCTGTTCATACCCTCGAGGCTGGCACTGAGAGTGTTTTATTGGGCTGAAACTCTGGCAGTTTAAAGTTACTTACAATTTAAATGTTCAACTTCAAAGTTTATGTCAAACAACAACAGCACTAGGAAATGTGGCCACTATAGACAGGTGGTCACTATAGAGAAAATGCTGATCTATTGACTAGGAGCCATACGTTACACATGATCATTAATCATATAAACATTGCACAGGTAAGCCAATTGTTTAGATGTACAATTAAGTTCAAATAATTCTGAAGAGAAATATTGATGAGAAAATAATCATTCTCGCCACTGTCTAACTTATAATTACGTATCAAAACTAAACGCAGATTTTCTAACTAACGCACCTTTCCCCGACTTCATCAAAGGACCGCCGGCTATCAATCAAACACGGCTGTTGATTAGACTTAGAGTTTCAAACAGCCATGTGCTGTGTGCCAGTTGACAGCGAACTTCATGCTACGTGATTGTTTACATTGCTTGGACCTTCTTTCCTACAGCGGTGCTTCTACAAAATATTTAGACAGTAACACTGAGTCCCACATGTTTTATAGAATAGAATTTGACGCAGAACAGCGTTTTTTGCTGGGTATTTTTCTTGAAACATGTTCGTGGGAATATCAGCGAGGCGGCGACGTAGGGATATCAGACCGTCAACAAAAGTCGCACGGCGGCTAACGGCGCATCGAAGATACTAGCGCTATAAATAAGCGCTTCAACTAAGGATGGCAACCCGTACAATATTTTTGTATACTGTTGAGCTAAGTAAGGGACCGTACGGCATTTAGTGAGGGGGGAGGGCCGGTCGCCAGAGGGTCGGGTCAAAAATTTTTTGCTAGGCCCTCCCCCCAGGTAAAAAAATTTTTGCTAGGCCCTCCCCCCAAGTCAAAATTTTTTTGCTTGGCCCTCCCCCCCTCCTATCAACTTTGAAAAAAAAAATATTCAAGACGCCAATAAAACACTGCGCTCCCATTTGGAAATGTGCTTTGCGTCATACTTTTTCATGATTTTCATCGAGAAGCAGATCTCTCACCCCTAGTAAAAAAGGAAAACAGAATGGCTCAAAATATCTGCTTTAGGCCACACCGATTTAATTTCTTGGTTCACGGATTCGCTCGCTCCTATTTTTTGGAAAAAAAAAATAAAAATAAAAATTACCACTTAGCAAATTTTCACCATTAATGAAACCATTCACCAACTTTCTGGTGTAGCAAATTGGCCTTTATATTATAAGCTCCTTAAAGTGTGGGTAAAGGTGCTGTTACTGTACAAAAATAGTGTTTTTGTACTTTTTTCAAGCTGAAAACTTTTTTTCTTAATGTTTTGCATTAGCCGTTACCTTTACCCCAACCATTTTACAATTTTTATTTTTATTTTTATTTCGCCCTCTCGCTCCATATTTTTTATGAAAAAATCCGTGAACCAAGAAATTAAATTGGTGTGGCCTTATATATATATATATAATAGAGGGATAAATATCTGCTTCATAGAGTAGAGGCATAAATATTTGCTTTATAGAAGCTATTTCATTGTTTTGATATTAAAACAACACCTAAAAAGAATTTGTATCTGGATTTCTAGTAGATTTGCGCCACGAAGCGGCGCGCGCCCCGCTCCCTAAATTTACGTATTGCAAGCTCGCGGGCCTGAGCGGCTTGACGGAAACTATTTTCAATGTACATATATTTTTTCTTGGTTCTGTGGTGGTAATAACTTAGGGAAAATCGGGGGGAAAAAATGAAAACCAAAACGACAGCACGATTCGACTAACCAAAACTATAGTGGGGAGGGGGGCGCCGACGCGTGACGCTGATTTTCCCACGGCGGGGTAGACCGGTCGCCTCTCTCGCAGACTTGCAGGAGATCTTTTAGAAATGCCACGCTTTTTTGCCACGATTTCCTGCATTGCTTTTTTATGGGAAAATTTGCTGGTTAGATGACATTTCTATGAAACAAAATACGAGGGTTTCAAGTTTTTGAGAACGACGTTCCGAACACCATGTCCGGCGCCAAAGGCACGAAGAAATTATCGCAAGGTAGGTCCGGGAAAATTTTGAAATCTTGACCCTCTTAATAAAAGCTATTTCCTTCAGTTGGAGGGAAATATTCTGCTGACCAAGGACGTTATATCAGATATAACGTCCTTGTGCTGACAAACAAAGCTAACTTTAATGGCATTTCAATTTAGAAATACAAAATTGAATCCCCCCAAACACATTATCACGATGTCGGTCATCAAAGGCGCGAGGCCGGTCACGTCAAAAGGGGTCCAGGGAAATTTGCAAATATTTACCCTCGAGCTCTGAAACGCCATTTCTTACATTTTGAGGGCAATAAGACAGGGGTAAATTTTGCTGGCAGACTAATCTAGAGTTTAATAACATTTCTGTAAGTGAAAAAGGTTTTCGAGGGCGTCATGCACTAGCCCCGCCCCCTCCCTTTCGCATTTTCACTGTGTCACGAGCGCCAACCTTCGGCGATCCCTTGCAGAGGTCCAGAAAAATTTTGAAATCTTGACCCTCTGAAACGCCGTTTCTTGGATTTTAAGGGACATATTTTGCTGGCAGACCAAGCTATTGTTTTTTTTTGCTTGGCCCTCCCCCCAAGTAAAAAATTTTTTGCTTGGCCCTCCCCCTGGCAAAATATTTTTTTGCTTGGCCCTCCCCCCCCTGGCGACCGGCCCTCCCCCCTCGCTAAATGCCGTACGGTCCCTAAAGTTTGTTGTTTATGAGGTTTTAGTTGTCTTTGAAGCTTTGACCCGAAATATTTTAAAGTCAAACTGCTGAAGAGAAGTAAGTGACTGCTACGATTATCTTAGATATGGCCCTAAAAAAACTGATAAAAGAAGCCTTCTCAATAGTCTAAAATGCAAGAGCTTCCGGGGGGGCTTCGCCCACCTGGCCCCCCCCCCCCCCCCACCCCCACAGTGGCCCTGCCCCTGGACTCCGCCAGGGACATTCGGCGGCCCCCGGACCCCTGTCCGACGCTTTGAAAAAATCCTGGCGAGAAGTCTGTACGGCCTGAGTCTTCAAGTTAACGTATTGTGTGGTCCCGCTTATGAATATTAATTAGCCTTCGCTTTCCTCTTCGCTGATTGGCTGAACCATTAATTGAATTAACTCTTCCTGCCGGCTAGACGCAGGTGCAGATGTCGGCTCTGTGGGGTGAACGTCCGAAAGATCATGGCATGGAGAACGAAAGAAAACCAATTTCCCCTAAAAAAAGTGCTGTAATTAAGCCTTTTACAGTACTTTAAGCCAAAAATTTTACTTGGATCATTTTACCAACTATCTTATGCCTATCTATACCAAATGTTACTCATACCAGGGTACAGGGGTGCAAAATATACCGTTATAAGACCGTCAACAACAGTCGCACGGAGCTAACAGCGCAGCGAAAATACCATCGCTAGCGTTTCAACTCCGGATAACAAGTTATAAGTACTGTTGAACTCAGTAACATTAAAGTTTGTTTTTAGTTGCCTTTGACGGTTTGACCTGAAATAGTGTTACGCTAAACTCCTGAAGAGAAGTTAAGTGACTGCTGCGATTATCATAGATATGCCCCTAAGAACTGATACAATATAAAGCCTTCTAAATAGTGTAAAATGCGAGAGCCTTAGGCGGGCTTCGCTCCCCCTGGCGGGAACACTGCTATATACGGGATCATGAGGCCCCGCTTATGAATATTAATTAGCCTTTGGCCTCCTCTTCGCTGATTGGCTAGGTCTTTGATTCAATCAACTCTCCGGCTGACGCGCACAGGTGTGGCTCTGTGCGGGGTCACGGAAGGTCACGTCAGGAGGCCAAAAGAAAACAAATTTCCCCTCAGAAAAGTGCCAAAATTAATCATTTTAAAGTTGTTTATGTCAAAAATTTGACTTGAATCTTGTTACCAAGTATCTAATGCCTATCTATACCAAATTTCAGGTCATTTAATTGTAATACCAGGGTACAGGATCCAAAAGTGTCCTTTTTTGGTCAAAAATTGGCCAAAAATCGCAAAAATAAGCATTTTGTTGCACTGTACACCAAAAGTGTTATTGAATTTATATGAAGGTATTATCAAGGCACATCTGTGTCAAATTTCAGCTCATTCGGTTGCAATACCAAGGTACAGGAGCCAAAAGTGTCCTTTTTTGGTCAAAAATTGGTAAAAAAATCGCAAAAATAAGCATTTTGTTGTACTGTACACCAAAAGTGTTATCGAATTTATATGGGGGCATTATCAAGGCACATCTCTGTCAAATTTCAGCTCATTTGGTTGTAATACCAGGGTACAGGGGCCAAAATATACAGTTTTGGTCTAAAATTGACCAAAAAAATCTCAATAAAATCATTTTAGAGGCAGATATGAAAAAACTGAGAAAAAAGCATCAAGTTATTGGCCCATTCTACCCCTGTGCCAAATTTCAGGTCATTCGGTCCAGGAACGGCAGAGATGAATCACTTTGAAGATTTGACAGGAGAAAGAAGAAAGAAACACTAGAAAGGCCGACATTTGCTTCAGAGCAAATACAGCATATTTCAGCCATACCCGTTCCCATGCAAAATTGAACTGTTCCAAATCACCCCTGTGCGGAAATCGAACATTCTAACAGTAACTTCTCGAAATGAACGACAAGAAAGGCCGACATTTACTTATGAGCAAATGCACCATTTTCACTCCGCCCCTCTGCCGATGCAACAATGTTCTTCCACAATCACACATATCGAAAAAAATAAACATTCCAAAATGGAGATATCTGTGGTCTGGTATTACAACAGAATAACATGGAATTTGGTATAAGGGTGCCCTCGACATATGCACGGTAGAACGAAACATTTTTGGCATACATCACTTCAAGAGGATTAATTTTTGGCCATTTTTAGTATCATTTTTGGCCCCTCTGTATTGCCATGGTATTGGAACAAAATTTTGTATGGAAATGCCTGTGATATATACCTCCAGGGCCTTTGCAATTTTGGTATTCATGTCTTGACAATGATGAAGTCTCTGGTCTTCTTGTATTAAAAAAAATGGTGATGGCATGTTGGATAGCAAGTGGGATGAAGTTCAGAATGATTATCTCTTCTCTCTCTTACAAACACACACACATACACACACACAGACAGCAAACAGTAAGAATGAAAAAAAAAAACTTTCAATTTTTACAGTTTTACTTTCACAAAATTGCAATTTTACACTTGTCTGCTCTCACAATCTGATTGACTTAATGTAAATACAATGTAATTTGAGCTTAAGTTTTTACATTGTTAAAAGTTAATCTGGAAAAATAGCAAACTACATACTAGATCTTATTCGCAGAAAATTACAATTCCGTCAAAATATATCTTTTCAGAATCGGTTGCGATCAATATCTACGTGTCCTTTTCTGGCTGGTTGGAATCAAGTCAGTCTGCTTCTTCCACATACAGTCAAAGGCCAAGCTCTGCTTCTCTTCTGTAGAGGGGTATGGAGGACAGAAACAGGGAGGTTAGAATTTCAATGCAAAGCAGAAACATCAAACTATAGGCAGATTTGGAAACAGTACACATTTCCACAACTATTTGCAATCTTCCATCAATCTGTTGCTGCCTGGGACAAAATCTGTGTGCCTCCTCCAAATACAGCTTCTCATGGACCAATTGTTTTCTTCTCTAGAGGTCACATCTTAACAATGCAAACAGGAGAGTGAGATTTGGCATTTCAAGGCAGACATCAATCAAATATTTGATGAAATAATTATACCATTGATTTGGAAAGTATACATATTGTTGCCAGAAGATAACAATGTGTTTGTGTTACACATAAATCTTCTCTTCGATCCCAATTCTGCACCTGTCTCTACAGTCTACACCTACATGTACATGCAAGTCTAGCGACAAGAAAACAGGCCCTACCTGCTGTGTGTCATGAGCACAATGTTCTTACTGCTGAAAAAAAAACAGAGACATGTCAATCTTTGTTTTACACATTTGTGGACACTTCAAAATGTTAATGCACAATGCTTTTGAATGATAAAGGAATATTGCAACAGAGGTATAATAAATACATATACACAACTTGTACTTGCAAATGAAAAGGTACAACTGACAGGATCAAAAAGGATTGACATGAATGAAATTAAAGCCATCATATAGAAGTCAAACCAGTGACATTTGGTATAACATCTACACAAATTCTAAAAACAAGTCCAAAGGATGAATTATTATTAACAAAAATGATTCATAAATCCACATGGCTCCCAATCACTGAGCCTCCACCAGGCTCCCTCTTGTCCTTTGGCAAGAGCCGGAGCGGGAACCTTTGTCATTCCCCATCCCCCTTGCCACCACTGAATGTGCCGTGTGGCAAGGGCCGGAAGCTGGCAACAAATATTTCATTCACAGGCATCCACCAGGCTCCCTCTTACCACTTTTGGCAAGAGCCAGAGCGGGAACCTTTGTCATTCCCCATCCCCCTTGCCACCACTGAATATGCTGTGTGGCAAGGGCCGGAAGCTGGCGCCAAGTACTTCATTCACAGGCATCCACCAGGCTCCCTCTTACCAATTTTGGCAAGAGCCAGAGCGGGAACCTTTGTCATTCCCCATCCCCCTTGCCACCACTGAATGTGCCGTGTGGCAAGGGCCGGAAGCTGGCGCCAAGTACTTCATTCACAGGCATCCACCAGGCTCCCTCTTACCACTTTTGGCAAGAGCCAGAGCGGGAACCTTTGTCATTCCCCATCCCCCTTGCCACCACTGAATATGCTGTGTGGCAAGGGCCGGAAGCTGGCGCCAAGTACTTCATTCACAGGCATCCACCAGGCTCCCTCTTACCAATTTTGGCAAGAGCCAGAGCGGGAACCTTTGTCATTCCCCATCCCCCTTGCCACCACTGAATGTGCCGTGTGGCAAGGGTGGAAGCTGGCGCCAAGTATTTCTCAATTATGGAGCACCATAGACTCCCATTTCTCATCCACTCATCTCGACAAGTCCTGAGCTGGTACAATACACACACACTCCATTCCTTTGATTCTGATTTCTGTTTTATCTCATCATTACACAACATACAGTACACAGCATCATGGTGACTATAGAAATTGTCAACCTTCCACTCAGGTCAACAAGACCTGAGCTGGTACAATACACACACTCCCTTCCTTTGATTCTGATTTCTGTTTTATCTCATCATTACACAACATATACAGCATCACAGCATCATGGTGACTATAGAGATTGTCAACCTTCCACTCAGCTCGACAAGGCCCGAGCTGGTACAATACACACACTCCCTTCCTTTGACTCTGATTTCTGTTTTATCTCTCATTACACAACGTACAGTATACAGCATCATGGTAGCTATAGAATGTCTGTATTACACCATGATTAACAACAGCTGACAGTTGTGAAATGTACACATGGTCAATGAGAGTACATCTTTCAGTTGTAGGAGACTCTATCAACTGTTTGAAGCCATTTTGTATCAAGAAAGAAAGGATCATTTTGTTTTCACTTGACATCAAATTTTCATTAAAGTCACCAAGAATCACTGTGTTACTTCTTTCCACTGCAGACAAGTGCCCCAAGAGTTTCTCCAAACTGGATATGAATGAGTCTTTGCGAACATTTGGGGGTCTATAAATGGCTACAATTAGATGTTTCACAGGCATGCAGTCAGCAGAAACTTGCGTAACCACACATTCTAGACTGATATCATTTGGGATGGGAATTTCAGAACACTTGTATATGTCACGTACATATATTGCCACGCCTCCACGACTGGAATTCCTTGTCGCATTACAAGCTTCCTCGCAAGCATGCCCACTTGATCTGTCTTTACGAAACATGTTAAAACTCTCCAACTGAAACTGGGAGGACTGCACATTTTCTGACAGCCATGTCTCAGTCAGGCATATGATATCAGCTTCAACCAAACAAGTTGACTTCAGACTTTCAAATTTCTTTTCAAGTCCTTCAGTATTGTGATGGACAATGTTCAACACTTCACCGACAGATCTGTCACCAACATTTGTAAATGGGTTGGATACATATTCGAAATGCTTCATCTTATTAACTGCCTCCTGCACTGCCTCATCACAGTAGATGGACTCCTGTTTATAGTCTGTAATGTGAAGACCGCCTATGGAACATACCCTACTCAAGGCCACATACGCCATACCTGAAGCAAAAATATTTTTCATGGAGACAACTACTTCAGGAACTGTCATGCCCTGTACTTTGTGTACTGTGCAGGCCCAGGCTAGCTTGATAGGAATTTGGTAGCGTTTGACTTTACTTAATTTCTTCAAGTTGTCCTCAATCTGACGAATCGGAACTGAATTCTCTGGTAGACTACTGGGAACTGCACTTTTTTCTCTTTCAAGCACACCTGCCTTTGGATTATCAAACTTCACAAAGACAGTTGCACCATCACTTGCATCTTGCTGGCCACCTGTTACACCTGTCACTGTTCCAAATGCACCGTTAACTAGACCATCCTCAACATTGACATTTCTACAAAGCATGACACGAGCACCAATCCCAACTTTGACCACATCAAGGAGGTCGTCTTTATCTCCTTGTGCATGAGGTCGTCTTGTCATTGAACCTGTTGTGGGATCTTTGACAAAATCGGAGGCTTCAAAACATGTAACATCTGAACACCTGAGATTCAACATCTTGTCATTATAATCTACAACAGCTTTATTGGTGGAAAAGATGTGAAGTGCATCCTTAGGATAATCATTTGATGCAAAGTCTGTAGATAACACCCTTGATGATAGAGTTTTGTCATCTTCATCAGAAAGTTTGTCTTTTTTTCTCTTTACCCTCATTCTATTCAAAAGGTTTGCAAAGGCAGCATCATCCTTCTGTCTCATGATTTCCTGAAGTTCAACAACTTCAAAGATTGGATTCCACAGGTCAATGAAATCTTTTCCCCTGTAGAGACTTTGTCCCCTGACTGGAGGGATCTGATACATGTCACCTACTGCCAAGATGCTCACATTTCCAAAGTTTGCACTTGACCTTGACTGGGTCAGCTGACCCAATCTACCATGAATGGAAGACATGAGCTTCATGTCGACCATCGATACTTCATCTACAATCACAATTTTGAGGCTTTCATACTGCGCACGCAAAGTGTTAAGGGTACTTTCAGACAAGGGCTGATACGTCTTCGTAACACACATCAGATGAAAGGCATGGTGGACAGTGCTCCCACCGATATTGAATGCAGCAGTTCCTGTGGGTGCCGTAAGAAGGACAGAGACCTTGTCAGGGTTTTCTTGTGCCTTTCCTAGTAACCTGGTAGCCTCATAATATATGCATTTTATGAGATGGCTCTTTCCAGTCCCCGCACCACCCGTCACAAAAATATGAAAGGGATCTGGTCGCTTTCCCTGTGCAGTTTCCATACACCAATTCCTTACAAAATAGAAGACCCCCTGTTGCATTGGGTTGAGTGACTGCATCATGGGGACCGCAGTTTTATACTGGATCTTTGTCTGGCAGGCTTCTAGGGTAAAGCTTCTTTCTTTTGATTTGTCAGTTGTCGCTAGGTCAGGAATGTCATCCTCAGTGCCCTCAATAACCCCATCCACTTCATTTTCTCCCCTCTTATCTAGACAATCAAGTCTTTCTTGTTCCACTTCGGGGAAGATCTGGGCCCAAACATCTTCTAGATTACCATCTTCCGCGTCTTTACGAGCCTGCTCAAGTTCCTCAACATTTTGCTCAAATTTACGCCTATTCCCATTCACAATGACATTTACTCTATCCTCCCTGTCTGATATGGGAGCAAAGCCATTCGAGTAGAATTCTTCATACTTGGCATATTGTGGTGGTTTCAACTGTGCATCATGGTAGTGTGGCAAGTACAACTTGAGCAATGTCAAGTAGAATCGCTCTGGCTCTTTCTTTTTATTAAATTTGGCAAAGCGGATGACGGCTGGATCAGATCTTGTACGTTTTTGTACAGCCCCGTAATTATCCCTCAACACATGCCTTGCTTCCCCTCTGGAAGACTGCTGAGCATTTTCTTGCTGGCCTGAACAAGAAACGACGCGATACTCGGAGACAAATTCTGCAGCACACATTGATCGGAAAGGTTCTTCTTGTGGCCTCGCCTTGTACCGATCCATAATACTCGGCATCCAGATGTTTTCTTCATCACCGTTTCCCTCGCTTGCAAGCTTCTGAATGTCGGCCAAAGGTTTTGACAAGCGATTAGCTTGTTCATCTGTTGGAATGAATGTGACTTGTCTTGAGCACTCCTTCAAGTTCAGGCTACAGACACGATAGACAGCCTCCTGGGCACTCACTTCCCTGTGGTGAAGGTAGGCATTGCCAACTTTTCTCATTTCTGTCAGTACATCCTCGTTGCCTTCCCTTGCCTCTTTCTGAGCCTGTTTGAGCAGCTTTCCCATTTCTCTTTCTGCTTTGCTGATATATGATACTATGTACTTGACACAACTGTACGCATCGAGAACATATTGGATGTCCATGTTCGCGTTCCAAGCTCGGAGCAGATGTGGATTGAAATTGTTCACCCACATGTCCTTTGGCTCGCGTCTGAGGAATACTTGCTTCCTGTTTGCAATCAAGTTCAAAGCGTCACAGACCTGTGCAGTGGTGAGATTGGCCTCCTTGAGAACGTCCTCAGTGGAGCACTTCTCTGGCTCTGTTTTCTTGTCCAACACATCCCAGAATTTTTTCAGGTCAGATTCGGCTTGCTTCTTCCTTCCAGCAATGGATGCTGATTCTTCATCGGTCAGGTCCTGTAGGGAGACAGGGCTGCACAGAAATGTCTGATTCACTGGAGGCTTAGGGAATCCAAACCTACAGATCTTGCCACCTTTCTTGCATGACGATGTATGACCCTTTCGGTGCATTTGAACCTGGCTAACTATGTCAAATAACTCCTTATCTGTTTCTGAGTTTGGCAGCTGACAGCACACATATCTGTCCACAAAAGAGCAGATCTCTTCTTCAGAATTTACACCCAATTTTGGTGCATCTTTCACCCAAAACAAACAATGGATATGGGGTGAGCCCCTTTGCTGGAATTCAGTCCTCGTGAACGTGTCTATGACCTCGCCAATTGGCTGCGATGGAGATTTAATGAGGTGTTTGAAAAACAGCTTGACTCTGCGATCAAACATGCGAGCAGCTGTGACAGGATTACTCTTCAAAATGTCACAACGCTCTTCCCACGACAAGTCGCTTACTGGTACTGTGCCATGATCTTGTCGAATCGCCTCTAACACTTCTGGCCAGCGCAAATCTGCAGCAGAAAACGTAGCAAACCACGTGGGAATTCCCAGCTGTCTTATCATTGCATACAATTCATTTAGCGCCTTGTCCCAGAACTGCGGAGTACCCCTGACTGGCTGAAGGAAGCGATAGCCTTCATCTGACTTAAGTATAGCCTGTAAGTCCTCTTTGTTTGACAACATACCAGCAGATATTTTACGGCCGCCACTTGTCGTCGGCGAACCTTTGCGCATAGATATGGAAATATTCGACTGTATGAAGCGCAACTCTGTTACGTATTGTGCAAAGAATATGTAGTTAGTGTCGCTTGCAAACCGCGTATCTGCACCCATAAGGCGTGCCTTGAAGTACTTGCTGGGCGTAATACTTACATCACGATCAACATTAAAAGAAAACTTTCCAGTAGGGAATTGAACAGGGAAGGACATTGCCTCTCCCCCAACCTCCTGGAACACAGAAATTGGTTTGCTCCCTTCTCCTGGAGCCACACACATGACGCGTTCATCGTGGTGGTCAAGAAAATCCTGTCCTATATCTACTGGCTGGAGGCAAGTGTCATGTGGCAGTCCCCGCAAGCGGCTGTCTAGTTCCTCTTCCTCGCTCAGAGCTGCTTCTTCCATGGTTTCTTCCTCGCTCAGAGTTGCTTCTTCCACAGTTTCTTCCTTGCTCAGAGCTGCTTCTTCCATGGTTTCTTCCTCGCTCAGAGTTGCTTCTTCCACAGTTTCTTCCTTGCTCAGAGCTGCTTCTTCCACAGTTTCTTCCTTGCTCAGAGCTGCTTCTTCCACAGTTTCTTCCTCACTCAGAGCTGCTTCTTCCATGGTTTCTTCCTCGCCCAGAGCTGCTTCTTCCACAGTTTCTTCCTTGCTCCGAGCTGCTTCTTCCATGGTTTCTTCCTTGCTCTGAGCTGCTTCTTCCACAGTTTCTTCCTCACTAAGAGCTGCTACTTCCATGGCTTCTTCCTCATTTACCTGTTGAATAACGTTGTCTGTTTCATCATCTTCCATATCATTCCTAGTTGACCCTTCCATATGATCCCCCTCTTCAGTGACAGACTCGCGGTGCTCAGGAGCTGTATGAACTTCTAAGGCGCCATTCCCTCCTTGTTCAGCATCAGATGGTTCAACAAGGCCTCCTTCTTCATTCCAAGAAGTAGCCCAGTCTGCATCGATAGACGTACCGCTGTAATGTTCATTATTTTCAACAAGATACTTCAAAGCAACATCAACCTTCAATGGACTGATTTGTCTATACATGTGATGCCCACTGTACTGTAGCTTCCTCTTAAGTTTCACCTTGATTAACTGAGCTTCTGAAGGCATTCTGGGAAGGATTGCATGTGTTTCACTCACATCTGCTGGGACACACACTACTGGGCCAACAACACCTTTCTGACCCCCTTTCGGGAGAGCTGCAACTTTCATGAATGGTATTCTCTTGGCTATCAGTTGGGACTCCAGAGTATTGAGACTTTTCAGCTCAGGGGGTATTTCTGGGACCTTCATCTTATTACTCTGAGCCTCGTATGGAATTGTCTTTTTATCTATCATGTGCCTATGACAACAGTGACATATCCACTCTTTGCCCCTAGATGACTTAGCTATGGGACACGCATGTGGGCTGCAGTCCACGTTGCATTGATGTACATACGTACCTGTAAGACAGTGCTTAACAGCCTGAACATACCTTGATTTTTTACCATCACGATGACAGATTACGACTTGATTGCGAAACAAAAGCCTGTGACATACAGTGCAAACATATTCTGGTCCCTCTTTGCATTCCATCTGGAACTGTTCAATGTCTTTATTGACATCCGCTAAATTCTGCTTCTTCTGTCTGTTAATCTGCACATTTCTTTTTTTCTGCTGGGCATAGTCATCATCAGTGTGATAGCGCTCCAGCGCTCGCCCCTGCTCCCTTTCGCGCTTCTGCTGGGCATAGTCATCATCAGTGTGATAGCGCTCCAGTGCTCGCTCCTGCTCCCTTTCGCGCTTCTGCTGGGCATAGTCATCATCAGTGTGATAGCGCTCCAGTGCTCGCTCCTGCTCCCTTTCGCGCTTCTGCTGGGCATAGTCATCATCAGTGTGATAGCGCTCCAGTGCTCGCTCCTGCTCCCTTTCGCGCTTCTGCTTGGCATAGTCATCATCAGTGTGATAGCGCTCCAGTGCTCGCTCCCGTTCCGTTTCGCGCTTCTGCTTGGCATAGTCATCATCAGTGTGATAGCGCTCCAGTGCTCGCTCCCGTTCCGTTTCGCGCTTCTCCTGGGCGTGCTGTTTATCTGTGCTATATCGAGTCTTCTTTCCATCCCGTTGGGCCTTGGCATATTCCGGATCCTCCTGGTACCGTTTCCTTTCTCGGTCTCGTCTGACCCTTTTCCGGTCGTCGTCATCATTATTGGCATTCAGCACAGTCTTTCTCTTGATGCAGGCAACTTGTGAGGCTTCTGTAGTTTCCTCTCTGTGGCGCCGTGACATACTCCTTGTCTGTCTTTTGTTGAAAACTGTTGCTGTGACAACATCAAAATGGTTACCATTCGTATGTTGCATGTATATAGCATTTCTACCATCTAACATGCTTGTATTACTCTCACACCATGGGTACTTCATCCATTCCCACTTAATGTTAAAGCCATGCTTACCGTACACAAAGATGCGTCTTCCCAGTAGTGAAGACATCGCATTTATTTCTACCTGTGTGGCCCATGCTTCAAGATCTGCTGGATGACGATTCTGCATGCTTCGACCATCACGAGACAGGTACTGGTCCATAGTTTTTTCAGGGTGCTCGAACGCCAACCAAGGCCTGTAAACATCTTCAGACAATGTTGACATATATTCAACTGTACGCTGTCTTAATACATCATGATAGTCTTGGGTGCCACAAATAAGGTAACTAATAGCTCTATAGAAACAATTACCATCCCCAATAATTCTGATGGGACTGATTGGTGCCTCCAAAGGGACATTCCTTTCCTGAATATTGAGGTATCGTTCCACAGAAAGGTTCAGCTGGTCTGCCAGTTCCAATTGATCATTTCCTGTGAAGGGATTGAACATGAACTCTTCCTTCCACTCCCCTGTTTCCACTACTTCTGGGGTATCAGCTGGCTCCTGCTCTCTTACCTCTACATCCTGGTCATCTGCTGGCTCCTGCCCTCTTACCTGTACTTCCAGGTCATCTGCCTGCCCTCTTACCTGTACTTCCAGGTCATCAGCTGGCTGCTGCCCTCTTACCTGTACTTCCAGGTCATCTGCCTGCCCTCTTACCTGTACTTCCAGGTCATCAGCTGGCTGCTGCCCTCTTACCTGTACTTCCAGGTCATCTGCTTGCTCCTGCCCTCTTACTTGTACTTCCAGGTCATCTGCTGGCTCCTGACCTGTTACCTCCAATTTCTGCTCATCAGCTGGTTTCTTCGTTTCCTGCTTTGCAATCCAGGCATCCCACCTCGTCCAATTCCTCTTCTTACGCCGAGGCATTTTCCTGAAAGATTACAAGTGCTAGAATGTAGCAACATTCTTTGAGACTATACATATATGACATAACATCATTATCATATGAGATAATAAGTAGACATGGGGTCAACAATTATGAAACATTCAACTTCAACAAGTAAAAAAGAAAACAGCTACAGATCATATGCTGAAAAACATATCTGTAGATGACACCTTTTTATCTGCAAGTTGAAAAATATGATCATGCATGCATAAAATGGATGTCTTCCATAACATTTGTACTACAAACGTATCTGTAACAATGGTCCTTCGGTTTCATGAGTTTTCCCCCATAGACGTTTCCCGTCAGATTTTTTTTGGGTTTTCCCATTTTTTTATGGGCCATTCCCCACTTTTTTTTTCCGTCGTCGTGGAATATTTCCCGTCATCGTGGATTATTCCCAGTCGTATTTGTCAGCTTTTCTCTGTATACAGCCAGAGACCTTCAAACACACACACACACACACACAAACTACTGTAACTTCTGCTCTGAGAATACACCAAAGATCCCTTTGTAGCAGCACTATATTGTGAAACAGTCCATGGTTATGTCTATTATCTGCCCATTAAACAATGTCTTTAACGCACAGTGGAGGCTTTGGTGGCGATAATGATTGACTTAAATGATTGACTTACAATTAAATTAAGGTTGGAGCTTGGAGATCACGCTGGAGCGCTTCCTGATCCTCCTTACATAGAATGGGTCTGTAGATCTTGCTATCATCAGCAAAGATTTTCACCGCACTGGTCACAACCTCCGGCAGGTCGTTTATAAAAACCACAAATAACGTAGGACCAAGAACACTCCCCTGCGGGATTCCACTCTTGACGTTACGCCAGGAGGAGTGAGCTCTGTTGATTACTACCTTCTGCCTCCTGTTGCTGAGAAAGTCCTGTATCCACTTAAGTGTATAACCCCTTATCCCATATGAATGCAGCCACGGAGGTTAAACTTACGGGTCTGTAGTTTCCTGGGTCCTGTCTGCTGGTTTCTATGTGACGGTGTTTATCAATATTTCCACAAAACACCCGACGGGGAAAACACCTGGCGGGGAATACCCCACTATGACCGCGAAAAGAAAAAAAAAATCCGACAGGGAAACATCTATAGGGGGTGGGTGGAAATTACTGTTCCCGGTCCTTCCAATAATTTTTGTCACAAGTATTTATTTTATCATAACACACACTGCATACTCTATCCACTGAAAAGTTTGCAGAGAATCATACACTTAAACACAATGTGTACTTGGTCCACTTAAAGATTGTCGAGAATCATACACTTACAAACAAATTACATACTGGTCCACAGTAACATTCCTGAGATACACTTCAAACACTGTATACCCAGTCCACTGAATCAAATAATATTGGTTACAAGCGGCCTAAACTGGAACTGCAGTTCCTACCTGAGCCTGAAGAACTCTACTCTACTCTACTCTTGGTACTCGGTCTGCTGAATCATACACTAAACATACACTAAACATACACTCGATAGTCTATCAGCTGTGTCGACAGTGAATCTGGGAATGCCCCCCTCCCCACACAAACACATATTCTTCTTTCACATGACTACAATGAATCTCTAACACACGGCGTTGAAAGACAAAATTATAATGAAGGGTAGAAAGTTAATCACTTCTTACCTGACAAGATTTAAAGAACTATCTGTTGGTTAACGTTGATGTGTTTGTTTTTTCAATATTGGAGAAAGTTACAGAGTAAATTTACGTCAGAAAGAACCAAGACGGTTCACGTTTATGTCGTCTGAAAAATGTACACAACAAAAAGCTACACAGTACACTTTGGAAACGTTACACTTTGGAGACGTTACTACCAAAATGAATTAACTCGTCAAAAAAACAACGGAGGGAAGAAAGCAAGATTAGCCAGTTCTTACCTGATGATATATTCTGCTGTATATGACGACAGCTGACGCAAAATTTGACGTAGGACGCAGCAAAATACTAGTAGTCTTCTGTACGGCGCGCTGTTGTAGCAAAAATCGTCTGCAGCTAGCTAGTGCACGTGAGTGGTCTTGTGGAAAAACCCCAGATGTCTGACCGGGATCAGTTCAAATAACCTACAGGGGTGGATGTATTAAAGAGTCCTACGAAAAAATGTCGGGCCTGAATATGTCTTTCCTTGTTTATACCGTGTCTCTGTCTGGAAATATTTGTTTGTTTTTATAGAATTTTACAGTATATTCCTGTATGCTTTGTATTTGCTATCATACGGTCAAACAAATGTCTCTGACCCCCGTAAAATCTTAAATGGCCGGATCCAAATATCGCACGAAGCTTAGCCAATCAGATTCATAATCTGTTGCTTTTGGTTGCTGGTTGGCTGAACGGCTAATTAATTTACACGCAGGTGGCCTGGAGTTGACCATGCGTTCTATTGTTGACGCCCAAAATCGTAGGAATTGAGCAGAGAATTCCCCAATAAATCATTTTGAAGTGGTTTTTAACCAAAAATGATAACGGAGTCCTGTAAGTAAACATACCATGTACTACCATACCATTTTGGGAACTTTGGACTTAATACCAGGGCACAGGAGGCTCAAATATAAAGTTTGGTCAGAAAAACGCAAAAGAACTTAAATAAAATCATTTTAAAGTCATTTGAAAAAAAATGAAAAAAAAGAGCACGTGGATATTGGTCCACTCTACCCTTGTGCCAAATTTCAAGTCATTAATTCGGTCCAAGACCGACGGAGATGAATCGTTTTGAAGATTTGACAGGAGAAAGAAAGAAGAAGAAGAAACACAAGTTAGGAATTTACGTGTTTGTAAGCATAAGTCCGTGAGTTTTCTGAAACAACAGCAGTTCCGTGATAAACGGAACCTTCTAAAAACGTACGGAGCTAACAGTGCAGCGAAAATACCATCGATAGCGATTCAACTTCGGATGGCAAACCGGACAAAAGTTATAAGTACTGTTGAAGTCATTAACGTTAAAGTTTGTTTTTAGTTGCCTTTGACGGTTTGACCTGAAATACTGTTACGCTAAATTCCTGAAGAGAAGTTAAGTGACTGCTGTGATTATTACAGAAATGCCCCTAAAAACTGATACAATAGGCCTTCTGAATAGCCTAAAGTGCAAGAGTTTCAGGCGGGCTTCGCCCCCCTGGGACCCCCAACGGGGCTCTGCCCCTGGACCCTGCCGGGCCGGGGCCTTCGGCGTTCTTCGGCGGCCCCCGAAAAAAATTCTGGCGGGAACACTGCAGTATGCCGAACTTTTGTGTTAGACTAGATTTGTGATACTTTTATATGTATATATCTTGACTTGTTGTGACATGTACTTAGCTCGGTTGGGCAAAACTGTACAATAAAGGTCTTCATTCATTCACTATATACGGAATCGTGGGGCCCCGCTTATGAATATTAATTAGCCTTCGCCCTCTTTGCGCACAGGTGTGGTCTCTGTGCGGGGTCACGGAAGGTCACGCCAGGAGGACAAAAGAAAACAAATTACCCCTCAGAAAAGTGCCAAAATTAATTATTTTAAAGTAGTTTATGTCAAAACTTTTACTTGGATCATTTTACCAACTATCTAATGCCTATCTACACCAAATTTCAGGCCATTCCATTGTAAGACCAGGGTACAGGGGGACAATATATTTTATTTTGGTCAAAACATGACCTTTAAACCTCAATAAAATCATTTTAGAGGCAAATATGAAAAAACTGAGAAAAAGCATCAAGGTATTGGCCCATTCTACCTCTGTGCCAAATTTCAGGTCATTCGGTCTAGAAACGGCGGAGATGAATCACTTTCAAGATTTGACAGGAGAAAGAAAGAAAGAAAGAAAGAAAGAAACATTACGAATACAATATATTTCACCATACTATGTATGGCTGAAATATAATTACGAATACAATATATTTCACCATACTATGTATGGCTGAAATATAATTATGCTGATTTTACACATTTTCATTATGGCTTTCTAACGTGATTAAGCCGGTACCTTCCTAAATCACTTCATATATACGTACTTTGTTGTGCCCAAGTGAAAAGGCTCTGCATGGGGGGTACCAGGACTCCACTTAATACATGTAGTTTGTATTGCAAATAAGCCACATGTTGATGCTGATATGCTATCTCACAAACAGATGATTAGTTAAAATTATTACTTAAATGATGATGATGAAATAGTTTAATGTTTGTATTATATATAGACACTATTGTACAATATATATATTGCAAATGTATTTTTATGTAATGTATTAAAGTGTTTATTTGTTATAAATGAATTTGTGTGAAATAACTGTCAGTTGGATAGGCTATATGATAATAACGTTAATGCCCCGCCTTATCCTCGGTGTATATGGTGAGATAATCCCTGGTCAGGTGCGATAACCACCTCATAAACCACCTCGTTCGCTACGCTCACTCGGTGGTTTATTCGGTGGTTATCGCACCTGACCAGGGATTATCTCACCATATACACCTCGGGCCGGGGCATTAACCCTTTATTAGGACATGTTTTCGACTCTTTGTGAGCTGGTGAACAGGACTGCTTGGTTCAAGGCCAAGAGACTACCTCATTGAACAAAGTCGGTGGGAGATATGCATGAAGGTGAAGGTTGATTTTCAAGGCTTGTGGGTTGTATTCAGGAACAAAACATGGCCCCCACCTAGCCTCCTTCACCGACGTCTCTTGGTGAAAGTCGTTGATTCACAATTTTTATCCGGGAAGGAAAGATATGCCGGGAAGGGAAAAATGCAGGGAGAGGAATATATACCGGGGAGCTTGTACTGGCCCCAGAGATGTCGGTGAAGGAGGCTAACCTCCACTAGGCCTTCCTACAGGGGTGTGGGGATCGTAGAAGTCGGGGGAAAAATCGGCAAATTAGTCAGGGGAGCCAGTCCACGCTACGGTTAATGTTCCCACCGTGGCCAGCCAAACCATTTGGTGTCAAAACTCCTGAGGCAAATTAATCTCCCTACAATAGCCAGGGTAGTCAGTCTGGTAGAGACTAAGGAAAACACTTGTCCTTGGTCAGAGAGAGAGGGAGAGAGACTTTCCTGTCCCTGAAAAGAAACTATTGCTGCAGAGCTAGAACTTTGAGATGGGTATTTGGACAGTGTAATGATATGAGCTAGAGGAGAACCTAGTCAAATGTTGAAAAGTTTTGCAGGTTTGTCCCATCACAGGTCCTACATCATTGTACATGTGAGCAATGGAAACGAGAGGTTGTCACCAACTGTCCTTTTCCTGTAATTTGTGGTAGGAAATTCTTTTCTGGTCATTGGCAGTGAAGACCCCCTGCAAACGTGTTTCCCGAATGCTGACGACAAGTCTCTGTATGCTCTGTATGGAGAAGAGAAAGGCCTACAAAGAGGAAATTTTCTGGCCTTGCCGTGGTGTGGAGATAATCAGATCCCAGCATCTGTGGACGCATGTGTTAACAGGTCACAGGAATAGTAGTCATTCCCGGGATTGTCGCCATTAATCCAAGCCTGCAATTAACCAAGGGAACACTGATGGTGGGCTATTGTCTCAGTGTATCCCAAAAATGGCCTGGGTTTTTTGTTAGTACAAGTGTCATGATTATAGGGCATTCATGTTGTAATGTGTCCCTCTCTAGGGGGGTACCTTCCCACCATGGAGAGTCTTGCCCAGGGCTGTCTCTCGCTTGATCTTTCTAGCCTCCACCAGGCCTTCCTACGGGGGTGCCAGGATCGTAGAATTTGGCAAAAAAAATTGGGAAATTGGCCAGGGTAGTCAGTCCACACTTAGGACGTTAGGTTCAGGTCTCCCCTCCGACTGCGCGGCCGCCCAACTCCTCTGGTAGCAAAACTCTCCTGGCAAATTATTCTCTCTATAATGGCCAGCATAGTCAGTCTGGTAGAGACTATAATTTTTCATCTCAGTCATTATTTAGGTGCCCATGTTGTTGAGTTTTGTCATTAGATCTGTCATTATTAGCTTTAAAAAAATCTCGGTTTCATGTCATGAAGTTTAGAATTTTGGATGGACAAGGTGAAAAATTTGTCCATCCTACTCCCAACTAGCCTCCATAGCAGGCTCTCTGGGACCTTTTTTTGGCTCATAATACACTTTTGCTGGCCATTTAGATCAGCAAAGGCTGGCAATCATCAACCCAGTACAAGAAGAAATGGCCAGAAAAAGTGTATTATGAGCAAAAAAAAGCCCCAGAGAGCCTGCTATGGAGGCTAGTTGGGAGTAGGATGGTCAGATTTTTCACCTTGTCCGTCCGAAACTCTAAACTTCACGACTTGAAATAAATAATTGTAAGCTGAAAATGACAAAACTACTCCCAACAAGCAAAATTTCCGTCCTGGGTCGGAGGGGCGGGTCCTGGTCTTGCCCCCCACTGAGTGTGCCAGAGGTATGCGCAGGTATGCCAGAGGCACGTGGAGCATACACAATCCCTGTCACCTCTCATAGCATCAACAGAGGAGTAGAAAATGTGTTTTGAAAAAAAATTAGTACAAACAAGAACTACTGTGTGCTTTTATTCACATGTAATTGATGCCTCAGGCAGATCCATTTTTCATTCTAACAAAAATTGATGACTTGATATTCTTTGCCACCTGTAGGATTGACATCGACTAGTGTAAAATTATGTGAAATACAAAACTAGTACATGTGTTTCTAAATTACCAATGAGGATTTTTTTTTCTTTTTGAGATGAGTCCAAACTTCATTATCTGTTCACTATACCCAGCACTTGAATGTCAGTTCAGCAAGTTTGTATAATGTGCTTTGTTCCAGGAAACACTTTTTCTGTTTCAGATATGTACACTGCCAAAATAAAGATGTTACATTGCATACATTGCATGTATATCTCTCCCCTATGGCTGCAGATTGGAATTCTGATTTTACTTTTTAGATATCGATACACTGAATCCAAAACAATTTGCTAACTCTTCATGTCTGTTCTGTGCCACCATGCAGGTGTGCAATGGGAACAGGTACCTCCGCATTCCGGCCCGAGAAATGCAGCGTGCGCTGGACCGCAAACAGGAGCTGCTGCTGTGGGAGAGGGAGATCTCCGGGGGAGAGGGGGCGGAATGTGGGCCCCGCTCTTCAGATGCAAATTCCGCCGCCGCGCATCTGAATGACAGGCATGATGGGAGCATTCTCCGGGAGAGCGACATTCCTGTGGAGGGAGGGGCTAATCCCGACGGTGCTGACGTGAAGGCCCTGGTGAGCAGGAACAAGGGCGGACAAGATAATGGCTCATCTTTCCCACCCTCTGCAAGACAAGGGGCCGGCTATCAGGGTCTTGCAGGCACGAGAGCGGACCCCACGTCTAGGAGAATAGTGGGTCAGATTCGGGGATCGTTAAACTTGGCTGGAGCAGAGGAAAAATTTTTTACATCGTTAGATACACAATCTGATGATGGGGTTGAGGAAAGCGCTTCGTCGTACAATCCCACCTGCTTCTACTCGGACGGGAGGATCAACATGGAATCTGTCACCATTGGGGCGGGCGTTCCGCTTCAGATCGACGCGGTTCCGCCGGGAATTCTGACGAAGGTGTCGGAATTCTTCTGCTGCGAGACCTGCGGGAAGGTGTTCTGGGAGGGGCGACATTTCGAGCGGGTGATCTCGCAGTTCGCTGATGTCTTGAGCGACATCGAGGAGGGAAAGGCAGCTGGAACTGTGTACAGCACAGCAGAGTAGGGACTACTTAATCTTCAAGCAGATCCTACGGTAGCATGAGATAGTATCAAAAACTGGCAGAAGAGTGAAGCCGGCCTAGGAGTGTGTTTCGCTACAAGGCAAATGGACACCTTTTGGCTGACCACACTCCTTGGCCAGTTTGATACTACATTTGTATCTTATGCCATTGTAGGATCTGCTTGGAGACTAGACTGTACTACTCAGCAGGGCTCTAGCAAGCAACCATCATTTCATCAATTGACGAAATCAGATTTGAAGACCATCCTGACATAAATCAGAGGGTAGAGATATAAAATGTCCAAATTTGAATAAAATGACAGGCACAATGACAGAAAAAAATTCTTTGTTGGATCCTCCCATCAATAGATGATGGGAAAAATTCAAGCTGGCTATTCTTCAAGCAGAGGTTGGGTCGCGGAGATATAGTAATGGTCAGGGATGCGTGCCGGTAAAAAAGCCTGACCACTACTATATCTCCACAACCCAACCTCTGCTTGGAGAATAGAGCCCAGCTGCTAGCTTGGGTTCAGTCCCCTGTAGTACCTGCTGGTTCAATGTTTTCTCTTGCTATGTTCAAGCAGAAAGATTGTGTTAGCCTGTTTCTACAGAGGATGGCAACCCGGCTACGATGCTGCACAGGGACTGGTCAATAGACAAAAAAATGGTCAATAGATCAAAATCTGTTGTCAACAACCTCAGTAGCAGGGCAGTTGACATAAGCATAGAGAACAAAATGTCAAGTAAATAGCAAATTGCTCAAGAAAATTAAGAACAAACATGAAGCGTGTTACGTCCAATACTGCTTTATTTTGACATAAACACAAGACAATCCTAGAATAGATAGACACTAAAACTTTACTTACTAACAATGTATCCAAGCCTACAGTAGTTGCAGATTCTTACAGGAACAAAGAGACTCAGCAGCAGCACCTATGATAGGTTTGTATACAAAGCTAGTTAGTAGGAGGCGTTTCCGTTGATACTGTTTAATACTGCATGATACTTCTATTTTTTTATGATGAGTGGAGAATAAGTGCAAAGGTGCAAACTCAGGGCTACATCTCTGTCGCAATATGTTGAATCTTCCTGGCTTTACTCTCTAGTGATTTGATTTTTAATCTATGTCTTTTGCATACCTACAACAATTGAAAACAAATTATCATGCAGAAGATAAAGGACCTTTTGGAATGGACCAAAGCTTACAAGGCTAGACTTCAGACTAACCCTGTAAGTTGTATGAAAAATTCAATATACTCCCAATTGGCCAAGAACAATCTGTAGAAAACTGTACAATTTGGTTCATGTCAAGTTTTAGATTAAAGATGTATCAATGGATTTACAATGAAAACAAGATGTTGATTGCTTGACATTTTATCTGGTGAAAATTGTCAAACACAGAGAGGTGAAAGAAGCTGCAATTTTTAATTTGCTATTAAAGATTAATTTGTTCAATATATAAGTGTCTGTGTTTTATGAGTTCCTATAACATTAGCAATTAGTGTTGCCAGTATTTTGCATTTCAAAGAGGTGTGCCAGAAGTACTCTCCAGGAAGAAGAGGACCGGCAATAATAGGAAATTCCATTCATACAGCAAATGGAAAACGGTTGCAAGGAAAGTGACTTTCCTCACGTTCCTATTGTTCTATAGGAGTGCACATTATTGTTGAACAATATCAACAGCCCTGGACAGATGGTACCAGTCTTTCATACACTTCTCTGTGGACAGATGGACAACAAAGCACTTGTCACACGTTATAACGGTTATAACGGTCTGTAGTCTGTACTTGGCCTCCACCAGACCTTCCAGCGGGTTGCGGGGATCGTAGAATTCGGAAAAAAAACGGGAAATTGACCAAAGGAGTCGGTCCACGCTTCAAGTTACGCGGCCGACCAACTCCTCTGGTAGTAAAACTCCCCTGGCAAATTGTTCTCCCTATAATAGTCAGCGTCTTGTAGAGAGTAGTCTGTACAAGACCAATTGCAAGTCAACTGAGCACACTGGTTCCCGTTTTTTATTTCACAACATCGCCATTGGCTATGGTTTTATAATGCTAGTAAGGAGAGAGAGAGAGAGAGAGTTTCCTTGGCCAATGTTGAAAATTGCCAAACTACAGTCCATCCATAAAATAAAATAAAAGACTATTATTTGGTATGACGCACCACCACGTAAGGTCTGATGACCTGTTATGTACTTAGATGTGATAAATGGCCAGATGATATCTATTCAATTGTCAGCATGAACGATCATCATTTATTTGTCATTCGCCATATCCCATATGTTTTTGTTTCATTGAATCAAGATACCTACTCGGCAATCGTCTTCGCCGTCAAGTGAACACTATCAAACCGTTAAAAGCACCCCGAGCATTTTGTTATGTCATTATGTGGCTTCAAACCAAGCATCACTGTCATTCTCGAATACTGTGTAGTGTACTGTGTACTGAATTTGGGAGTCACCAAGCACATGGTCAGTAGTGACAGACGAAAGCCTTTTAATAGTAGTGCATGTATATCCATCCAGAGTTCCAGACTCAACGTAACGTCACAGTAACGTAAAGTAACGTAACGTCTGCAGCGCAAATACTGAAAGAGATAGGTTTCGCACTAACGGACATCAGCAGCGATAAAACTACTGTCTGTCTACCAGACTCCGCAGATTGCTGGCAAAATACTAGTAATAGAAATAGGCCAAATACACTGCATATAGTACTGCATATCAAAGTAGTCAACCGGTCATAAAATTCTAGTACAGTTTGCGACCTAGAGACGTACTTCACGCATTGCGCCAGCAGACAACTTTCGTAATAGCTGGATGACGGACATTTTTGCGCCATTGTACAAATTGTAAAGATGGTCCCATATAATATTAAATGTCTCTAAAAATCGCACTGCCGAAAACAACGAATCAAAAGTTCTGTCCCCTGAGATAGTAAATATTATTAAGACTTTAGTTTTGCACAAACAGACAAGTTTCGTACCAACTGGAATTCCACAAGCGGGACCATATGTAATGGCAGACGGAGGGCCTTATTGGGGTTTACCCATATATGATATTTTCCCCCAAATACGCGGTTGGCGTCGGCCGCCGTCGGTCCGTGTTCGGAGCAGGTCTCGCCGGTGGGGGCGTGAGAACCACAGGTGCGGTCTGGACAGCCACAGACGGTTCACCAGGACCAAGGACCCGAAGGACAGGACAAACGAAAACATGCCCCATCATCATGCCATAGCTGATCAGCCGTAGGGGCAGCACAACATGTTATGCTTTTATACCCCATCAAAACGTAACCACGGGGTCTGGTCTGTCTACTCACTGTCTGAGGGTTGATACAGACAGTCAGACAGGACCAAGGATAGGACACACACAAAATCATACACCATCAAAACGTAACCACGGGGTCTGGTCTGTCTACTCACTGTCTGAGGGTTGGTACAGACAGTCAGGACCAAGGACAGGACAAACAAAATATACCCCATCAAAACTTAACCACGGGGTCTGGTCTGTCTAATGGAACTGTCCGAAATGTCTGAGGGTGGATATAGACAGTCACGCACACAAAACCATACCCCCATCAAAAGGAGCCCGACGGGTACTAGAATAGTGAGTATAAAATGTCACTGAGGGTTGATATGGACAGCCACAAACAAAAAACATTACCCATCAAAACTGAACAATGGGGTCTGGACTGTTCTGTGACAGTCTGTCTCGTTCCGTCCGAAATTCCAAGCTTCAATGAAAGACTTCAGTTATGCTCTCACTTGAAGCTAAATATTGAAGTACAAACTATCATGTTAAAGCAGACGTACAATTACAACGACATGACAATGTTGCTTACTACGTCTACAATGAGTAATGCATACAAGTTATTATCAAGACTTTGAAGAAGGGGCAATGGTTAGAATCTTGTCATTGTGGTACATTTTGGACCAAGGAGGTTATAGAGATTCATGTACATTTGTATAACCTCTTTGAGCGGGTCGGCTATCATAACTTGAGTTATGGGGGTATACCTGGAGAAAGAAGCATGAGCGGTCAGAAGAAAAAAAATTGTGATCGCCCGATGTGGGGCTCGAACCCACGACCCTGGGATTAAGAGTCCCATGCTCTACCGACTGAGCTAACCGGGCTTGATGCAGGTCATAAAGGTGAGACAGGTGAGACGTGTGATTCTGATATTTTTAGTCAAACACACGCGCACACCGTAAAAATCATAATTGGCAATTTATAGCCATTATTATAAAAATACTTTGTAAAGTTATAAAGTTTCAGTTTATAAAGAAGTAATGTATTGCTAGACTACAACATTTATCAAAAACTATATTACATCACGGTAGCGCGCACTTTCGCAATTCAGACTTTAGACTTTTGTCGGAGCGACGGCGGAGCGCGCAGAGGTTAGGATCCGACTTGTTTGGACGTATTTTTGCGTTTTATCGGGTTTCCACTTGTTAGTTTGGCTGTCTGGCAAAAAGAAAACATGATAAACTGGAAAGCTTGTTTAAAATGCCTAGACATACGTCAAAACAGGCCGCAGCCTAATCTCTGCTTTGAGAGTAGGTTAGAGCGAAAACTATGTCCATTCGTACACACTCGGAATACGGTACAGCAAAAGTGTCGTCGTCTATCCATTTGTGTCTGCATGTAAAATACTGACTAACACTTGTGTTTCAATAGTTTCTCTTCAGTGCAATGAGAGCTAACTAGCAGGTGAACGGCTAAAACGGAAAAATTTTAATGTCTGATCCCTGGTCATAGGTCAGGACATCGACCGTTGGTCTATTTTGACCCCAGTGACCTCCAGTGCCCCCGGTCAAAAGATGATCGCTTTTGCGTCGGGTAGCATAGTAACATTGTGAAAGCCTGGAGAATGATGGTAGTAGAGTCCATCTAGGATGATAAATGTATAAAGAAAGCATCAATATTGTTGAAACTCGAAGTGAAGTATTAAAGGATACCGTCAACTTATATACTTAGATCTTATTCTATCTATTGATGTTGCGTGTCATGGGTACCGTCGCTCGCTTCCACCTTGCTTTCTATTATCGTGTGAACTTGAAATGATTATTAGTTATTTGATAATGTGTTCATCTGCAATCTTCTGCAACGTTTTTTTTTTCAAACATGATAGACGCAGTCGTCAAGCGATCCTCTTCCCTAGCAGTTCCTCCGAAGAGGAGTGGCTAATCTCCAAGCAGATCCTACGGTAGCCTAAAAACATCAAAAGCTGGCAGAGGAGTGAAGCCGGCTTAGGAGTGTGTTTTGCTACAAGGCAAATGGACACATTTTGGCTGACTACACTCCTTAGCCAGATTGGTACTATCTTTAATATGCCGTTGTAGGATCTGCTTGGAGATTAGCTAGCCGCGACGGGCTGTAATTCTATGAGGGGTGGCCGCAGAAGTCCCCTGCGCTTCCTGCAAGTGTCTCTGCAAACACTGCATATGTGTGCCGTGTCGTTGGGGTGTCGGTTGCTACTGCTTTCTTTTCAGACTTTTTGCTTCCTCCGTCTCTGAGATGAGACAAACGGGTTAACCTCCTTTTAGAATGTACAATTTACAATAGCTATAGTATTCATAGTGTTGGCTACACCATCACAATAGTGTAGGATATATACCCACCAATTGTCCATGTAAAACCTAAACGTTCCCTTTTCCCCCAAAGCCCAGGCTTGACCTGTCAGCTGACCTCTATGACCCCTTATTTCCGACATATCGTCCTTTTCCGTGGTTCTAATTTACAGAAATGTGAGCCCAGAATAGCGACCACCTGCCGATAGCGTGACCTATGACCCGGTCAGGTCACCGGACACATGCCGCTATTGAAGTCCGCAGGTGGCAGAGGTGATGTATCTTCCAGACGTCAATATAGGGTCATCTTCCTATTCTTGTGCCAAGCAGAGGTTTTGGCCTGGGGAAAGTAGTGGCCGGGATTTCTTACGCCTGCCCCTCCTTATACCCCCCTCACATTAGGCGAAAATCGATCGGACGACGAGTCTGCGAGCTCTAAATTACGTGAGGCATGACCCTGCTGCCGACGAAGAAATGGCAGAGTTCCCCCCTTCCCGTCAGGTTCATGCCTCCTCGTAATTTAGAGCTCGCAGACTCGTCGTCCGATCGATTTTCGCCTAATGTGAGGGGGGTATAACACCGATTTTGAAAGGATTGCCCCGCCCTGGTGCGTTTTGTGGGAGAGGTGAAGAGAGACAGCCGTAAAAGTAATCACAGCAGTTTTGTGAATAACTCCTCTGCTTGGAGAGTAGACACTGTTGTTATCGGCTATATGATCCCGCCATATCTGAATGAATATCTTCCCATAGCTGTGTTATATTTTATCTAACAAGACCAAGAGCCCTGGGCCTAGAGGTTACACAGAGCAGACCAGGTTTGGCACATGCTGACATATGAAGTGTAGTCTGAAATGATCTGAGATCTGGAAAGGCTGCATCTATATGTGGACCGTGGGAACGGCGGTGGTTGGGGTCATTGACCCCAGAAACACGGTGGATGTTCAAAAGGACAAGATGACTACTAGACCCCTACTAGTCTTTCCAAACAAACTACGCTAAATGTAGAAGGAGTATTTGTCGGGAGAGTTTGGACACTGCATGTATGATATCATGTCTTAGGATTTCATTATCCTGGGAAGGTGAAATGTGCCTTCGAAGCTTCTCGCCAACTAACTCTCCTACTAGTCAACAATCTACCTACCTTATTTTTGCTCCGTACCCCGGCACTCCACCCTACCCACCCCACTGGGGAGGCTACAAGATATATGTGGTAACTACTAGTATTGTAGTACATCAATGGTCTGGCCTTGCTTAGACCAAGGAGGTTAAAAATCCTTGCTTAGACACAGCCATATCAGACTTCTATTCGATATAGTATGGAGATGAAAACTTAAAGCCACAAGGATGTTTAACTTTTAAGATGCGTATACTAAGAAGTAAATTTGAGCCTTGCCTAGTCTTTTCTGCAATATGTACTTCGTGCAACGCTTTGATTTTTGAATAGACACCATTCTGTATGGGGAAGAATGCATTCTATTTTACCATGGGCTGTCGTCCTATTTCCACGTGGACTGCATTTTTGGCGGGAAAGTAAGATCAGCCGGGCATTCCTGTCAAAGCGGCCATATGCTATTAAAAAGTGCGTTTCATTATCACTTTTAAGCACACTGTGGTTTGCAGCCGTCTAACATGTGAGATAAAAAATGTGCTTTGGAATAGTGCGCCCTGAATCTCGTTCTAACACTAACAGCACCCGTGATGATCATCGGAACAGGGCGCAGTCACATTTGTCCTTAGGTCGTCGTACGCAATTTTGATAGAATTTTCAAGCAGGCTGGTAAGGATCTAACCAGTGACCAGTAACAATCTAACTTATAAGGCAGCGTGTTTTGCAAGTGACATTCATTCCAAGTACGCTTTCAGTTTACGATCGTATTATCGTATGTGACCTACGATTTTGATGAGTATGATTTCCAAGTAGGTTGTGACAGAAGCAACCACCATTAGGCTCTAAGACAGCCTTTCCTGTAACAAGACAACTGAATTTTGCACTACTGTCCCAAGAAATCCTTAGTTTGCCGATCGTAGAATCATCGTACGATAACGTCATAGATGACTCCCGTGTACGTGAGATCAAGGAGATCCTTTTTTTAACCCCCTTCGCGGTAGCATAAAACTCCTCTGCCGGTAAAACAGTCACTGTCTTAAACTATCGCAAGATCTGCTTGGAGATTAGGTGAGATCCACCACCACCAAGAAGACCGAGTCGCTGCTCAGTAAATTTTCTCACCAGCGGGGAAGATAAAAGTAGCGCGAGGTCCTTGCCGATGTCCCGGGCCCACCAGGACGCATTACTGAGCATGTAATTATCCTCATCTTAGGCTTTGATAGGTCACATTTCCAAACCGGGGCCCGGCCGGGATGTTTTAAGAAACGAAAAATTAAAATGCAGACCTAGAAATAAACACAAATTATGCGCACGAATCTTGTTTTGACATTTTTTGTATTTTGATGTCTTTTGTATTATTTTTTTCGCTCCCGAAGGCTGCCCGACCGGGGCCCTTTTTGGAAATGTGACCTGAGAGCAGACATCAACAGCCAGCCGCCTTGGGCTCAGCTTGTGTGAAAGCTCCAAACGACGCCACGACAAGCAAGAAAACAGCGCTAACTAAGTTGTTCTTCAAGAAAAGGTGTATCAAGTTTATCTTATACTTAAGTGGGATTTTGTCGGCACAGAAAAAAACGCCGTTTTCCTCTCCAAGACTTGTCCTGAGATGTGCCAGAAATCCCCTGCTTAACGGTCGCCACGCCGTGAAACGCGATTTAAACGAGGCCCGGCGGTCCATTTTACCCCCTTTTCGGCAATTAACCCCGAAAAATGGATTATCTCCCTCGGTCTGGGAAAGTCCATTAAAGGCCAGAAGGGGATTTCCCGAGAATTTGTCCGACCAATTAAAGAGGAATACTTCGTCCTTTCTCCGGTCCGTGTGACAAGTTCGGACCGACTCTGCGGTGATCGCCTCTCTGTAAAACGTGCCTCCGGGTGATCCGACAGGATTTGTCGCAATATTTTTCGCATGGATGGAAACAATATACCACGATTATGCTTCTGTCTGAACTAAACAAGGCGCAGAGTCGGTATAAGGACAGGTATCATACATCACAAGCGTGCTCTGTTGTCACTTCTTAAACCTGCTTCAGCGGAAAGAGGCGACCCCACTGTGTTATGAAAATTCGGAAGTCGGAAACAAGAAACAACAGCAGGATTCAGGAAGAAAGATATAGTGTTACTTGTCAATTGAGAATCAGAAATCTGGATTTGTTTTTAAGGTTGCTCTTTGAAATACCAGCTTTATGGTCGTTTTATCTGTCACAAGCGTTGTCAGTTTGTGATCTGAAAATTCAGAAGTCAGAAACAAGAGCAGGAAGAAAGATGTAGTTTTACTTGCCAATTGAGCTTAAGTCAAGTTAAGAGAATCAGCTAGAAGTCTGGAGTTGTTTTTAAGATTCCTCTTTGAAATACCAGCTTTATGGTCGTTTTGTCTGCCGCAAGCGTTGTGAAAGAGCGTACAAAGCAACCAGAGGGCAGGCCCTTTTGCCGCTCTGCCACATACCGATGGAACAAGTGGAACAAATGGATTGTGACAGGGGCAGCGGTGGGCCCTGGGTCCGGCTGAGGGGTTAGGTTAGGGCCACCGGAGGATAACAGGACACCGGCACAAATCCATGATACATGGGCCATGTAACAGCACATCGTCATACCGATCTTCAAAGAGGTGTTATAGGTTACATCTACCCGCGCTTTTTTCTGTGACTTGTGTTGGTTTCTGACAAGCCATTGTCGCTCTTTCAAACAGCACTTTTGGGATGTACTGGTAGCCTCCAGCAGGCTGGGGGTATGGGAATCGGGAAATTGGCCGGGGGCAGGGGAGTCAGTCCACGCTTAGGTTCATGTTTCCCCGCTGGAGAAAATTTACCTATTTTAAAAAAGCGAGGACGAGGACTGATTGACTCCCCTGGCCGAATCCCTACCGAATTCTACGATCCCCGTATCCACGTAGGAAGGCCCGTTGGAGGCTAGTGTGTCAGTGTCTGGCCCTAATGTCCGTAATGTTGGACACAGCTCTACCAGGCCTCACAGGTCGCTGCAAAAATAGTAGAAATCGGCCAAATAACACAGAAAACACGTCAGAGGAGTTAGATCCTCAGATGGCCCTAGCCTCTGCCAGGCTCCGCGGACCGGTGGTCTAACAGTAGAAACTGGACAAGTAGAAACAATAGTACGCTAGGGGAGTCGGCCGGCCAGAGGAGTTATATTTCCTCACCGCCGGCCGGACAGTTCACTTCTAGACCAATTAACTCCTACTACGCTTTTATTCCTATTATATACCTGGCCAAAGTCCCCTGTTTACTATTCGACCAGGCAGGAGTCTGGTAGAGACTAGGAAGGCTATACTTCTCTGTCCGGCTTACTCCTCTAGTGTTCCATTTCTACGGTTTTTCCAGCGACCCTGACAGGCTGGTAGAGAGTAGTGGAGGCTAATCCGGCCTTGCCTGGCCCTAATGTTGGACACAGCTCCAGACTGCGCGCGCTCATCCGGGTAATCACCGATCCAAACCGATTTACGTCAAAAGAGCAGAACAATCCCAAACATTGTTTACATATAATTAAACGGGCCTGCCGGTGCATACGGCAGTTTAGTTGTGTAAACTTGAGTTTCTATGTGCAGATTTTCCTGACATAGGCCTATCGACATGTTACATTGTTTTCGTCCTCGCATGATGTATGTATGGGAAAAGGGTGATGATATCAACTTTTTATTAAGAAATTCGCGCTGAAATCACGACAAACAAGGTGTACTGAATCGTAGTTAGTACACAGAAAGATGGTAACGTTTTCAGTGGCGGTCGGCCAGTTTTCACGGTACCAGTCCCTTACCCATCACCAACAGAAAACTGGAACTGATGTCCCCCCGCCATCATCTCCGAGCAGGCAAAATCGTATCTTTTCTCAAGCTCCTGAAAAGCTTTCAGGAGAAGCTTGAGGTTGAGAAGATTGAGAAATGTGACTTTGCCATTCTACATCTGCTCGGAGATTAACGTTGACGTTAGAGAACCTAGCCTGATTTTGGAAAACATGAACGCCAGCCAGAGCTCCCTAAACAAGAAGTCTGCTAGTCTCCAAGCAGACGTGATTTCAGTCAGTCTTCTGCAGTCTATCCAGCTGGCCTGACAGTTCACTCCTGCTTTTATTCCTAACTTGGCCAAAGTCCACTATTACTTTTCCGCAGTTTTCGGCCAGGCCTGAAGGTCTGCGAAGTTCAAGGCTAGCTTGTCATACGAGTTGAGCTCGCATCAGTGACAAAAGATCACAAAATAAGGTGAAAAACTAACTTTGTTTAGCTATATTACTCCAATGGGACTTTCCCACAAAAATGATGGTTATCTATCAATTACCTGTCTCTGTCGTAATTTGGACAAAAGCCTCTGCTGTACCCAGTAAATGGCGTTCATATGTACTGTTGAACACATATTCACACGCTCGGTTATTACTAGTACTCCCAACCACCTGATACACAGCTTGTATGTAGAACAGACCCAGAACAGACCTACCAATTACCTTCTCTCAAAGCAGAGGTTGAGTCGCGCAGATATAGTAGTAGTCGGAAAATTACGTCTACCGTAATGTATAAAGAAAACAGCACCAAGTAGACAGCTCGATAAAATGCCAAACACACACACACACACAGCCGCAGCCGGCCGGACCTCTGCTTGGAGAGTTCCCTGCTTGCGGAGCGGCCTGCTCGTGAGAGTGCGCCATGTGCAGGTGACTGTCAGTAGCGTGAGAACAGAATACCTGGACGGAAGAGCGCGGATATCTCCGGGCCATTCTGACGGTTTTCCCACGGACCGTACCACTCGCGGGGGGTGACACACCTTTATACACGTGCCCTGATCACCCTGATTACCGTTCAACATCGTGCTACTTACGTCAAAAGCACAACTTTCATCGTCACAAAATTGCTGAGAATCCGTTCGGATGATTTCACCCAATCGTCATCCTTTGTTAGCCTTTAAACAGGGGTCAGACTCAAAGTAAAAGGTGAAATGTAATCAAAGCTATGTTCCGATCCGAGTTTCATGGGTATCCTTAACTCCAGGATTCAGGAAGAAGTGTTATGTTCGAAAAGATCATGTACATGTATTAATGAAAACATAATCAGCTGACTTTTTGCTAAATTCCACTTGTGGTGAATTAGGCGATCTGTGTATTTGTAACACAATACACTCCCTATGCGTATGGACACTTGTATACTAGTAGTAGTACGTTCTGCATAGATTGCAAGCAGGCAAATTGTTCAAGATACCAAAGGACATAGCAAGACGAGTTTTCTTGTCGCCCCTAAAATTAGTTTTGAAGCCTAAATTTTGACATGCCTTGAATTCAGACACATTATAGTCATCAATAGGCAAGGTTGCTTGATTTGATTACATGTATTTGGAGAGTTAAGTAGAACACCGAATGAAATGTACTTAAGAATTAAGAATTTTTTGGGTGGTTACTAGAATAATGAATAATTCTTTTTATGCACACGGGACTAGTGTGCTGTTTATCGTATAATACGAAACAAGTGTTTATCATTTCCTGAAATGGATATCTATCGGAAAAAAACACTCCCTTCTGGAGTTTAGGACCCCTTAAGGTACATGTACAGGTAAATCTTCCTATTTAAGTGATTGTCCCTTTGTTCTACATAATACCACAGTGTCGCTAAGGCCCGATTTACACTTGTTTCTTGAATCTGTAGTACTACACATCGTAGTCTACTACTGTAGTAGACTACAGATTCGCGTCCGGTTTACACTCACTGACAGAGAGCATAGCGGGACACCTGCTGTTCTTTGATTACGGAGAAACTGTAGTGACTGAATGTGACCTTTGGCACTTGGCGGGCGCGGGAATCTTATATTTGTGAAAAAAAGTTTTTTTTTCTAATACAAGGCACTCTGAAAAATAGCCATGACAATAGAAAATAGTACATTGACCGCAGATGACCCAAATAAAACACGCGTACGTTTCGATTTACACCAGATCGAACAGCATCAATTTTTTGGTCTTCTTCACTCTTCCTGTTGTGTCAAAAGTGCCAATTTTGACCACCGGACGGATCAAAATGACGGGAGAGGCGGAGGTCATTATGTTCATGTTGCAGTGTTACCCAGGTTCTCAACCAGACACGCCAAGAACGTATGCAGCGCAGGAGGCGACTGACGTGGTTGGCGTCAGTCAGCTGTAGTCTACTACAGTTTCTGTTTACACCCTGTTCGAATTCTCATAGAACGTCCGCTGAACTGTAGTACTACAGCCTCGGAGGGTGTAGTAGACTACAGTAGTAGACTACACTTCATTTCTGTTTACACCCAGAAAAAATCTGTAGGCTACTACAGTAGTAGACTACGATCTGTAGTACTACAGATAAAACTACAAGTGTAAATCGTGCCTAAGTGTCCATGATGACAAATACCTGTTTGTTTTACTATTCTAGTCGCCTGACTCGTCATACACCACACATACCTGGGGTGTGAGTTCGGCAGGAATTCCAGCCGAAGTGAGCGGCATGAGCAAATTTGTTGTTCATCACATACCGATGGCACGCGCGAGGGAGCGAGATAAAATCGTCCTGTTGTGCACCGTACGGTTAGTGTTACACGGGAGAGCGGATTTCCCGGCAATATATAGTGTTCGATGACGAATTGTCAATGGCCATGTGTAACGCTAGCCTCTACCAGGCTTCGGTGGTCTAATATAGTAGAAATTTGACAAATGGAGTGGCAATAGTACGCTAGGGGAGTCGGCCGGCCAGAGAGGAGTTATTTCCTCCCCTAGCCAACTGTTGTCACTCTATTTGTCCAATTTCTGCTATATCAGACTACCGATCCTTGGAGCCTGGTAGAGGCTTCACCGTATGGTTAGTGTTGCGTGGTTTCGTCGTAGAGCGGATTTCCATGCAATAGTGTTCGATGACGATTTGTCAATGGCCATGTAAAACAGGAACTTCCTGACGAGCATTCCATGGTCCGGTCAGGGACATGATCTTGTTGATACAGAAATGGAAGATGTCGGGTTCATAAATCAAAAGAAGAGGCGTTGAAATACCCTCGCGAGTAACGCAAATCGAAGAAATGAACTGAGTGGTAACGTTACACTGGTGATCAAATTATGGATAAAGTTGAACGTTATTTCCTACACCAAAAATTGGACTTGCCCAATTTTCTTTAAATGGCAGAATTGTGTAAAATCAACGTGAAATATCTGAGTGCAATGTGCATAGGAATTGGCCTTAATTGACGGTGTAATTCTGCGTGTAAATGCAATTCAAAGATTTGTCATGTCATCGTTAAAGAGATTCATTAGTCACGTATGTGCACAGTTAACAGAATTTTTACCAAACAGGCAATGCCATGTCTGTGATAAGACGCCAATGGACATTTTGAACCAGGTTCCGTATTCTCTAGAGAAAAAACCTTGTGTAAGCGTGAGAACCATGGCTCGGGACTATTACTATTATATAAGTTTTTAATAAGATACCACTAACCAGCTCTAGCTCTCCGGGCGGTTTTTCCACCGTTTCCCACGGAAGGCGATGGTTAGAGAAAATCTTCAGCAATTACCAACCGATTACCTGATCCACACACCCTGTCCCCTCCTACCCTGGGGCTAGGGACACCGCACTTTCTTATCCCTTGTTAGTGTTCCTATAATGTCGTGTTGCTTCCGCACATTGCAGCCATACCTTGTGCACTGTATCGTGTATGTGCCTTGTGAAATATGCGCTAATTGGTTGATACCCAATAGTATCGTTCACTACATACTAGACTTTTACTAGTACTAGTAGTCAGGGCATTTGTGGATTATGGAACTAGCCATTACAAACATGTACTCGGAAAATCCTTAGCCTCCGTCACCTACGCTCCAAGCAGAGGTTGAGTCGCGTAGATATAGTAGTAGTCGGAAAAATTACACAGCCGCTCCTCTTGCGCCGGTGTAATTTTTCCGACTACTACTATATCTACGCGACTCAACCTCTGCTTGGAGAGTGTCCGTCATGCACCGGCCTCTCTCTGGGCATTGGCGCATTGGCGAGTACAAGCTTTCCCGGAATTTATCTTTTCCTTTCATATTTTCCTTTCCGGCGTGTTCCCAATGAAATACTAATTATATATGAAAATTTGTATATAGGAATCATGGCATGATTCCTATATACAAATTTTCATATATAATTAATACATGTAATGATGGAACTCATCCATCCATTACAAACTAGTCTCCAGGCAGACGTGTTAGCTGGATAAAAAGAAGAAGAATTTGACAGAAATAGGGACAAACAAGTTACTGTGGGTTTTCAATCAGTCTTTTGCAGTATATCCAGCGGCCGAACAGTTCACTCCTAGGCCTACTACTATACTCTTATTCCTAACTTGGCCAAATTCCCCTATTGCTATTCGGTCAGGCGAGAGTCGGGTAGGGACTAATCACAAAGACGTGCTCGGAAAATCCTGTAGTTTCTACAGTAGACATTTCTATATAGAATTGGTTGAAGCAAGGAGGTTGTGATTTTTAACCTCCTTGGTTGAAGCAAGTATACAAGTTGCAAAAAGTTATAATACCGAATAAGATATTTTGAGGAAGCGAAACTCTCGAGCGCTCCAAAATAACACAGCGATTGTTATTTATGAAGTGGCAAGGGAAACAATAGAAATGATCTCAGCCGATTATGTGGACTCTTCAGACAGGTGAGTAGTTAACCTATGATAACAGGTGTCACCATTGTTTACGTGTTTACCTGTTTGTCTTGCAGTAGAGGCAGGGGAAATGGACGATACACATGTAAAATCTCCTTTATCTGTGAAGACAATACACGGTAAACAAGACAAGATAAAGAAACCGGACAGATGGGTTATACTGTAAATGGGATCTTTTGTGCACACTTTGTAGTCATGCCCAAATCATGTCCTAAATGTAGAACTAGTACAGGACAACGTACTTGTAATTGTGGACATGTCAAATGGTTTGGCAGTCAATAGTACTAGTAACTGTTTGATGTGTTTTCTGTGGGAGGCGGCTCAATGGGGCTGTCATTTACTCCACCAGCAGAGGTTTTTGGCGTCTTTTGGGTGATCTGAACTGAACTTTGGGTGATTTCCTGTTATGTTTAATCATTTTTTGTCAGGTTTTGCTGGCGGACAAAAAGACAACCTGACAGAACAGAAATCCGAATAAAAACGTCTAAAAAGACGTAAAATACCAAGACGAGCCTAGCCTCAGCTTGGCAAGTACTGTACAAAGGATCCGGAAAGGTTTCCTTGGATTTGATTTCACGATATGAAGAAAATAGAGTGTTTCTTGCTCTAACTTGCAATTGCTACTTTTAAGTTCGCATTGGAGAGCTCACTGCAAAAAGCGTAACAGAAACCGCGAATATTTCCCCTTTTATAGCAACTATGATTGGAGACGTTACAAGACAATATTTGACGTCACATTGTAATCATTTGTCTTCCATCTAAATCTATCGCGCGGTAGTATGCATCTATCACTCGTATTTACCCTGTAGGGAGGACAGTAGCTAATGAATAGGTATTTCATAGTACATCCATCGATCGATTTGTAACAATGGATGGGACAACCGTGTCCTGAGGCGGCACAAGTCGTTTCAGGGATGATGAATTTCGGTCTATCAATCGTTTTAACTGGTGGCCTAGAAATCCCTGATCATCTACTACCAGTATAAAGGTGGCAGGGTGGTTGAAATGTCGTTGCAATTTTCTTGCGTCTTTTTTTCTTTTTCTACTATTAGGGGTTCGCGATTTCAACGTTGGCTAGATTCTTCGAGGAAAGGAGTATGCCGTAGACGTCGAAGTCGGCAACGAAGTCTAGTGGTCTTGTACCTTTTTTGAGGAGCGCGCCTCAAAGGCTTTAAAGCTCAGCTTCCTCTTTCCATCTGATGGACCAGTCGGAGTATCAGGAACTGAAAAAGCGCGCACGTCCAGAAAAAGTTACTAAAGGTCACAAAACACGCTCAACGCTCAGATACGCTCAACACAATACTCTCCAAGCAGCAGTTTTTTTTTTGCGTTTTAATCGGGCTTTTTATTGTGTACCGTTTTGTTGATGTATCGCGGAGCCTCTAACCTCTGATTACAGAGTACAACATAAGCCCTACAGCTACATCTGCTTGGCTATCCCAGCGCCCATGGTTTGGCGCGGCACGTTATGATACGGGATCGCCCGTGTTTACATTGCAGGTATCAGTAATGTCAAGGCAGTCAGGCGACACCTGAGGCTCCTGTGTTGACTCGGGACGGGGCAGGGAGGAGGAGTAGCGCCATTGTTCGGTCTGAAAGCTAGGCGGAGCAGAGTGCGAGTGTTCGCGCCACCTGTTGGATTGTATGGCTGGGGGATGGCCTACTTCAGACCACTGACATCTGAGGAACAGAACCACCGACATCTGTTGTCTAGTAAAGCATGTAAATGACGGGGACAAACTGGCCCTGCTTCCGACAAAGGGTCCTGCCCCCTCTGTGACACTGGTGGCTGGAAATCAACACCATCCAAATGGCGCCTCCTCAAAATGGCAATAATTTCATCTAGCAAAAGTAGCTTGGTACCCTTTCTCAAATCTCCAGCTAGGGGTGTTTCAGCGGGTCCTAATCTCAGTAAAAGCAAATAAAAGCAATGCCCTTTCCAGTCGGTCTTTCTGAAATATTACTGCCGGTCCATAGAGCGATGTAATTGACACCAACCCCGTAATAACTCCCCGGCTTGCTGTAATGAACCGGGCGGGCAGTCAACACTCTCAGCGCCGTAGAGGCAACCAAGGAGCTCACGATGGTATGGTTACCAGGCTAAGCAATGGCGGTAACAAGTTTTAAAACGTATCTCTGCACAATCATAAGTTTTCCCGATCCACGCTGTTTACCCTGACGCGGGGCAACCTGACCTTTAGCCCTGGATCGATCGCTCTCTATCAGCGGGTGTTGATCTGACCCGGCCACTTGTAAAGTCAACCCTGGACCCGTGGGAAAATCTCGGCCCAACAGGTGGGGAGGGGGGCGCGCATGTTCGACGCGCGACCTTGGCGGAAGGAAGTAACGTTTCTTGTGTGTTAGCAAGACTCTCGCTGTCTGTTTGTCTTGTCTAATCTTTATCATGTTGAGATAGAATTCTACTTATATCATATTCATTTCATTTACTGGCCTGGGTGACGTTACCGTTAAATATACACAATGGAGTTTAAAATGGCAAGTGCCCGCGAAGCGATAAACATATCGACAAAAATCATCTATATCTAACGTTATCTCATGTGATAAGTTTATTCACACAAATATGAGAGTCAGGCACTCACTCTTTTAGTTGGATTATGATTACAGAGTAAACAGCAGTAACAGCCTTTCTGGAAAAATATTGAAGCTGGCAAAATGTAACGTTATGTGAACAAATTACAGCGTTAGAAGTTCTCCCTCATTTCCGTTTTCTATTTGTTGTCGACTGCTAGCTACGAAAATCAAATTGTAACGTTATATGGATGTCAGCAACAGAACTTCTTGACTATTCAGAAAGAATGGTTATTTTCGTAAGTGTACGAGTTTGTCCTAAGTTGGCCTCTTTATAGTTTGTGTATCTTTGGTTGGTTGATGGTAATTGATAATCTCCAAGCAGATCCTACTGTCTGTAGCATAAGATACATGTACTAGTAGTATCAATAGCTGGCAGATGAGTGAAGCCGGAAGAGGAGTGTGCCCGTTTGACTCACTTTGTCCGGCTAAACTCCTTGGCCAGCTTTGATACTAAAGTATCTTATGGCACCGTAGGATCTGCTTGGAGATTAGGCAATCGATATTCTTCAGGCAGCCCGTCGGGGAAGTTTGATAAATGCCCCTGAACAAACAGGGCACTATCTCACCGCCTGGGTCAATATTGACACAAAACTACACACATTTTATCTGCAGATTTCATCGCAGTTATGAACACTGTGAAAATACCCAGGGGCTAAACAAGCTCATTTATCCCGGACATCGCGTCATTTTCGAATCATGTGTCCATTAAGTCCGTAAACATTCGGGTCGGAAAATAATCCAGTACAAATAAATTAATGTTCGAAGCAAATTATCAGGGGAAATATTCAATCATCGAAGCCGCCATGGAAAGAAAGCTATGTGGTTTTTATCTGCAAAAGAATTACACTGGAATATACATGTGTTGTTGATTTAGTTTCTGTCTTGTATTCTTAGTAATAATGATAGAACTAATGATAGATAATCGCGTGATAACATGTACTAACAATTCAACAATAACAAGTCTTCTGAAGCCAAACTAGGTCATAAACCGGTGGAATTTGAAAAGTTATGACAAGGAGATTATGACAGCTGTAACATTCTCCCCTACATGATTTAGTCCACCTGCTATTCAGTTGACCTATATCACTGAACATGACAGAACTAATATATAGTCAATGTATCACACAATCCTTTTGGCTTTGCGAAATTATTAGGCCAACACAGATTCTCTTTATCGGTTCTTGCTTCAACTAACTTTGAGGGGCCGCTAATGGTCCACTCATTACAGATCCAACAGAGATATTTGGTCCTCATGATTTGCAAGGAATCAGTAAAAGATGATGATGAATCGAGACCAAGGAGGCTATATTTGAAGATGATAACCTCCTTGTTGAGACAAATAAATGTGTTTGTTACTTTTGTACACCGTCCCTTCTACAAATTCCATTCCCTAGGGATAGACTTATCCGAAACGGTGCATCTTCAACTAACCTGAATTAATCAAAGACAAAGGCATTAAGAAATTGTCCATCAAGAAAACACATTGCGAAGCTACAGATGGGCAGTTTGGTGGTTAATGTGTCTACCTCTCCCCTCCGGTGCTGTTACTAATTGCGAGGACGTTATATAATTGGCACGGTGTGATTTGGGTCACAAAAGGTGCGACAGATAGCGCCGGGGTACTGTGTTTGACAGGTCCGATTGTCCAGACTTAATAGGCTCTGAGGTGGCGAAGCTGTCTGTAGTCGTTCCAAGATTTTCCCACGACCAAATCTCGGAGAAAACTAGGCTACGGAAGAAGTTACAAGGACATGCCGAATTACACATGCTGCAAATCTGAATTGGCAAGTCTGTGTCACATGCTCGAGATGTTGTAAACAGGTTTCATGAAGATGAATGTTGCTGAAACATACGGCATGTTTCAGACTGACCTCAATCTCAGCGTGATTTGTAAGTCATTAGTGAGTAAAAGGTGAGAATGTCTCAACCAACACTGCCCTCCCACCAACCTGCCACTCGTCTGCTTGGTAATGGAGCAGAATTCTGTTCGTCAAGCGTTTGGAAACATTGAAGGTAATGATTTTTGTAAAAGACGAATAGATTCGGCCGCATGGATGGAAGTTCTTGTAGGTATGAAACGAGATATTATAAAAGGTGAGCGATATTGAACAAAGCCAAATAGAGGTACAACACTGAGCACATTTGACACACTTTAATAGCGATAAAACAATTTCATTGACACCTTTTCTAACTGAAAAAGAAACAACCCTTTGAAGTATAAGTGTCATAGTGAGAAAACATTCCCTTTTTCGTGAATTGTCATCCGTTTCACAAATTGGCAATTCCCCAAGAAACATTTGCGCTTCTTAATTGCCCCATTTTGTTCTAACTGCGCCAATTATAGGATTATGCTGACGAGCCAAATGTTTTCCCTGTAGTTAATTCACACTAAAGGATCGCTAAGTACGACAATCCCAATATTTACCGAACTGTAAACAAACGATTGTTCAGGTAGAGTACACCACTGTGACTACCAGTACTCTAACCAACCAACACATGCCTGAAGAACCTGGTAGTTTCTAACCTTACTTTCAAACCAAACTGCATGGGTTCCGAACTTCCGACGAAGTTACGAACTTCTGTAACTTTGAAACATGAAAAGAACATGCATGGAAAAAGACGTCTACTTGTTGAAGAGTTTGTCCATTTGTCCATGTTGTTATTATATCTATCTAATGCAGTGTGAAGAGAGAGACAGGTGTGCTATTGACATCTTAACTTTACCGAAGCGGCGCGGCTGAATACGATTTTCACAGGAGAACATCTCCGTTTCGACACTACCCGACGACGGCACTTGAAAGAAAGATCCGAAGACGGTGTAAACCGGGTGAAGACGTCTTCACGTCTTGGTGCGACACCTCGTCTTCTTCAAACACCAATTGACGCCTTGTCACCAGGTGATAGCTAATGATGCGTCTTTGCTAATCCTTCAAAGACGGGCGAGGGATAATCCGGCCCAAAGCCAACACTTGGCACGGCGAGGTGAAGTGGTCAGGGGGTGTTTATGGCGGGGGTCGGGGGTGATGAATATGCATGTTGGCGGCGATGTGTGGACAACCACCCGCACGGGCTAGTCTTACCTGCGCCGACACTGAGGAGTTTGGGAACACGTGCTGCCGTCCCTCCGCATTCCTGGTCGCCGCGGAGCGTTTCACGCGACTTCCGACAAGTCTTATCGGCCGGGATTCTTATCTTTCCGGCTGTACGAAACACAAACTGGCTAATATTGAGGCTATCAGTGCGCAACAGTCCGTGTGACGGCTGTATCAGGGTTCCAGGTCAATACCCCTGGGTTCACATAGTTCATGGACAAAATCACGAAACAACAATGACAAACATTATCATTTCTAAAAATAAATATAGTGCCGTTCTTCGATCATACCGTCGACATAATCTTAAAATGACTATATTGTCCGATTTTGATCAAATGCCAAACAGTATCCCACCTTTGGACTACGCTTGAGAGTAAGGACTACAACGTTTAATAATTCATTTAATTTACTACAACGTCATGTTCTCTTCTCTCTTTTCATACAGCGATTTTTACAAAAGGTAATGTTCTCATTTGCGCACGTGTACTCTATAATTTGTCGTCTTGAAATCAATGAGGTTTTATCACTGAGCTTCTTGCTGAAATGTTGACTTTTTCAATTTTCCTTGGCAAAGCAAGGAGGGAAAAGTAACATGATTCTACCAAGGTGTTGTTTAAACCTCCTCGCTCTGCCGTAAATCAAGGACTTCAATACAACGCCTCGGTGTAAATGGATCGCACTTTCTTTTGACTGATTTTCGCCGACACTTCCGAAGTGTCCGTGACCCAGTTTTCGTTCCTCCCAAGTCGGCATTTGGACATTTTCCCACGGCGCCAAGACTTGGCGGGTGTACCCGGGTCTCCTGAGGGGCTGTCACCGCGTACTTGGCAAGGTCAACATCGCACAGTGCCGCGACCTGTCAGGCGCAGCGACGACCCTTACTGTCGAACCTTGACCGCTAGATGGAACGAGCGTCACACTTTTGTACTTCTTCACAAGTCTTGACCTCCTTGTCAACTTGTACATGATGCCCAAAAAAACCTAATAAGGTACTCTCCAATGAGAGGTTCGGCTCCGGCTGTTTTTAACGGTTTTTTTTCTCGGACTTTCTATTTTGTGCCGTTTTCTTCATGTCTCGCGGAGGTACGAAATAAAAAGCCAGATGAAAACGAGAGAAAAACACGTCAAAAACAGTCGGAGCCGAACCTCTTTTTGAGAGACAATGAGGAGACTCCTCTATACCAACACGACACTACCGTCTGGCATGTGTACGGTGTAGTAAATAGTTTCTTCGGTCGGTCGGTTGTAGGAAATTTGTCTTTTCAGGCACAAAGATAGATCTACAGATCTACAAACTTTTTCCACTCATAACCTTCATGTCCCGGCACAAAGAGAAGACATGCATAGCTACTCTTCAAGCAGAGGTTCGGGCTCCAGCTTTCAGGCGTTTTATTGGCCTTTCTACTAGCAAGGGGCTTTTATCAAAATGATAAAAACTCCTTGCTACTAGTATTTTGTCGGCTGCCGAGCAAAAAAAAATAGAGAAGGGAAACCAGACAAAATGAAAGCCCGATAAAGATGTCCAACAGACCACAGCTTAACCTCTGCTTTGAGAGTAATCTGTGACTTTGAACTCCCCGTGAAGTCTGTTTGAGGTTATGTGTTGGTATTTCCCCCTGCGGAGCCTGTGTCTGAGGCTATCACCTCTCTGGCGCGGGGACAACTGACGAAGGACATCGTCTGACGCCAGGTCAGCTTTGAACGCGCAAAAGGGCTCGTCTGCGTGCACCACATATCTGTGGGCGCCGGGTAAGGAAAAGGTGCTTATGTAGAAAGCGCTGTGCTGTTCGATAAGTCTCTGTGACGTCAATGCAAAACGCTTATGTGGAGTCGAACCTCCTTCTGTAGAATATTAGTATATGGACCTGTCTGTAAATGGAGAAAATAAGGACATGATATATGTGAGATATCTTCGAAAGTCACCGAGTATCTCATCTGTACCAAAGTGCATATTTCGCTGGAAAAAAAGTAGAACTTGGCCAGATAGATACTAGATAGATAACATACAAGCTGTATTTCTAAACTGATTAGCTCCTCTGGCTCTGGCATGTTATCTGCCTTATTTCGTGGCCAATTTCTATTCTCCAAGCAGAGGTTGGGTCCCCGATAAAAATGCCGACGACTACTATCTCTTTGACCCAACCTCTGCTTGGAGAATAGCCAATTTCTACTATTTGTCCAACAACATATGCTCTCATTCTGCTGATCTGGGACAGTATAACAGATACATACATTTACAATAGCAGACGCCATATATTAAAACTAGACGGATCGACAACACCACTCTGGTAGTGTCCCCATCATGTGTCACTGATCTCTCCGACCAAGGACACTCTTGTCATCACCATAATCTATTTGCGCGGGAAAAATATTATGACTGACTTCGGACGATTCGTTTTGCCCATGGCACATTCCAGAGTGCAGTGGGGGTATTCCTTGCAACGCAACACTGGAGTCAGGGTCGGTTATGTTTGTATTCTAAGTTTTACTTCTATCGTAGCAATTCCTGGCGTTATATAGATAGTGCACGTTGTGGATATCATAAGAAGATATGTCGAAGAACGTTAGATATCAATGTAGACTATAACATAATACAAAATAAACGAGGCAACTGAAATATATGAGTTTTCTATGGTGTCCAGCGTTCCGGACAGCATCCGCTATCTTTTCTCAATGGCTAGAAACCAGCGGATGCTTCTCTCACGCAAGAATTCCGCTATGTGGCGCTCGTAAATGAATTGCAGGGGGAAATCTCAAGTTCATGTACCCCGAAATGCTTCGAAACGTGTCAGCTATCTCAGCGTTAGATTTGATGTCAGTGATAAACAAGATATGCATACATATGATGTATATTTTGTACCGTTAAAGTTGTTGTTCAGAATGAAAGTAACAGTAGACTTCTAGTTATAGTAAACTTTGTGTACACACAATAAGCAATGTTTACATTAAAACTTATGATTTGACACGACATGACTTGTAACAACACGTTTTAATGGTGTCTCCCCCTTCCCACGGCGAGTTTAGACTCGTATAACACTTCTGCGGGGCGCACTCTACCTGTAACAATGGCCCACCTCTCACCTGTCCGACCTCAGGTGTGCCCGTTCACTTCAGGTCGCCAAGAAACTGACACTTGAGAAGATTTTTCCCACGCTAAGCGAACAGAAGCGCCTATATTACTGTTGGTGCGTCTTGTTTTTGCTTATATGTATATAGAACTGCTGTGTATATCATTATCACTTCTTTGCAGGTGTCTATACTTTCTTTCCATCTTTCATTCTTCCGCTATAGTGAACTTGTCGGTCAGTAGAAAAAGGTTGTAGCAAAGATACGACACAAAATGACAATGTTACCGTACGTATACTGACGAGCAATTATTTACCACTCACACAAAAGGCGACTTTTAGCAATCAGTGGTTGGCAGAAAACATATGTTCTAGTCTGTCACGTGCGCATGTGATGAGAATTAAACTAGTTGGGAAAAACTAGACTTATCTTTCCCACGAAACACCTTATGTTGACTGGGACACACTGTACTGGCAGTCACACACACACATATACAACTCTGAGGTCTGTTTGTGACATTCTTCACTTTGACCCTCTCGACTGTTTCTAGGTTAAGTCGGCTAATGAGTTGGGGAGTATGATGTTGTGACGTGATAACAGTAGTATATAACCTGTGCGTTTCCCGGCAGAGCTCGGACGTTCACTCTACCTGTTGAGGTAATGGGCCCCGGACTGATTTACCTGTGTACTTTCCCACGAGAAATGTTTACCTTCAAGAAACCATACGTGTCTAGCAGACGTTTCCTTCTTTTCTAATTTGCTCGTGCCGTCTCTGAAGAAAGGTGGTATAACGGATGACTTCTATCCATCCACAAAGATGACATGTAAAATGACACAGCTCAGTTGCCAAGAAGTGCTTCTCAAATTAATCCTTCAAGTCTACAAGATAGACAACACAAAGGAGCTGTCTGTTGTTTTGCTAGTTTTTGTGATCGCAGAGTATGAACTGGAAAGGTTGTCCTTTCTAGTCTCTACCAGACTCCGGCCAGGACGAAATAGTAATAGGGGACTTCTCAAGGTACTAGGAATAAAAGCCCCGAGGAATTAATTGGCCTAGGAGTAGTAGCAATGAACTGACCGGCTGGATAGACTGCACAAGACTGACTGAGATCCCATGGAAACTTATTTTGGCCAAATTCTTCTCTTTATTCCTCCAGCTGACACGTCTGCTTGGAGTCTAGTACTTCCCCCACAGGTGAAAAACTGTACGGAGAACACCTCCCGTCTTTTTCCCACGGGGCCGTACCCTACAAACAGGCACACCGACGTGTAAGGTTTGTTTTCAGATATGTTGACACTGGGGTGGGATTTGTTTATTGAAAGCGCCAATGTAAGCTTTCAAAGCAAAGCACGGTAAATTGTTAGTAGGGTGTAACTCTCGCACCTCGGTGCGACAACTCGCCACTAATGAGGAGGTGGTCTCGAAAAATGGCCCTAACCCCGTGGGGTGAATTTTCTCACGCGCTGGTCCCTGCGAGCTGCTCAAGTGCTGGATCAAAACCCTCGAGTCCCTCTCTGATCCCGGCTTTACTGGTTAGGAAAACACGATTGTAAACATGGTCGCAGGCTTCGCGCTAATGCGGCTCCTTGGCTTGGATAGGATTTCAGACTCCGTAGCAAGGAAAGTGACCTCGGGTATTTTCCCACTGACTTCACCTCTGTAGCCGGTGGCATCTCAGCCCTAAAACGTGTTGCTAAGTATAGCCGCGAGGGAAATACGCGTAGTTGAGTCGACACGGTTGGCGGGACGAAAGTCCTGGCTTCCCACAGGAGGGAGATCTCCGCGCACGGGACGACTTTTCTAAAACTCGAGCTGTTTTCCCTCCAAATCTTGCCACAATTTTGGCGACTCACGTGCAGGACGGGGTAAGATAGCCTGTGGTCGGTGCAGGGTTTCCCGTTTTCCCACAGGGGCGGGGATTGACACGCTGCCGGCCCACACAGCTGCCAATCAAACGGGGTCAGGAGAAGTCGTTGTGAGAAAGTTCCCACGGTTCGGCTCATGAATATCGAATTTTGCAGCAGTCCTTGTTATCGGAGCGGGTCGGGTTTCCCCTCGACCAATGGGAGGCTGGAAACTAGTCGTCGCGCCCGATAACCCCGCGCCTTGATTGGAGGAGGCGTATTTGGCGGGGATAAGGTTTTCCCATGGTTTTGTTATGATAATGTTTGAACTTTTCCTGTGCTGCGGTTGAGGCGGAGTGCTGCAGTAGCCAGTGACGGACAGAACCCACCCAGACCAGGCAGCACAGGAGCCGCTCTATCGCCTGCGGACGGACATTTTCTGCAGCGCAGCGCTGACACAACCAGCGCCGGACTACCCTCGTTGTACACCCGCAGGTAGGGACAGGGTTCTTCGCGGCTTCTAGGGGAACCTTCGGCGGGCGAGATGAGTCAAACCGAAGTGGCCATGAGGACCGAGACGGCCCACCATCAGCAAGTTTTTCAGGAGGCCGTGAAGAATGGGGACACCGGCTCCCTGCGCCGCCTGCTCGCGGAGAAGGCGGTCAACGTGAACGTGTTCGACCCCGAGGGGCAGACAGCGCTGCACCAGTCGGTTCTGGACGGCAACCTGGAGCTAGTCAAGCTGCTTGTAAAGTTTGGAGCGGACGTTAGACTCGCGAACCGGGACGGTTGGAGTGCGCTGCACATAGCGGCGTACGGTGGCCATAAAGACATTGTTCTGTACCTGATAATGAGCGCTAGGGAAAGCAGTGGCAAGCGGTAGCAGGGACGGGGTTCGAACCCCGGATCTTTTACCCGTGGACGTTATGCTGCTGCAATTTAGATAGGAGTTCTAAGACTACAGAAAATGAAACGTATACTTTATGTGCAGTGGAAATACGGAGAAAAGACAAGGAGACGAAGGCATGTGACGGTGGAAGTCGAAGAGTTCGCAGTAGGCACAAGAAAATACAACAGGAAACTTTCGACTTCAGTTCTGCTCCCCACCACACCGGTTCACGATGACTAACAAGCGTTCATCGGCAGTCAAAAGTCGCAATAATGTCGGGAATCGAACCTAGGACCTTCGTGCTACATTTTTCTTCAGACCTCTGGACTCGGGTGGGTAGGAGGAGTGTTTGTTATTTGGACGCAATGCTGCATTTTGATTTGTTAGTAGTCGGACAGACGTGTTTTTCAGTTGGACCGAATGAGTTGCTAGTCGATGGCTACAGAAGTGTGATTGCGACCGTCTTTCTACCTCCAAGCTGCAATGTCCATGTTTTAATGAGAAAGTGGAACCATGACTCGCGCCAACAGGGGCTGTGCCGATCCAATCTGTCGCCTTTTTTTGTAACCCTCAAACAAACCCTCGCCCCCCTCCCCATACCTTTTGTAGGAGTCGAAATTTGGATTTTTTTAGTGAGAAGTAAAGAGCTCATGAAAAAGCCGTAACGCCGGGGCATACCGGAAGACGATATGGTAGAGTTGTCGGCAGTGCTGAACGCTACATGGTACGAGAGTTTGTCTTTGCCCGTGTTGTGTATCGGTGCCAGTAAACACTGTGGAATGCAACACTCCGGTTTCTCACGCCAGTGCCGCTGGCTCTCATCTCAGGAGGCCGGCGGGAATCTCAAGAAAACAGAACATCTCGCCAAACACGCTCTCCCCGGGACGACACAAGGACACTCCCCACAAGAACCACACGAACTACAGCAACACAGGAACTCCGGTAAGACTTGTTTCAAACGTTCAGATATCGCTGTGAAGTCGTCGGGATTTTTTCTCTCGGCTTGTGCGGAAGATGGCCACTGTTGGGAACAAAGCCACACTCACAACGGTTTGCCCCCTATTCAGGCAAGGGGCTTTCTGCACAGATGGAATAAGAATGCCGTTGATTTGAATATAGAACGCCTTTCAAAACCCAACATCCCGTCGTTTCCGTGCACACATGCTGGAAACGTGGAGGACTACAACAGTGGAGAGTGGATTCCAGTCTGAAAATGTCGCAGTCGGGGCAACAGGGGGAAGATATCACCTTTGTAGGAATTCGTAGGATTTTTGTCAGGTATTTTAGTGCAACAACCAATGCATAAGAACAGAACACTTGTTGGATACACGAAGTGGCGAGGATGCGAAGTTTCACACAAAAATGGACGACCCACAACCCCCGTTGGCGCGCGTTTAAACCCAGAACTGTAAGTGATTTAGCAGATATACCTACAACTTTGTCTATATGTTCTCATACCTTTATACGTGCCACGCACGGCCATTTTCCCCGGACAAAGTCACCAATTTTGTGTCAACTTTCCTTACGTTTGACAAAAAAATGATCTGAAAACAGCGGTTCGTGTAGATGGATAGATACTATAGTATGTTGACGCTAAATTGTGGCCTTGTTTCCGTGGGAAATGTTGAGCATGTGAAAATTATTGTGGTCGGTTTACTCAGAGGAAGACTGGTGTTGATTATGAAGTTACTGCCATGCCATACGTGTGTGTTACCCCAGCCTGTTCCACAGGGGCTATATTGTTTCCCATCTTGATATGTAAATAGACTTGCCTTTCTAGATGTTCTGTACTATTAATATGATCACCTTGGCTTTTGTTCAAGTACCGGACTGGTTTCCCTTTACCTTTTGTAGCCGCATTCCGAAGGTTTGGTTTCAAAATCTGACCATAACTCATAATGACGTTTTGAAAGAAAAATCGTGTACGGACTAGCACGGAACAAAAGGGACGAACTCCTGAAGTATATTTGTGTAGGGTAGTTTTTAAAGCAAGGTAAGGCGAAACCACTCCAGTTTTTGACAAAGCTGACACTCGGGAAACGACCCCCTCCCTGGAGGATATATAGGCGGGCCACACATGGCTGTTATAACATTACACAGAGATGACTGAAAAAATGTCAATAATTATGGGGAATAGGGTATTTAAGAAATATTATAACGCCTATATAAATACATATCACCTATAATTTTGAACAAAGTAATTTTATATGAATAGAGAGATCCACAGATGATGACGTCGAACCGACGAACGAGTATGGCCAAAAGAAATTAAAACCCGTTCCTCGTTAAGCTGAAGTTGTAGCTTCCAATCTCTTGTCTCAGTTTTTTTGCTTGCCTGTGCTCATTGACAATATCCAAGCAGATGTTGGGAGGCTTAATTTCCATGTTTTCCTTGCTGTCATGTTTGTAATGTAAACAGGCAGCAAGGATTAGTAAAACGATTTGACATCCCAAACATCTACTTGAAGATTGTTATATTTCTATTTAATTGTGTACATGAGATGTTGTTCTCTAAACCCTTCGATGTGTCTAAGATTAGTAAGAATAATCTGCATGTTGCGCCACACCTCTCCTAACCATTTCAAGCAATCACTGAATCAGCAAACAAGCTCCCTCTTATGTTGTACTGACTCCCCTAGCCCTAGTTGTTTTGCCCGTGTTGTAACGAAGTTTGAGGAGACCATTGTGTTGTTGTATTTTGTGACGGTTTCCCCTTGCTGACCTCCCTCACCCCAGCCCCCCAAGGGAGCACCTTGTCAATCTCAGGCATGCTGACCTTCTTACTCCCAGTTGACAGAAGGTAGACCCACATATCTCCGGTTCACACTAGCGTGGGGAGACGTGCAACCGCTAATAAGCGTCTCATGGTCTCACGTTGAAGTAAACTCGCGTTGGGTGCACACATATCAGCTAGTAGAGCAGGAAAGACATCGTTTAAAGTCCTGGTAGGTCCCGGGAGTCTACCTAGCGAGGCCTCCCTACATTAAATGCATGACTACGCCAACAGAATAGAGCTCTGCCCGGCGAAGGCCCCGGTATGCCAGGTGGTTCGTCGTCCACAATAGAACTTGCCCCCCTTTTACCACAGGTATCTCCCAGTTTTAAGTCACCTTATTTGCCCTCCACAATTTTTGGAAAACCTCGTGCACGTCACCAGTGTCTATTCGTCAAACGACCGTTGCACTAGTAATCGCACGTTTTAAACACAACTATGTATATATAAAAGCACCTCTCCGTATGTCCGGGAAGTTCTAGATATTTCCTTTTCTCCGTCTTCAAACCCCTGCACGCTAAACATGTTAGTCCAAACACTCCTAGGGCCAGTACATATCCCTCAGGCCCCTTAAATAAACTTACATTGCAACTTTCTAAACCCTCGCAAATCCGCCCCAAATACTTGCTCAGAATCACCCGGAGTGCCTCGCTACGGGTCACATTAGACCATGAGATAGGTCGCGCTGTCCCTGCATATCCTATACTAGTCCTCGGCATCTGGTAGTTTTAAGGCTAATGGAATAGCGCGGATTTATAGGATGCATGGGAAAAGAACGCCGAGTACGGACTTCTTAGAATACCAGCAGTCCCCTGCGCTATCTGCACACATTATTAACCCTTCCACGCTAAACTTAAAATGTCAACCAAGCGAGCTGCCTGTCAATACCCAGCTGTCAATCGCAGGAGATACCGTTGTTTATTGTAGATATGCTGTCCACTGTACACACTCTACACAATCCGGCTTCAGATCATTGTTCTCGCCGCTGAAAGCGCTCTTTGTTCGGCGCAGGAGTCCCCGCAGAAAGTAGACTGAAAGGTTGGGGCTGGGGTTCACTCAGGGCCGCTTCAGGTACTCTTCACGTATTCTTCAACCTATTCAGTATCTCAGACAACAACCGACACTTGAAAACATCCCTATAAAGCGATAACGACACCCCAATACCACTTGGTCAATAGACTTTGAGTTTGATAAACTTGTGAAGTCTATAAGTTATAACCTCAAGAGCAGGAGAGTTAGGTGGCGTGATTATACTTGGTTTGTCAATTGGCACTCCAAAACAGTGTTTTGCCTTGTAGTAAAAAATTATAACAAAAAACAGACGACTTTTTTTTAAATAAATATATTTGTGACGCTACAAGAATACAGATGAGGGATGCAAGACTGGATTCTGTTTACGTGTTTCGCCCCTGACTGAATATTCATGTTGAGTGACTGGATGTCAAGGTCGCCAGGCGCAGGGTCTCAGGGCTTCTGTGTTGAATGGTTGCAAAGGTCTCCCGTTTCTGCAACGCGACACCAAACACTCAAGGCATCAAGGCGCTCATCATATATATTTACACACCAAGGCAAGGGTTCAGAATTCCTGCTACCCACGTTGTAAATATAGTACGAGAAAACGCGGCATTCGTGTGTGTAACGTTATACATTTATGTATATCATCCACAGATTAACACGATCGAGAAATTCCGAGCTGACCGCACGTTCTCGCGTTTGGTGTAAATCCGATAAATCTCATAAATCAGTGAATATGACGTTTAGGGTCAAAGGGACAGGAAAGAATTATACCGAGAAGAAAGTCCGGGAAATAAGGAGAGAATTAGCGGTCAAGTTCACAGCTTTGATCTTAAGTAGATTCTAGTCATGGACGTGTTGAATTTCGTAGTTGTTCTAACTTCCTTGTCTTCTTAAATGTTAAAGGCCCGTCTGCTACTGTCCAAAATCTTGCGTTTTACTGTGTGCTTCTAGTCCATCATCTAATAAATGAATAAAAAACAGATTTCTATGAAAAAGAAGTAAACGTCTCAGTATTACTCCTGGAATTGGCTCCGTCCAGTCCCTTTTGAAAGAAAGACGAAAACTTACAAGTGTCGAAATTGGGAGCAGGAGGTTGATACACCCCTTCGTGCGAGAAACCGATTTAAAAGTACTTAGTATCTCAAAGATTGAGTAGTACAGGACATAACACTCTTACGTCTGTGAATCAGTTATGACATGTGTTCATTTGTTCGCAGCAACACCACTATGATAGGTCTCTGCTCTTTACGTGTGTCATTTCTTACCATGCCCCTGTCATCTCTAGTTAGGTGGTAGGCTGAGTGCCCACCTAGAAAATCGGAGAGATTTCGGGGTACTTGAGACTCGGTGTGTACTCTAACGTCCCCAGGATGATGCCCTGGCTTTTCCCAACAGCACGTTTCATTACCATAGGCCCAGTTTTCTCAACGTGAGCGTCGTGTTCATTCCCACGGGAAAATACACGTAGGATAGTACTCCTGTACGTATGCTGCAACTGCACTGAAATGAGTTGTACTGGTTGTCTATAATTCACCAATAAAGTACGCGCGACCAATGCCTATTGTAGATCGCACCCCCTGTGGTAGAATCTATATTTGATGATCTTTGCATCAATGTTTATGGAGTAAAGGTAAGTCGTGTCCAATAGTGGCAGCCAATAGTCTGAATGTGTGATGGAACCTTACACTATGTAAGGTGTTGTATAAACCATATGGTAAATAAAAGAAATTATAGTAGTTATTACTATACTCTATAGCATATATACAGTATAACGTTTCATCTGTATGTTACACGTATTACGTTATCTACAACAGCTATTCTTCGAATTTTCTGGAAGCAAGTCATCATGAGGAGGTTTTCAGGATGTCTTGGAGGGATTCTAGTTTTCTTACGCTCCGTTGCCGACGGATTCTCCTTTCATTTCCAAGTAAACCTCCTCTTCCAACCGGGATGGCAACCAGCCAGCTTTACTCCCACAGCGCCCCCTAGAGACGGAAGAAGTCCACTGCAGGGCCGTCTTTCGTCCCGACGGACCGTGTTTACCATAGCAACGGTCGAACGGCAAGCCCCAAGTTCGAACTGTCGTCCGGTGACGAGAGCTTTCACCGGCTCGTAAATCAAGCTTGGTTTCGTTTTGGCGCCATGGTGATGTTTTTTTTTATGGCGCAGTGCCAAGGTGCGGTTATAAAGGGTTAAGGGCGAGACGCAAAGTAACAAGAACAGGGGAGGGTTTAATGAAGGTCATGGCTGAAGGTCACGTGCTGACAATTAGACTTGAACGTCATGGAAGTTAGTGAAACCAGTAGGTGGGTTTGGGAGGTGAGAGGGTAACGATATCAGTATGGATGAAGAAAAAAAAACGTTACATTACACCAGTTTGTTTAAAAAGACATACTATTGTTTCAACCAGAAACACGTTTGTGATAGTTCAACGCCTATGTTTTTGGGGTGGGTCAAAAAGAAACAAATTTATATCGATTTAGATGCCAGGCTGCTACATGCATTCATGTTCTTTGAACTTAATTTTCTTTCTTCACGCCGATTTTAAGTCTTCAGGGCGTAATAAAACAACAAAGAAGAAGAAGAAAAGACGCCGACAAACTCCACCGAGGTTTCCCCAGAAGCCTGGGGTTCAAGGTTAAGTAGAGGCGGTGAGGGAACCCATGGTGGTTGGAAAACAAGTCCCGCTCGTTGTGACGTTTCGCCTCTTCGATTTAGTCTACATGGACGGCCGGAGACAAAATAGACTCGGGACGAACCTCCATATATACGCACACGCTGCAAACCGCCACCTTCTCGTCACTTTAATAAGACACTTCTGTTTAAACTAAAGATCCGAAAGCAGGCCGCTTTCTTAGAACTAGAATCTAAATACCCGGAATCAAAGTACATTCTTGAGGGAATACTCCGCCAAGCAGAGGATAAGCGCCGGCTTGTTTTAAAACTTCCTTTATGCGTTTTATCGGGCTTTCTACCAGTAACTTGTATGACAAAAACTTTGAAGAAGAAAACCTGAAAACTTAAAATGGAAAGCCCCATAAATACGTCCAAATTAGCCGCAGCCTATTCACTGCGTCGACAGTATACGTACGGGGAGCGTATTGCTGGCAGCATACGTACGGGGAGCGTATTGCTGACAGCATACGTACGGGGAGCGTATTGCTGACAAGACTTTATAGCTAGTCAGAAATGTTTTATGTCCGACGATTTCACGTGTGCAGACACACCTATTTGCGACCTGCGGTGGTGCTAGAATGATTCCTTTAGCTCGTTTTCTAAGTAACATGAAAGGGTAAACAGCTTTGACGCAACTGCAAGCCATGGTCACCTCGTGTCAGTGAACCTGTCTAGTCTGCTGTAGCTCACACGTTATATCAAGAAGCGGGAAGGCACAAATAACAGCGTCACTCTACAGCGTAGACTTCTGCAGGACATATGTACAACTATCGCAAGAATACCCTCGGTTAGGGCGCGGTCACATCTCACATAGGGCGTGCGATCTTTGTACGATCGCTAATTTCGGGAATTTTCTGGCACAGCCATGCATGTGTCCTACAAAGTCTAGCTGTCTTGCTACACAAAAAGCTGTTTTTAATCCCATGTCGGTGGTTGGTTCTGCCACGGCCTGCTGGAAAACTCTACGGCATCAAAATCGTACTACGATCGCACGACCTGTGTGACCGCTCCCCAAGTGATCGCACGACAAGCGCACGACGTATGTGACTGATCCGCGAACCCTTGTGCCATTCCAAGAACGTTGTCCCAGCCCGCCGCCCCACTACAGACGTGGACGCCGCACGGAGAAGAATCCCCCTCCGGGGATCCCCGGCATGGAATGTTCTGTCGGACACGCTAAACGTGAACTGTGGTACCCGGGTCAAGGTCTCCCTTTCTCACGTTCAAGACCAGCAGTCTCGGCTTTCAACGGCACTGCAGAACAAGGTACTGAAGCCGTGTCGAGCACTGTTCAACCAGAGGTTGTAATCAGTAAAAGGGAAAATTAATATCTATTTGTTATCAGGTGTAAATTTAAAAGCTTTACATGGTAACTGTTACATGCATCTGCTTTTAGAAATGATAAATTTCACACGACAGTGTTTTCTGACCCAGATGTTAGATGCGGTGTTTCTGCTCTTTGTTCTGCTACCTAGAAGATTACACGTTCATGTAGCAATGACGTCGACAATGACGTCCGTGTCGCCAAACAATGAGTCTACTTTGCTATACAGAAAATCGTCCTTGGCCACACAATGTTTTATAGATCCAGTGCAGTAGACCTTACTCACGGCCTTGCGCACGTTTACCGTATCGCTTTGACTGTGAACGGACAGGAAACGTAGTTCTATTCGGCGTTCAGGAAGTAAAAGAATAAGGATTGTTTCCTCACATCCTACCAACTCTTCTTCTCGACATGCTATGGCAAGTATGTCACCTGGCGTGACCTCAGAGCACTTTGCTGGTATTTGGTGTGGGGAGGGGGGCGTGTCTGTGACGGAGTACCGTCACGGGTCCGCGCCTCCGAGCCACACCTGGCCACGACAGAATCGATCGTCCTAACGGACTGTCAATCATTTTCTGGTCAATAGTTGTATGGACGTTGCACTTAAGATAGAAAACCTTTTCAGTGGAAATAAGTTTCGACCTGTTATGATGAACCATCGTGGTGTAAGAAAGAAGAAGAGACTATGAAGTATATACTAGTACGTTGATGAAGGTTAAACGTCCAGGTAATAAGATATGCTAAATAGCAGTTACTCAAGCAACTGGATAAGATTTGGAAACGGTCAGACGTTTCAGATGGCATCCACACTCTTTCGTCAGTCACGTTGAGGAGACATGAAGCATTTACATTTACAGTAGTACTGGTATATAGCGTTTCAGTACATAATTAAACTCACACAACAAAAGTACAGCGACTTTCGTAAGTCTACTACAACTGTACATACATAAAACATGTGGATACGAATTGAGTAACACACATGTATATTAAAAGATCAACATGTTGAATATATATGTACTCAACCCACTATGTATCAGTATATAGTGTCAGTCAGGTTTCAGTGTTTTACATCCATCAGACCTTTGTGTATACAATAAAGATATTTACATATATTGTCAAGTGACATCACGGTCAAGTTGTTCTTCAGCATCCCATGACCATGTCCCGGGACGGACGCTTGTGAGGGTCCGCCAGTCGTGACGTCCTTTTAAGTACCAACTGTTTGCACTAAGTGGACGATGGGCGGAGTAGATACACAAAAGTGGCCTCCTACAGGTCTTCCCAGCCAGGGAACCGCACAATTCGGCAAAGGGGGAAGAATTGGCCAGATGCTAATCTCCAAGCAGATCCTATGGTAGCATAAGATATGTACTTTTATGTTCACGGTTTTCACGGTAATAAGTGTGTTGCACATTGTTAAATCGGCCACGGTAGTTCAGCGTAAACATTTAGTTCCGAGAACAACTTAAATTTTCTTAGATCGAGAAAGCTTTGTGTCTTTTGTTGCCTTTTTATTAAAACTTTTATACTTTGCATGATATTCCAATTATGAAATCAAAGATTACGCAAATCTAATTTAGGTCGTATTGAGGTCGCAGCGCGACCGGCGTCTAGTGAAATACTCTACTGATGGATACATAATAGCATTGAAGGACGTTGATGATAGTCTCTACCAGACTGACTACGCTGGCCATTATAGGGAGAACACTTTGCCAGGGGAGTTGACCAGCCTCCTAAGGTTTAGGTCCCATTTCCAAACCGGGGCCCGGCCGGGATGTTTGAAGAAACGAAAAATAAAAGTTTATATGAAGGAATATATACAAATTATGCTCATGACTAATTATTTTGCGTTCTGCCTTTTATTACGAGGGCGGTTCAAAAAGTAATGCCACTGGTTTTATAACAAACTCATGTTTTCATCGAATGAGTTGAAATTTGGCACAAATGTACAAGACTATATCCTCTTGAGATTGAGATATCTCAATTTGTGGTTCAGATTTTTATGAGCAACTGAGATGATTTTAAGATGACCAAACTCTTAAAAGCTTGTCAGGAGATCAGTTCCCCTAGATCTTACCATTTTAAGAGTATTGTAGGAAACTGAAATTTCACCTGTACAAGAACAAATGTCTCTATAGATTACATGCCAAATTTCATGTTTGAACTCTCAATGGTTCATCTTATACAGCCACTAGAATGGAGCAAGTTGCTATATTACAGACAGTTTGATTAATAGCCAAATACGTAGTTTGTTGAATAAAGGTTTTTGTAGACTGCTTTTCCATTAGCCAAAAGATGCGAAACTTGGCACAATTATTAACTGTTTCAAGATCAAGAAGTGTCTTAAGTTTGATTTTTCTCAGTTAATAAAAAAAGTCGGTTATGGACACTTTAAGCAGCTCACCCCTAATCCACCGCTAATTACGACCCTGACGACCTCACTTCACACCAGGAACGAAAAAATAATAAATGGTTGTATTTACAAAATTAAAATAGGCATGTGGCTTACAGAGAAGTGCAACTTGATACATGTTCAATTTCAGTTTCTTACAATAGCTACAAGTGATTTAGAGACATTATCAATTGCACGTTAATTAACCCTCTAATTTCTTCCGACGGGATAACAGGGGTGTGGTCATCTTGAACCCAACTCAGTCACTCAAAAAAAATTCAACAACAAATTGAGATATGTCAATCTCAAGAGGATATATTATTGTACCTTTGTGCCAAATTTCAGCTCATTCGGTGAAAACATGAGCCTTATATAAAACCAGTGGCATTACTTTTTGAATCGCCCTCGTATATCATATTTTTCCTTTCCGAAAGATACCCGGCCGGGCCCCGAGTTTCGGAATTTGAACCTAAGCCTATGCGTGCACTGACTCTCCTGGCCAATTTCCCGATTTTTTTTTTTGCCGTAGGAAGGCCTGATGGAGGCTAGATATCTGCCCTGCAGCTCGTTATTGGGTGGTTTTGTCCCGCCAGCTCCCCCGGGTACAGAGGGCATGCCCGCCACACGCACACGGACCCACCTCCAGGACCCTGGTCACGGGAGCACAGGCTCCTTCACCTTCCTCTGTCCGTTAGAAATTACCCATTGTCCCTTCTACCACTCACACATTCCTGGGGTAGCCACCAGAACAATACACATAACCAGACAATGGGGAGAGCTCCGAATTTCGGTTTGTAAGTTGAATTCGATTGGGTCAATTTTCCGCATGTTTTTGTCCGGATGGAGTGTTTGCTGCGCGGTGAGTGGCCACCCTTGGTCCATTCAGTTCCACTTGGCCTTTTGGAAATTGCCATTGTCCTGGGCGCAAGGTCCGCACATTCCAGCCACAATACGCTACACAACAATGGCAACAATGCCTTTCGTTCCGCATTGTGCCAAAAATCCCAGCTATTTCCGCTTTTCACCACAGGACAATATTTTTGGAAATTATAAACCGCATTGTATGATATCTACCTGCTGACGAGAAATTAAAGCAGTTCTAATTCATTGGAAAATCGGGTCAGTGACGGGGGGTCACACAGAAATACTCCTTATCTTTTCTAAGTAGTTAGCGTTTGACATAAGTCCTAGACTGGGAAACCAAAGGTTCATATTTCAACTTGTCCTGTTGCTATGCCACATAGAAGCTACCATCGTCCATCATCAAGGGCATGGCATGCACTCAAGTTTTACAACTTATATTTACAGCGCCACTTAACATTTGACATGCCATACCTAGATACATTAATAACAGAATGGATATAGAAAAATGAATTAATTAAGTCTTTTTTCCAAGCTAATTATTAAGGTCTGTCAGTTAAATTTGAACATGGGAAGTTTGTTCTATGTGCCGCTCTATCCCCTTTCTTCTGCAGTTGTTGAGGACCCAAGCAGGGACTAACTGTGAATTCCTCAGCGTAAATCTTTTTATAGAACCCGTCCGAGAGGTCAGCGGTGACCGTGCCCCTGTGTCGGGCTAGTGTTCCCGCCATTGTGCCTTTACATGGCATGTCATTCACGGACATTAACCTCCAATTGTGGCCCGACACTGCGGGTCCCGGCCGGCCCTTCAGGGGCCGCGTCATGTCCGCTCCGCCATTGTCCGCCCACTCGACGCGTTTCCACTCTCATTGAAAACGATAGAAAAACTTTTCCCGCCAAAAACCAACACACGACACTTCTTCCTTCAGAACGTGTTACAGGGTACTTGTTACATTTTTGACACGTCGAGAAGATGTAGAGATGATTGTTTCGTATGAAAGTCGCAACATCATCTGCTCTTGAGTCTTGGCACGGTCGTCCGTGCCCTGCCCATCAATTCTTATTCCCGCCCGAACACCGCAGACGACACTCTGAGGAAAATTTGTGTGATTCGATCTTTTTTTCATCCTCCCGTCAAATCAGTAACGCCACCGAGGCGGTAACAAAGGGGGTTCTTAAGACATTGTGAAGACTGTCTGAAGAATGTCACATTAAGGGCCAGTGGTCGCAGGTTTGATTGATCTTAACTGTCCTTGCGACCTGGTTCTACTCGCCCCCTATTGTTCCATCCTTTACACACGTTCGTCTCGGTGAGGACCTGTCACGCCATTCCTGGGAGGTTCAGAAGAAAGACTGATGAATGGAGGCAGAATAAACAGCCTCACTCTGTTCCGAGGACAGTTAGAAGACCTTTGGGCTCCGAGGAGAACAAGAAAAGAAAGGGACAAAGACGTGGTGCTCATGGAAAACTGATCTGAGGCGCGTTGTTCATGGGAAAATGGCGAGGATGGAGTTTCAAAGGGAGGAGACAAAGATACTTCAGCTTAGTTTAATAATAAAAACCTTAAGTTGGTTCTATTTTCAACACTTGATTATCAGTAATTCTCTAATCACTGTAACTTTACTACGGGACAAGCGAAAAAGAAGTAACTGAAGGTACTGAAAGACAAACTTAGAGGAAGACGTGTTCTTAAATGGAAGGGACAGTTTTAAGACCTTTTGTCCATCCAAGTTTCGATAAAATGCACCATTGTCCCAGATGTGGCTGATCTAGGTCTGATCGTTCTTTCTCTTTCTCTTTAGATTTGCCCACCAAAAACGGTTTCATCTATTGCTTTGGTGGAGAAATGGAATAGGAGGCTTTCGGGAATTGGGAAGCCGAACCATTACTTTCCAAATGAACTGTTCTAAAATCTTCGGACTTTTTTCTTTACAACAATAATTTTGCGCGGAGTGACAGTCTAAAAATATTCCTTATCATAAACGTTTTTATGTCCATGTTTATTTGATACCCCTCCACCATAGCCTCTACCAGGCTCTCCAGGTCGCTGAAAGAATAGTAGAAATTGGTCAAATAGTCAGAAAACACACCAGAGGAGTTGGCTGTCCGAGGAGTACAGTTTACGACCTTAGGTGTGTTTTTCTGTCTATTTGGCCAGTTTCTATTATTTTTCCAGTGACCTGGGGAGCCTGGTAGAGGCTACCTCCCCCATCCTTCCTAGCCAGCCCTCCGTAGTCTCTACCAGACTCCGGGTCGCTGGAAAACAGTAGAAACAGGTCGCGCGCTGTTCCCTAGCCGGCTATACTCCTCTGGCCGGCTTACTCCTCTATTTGTTCCATTTCTACGGTTTTCCAGCGACCCGGAATCTGATAGAGACTACCTCCCGCACCATCAGTCATGACGTCCTGAGATGAAGAATATGTTTGCTGTCCGCTGGGTCTGAATGAATGGAGTGGATCTCCCCAGAGACTCCTCACAGTGATGGAACGACATGTCACGCATTCCGACACACAGCCCTCTCTTCGGGAGGTCGTGATTTTGACCGTGCCACGTTGAAACGCACTCAAACAGAAATGTATCATTGTATCATTGTGTTTTTTAAGTTAAATAGGTTCATCCTTCAGACATATCTTGCCGTTATATGCCGTCTTTTTCCATTTTTTGGTGGGAAGGCCGATAGAAAAATTACGGCATATACTCGTAAGGAAAAGGTCATGATCTTCCCCACCAACCTCTGCTTGGAAAGTGCTTGGTAGGAGCACATACCGATTGTCTTCCGATATAGTATATAGTAACTTATTGTCAAGAACGTTTCACGGTCTGAATCTCAGATACTTTAACCCCCTTGTGAAAGTTCTATGGAATGTACCCTGTAAATTAACGATAATGCCCGCCTAATGCTAATGAAGTTTTATTTGAAAAGAAATAACAATTGCCTGACGTTTTGCTGTTGCCCCAACTCCGGAATATATCAATGCTTCCGACTTCAAATATTTGTAACAGGTACTAGCCTGGATACCAGACCCCAGCCCGATCTAAAATAATATCCACACGATAGATAGTTTTGGTACATGAGCCGATGAAAAACGGTACAGAGATAAAGCCCATTGTTCACCGTGCCACTTAATTAAGAACAATTATCGCATCATACATCATTACCTCATTAAAGTAAGATAAAGTCATGAAAAGAAACCAATTTAAAGAAGCATATGTTTGCTATCTAATACTCAATCCACTTTAAAAATGTGCGACACAACTGGGAACAATCATCCAATCACTCATCATTACCCCATTAAACTAAGATAAAATCATCAAAGAATGGAAATCAAAGAACTATAAAGAACTGCCATCTGATTCAACCTTTATAGCTCGTGCTTCACTGTGTAACTGAACAATTACCATACTATCTCATTAAACTAAGATTAAAATTTGAATTTGAAAAAACGTGCTCGCTATCTAATACTTCAACCTCTTAGACCTATGCATAACTAAAACCCGTGTTTCATTGTACAACTCAATTGAGAACAGTTATCGCATTATTTATCATGATTCCCTCATCAAATGAAGACAAGCCCATGAGAAGAATGCGTCATCAAGACCTATCCACATACTAATAACTAAATATCAATACAACCCTTCAATACAATATTGAGTTATGCTGTCCATCCACAAACGTACACACAAACATGCACACACACACACAAACACTACCGACAACATAACCTTCTAGCGAAGGTAAGGAATACTAAGAAAAAATAACATTAGCTTGCTATCAAAACTTCAACCTTTTAAACCTGTACGAAACCAAAGTCCGTGGCTCATTGCACAACTCGATTGAGAACAATTATCACATGATCCATCATTGCCTCATTAAACTCAAATGAAGTCATGAGAAGAGACAAAGACCCATATGTGCGCTGTCTGATACATCAGATAACGCTCATCTCCTGGGGACGGTAAGACAGGTCCAAGACGTATCCGTCTTCTGGGTCTTCTCTGAAGACTCCCCGAAGACGTTGCGATGTCTCAGGAGACGTCTTGACAGAGATAGATGGTGGATGGGATTACCCTATGTCTTTTTCATTATGAGTCAAGGACGTTCCTGAAATTTTTCATGATTGCTGAGTTGCACGATTTGGTTTTGATAGTGTTGAACTGAAAGGTGTTTTTATGTTTAGTCTACTTTAATAAGAGATGTCTTGACAGAGACAGATGAAGGATGGGATTACCCATTGTCTTGTTATCAGTCAAGGACGTTCCTGAAGTTTTTTTCAAGATTGCTGAGTTGCACGATTTGGTTTGGATAACGTTGGCTGTGTTGAAAGGTGTTTTACGTCTAGAGATGTCTTGACATCGATGGATGTCTCAGGAGACGTCTTGACAGAGACAGACGGAGGATTGTCTTATTCATTATGAGTCAAGAGCGTTCCGGACATTTTCATGATTGAGCGTTCATGATTGCTAAGTTGCACGAATTGGTTTTGATATTGTTCAACTGAAACGCGTTTTTACGTTCAGAGATGTCTTGACATCGATGGATGGAGGGTGCGGTGGAATTACCGTGATTGTCTCATCCATTAAAAAGTAAAAAGACATTTTTAGATGATTGCTGCAACCCATCAGGAATATTTTTTTCTCTTTTTGGCTTCACGATATGGAACTGAACTTTTGATGATTTCACGTTCGGCGTTTGCCGTGCGAAGTTTGATTGACTTTTGTGACGAATCATGCTTTGTGTAGTTTGTATGTCTGAGTTTGTTATCTTTTCCAGAAGATAAATCTATACATCACGCATTTCTGTTTTTGTCATTGAAACATCCACAGTGTTTGAAACGGAACAAAAAGCAGTCAGCAGTTATGAACTACACATGGTAAGGCACAGTAGATCACTTTTTGATGAGGAATATTAAAAGTTAGTATCACGTAGAACTGCAATGGCTGGTACGAGCACGATAAACTTTATTTGCGAATTCATGCCCAAGTTGCAAAGGCTAGTTTCCATGGAACATAACGTAAAAAGGTAAAGACATATCAATTCTGTAGTTTAGTGTTTCCACAAACATTACAGGGGGTGGGTACCGGTGATGACATCATCTGTCTTCCTCTCCAACCCAACGACTGCTCCTCATTGTCCCTCCTCTCCCTCCCCTGAAGTTCCATCCCACTGGTTTATAGTCGCTACCTCACGCTGTACGTTATCAAAACCACTTCATCTCTCGCCAAGGCGATCATTATCGCCCCCTGGTGACATCACCTTGAATGGATGCTGATGGATGGACGTGTCTTTAATTAAAGGGCCGTATAAGGACATGTACCATCCGTCACCCTGCCCGCACCACCTGTGTCGAACGCACCCCAGCTTAGGTTACACACTTTTGTTACTTCGGCTCAAAGCCAACAATACACCGTGTCCGCTGTCCTGTTGTATGCGTCTCCTCCAACAAATTAATTTTCTACCATCTCGCCATCTCAAATCTTACAGGCTTTGGAAATGGTAGTACTGTATGTCCAAAGTATTGAAACGAACAACCCTCTACGTCTTTCCTAATGCTATATTTCGCTCGCATTTGGTGCATTCATTGGTGACATTGGTCCAAACCAACAGTATCTTACCAATTTTGCTTCGCCTTTTTGAAAGACTAGGAGGGAACGCCTTTGTTCGCAACCAACAGTTACATGAGACAGTAAAGGTTTTCTTTGGACGGATCATCATTTTTCTAGTACAATGAGTTCTTCGATGGTAATCTTTGGAGGAAGACTTTGTACAAGCCACGAGGCTTTTTTCTTCCCCCCTGCATGTACTTTCATTCTTTAATTTGTTTTCTGTTAACTTTTTTTTAAAGATTGTGCAAAATAAATAAAATCAAAAATCAAATCAATCTTTAATGCCTCTCAAGAGCTCTGAAACACCTTGACAATGATGTCGCTTTACGACATATTGCAAGGCGTCGATAGAGCTCTAGAGAAGTACTGAAGAAGAAGTGTGGAAACGATAAACGAAAAAAGAAATACCTCCAGGCAATGGAACGCCAAAAGACGACGCTTTTCCATCAAAGCGAGCGTTTTTCATTGTCATTGGTTCTTTCTTTTCTTGCATTCTCTTTTCTTTTTCTTCTTGTCAAATAAAAGAATGTCGTGCTCACCACCTGTGATGGCTACAGGACGGTCATGTTACAAACAGTGTCACTGCGCAAGGGGGTCTACGGGTTTGTGATGAGAACGTCTTACTTTGGAAACTTTGTATTTGGAACACCAGAACGTACTATCGACTATCTGTGTTTTACAATCTCAGGAATCATGTCAAAATTCTCAATTTTTCTGGCATTAGTTCTCCAGCAAATAGATTACGATACAAGATGAAAAGCAGTAGCCTGAGTATCAGCTGATGATGCTCAGGCTAGAAAAGGAGAAGGGAATAGGCTTTATAGAACCGGACCGCATGTGAAGCAGATTCTGTTGTATACCCCGGTAGCCTGCCAGAGGAGAAGCCGACCTAGGAGTGTGTATGCTGCCCGTCTGACGATCCCGTCTGTCGGCCTGGGTCGCATGCTATACTCCCAAGACGGCTAACTCCGCTTACACGTTATCTGTCCATTTGGCCAATTTCTACTACATGCGCACACATGTACTTATATTTTCCAGCGACCTATGGGACCTGATAGGGAGTGAGAGAGGATGTGGCCGACTAGGTGTAACAGGGGCCGTCGAAGAAAGCGCCTTCTATCGGATAATAAGTGCTGCACAGGCCGAGAACACGACTTCCTCTCTCTCTGTAGATGAATGAAATGACCAAACTATTAGAAATGACTAAAAACTAGGCCATGTGAACGTTCGTCGAATTGTCCACTTCAGTTCAAAATGTAGGCCAGTATATATACAACTGAATAACATCAAGGCAACAATGTTACAATCGCGTGCTACATTGATTTCCGTTTCTCTCACAAACCAAACGAAAGTTCTTGTGACTCATCTTGAAGAACAACAGCGATCATAAGTTCATCACGAGCGACTCTTTTATTCTCTGTTACCCGCAGTTCGATATAATGAACTCAGTGACACACATATTTCGATGTGTGCAAAACCTACGGCTACGCTATGGGATTTGTTTTTACGAGAGAAGAAGTGACAGTCTTGTGATCACACTTTCGCGATTGGCTCAAGAGAAACTGAATTTTCAGCGGATATCACATGAAATTGTGTCATCTGCAAGGTTTTTTCCAAATGCGCCTCTTGATCTTTTCGGTAGTTGAACAACAAGTCTAAGAGTTTGGGTTGTTTCACGAGATTATGTCAGTATTATACCTGCATTCCACTAGGGCGTAGCCTTGGTACCATCCGGGTAGTAGTTCGCCTCTGCTACTGGAACAGCAGAGAAGCGACTTTATATAGTGTATAATGAATGTCATAGCGAGAAGCGACTGTATATAGTGCATAATAAACTATTTTCCGGATGGTACCCAGGCTAACTGAGGCGGCGACTTCGACTAAAGTTTGACAGAGCGCTCAACTGAGCTAAATGTCTCTTATGTAACACTTAGTTACTGCTAGCCGCGGGCGCCAAGGCAACGTGGTTTCTCACAAGCAAGGTGGTAATTATTTACTAGCAATTACTAAAGCGACACGTGTGTTTAAAATCTCATACGAGCGCCGCTGGCTAACTGTGATTTCGGACACGCGTAATTCGCCATCAAATTGATCAATGGTCGGCTCACGGTCGCTCTTTCAAGCCTGCACGTGCCCGGTTTTGTGCGCATGTGTGCGCCCGCGGGAAAATGGCGGCCTGGCCACGTGTTGTTCCCTCATGACGTCACGCAGACGACGTTTTCTCGTGGGAAGCGCTGTCAAATGTTGGACGGCTGATTTTCGGTCGGAAGTCACACCAGTCGTGTCTGAAAAAAGATGGTCTCTTTCGCGTGGGAAAATCCGACAAGTTTCCCGTCTGCTGTAGTGCAGGATTAGAGATATCGCTATCTTTGTCTAGGTACTGGATCTACTAGATATATTAAAAGTGGTGGTCATTTTGAACAAACGGTACAGATGGTTTTGGTTCCACCTGCTTATGCAGAGTGCGGAATACGGAACATCTGTCGATTTCTATAGCACAGAAGATCCATTGTTTCTCTTCGCAATAAGACTTATCGTCAACAGCAAAAATGCAAAGTTGGGTACAGGCAGTTTATTGTAGACCAGTTGTTCACGGTCAGTACTGTTATAAACTACGAAATATGTCGAACAGTGGATATCGATGACGAATGTGACTGCGCTTTTGTTCCCCCATTCCACTAGGGCGAAAACCTCGCTAGGACCGCGCAGCGACCTTAAATTTGACAGAGCGCGCAACGAGTTTCATCGATGAAAACGAAGCTTCTTACGAACTGCATGCTTTGCTGTGTTTTCCGTAATGCTTTCACATCTTGCATAAATCCAATTGAGGTCACAGCAAAGTCGCTGTCTAGTGGAATAGGGACGGAAAGATGGGTAGAGGAGACGGAAAGATGGGTAGAAGAGACGGAAAGATGGGTAGAAGAGACGGAAAGATGGATAGAAGAGACGGAAAGATGGGTAGAAGTGAACCAACAAACCAATCTATCATCCATCTATCATCTGTCAGGCTCACTCACTCACTCATTTACTCACTCACTCACTCACCCACTCACTCACTCCGATCATGATGAGTCAATCCTCGTTGCCATAACGAACAAAGCCTTCTGTGTCATATTCTGCACAGGAAACATTGCAGCCGATGCGGCCGAGTGCCAAGTTCGCACGAGAAGAAGTTTTAAAAGGCACTTCTAACAGTGTTTACAGATTCTTTAAGACAAACGTAGTCAGAAAACTCCCGTCTGCACCAGGTGTACACCTGTTATCATCGGCTCCAGCTGAACCTTACCGAGGAGAGTGCGAGGTCGGGTGCGACTCGTGTAGAAGCTCGGTAGTGTTACAGCGGTGCTGAGTGATGGAGAGTAAAGGTGGACTCTCGCTGCACTTGGGGCACCGGTGCGGCACTGCGGGGTTCGTTCACCGCGGCACTGTTTTGTTATTTCATATTGGATAGTACGCGACTTTTAATAGTTTAGATATTGCGTAATACGTAAAACTATCACTTAGAAGACAACAAAAAACATAAAACGGAAGAAAATTCGTTCTTCATCTCTTAAATTCGTCGAGTCATCTACGAACCCCACAGTGCCCCAAGTGCAGTGAGATACCACCTTAAGGGGGCGTGCAGTGTTACAGCGGTGCGGAGTGATGGAGAGTAAGGGGGCGTGTGAACCCGGGCTCCGGGGACCTGTACCGGGACCCTCCGTCCGTCCGCTAACGTTCCCTTCCGCTCCGCTTGTATAAATATGTACTCTAGCTAAGTGCTGATGTTTTGCTTTTGTCGTGGCCGATGAAAGGTTTGTGTCGCCCCAGGTGGACGTGTGGGGGAAGTGGTTGGCACAAGTTTTTGTAGGTTATGTAATGAGTGTCGTGTAAGCCAATTTCTCATCGTCACCGGATAGTCAGGTCCCGATAGTCATAGCAGCTGGGACAAAAAGCAGTGAAGATTCTCAATGTGCTAGCCTTATTTTTCTCTCAATCATTTTCTCACGAAACACCTGTTCCGGCATTCGCTCATTCCAAGTTACACACTCGCTCAGACTCTCTCACTCACTCACTCACTCACCGGCAATCACTCACACTAACATTCACCAATTAGCCCGTTCACTCACTCACTTACTCACTCACTCATCCATATACCCGCTCACTCACTCACTCATCCATACACTCACTCACTCACTCACTCGCCCACTCACTCATCCATACACTTGGTCATTCACTCACTCAAAGGTTCGCACAATTACTTTCTCTGCTCAACGTATGTGAACCACACAAGCTATTAATTCCCATCGTACTTACAAACACCGTTCCACAACAGACCCCATATAAGATACCTCTCAACACGGCCTCCTCATACACGTCACCAAGTATACGGTTACGTCTCTTAACAGCACATCCTAGAGTTAATGTCACTGCTATCTTTAGCCAAATCTGATCCCTCTTACTACAACTTCTAGTCTAGAGACAACATCACATCCGGTCCATGAGCCTGAGCCAAAGCCAAGTGTAACTCTCCACTACTCCCTACCACCCACAGTTCAGTAAGACCACCCTTCTCCAATCTATGCAATGTACGTGTGTACTACACTTGTATGTGATTTGTATATTCCACCATGGACCAAGGGCAGTGACATACTGGTCAACTTTAGGAGCTCAGTCTGTTATTCCCTTACTTTCCACGACCTTTGCTAAGTCTACCCTTTGAAAACAACATGTACAACGGACTGGCACGCTGGGACTAACATTTTCTCTGCCAACTCTCTCTGACGATGTCTCAATTCAATTCAAGTGGATTTGCACAACATTTCAAGACCTGTCGAGGTACAGACCAATTAGTTCAAATGGCCAAGTCATTTGAGGACACAAAAGTTATTTGAGGACACAACAGAAGTAATTGGTACAATACCTCTACTGTATGTTGACTACATTCTCAGAGTTGTGTAAACGCATGACTTTTAACCTCAGATCTATTGGTTTGTCTTAGTCTGTTGCAACCAGTACTTAGCTCAATCGGGCAACCATGGTTGTTAATTTCCTCATTCATTCATTCATTCATTCATTCATTCATTCATTCATCCACTCATTCATTCATCATGGCTGTTGGTGTGTGAAACAGAATCATGTTCATGTTTCTCTCTTTTTTTTCTGTTTGCGTTTTCGTGTTTCGATACACGAAATCCGAATGCACGAAAACCCTCATCTCCAAGAAGATCCTACGGTAACGTAAGATAGTATCAAGAGCTGCCAGAGGAGTGAAGCCGGCCTAGGAGTGTGTTTGGCTGCCCTTGGCCAGCTGTACTTCTTAGCCAGCTTTGATACCATCTTATGTCACTGGTAAATCTGCCTGGAGATTAGAAAACCCTGACATAGGCTCAGATTGAACAGATGGCAGGAGTGTGTGTGATGGGACCCGGTGGGGGTGGGTATGACTGCCCTTGACCCAAGCTTGTTCTGATTCAACGACGGTCCACCAGAAAAAATGGTTTGATAGAAACTAAGAAAGAAGTAAACGGATTAACGTCTTCGCCTGGCAGGTTGTTGGAATGTTTCCTTCCAGGGAGTCTCCAAGGTCACGACATGGCCACAGGAAGGCTTAACGGCTACCTGTCATGGTTCAATCAAGGTCAAACTACAACCGTCACCGATATCCCTGTGAACGGACTGGGATGGACATTTCTCACATAGAAAAGGACACTTTATAGTTCTCTTGTGTGTCAATGTTCAATGCTACGAGGGTTTCAGAGAAGCATTTTTTTGTTTTAAGACTTAAACTGCAGAGATGACCGGAACATTGGTGTGGTTTCATCATTGCTTTTACAGTACTAGGGGTTGGGTTGTTCGAGCTCAGTTTATTCACTGTGACGTCCATAAAAATACCAAAGAACACCGAAACAAATATAGTGAAGGAAAGTTATCAAGGGTGTCAGAGGCGCTAAGAAAACGCTGAGCGTTTTGAAGACAAGTCATCTTCGCGCATCCTTCCACTGATGAACATGTAACAGGAAACTGAGACAGTATTCTCTTGTACTTGGCTCCAAGCAAAGATGCATTGGGTCAAAGAATTACAGTTTTTCAGATTACGCAAGATCTGGAAGACGTCCAAAAAAGATTAACTGGCATTGTAGTTCTGTTTATGAGTGTGTTAAAAGCTTGTAAACATTTAAGTGGACAAAAGACCTTCGTTGCTGGTGCAGTTTGCATTCATCACCTGTGACAGTACCCAGTCAAAACTACCTGTACTACAGAGCGTTGTTATGTCTCATGGTACGACCCATAGACTTCCACAGGACCCCAACTTCTCCTGCGGCCAGGTAGGACGCACCACCCCACACTTTCCCACGCCGACTGCGGGGCCGAGGGCCGGAAAGGCGCCGGACCGGTCCTCAAGAGGCCCCGCCAACCCTTTGAACCCCTCCCCGGTCAGCAATACAATCCACCCACAATTCAACAATTAGCAAAATCGGATTTCTTGAGTGGTACTTGCGAGCGACGTGGGAACCTTGCCGAGTGTAAACTATCGCCTGGAGTTCTCTTGGGGAAGGAGGGGTTGAGTGAGACCCGGAGTTGGGGCATGACCCCACACAGACTTCCCACATAGATGTCCTTCTGTGTCACACTCACTTAATTTCACAGAATTAAACTGTTTTTCTTCGCCTACTTGAGTAACAGCACATATCAACACGGTTAGTGGTGGAGAGGGACTGACATGGCCCTGCCACCGTTTATCAAATTCGCTGTGTCCAGATTTCAAAGTCAGCACCATTTTGGAATATTAATGATTTTGAATACATAAGAACGAAGTATTAGTTTGCTGATTAGACAAACATGAAATTAGAATAGAACTCATACATGATAGACCTATGGGAATGATAAAAAAAAATAAACTCAGTTTTCGATAATCTAGCGCATGTAACGACAAGAAAAACGCCAAGACATAGGGCGTGATACATCTTGCTTTGAACATTACTACAGTAAGCTCAAATGGTAACGTCAGAAATGATTGACAGTAACGCTAACATGTCTTGGATGATCACATGATCACCATGATTTCATGGTTTGTCCAGATTCACCTTCTGTTTATTTTACTAAACAGCTATTGTAGAAAATGAAAGTCCTTATACAAATAGAATTCAACATTCAAAAAAAGGGTCAGACGTTAAAACATGTGTGTGAACTCTTAACATTTTTCTTGACTTATAGCGGTATTGCAGTTCAGTTTAAAATCGTCGTATAAAGTTGAGAGGTGTCTAACCTCAAAGGAACCGACGATGTCAAACCTCCATATGTTTTGTGGAGGCATTTGCCGTTCCAACTGTCGGAACAATAAGCAACCCTTCACAAGTTAAGTCCTGTACAAACAGTGTAGGTACGCGGGGTCAAACCGTATATATAGACTGTACAAAAGTCAAGTGGAGAACACTCGCTTTTCTTTCCATCTAGGATCGATGGGTAAAAAACGGGGGTGGCTTTGCGGAAAAGCCGCGATGACTTAGTCAACAAGGCACAGGGCCGATAAGAGACAGAGCGCGTAAGGGAATTAAGGCACTTCTGGCACACTCAGAAAGCCTGTATTGCCGACACGTCAATAGGGAAAGCTACAAGTGCCGGTGGGGAAAACGGTGATATGTTTACGTACCAGACTGTGACGGCTAGGGCCCGCGGAAAGTCACCATTTTTTTTTTCAATTTAGAGAGCAGTAACGTTAACGCATACATCAGGAAAGAATGAATGAATGATTTTACCTTCTATCTGTACTTTGCATGTATCACTGTTAACTACACAATCTAACCATCATAACCACATTTGTATTCTAAAATCACAATCAAGACGAACTTAAAGCAGAGCAGGGCAGATAAGCTTGGGTTCACACTATACTGTAACTAACGTTACGTTTTGTAGAATTTGCGAAGACGTTGAAATATACGAAGGGATGTTTAACAGTTGGTTATGGTCTCCTTGGTCTGACCAAATATTGAACCGCATGTAAACTATCTCATGGTAGTATGATATGTCGGTTTTTAACATATCGAATGAATCTGATTGTGAACTTTGCACAGTCGGTACTTAACTGCGCGTAACCTTAAGTAGAGTTGACACCTGACGGTCTGGTTGAGTCGGTTGTAATTCAGCATAACCCCTTTCAAAAGAGGGCGCTAAAGATAGAGCTAAAGCGACATCTAGCGAAAAGACTTCAAAATGACGGAGATACAAACCTCTGACGTTCTATGATGGTTCCAGCCACTTCTGTTGTTTGAGTGACAAAGGGAAACTACCAAATTGTCTCCTCCGAAATGTACAATTTTCTGATACAAGCCCTTCCTTTGCTGTTCCTGACCAGATATTTTTGTGTACAAGAAGCCAAAAAGTTGAGACCTGACAGCAATCTACACATCTCCCGCCAAAATAAAGGTCAGATTAAACCATATAACAAGTAGGGGGTTTATCAGATATGTGGACTGATAAAAGTAATAATTTATAAAGTATTACTACATAATACAACATGTAATGTAACAGATATTACATAATTAATGTATATCGTATATATTTTAGTTACAACGTTACAATACATATAACAATATTATTTTTTCATATACGCTGGTCCCCCAATATCTTAGTGGTATCTTCTACAAGTACCCGGATGCTGACCCAACATGGCGGTAATTCCAAACATCATATCGTCTGATTCCACTGTTTTTCCGTCACGATGAGACGTGCAGGTGAGTTTTAGACAATCTAATCTGGATCTGGGACACAAACCACACTTACAAAGCAGCTGGAATAAATGTTGGCTCCTGACGTAAAGAAATAAGACTGTTATTTATGTTATGGCGAAGTTCATCTCTCGATCCACAGCTGCCTGTTCCACTTCCTGTGTGCCCCGAAATCTCCAACACTCCCACTCCAGCAACAGATACATGACATATCTATGTAATTCAGAACATTACAACATTACATCTGGCTTTTTATCGTGAACATGAATGTCAGAGCTATGTAAAACTGCTTACAAGTGTTTGAGGCTTCTGAATCTGAATTGCATAATTTGCAGGAAAACCACCACAATGTGACATTGTGTAACACTGCCGTATTTGGACGTTTGGTAGAACAAGAGTTAGCTTATTGACCCCTTATCCACTAAATTTCATGTTTTTAACAGCAAATCATGCATCATTGAGTTTTGAAACTTTGAAATCGATTGCAGCAGTAGTATTTATAAAGAGTTTTTAAAAAGAGAAAAACATAATTACAAATTAGGTTGACATTATTGGTGTTATTAAACTACATAATGTTACATTATCGGCCGTAAGAAGGGCACTTCACATCAGCTAAAGCCATGTGCCACCTGGTAAAGTCACGTAACTCGTAAGGTGAGTCTAGCCCAGGGCTATCTCTAGAATGCATTCATCCCTACGGGACGGACATTTGCTTGTTGGGATGGACAAAAATTTCACCCAATCAAAAAAGAATCTGTTGTTGTTGTTGTTGAACTTTGTGACATGACATTGATAAAAATGTGTTTTCGTAAGCTACAATTTGTACAAAACTATACAAGGAAAAGTAATAACATGGGGTATATGTGAAACAATGAATGCGACAGGAAAACATTTGAAGCTGGAGACAACCCTGGTCTAGCCTCAGGGTTTGTGTTAGATGCCTGGTTTTGTCCCTTTGTATAAAGGCTTTTCATTGACGTCGTAGCAATTGTAGTTTGAAGTTCCCATCAACCATGATGGCATGTAATCAAATTAGGCAGCAGCATGTTGGTGTGTTTAACAGATGTACACTGCATTCCGACATACCACAAATGATGTCAAATGAAAAGCCTGTATTTGTAATTATCTCTAATTTTGTGGAGCTTTTATTTCGTGGTAAGGAGAAAATGGAGTGTTCACAGTAGCTTAAAGTTTGCAGTGAGTGGTCTAGCGGTCACTGTTAAAACTGCGAACATAAAACCACTGCAAACATTTCTGGAATTAGAATTTCTGGAATTAGAATACAGAAACAACAAACAAAAATTGTATTGTTAACCTATTAATCATTAATTGGTTACTGTAAATGCAGAAACGTTCGCAGTGGTTTTATGTTTGTGGTTTTTGCGGTGGCCACTTCACCGCAAACTTAAAACCACCGCGAACATTTATCCTTTGTAGTATGTGACTACAGTCTATGATGCTACTGCAAACTTAAAACCTCCGCGAACACTCCATTTTTCTGCTACCGCGAAAGTAAATTGCTCGAACCTAAATGCAATTACAGTATGTCAGGTAAGGTCAGTATCGCCTCAAGGCTGATGATTATTTCAGGTCCGGTCGTTTTTTAGATGACAACAACTGATCTGACAATAATGTTTTTGCGTGAAGGAAGGTTGACCTCTATGACCTTATTGAGCCAATATGAACAATAGCATCTAAGTCTAAGCAGACAATTCTGTTCAAAGCAATCTGATTAACTGAATGTTTCTACGTCCTTGGTGAAAAAAGTACTCAATGCGCAGTTATTTCAACTCAAATGGTCTCTGATCCGATAATTACAATGATTTGATATACACCTCTTTCCAATTAGCATTCCACGGCAATTACACCTGGGTGTGTAGACAACTTGTTTATCAGTACTTGATAGTTGATGTATAGACCTTGACATGACCCTCTAAGGGTCATCTAAGTCCTATGACCTGCAGGTGACAAGATGTTTGCATCATGTATCACGCATGTAGAGGCAGTAGTGTTTGATGTAATTGTATTGACAACTAGACATTTCATTGGCTTTCATTTTATTAAAGCAACACATTGAAAAATGAATTGTGTACAGCACTCAACTCATTTTTAAACTTCAATCTTGTTTATATCATTCAATGTATTACACTTTTTTCTTGCTGAAAAATGCTTTGTTTCTACATTTCTTGGCCTAAGCATTGATCAGTGTATTGGTCAACACAAAGAGTCTAATAGATTTTTTTTGATTTTTTTTTATGGTTCTCCTGTCGGTTCGACAGATGAGCAGGCAGACAGGCATTACCTGTTTTGCCTGACCTGCACATGACTTTTTATGGTGAAGGAGGGGTGTGCAATTCCTTTTCCACCCTCTCGTCTACTGGAGCACTAAGTCTCACAGGGACAGAACTGTATGACACGTGTGAGACGGCTTCAGCAGATGCAGCTTTGTTTTTCGGAGTATCCGTCTCCTAGGAGGACTTCCGACCAAGGATGTAAGGGGTTCCTCCTACCCCGTGTGCCATGGCGGGTGCGTCATGCCCGAACATGCCCCTAAGGCCTGTCTCGGCCACAAAGCCCCGCCAAGACCACTAGCCGCAGCTAGATACTCATTTACACCTGAGTTAAGTGAGGAAAGTCGTGTAAAGTGCCTTTCCCAAGGGCACAAGATCGGTGACACTGCAGTCGGATTCGAACCCGCAACCTCTCAGTCTCGAGCCGAATATGCTGCCACTGCGCCACGCGGCCCCACTGTCTAATAGATATAACCGCCTTGGTCAACATTTTTTTTTTTCATCCAGAGGTATGAAAAGATTGAACCCCCAAGATGAGTCAGAACGGACTGTTACATGACCTGGAAGGGTGGGGGCCAGACACGTGTGCAGAGAAGCTACAAACTGTACTGCCCAAACTCATCATATCCTTTCCTGTTGAAAAGTCAATCAAAAGAAAATTATTACTAACAATTTTAGCAAAGTCTATATTGTTAGCCCTATCGTCACAACTGTAACTGATACTATGACACAGTAACTGCCTCATAAACATAAAAGTAATTGATTTGTATTGCTTTCATATTCATATAATGATAATCTTTATCTAAATGTCCACATGGGCCAATAGACATAAACTGTAACGTTAAAGAACTGAAATACTACTACAAGTAGTACATTTTATAATGCTAAAAACCGCATGTGTTACATGAGTGAACATTGATAGTTTTTGTTTGGATAATTGCATCATTTAGATTTGCAAAAATTATTATGTGGCCTATCCAGGTGTTTGAATTGTATCGCTCATTATAATTTTGTTTTGTAAAGAGAAGTTTCTTAACATATCATCAAGCTGGTCTCAGTGGGGATAAAGACACAAGAAAGCAATCAGGTATGAACATAATACATCAGATAGAACTGATTCAAGCAAGCAGCCTTGTTTGAACCTTGTATGTGAAAGATAGTTTCTCAAAGTGACCCATGCTAGACATGTAATGGCTAGAAAGTTTGTCAACATGGCGAGAAAGTTTGCCATATGGCCCTTTTATTTTTCAAATTCAATTATGCTATGGTGTATATCTAATGTGAATGTCTTTCTTAAGATTGCAATGTGTTTTTATTTTATTTTAGCAGCCAGTCTAATGACTGTACTTACCAGCTATAGAATGTACTTCTCTTGAGTTCTGATCTAAATATTCAATATTTTCATGCAGCTGCTGTATTTTAGTGATAACTAATCAATTGACGGTTTGACCTATGTCCATTTTTTCAGCTTACTTCAGTGCAATCTGTAAGAAGTTCTTGGCGCATGTTGACATCAATGATGTAGAGGTAGTCGTTTATGCAGATGCTATGCCAAAGGTGAGATCATAGTATAACTTCCACCTCTCACTATATTTCTTCCAAATCACATACATGTGATCTGAAACTTTTTAGCACACTCATTTGTTATACATGTATTGCTGAAGAATCATTATATTTTCTCTGGTAGGGAAAATAATTTTGCTGGTGTCTTTCTTCTTTTTCATCAGTCTATAGCTAATCATAGCTTAGGTTGGGCATTAGCTGTTATTGTCAATATGGGCATTTTTATTTTGCTCCCACAGGGTGAGCGTGCGAGTAGCTTGACAAAAGGCTATAGGGAAAACATTCTGAATTTTTGCGAAAATGTTGCCTTTCCAGTTTTTACAGATTTGTAACAAATCAATACACTGACAGGTTTGTTTTCTTTACACCATCAATAATATTTTCTTTTTTTCCATGTCAGGTGTGTGAGGTGTTTGATAGATGTTTGACTTCCATCTCTGAGCTGCTAACCCAGCAAAGTCCAACTCCGTCCTCCCAGTCTAGCCAGGGGACTAGGGTAAAGGAAGGAGTTATAAACCATATTCAGGTACAACAAAACATAAATGTACTAGTATGGAAGAAATCTATGTTGTACTTGGATATCCTGCACATGCAATATGATGATATACAATATTTTCAATTTTAGTGCAAATGTAAAACTTTGTTTCCAACACAATAAGTATGAATTCAATGCTTTTGAATAACATCAAATCTGGACTGTGTTTACACTACCAACACAGATATTTCCTATATTTCCTTCTAAGAATTAACCAAACACTACCATTAATTTGTGTATATTCTATGTATATTTACATCATGTACTTGTCACATTGCCTAATAAATATATATTTACATTTTGATTTCCATCTATATTTTGCTGTTGTTTATCAGGTGATAGATGAGTTGCTGGGCAGTTTGGAGCAGTGTGTTGTACATGCTGTAAGGACTGACCATCCCAGGGTGCTGGATAGTCACTCTCTGGTAGCCACAGCACTGCAGGTCATTAAGGGTACTTTCTCACACTGCAAGGTAAGGAGTTCTGGTATGTTCAGTGGAAAAGAGTCAAGTGCAATCCCAATTTGAGTAGCAGAAGTTCTGCAATATGATTTTTTAAATAAAAATCTAGTATAAAAGCTTAGATAAGTATGAATGATATTGAACTTTGACAAAGAATTTGTTATATTTGGCTAACCATTCTTAGCTCAATTATATTTTATATGGCAAATGCAATAGTTTGCACTTATAAACTGGTGATAGGTACACTTGTCTGTCTGGTCTGTTCTGTCAAATAATTTTGTTGTTGATATTTTTGCAGGACAGCCATGAGTCCTATGGCAAAGTGTTCCCTCTGGTGTCTGAGTCTCTCAGTTCTCTGTTTAAAAAGGCCTATAGTCTACAAAAGGTAATACATTGTATTGAAGTTTTTCTATTTTTTTAGTTTTCACATACATGTACCAATGCTAAGTCATACCTTAGTCTGCCATTTACTTACCCGTAGGAATTTTTGCACATTTAAAGACATTATATTTGTGTTTTTAGTTGCTTTGGTACATTTCTACTTGTAAGTTTTTTGTTTTTTGGTCAACTTGTCAACATTCCAGACATAAGCACAAGGAGATGGCAGCTTGAATGATGTTGATATTTACATTTAAAACAATAGAGAACTGATCATCATCATCAACTTATTGAAAAAATGTTATATTACAGGTGTTGATGGGTTTGATTGACAAGCTCCAGCTGCCATCTGACAGTTCTGAGGAGGACATTACAGACATGGTGGCGGTGTGTCAGGGCTTCCACATCATCGGCTGTACTGTCTCCGGGGTGGACGCAAGTCTACTGGTCACAACATGGAAGTTCCTGGCAAAGTATGTGAGAATGTGTTACACTGGAAACTGTGCTACCTTTGTGGCAAGATCTAGTCATAAATTGATAGTGGATGTTTTCATTTGTGTTGGTCTGTACCGTCTCTTGGGTGGACGCAAGTCTTCTGGTCACAACATGGAAGTTCCTGGCAAAGTATGTGTGATTCTGGAACTACAAATAGTACTATTATGCTACCATTATGATAAGATCTGCCAATGAGTTACTTAAGATGATTGGATTGTCTTAGTATGTCCTTTTGCTGATGATAGCTACAATTAACTTCAGAAAATCATGAAATGTTGTTAAGGACAAAAATCTTTCTGTACATCTTAAGCTTTTGTCTGTGTAACACTAATGTCCAGGGGTGTAACTGGCCCCTTTAGGCTGGCGGATGTTGGCCGGGCTGCTATAAGCGAGATTTAATCAGGCTTCTTGAGCTTGAAAAAGGCACTTTGACACTGACGTTGTTGTGTCAAGTTGTTATCTCACTCCTTGAATCTTTGAAAAAGTGCTGGTATTTTCACTGTCTATGACATCAAGAAAACTTGCTATGATTTCACTTTTTCTTTTACAGGCAGCTCACAAAACACAAGGAAGTACTAAAGAACCATATAGACATGGCTCCTCTGGTGAGGACACTGTGCTCCGAGGTTGGGTCCAACTGCAAGTACTGTGTTAAACTGGCTGCTAAAGATGCTACAGGCAGACAGGTTTGTACTGTGCTCTTAGTACGATTTCCATGGATCTTGAAATCAGAAGTCTTTGATAATTAAGCTTGGTATTTTGAATCCTTAAATCCATTTTACAACATAAGAAAATGCGACTACTTAGTGTGTACAACTACAGAGCTATCAGGATGACAATGGCCTGATATTGAAAAGGGGCTTAAATTGGAACTGGATGTTCCTACCTGCGCCAAAAGTACTCTGCTCTGCTCTGCTCTTCTTTGCTCTGCTCTACTCTATAAACCATTAGAAAAGTTGTAGGACTTGTTATAATATGTTAGAATCAGTACTTTCACAAAATAATATAATTATTTTTCCTTTGAATCTAGAATGGCTGTGGAGACCAAAAGTTGTACACAAGAACTCTCAAGATTTGTCGTTTCTTCCTGCAGTGCCTCATGTGTCTGGTTAAGGTGAGATATGTATGTCTCTTTTTCACTGACATGATGTATATGTGAGTTTATGTATCTTCAAAACGTAACATGAATACAATAATGAGGGTTTGCAATTTTTGTGGATAGATACTGAAAACTTATGATTATTGGAACAAGTCATTTTGAGATTTGACATGTAACTTTTTCTGTTTGTGCAAATAGAAATGGTATGAGAATGATGCATAAATCTGTTTCACATTTTTCAGGACTATAATGGTTACCTGGGGTCATGTATAAAGGAGATATTCCACATCATCTTGGAAATGCAAAGGTACAAAAACTCACATGTATGATTTTAGACACTTGTATTATATGTATTTGACTATAATATCAGTCTGTATTCTGTTGTTCATTTTACAAGTTAGGCTACATAACAACTTCAGATTCTTTTCTAACCTGCCTAAAGCAATGGTGTCATATGTTTTGAAACTGTGTGTAGTACATCTATAATCGTTATGGCTACATTGCTTGATATGTTTTGTTTTGTTCTAGTCTTTTGCCCCCCAGTCTGTCTGCCCCTCCACTGTCCTCAGCTGCTGCTGAGGAAATGAAGGCCACGCTGCTGGTGGGAATCGAACCCATGATCCAGCATCTCCTGGAAAACAGGGACTTCCTTCAACTGATAACAGCACAGAACAAGGGTATAGTTTTAACAGTTGGTTTCTAGAGACAAGATGTTTGTTTGGAAGAAGGAAAGAGTGAGAGAGAGGGGAGGGAGGTAGGGAGTTAGAAAGAAATAGAGAATAAAGAAAGAAAGAGAGAAAGAGAAAGAACGAGAGAAAGAAAGGCATGTACAATTTCTGAGAAGTCAAAACAGCAAAGCGTCTTCAACTCATCTATTCATGTAGTTTCTTTTAGCTAGGAATGATGTTGTACAGAATGACATAGATATTAAAAACAGTCTGATTGTAACAAAAATCTTTTTTTTGTTTTTGTTTCAGACCTTCCTAGTCAACATAACTTCCCCCTGTGCCTTGTTCAACTAATGGTGATGGACCTTCTACCAAAATGCTCTGGTAAGTTAGCCTGGGTACCATTTGGGTAGTAGTTCATTCCTATGTTTGCTTCTGCTACCCATCTGGAGACCTGCACATTCAAACCATTTGGTGGTTACGTCAGTGAGCGAATTAAGGAATGGGTTCTAGAATGCTCTTTCGATGACAACAGGCTCTCCCGCAAGCAGACGGAGCGCCTGTTCCAATGAGCACTTGAACCCTTTCCTTAATTCGCAGATGTGTAGGAACCAATCAGCGGCCTCAACCAAAATTTTGACAATTCCTGGCATTAACATGGTCAGGGATCCCAGACAGAACAGCAGAGAGGCAACTATATATAGTGTATAATGAATGTCAGAGCTAGAAGCGACTTTATATAGTGTATAATAAACGATGGGGGGAACTACTTGCCGGATGGTACCCAGGCTACTGGTAAGTGCCATACAAGACAACAAACTACATTGTGATATGTCTTGGACACAGTTTCTTTCCAATGTTTTGAAATGTAACATTGCTTTACAATTTGTTTTTTGATCCTGGTGTACAGATGAACAGAAAGACCAGTGGATTTCCCCAAAGGTGTATCCGGAGGATGAACCGAGAGACTCCATACTTGTGTCATTGTTCAACACTCTCAAGAAATGTAGGTCTCAATCTAATGCATTATGTAACTTTTTATAAGTACTTCAAGCCTTGTACTATAACAGTCATATAAATCATGTAATAAGTTTGTAATAGAAATGAGAGGAATAATTTTGTATTGTGACTTTTGTACGAACAAATTTGTCTTAGAAATACATCGTAAACAGTTTCTCAAGATTGTGATTTTAAAATCATTCAATACCTTGTGCTCTAGAATAGGAGAGATAAACTACATGTTAAAATTTTAGTTTCTTCTGCATAGTTGTGCACAAAAAAAAAGACAGTGGTAGAAATTTGCCAGTTCCTTTCCTAATGTTCTCGTTTGTACCAGGTTACACAGAACTGACACTATCAGTTCATCTTCCTGGAGTCATGTGCAATGGGATGCCACAAAGGTAAGAATGGCCAAGTACATTTTTAGATTTCTTTATTCTTATACTAGTTATAGATAGATCCATTGTCTCCTTTTTTTCATAAAAGTAGTCTGAATGCAGATAGTATCAATGAAGGTTAGAATTCCAGGTAATAAGATACGCAGCAAAAAGCAGTTACTCAAGCAACTGGATATGATTTGGGATTTTTTTCCATATGGAGTGTTTTGATGATAAATCCAAATGTGTACTGTTTTGTTTACCAGAGATGTGAGCCTGTATGAACATGTCTGCACACACCTGTGTGGGTTTGCCGCCTCCCTCCCTGCTCGACACTTCCCTGTCCTGGAGACATGTCTGCTGGATAACGTGCTGGGGACAGACCTGCACTGTGCGCTGGCTGCTACCGACATATGGTGTTTTGTGGCAAGGTATGGACTAGATACTGTAAATGCATTTAAGTTCGTGGGGATTTAATTTTGCAGTAGCGGAAAAAAGAAATGTTCGCTATGCTTTTAAGTTCGCAGGAGCACCATGCACTTTAGTCTCTTACTGCCATGGACAAAATGTCCGTGGCGGTTTTAAGTTCATGGTGAAGCAGCAACCGCGAAAACTGCGAACATTAAACCACCGTGAAAGTTTCTGCACTTACAGTATTCCAGCAAGTTATTGAAATATGGAAATAAGGGTTTAGATCTAGACCTGCACTATGCATGAGCTTCTGCTGACTACTGATGTCTGTCGCCTTGTGGCAAGGTAGGAAGATATTCCAGAAAGTTATTGAAGTATGGAAATGTCTGCTGGACAACATACTGGGTTTAGATCCCCTCTTCCTCCAGTCTATCTAGTCTGCCCAGTCTATACTTTGTCAGTATCTCCTGTATGTTGTCCCTCTATCTTTTTCTGAGTCTGCCTAGGGGGTGTTTGCCCTTTGGTTTCCATTGGAGAGTCTTAAATATCTTACATTTAGGTCTTGGAGGGCATCGTCTTTTCCACTTTTCTCACAAATTCAATAATTGGAGAAAATTTTGTTCAATTTTTTTTTTCTCTGACCAGATATGGAACAGCTGAGCTGTGTGAGCAGCATGTTCACTTGCTGACCAAGCTGCTGTGCCAGCTGCCCAACAGCTGTCAGCACCTGCAGCTGCGCCTGCTGCTCAGGAGACTGGTGCCTCTCATGGCAGAACCTCATCAGGTGTGTCCCTTATTCTGCTTGTTGTTCTAGTTCTAGTTCTAGTCCATAATCTTGAAACTTCCTGGTAGGAATATCATGCAGATGGAGGAGGCGCAGGTTCTGGACTGGGTGTGAGATGACAGCAACCTGCTCTTGAATCTCTCCAGGGAGGAGCTGTCGACAATGTGGCAGAAAGGCTGTTCCACTCGGGAATTGTCCTGGCGTACAAAGCATACTTTGCAGTGTCACACCTGCATCGTAGAGTTCTGTACTTTTGTGAGTGGTTGGCACAGGTACTTGTGTGGTGGTACGAATCGACTAGTCGGAATGGCCACCAGGTTGTTGGTTATCTTGTTGCATACCCGGTAAGCCACCTTATGGTGTAACAAACCAGGATTGTACTGAAGAATACAGGCTGCATATCTGGACAGATTTATTTGATCCACTCACACCGGGAAGGACCCCTACTCTTTTTGATAAGTGTGGCAAGTTCTTTACTGTGCTTGAGGTGTGGCTCTCTTCAACCACCTGACCTGCCTTGTACAAATTACAGTATTGTGACAAGCTTTTTTCTTTTTGGAAACAAGCAAACGTGTGGATGTCACCCATAAAATCAAGTCAACGTAGCTACCATAGCTTCAATTGTTTTACTTCAGCTTTTTTAATGTTTAACCGGTACAACTTTCTCTGCTTAGCACTCAGCATTCGGGAAAGAGTATGGAAGTTGAACACACACGACTACCAGTGGACTAGCCCCCTGTTGTAGTGATTGCACAAAGTTGTGTGGCCCAGGGCAACTGAAATGAAGATGGGCACTGCCCTATGCACCATCAGGCGCGGGAAGGACTTTGACTTTAAATTTCAATGTATACAGTTATGTTATACTTTTATTTTTCAGGAGAAATTTGTGCAGACGTACCCCCCAGCCCAGCACCCCTCCCTCTGGGTCCATCTGCCCCCTGTGGCGTTTGTTCCCAAGTTGAGAGGAAAGATCTGTGCGGAGGGTGTGAGTTACGCCACCCCTGTGTGCCAGAAATGGCTCGGTCTCCGGGGGAAGACACTAGGGACGCTCCCCGAACTGGTTAGTATGTCGTGCATTATCCACCAACAACCAGGACATTGCAGGAAAAAGATGGCAAATTTTTATGGTGTAACTGTTATGTAAATGTGCAAACCTTAAATGTATGGAATAGAAAATTGGAAGAGTGGCAGCCATTTAAATTTTAGACTAACTTGTACTTTATGATGATGATGCACTTAATCATCATGAGTAACACACAATCATCATGGCATTTACATACATTTCTTTTCATGACAGTTAACTACTAATGTTATAATTAATTAAATATTACTTTAAAAGTTTGTGTAAATAAACCAAATTAAATTACCCTATCTTGACTCTGTATATCAATTTACAAGTTATAACTATTATGCAAATAGTAAATGTCAAAATACTAGTACTAGTATATAAGAATTCTGTTATCTAATTTTCCAATGCTTGATATAAATACATGTAGTAAATGTAAGGATATTATTTGTAACAATTATAATAATTGTAATTGTGAGTATTCTGTAATATAGTTTTTCTGTCCTCACTGTACAGCATCTGGCCTTGTCTGTCCTGTGCAACATGTACTCAGCATCTGTGCGGCAGACTTCGCCCCTCCAGTCCTCGGCACCAGTGTTACACACCGTGTCCAGACTGTGGGACATCATCTCTGCCTCAGGTGCAGGGAAACACAGGATTGTGGAGGTTGTAGCTGTGAAGCTGGTGGAACTGACAGGGTACCTACTGGGGCAACTGGTACCAGAAGATGTTATCAAGGTGATACATTAGATTTACTTTCCTTAGTGATTGAGTTTCGTAAGGCTGTCTCCATAACCTGTCCTTTCGTCGTTTGTTGGGTTGGAAAATTGTTTTGCCCTATCTGTCCCCCAAATGACATGATGAAGATGTACTAGTACTTTCCTTAGAGCTCAAATTTCATATTAAACCAGGAAAGTCAACAACATGGGTGCCCAATCAATAAGTGGGATGGAAAAAATTTTTTAAGCTGGAGGCCGCCCTGGACTACTGTGAAAGTCTATCTTGATGTCCTATCCAAGGAACTGGATACATTTGCTTGCTTTGAGAATGCTTTTCAGCACTTTCAGGAAATAAATCCCACAACTTTTTCCCCTGTCTGCTAGGTTCTGTCCAGAGTGAGCCAGTGGTTGAAGACCTCTCCTCCCCAGTCTGTGAAGTTGTCGATCACCCAGCTCCTGGGTAGAGCAGGACGGTTGAGCCTGCCCCCCTCCCCACAACAGACACAGCTGCAGGAACTTCTGGCCCATGTGTTCTCCACTCTGCTGCAGGATAACGGCTGGGTTGTGCACCACCATGCACTGGAGGCCTTCTCCACATTTGCAGAGGTGATTTCTGTTGCTTGCTTGCTTCATTTATTCATCTACTTATCTAGTTTGACCACATTCATGGAAGGATTGACATAATTGACATAAAAGGAAGATATTACTTCTTTTGACTTTGACTTTGTATATGAAAACTTTTTGTAGGCAGTTTGATATTTCTAAATCTGAAAAAGGTGGCGTTTAGGAAGCTCTCTCATAGTACTTTTTTTAGATATAAATGTGGTTATACGTGTAGCTTGGATATTTAAACATGATTACAACATGTGCAATAAATACAATGTGAATTGGTAATCTTTGTGGAAAATGGACAAAAAATATTACTTCTTTTAATTCTGATTAATGTGATTATGTTGTATTGATAACCTAGCCAGTTAAATCATGATTCTAGAAGATACTTTCAGCTAAACTGGTCAATTTTGTCCCTAATATTTCAGGAGACCCCATATGAGTCCATCCTGCCAAAGTGCCTTCAGAATGAAAATGTCAAGAGCAGGGCGACGGACTTCATCAAAGGAGTGCCCTTCAGTAGCAGCGATGTCCCTCCCTGGAATGCTGAAACCATCACACAGCAGCAGAGAAGAATAGAAGCTTTCCAAGAGAAGAGACTTGCCGACATTTCCTCAAGACTGGAAGAGATGGAGTCAGCTCCATCTGTGGAGTCACCGGAACAGGTGTTTTATTTGCTTCAGTCTGTTTATTTTACCATGCTAACACTCAGGCTATGGCCTGTTTTTCAGGTATCCATGGACACATACATAAATGAAACCTAACTTGGACATACACAGATTAGGTTAGTTAACAGGTAGCTATGTACGTCCTGCTGACAGTACTATATTTTTTTATGTATATCGGTCCGTTTTTGAAAGCTGTTAATATTGGTACATGTACAATGTGTGTGGGGGAAGGGGGCAACTTTGTTATAATTTTTAAAAGATAATTTTTAAAAGATGGGAGGTGAGCATGGAATAATGGACTGAAAACTGGAGTGAGTGAGTTAATGAGTGAGTGTGTTTGTGAGTAAGTGGGTGGGTGAGTGAGTGTGAGTGGCAGTGAGTGATGGAGTGAGTATGAGGAGAGAGTGTAAGTGAGTGAGGTAAGTGAGTGAGAGAGCGAGCAAGCGAGAGTGATATTCTTACAGCTTACACTTAGCTTTTTGACATGTCATGCACCGTCATTTGGGAAACATCAAACTGACATTTTCTGGTCCAATAATTTCATTTGAAACTTCCCTTCAATTTGTATAAACACTCATGCCTTTTTGTGTATTTCTTTTTCTTTTTTTCCCCAAGCCGTCTGCAAAACGAGTAAAGAAGGACACTGGCTCACCATCCTTGACCAATGGTAACTCTGTCCATCCAAAGGAAGAGGACTTCAGGACGGTTATAGACAGTTTGAAACAGGACATTGGGAAGCTAGAGGAGTTTTCTGCATGTGAAACCCCACCGGAGTGGTACAAGGAGGAGTTAAAATCACTGCACCAAAGACTTGGAGTCTTACTGGAAGATTCCTAACATAGAAGGCAGACCTAGAGAAGTAGTGAATTAGCTATATCATATTGTGTATATTGTACCCAGCCAAGTTGGTTCTTATTCTTTTCCTTTATTTTAATGTTAGAGGAGAAGTTGTCAAGTTATCAGACCAAAAACCAGTACAGAGATTGTAGACTATAGAACATACTTTTAAGTTAAAAGCTTAAAAGTTTTGGGACAGACAGGTAACATGTTCTCTAGGTACATGGCTTAAAATATGTTTGTTGGCGGCATAGGTGCGCATTTGGAGGCAAGATGCAAATATACCTACACAAGACCATTTATTACGCCCCTCTCATTGTTTAGCTTTTCATGAGTGATAACAAATATTACAGTTAGCAAAAATATCTGTGTGCACTTTGATTCATTTTTCCTGCACATTGACATATTGATGCGGTGCAGGTAGATGTCAGAAATACCTTCACAGCTCCAATTTTACCTGCACTAACCTACACATGGTATTTCAACCCCATATATAGATAAGCTAAACTATGAATCGGATTATGTGATTTTCACTCAAGTACATCTGTTTCTGTAAATACTTTTACTGTACAAAGTCATGTTTTCACGAGGCAAAGTAGCACCATTCTTATGGCGACAAAGCCATGATTTGTAAAATTATAGTGATGTACTGAATGCCTACAGTTCTTGATGGGGGAAAGTATTAGATGATGACAGTATTTTACAATATCACAGCAATAAAGGAAAACTTTCTTACTTTTGGTCGATTGATCATTATATGGTCCTGTCAAGGTGGCTGAGAAAGTCTCAGTAGTGGCGCAATGAGTGTGCACAGCAGAACATTTGCCATGGAAATGTTGGTAGAAGTAAACCTAGACTTCCTACATTGCACCTTTGAGAGAAGGTTTGTATGGTGAAGAACAAGTCAATCCCAAGAAGACTATTTGGAGAAAAAAATTGGCAGCTGCAGTCCAGATATAACAGCAATATTCCATTTTTGGCCTTGTCCAGCTCAAATAGAGATGAAGGATGGAAGAAAATTCACCCATTTTCATGACCTCACCTTAGCAGCTAACACTTACCTTAGCAGCTACATTTTCCCTACATACTCTTGTTCCTGAGTAACAGAACAACAGCAACAGAAATTCGAAGATTTTCCATCATCTTGAGCAAGAGCGGGGATCTTTAAGGGTAAGAAGGTGAGTGGGCTCCCAATACTAATCTCCAAGCAGATCCTACGGTGGCATAAGATAGTATGAAAGCTGTGAAAAGGAGTGAAGCCCGCCTAGGAGTGTCCAATGCCCATCTGACTCCCTTTGGCCGGCTATACTCCCTTGCTAGATTTGATACTACTGTAAATGCATTTAAGTTCGCGGGGATTTAATTTTGCGGTAGCGGGAAAAAAGGACTTTTCGCGGTGGTTTTAATTTCACGGTAGCACCATGCACTGTAGTATTTTAATGCCCTGGAAAAATGTTCGCGGTGGTTTTAAATTCGCGGTGAAATGGCCAACGCGAAAACCGCGAACAAAAATCCACCGCGAACATTTCTGCATTTACAGTATCTTATGGCACCGTAAGATCTGTTTGGAGATTACCCAATACGCGTACGGGATGGACACTTAGGCCACATGGGTTTGATTATATGGATGACATGCTCTTGTAACTCCAAAACTGATGCGAGCGTGCAAATAAAAAAAAAGTTTGGCCAAAAATAAAAGTTGCCTTCAATATGAAATCGAAGTGGTCAGATGACTGAATGCAAGGAATGCAATAGATCAAACCTGTCTATAGTGGCCACTCAAGGCACCAGATAAATGTGGCCACTATAGACAGGTGGCCTCTGTATAGAGGTGGCAACTTGTAGATAAAATACCCAAGGGACCGACAAAAAGTGGCCACTATGGACAGGTGGCCCCTCTGTAGAGGTGGCCCCTAAATACAGGTTTGACTGTAATCAAATCGACATGGCCTTATGTTGTCAGACCTGTTCTCAGAGGCCAACATTGTCTTTGTCCTGATGTGCCCATAGGACTGTTGGCAGCCAATGCTGGAATGGTGACTTGAGGCTATATATCACTGATTCCATTGTCTCAGTGACATTGTTGCTTGGTAAGAATGCATTCAAAATGTGGACGTCTTCACACACAATCTAGCAACATAGATTAAAAGTTTTTCCAACAATGTAAGCTAATGCGATGGAGAATTTTTAGGGGATGAGTTTCAATTACTTGGCTACTAATGCATGGACGATAGCAATATGATAGTATAAAAGAAAAAGAAAAACCTTTAAACCGACAGATATGGCTCAGGACTGGCCCGTACCCAAAAATTGCCCTCTTTTCAATTTGCCCTTGGGTGGGATAGTTGTTTTTATGTGATCATATCACTGGTTTAATTGTCTATGTCCTAATACGACAACGTGCTTGGCATTAAGTCCATGGCATTAGTCCTAATGTTAGAAAATGGCGACGGGCACACTTTCTCGGGAGATCTTTGAGCCATTTCGTCTGAATATTCAGACGTTCCTTGTGTTCTGCCTTGTCTTTCTCCTGACCTACCTGTATCTTAAACGTCCCCGGAACTTGCCTCCCTACCCGCCAGGATGGGTGCCTGTTCTCGGGCACCTCCCCGCCTTGGGCCGAGCGCCTTACCGCAAGCTGACGGCGTGGAGGCGGCAGTACGGGGACGTCTTCACCGTCAGGATGGGGATGGAAGATGTGGTGGTTGTGAACGGCTACAAGGCTGTCAAGGACGTGATCGTGGACAGGTCCGAGCTGTTTGCTGACAGGGCACCGTCGTACATATTTGATGCTTGTACTGGTTTCGGAAAAGGTAACTTTACTGTAATAATCTGATTCAGTTCACCACAAAGGCTGTCAATATTTGAGACACTCAAGTGATAAGGATTCCACTAAATGAATTATGACAGAGCTGTCACACACCACTTTTTTTAACTGTAAGAACCCCTCATTTTTATCAACCCCGCACCGCCGTTTCTAGGGTTTTATTAGCTTCCACACACTGCCGTTTTAGCTCCCGCGCACCGGGATTTTTAGCTTCTGCACACCGCTGTCTTAAATTGCCACACATCACCGCCGTTTTAGTTACCACGCAGCGGTAAATTTTCAATTAAGCTAAATAAATCGAACAAAGGATAATTCATGTAATCACAATCCACGTTTCAGCCCCGCAGGCAGGTACAGACTAACAGGGTAGGGTAGGTGGAAATTTGACCAGTACTCGTATACGTATATTGGTACGGTACAGTGTGTACGATGCCCATAGGTACAATGCGGAATGTTGTAAATGCTTTATAACCGCTCTAGTTTTGAACACAGAGGTACCGTTGTCGTTATGTTTGTTTACATTTTGATGTGTGCTTTCAAGTTTGTTCCCGTTGGCCCGGGTCCAAGTTTGTTCCCGGGCTGAGCTGTATTTTGTCAAGAACTTTACAATTATTTCACAGTGGTATGGGGTCTTCGATATCTATGTCTTACTTTTTAAAACTTGTTCTATTTCATACGTGATAAATCCTTAAGACATCGGCGGTGGACGATGGGGGAATGAAATGAAACAGAAAAGGAAATTCATCTCTGCGTCCCTGAAGGCACTTGGCATGAAAGTGGGGACAGGAAGCGTTGAAGAAAATATCCGAGAAGAAGCAGGCCTCCTCTGTGACAAGGTGAGATCTTTTTTTGTTGTTGAGATAAGAGTTTTATTTGGTCAGGGCAGTTAAAAACTGAACTACGAACCAAATTACAACACTGTTATACGCTTGTCAACGGTCAGAATCAATGCTACCTTATAGATGTCGACGTCTTAAAATAATGTTACATATTGTACAAGAACTGACAGACAAGTGAACTGTTCTCGAAACAATAATAGAAAGAACACTTTGTTTTCTAATATAGATTATGAATTATGACAAATATCCTAATTATACATTGATGTGGCGCAATAGAGGAATGATTTTCTGAGTCGTTCAGACCGACTGAAACACAGAAACTCGTCTTTCTTTTCAAGCCACTTTTGTTTGTTTTACTCAGATCTCAATTAGCGTAACGCTGTAACACTATTCTTCCTACTTGGAGTCTACCAAAGTACAAACAATGACTTATACAAGTCACTGGCGAAGACAAAAGAAGAAGGAAATTTAAAGGCTCGCTTTACACACGGCGGCTCGCACGATGATTCGTGGAAAAACTATCGTACGAACTTTCACACACAAAAAATACCTGTTTAACTGTCGTCAGTCTAACGCGGACCTTATTCGTTCTTTATCAGGTGGCAAAATATAGAGGGAAACCATTTGACATCGAGAGAGATCTGCATGTGGCAATAGGCAACGTCATCTGCTCTATGATCTTCGGGAATCGCTTCGACCACGCTGATGAGACGTTCAAAGACCTCACGAGATCAGCCATGACTGTCAACTCAAAAATAGGACCTGCACAGCTCGTGAGCGTCTTTCCAGTACTGCGATTTGTTCCTGGGGGTTCGTATCACTTCTATGTTGCCTGTATGCCTGCATGTATACGTATGCCTGTATATGTGTATGCCTGTATGTATACGTATGCCTGTATATATGTATGCCTGTATGCCTGTATGTATGTATGTATATGTATGTATGTATGCATGTATGTAAACATTCATCACTGACGAATATCAACTAATACCAGCATCGGCTGGTGTGGAATGAGATCGAGAGATCACGTGTTCGATTACTGGCATTCTTGGCTGGACGTTGTGTCGGGGGGTGGGGGACTTAATACGATTTTCTACTCTCCAAGCAGAGGTTAGGCTCCGGCTGTTTTTAAACGTTTTTTAGTCGTTTTATCGGGCTTTCTATTTTGTCATTTTTCTTGAAGTACGCCAGGTTTTGACACAGAAAGATAAAATACAATATAGAAAGCCCGATAAAAACGACTAAAAAAAACGTTGAAAAATAGCCAGAGCCTAACCTCTGCTTGAAGAGCAACGATTTTCCTCATTCCTGGTGTGAAATAGGTACATGACTTCGGTTGGGGAGGTAGAATGCAGTGGAAGGATGGTCCCTTACACTACTGTTCCCAAGTCACAGTGGATAACCATTCACTGCCCCTTTGGCCCCAAAGGCTTTGTGGCTACCTTTATAACTTACTTTTTGTACTGCTGTCACATAGACAATGACTTCTGTCCAACGATACACTTTTACCTTACTCTGGTTTTTTTTTAGTAAACAAGTCAATTAAGGATGCACTCCACCACGCCGCGAAGATGCAGAAGTTTATTCGGGATGAGATAGTTCGCCACCAGCAGGACACGGATCCAGACAATCCACGTGACTTCATCGATTTTGGCCTGAAGGAAGTCGAGAATCAAGGAAAGGTAAGTAGTGGACATGTAGAACAAGGGGCGCAGCATTTCAAAACATACTCGCTGGCTCGCTCACTCACTCCACCGCTGCCACCAGTGGATATAGGAAGAACGTCCACTCTGACTCGTGTCTTGGGTGAGACTTAGATGGGGACATCCGGGTCTCTCATTTTTTTTGATATTGGGTCTAATTCACAGCAGATGTCACAATACTATCTGTCATGGGCTAACTGGCCACACACGTTACAATTGAAAAAGAAGTTTAGAAATAGTTATTTCTGGACTATTACTGTTAGTGGTATGTTTGAAAAGGTTTGTGAATATTCATAGGTGACGAACTTCACCAAGGAAAATGTGATGTACATCGCTCATGACTTCCTCCTTGCTGGGATCGACACCAGTGCCAGCACTCTGCGCTGGGCCCTGCTATACCTGGCCATGGACACAAACATCCAAGAGAGAGTAAGCAGGTTCCTTGTTCATTATTCGGACGCTTTTACAACTGTTCAAAATCTCAGTGGAAGTTAATACATACAATTTTATGTCATTGAGCTGAGTTAAAGAATGTAACAAGCGTTCGTAGAACTCAACCTTCGTGAAATGGGCGAGGGTGTGGTGGTTGGAGGGTGTTTTTTATAGACATCTCAGGAGCTAGCCTTACAGAAAATGATACGTTCGATTGGCAAAAATTCTCGGAATTCTACAACTTTTTTTCGCGCCTATGTAGCTGCATCATCCTTCTGAAGTGGAATAGTTTGCGTAACTCCTAAATATAAACCACTATTGCGCAATCGCCACACTTAGCACACTACACACTATTTTTCAAGTACAAACATCCCCTGCAAAACCGTCAGAAGCCACTAGGCAAAAAAAACGCCTCGTATGTTTCTTCTCCTTCTCAAGAGCTACCCACATACCAAATATCAGATCAATCTGTCTTGGCGTTTTGGAGATTTTCTGTTCACAGACACAGAGTGTAGAAGGTTTCTACACATACCTTTTGTTTTATGCAAATTACCACCTAATTTGCATAACAAGCATACAATAATGTACATCATTACGTAAGCTATCTGCATACCTACAGTCATTAACATCCATCAACCCCTTCTTGCATTATTCCTTCTCAAAACCTAAAACAAGAATTACTTTCACCGCCCCTGCGAAACCCCTAGGTGGCCAAAACTTACACACCTTACTATGCTTTTACACAGCTACGTTACCTGCCGTAACGCAATTCCTGCCGTTCCTTTGTCATGTCTAATCCTACCCACATACCAAATATCAAAACCATCCATCCACGCGTTCCCTAGTTATCAGGCTGACAAACGACCCCCTGACAGCAAAACAGCAGTGACTACAAACCTGGCGGGCGCAATTGGCGTGTTCTGCACATTAATCGTAAATAACAAAATAAATTCTTGTGGTGGATAAAATCTGGATAAAAGTTTTGAAATCCTGTTCACTTTTTTTTTAACGAAAAACACAGAACCTGACCAGTGTAGTGATTACTAGTGAAGATAGGCAGATAGTTTTTGACAACTCTGTCCTGAAATGACCTATTTCCAGACGAGCGCACAATGCAACTTGTCCGTGCTGGCCGTAAAAGTTGTTTGTCTGAAGACGCAGTGATAGGAAAGGCAATTACTTTCACTACGACGTCAAACAATTTTTAATACGAGCCGTTTAAAAAGCACCGACAAGCTGTCTTATGCCCTCGAGTGGAAGTAGGTCGTCCCAGGACAAGGGGGTGTAGCCCCGGCCGGGCCATGAATCCACAAATTTGCTCCGGTGGACTGTAATGGATATCGCGGGGGTACCCCTCAGCGTGATCACGATTAGTGTAGAGCGTCTATTTGTTAACGGGTCCCGGGTTCATTTTAACTCCGAGTCAAAATCAAAGGTGAGCCCAGCCGTGCCCTAACATTACCCGGCAGCTTTCGATTTTTTATTCGATGGAACCCCATGTGATACGGCCTTTTATCACCCGGTGCGGAACATCCGTATCAAACATTATCGCGGCGCAGGTACGACATCACCCAGATTTGTCCTGTTTCACCCACCCAGGTGCAAGCGGAGATTGATGCAGTTGTTGGCGGCGCCCTGCCCGCCCTGTCCCACCGCCCCCAGCTGCCCTACACCGACGCCTGCATCATGGAGGCGCAGCGGATCCGTACGGTGGTTCCTCTCGGTCTCCCGCACGCCACCACTCGGCAGGTTACCATAAATGGATTTGACCTTCCTGCTGGAACGCAAGTACGTCGCTGAGTTGTTTTGCTGAAAATCCTTTAGAAAACCCGAGTTATCACCTTCATCTGTTTGTCTATCTGTTTGTGGACAGAATAACGCGAGAAGTCACTCATGATTTTTGGCATATTGGTAAGGGTTGGCGAAAGAAAGAGTGGAGTCGATTGTGGGCCCCCTGGTGGATTTTTATGGTACTACGGCGCGGCGGAACGTTTGGTTTTGATATATCGTGATTTCGACAAGCTATGGTCAGGATTTTTGACAGGTGGACAGCTATAATTGTAGTTGGGAATAAGTGACTTAAGAGCGAATGTCTGTAAGGGTCAAACAATGGTGGCAGGGGTCAAAAAATAGATTTGGCTCATATTTTGCACAGTGATAGTACTTGGTACACAACCCCTCAAAATAGCTTTCTTTCTGCTCAGAACCTCTCGTTGCTATGGTAACAGGCCAAAGAAGTTTATGGGCCATTTTTCCAGATTTTGGCATGTAAAAAACATGAAAATTGGCCAACTTTAGGGCACTAATACTGATCAATGCTTTAACTTACAAACAAAAGCAGAATGTCCTGATTAGAGCAATGCCTGAACTTGCATTAGATAGCAGTAAAGTTAATCTTCTGTAAAATCTATGGTCACGGGCAACCTGAATGCAATACACTGTTTTCACGTTGCAAAAAAACTGAAATTTTGCCCAACTTTGAAGCACTGAAAGTCCGTAAGTGTAAAGATTTTTCGCTTGCAATTCACACCAAATAATAACCCACTAAAGAGCTATTAGAGGAATGCTTGCAAAGTTTGGGTTCTTGTTTTGTTGCTACGCAATTATCCTTTAAAGTGGGTCAATTTTCATGATTTTGAGAAAATGTCATTTTTTGCTATCTTTAAACTACTGTAAGTTCTAAACCAAACTTGTTCTGTTATTGGAATTTATTTGGAAGATAAACCAATATATTGTCTATCAAATGCATGCTTGTAAAGTTTGCATTCATGTTTTGTTGCTAGGCAATTGTCCTTTAAAGTGGGTCAATTTTCATGATTTTGAGAAAATGTCATTTTGTGCTATCTTTGAACTACTGTAAGTTCTTAACCAAACTTGTTCTGTTATTGGAATTTATTTGAAAGATACACCAATATATTGTCTATCAAATGCATGCTTGTAAAGTTTGTGTTCTTGTTTTGTTGCTACGCAATTGTCCTTTAAAGTGGGTCAATTTTCATGATTTTGATAATATGTCATTTTGTGCCATCTTTGCACAATCATAACTTCCAAACCAAACTTGTTCTGTAATTGAAATTCAAATGGAATATAAACCAATATATTGTCCATCAGACGCATGCTTGCACATTTCAGGTTCTTGTTAATGTATTCTAGCAGAGTATGCACATATCTGAAGTAGGTCGTATTCCACTAATCTTGTTGTTGAAAAAAAAAACAGTTACTGTAATACACATGTCACAGTCTTTGTTTTTTTATAGAAACAATGTAACAAACACGCTATCGCCATAAAGAAAAAAAAATTTTAGAGATTCTACACAAAGTAATACTCGTCTTCAATGTCACTCATCCCCTCTTTCATGCAGGGATAAATCATAATCCAGTGGCACAAACAAATGTCTTACTGATACCGTAAGGCTTTTGCGTATGCCGCGGGATTAGCCCTACATAGGAGGGTGTGCCAGATGCATCCACTCAGAACTTCCAAACATTCTGATACCTCTGCAGCTACGCACGCTATGTATACTCGTGTATGACAGCCACTACAGTCTACAGTCTTATGTTTGCTTCCCACAATATTGACTCTCAAAGACTTAACTTGTTTCTACTTTGAACAAATATCACCAATATCAGTGTGTCTTTCTATTCACAGTAGCATACATAACGTTATAAGACAAACATGCGTTTGGTCAACTTCTGCAATTCTGCACATTTCAGTGCTCACAGTTCAATCTTCAAGATTACCTATAAGTTCCTGTCCATGGTCAAAATAAGTACACAGAAATAGCAGAGGGTGTACATATTGTTCACATGAACATGGCACTGTAAGTGGAAAGATGCACAGAGTTTGATGAAAAACGCAAGTTAAGTCTTCGGGAGTCAATATTTGTGGGGACGCAAGCATGTTTAACTTAAGTCACTGTAGACAAGGAGGTTCAACAGCAAAGCTAGCATAATGTTCAGAAGTTCAGAGTAGATTCATCTGACTTTAACAACGAGCATGACTGTGTAGAATCCCTTCAAATGTTTGTTTTTCTTTAGTGTGGTTACACATTGTTAGTGTTACATTAATTCTATAAAAATGAAGACTACCATGTCTGGTGTATCGCCATTGTCAAAAACAAGTTTTGGGATAAGTGCGAAAAACGACCTACTTATAGGGACATGTACGTATTCTGCTAGAATACAAGAACCCCAACTGTGCATAGTCATGCATTTGGTAGACAAAGTATTGGTTTATATTTCAAGCAACTTTCCGTTACAGAACAAGTTTGGTTTGGAATTTATCACTGTGCAAATATAGCACAAAATAACTATCAAAGTCACGAAAATTGAACTACTTAAAAGGAAAATTGTGTATCAACAAAACAAGAACTCAAATATAAGCATATATCTGATAAACAATATATTGGTTATTTCAATTACACAACAATTTTGGTTTAGAATTTATGATAGTTCAAATATAGCAAAAATGACATATCATCAAAGTCATGAAAATCAGCCCACTTTAAAGGGAAAATGTGTACCAACAAAACAAGTACCCAAACTTTACATGCGTGCCTTTGATAAACAATATATTGGTTTACATTCCAAGTAAATTCCAATAACATAACAAGTTTGGTACCTATGATTGCGCAAAAATGGCACAAAATGACATATTATCAGAATCATGAAAACTGACCCACTTTAAAGGACAATTGCATAGCAACAAAACAAGAACGCAAACTTTACAAGTATGCATTTAATAGACAATATATTGGTTTATCTTTCAAATAAATTCCAATAACAGAACAAGTTTGGTTTAGAACTTACAATAGTTCAAATATGGCACAAAATGACATTTTGTCAAAAGTATAAAAATTGACCTACTTTAAAGGACAATTACCGAGCAACGAAATAAGAACACAAATTTTATAAGCATGAGTTTCATAGACAATATATTGGTTTATATTTGATGTAAGTTTCAATAACAGAACAAGTTTGGTTTGGAAGTTATGATTGTGCAAAAATGGCAAAAAATGACATCTTATCAAAATCATGAAAATTCACCCACTTTAAAGGACAATTGCGTAGCAACAAAACATGAACGCAAACTTTACAAGCATTTATTTGATAGACAATATATTGGTTTATCTTCCAAATAAATTCCAATAACAGAACAAGTTTGGTTTAGAACTTACAGTAGTTCAAAGATAGCAAAAAATGACATTTTCTCAAAATCATGAAAATTGACCCACTTTAAAGGATAATTGCGTAGCAACAAAACAAGAACCCAAACTTTGCAAGCATTCATCTAATAGCTCTTTAGTGGGTTATTTTTTGGTGTGAATTGCAAGCGAAAAATCTTTACACTTACGGACTTTCAGTGCTTCAAAGTTGGGCAAAATTTCAGTTTTTTTGCAACGTGAAAACAGTGTATTGCATTCAGGTTGCCCATGACCATAGATTTTACAGAAGATTAACTTTTCTGCTACCTAATGCAAGTTCAGGCATTGCTCTAATCAGGACATTCTGCTTTTGTTTGTAAGTTAAAGCATTGATCAGTATTAGTGCCCTAAATTTGGCCAATTTTCATGTTTTTTACATGCCAAAATCTGGAAAAATGGCCCATAAACTTCTTTGGCCTGTTGCCAAAGCAACGAGAGGTTCTGAGCAGAAAGAAAGCTATTTTGAGGGGTTGTGTACCAAGTACTATCACTGTGCAAAATATGAGCCAAATCTATTTTTTTACCCCTGCCACCATTGTTTGACCCTTACAGACATTCGCTCTTAAGTTTGGGCAGTCTAGATGCGTTCTTTGGAACTGCAGGGGTATTTCAGTTGTAGACTGTGAAGCAGGAAAAATCAAAATGGGATAAATTTTCATGTGTTTGTAAGTTATAACATACACTACGTCTTCTATTCCCTATGGCAGGTCCTGAGCAACTTGTGGTCCGTCCACATGGACCCCGAGTACTGGCCTGACCTTGAGCGGTTTGACCCCAGCAAGTTCCTAGACGCAGAAGGGCAGGTCATCAGCAAGCCAGATGCCTTCATGCCATTTTCAGGAGGTATGTTGGGCGCCAGTATTCCATGGGTTTCGTTTTTAAAAGTTAGATATCAGCGCATCTTGTTCTGCAATGCAGCGGTGAATGTGCATCATAGAACTTGTCAAATAGACACAAGCTGAGCAGAGCTCTTGGAAGCGGGTTCGAATCTACGTCGGACATAATCTCCAAGCAGATCCTACGGTAGCATAGGATAGTATCAAGGAATTTTTTTCATCCTCCTTGATAGTATCAAAAGCTGCCAGAGGAGTGAAGCTGGCCTAGGAGTGTGTTTGGCAACCCAGTGGCTGATGACTCCCTTTGGCCAGCTACACGCATCTTGTTATTGTAGGGTTTCAAAATAAACGTCAGTCATAGGTGGATTAATATGAAAGAAAGTTTGATCTGTGTTAGTAAATGTATACAAAATTATGGAAAAAACTTTTCCAACACAAAGATTTGGACGGTGTTTTTCGGTCTTATTCAGGATAAGTAAGGACCCTTGCGAAGGCATCTGGCCAAAGGTGGTTGTTAGCCTATAGCGATTTCCGTAAAGGGTTCTATGCAGATGTCTAAGCAGATGTCTAAGCAGATGTAAGCTTAAGGGTCCAGGTCATTCTCAGTGTCCTACGCCTGTTTTGAATCATTCGTTTATATTTGTACACTTTTAATGGCCCCCACTCCAATAAGATACTAGAAAGTAGTACTTAATTTTGCAAAAAATCAAATCGTCAAACATCGAGAATACGACAGATTCTTATATCTGCTTGGAGATTAGGATCTTTGAAGGTTGCCCTGATGAGGTTTTGTGTTTCACTGTGCATAATTTTTTTCCCCAGGACGGCGAGGTTGTCCGGGGGACCAGCTCGCTAAGATGGAGCTGTTTCTGTTCTTCACCACCCTCCTGCAGAACTTCACCTTCAGCTTACCGGAGGGGGTCACGTCCCATCCTAATGAGGGAGAATTCGGAATCGTCCTTCGTCCACCCGGGTCCCATGTGCTCTGTGCCACTTCGCGTTAATAGACCTATGCTATACACTGTTTCACGGTTCGAACTGCGCATGCGCAGTGTGAAGAATTGTGGGTCATGTGTCAAAGTTGAATGCCGCTGAGAAACAAATAAAACGCGACTGGATAGCATGGTCTAGACAAGAATTCTTTATGAGTTAGGACCTTCACAATATTGACCTCGTACATGTGCTGAATTGCACATCCGTGAACTTACTTATTGTCATGACCACCCTATAACACCAATGTTATATGAAAAGATAAATCGACGTATATCATAACAATATAATAACCATATGCCCACTTTTACTAGCTACCTAGTTCATTAATTTGTTGACTGATTTAGCCTCGAAATTCATTTTGGGAATAGGTGCAAAGAAAATATTGGAGCGCACAGCATAAGATAAAGTAGAATGTCAGAAAAACTTAATTACAAACCTTACAGAACTTCAGAACCTGAATCTAAAATCATATTTTAAAATCGTAAACATGTAAGATAACAAAGGTTTAAATATGTTATTAACAATACATGGTATATTCTAATTTACAATAGTGCCTGTGCTCATGTAGCCCTACACATGTATGTGCTCCGGTGCATGTAAAGTGTATAGCTATAAAGGCAGCAAGTTTCTACAGCAGGGTAACATTCTTACAGGGAAAGGTTGCTTGCCCTTCCCCTCAAAGCAGCTCCTCGAACACGTTTGGCTAACATTAGTGTGCATACAGACAAGGCTGTATAATTAACTGCTGACTGTAATTACGGGTTAACCTTGGGATGAATATAAAATAACTACATAATCATTAATTACTAGGTTAAAAGTACATTAAAATCTATATCAGCTTCTATAATGTATATCAGCACATATGTAAGTTAAGGTAATTTTACTGTAAAGCTGCATAATGTTACAATACATTCTATATGTAGTCTTTAACATTAATTGTCATAAGAACTTTTAACAAACTTATTTTGCTTTAATTTTCTTCCCAAGCAATAATGTTATTTTAAAATTTCTTTTTAAGAATTTAAATCAGAAAAATAAACTGTCGTGTTTTTGTACTGGTCCACGTCTGAAAACTGCAAGACTGTTACTCTGGTAGTTGTAACTAGTACCTTTTACGACGGGCATTGACGACAGGGCAAACTTTTGTGCCTTGGATCATGATAAATACGTTTGTGTGAACTAGTAATACGGAGTTTTGTGATGACTGTTGTTTGTCTTATGTATGTGATGATTAGATATTTCTCCTCGTTATAAGAAGATTTAAGTAATAAGTATGTTCGTAATTTGTTGTTGTTACATATTTCTTTTTCTTTTTTAACGTTTGGAGATGGGGAAATGATTTAGGATCAATTTAAAACAAATGACATAGGTGAATGCCAGACATAGCCAAAACCACACAGCTTCCTTAGGTTTAAAGTGCACTTGTTTAAATCTGTAAAACCTGTCAAATTTAGACATTTTAGTTTTGGTCCCAGATATGCTTGTACTCTCTTGGCACGCCTTCGCATTGGCACCTGCAGCTTGAATGGTAGTCTTTTCACTCATGGGCTAACTGGTAGTCCAGCCTGTAGCTGCGGGTGCCAATGCGAATCGATTTCTCATTTCCTACTTCACTGCCCATTACATAATAATCCTCGTCACACTCTCTTCGGCAAACTTTCCAGGATCGTAGGACATCTTTTCGATATTTTCTCTCTTTCTGATGGTGAAATCAAACATTTACTACTTTTTGGTACTTTTTTTTTTTTTTTTTTTTCTATTTTTGCTTTTGGACAGACGAGGACGATGTGGCACTGCACTCAAGTTTTTGTAACTTATATTAACAATGCCACATACACGGTACAGACAAGGAAAGTCGTGTAAAGTGCCTTTCCCAAGGGCACAACGTCGGGGGCACGGTGGGAATCGAACTCAGGACCCATAGATTCCGAGCCGAAAGCTCTACCAGTTACGCCACGCCTGACGCCACCGGTACTTCCCTTTGCAATTATTCCACAAACTGTTTGATTATGTCTTCAACTCAGAACTTCATTGTGCAAACTGGCCGCTTCTAACCATGTTTTTTTGTTCCGTGTCCTACCAAAATTTCCGGGGGTGGGGGGTACCAGGACTTGCGCTTCTACCAGTCAATACATTAGTATTCCATTTGTACAGATTTATTGCATCTTGTCAATCATATGTTATTCTTATTTTCCTTTAATAGCGGCACCGATATAAGTTGTCTTAACTTGAGTGGGCCGCTACTTGTCTGTTATTTTGCCTTTATGTGTTTGTTCAATAAAAAAAATAAAAAAAAAACACATTCCCTAGCTTCTTGCGGATTCCAGACGCCCAACATTTAGGGCCTAGTGTATCCAAATCAAGTTGACACAAAAGGGCGTCTGCTTATAGAGCTATCAGCTGACAAGTAAAAACAGTGTCCATATCTGAGTAGTCAATTACAATATTACAAAACAAGTACATGTATATATAAGACAGTATTTAGATCAAAATGAACACTATCTATAAATAGGTACAGATAGAAAAAAAGGTTTCTCAAACTATATGAAGTTAAACGAATAAAACAAAATAAAACTAGCTAACATTATTACTTTATTAATTACTTTCTTATCTAGCCACATAATTGTTTAAGAGCCTTTATACTTATATTTCTGACAAATTCTTAACTTAAGGCACCATGGCCGCCTTCATCAGAGCAGGATGTCAAGGCCAAGGCGGTGGAAGACCCCAATCATCAGGAGAACCCGGGAGGCTGTCTACTCCATGGTCCCAGCTGCTAACTCGGCGATCTGCATTCTCCAAGGTCCCGTCTGCTGACCTGGTGGCGGTCTGCCCTAAGGTCCCGTCTGCTGGCTGGGCATGAAGTGTGGCGGTGTATCTTCTGAACGGGCGCTGATCGTGTCCAGCAGAACTACTAGACAGTGACGAGCAAGAGTTAGAAGTTGGAGTACCACGAGAGTGTGTTCGGTCATAATGTGGTTGTCCTGATGTGGGTTTCCGAGTTGACCCGTGTGTACGTATATGTATAGTACGGGTCTCTTCTTGTACCAGACGTTGGCTGGATGCAGGCGCACTCAGCATTATGTTGGGGGTACCTTGACTTTGTGTTGGGGAAGACCCGGGCCTGGATGAACGAGGGGTAGCCTCTGACTCCATGTAGGATGCTGGGAGAATCTGGGAGACTCCGAACGCAGGCCTTGGCGGTGACAGGAGGTTTGCCCTAGAACCCCTGTTGGTGTATTGATCACGGGTCTTCTTCGGACTGGTGTCGTTGGATTCACTCCTCTTTCTCTTCCTCTTCCTCGGCCTGCTGGCTCCAGCGGGGGTTGAACTTGCACAATGGTCCACCGTGCTTGAATGAATGGAAAAAGACATCAATTGTACATTCATGCCTCCACGGACTAGCTCCAGGTCGTTAATAGTATGATGTAACAAACATATACAGCAAAGTAGAAACAACAGTACTTAAGTTAACTATACAAAGGTGTTTACACTAAGCTAATAGAGTAGTTAACATCGTCTACCTTCTTTGTACATGTATAGATATATATGAACAGATGGGGGCAGATATTGTTTCGTATACAAGTTTACCCGTTGCCGTTCAGAAATAGAAGTTTACCCGGGTGTTGGGCTACTTACAAGAAAGCTTGTTGCTTGAGTTAACAACTATGTACAACAATATTTCATCACATCTACAATTTTAAGCTTCCCATTTTAAGCGTAGTCTTTGGATTTTTAAACCGTCCTTTTACTTGTACCCCTTTGATGATATGGCCTGAAATCAGTTGCTTTTAGTGCAAAAGTTACCCTGTAAATCACAAACTATCACTTTTAGGTTTGCTTGAACACAATGGTCAGCGACAAATCTGCCGGATATTTTCGGAGGGGCCTTAATTACCTTTGCCAGAATGGCTAAGGTTATGTTTTAGGCTTGTGAGTCTGTGTGTCTGTCTGTGTGTCTGTCTGTGTGTTAACAGTATAACTCAAGAAGCCTTTGATGGATCCCAATAATATTTGGTAGGTGGGTAGGGGTCGGGAAAACGAAGGTCAAGTTCGATAATGGGCCCCCTAGCGGCTTGCTAAGGTACTGCAGCAAAACCTCAATTTTTTTTATCTCATGTTCTGGACCTGCTGTGGTTATGATTTTTGAGTGGTAGATAGCCCTTAGTGCAGAGAGTAAGTGCTTTAAGTTTGGACCCCCTAGCGGCTTGTTTGGAACTGCAGTCGCCGATTTCCTTTCAAACTTTGGACGAGAATAACTCGAGAACGTGTAGATGGATCGTCATGGTTTTTGGTATGTAGATAGCCCAAGTAACAATGTACACAATGGAATACAAATTATGCAAATCAGCAACTAATTTGCATAATAAATGAGGAAAGTTTATAAATCCACTGCATTTCATGATAGGACTTTCAAACTTGTCACATATATAGATGAGGAAGAGAGAAATATCAATGCATATTAATTATGCAAATGACGGCCTCATTTGCATAATTAATGAGAAAATATAAACGTGTTGACGGATCGTCATGGTTTTTGGTATTGATAACCAAAGGGAAGACTTACATGATGGAATTATAATTATGCAAATCGACTGCTAATTTGCATAATTAATGAGAAAAGTTTGTAAATCCACTGCATTCCTTATAGGACTTTCAAACTTGTCACATTTTTAGCTAAGAAAGAAGGAAATATCAATACACATCTATTATGCAAATGATGCTTGATACAATTTAATATTATTATGTAAATCTAATCTGCATAGGGATCTAATTTGCATAAGCAATGGCGAAATGTTATGAACCAACTCCAGGCATATAAAATAAAATGTAATGAGTAACACATTTATGTCTACAGACATCATTCTATATAACAAACCTGGTTTATTTGGCAAAGGTATGTGTTCGTTGAACTCTAGTATCTTTATACAATGATATATGCAACTCTTTCATTAGTGCTCTCAATGTAAATACACGATGTAAACAGTTAACCAACGACAATCTGTTTGTACGTATAATGACAACCACAGACAACATTGTGCAGCAAAAACTCTGTGAGTTCGTATACACATGTTTTAATTAAGAAAAGGGAAGAGGCATGTAAACGTTAGATATAGTGATAGTATAGCTCCAGATGTATTGTTTATTCATTGTTATGCTGCATGTAATAGTACAAAGTCTTTAGTATCCCGTGTAACACAACTGATCTGCTGCATTTAGCCCACATGGACAGGAACATGCAAATAAAGATTATAAAAAAATATCCATATGGTGTCTATCTGAGCAGTGAATAATATACTGAACTAATGAACAAATCTTTTGGTAGACCCAGTAGCTCTCGATCTATCTGTACCCCCAAAACATCTGTAGATTTAGATTGTCCTTTATTAACTATATTCTGTACTCACTTTTGTAGAAGAAGATTATACGTTCGGCTTCTGGGTGTGATCGCTGCTTCCCACGTCTGGCCGTTCGATGCAGCGAACTTTGGTTCTTGCAGTGTCGGAAGGGCGTTTGTACTTGGTGTGTTGGACGGCTGCCCTGTCCTTCGTGTTGAAAGTTCAGTTGTGACGTTAGGCACCGGCGCAGAGCGTTCCCAACCGTGCACGGGGTGATGACTTGGATTTGAAGTGGGTTTGGATCGAGGGGGAAACTGAATCGGACGTGAAGCGGATTGGGATCGAGGAGAGGGCTGAGTTGGACTTGAAGGGAATTGGGATCGAGGAGAAGACTGCATTAGACGTGAAGCGGATTGGTATGGAAGAGGAGACTGAGTTGGACGTGAAGCGGGTTGGGATCGAGAAGGAGACTGAGTTGGTCGTGAAGCGGATTGGGACCGAGGAGAGGGCTGAGTTGGGCGCGAAGCGGATTGGGATCGAGAAGAAGACTGGATTGGGCTTGAAGCGGGTAGGAGTTTGACAAAAGAATGAGTTGGACTTGAAGCGGGTTGGGATTTAGGGGAAGGCTGAATCGGACTTGAAGTGTATAGGGATCGAGGAGAGGACTGAGTTGGACGTGAATCGGGTTGGGATCGAGGGGAGGACTGAATTGGACGTGGAGCGGATTGGGATCGTGGAGAGGACTGAATTGGACGTGAAGCGGATTGGTATGGAAGAGGAGACTGAGTTGGACGTGAAGCGGATTGGGATCGAGGAGAGGACTGAATTGGACGCGAAGCGGATTGGGACCGAGGAGAGGACTGAATTGGACGTGGAGCGGGTTGGGATCGAGGAGAGGACTGAATTGGACGTGAATCGGATTGGGATCGAGGAGAGGACTGAATTGGACGTGGAGCGAGTTGGGATCGAGGAGAGGGCTGAATTGGACGTGGAGCGGGTTGGGATCGAGGAGAGGGCTGAATTGGACGTGGAGCGGGTTGGAATCGGGCTCGGTTGAATGTGCCTATCATAAAATAGTCCGAATCGTTCTGGTCACTTCGATCATCAACGAGCTTTAGGTAATTGAAGACTTTGTCAGCAGTAGGCCTCTCCTTGTAGTCTGGGTCTATCATAATGAAGACAAGGTTCCGGCGCTTCGGTTCGTTTTGCATCACTAGATTAGGGTCAACGCTTCTGCCTCGAGAGAGAATATGGCCTATAGCTTCGGGGTGTCCCTTGGAATTTCTCACAAAGGGGGCCAGATATGGCTCATGTCTAGCATTGCTACAGTTGAGATTGTCAAACATAGCCCAGATAATGAGCCCCATGGAAAATATATCAACTGCGGTGGTCCAGTTGCGACCTGTCTGGACTTCGGGAGCGAGATAGTAGCGTGTTCCCCCAGGGGATGCAGTGAAATACTCATGCACATTCCCCCAGATTTGGGGCACCCTAGTTTGATCTAAACGGTCACACACAGTTGCAAGGCCAAAGTCCACTACCTTCAGAATTGGGACCTCAGTCCTGTCTTTTATCATCAAGTTCTGCGGTTTCAGATCCCTGTGAACGATATGCTGGCTGTGGAGGAACGCCACAGCATCGGCCAACTGGAAGGTCAGCTGGCGTTTTGCGTCAACATCTCGTGGGTTGCGGAAAACGTAGTCGCCAAGAGTTCCCCCATCACAGAATTCCAGAAAAAGCCAGATGCAATGTGAAGGGGTGAAGGCTACCTCGTGCCCAATAAGTTGTGCGACATGGGTATGGTTTGGAAGGTTTTCTAATGTGTTCAGTTCTCCAACAGCTTCACACCCTTGGTGATCCGACTGTACGGACAGCCTTTTAGCGGCACAGATTCTGACCGGACCACGGCCTAAAGAGTCAGCTTTGTATACTTGACCGAAAGCTCCCCTTCCCAGTTCCTCTCTGATCACGTAGTTGCCAACCTACGGTGAGATGTAAAGTTACAAAAATAAGCAGCTTCAATGTTAACGCTAAAGGAATTACTGAATACTATTACTGACCTTTTGTACTACTCGTTTAATACGGATTGGGGAGTGTACCTATGAATTATGGTGACAAAAAATCAAGTGAATATATGAACATTATGAATACACAGGCACACACACACACACACACACACACACACACAGACACACGTGCACACACACAGACACACACACACACACAAAGACACACACAGACACACAGACAAACACACACACACAGACACACACAGACACACACACACACACACACACACAAAGACACACACAGACACACAGACAAACACACACACACACACACACACAGACACACCTTCTCTCTCTCTCTGTCCGTCAATATTGACCTTGGTAAATCCTTTATGATCAACACTTAACGAATAAGCTTAACAGACTGAGAAGTGCACAAGTGCATTACAAAATCAACCCTTTCTTATCACTTTGTATATCAATGAATAACAAATAACAAACCTCGAAGGGCTGCATATCGATGTCTTCTCACACTGTTGCCAGGCACATCTGTCAGCTTTTCTCTCCTTATGCTGCTAACCTGTCAGCAGCAAGACAATTCGTCTATGTTAATAAATCATACAAATATTTCTTCCTTGCCATAAGCGATATTATATCAGGTGTCCACTAATGTTAAGTTGGGTCGTGCATAGATGCAATATATTCTTTTGTGTGATTGATTCATAGTATTCGACACTAATGATGCAAAATTATCCAAATACAGAACTATGCAAATTAGAAAATAATTTGCATAAGTACGGAGGGACTTAGGCCATGCTAATTAGAACTTTAATTGCATAATAAGCCAGATAGACAAAAAACAACAACAAATTCGCACACACAAAAATCCCGGAGGTATGACATCTTTGAAATATTCTCCTTTAATTCTAAACATGTATTTGATACAGTGGCAACAACGAATATGCCTCTACCTGTAAGTGACTGACTCATCGCCTAGGTGTGTTGTATGGAAATTCAGAACAAATGTTTTCAAATTTCGCAACAACGTTTTCCTAAGATAAAACTCTATAAGCATAGTCCAGAATGTCATTCACAAACAATATTCCCCGGTAACAAAAATAGTGATATGAACATGTTTCCTCCCAATAGTATGTAAGAATTCAAAACAAGAAGTTCACGGTCTTAGTGAGGCCGCAGCGCGGTCGCCGTCTAGCAGAGTCTACATGAACATGTTATGATACCCCATTTCCACTAGGACGCCTCTCTCGCCGCGATCTCTCTGCGACTTAAAATTTGACAGATGATCGCTCAACGAATTGTATAGAAAAGAAACGAATTTGTTTATACTTTGTGTGTCTTCGTAGTCACACGTTTACATGCTGTATGATATACCCAGTATAAAATCAAAGGTTACACATATCCTATTTAGGTCGCAGTGAGAGCGCAACGCGATCGCCGTCTAGTGGAAAGGGGGCCTGATGGTTGTACACGATAATCATGCCTAACCGATGACTCACCGATCCTCTTTACCTTTCACCTTTAGTGAGTGAGTAAAGGCCCCCTCTCACTTGACGTGCGGCACGCTTGCGGCATTGCTGCGTTCGTTCACTGCGGTACTGTTTTGTTATTTTCTCCGATTTGTTATAATTCAGATATTGCGCAATACGTAAAAGTGTGACATAGAAGACCACAAAATACACAACAAGTAAGAAAATTCGTTCTTTATCTCTGAAATTCGTTGAGCATCTTCCGAACGCAGCAATGCCGCAAGCGTGCCGCACGTCAAGTGAGAGGGGGCCTTCACTCTCTGAAAGTGAAAGGTAAAATGGGACTTTCCATGTCATGTGATGGCCGTGACGTACCTACCACGACCGTTGCGCTGAGCCAGTGCAGTGTGAACCTTCAAGGTGCGCCCATGACTACATGTACCTGATCACATCGTCACGAGTCACAAGTGGTAAGGAAAGGTAACTGGAAGATTATTTTGATACCCAAGGGTAAGTATAACGCCATGTATCTGGCATATTCCAAGCTGTTCGTTGCCAGGCATATAGACGCCAAACTTTACTAGTAGTCAAACCCGGAAGTAGGATCTAAAGTCGACTGGATTCAGTGACCAACGGAGGCCAAATGAACTAGCTCAGACAAATGTATTGAGACCTTACGTACAACTCACATCGACCATGTGAAGAGATGGTTTATGCTGTTTTCCAGGCTTTCATATGTGACTCTTTGCAATAGGTAAACTTGACAAGATTTTGTGTAACGTGAACAGCAATACTTGTTTTGTACTGTAAAAACTTGGTGGGCTCCTCTCAAAATGTACTTTACGGATTGTACGGGCACAACATGCGCTCTAATATCTACCGAGATGTACATTAAATTGAATGTGTTATGAATGCATCGCTGGGCTTCGCTTAATAAGTTATGGGGCAGGGTCCTGGATAGGCGTATTTTTTCATGATAGCCAAGATTTTTCTGTCAGACTGGCGACCTCGTTTTAAACATTTATTAGCTCACTCTGTAGACCTTGAACCGTACAGGTAACAACTTGATTTTCCAGTCAAATATGGATGTGGATGCAGAGTTACGGGGTGACCAACAGTTTACTATGTTTGCAGGCACATACCAGAGAGTCACATTTTTAATGTCAACGGAAACATAAGACGAGTTGCTTTGTTAGTCAATAATATAAGCGATAGTGAGCCGCCAACAACTAGACACCGTTTGACCATTGGCCCCGTACTGCCACGAGACCTTGTGATCAGTCGCGATGTTTTTATGAACCCCCAGCTTTCAGACAGTCTAACTTGGTAAAACGCTACAATTGAACGCTGACCTCCAACCTGTGACTCACCGAAACTAGTCTTCCTAGTAACGCGTGAATATCGCGATATTGCCGCCCAGCAAACGAACAGGGCAGACCGAAATGTAGAATGTATTCCACAGGAAGGCACGTCTAGTCGACAAAAAAGATCACAAATTTGCAAAGATCACGTTGTCGCAATTTTCTGGCGCAATTTGGCGGTCCGGTGAGATACCGACTTGACGTGCTTTTCCAGGCGATATCCTGCTCCAACCCTCCGCCATGAGCACCTTTCAGGTCATGGTCAGGTTCAACTCGAACCACAGCTTCCTGGTGACCGTGAACACGTCATGGACCATCGCTCGGTTCAAACAGGAGCTGGGCAGGACGCAGGGCGTCCCGTCTGAACAAATTCATATCCTGTTCGCCGGCAGGGACTTACCGGACTCACTGAGGATTCAGGTAAGTGTGGCTCTGATCATGCTTGTTTCCGTTCCTGCCTGGTTCTACATTATAAACTTTGTAATGGAGTGCGTTCAAAATGTATTTTTGTCAAATTAAGTTTCAATGACAATGCAAGGTGAAGATGAAAGTGTTCCAAACGTTGTGACGCATTGAACGGTCGCGACGGTAGACGGCCTTGGACGGGCTTTTCATCGCTTGACGAAATGCCCAAGACTGTCTGTACGGCATAATATCGTCTAGATTGGTACCTTTCAAGTTTGAGACGAAATTCGGAGTTTCAAAAGGGACTACCAGACGCTTGGACAGCGTTCCGAACAAACAAATATGCAGATTGATTGATTGACAATGGCAAATTCGGCTATATCATTTTCTGTAACTTGTTATCTAAATGTGCAATTTAACATATTTCTTCATCAAAGCAATGTGTGTACTCGTATTTTACAACGTGTTCATAAGTCTTCCTATTTTGTGGCCTTAAAACAGCATCCTAAATTTCATTATTAATTTTCGTAAAGTTGGGAGGGCACCGTAAGAAGTCGTCGGCAAACTTCTTCAACATTGTGTACACAAAATCAGCATAAAATTCTAAATGTTCACTTACCAGTGCCTACAAAGTATCGACAGCCAACTAACCGAAGGAAGCACTTTTTGCGACATCTGTATCAGTGGGGTGTTTTCTGCTGAGCGACGTCGACATTTGTTGTTTTAAGTAGGTAGCATACCCCCTTGGCCCGGTGCACGACAGTCTTTCAACGTCTTTTTTTAGTATAGATACCGATCGCAGTCGTTGCCGTAAATCTGAACTCAGCATGCACAATGTTGTAGAAAATACTGCTGCTTATTTCAGTCCATGAGTGCACAAAACGGACAAATAATTCAGCCAAACATTTACCTACTGAAGACGTGCCCTGCAACGGTCTCTGTGTGTAACGGCCTGAATTGAAATTCGTAATTACCCGCTCAAATTTGCGCATGTGCAGAAGTCAAAACGGCATGTTTCTCGTGGGGAATAACGACAGACAAACCCGGTTTGAAGCCACATACGTGATCCGCCAAATATATGTGCCCCGTGGGCATGGAACCAAACAGGGTGATGTGGCGGTGGATCGCCTCGCTAGCGAAAGCGAGGTATCCGTCTAATCTCCAAGCAGATTCTACGGTAGCATAAGATAGTATCAAAAGCTGGCAGAGGAGTGAAGCTGGCTTACGAGTGTGTTTGGCTACATGGCAAATGGAGACCTCTTGGCTGACTACACTCCTTGGTCAGTTTGATACTATCTTATGCCATCGTTGGATCTGCTTGGAGATTAGTATCCGTCATCCCTAGCGAAATCCCTGCGCGGAGCCTCACTTTCGTGAGGGGTCCGTCCTGTTTGGTTCCATGCCCCCGGGGCATATATTTGGCGGAGGCCCTTTGCTAGCGATATACATTTAAATATTCCGGATGCAGGATAGTTATATAGCCATAGTTCGTGAGGCAAACTACAAACGATAATAGGTTTGGAATCTTTTATGCTGTGGAAATAAAATCATAAACCTTCTTAATTTAAACTAGATGCCCTGCTTTGTTCGAATTGGAGTTACATTCGGTCGGGAACTGTAAATGTCACGAAACTGTGGACCACGCTATGTCACATTGTGGTTCTGCAGTGACGTGTTAAACTTGGATGATGTTGGAGGATTTGGGCCGCAAACGTAAATAAAAACGGCAGGATGGCCAGGACTTGCATGATGTGTCCGCGGCCGTTTTTGGTGGCATCAGTGACGTCCAAACAATTTCAGATGCTTTTATTTTCACTGAGAAAACTTGCACTATCCCATGGACACTTAACTTTGTCTAAGTCTAAACGGGTTGCATGCTGGAGAGCATGCAAATTAATAATCTCCAAGCAGATTCACGGTGGCGTAATATAGTATCAAACCCACCTTAGGTGCCCATTTGACTCCCTTTGGCCGGCTATACTCCTTGGCCAGCTTTGATACCATCTTATGGTATACCGTAGGATCTGCTTGGAGATTAGCAAATTAAGTGAAACCAAACAATGCTAGTGTCAAAGGGAAAGGGTTATCATAGCTGACATCTGTAATATGGATATGATAACGTTAATCAATGTAGAAATGCTATTTAGTAATACTGTCAATGACAGCTTACTTACTTGTCTTGTTTCCCAGATGCACATACATTTGTCAAGTATGAACCACCATGTTATTGTTGTTGTTCACAAGGATTGTCAGCTTGGTCAGCAGACCGTTGTCCACGCCATCAGCGGACTGCCCCAGCTGTCAGTAGACGCGCGAAGCTCTGCTGCTGCAGCACCCCGGTCTCTGAATGATGTACAACTGAACGTACGGACTGGAGGGGCTGATTCAGGTATGAAGCCGAGCAATTGTTGTTAAAAGAAGAACATCCTCTAGAAATGGCGAAAGAATGAACCCACCGGTACATGGTTGGATCTGGATGTCCCTGTAGCTCAACTGGTAACAGTCTCAGTGTTTGGCTCCTGGTTCCAATTAGTTGGTAGGCAGGGTGACAGCGGTTCATTCCTGAGAGGGGAGGAGAGAAAGGCTAGCATTGGAAACCTCTCCCTGTAAAAGATGTACCCTGCTACTGAAACAGCAAAGAATATTACTACTCTGTGTGTCATTGGGTACTACAAGGGTCCAAACGAACATTATTGGATCTTTACATGGGTAGCAAGTTCTAGAGGGTAATACGAACTTCTTACCTCTCTATATCTAGTATACAGTTGACAATTTGGGTAGGTCCAGGATTTACTTTCTCTTCTTTTAAGTTCCTCCACATTTTTGCAATATCACTTTTGACAACAGGGATTTGATTTTCCTCAGATGCGGACAATCTCCCGTCTTATTTCGTGTTCTGTAAGCGGCCCTGTACGGCGGTGAAGCCGGGGAAGCTGAGGGTCCGGTGTGGCACGTGCAGGCAGACAACCCTCACTCTCAGCAGGGTGAGGCACACCATGTAGTCATCTATTAGTGTTACTACTGTGTATTTTCTTCTGGGCGTGATTGTCCGAGTGAATGTAAACATAAAACGTCGGAAAGCTAGATACACATTTTGGGCTTTTAAGCCATTTCGCTGCGATGGTCTTGATAGAATTTATTCGACGAATGAACAGAGGGGAGCCAAACATAGGAGAGGACTCACATTATTGTTGTCATATAGGAAATTTCGCCATTTATAATGAAATGTATGTGTGATAACTGATATGTATACGTATATATCGCAGAAGAATGCATAAAGCAACGAAGATCATACGCATATACGCACATATCTTGTTTGGCCCTCTTAAGATCCCCTGGTGATTAAAAAGTTTTTCTCTGATCCTTGATATTACTGAAAAGTATATCGGTTTGGTCTCCTCAGGACCCAACTTGCTGGGAGGACGTTTTGGTGCCCGGAAGGATCCAAGGCAGGTGCCTGTCCAGCGGGTGCCAGGGAACAGTTGCCGTGAGTTTTCGTGTCTTCTAAACCCAATTCGAAGCCCCGTGTAGACGTTAGAACTAAAACTGAAAAGTAATGATTGAAGAATAATGATATGGTTCCACGTTGGCAATTTTGCTAAATAGATTACGGAGAGTGCAAGGATTGTCCCTTCAAGTCTTATCCAGCAAGCTTTAAACGATTAGATGACTACAAAACAATAACACAGCAAAGTCATACTTAAAGTTTATGAGCTAACGTATTTGCCAATGCATCCTTGTGTTACAATCATCGATACGTCATATATATACCTTTTGGTTATTTTTGAACGTAGGAGTTCTACTTCAAGTGTGCGGACCACCACACATCTGAGGATGACACATCTGTGGCACTGCCTCTGGTGAAGAGCAACACACAACGTGTGGACTGTCTCGGCTGTACTGATGTCAGGTACAGGCACCGTACAGCTATCATCATCATCATCGTCATTTGTCAACCTCATGATGAGAAGGAACATGTAGTGTTTTTCAGTAAACGAAATTTTTGGTGAAATTACGGAAAAAAAGTAAACGTTACCCTTGGCTTGAATGTTGTAGACACCAGTTGCATTCGTCATCACAATCTTTGCTTCTGTGGAGCAGACATCGGCAATTACCACGAAGACTTTTGCGTTTTCATGACGTTTTCAAATACATTGCCGGTGTGACAGCGTTCTCGCCCCCCCGTGATCTCGCCCCCCCGGGGACGAAATCACTAGCGATCTCGCCCCCCCGGGGCGAAATCACTAGTGATCTCGCCCTCCCCGGCTAGTGATCTCGCCCCCCTACCTCGCCCCCCTTTAGCGATTTCGCCCCCCCCCAAAAAAAACGGGTTTACATGACATTTTAGAAGTTGATTGGTATAAATCACAAAATGTAGTTTCAGAATGATATAAGTACACGAGTTTGATACATAACTCCATTCATAGTATCAATATTAACGTAATTACATGGTAATAAGATAGTTGAACTTATTTCAGACAAGGAGGGTTTGGTCCCTTGTATTCCCATTATTGCATATACCTGACTCTTGACATAAGATGTATTTCATTGTATTCACCTGTCCTCAAGCAACCTATATATCTCCAATATGAAGTCTCTACAATGAAGTGACCACAAAAGAACTATGTAATGTCTTTATTAATTATGCAAAATATTAGGTATTAATTAGAATAACGCACATTTTGGTATATGCACCTGGCCAAGGGATATCTTCACCTCCAACATGACTGTCTTTTCTAGTATTTAGGAACTGATGCATTTACCCGTGTTTCTTAAGACAGGTACTTTACCAGTGTTTGTGTAGCATTTAGCAACAGCTATATCAACTTGCGCGTAGATAGTGTTTATAATGAGAAACTATTATTCACGTGTGTTTTTGTTAGTGCTTTGGAAATGTTTCCAGCACAAGAAAGAAAACACTGTGACAAATTGAAAACATATAGCTGACGTATTCCGTACCATAGACGGTGTTGATTTATACGTTCGCAGTAGCACTGTTTTATGCCACCTCAGCTGCAAAAATTGTCTTTTTTCATTTCAATGTCATGTTTGCACCGAACAATATAATATTGACTTTCGAGGTATGACATCTTACGGTACGGTAATAAGGTGCCATATAGGTACCAGGTAACACACCATATACGTTACTCCCCAGGTGCAGTATAGTACCAGGTAGCGCACCTGTAATATGTAGTAGCCAGCTGCTCTGGGAGGGGGGGGGGGCGAAAACGCTAAAGGGGGGCGAAAACGCTAGTGATCTCGCCCCCCCGGGGGGGCGAGATCGCCGGGGGGGCGAGATCGCTGTCACACCTGTATAGTTGCGATGAATTTGTTGTTACTTGCCTCATTTCGTTAGGAACAAAAGTCCCCATTGCAACCAAGAAAAACTAAAGTGCTGAGAACAGTCCTCGTGAAGCTACAAACGCTACTTTAAACCAAGGACGTTGCTTAAACTGCAAGGTATTGCTCAGGTTTTAAATTACGGAAATTTACCAAATACTTTCCCCAGGACCCCCGTGATGGTGTTTGAGTGCGCTGACGGACACGTCATGTGCCTGGACTGCTTCGCCCGATACTGCGTCACCAAGCTGAACGACAGGCAGTTCGTCCAACATGCCTCCCTGGGGTACACGCTGCCATGTCCGGGTAGGTCGATATCATGATGGAGATATTAAAAAAATCGAATTCAACTCGAGCCTAGCGTCGTTTGACGATGAAGAGCGATTCGCCTACTCCATGATCATCCCGCAACAAGACCCGAAAACTATTTTCTAAAGCAGAGGTTGGGTCGCGGATAAGGAGATAGTAGACTAGTTGACAGGATTTTTACCGGCTCGCTCCCCTCTGGTTGGAGAGTACCGAAAACCACCCAGGGGTTACCGGGCACAGTATTTCTTCTCGCTTGGTCAGGCAATGCAGGCAAACCGAGCGTGGGGCGCGATGTGTTCTCTAGACAACACATGATTGAGGTTAAATCTTTCATTTGTACATCTTGCTGTGTGAATAACTTTCCACTCGTCTTATCCAGGTGGCTGTGACAACTCCCTGATTAAGGAGGTGCATCACTTCAGAATGCTCGGAGATGAACAGGTGGGATGCTTTATCAATCGGCTTGTCTAAAGGATTTATCTGTTTGCTATCACTACGAAATTGATGAAGATATGTTCAGATCAATTTTATTTCATTTTTATGGCGCCTCTGGTTTATGGGTGTACAGACGATTCTAATGTCGCAACATATGGGTTGACATTACTGGTCATAGAACTTATTGATCACCTTACGGTAAAGAAGTAAACTAATGATGGATACGAAGGGTTTTTTCTGCAAGGTATTGCTTTATAAATGGTTTTGTGTTATGCAGTACGACCGTTACCAGCGGTTCGGCGCGGAGGAGTGCGTGTTGCAGATGGGCGGGGTGCTGTGTCCGGGGCGGGGCTGTGGGGTGGGGCTGCTGCCGGAGGGGAGCAGTAACATGGTGGAGTGTGTGCGGCAGGCTGGCAGCGGCTGCGGGGTGAGTTACTGAGCGGTTCGGTGCGGGGGAGTGCGTGCTGCAGATGGGCGGGGTGCTGTGTCCGGGGCGGGGCTGTGGGGTGGGGCTGCTGCCGGAGGGGAGCAGTAACATGGTGGAGTGTGTGCGGCAGGCGGGCAGCGGCTGCGGGGTGAGTTACTGAGCGGTTCGGAGTGTGTGCTGCAGATGGGCGGGGTGTTGTGCCCGGGGCGGGGCTGTGGGGTGGGGCTGCTGCCGGAGGGGAGCAGTAACATGGTGGAGTGTGTGCGGCAGGCGGGCAGCGGCTGTGGGGTGAGCCGCGTTGAGAGAAGCAGGATAAATCGATTTGAAATGTGCCTCAGATTTTGCTGAAATTATTGGCTACAAACAAACGACTAACCGATGATTGGGTCGGAAGTACACAGTAAAGCCCCCTTCACACGAGGGCACGAATGAGCCGGAATGCCGTCCGAATGAATATTCTTGTCTATTCCTGGCAATTCCTGGCAATTCATAGTGTGTTCTAACTGCATTCCAGCTATTCGTGCCCGTTCTTTTGGCTAGCCCGAAAGTTTTTGACATGTTAAAAACTGCCGAGGTGCATTTGAAGTGGAGAAATATCGAATGGCATTCATAGTGGATTCTAAGTGTATTCTAACTATTTCTACTGCAGTCTGACCGCATTCTGCGGCATTCCAACATTATTCGAAACATTCTTATCTCATTCGATGGAGAATCGAAACGGCAAGCCATCTCGAATCCTGCCCGAATGTGGCCGAAAGAATATCTGGAATGTAGTCGGAATGTCTAGAATACACTACGAATGCACAGGAATAGAAAAGAATTTTCGATCTGACGACATTCTGGCTCATTCCTACTCGTGTGAAGGGGGTTTAAGGCCTATTTGGAATTCCCACCCGAATGGCAACGAATGTGGCACGAATTCTGCAAATGATTCATTCCGTCTGGTTCTGCTTGATTCCTGCTGATTCGATTTCAGTGTGAAGGCCCTATAAAGCGGGCATCTCACTGAAGCTGCGCTACGTTAACGCGTTAGCGGCGTCGCTGCGTCATAGTTGGATAACTTTACGATGGATATATCATGCAAAATGTACAAGTATAATTAAAAAAGACAACAAAACACACAAAGCGTAAAAAAAAACATTCTTGTCTATGCCTGTGGGGAGTAAGGCCCCCTTTTCACTTGACGGCACTCTCACCGCGCTCTCGCTGCGATGGAAAACTGGCCAGAGCGCGGTGAGAGCGCCGCGACGCCGGAAAAAGCTACTCTAGTGGAATCTCTCCGGCGACCCCAGCGCGCTCTCACCGCGACGAAAAACTCAAATGTCAGCATCTTTCAATGCGCTAGCAAAGATTCGAAAGATTACTCAACGAATTTCATAGATAAAGAACGAATCTTTTGACGTATAGTGTATTTTGGTATCTTTGAAGTCATTCTTTTACGTCTTACATAACATTCAAAGTATAAAATCAAGGCTGTAAACAAATCCAATTTTGGTCACTGTACAGTCACTCAGACTGAAATATACACGTTTCTCTTGCTGTTTTTTCTTAAATCTGTCATGTAGCTTGTTCACCATAAATATCTTTATCATGCCACGTTATTGGTGTAAATCATACAACACTGAAACACTTCGATTTAATTGAAAATGGGACTTCAATAGTCTAAATGTACAGATGAAGAACAAAAAAAAAAGAATGTCATCATGTTGAAATTCGAAAAAAAGTTGAGAAATGATAAACCTTTATTTTTAAATCTTGCTTATTCCATCTAAGTTTGTTTAATTGTTCATCAGCGGTACATTTTGGACATTTCTCTGGGTTCTGTCTATGTCAAATATATACTTCTTCACAAACCGCAGTTGAGAGCGCAGAGAGAGCGCGGTGAGAGCGCCGTCCTAGCTAAATTGGCATCATAAAACACTGTTGAGACCTATTGCCCTCACCGCGCTCGCTGTGCGCTCTCTTGGCGCTCACGGCGCTCGCTGCGCGCTCTCTTGGCGCGCTCTCTGCGCTCATAGTTGGATCGCCGTCCACGGCGCTCTCACGGCGACTGTTTTGAGCAGGTTCAAAACAGTCGCGGAGGTGATGGCGACCATGGCGACCATGGCGCTCTCACCGCGCTCTCTTGGCGCCCTCATGGCGACCTTGGCGATCCCACCGCGCTCTCACCGCGCTCTTCCCAATTTGAGGTCGCAGAGAGAGCGCCGCGAGAGCGCCGTCCTAGTGGAAAGGGGGTATAATAAGAAATGTTTTGATATAGACGACCTTTTCTTTCCCAGTTCGTGTTCTGCAAGCTTTGCAAGGAAGCCTACCACAACGGCCCGTGTGGTGAAGTAGCGCCACAGCCCTCAGCTCCGGCTAACGTGAGTTAAAAATGAAGTTACATAGGTCTTTATATTCTATAGCCAATCTAATTCTTGAACGAAGGTCGTCGGAAAATATAAAAACATTTCGAAATAATGGCTGCAGCATAGTTTATTGGGACATTGTCACTGTAGGAAATATTTTCTGATAGTAAACACTCATTTCGCAATATGGATGATCAACATGTTTAGTTTAACGTATCACTTACACTACTGGTTCTAAGGCATTGGATGCATTTCTTTGATGCATTTACATATTTCTTCACAGTAAGGCTTATCTCATCCTAAAATGTGATTGAATTCATTTATAGCCTGGGATGCATCAAATTCTTTCAATTATTTCGAACAAGCAGAGAGAAAGGTGAACAGCTCTGTATATGAGCGTATATGGTAAAGTGACAGTCATCTAATTCTCACTTGGGCCGTATGTACAAAACCTTTGGTCACGGGAGTTTTATTATACCTTCCGATTTCTATATTTTACGTCACAGAACTACCGAGTGGACCGTGATCGGGCCCGCCGTGCACGCTGGGAGAGACGCACAGCTGCCACCATCGAAAGGACCACCAAGGCCTGCCCGGGGTGTAGGGTCCGCACCGAGAAAAACGGTAAGCTGGGATTCTTTATAGTTATATTTCAGCCATACCATAGGTATGGTGAAATATATTGTATTCGTAATGTTTCTTTCTTTCTTCTTTCTTTCTTTCTCCTGCCAAATCTTCAAATCGAATCAACTCCGCCGTTTTTTAACCGATTGACTTGAAATTTGGCACAAAGGTAGAGTAAGTCAATACCCTCAGGTGTTTTTTTCATTTTTTTCATATCTGCCTTTGAAATGATTTTATTGAGGTTTTTGTCAATTTTTATGTATATTTTGGGCTCCTGTACCCTGGTATTACAGCTGAATGACATGAAATTTGGTACAGAGGTGCCCTGATCATATGCCCACCCAGATTTAATAACAGTTTTGGTATACGGTACAACAAAATGCTTAATTTTGCGATTTTTGGCCATTTTTTGACAAAAAAAGCACATTTTTGCCTCCTGTACCCTCGTTTTACAACCGAATGACCTGAAATTTGGTACAAAAGTGCCCTTCAATTTTATGCACATGAATTCAATAACAGTTTGTCCATACAGTACAACATAATGCTTAATATTGCAATTTTATGGCCATTTTTAGACAAAAATTTGACATTTTTGGCTCCTGTTCCCTCGTTTTACAACCAAATGACCCGAAATTTGGTAAAGGGGTGCTCTAGATATTTATCCAAATGACCCATGTATAATTTTTGGCATGGAACACTTTAAAATGATATATTTGGGAATTTTTTGGGTCATTTTCCAATGGCCAAAGGGGTCAACGACCTCAAGACCTATTGTTGCATGAGGGAGATGGCTGAAATATGCTGTATTTGCTCTCAAGCAAATGTCGGCCTTTCTAGTCTTATATATGTCAGTAATTATTCTAGATCTTTCATTCTAGATTGCCACTCGCTGGATGTTGCTCAAGTCCGTTCTCAGTAGGTATCTGCCAGTCTGCAATCTGATTGGCCCAGTGCAGCCCGGGGCCACTTTAATGTCTTCTTTATTGCAAAGAACTTTGGTAGGAAATAGCTGCCTATCTTCGCCGGTTACGTTAATTAGCACTTTTTTCTAGTCACCTATAATATCACGTGTAGTTGGATGCAAATGCATTATGTTGGAAATCGCTGAACTGACCGAAAATTGAAAATCATCCAGACTTTTTTTTAAGCATGATTGTGTGATATTGTTTCCTCAGATGGCTGTATGCACATGACGTGCCCGAGGTGCAGCTTCCATTGGTGCTGGCTGTGTGAGAGACAGTGGGGCAGGAACTGTCAGGACAGGCACTGGTTTGGAGAGCGGCGTTAGATGCTTCTGTGCTGGACCAGACGAGAAGCTTAAAGTCTAAGTGGCGACGAATGTTTTAAACATAACCGAACACAAACAGAACATTTGATAAACAATAAATCCTCTACCATTGCTCTTTTATCAATGGGGAGGGGAAGATATGGCTGAGTGTCCCTGTTATATCATTTGAGTGGCCTGGTGTTCAGTTATTTCGTCCCACACGAAAGTTATTGGTCCCACATCCATTAAGATGATATGCACATATCTCCATTACACATGCGCATAAGATATGATTCATGATGTGCCTTTACGGACCCTAAAAATCAACCCATTTTATGTAAACTAATCTGTCGGACCAAGGACTGGGCAGACGAAAGAAATCAAGAACTCACGATCAATACTACTTCACCCCCACCCCCCGTAACCTCTGCTTGGAGAACAGGTGTTGCCTGAAGGTCCTAGCTAGTACAGGCAACAGTCAGTGGTTGGCACGTGACATCACATGACATGGAAAGTCCCGTTTTACCTTTCGCTTTCAAAGTACGCGAGTGACTGATCGGGCATATGACGTGTTAATCAATAGAATCATGAAATGTGTGTTTAAGGTAGGATTTCAGGGTGGCTGAGGAGTTTTGGGGGGTGTTTTTGGTCTTCTAAAATTACCATCTTAGATAATGTATGGACCTTGATTTTTTCTAAGGTAGTACCCTAACGCATAAAGATAATTTATGCAAATTGGTATGATGTCACAATGACGTCATCAACTACTTTTAGGCCACGCCCATTTTTAGAAAAAAAAGCCTAAAAAGCCTAAATTTTGACTTGTATTTTGTCTGTTATTATTGAAACTTTTCAGAAATGTGCATAATAGTGATTTGAATAGATCTGCGCGTGGATTTTATCATACCTTGTCATGCTGATTTTTTATTAATTTTTTTCCTGAAATTTTAATTACCCCTTATGCTAACAGCATTTGGGAGCACTAAATAGCATTGTTTTGCGTCGGGAGCGCACGAAGTTTTTCCTTACAGGGTAAATTTCATAATAAAACTAATTTTACACATTTTCGATGAACAGTTTTTCAAAAATTAGGCCGTAAAAATCAAGTTGTTGTGGTAGTAGTGACGTAATCCACTTTTACAGGTTGTAAAAAGACCAAAGTGATGTTTTTGAGGTCAAATTTGAATTCAGCATGTGCCAAAACCCCTGTATACTAATTTTTTTTCTTGTATCTTCAAGGATAGGGAAAATATGGTGATTTTGCATATTTAATTAGTGGACTCTGATTTTATTACCCATGGAACTCAATTATTCAGGATTATTCATCATTTCTGAACTAGATGTATAAATTTCAGGACAATAATTCAAATCAACATATTATAAAACCCCTGTACACCAATTTTTTTCCTTGTATCTTGTATGAGTACGGAGATATTGTAATCTTGCATATTTAATTAGCTGATCAAGAGAAATTATGCATAATTTTCAGGCCTTTCAATGGCCATAACTCTCTAACGGTATGTCCGATTTTGTTGAAATAAAAACCATTCTATTTGTTTTACTAAGACCTATCCAATGATATCAAGTTTTAAAAGTTATGATGAGTTTGAAAATTTTGCATAATTTTAGACAGCTACTTTGACCTTGAATTTTGACAGACAAAAAGGAACATTTGATGAGAAAGTATGTTAGATTATGAAAATAGAATTACATAGAAAATAACATTGATAGTTATTTTTTGGAAAATATCATTTTGAAATTTTGCTCAGCCACCCTGAGATACTACCTTAAGGGGCGTCAGTTACAGAAACTCAGGGGAAGGATGGTAGCAACGACCAGGCACATATACAAGCCGTCAAGACAGTGACAGTGTTCTGTGGTTCCTCAACCACTTCAAAGTCTCATTATTCGACCGTACTGTTGATTGTTGGTGATCCTTGAACCATATCCAAACTGGCGACCTTTAAACAGGTACGTGTAGCAAACAGTGGAAAACATCACGGGACTTGTTAGATTAAGAGATAACATATCTTTGACCACAATTCGTCACCGTGTTCTGGATAGTGTCGAAAGTCGAGGACGCAGGAGAACAGGTACTTTTTGTGTACTTGTATTCATAAATCATGAAGAATTGGTAACATACTGTGAGGGCCACGGAGCCTCAAGGAATGGGCCGCCTCGGCCCGAAATGTATTGCGTTAACACGGTTGTCGTTGCAAATACAGCAGCTGCCCACGGTTATTCGAATGTTTTGAAAACACTGCTAATTCGAGTAGATATTTCCGTTTCCACTTAACGTTGAATACTTAAGGATTTACCTTGATGAGTTCATTAACGAGTAACGATGTAACAAATATGAAAACCTGAACCATCTGTTGTAGCATCACAATTTGGCATTGCCAATTGTGCCACACCCATCGGCCAGGTATTGTCAGGGTTGACAGAATTACAGACAAATATATCATAACTAAACGCCGTTGCCAACTTGACGGGTCCAAACCGCTCACTTGTAAGCGAATGCCAAATAACAACAACAATTACAAAAACACACATAGCAACAAAATAGTTTTGTGATTTATTTACAGAGACAACATGAGATTCTCTGACTATTGAGAACTTATCACCGTAAGTAGAGAAAGGCTGACAACTTACCAGGGCAACAGTGGAAAAATACTTCAACATGGAGACATTGAAGGTCATTTTCTTACACTTTCATGCATACAATATGGAACGATTCTAAATATGCTGATTATGTCTTTTCAGAACGGTTGATTTTGTCATGATAATTCATATACACACTCCCCAGGATCAGTATGAACTAATAATCCAAAAGGCCATTACTACATGTATCTTGGAACTATGATTTAGATCCTTAAGCGTTAACGTTGAGACTTCTTATTCGTGTAACTTTACCTATTACCGTAGGTCGGTAACTACAAGGTCGGAGAGGAACTGGGGAGGGGAGCTTTCGGCCAAGTATATAAGGCTTGTTCTGTGGACCGTGATCCAGCGAAGATCTGCGCTGCAAAGAAACTGCCTATCGAGTTAGAACGCCAAATGGATGAAGCCATTGGAGAACTGAATACTTTAGAAAACCTTAAACAGCACGATCATATCGCTCAACTTATTGGGCACGAAGTGGTATTCAACCCTCCTTCTTGTATTTGGCTTTTTCTCGAATTCTGTGAAGGTGGTACACTTGGCGACTACATTTTCCGCAACCCACAAAATGTTGCCGCAAAACGCCAGTTGACATTCCAACTGGCGGATGCTGTAGCGTTCCTCCACAGCCAGCATATCGTCCACAGGGATCTGAAACCGCAGAACTTGATGATAAAAGACAAGACTAGCCCCGAGTCCCCAATTCTGAAGGTAGTGGACTTTGGACAGGCAACTGTATGCGACCGTTTAGATCCGACTAAGGTGCACGAGTACTTTACTGGGTCCCTGGGGGGAACACCCTACTACATCGCTCCCGAAGCTCTGAGAGGCCACAACTGGACTACCGCAGTTGACATATTTTCGATGGGGCTTATAGTTTGGGCAATGTTCGACAACCTCAATGCCGTTAGCAATGCTGGCCAGGAGCCATATCTTGCCCCGTTTGTAAAACATTCTTCAGGTCATCCAGAGGCTATAGGCACTGTTCTGGCGCGAGGTGGAAGCGTTGACCATAGTGTAGTGATGAAAAACGAACCGAAGCGCCGGAACCTTGTCTTCATGATGATAGACGCAGACTATAAGAACAGGCCTACTGCTGACGATGTCTTCAATAACCTAAAGATCGTTGAGGATCAAAATGACCAAAACGAGTCGTACCAAGGGTCAGGAAATGTGGACACCAGTCCGAATGTAGCCACAGGTCAAAACGAACGGGAAACGAATCCATGCTTGCAAATATTTGCTACCATCTTCCTTTCTCTTCTATACTGCCTTATTCAACTTTTTAAAGCCGTTGTCTTAATCATCATAACCATCCCGTTTGTGCTGGTCCTGATACTGCTATTATTTTGCGCTTTCTTCATGTCTTTCTTCTACATTTGCTGCAATGATAACAAATGCATAAGCTACATTGTGAAGTTTAAGATGGTTCCACCTGCTTTTGATTATTACAAGAACATCTGCTCTCGTGTGATAAATTTCCAAAAATCATTTCCACCATGCAAATGTATTCCGGTTATGTAAATGACTTGCACATCTTCATAACTTACACAGGTCACAATGTCAACAATTAACTCATGTACTTCTTAGAAGAATTATGACACTTTCACATGTCATTAGGGACTTATTTGCATAAATGGTATAGGCTAGTCTTCCACCTGCCACAAACTACATGTACATGTGGCACATGTATTTGAATCCTACAATGAAAAACACTGTAAATGTAGATTTTTCTTATTAAGTATGCAAATAAAATCCTAATTTCACTGCAATTCCTTTCACTTCTATTTTGTTACACAAGAGTACGTTAAAGTAATGCCGCCATGAATTTGGCTGTTTGACTATCAATATTTAGATCCAAGTTCAAGTTTTCCTCAAAATACTGTAAGCTGTGTGAATTACTTTTATTAAATTGCTAAGAATGGCCTTGGACGCTGGGGAGCAGCTTGATGATTCACATCTGTATCTGTATCTATATAGCCGGTATAACCGCCCTTTGGCGCAACACACAGCTTCGCAGGCACGCGGCACGGCAGCAGCTGGTTATATTACACCGAAGGACCCGCCACACCTAACTTTTGCACATCTATCTGCAGGCGTTCTTTAAAACAATCCAGAGAAGATGGCCCTACTATGCTTGGTGATAACATATTCCACTCTACAATAGTTCTGGGAAAATAAGAATTTTTGATCACATCAATCCTAGGTTGGTAACTCAGGTACTCGAAGGCATGACTGTTTCTTATTCTTTTTCATGACATGGATTCCAGTTACACTTGAAACACAGCAAATTTTTCACACGACCAGAATGTGCTATTGTTTCTGAACAACTGTGTTTTCTCGTTCTGTCTCCGTCTTCAAGACCATGCGTCGTTCACTGGCATCGCATCACATTGCCAGTGGTACAGAGTTCACTTCCGGATATAATGGGCGGGTGCTTCCTGAATATTGGTCTGTACAAGCTGGTAACGAGCAGATGGCACAAGTATGAGAAACTGAATGACATTATTCCTGCCGTCAGAAATTACGAATACTCCTTTAGCAATCTTACTTGGGTAATTGTCTTACCAATTGTGATCATCAGGCTGTCTTGGGCCAAGGAGGTTATATCAACCTCCTTGCTTGGGCGTTGTTTGTTGAACTTGAGCCCTCACCCGCACAGCTCAGGTCAGGGGTAGGGACGCGTCGGGCATCACATGACACGGAAAGTTCCGTTCAAGTTACATTTCGCTTTCACGGTGGGTGAGTGACTCGTCGGGTATATGAGGTGTTGATCAACGGTACGGTACATAGAATGTGTGTCTAACGTGTTTCAGTGACAGAAACCAAAGAAGGACGAAAGCAAAACGACTAGGCAACAAACTGTGAATACCATGGAATTAACTGAGCGTCTCCTTGTTCGACGGTGCTGTTGATAGTTGTTGATCCTTGAACCACGTCCAAACTGACGACCTTTAAACAGGTACGTGTAACAAACAGTGGAAAGCATCACGGGACTTGTTATAATTAGATTAAGTGATAACAGCCATTTGGGCCACAACCCGCCACCGTGTTCTGGTCCTCTAGATAGTGTCGAGGACGCAGGAGAACAGGTATTTTTTTGTATTCATAAATCATGAAAAATTGGTAACTGTTGGTGTCGTTACCGTGAATACACCGTTGCAATTACTGCTGCTGCCCACGGTTATTCGAACAATATGTTTTGTGAACACTGCTGGTTAGAGTAGATGTTTTCGTGCTGAAGCTTAAGGGAATCTTGGTGGGGGTTCATTAATGAGTAACAATGTTACAAAAATGAAAAAGCTCAAACTTAAGTTGGATTTGATACACATTCCGTTCATACATGCAGTAGCATTGACACTTTGGCAATGTCAATTATGCCGCACCAATTGGCCAAGTAATAGAATTACAGAAGGATACATATCATGATATATCATAGCTAAACGTTCTTCCCAACGTTACAGTTCCAAGACGTTACATTTGTAATCAAACTCTAACAACAACAACAAAACAGCAACAAAACCAGAACAACAAAACTTAAGAGCTTGATGATTTATTTGCAGAGAGAACAGATCTCCGTTATTACCGTCAGTAGAGAACGGCTGACAACTTACCTGGGCAACAGTGGGAAAATACTTCCACATGGAGACGTCATTCAAGGTTATTTGTTACATTCATATTGTACAAAGATTTTGATCATGTCTTTTCAGACACAAGTATATACAAATGAATTAACCACATATATTTATATAACAGATATGAATAAGCAAACATGTTGAATCTAGAATGTCATTTACACGATTTAGTCTTTGATAAATTTACCTATTTGTACACAGTAAGGCTAAGGGTCCTTCCAGGATGTAGTTGAATTTATTTATCGGACGGAGAGTTTCAAATTCTTTTGGGCAATCGGAAAGAAATGTGAACAGCTTTGTGTGTTTATCATAATATCGTGAACAATCCATAATAAAGTGACGTTCATCTTCAATCTCATTCGGAAAGAATGGACAAAACCTCTGGTCATGTGGAAGTTTTATATTTCAGCCATACCACAGGTATGGTGAAATATATCGTATTCGTAATGTTTCTTCTTCTTCTTTATTCTTTCTTTCCCCTGTCAAATCTCCAAAGCGCTTCATATCCGTCGTTCCTGGGCCAAATGACCTGAAATTTGGCATTAGGGTAGAGTGGGGTAATACCCCAGGGCCTTTTCCATTTTTTAATATCTGCCTTTTAAATGATTTTATTGAATTCTTTTGGGCAATTTTGAGACCAAACTGTATAATTTGGCCCCCTGTACCCTGGTTTTACAATCGAATGACCCGGAATTCGGTACAGATGTGCCTTGATTATATGCCCGTGCAGATTCAATAACACCTTTGCTATACAGTAGAACAAAATGCTTACTTTTTCTTCAATTTTTTTGCTCCTGTACCCTGGTTTGACAACCAAATGACCTGGAATGTGGTATAGGGTGCCTTGGTCATATGCGCACATGATCTAATAACACTACCCCCATACAGTACAACAAAATGCTAAATTTTGCGATTTTTTGCCTTTTTTTTACCCTGGTTTTACAACCAAATGACATACATTTTGGTACAGGGGTGAACTAGATATTTATTCAAATGACCCATGTATGATTGTTGGCATGAATCACTTCAAAATAATTTTTTGGTCATTTTGCAAAGGCCAGAATGGTCAACAACCTCAAGGTAATTGACCCTCACTTTGAGACTTTTTTAGGTGCAGGCCTGGTCTACTATGTAATTAAATATTCAGCCTATGACCAACCCTGAATCAATATCCTGAGGAGGATTCGGCAGCCAATCAGCGAGCCTGGTGTCATCTATCATCTATTCATGCAAGGGGGGAATTTTTCTAAATTCAATTCTGGACTGGGTTGCTTATACAAAAGGCCATGTTTTCAGTGGGATTATTTCTGGACCGGTCTATTTTGCAGGTGTGGAGTAAGAGTCCATTCTTGCACAGAGGAGGGTATTTTTTAAAATTCAATTTTGGACTTTGGTGATTATGTCAGTTTTATTTTATCGGAAGTATTTTTGGACTGCTCCATTTTGCATAGGGATGTTACAGGAAGAGCCCTTTCTTGCGAGGAGGGGGGATATTTTTAGAATTCAGTTTCAACGAATGATGATTAAAATTCTCGGACTGGTCTATCTGACCTTTTTACAAGGGTTCACTGGAAGAGTTCGTTCTTGCTTGCGGGATTTTTTAAAGATTCATTTTTTATTACTAGTTAGAAGTCATTTTAAGCAGAAATGTTTCATTTTCCCACATGGGTAATTTTGGAACAGTCTATTGTTGCATTGGGAAGGAGATGGCTGAAATATGCTGTGTTTGCTCTCAAGCAAATGTCGGCCTCTCTGGTTTTATGTCTTCTTACTTCTACGTTGAGTTTGTGACTCCAGATTCTTTTTCATGTAACTTTCATTCCATCGTAGGTTGGTAACTACGAGATCGGAGTGGAACTGGGGAGGGGAGCTTTCGGTGTAGTACACAAAGCCTACTCTTCAGACCGTGATCCGGTGAGGATATGTGCCGCTAAAAGACTGTCCGTAGAGTTGGATCACCAAATGAATGAAGCTGTTGGAGAACTGAGCACATTAGAAAACCTTCCCCGTCATAAACATATCGCACGATTTATCGAGTACAAGAAAGTCTTGCATTACATTTGGCTTTTTTTGGAATTCTGTTGTAACATTTGGTCTTAGTGGTAGGACTTGGGCATTTACCTATACGTCAAGGTGACGTATCTATGCTATGCACTCTCACCAATATAGCCAAGGACCAGGGTTCAGTGTACAGTTTGATGTGATCTTTATTACTACGACCGATGGTATACAGTTTAAGCAAGTGAACGGAGGTAATGATAAAGACTGGCTTAATACAAATAATACAAGATAAGATACCTGGACAGATGCGGGTGGATGATATTAACTAACCGGTTACGTAACTACGGCGGCGGAAGATGCGGTTGACCTTGTCCCTGAGTCTGCTTCTAGCCTAACAAGCGCGTACCTCGCCTTATATTATATCAATTGGAGGCGGAGCTTACGCGAGCGCTGCGGGGCGTGGCCTAGCTGACGTCAGGGCGCGCCCATGATCACGTGCTCTCACCGCGTGACCCCTGGGCCGCCCAACGTAATAACAGACTTGCTACACCATCCCCCCCGCAACGCTTAATGATGCTCCCGCATCATTTAACATATCTCAGTAAAATTGAACTAACTTTAACTAATAAATCACGTAAGAATATCACAATGAATTTCGAATACCCGGAACCATACGCAAACCATAACTCACACTTTAGCATACATCAATGTCGGCTCACTAAGTACAGATGAAGAGAGAAAAACAAAATTATCGCATCGACTCAGATACGACTGGTCTTTCAATCTCATTAAGTACAAATCAAGTAAAAAAAAATCAATTGTATCGACTTTGACACTTAGGTGAGAATCTCGTTGAATACAGAATCACATAAAATACATCATGGCACCATACAGAATGAATTCGAAACAACATTACATATAGAAAGCAACAGAAGGCATGACAACAAAATCCAAAATCTCGATACCAAACAAATACCAAACAATACCAAAACAATTTCCCAAACAATAAGGTCATCGAAGTATCAGAATAACGGAGCACCATAATACCAAAGTACTTTCCTGAACAGTAACATCATCAAAGTTCCGAACATTAGTAATCATATCATCCAAAGCATTTTGTACACACATCAACGTAGACAAGACTCTGTACCCGAGTAATACACACAGACAGGATAAACCATGTCGAACCCGGTCGAACCGTTTCGGGAGCGTTTTTGCTCGGGACCCACTACATTTTTGGCGGGTCCTTGGTTGTTAGACGAGGAGGGGACTAGTGAGTGCCAACGCGTTCGGAAGGGAAAACGGGTCCCAACGGAGGAGAGAACGAGGCGGTCCCACTACCTTAATCTCTAGCAATGTGCCCTGCTAATGATTACGACAACAGCCTTCGTGGAATCTCTTTTTTAGTAGACCACTTAATGATGCAAGGAAGGCTGAAATTTGCCCGGGTTTACACAATCAGTAGCCGAAACCGAGGAGGAGGAAAAAGCTTGCCAAACCGTAGGTACCTAAGTACGGAAGCCCGATCGGAAGTGGTTGTAGGAAGGACACCCCGCTACGGTTATGTCGCTACGGAACCAATCATTAGGGGGATTAACCATGCCCGTCTATGTGTGAGCGAGTCACGACAAGGAGTAAGGGGACGGAGCAGGCAGAGGGTCAAAATCCGTTCCTTTGGGGGACATAGAACCTAGGGAGGGGGGGTGCCCAAACCACGAGAGAACGCGAGGGACTTCAAACGGATGAAGAATTTTCCACTCCTAATTTGACATGAATTTCTTAGAAAGGTTTCGGTGGGCTGGTGAAGGCCCGGACTACAGCTGTCATGAAATGGGCCACCGGATTCCATCTGTTTGGCGAGAGGTCGTAAGTTGAGGGCTTTAAGGGACGGCCAGAGGGACCTTCACTGAACTGTTCCCCCCCGGGACACGACCTATCCGAAGGTTGGCACTGTGTCGTCAGCCCTACGTCTAGACTATGTGTGACCTGGCATACGTTGGGGTGGACATGGTTTGTATCACTGTTACTGTCACTGGAGGTATAAGCGTCCGGGAAGCATATAAAATTGTTCATGTCTCGCGGTTGTCTACGACGACGACGGTTGGTACGTTGCGGTAACGGCGACGGAAGGACAGGTGATGATGTTGTCGCTGTCGTGTCGGTCGGAGCAGGTGTCGGAGTAGGTGTCGCAGCAGGTGTCGGAGCAGGAACAGGTGTCGGGGTTGGAACAGGTGTCGGATCTGGAACAGGTGCGTGGGTACGTGACGGGTCGGGACCAGGCGGCTGGATGGGTGCCGCATGTGTTGTGTCAGGTGGCTGGCCATGGTGACGCCAAGGAGCTGACGGCGGCAAGGGTGAACCTGGAACAGAAGAGGGAGGGGGCCCCGCGGAACAGTGTCCTTGGGGGATTACAGGTCCTGGAATTTTGTCAGCTTCGTCAGCAAGTCGCCGGGCGTGGTCCTGTTGCCTGGGGAGGGAACCGCTGTTGAAATGGTAACGAGTCCGGTGGCCTTGCTTGCTGGATCTTCTTACAGGACATTGTGACTTCCAGTGGCCTAGCTGGTGACAGACAAAACATGGACGTGTTCTCGGCGACGGCCTTTTCGAACGGACGGACTTTACAACAGGGACAGACTGACGACATAGTAACACAAGTCGCTCCTGGAGTGTGCGCTGCAATGCTGTCGCTACTCGCCAAAACGCCTCCACCCAAACACATTTCAGTCTCTCCTCCTCGGCTCGCGTGTACCTAAATAACCTAAATGGGACGGACTTCCAAGTTGGTGCCCCTACTCCGGCCACAGGCGCAGACCCTGTCATGCCCTGATCCGGGTAGGCTTGGTCACCCCAAACAAAAAACTGTCCTCCCATGTCCAAATTACCAAACCCTAAATACCAAAATTACCAAAATACCAAGTTACAAACTATACCACGCCGAACTTATCAAAGAAGAGGAGAAGACGTGAGTGGATCGCCCGACGTTAGCTTGCTTTCAAACGCTACACGACACCCGGCAAAACTGTGCCACAGTCACAATCACTGGTTCCTTAGAAACAACACTGAAAATCACTTCAAATTGTAAGAGGAATGGCCACACAGAACAAACAAACGACGTATGATCTTTACAGCTGAAACCATACAGACCCTGGCCTGGACAACAATGATTCAGATACGGTGTATGTTTTTACGCACAAAAACAAAGTTTAACGATTTCGAAAAATAATTTCTCAGCAGGCAAGCAACCAAACAGAACCCTTTACGTGCATTGCCCTGTGGAATAATTCCAAAAAAACTTACAACACGAGAAATCAGGACAACCTAACGAAAATGTACCCAATAGCAGATGATCACTGGCCAACAACAAAAAAATCCTAACCCTGACTACAGCATGAGACCCAATGAATTATGCAACTTCCCAGAAAAACAATCAAGGTACACGCCATGTATAATCACAAAACAATTTGTGTAAACTGAACCATCCGTATGCGTTATGAAATCTCCAAAATCGACAGCAAAATCTAGCCCAAAGTAAACGGAACACGACAAGTTTAAACAGGACAACAAAAAGTTCTACACCTGACCTTTTCACAACCACAATTAATCCTAGCAAAGCATGCAAGCGAAAATACACTAATCAAAACAGAACTTCCAGACTAAAACCAACACTTATCGAACGAGTTGTCCACAAATCAAGGAAATGGTTTAATCAACGACAAGAACATTTTGCCATCCCCACATCCAAACAAGTCAAAACCGCAGCGTTGCAATCAGCATTACCGAGAACAAACATGTGCATAGTTGGGCAATACAAGGACGGGAGACCTAAAAATTTGGAGGCTGGGGGAGATTGACATGCATCAGGAGACAGGTTACGTGGCGGTAGGTACAATGATAAGGTGCGAACGTACTGAGTAATGGCGCTAAAAGAAAACACGTCAAAGTCGGCGGAGTAACATAACAAAACCTTATAGCATAACAAAACCCTATCCAGACGTATCGGCAATACCAAGGAAAACAACGCTTTTCAAGTGATAATTTTCGGCGCCGGAAAAATGGACTTCTTGACTGACAGGAAAGTGCTAATACATGGAAATTTGGCGGTGACGGCCGACAATGGAGTTACCAGGTAGGTATCAATGAAGGACAAAGGAAGTGCCGATGAAACAACGCTTTGAACGCGGAGAAAGATTTACGTATGCTAAATTTAACGTCGGCCACAGGGAAAGTCAAAGGCACCGCGAAGGCGCTTGAATAAACGTGGTCAGGGTGGAAATTACAACGGACGCCACGCTATCGGGAAAATTCAAAATTACTATACAGGGCAGGCAAAAAAAACTTCGTGGATACAACTTCGCGGGTATCCAAGCGGGTATAATTATTCGACACGAATCAGGTTAATCTATGAATTTTGACCAAGATTAGGGTCTAGTACATATTATTATTCGATACACGAGTAGCAAGTTCGCAACACACAGGAACAATGGAAATTTGACTGAGCGTCACTTTGGCGCAAAACGAAACACAACTTATACGTCAAATCAACACTCAAAATCAAGGTAGGAAGTTTACAAAAAATCGAGTCGTAGTATCTGGATTACAGAGCAAAACTGTACCCACTTGTAGGAACCATGTAACATTTGGTCTTAGTGGTAGGATTTGGGCATTTACCTATACGTCAAGGTGACGTATCTATGCTATGCACTCTCACCAATATAGCCAAGGACCAGGGTTCAGTGTACAGTTTGATGTGATCTTTATTACTACGACCGATGGTATACAGTTTAAGCAAGTGAACGGAGGTAATGATAAAGACTGGCTTAATACAAATAATACAAGATAAGATACCTGGACAGATGCGGGTGGATGATATTAACTAACCGGTTACGTAACTACGGCGGCGGAAGATGCGGTTGACCTTGTCCCTGAGTCTGCTTCTAGCCTAACAAGCGCGTACCTCGCCTTATATTATATCAATTGGAGGCGGAGCTTACGCGAGCGCTGCGGGGCGTGGCCTAGCTGACGTCAGGGCGCGCCCATGATCACGTGCTCTCACCACGTGACCCCTGGGCCGCCCAACGTAATAACAGACTTGCTACACTGTGAAGGTGGTACACTTGGCGAGTACGTTTTCAACAACCCACAAAATGTTGCCGCAAAACGCCAGTTGACATTCCAACTGGCCGATGCTGTAGCGTTCCTCCACAGCCAGCATATCGTTCACAGGGATCTGAAACCGCAGAACTTGATGATAAAAGACAGGACTAGTCCCGAGTCCCCCATTCTGAAGGTTGTGGACTTTGGCCTTGCAACTGTGTGTGACCGTTTAGATCCGACTAAGGTGCACGAGTATTTTACGGGGTCCCTGGGGGGAACACCCTACTATGCCGCTCCCGAAGCCATGATGAGGGGTCACAACCGTACCACCGCAGTAGACATATTTTCGATGGGGCTTATAGTGTGGGCAATGTTCGACAATCTCAATGCAGCTAGTGCCGGCCAGGAGCCATATCTCGCCCCGTTTGTAAAACATTCTTCAGGTTATCCCGAGGCTATAGGCACTGTTCTGGCGCGAGGCGGAAGCCATGACCATAATGTAGTGATGAAAAACGAACCGAAGCGCCGGAACCTTGTCTTCATGATGATAGACGCAGACTATAAGAAAAGGCCTACTGCTGAGGAAGTCTTTAATAACCTAAAGATCGTTGAGGATCAAAGTGACGATAACGAGTTAAGTCATAACGGTCAGGATACAGGTTCATGTTTGCAAATATTTGCTACCGTCTTCCTATCCTTACTATACTGCCTTATTCAAGTTCTGAAAGCAGTTGTCGTAATCATCATCACCATCCCGTTTATACTGGCCCTGATACTGCAAGCAGTCTGTGCTCTCGCCATGCTTTTATTCATGATTTGCTGTAGTGATAGCAAATGCGTAACCTACATTGTAAAGTTTAAGATGGTTCCGCTTTCATTTTCGTATTACAAGTACTTCTGCTCTCGTGTGGTGAATTTTCAAAAGTCATTTCCACCATCCATGTGACCAAAACCTGCTTTTTCCCAACGTTGTTAAGAGGGGGTAATAGGTGGTCCTATGGGTCGTTGTCCACTGTATCTAGGCCACGGTATTGGAAGGTGGGGCACATCCCTCAATTTGCGCCGCCTTTTGATTTTTATAACAGGTAGATTATCATTGGCAATCTGGGCGACACCCAAGTTAGTTTACGAGGGCTTCCTCCTCACCAACTAGTTGCTGTCGTTTCCACTTGCTTGTTTCGGTGAACGGTAAGGGCCAGCAACGCTTAACGTTAAATTTAGGAGGCCGGCAATGGTCACCGGTAAGTTGACTCGTTCTTACGAAATGTTTTAGGAACAGTTGTTCATTGTATTGTTTAGTTGTACCCATAGGGTATTTAGTTGTACCCATAGGGTATTTAGTTGTACCCATAGGGTATTTGCCTGGCAAAACTAGTAAACGGACACCGATACAACAGGCGCTCTGTTGGAATTTTTGGGCAATGGGTGCCCTTTAGATTACATTGTAATAAAACACTAAGGTTGATCAAGGAGGTTATATACCTCCTTAGGTTGATGACCAACTCAAGTAAGTGGACTTTCTGTGATAAACAAAGGACGTCTGTGTAACTTTTATGATGCCCAGAGTGTTTGGTTATCTTCGTTCAAAGAACAGAAGCAAATATTGACTTCATCTGTCTGTTGACGCTAACATTGGACCCTCAATATTCTCAGCTGGTGACATCTTGTTTTGCACACCTTGACTTTATGTTGTTGATTGATTGACTTGCAAGCACTCTCACTCTTTGCACACACGGTGTCAGAATGATCACGTCTTCATACCCCCCCCCACCAAGTTAACGCGTGACTGTGCTATCTCAAGTGTACTTACACATAACCTCGAACGTGTCGAAGCCAAAATAAAGGGACACGGTTTAAGTTCTAAGGTGGTGAGTTTACTTTCTCTTAAAATAATATTTGATTACACTTTGGCTGAAACGCGATGCTAATAGTACTCATTTTTATCTCCAATCAGATGGATCGCTAGGACTTATTTTGTACGCTCTCCTTTGTCGTTCGCCATCCGCTTAAAAGCGTGTACAAAATAACCCCGAGCACTTTATCTGCTTGGTAATGAAAGAATTTGGGGCTCGAACCACATTCACTGTCACAAGCATAATTGCCGTCTGCCAGATCTACCAGACAGATAAGGCAAATCGTTTTTAATCAGTAGTCCATAAAATATTGTCAAGATTTACCGATATTCATTTTTCTCGATTAGTTAAACACGCTTAACGATGAGTTCAGGGTAATGAATAACGCACTATGTATGCATAATTGAAGCGATCAATTACGCTTTACGGACAATTCGCCGACAATGTTGAATTAAAGTTTCTCTTCAAAATGTGGTAAGCTGTGTTGATTTTAATGCTATAATAGCCCGTAGTGGACGCTAGGGGCGCAGCGTGATGGGTTAATTCATATGGATTCCTGTGACGCTTAGAACACAACAAACAACCTTTTCGCACGACCAGAATGTGCCGTAGGAAAGGTTTGATCACATGTTTCTGAACTTCTATGATTCAATCTCGGTCTGCCTCCGTCCCGTCTAGCTCAGGACCGCATCGTTCATCGCAGCGGCAGTGGCACAGAGTTTACTTCCGGGTATGATGGGCGGGTACTTCCTGAATATTGGTCTGTACAAGCTGGTAACGAGCATATGACACACGTATGAGAAGCTTAATGCAGTTAATAGTGCCCCCAGAAATTACAAACGTTCTTTATCTTACTTAGTTAATCTTCTTGACCAATTGTGATTAGGCTGTCTTGGGCGTTGCTTGTTGATAGTCCTCACTTGCACACTGGCTCGCCTGTCAGGGGTAGGTATGTGGCGGGCATCACATGACACGTTGAATTTACCTTTCACTTTCACGGTAGATGAGTGACTCATTTGGTATATGAGGTGTTGATCAACGGTACAGTACATAGAATCATTGGCTTATAATGTGTGTCTAATATGTGTCAGTAACAGAAAACAGTTTGGGGAAGGACGGTAGCAATGACTACAACTGTAGGCAACGAACTGTCAAGACATACCGCTTGTCAGCCACTTCGAAATGCCATTGTTCGACAATGCCGCTGGTGATCATTGAACCACAGCCAGACTGATGGCGACCTTCGTGCAGGTGCATGTAGCAAACGGTGCCACGTCGGTGGAAAACATCACGGGACTCCCAAGATTTAGTGATAAAAAGCGTTTGCCACTGACTATGTCTCGCTATGTTCTCATGTGTTCTGGACAGTGTTGAGGCAGGAAAGCAGGTATGTTCGATTACTTATAAAACATGTACAGTTGGTAAACATACTGTGTCTACTGTGAATGTGCTCAACTGCCTCATATTGTCCTCAAGGAATGGGCAACCCGTTTCGAAAGGACCCAAACAACTGGCGTTTGTTGCAAATACACTGTTACAATTGCTAATGAAGCCATTTTCATGTTTTGTAAGCACCGCTAGTTCGTGTAGGTATTTTTGTTTCCACGGTTGAAATTAGCTAAGGACTATCTTGATGAGGGTTCATTAATGAGTAACGATGTTACAAAAATGGAGAAGTTCAAACTTAAGTCAGGTTTGATGTACGAAAATGTACATCCCGCTCACGCATGCAGTACCATTGTCAATTCAGCATTACCACACCCATTTGCCAAATAATATGATTATCACAGAATAATATATCGTAGCGAAACGTCCGACTTTCCAACTTGAGGGTCCTAAACCGTTACATTGGTAATCATGATAAAACACCACACTAACAACAACAACACCATAACAAATAGCTCCATGACCGTGATTTATTTGCAGATTGTCTAATTGAGAATTTATCAACGTAAGCGGTAGAGAAAGGCTGACAACTTTACTGGGCTTCAACATGGAGACGTCATTCAAGGTCATTTGTTGCACTTTTACTCATACAATAAGTCACCATTCTAAAGATTCCGATCATACCTCTCAGAATGGTTGATTTTGTCATTATAATTCATATGTACATTCTCCAACCATTATTGTACTAGTACTCCACAATGTCTACTACTATTCAACGGAATGTGAAATCTAATAGGCCCCGACGTTACCTTTGAAGCTGCTTATTCATGTAACTTTACATCTCACCGTAGGTTGGTAACTACGAGGTCGGAGAGGAACTGGGGAGGGGAGCTTTCGGTCAAATACACAAAGCTTACTCTTTAGGTCGTGATCCGGTCAGGATCTGTGCCGCTAAAAGACTGTCCGCAGAATCGGACCACCAAATGAATGAAGCTGTTGGAGAACTGAACACATTAGAAAACCTTCCCAACCATAACCACATCGCACAACTTATCGGGCACGAGATAGTCTCTACGCATCCTGCTTGCATTTGGCTTTTTCTCGAATTCTGTGAAGGCGGTACACTTGGCGACTACGTTTTCCGCAACCCACAAAATGTTGACACAAAACGCCAGTTGGCCGTCCAGTTGGCGGATGCCGTGGCGTTCCTCCACAAGCAGCGAATCGTCCATAGAGATCTGAAACCGCAGAACTTGATGATAAAAGACAGGACTGAGTTCCCCATTCTGAAGGTAGTGGACTTTGGTCTTGCAACCGTGTGTACCCATTTAGATAGGGCTAGGGTGCACGACTACTTTACAGGGTCCGTCATAGGAACGCCCTTCTTTGTCGCTCCCGAAGTCCAGTCGGGTCATGATCACAACTGGACCACCGCGGTTGACGTGTTTTCCATGGGGCTTGTGATTTGGGCCATGTTTGACAATCTCAATGCTGCCGTCAATGCCAGAGACGATCCATACCTCGCCCCTTGTGTCAGAGGTCCGTCAGGCTATCCAGAGGCTATAGGGCATTTTCTGAGGCGAGGCGAAACCGTAGACCAAGACACTGTGATGAGTAACCATCCTAAGCGCCGGAACCTTGTCTTGAGGATGATAGACGCCAACTACAACGGAAGGCCAACTGCTGAGGAAGTCTTCAATAACCTGATGGTGATTGAAGATGAAAGCGACCAGGAGTCTTACCAACTCTCGGAAACAACTCCAATTGTAGCCACAAGTCAAAACGAAGGAGAAACTAATTCATGCTGCAAAATACCATTAACAATCTTCTCAATCTTGCTGTACTGCCTTATTCAGCTTCTGAAACCAGTTGTCCTAGTTATCATCACCATCCCGTTTATAATTGCCTTGATATTGCAAGCAGTCTGCGCTCTCGTCACGTGTTTCTTCTGTATTTGCTGCAATTATAATGATATCGAATGTGTAACCTACATTTTAAAGTTTAAAATGGTTCCGCCTGCTTTTGAGTGTTATAAGAACATCTGCTCTCGAGTGGTGAATTTTTAAAAGTCGTTTCCACCATGCAAATGACCAAAACTTGCTTTCTCCAAACCGCTGTAAAAAGGGTGGTCCCTTAACCTCTTTTTAGGTCGTATGGGCCGTGGTTTGTTACCTCCATGGAAAATGGAGTTAGAATAGAATAGTTTTTGGTGTGTCTGCCTGTGTTTCTGGATATTTGTGGTCAGCATATCTTTATAACCGCTGGATAAATTGTCATATTTGGCAATGGTTAGGTGTTGGAAAGACGGCGGACAAGATCAACTTTGGGCCCCCTGGTGTGTGACTTTGGTACTGTAGTAATATTTTGACCTCAACTTGGTATGGTCTTGCTTTTTGGTGGCAGATAGCCTATTCCATGAAGAAGTGGTGTAGGTTTGGACCCCCTAGCAGTTTACTCTATTTGTAAAATATTTCAAGGAGGATAAGTTAACAAATGAATGTGGAATTGCAATGGTATTCAATATGCAGATAGTCTAGACAAATATATACACAATGACAGGCAAATTAGGACTTAATTTGCATAATCAATGAGAAGCTATAATTTTAGTGTTTTCCATAATAGGATAAGTATGTTATGTGCTTGATGTTGCTCCCTCCACAATTCTCTGTAGATACACGATTGTGAATAAAATAGAATACTTTTATATACTAATTGCAACTGCTATTGCATGTATTCGTGCTAGCAAAATGTTTTACTATATTCCATTTAAATGCATAAATTGCAAATCTCCCCCACCCTTTATTATCGCCATTCTTTCCATCTTTACCATTTAGTCTTTCCCTAACAAATCCCTCCTAAGTGTTTTTATGATTCAAAATATCAACAATAAAAACGAGACAACAACCGTTTGAAAAATACTTCTATTGCTGTATTTCCAAGGACAGATCTGTACATTAAGTATGGGGTAGAGTCGACCAATCAAAACTGTACAAGGCACGTTGGTTGTGAAAATACAAATATAAAACTAGCATCCTCCTTTCTCTGTTCTTACATGTAGAGACATCATTTATCATATGAGCAATGTAGCGTTATTACAATGGATACTTTCCACATACAGGCTAGGTCTTCTCATGTCCAAGCGATATTCTGTCTTAAAATTATTTGATTTTATGTAAAAAGACTGTTATTTTACATCTTATGAGGAAGTCAGATCTTCACGTATTGGTTCGTCTGTAGAGCTCTTCGATTTAGCATGAAAATTGTTGCAACATTTGGATAATAGTTCTTGAGGGTGTAGGCTTATATCTTAGACTTATATCATACACATGCAGTACAAAATGTATCGGAACAGTACTTCTTATCACATAAAATCACAAACTTATAGTCACTGTGGTAAAAAGTACTACATATCACATAATGTTACATAAACAGCACATGGCACATACGTAAAATATGAGGATACAAAATAGTGTTTTCTACACTGTAGTTGGGTAACATCATCTACATCTTACATAGATCAACGCAATGGCTGTGTTTACATGACTTTGTAGAAATATGAAAGATTCAAACACATCATATGCACAATATAATCGTCCTCATCAGTGGTGAGTTATACCCTTACCAGTCATGTCATCAGTATACAGCTGGTATTCCTTCTGTAATTTCTAATAAATAACCAAGTTTTTCCACAGTTACGGTACAAATGGCTGTTCTATTCACTTGTTTACATGTCATTTTAGGTGTTATTAAAGTTTATTGCAAAGTGTTCTTTGCCACAGTTTTGCATAGTTACAAGTAGGCAAGATGAGGCTGTCACTGAGTTTTCTTCAAACTTTTACAAAGTCACTGAGGATGAGGGTATTATTTATACACAGACCAGTGTAACCAATCCACCAATGCTGGTATTGCCCACCAGCTACAGTGCAATCCCTTGTGCAACTATACTGGATAGGTGGAAAATTTTACCTGCCACACTTTGGGAAAGTTTCTTAGTATCTTCACTCACTCAACTGTAACAATAGTGGTTTCAGTATGATCCAGTTTCCCCATAGAATCAAGTAAAGATGAATGTGTTAGTGTTAATGTGTTGATGCATAATATGATTATGCAAAATTAAATTGTTTGCAAAAGTGTATCTGTAACATGCATTGGCAAAAGAGGTTTCCAAAAATGATAATTAAAACGTGCCAGATTGGTATGTGTAAAGAAGCCCAACAACAGCTCTCATGCTAGCAACCTATAAGTATGTCTTAGAGATGCAAGCAATTTGATGGCAAAATATCTGAAAAAGTGCAGTTACAGATGCTTTAAGATGAATATGTTCATGTCCATGTTTGCAAGCACAAATACTTTGTGCATTCAGCCTCAAATGCATTAGTATACAAATATATATATATATAAGACTTTGAGTTGCTTTAGCTAACACACATACACAAACGCAACACTGACAACATCATGCAAAAATCAAACCTGGGCCACCATGCATGTAGGTGTCTAACGCAACATGCCCAATCTACTGTACAGTGAACTTCCCAAATTTGTCTCAACACACACAGAAGACCTTTACAAGATGCTTGCCATTGCAAATCATACTGTCCTATTCTACTGAAATTTGCTCCACTTTGACAAAATTTCTTGGTAAAATGCTGAATGCAAATTTGATCTGAATTTTTTCGCCGAAAACCACAAAGTCAAAAAAGAAATAAAAAATGCTCAAATGTTCTGCCAAATATAAAAGTATGAACATGCATGGAATGATTCACTTGAAAATGAAACAAGTTGTCTTCAAACTGTACATAAACACAACATGTAACAGTTTGAAATCAACTTGATCTGGAGCTCAACAAGAGAATTATTCCATCAGAATGATGTAACTGGCAGTCACAAGCATCTTTCAAAAGGCTTGGAAAAATAGTGTCACTTCTGTCATGAACAGGGCTGGAAACATCCTGAAGAACTGTCCACTAATCTAAGTACAGAACATGCATACATGTATCCTGCATGCATTGTGCTAATGAAATTGTCAAATTTGGGACATTGAAGCCATTACATAAATTGAAATAATGTTACATATCTTCTAATGCTATAGACTTTGATGACCCAATACACTAAAAGTTGACTACACAACAGACGGGACACTGTAAGTATGTGTTGAAACAAAATTGAAAAGTTATCAGTACAAGAGTTTGGGCATTTTCTTCACTGAATTGCACAGACAAACTGAGTCACACGAACTACAGATTGTCACAGTTTTGTCAACAAAGATGCTGGAAATGATTCCCATTGGATGACAGGTAAAACCTTCGACCAATCAGTATAGTTCTACTGGGGACTGCACGGCTTCTGATGAAAGGCCTCCCACGATTGGCTGATTTGGCTACAAATGGTGTGTTTAAAAGTAGTACCTCACCATGAATTTGCTTGAAGTATTGCATACTTAAAAAGTCATGTGAAAGCTATAGAGGCTTCTCAGTTTCATAGTACCCTGTACTTTCTAATCAGAGAAGGAAAAGTGTATGTCAAAGTTTTCTCATCAAAACACATCTGTTTTATGGCTTGTATTACGGTTTGGTTTCTTATATCAGTCCTGTTGACATTATACTTATACACGTTGTAGAGTTAGGCTTGGTGAGTGTTCCGCCTTTTGTAGAGGTAAAGAATCAGCATTTGTATAAAAATTCATGCCATTCTCCATGCACTTTATACCAGTAGTAGTCAGTTAGAAAGGGAGGGTTGTTTACTTCTCACAAAGCATTCCTTAGGTTCTTATGTTTGGTAGAATGATTGTGGAGAAAGTTGCGTTTATAGCGCTCCTATGAGGAAGGCTTGGTAATGCGACCAAAAATGGGGAATGACATAATGAAAATGAACATTATACGTTAAGGGTGTTCCAGTGATAAAAAAAAATGCAAACACATATGCATATGCAATATAACTTCTACATTCACACAAAGCAAAGCCAATGTCACAATTTACTATGTACATTAATAACAAGTGTGCAGTGTATAATATGTAAAAGCAACATTAAAACACTAACATGAGGAAAATACAGCAAACTTGTTCAAAATTACAAACAGAATATTCTACCCTAATAAGATTTCTTAAAACCTAAAAACATCTAAAAACTCCATTTTTGGAATGTACAAATCAGAATTTCCAAGGAAAGGAGAATCAATAAGACAGACCTAAAATATAACACAGTTGTGGTCTGGGAAGTAAATACACATATGTACAGAATCATACACAAACGGTACCAAAACAGTCGCGGCAAATGGCGGCGTACGGCGTGCTACCGTTCCTCCGTTCCAGAGGACGAGGGCAGAACCTCGTGGCCAGCATGTTTGGCTTGGACCTACAAGAAGAAGAAATTATGCAAAGTGTAAACAACAGATCTGAAAACACTTTTCTTTCTTCAAGATATTGAAGGTACAAAATGTATACATACAAAATGTAGCTACATGTACGTCAAATTTACTGATAAAATTGTTTAAACACAATATCTGATGTGGGCTGATATATATTTTTCCAAATATCTCAACCTTTGCTGAGAGCTTCTGTACTCCCTTACACCAAAGTTGTGCTTCCAGTAAAGATTTAGACAATCCAAATTCCAATGTTGTTGGAGGGTTTCACACAAAATTGACACTATCTGATATGGTTATCACAATTTTAAGTGGTTTATAGGTGGAGCTAATGCATAGTGAGACAATGCTGGGATAGGATATGAGTTATGCTCGGTGCACTTCATGCTTATACATGTATGTATTCTTTTTACGATTTCTTTTGTGTTTTGCTGTCATTTAAACCATACTTTTGCATCCTGCATTGTTTTTTTATTCATCGAAATTCTTATTCATTTTTTTTGGTATCGAAATTACAAAACCAGGGGTTACACCAATCTAATTTTAGCTGCTAACTTTTAGTGGAAAGGTGGCTTAAGCACTTGTGATGTGCAGTAGTGTGGTGTCTGTCTGTGACAAGATAGGTGAGGAAAGTGCGAGAGAAGAAAGGAGACAGGTTACATGGAGGTTACTGTGTCAGAGAGAGAAGTCATCCATGGATGACGCCAGCGACTGATCGAGAGAAGAGGATGAAGACACGGAGAACTGGAAGGAGGGAACGAGAGATAAGGCAATGTCTGTCGTTCCAACAGAAGGTTAGTCAGAAGAAATGATTCCGAGCAGGATTCCAGCAAGCCTGAATTTTTCCTGTTTGAATGGAAATCCTGTCGAGTGCAGATGGTCCTAGGTCCTGTGAAAACGCTATTTACTGCACATTGAGGGACAAACTTTACTGGTAGAGTAGACTCAGCTTGATTCAATGGCATCTGTGCTAAATTTCTGAAGATCTTTGCAAAATTTCATTTCTCTACATGCCAATTTTGTCTGTCACAGGGGACAGAATGGGCAAATTTTTTGTCCGTCCCCAGGTGCGAAATTCCATCAAAGGATGGAAGGACAGGTGTTGGCTGGAACCCTGATTCAGAGGCTCAATCGCTTATAATGTATGGCCACACCAATCTATTTTCTTGATTCTTGGATAATCCTTAGCAAAAATTCATCAAGTGGAAATGATGAAAAGAGACAGCAAGGAGAAACTAACTTGCATCTGACTGTATTCACTCAATAAAACTGTGTGTATCAAGGCCCAGAGTCCCCACCCCCAAGATTGTTTTCATTTCGATATTCATATTAAGCATTATTTTTAAAAATCTGAAAACCAATAAATCAACTTGGTGTTGCCTAAAGATTACAAGCTGAAGTTTAGAGTCAGTAGAGCTCTGAGTCTTGATGTAGTACAATTTTTAAAGATTGAAATGTCGACCTGAAGAATACAACTTTAATTTTCTGTGCAACACTTACCTCCAGGTTTCCCCTTGCTTGTCGTAGGACATGGTGGGTTTTAGACACTGAAAAATTGGAAACAAAAAGGGAAGTGAGATGCATACACTGTACATGTACATGTAGTTCCTTTGAACAGCACCATGTTGTATGTAAAACAGTGACTTATCATACCAGTTCATAGACATTATGAACGGAAATAAAACACTCATCTGCTGAGAACAATGTTCAATTAAAGAACAGAACTTACACTTACATTGTTTCACCAGTGCTTCTTCCATGCCCTGTTTCAGCCGATTGGTTCTCTGTAAGAAAAGAAAGACTGTCAGTCCTTGCAACATTTCAAGTCTAAAAGACAAGAAAAAAATACAAGATCCATGTGCTTATCTTCAAGGTATACATGTAACTTAAGATAGCTTGGAAACAAAACCTTGTGTTATACTTTCCAACCAGTCCATAGATTGCCCCAGCAACACTTCATTGCAATGCTTTACACCATGCAGACATGCACAAATGTAAATACCGGTACTGTCAGATATAATCATCTCTTCCTCTTAAATAAAAAATAGAAAAATTTGACAATCTATTTGCCTTTAATGCAAGGTGAATCTCCTACAAGTTTGTACATTGTTTGATAATTACTGCACTTTTATACCCCCCCCCCCCCATTCCCTCCCAGCCTCACCTCCAGCTTATGAAGAGCTGATCTCATGACTTTCTCCTGAGACGCCAGCCGTTTTCTCAGGTTGGTGATCTCGTCTTTCAAGTTCTGGTTCTGAGGAAGACACAAAATTAACGGACATCATCGAAAGTCCTTCTGCATTGATTGATTAATATGTGTATGGGGAAAAATGTCATTGACTTTGCATACTTCTGTACTAAAGACATGTGCAGCATGCACACACAGACTGGTATGTTAAACTGACCTTTAGGGACATGATTGCTGATTACAAGATGAAGAAATTACACAAAGTTTAAACAACAAATTTTTAACACTTTTCTTTCTTCACAATTTTCTGTCTCAAAAATCAATAGAGTTCATGATGTCAAATGTCATTGTCAAATTTACTAATGAAACCTTTAAAACATCTATCGCACACACAGACTGGTAAGTTAGACAGACCTCTAGAAACACGATTGCTGTTCCGTCCCCCCCGCTGCCAGTGGAGGTGGGTACGGAGCCGGGGTCCCGAGCCTTCCAGAACAGCTTCAGCAGGCGATGGCACTCCTCCAGGTGGTCATGTAGGAGGTGGAGGGAGGACAGGGTCTCCTCAAGGGGCTTCTGGTCACCGGGCTAGATGGGAATGGAGAATATGGAGGAATTATCTAACACTTTAGAAATCTAACACTTTAGTTCCTGCACTGGAATTAACACTGTAGGAGGTGGAGGGAGGACAATGTCTCCTCAGGGGGCTTCTGGTCACCGGGCTAGACGGTAATACAGAATATGGAGGCATTATAGAAAAATGCTAACACTGAACTTCCAGCACTGGAATCAACTCCATAGGGAGTTTCCCCTCAACTTTTCTGATGAACTCCATCAACCTTGTTCACAGAATGAATGACCCTTCTAACTCCAGCAGTGGTATCAGGAACACACCACTTTTGCAGGAGGGGGTCATACAAATGTAACTATCAGAAAGACTATGTCGCTCCCGTCTCCATCCCTATACTGATAATTCCAGTGTTGGAAGTAAAGTGCTAGCATTTTTCTACTAGAGTATAATGTATTCTACCAACACAGATGAACTTTCATGCTAATATGGAGGCAGTTAGGAAGAAGGAAAGCTGCTTGAGGGATCACAAATTACACACATCTTCAGGATCACTATCATGCCTACCCAGATAACAAATGTCATCATGATCCAACAACAGCAACTAAGTTCAACTCCCTGTCCACATACATTCACAAAAACAAATGATACCCGATTACATTGATACATTGATACAAGATGTTAAGCATCCTATCCATACTATCAGTATTATCCTGTTTTCCGAAGCACTGCACAGATTTTTCATGCTTGGAAACGGATTTAATACTAATTATGTAGACAAAACCTACAACAGAATATGCAGTACCTGTGTAGAGTCTATTGCCTTCTTCAGTGCCTTCAAGCGATCCTTGACTCGGGATTGTACACCGCGTATGGCCAGTCTGCTGTCGTTGACTTGATGCCGCAGGGTGTCGTAGTCTTCTATCCGCCCCACGACATACCGGTAACGGATGTCGATGTCAGCGGTGGACAGTGGAGACACTCCTGGAGAAATGAAAGTCATTAGGATCAATTCATTCATACTAGTTTGATGAGTTTGTATGTTGAGTAGGTTCCTAATGTGAATTACCCTACAGCATACTCGAAAGACAATGCAAGTCATCTCTTACTACCAATATTAAATCGTCAAATGGCAAGACTGTATTGTATACATGTAGGAGCACCTTACAGATTCAATGTTCTTGTTCTTACATAATCTACGTTTGAATGATAAGACACAGGCATAATGTACATGTACATGTATCTGACATGTACGTTTATCATTCTGTACAATCTGAATTTTGTAACATGACATTGGCAAAAATGTTTTTTTGAAGCTTGAAATGACAGATTCAACAATAAAAATGAACAATAAGGGCTCCAATGACTGGCACAGAAAAAAAACTAAGGCTGGAGACAACCAAACATGCAGTGGACAAAATTCAGTTCTGAGCGAACCTTGCATGGAGAAGAGATCGATGTCGTCCTTGTCCAGCACAGGTAGGGAGGCGTATCTGGCCAGGTGGCCGGCCAGCGGGCTGGCCTTCAGGCGCGGGTGGTTGGCAGGTGAGGAGTGGGCGGAGTCCGTCGTGTACGGACCCGACAGGTAAAGGTCACCAGGTGAGGCATCTGTGGGAAATACATGAAGCTGTCAGGTAACACTGAATAAAAGTTCAGAAACTATAATGCTCCAGATGTCTTCCCGAGGGATGGCTGCGGTGTGATAGATGTCGGTTAGCTGAGGAATGAGTCTTAAAGGTGATTAAGGTGAAGCTTGTGGCTTATTTGATAACAAGTGAAGGGATGTACATGTACAATATGTGTGCCTCCATGCATGTGTCTGTGTGTGTGTCAGTGTCTGAGCATATGTTTATGTGTGTGTGTTCCTGTGTCTCTGTGTGTGTGATGTCTTTCTATGATTCCCAATATACGAACGCAATATGGCTTGGTGCTGCTATCTTTTGTCCGTAGAGCTAGAAGTATAGAGCTATAACGTCCTAATTGTCCATACATGAAGTAAAACTACGTTCACAGTGTTAATCCGAATACAGGACCTACCTCCCCCTCCACTCTGGAAGAGTGCCCTCTGTGCCGGGCTCCTGTGCCCGTGGTGATGGTTGATGTTAATGACTGTGGGACTTTCCTCCTTCCCCAGCAGTTCCTTCACCTTCCGCCGGAGGGCGCTGTTACTGATGTGCAACTTCTCAACCTGCGAAAAATAAAGCGAATTTGTCAAGCCCATTTTCTGCTTTTTAGCGAGTAGACCTTTAAGTAAACTTTTTGAAGAAATGTAGTTCAAATGAATACTAGTATACATGTTTCACCAAATGACAGTGTCAACCCAAGTGACAGAGGACGCTGGCGAGCTGCCATCAGGCCCCCTCATCATCAGTGTGCAAGCACGTCTAACCCCCACAGGATGGGGAACAACAGACGTTAAACCGAAGAGTGAGTGAGTGAGTGAGTGTGATTTGTTTGTTTGATTTTATTTATCTTAAAATGATCCTCTACATAATGATTAATTTTCTACAGAAGTATGTTAATCTCAGGTTTAACTTGGGAGACTAGGCGATCACTAGGACAGACTATCTTCTCATGGTCAAAAATAGCATGACATATTTATTTATTCATTGGTTATCCAGAGTGATGTTGCCTTGCCCTACCTGTTCTCTCAGCCTACGCATCTCCTCCAGCAGTCCAGACAGGTCCAGTCCTGCCATGGTGTCCCTCCCTCCTGTACCATCACTACTGCTGAACCCGTTCACACCTGATGATATGAAGGAGGCACATGTTCAATATACCGCCTGTCTTGTTTATTCAAAACAGTGTTCTAGCCAGTCTGAAATTTTTTTTCCGTCCCCTGGACTTTGATTGGAAATACTATCTAAAGTCCTATGGGGGTCCGGGGCAAGCTCCCCTGGGAAAATGTTGAAATCTATATCCTCTGAAACACAATTAGTTCTATTATGAGGGGTAAATTTTGCTGGTAGACCCAGCTTGGTCCAATTAATACCTATACATGCAGATTTTTGTCCGTCACAGAGGATGGAATGGTAAAAGTTTTTGTCCATCCTCAGTGTCAAAATTCTGTCAAAGGACAAATACTGGCTAGAACCCTGATTCAAAGTAACAAATACATGTACAATGTACTGATTCCTGTCATTACAGAATGTCTAAAACATTGATTTAAGCCTTCCATTTCAAATTATTGTAGAATTCGCATTGCCGGCGGAGTGGCCAGAAACTAAAAGACAAAGGTAAGCACTAGACACATATCATTATTGGCCCTACCTGCGTCGGCTGTCTGTGCCTTCTTGTAGAGCTTCTCATACAGCCTGAGCTCCAGTCTGAGGGAGTCAGCCACTTGCTGGTGTTCCTCTAACTGGTCCTGTAGTCTGGACAACTCCTGTCTCAACCTGGTAGGAGGAGAACAGTTTCTTATGACTGAGCAAGTCTATCGAGCCCTGACGTTCTTAACACAAAAACTTCTTCATCCCATGAACACTGAAGAGCTACGTAGGGGACTATAGCACTACTGCAAACTCAAAACCACCGCAAAAGCTTCCTACCGTCAAATTAAGTCCCTGTGAACTTCAATACATACATTTGTTTACAGTATCTCAACCCAACACATTAGTCGACAGTGCTGATTAACAAATCTGCTGATCTCCTTTTGGCTATGGTGAGTTCTGACGACACCTTGTCGTTCTCCATGTCCCTGTTGGCCAGCTCTTTGTAATAGCCTAGGCTAGTTGGCTGCCTGTAATGTCAGCCGAACGAATAAACAAATAAATAAATAAATAAATAAATAAACAAACCTGCTGATCTCCTTCTTGGCTTTGTTGAGTTCTGCTGACACCTTGTCATTCTCCATGTCCCTGTTGGCCAGCTCTGCCCCCAGACTGTCCACCTCTGTCTGCAGGATCTGGTTCTGTTTCTCCCTGTCTGACAGCTGATTCTGCAGCTGAGACACGTCCTGCAGCTGGCCCTGCAGGCTCGACAGGTCCCTCTGCAAGGGGAAAGTGATCTCAGTTTAGCTAAAACTCCCATAAACTTCCTCTCCCAACATGATATCATAATTAGCCCATGTTGAAAATTGTGAATCAGTGCTCCAGCAAAGAAATAAAAGCCAGCACTGCTAGAAGTTGGCAGGCAGCTAGGTTTAGTACAATTTAGCTCAAATGAACTCAATTAAAAGATGAGCTACATGTACTCCTCAACTGCTAACAACAGAGAGGACAGAGTACAAAGAACAGCGGACCATGGCTTAACGTTCTGTTCTAAATACAGTGATGCTTTCTGGGGGCAAACATGTTGGTTGAGCAACAACAGCGAGGATTTGAACTCAAGACATCTTAGTCCAGAGTCAGTGTCACTGACCACCAGACTACACATGCTACCACTGTCCTGCACTACTTGCCTGCAGCTGTGTGAACTCAGCCTGTGTCTTCTGTGTCTGCCTGTCCCTCTCTGCCAGCTGTTTCTGTAGTTTGGACATGTCTGTCTGCAGTCTGGTGTTGTCCTCCTGTACTTGCTGGTTAAGCTGGTCCTTCTCTGTCAGCTGGGACTGGAGTCTGGACATGTCTGCCTTTAGTTTCTCATTGATCTGAAGAAAATACAAGGGGATACTGATTCCTTATCAAGAAATAGTATGTTTAACATATAATACCAACAAGCCACCCTATAACTTCTATCAAACATTTTTCAGAGTAGCAAGCTTTCCTTACACTTACAGCTTAAAAGCCAGAATAATGATGTTGGTATTAAACAGATCTTCATAGAGGCATGGCTAGTGTAGCTTTAGAATTTTTAGACATTTTAGGATTTTTAGACATCAACAAGTCCAGCTTTACAAGTGAAGAATGTAAGGTACATTGCCTCCTTGACCTACAGGGTCTAGCTCTAGAACAGTATATTTGTGATGACAATTTTGTGGAGCAGCCTTTCATAATGTATAGATGCATATCTTATACATACAATACCGCTGGCGTTTTATATAACAACTCTGACAAACCTCACGCGATTATAACTCTTTACAGTCGTGTAGAATCGATTCATAGGAGTCGCAATGTCTTTACCTGGTGTTTCTGATCCAGTTCAGCCTGCAGACGATCCACCTGTGTGGTTTTGTCAGACAGCAGGGAGAGTTTGTCGGACATGTGAGACTGGGAGCCGTGCGAGGCGCTGTCGGGGAACTCCTGATGGTCCACACCCGAGTTGCTGTGGACGTAGATGTTGGTCTGGCCTCCTGGGGAGGGTAATACACAACACTGTTTAGACAGTTTTTTTTTCAACCTCAGGAGTAGAACATTTCTGGTCCCTTTCTCAGCAAGATACAGGTAAACAAAATGTAACAAAGTACAAAGTTCTCAACAGAAAATACAGAATTCATCTTATTAGAAGCATGTTAATGCAGAGACAACATTTCTAGTGATACTTTGCAAAGTACAATTTGTATCAGTACATGTATAAGGGCACACATGTGCAATCTGCACCTGTCAAAGATTAAGGAAAGATTCTTGTCTTCAGGGTACATCATTTATAACCGACTCTATCATAGTCTATAACCAATAAAAAGTGATAGCAGGTAAGTTATGGACTGCCTTCTATGGGTCTCTGAAAGGTATTACATGAGTGATATGAGGTACTAGTATAAGGTCTAGTAACCATGTTTTTGTAAAGCATTATGAAGGAAGGTTAAAGTTACCTCTGTTGCTCATGCTGGATATTTTATCCTCTAACTCCTGCCTCAGCTGCTCGTTGGAGCTCAGCGAATCCTCCAGCCTCGCTCGCAACGCCCGCAGTTCAGCCAGGTGTTCCTCCAGCAGGTCCCGCCCCCTACTGTCGCCATGGAAACCGGACGTGGTGGAAGCCGACCCGTGGCTGTGGATGGTCTCCGTGCTCTCCCGCAGCTTCTTGTACGTGTCCAGCTCCGCCCGCAGCGAGCGGTTGATCTGGTCGCTCGCGCGCAGCCGGCTCTGCAGAAGCTCCATCTCTCCGTGGGTCTCCGTGGAGACCGTCGTGGACGAGCCGTGCCCCGCGGAAGCCTGGAGAAACTTGGACGGGAGCTGGCGCGAGGGGTACATCCCTCTCTCGCTGTTCACACCCTCCTGACCGCTGTCTTCGGGATGGTCCGACTCGTGGCGCGACACCGACGTGAAAGTCTGAGTGCTCGTCGTCGACTCCTCGTCTGAGGAGTACCCTCTGTTGTCATGGAGACGGCCACGCCCACACACATCGTCCTTACTGCTGTGTATGCTGGGAGGGATGACCTTCTCCCTTGGAGCAAACATGAAATTGTCCTCACCAGACGTGGGCTGGTTTCTTCCGGGCTGTTCCAATGAGTATTCATCACCCCCATTGGGAGGATACATCCTCTGAAGTGGCTGTTCCCCCCTGTTGTCCTCACTCCCACTGGTGGTCTGCGAGCCATGGTTGGCTGACCGGCCGCTGCCGACACGGTGGATCCCGCTGAAGTCGTCGGAAGCACCCTGGTTGGACTGGTCGCTGTCCCAGCCGGTGCTGGCCTGGTCCGAGGCGGACGGAGGGAAGGTGGAGCCGACGGGTCGCGTCCTGCGCAGCTGGGAACGCAGCCGGCTGATCATGTTGTTCTTCTCCTTGGCATCTTTCGTGGCTCTACACAAAAATGATGACAAAAATAAAGGATTTACAACATGTACATAAGCTTTTTTAAGATAAAATGGACATAAACTGCATGTCATATGTAGTTTCTCAATACAAGACAAGTATGTGTAAGACAGTAAGACTTCACTTTCCCTCTTTAGTGCCAGACACTTACATGTACACTTGTATGTACATGTACAATCCCTGCCATTTCACCAATGTTGGCAACTTGGCACTAGGTACAAAGCAAGTTGAGAAAATTCATGTTCCAAGGTGAGAAACTAATATTTAAGAAAAACATAAACAACAGTATGCAGATTCAAATACAATTCAATCTCTACAACTGGATAAAAAACGGATATTTACTTCCGGACGTTTCGAGTGACATCCATCACTCTTCTTCAGCAAAAGCAGAATGAACTAGTCAGAACAATTCAATACCAGTACAGTTAACTAGAAAAACTGGTTTGACCACTGAATCGTTAGGACCACTGATCCTAACGATTCAGTGGTCAAACCAGTTTTTCTAGTTAACTGTACTGGTATTGAATTGTTCTGACTAGTTCATTCTGCTTTTGCTGAAGAAGAGTGATGGATGTCACTCGAAACGTCCGGAAGTAAATATCCGTTTTTTATCCAGTTGTAGAGATTGAATTGTATTTGAATATTGCTTACCTGGATGTCTAACCTTCATAAACGTAACAGTATGCAGATTTTCTACTTTGAATGGAGATTTTAGCCTGATTAAATCTTGCAAATTGATGTAGCAGCCCACCCAACATCTGCTGTACTCTGGCCTCTGCGGAGAGGGGCCAGCTACAGCCCTGGCCAGCAGAGTTTGTGTTACGCAGACTAGTGGAGATTCCAAATAAACAAATATTAAAATAAACAACCATCTTTACCTCTCTAACTCGTCCTTCAGCTCCACGGCTGTGCGCTGGTTCTCAGCCAGCTGGCGTCGCAGGTGCTGGGCGTCGGCCACCTGTCCCTGCAGCTGCTGGTTCTGTCCCTGCAGTTGCTGGTTAGCCTGCTTCAGGTGCTGGTACTGGTCCTGCTGTTCCTCCAGGGCTGATCGCAGTTCCATTATCTCCTGCTTCAGAGGTGTTGGACTGGGCAGGAGAAAGATCCTCATGATTATATCATTGAAGTCAAAAACTTTCAACAGACTTCCAAGAACCAACTGTCAAGAGAATCCTTTTCTGTGTCATTAAAATGAATGAATAAATGCCATTCAATACAAAAGACATTCAAAGTATGTAAAGTTGGAGCCCTGAAAAATGTTGCATTGAGCAATGTTGCAAGTATTCTGAACAAAATTCTTCAGTTCTAGTCCTTACACAAAAAAAAACTGTCCTGAGTTGTATCTACTCATATGCAAGTTCAGGGGTGAAGGGACCAGTCTTGGAGACAGCCCTGTTTTAACAAATCCCTTCACAATCATGTACTTCTTTTCTTACAGGAGAAAAACAGTTTCCAGCTGTATCTACTGGTATAGGGCTTGAGTGAAGATGTGTGCGTACCATGTTCCTCATTGAAAAAAAAACAATACAAACAATTCTATAAATAAAGAAAGGTTTGTGTTGGGTTTTATGGAAAAATGCTGTCCTCAGCTGTATCTACTGGTACTGAGTTAAGACATTCCCTTACCTTGGTCTGTCCTGCAGCTGCCTGAGCTGTTCCTGCAGCTGTTCCCGCAGCTCCTGGTTGGCCTGCAGGCTCTGCTGGTACTGGTCCTTCAGGCTACGCAGGGATGAGTCATCCGAGGCAGAGCTCGCGTTGTCTGGGGTGGAAGGACAGAATATGGTCATCATTCAAAAAGATGATCTACTGTAATTAGTGTAAATACACAAATGTTGACTGTGGCTGCTTCACCACAAACTGAAAATCACTGGTACTGGTCCTTCAGGCTCCACAGGGATGAGTCATCCGAGGCAGAGCTCGTGTTGTCTGGGGTGGAAGGACAAAAAATATGGTCCTCATTTAAAAAGTTGATCTACTGTAATTAGTATAAATACAGATGAAATGTTGTCTGTGGCTGCATCACCACAAACTGAAAACCACTGGTACTCGTCCTTCAGGCTTTGCAGGGACAAGTCATTCAAGGCAGAACTCGCATTGTCTGGGGTGGAAGGACAAAACATGGTCCTCAATTCAAGAAAAGAAATAAGCTTCTATAATTGCACATGTGTTGTCACCTTGGGAAAGGCACAAAAGACAGCTATTTTAGGTCTGGTGAAAATGACTGCCTAGCTTTGTCCTCTTGGGTGGGACATAAAGCCAGAGAACCCATGTTTGAGGACAGCAATACCTCAAGCACATCATCTTGGACAGAAATACTAATATTCTCAATTTCAAGATACATGTGTATGACGTTAGCTCCTCTGGTCAAGGATAAGGCCATGCTGAGCTGATTTTATCGATAGCAACTTCAAAATTTATGTACTTGTATCATAGTTTTAGCATGTTAGTGATGAAAGAAAAACCTTAACTATGGTTCTTGCATAGAAAATATCATTATTGGTATCACGTCACCCTCCTGACTAAAAAGTTTAAGCCACTTTTGGAGCATTTTGAAAATGCCATACCATGACCTTACATTTACCTGTTAGCATGTTGAACAAACATTTGCTTGACAGAAATGTAAATAGTACAAAGGTCAATTCTTTGGAATAGAGTATCTCAAGTTCATATGTGTCTACTTTACAGCTTTAAAAACTCCCCAGTGAACACTTGTTTTCCTTTTCCTGTACCTGTGGATGTACTTGAGGAAGAAAAGTATCACAACCAATACAATTCTATACAACCATGCCAAATTCACTGCCAATGTTGTGTTGCTGGAGTGACTGCATCAAAGAGTTCACTCACCATCCAGCCTGTCCTTGAGTGTCCTGGCGAGGTGCATACTGCGCTCCAGCTCGGCCATCACGCCCTCTGCCTCCTGCTGGGTCAGGTTCAGCAGGTCGGGGTCGCCCCCCTCGCTGGCGGACAGCAGGTGCTCCAGCGTGCGGGTGAGCTCCTCCAGCCGCGCCCGCAGCAGGTGGCACATCTCGCGGCTGTCCCGCAGCTGTTTGCGCAGCTGAGACAGCTCCTTGGCCTGCGTCTGGACTAGCGTGTCCTTCTGGGGTGACACAGACAGCTGGTCCTGTAATGTAAACATGTTTGACTTCAGTCAATTTTCTAATTAGATAGTGTGATAGGATATACATGTAGCAACTTAAGAAAAGATACATGTAGATATGTCTCAAGCACAGCTCCCTGGCCTGTGTCTGGACCAGCGCGTCCTTTTGGGGCGACACCGACAGCTGGTCCTGTTTGAGACGGCAAAATGTAAACTTGAACGTGTTTGACTTTAGTCAATTTTTTAATTAAATACTTTAGAACAGCTACAAATGTACATGTAGATATGTCTCAAGCACAGCTCCTTCTGGGACAGTTGGTCCTGTTCATGACAGCAGAGATTGACACAAATGTTGACTTCTATCAATTTTCTAATTAAATGGAGTGATACGATATAGCAACCTTGGAACAGCTTCATACACATGTTTGTCTCAAAACAATTGAAAATTAGACAAGTAACTGTACTGAGAAATTTACTGGAGATCGATGCAAATGTAAACAAGTTTGACTTCTGCCAATTTTCTAATTAGATAGTGTGAAAGGGTATAGCAACTTTGGAACAGTTAGATATGTTTCAAGCATCCAGAGCAATTGAAAATCTAACATTTTGAAAATTTTCAGAAATTCAATCAAACCACAGCTAGTGGGAAATGAATAACATTGCAACTAAAATTTGGCTTATTATGTCTATTTGAAGGTCGACACATTGTAAACTTGAACAAATCGAGCTAGAAACTAACAAAATAGTCACACAAAACAGCAAAATTGAATCAGCTAAACAAGCAGACAAAGCAACTGTACTTTATAAACATGTTTACGACAGATATACATACTGACCTAATTCTCTGACCTTAGTGTCTGAATAACGTTGCGAAGGAATAATTTTTGAAATTTGCCTTACCTCAACCTCAACCCCAAATTTAAAATTATCACACTTGTCTGGAAATCCAGTACCTAATAACAAGCTCTTGTCAAAACAGAAGCCAGCTCTTTGCTGTTGTGTCAGAGCAGTGAGAACATCATTACATGTAAGTATCACAATGTCATACTCCCAAGAGCCACAGTTAACTCCTTATACAGACATGTTATGACAGATAGAAAGTGACAATGGCCTACAGCGAGGGTCTTGTTGAGGTCGTTGCTCTCCTTCAGCTGTTGTCTCAGGTCCTCCACCTGCTGGCGAAGCTTCTCGAAGGCGTCCCCATTGGTCGATGGTTCCGACAGAGTCTCCATAGAGCGGGCGAACGACCGGTTTGGCGTGAGCTGGCCGTCGGAACGTCCACGCATCCTAGACTGCATCCCCCTTGGGTGGGATCGGATTACACAACATGTGTGAAAATCATTAAGGTGTCTGAAGGTCATGGCTAATAATATCTGTTATAACTGACACTGTCATAGAGTAATGCTGTTGGGGTACATAGGGAATACTTCTAAATATATGCATGTATATAAAGTGTACAGAGATAGCAAGCTTTACTTGCCATATTGACATCTAGGTATTTAGATATCTTGTTGAAGAATGATTGGCACTTGACAAAGATATATGTACTCTGTACTTGTTACAATTCATGAATTATATATCTTATTTACTGTTACATTAGTCTATAAGTTTTTACAGCTTCTCATGGAACATTGGGAAGCTATACAGAGTATTACAGTACAGCATCAGGCAGACATACTGAACTGTCAGTAACAGAAAAGATGTACTTGCACTCCCCATTTGCAAGTACATTTTGTGCAATTATTCGGATGGTGCAACAAAGCAAAGTTATTCAGCTGAGCCGTATCACTACGGGACTTGGGGATTCCCTGCAATTAACAGAAGTGTGCAGTTATCCGTGCAATTAAAAGAAGTGTGCATTTACTCGTTGTGCAATTAACTGGCTTCTACTGTACTTGTTTTCTAGTATTTCTACAATTTGTACAAACAGATGTCACAGTGTTGAAGACAATCATACCTGATCATCCTGCGGGATTTCTCCAGCCTCTGCTTGAGCTGAGCGATCTGTTGTTTCAGCTCGTCCACGTTGTCTGTGTTCCCGTACTCCTGTAGGGTCTCCAGACTCAGCAGGCTCGTGGCTGGCGATCGCGTCATCGGAGAAGCCCCCGGGGAAACTCCGGGGGACAGCAACGAATCGTCCAACCCCTCCTGGGAAGCGTAGCGACTGTGGAACCTCTGGAGGCTCATGGGAATGTTGGAATCGCTCTGCGCCTTGCGGGGAACTTTCTTGACCAGTCCCGCATCCTCAAGCATCTTTCTGTACGTCTTGAGTTTCTGTGCTTGGGCACGCACCGTGCCCTCCGTGGCAGTAAGCTTGTCTTGTAATCTCCTGTTTAGAAGCTTAAGCTCCTTCTCAGACATTTTCAACTGTTCAATCTGTTGTCTCAAAGCTGCGTTAGCGTCGTGAGGCACTCCCTTCTGTAGGACAGGCAGCTTGCTCTTTCGAGGCAGTTGCGAGGAGGTGTCTGAGGATTCCTCCTCCCTGTCCCTAACATCTCCCTGACTCCCCCGAGCCTGCTCAAGCTGTCCCTTCAATCTCTCTATCTCCTCCGCAAGCTGCACGATCAGCTCGGGATTGAACCCTGGAGTGTCGCTTTCAGGATCGGAGTTCATCTCCAGCTGTTTCTTAAGGAGGTCCACAAGGTTTTCAGAAGCTTTAAGACGGTCCTTAAGACCCTTAACCTCAGTCCGCAGGTCCTTCTCTGACATGGCGTCCACCTCTTCGTCCGACCTGCTTCCGGGCGACTCTTTCATGAGCTGTTCGTTTTCCTCGATGAGCTCCATTACCTTGTTCTCCAGTTGTCTGATCTGTGCCTGATACGGGCTGGGAGAGCTCAGCTTGACTTGCTTCTCAAGTGCTAGCTTGTCGTCTTCGCTCTTCTCTAGCTGCATTATTGCATCCTCCAGCTGCTGTTGCACTTCTGCCAAAAGCCCCTTCTCTCCCATGGGCGTCATGCTCCTCACACCCTCTAGCTCCTCCTGCAAAGCTTGGTTTTCCTTCTGTGCGTTGTCAAGCTCGGCCTCTAGTCTTTCCAGTTCCTTAGCAAGTTTGGGTAGAGTCTGTTGCTCTGCGATGTTTTCCCCTACAGGGATAGACCTGACTTGTTCACTTATGGCACCGTTCAAACGTGCCTGTAAGTCGTCATTTATTGCTTGCATCCTGCGTAGCTGTCCCCTCAAACGAGCGACCTCGCTCTTAAGCTCGGCTGTAGAGAATTCAGAAACACTCAAGGCATCCAAAGGACTGGGGAGGGAGATCTCGATGTCTGTCGAGCGGGTGTTTGGGCTCGTCTGAATGTTTTTCTCAAACTGCGGCCTCAGGTCGTCGATGCTTGTCTGTAGAGCAGCGTTCCACGTTTGGACTCGAGGACGGTCTCGTAGAGAATCTCTTGCCTCCAGTACTAAGATAAAAAAGAATGAATGTGCAATACTGTGGTTATTCAAAATTGGCTACCGGTATGTGGTCTTTTTCAAGCATCTTTTATTTATTGAGCTTTTCTAGAACAGTGGACAATAATGATGAAACAGGTGTTGTGAAGGTAACCTTTTCAACACAACCATACCGAGGTTAGGTTCAGGATCCAAGAAATGTACAATATAGCTTTTCAGGAAATGTACAATATACATTTGTAGCTTTTAAAGAAATGTACAATATAGCTTTTCAGGAAATGTACAATATACATTTGTAGCTTTTAAAGAAATGTACAATATAGCTTTTTAGGAAATGTACTGTATATTTACTCTAATAGCTTTTCAGGAAATGTACAATAAAGATTTGACATTTGAAAAGTGTATTTCCTAAAAACTGGAAATTAACACATGTATGATGTCATTTGTTTACAGTCTTTAACTTCTAACAGTCACCTTGTTGTGCTGCCTGGTTGATGTTCCTCTCCAGTTCCACCCGTAGTTCACTGTTCCTCCTGACATAGTCCTCCAGCTGCCTGCGCAGGGTCTGCACCGCTGCCAGCTCTATGTCCAGCGCTCGGCTTTGAGAATCTCTGGAACCAAAAAAAGATACAACTGTTACTCTCAAATTCAAAAATCTTCCTGACAAATATCATACCATTTGGACATTTCTATAGAAGACCTACACCAATTTTAGCTTGTACAATCTTTATTAAGTGTGGTTAATGAAACCTCCTATTCCTAAATCCTCCAAGGTCCTTGTATTTCTTTCTATAGCTTAGTAATTGTAAAACTATCAATAAGATAATGGTCATATTAATTTTCTTCCAATTCACAAGCAAATATGCTTGACACTTCAATAGGTCTTGGGTTCAAATACAAGTATGTACAATTGTTTATGTAAGACTATACCAACATGATCTATTATTTGTTTTCACCCACAGTTGTGGCTACTTTAAGAACATATTAGGTAAGCTAGTTTCTGACCTTGTGGCTCCCAGCTCGTCCCTGTAAGACTTGATGAGGTCCTGGTAGATTCTTCGTTCTGAATCAAGCAGCTCATTCAGCTTCTTAGTCTCCTCAAGCTGATCCCGAAGGCCTTTCTGCAGCTATGGAAGGAAAAACAAACTGCATATAGTTCCTACTAATAACATTACATGCCATGGCCAGATTTCTACAATGATTGATGTGTTGAAAATCAGGTTACAAGTGTATAATATACACCATTACTGTCAGAAACGTCCACCTTTGACAAATGCAGGGAACTGTTAATTCGTTTACTAGTTGTAATTCAATTACTAAATCCTTAGGCATCAATGTCCTTTTCACACGTTATTGAAATGAGTCAGAGGGAACGTTCATTGGCCTTTTGATGATCTACTAGTCAATAAAAATGTAAAATTGACGTGTTTAGCAATTCCCTGTCATATGCTGTAACAATAATGCTAGTGTATCCATCAAGCTGTAAAAAATAAACAACAGAAACTGAGAAGAACAAAACTAGCCACAATTTTAATAGTGAATGGATTAAACTATACCTTGCTTTGCTGCATAAAAGGATTGTACAATGTAAAATATTTGCCAATCACATTCTAGTTCTCTCTTTCCCTGAGACAGTTATAACACTGAATGAATGTTCCAGGTAAGCCCCTAAAAGGCCACGGTGTCTAAAACCCAAACTACTTCATCTGGCGTTGCTGTGCAACAAACGCACTCCTTTGGCATTTCGGTTCGAGCGAAAAAAAGCCCTGTGCAGAAGTGACTTTCATCAACTGAGCTTGAGTAAATATTGTCGTCCCTAGTCAAACAGCATTTAACAAACATCTCCCGGTCGCCCATTCAAGTACTGTGTCAATCAATAACGCTTACATTGACTGTAATAGATCAACCTATGACCCATACTACATACATGTACATGTGTACATGCACTACACCTAATTCTGAACGAAAAGACCATACATTATACAGGGTCAATAGATAGCAAATAAATCTTTTTAATTAATACTTGTATGCTTAGTAAAATAAATTCAACAGAATCCCATCCAGAAAATGCTTAGCTTTAATCAGAAAGCAGGTAGAATTCCCAAGCTAAAAATGGTTTCTTCCACTGTGTACAAAGTATCTACAAAACAGTCAATTCAAATTTCTGCATGCTCAGTAAAATAGCTTCAACAGAATCCCATCCAGACAATGCTTAGTATAAACCAGCCACATTAAGAAAAAGCTGGAATCACCGAAGCTAAAAATGGTTTCTTCCACTGTGTACCTGTTGTTTGGCCTTTGGTGATTGGTCCCCTCGCAGGGCTGGTCTCGAGGATAACTGGTTTCTCTCCAGGTCCTACAGAAGATACAAAATTTACATCAACTAGTAGTGGTATCCAGTATTTGATTACTAGTATACTGCTGCTGGTAAGGTTTGAATCTAGCTTTGGTCACGTTATGGTTGTGATGATGAAATTTTGCTGCTTCAATACTTTCTTTTAGTACATCATTGTGCTCATTAAAATCTCAAAACACATGGAATACTTCCACCCTTTTCGAATTTGAAATGTACATGGAACATATATCATGCACACAAAGTCTGTACTGTTACATGTACAAATGTACTGCGAATTTGTAAGAAACCATGTTGTGGTATGGACAGAAACTGCTAAACCTATCTCTAATTAAAAACAAAAACCTAAATGGCTGATAAAGCCAATAATAGTCTGCTTTATCTGGCTACACTCTACCAAATGGAAATATTTTCAGTCCTGGCATGACCATGACCATAAGATGGTAGAAATCTGCTTTTGTCTTCCATCACACAGAACCACAAGACTGTACCTACCTTGATGATGTCGTCTTTAGCCCTGACTGCATCGATGAGTGCATCAATGTTCTCCTGCTTGGTGCCCAGGTCTTCCTCCTGTTCCTGAGCTTTTCTACGTACTTTGGCCTGGTGGGAAAAACAACAAAGAAATGATAAGCAAAGATAGCAAATTTCTCCCAGTCTTACTCACAGCACTTGAGAATTTGGATGGGTGTGCCTACATTCGGATTTGGAGAGCTTAAAAATTACTTTTTACCAAAGAAGACATTACTAGCACAAGCATCTCCAAAGGAAAATCCAAAATAACATATTTTGGCAATCCCCCACCATACACTTTTTTGATGAGTCCACTCCAAAACAATGCCAACCTGATTGTCCCTACTGTTCCCATGAAATGGAACAGTCCACAATGACATTACTGGGTGTTGGCAGACAGATATTCCCCTAATGGTGGTACTTTGCTGAACAGTGTTACAGTATAAGACTCACATATCAATTATTCAGCCACCCTAATGCACTGCCATATGAAAGTTTTACACTTATATGGTTCCCTGAATGAACATGATTTAACAGCCAGAGTAAAATAGAACCCATAGGGGTCACACATACAGAGTTTTCAAGGGCAAAAACAGAGTGGGTGGATTTCTGCCTGAACTGCTCTTCAACTACAAGCACTCAGGCACAGTCATAAATAACATCTTCATAACTTTGTGATAACAAGTTGTTAAGGTTTCTACATTTTCATCAATTCTAAATTGTCTTTTTGGACAGATCAGATTGAATATTGTAGAAATTGCATTGTGGAAAAAGCACAAAAACATAGTTTGTACTAGAAAGTTGACAAGGTAAAAATAAAATAAAAAGACTTTTTCATAAAATCTTTCAACATGACACTAATACTACAATGTAAGCCATTCTATACTGTTATGACTCTATAAAGTTTTGTATATTTTGTATACAACAAAGTTGACGGATGTGAAGAGTTACCACATATTGATCTGTCACTGTAGATCATACTTTATGTGATATACGTGTCACATAGACATTTGGGATGTCAGCCAAAAATGGAACCCCCCAAACATAGCCCATCAGCTGTCAAAGAAATTATTGATGTCGTCCTTGCTTGAATATTACCTACTAAACTGTACAGTGTGCTTCTGTACTGCATCTCACAAAGGTACACCTAGAATTATTTCTAAGAAATCAGAAGAAACAGTTGATGTCCTTACCAGTTCCAACTTGGCTTGCTTCTCTGCTTTAAGTGCATTGTTGAGGGCCTGCAGGGCATAAGAGATTGTAAACACCATGTCCACCCCAACCCTAAAACAGCATGTCTGACCCCAACTCCAACCCTAACACATAATTCTACAGGAGGCATGTACCAGGAACTCCAGATATTCTGAGGCTTAATAAGGGGGTTTAACAACTGCTCTTCTATCTTTAAATCTAGCAGTATACATGTGTAGTTTGAAGTTGTTGTGCATGTAGGCTCAGCTATTCACAGGCCTTTTCCAATCACTAAAATGTTCATCTAGTACACAGCCCTTGACAATTTAGATGTTCTCATTAAATCGTGCAACATTTGTTTGTGGTGACAACACAACTTCAAAAAACCCCAAAGGACCCCAATTTTGATATTGCTACATCATGTCACAGGGGCATGGAGGGTTGCTTGTTGTCCATTGAACAAGTCAAACGACCATATTACAGAACAGGAACACCACACCCACTCTCACACTACAGAACCAACAATCGCATCACCACAGCCTCGTTAGTTGTTGACCCAGCAGGTGTGGCTGGAAGTTCAACTACATCCTGATCTTTACACTTCAACAATTGTTTTATGACAGATCATTAAGCTTGAGAGATGAAAATCATTTTTCCACAAATTTTCATAGTAAAATTTTCCACGTGAACGTCATACGTGACTGAAAGCCCAGGAAGTTGTTCCAACCATGGCAAGTAAAGAGGTTATGGTCCGTGAACTTGCACATATGTCAACACGTTTAACACCTCCATACAAAGGGATGTGGATCGACTTTCTGTTGTAACAGGGCGGTGCTTATCACAAGATGGCACAAAAAACTGTACTTTGCAAGGAAGCGTAGAAAGTACAGACGCACAAATTTCCAAAGAAAATACATTAAAACAAATTGGTGACATACATGTAATTTTCCCCAATGAAAGGGATAGACTATTTCTTGGACCACCCTAGACCACATGTATGTGAGCTTCAAGCACTGTGCACTCAAATCTTTTGTCATTCTGTCAATATTAACGCTATCAGAAACACAAAAAAGAGGTGAAAATCTACTCCTGTAACTCTCTATATTTCAAGTTCACTTTTGAATTATACAAGAAGTGCAAGAGTTTCCCTACCTGTGTCTGCTGTGCCATCTGCTGCTGTACATCCCCCTGGGATGGCTTCTGGTCACGCAAGGACTGTAGAGCAGCTCTAAAGCACAAGAGGGAGGCAAAGCAATTGTAAGAATGGCAAAAAATTGATAGGTACTAAAACTTGCAAGAGTGATAATACCCCCCTCACATTAGGCGCGATTCGATCGGACGACGAGTCTGCGAGCTCTAAATTACGAGGAGACATGACCCTGACGGCAAGGGGAAACTCTGCCATTTCTTCGTCGGCATCAGGGTCATACCTCCTCGTAAATTAGAGCTTGCAGACTCGTCGTCCGATCAAATCGCGCCTAATGTGATGGGGGTGTAAAGAACACTTAGAAAACTTGAATTGATCAGAGCACTATTCAACCATTTGGAAAAACAATGTGATTATGAATGAATTTCGATAAACCACACAGAGCACAATCATAATCATGGTCTAAAAAAAAAATAAGTCGACATTTCTGCAGGACACAGAAACTTCTTGTATTACAGGGGTACATACATTATTTCTGAAAACTTCCAAATGCATTCTGTTTGATGTGTTCAAATGTGTGCATGACTTCTTGGAACACATTTGAATGTTGTCAGAGTTGGCTGTAAGATTTTTTTTTGTGGTCCATGGCGTGCAAACTTGTCTATTGGTGAAGTTTCTCACTACTCACGTGGTCTCTGACAGCAGCCTGGCTTTACTGGCCAGCTCCTTACGAAGGGACTGGACGTAGGGGTCATCCTCCGTGGACACGTAGCCTGATGTACTGGACGACTGCAGGCGGTCAATCAGCTCTGTGAAATGGTGAAATTTCTGTAGTGATTAAATGTCCATCGTTTTTGTGGCAACCTCTTTGCTTCAACCATAAAACCCCAGTAAAAAAATGCTTCTTGTTTTCTGCCTGTCTACCCCATAGTTTCATCCGCGAACACTCCAATTCCTCCCTACCACAAAGTTAAATCCGTGTAAACTTAAAGGCATCCTAAAAGACTTTCAGACTTGTTAAATGAATGGAAATTCTCATGAAATTTTCAAAAACAAACTGCATTAACCTTATTAACTACATAAAGGTCATTAAGTCATGTGATACCCTATCCTATCATTGTATAACTGTAGCTATGGCAACTCACTCACTAAGAATGAAATTACATCAAAACACAATGATTCATGTTTAACAGTCTATTGTATATTGGAAACATTGACCTTTTTAATGTACAGCTATGGTACCAATGGTTTAAAAAATGGCTTTACGAGTATCTAAATCTGAGTGAAACAAAGAACAAATCTCCTCACCATCTTTCTTCCTGATGTCATCCTTCAGCTGCCTGACTGTGTCTGCCAGGTGCTCGCCCCGCAGCTGCGAGGGGCCCGACATCTGCAGCTGGGACAGCAGCTTGTCCTTCTCCCTCGCATTATCCACCAAGGTCTGGGGAAAAAGTACAAATTTAAGATACTCTGTATACGTAAAAAAAGTAGATTTACTGATGTGCATAACAGTTCCTTGATACTATGCAAAGTCAGATTTTTGCTCTGTTCAGACGCTTATGGTGCCTTGTGTCACATAGGGCAAAAAATTTCATTGCTGTTTCAGTAGCAGGGTATATTTTTACATGGAGTTATGCCCATTTTGTGTGCTCTGGGCACTTCCTCAATTGTGGGACCACTATTTTACAATACTTCCGAAAGATGGGTGCAGCTTCAACCGAGATATGCCCTACCAAGAATTGAACTGGGGTTTCCCTATTACAAACTAATTGGAATCAAGAGCTCAACTGTGAGGCTGCTACTGGTTTAGCTACAGGGAAACCCAAAAGTCAAGACTGTACTTGGAACATCTTTTCTCATTTCCAAGAGCATTGATACTATTTGTAAGAAGTGTAGCATCCCTACCTCAATGGTCCTGTCTTTATCACTAAGTGCTGCCCTCATCTTCTCCAGCAGTTTGTTTTGCTCCTGTTCTGTCCAGTCTCGAGCACTGGTCAGGCTCTAGAATTGTGTGATAAAATGTGAGAAATATGTCTTGTTTTCCTGGGATTGTGTTCTCAAAAGCACCATTGGCTACATATAGCAGAAATGTATGCAGGAAAGACATATTGCTGGCTGTGTAAAATAAAACTCTAATATCCTGTGTCTTTCTTAGTTACTAGTTTCTCCCTTGCTCTCTATCTTCTGACATCAAACATCAAGTAAACAATTTCTATCAACAAACTAGCATCTTCTTCACATTCTGTTTTCTTCTTCCCATGACATGGGCCTAAAATACAGAGAGATGAAAGACAATGGTTCTTACCTGTAGCTCTGCTTCTCTCTTGTTGAGTCTCTGCTGGAGTTTTTGGATCTCCCCATTTTTCTCAGACACCACCTGGTTGTATCTCTCATTGGCCTCCTTTTGGGAAGAGCAAACATAGAAATTACCAAACATAGGAATGAATTTTCACAAGGAAAGATAAAGCTTTTACTTCTTTTAGAGAGTCTACTATAGAGTCAACCCTGTACATATACCCTGGGTACCATCCGATTTCTACCAGGGCTCCTTTAGGGCAGCGAGCGTTAGGAGCCCTGGTAGAAATCAGATGGTACCCAGGCTAGTCTACATACTGTAGGATCAAACAGAATCTATCTCACCTAAAACATACAACAAACACACAAATGTACATACATGGCATTGTATAGTGTGCACATACAATCATATGATCATGAGTATTATCAAAACATCAAAAGCATTTTGTATCAAAGTCAAAATAACTACTTGTTTGGTATTGTCAGTCTTACTTGCAAACAACAGAATGCAAAGGAAACCCTTCCCAAAGACATGTTTACACTGCTTGAGAAAACAGAGGTGCCAATATTTTCTGCTGCTAGAAGATGGGTGGAACCACTCTACACAAGGGGAAAGCAAAATATATATTCCATATTCCTGACTTAACAATATACATGTATTATGACTGAAACCTGTCCAGTGTACATGTACAATAATTTGAGCAACATTTTTGTTGGATTAAACTGTGATAAAATAGTGTTTCAAAGGCGGCATTAAGCATTGTCTCCCCACACAACAACATGGTAAGAACTAGGACATGTGGCAGAAAGCCCACTTAAGTATACCACTTGACTAACTCAGAAGAGGCGAGCTTTCATTGCAACAGAAATCTGATACATGGAAACAAGTGAGTAACAATCATACTTCTTTTTATGTGACGTTTTCTGTTTCCCTACACTACATGTACAGGTTTGATCAGATACTGTGAGAATGTGTGACACATTTTGATACTACAGAATGAAATTTGAATACACAAATTGCTCTTGCTTTGGGGCAAAACTAGGTGAAAGACACTGGTGTCCACTCTTTTCAGCCAGGGTAACACCTGTGAAGAGTGGTTATACAAATGTTGCACATTGTACAATTGACTGGAAGACATAATAGGTTTAACGTCACAAGGCTCTTACCTTATTATCTTTAGTATGTCAAATAAGATAATGCAAGTGGCTTTACCATTCAAAAACACTTTTGTATGTCTATCTTCATAAGTGGTAAAGTACACCAATATATACCACCTAAACTTTGTTTTTACGTTTTGTTTTGATTCTTTGCCGTTATAATTTTCATAGTGTAGTTTCAGTTAATTTCATTTTGTTATTTGTCTAGCTTTGATTATGTATATTGTGCTTCATTATTATCTAGATTATGTACATTACGTTTCATCACGATTGAGTTTCTGACAGGGAGCCATGAAATGCTGCCTAGGCTTCTTCTCCCCCCTGCATATTTTCTTTTCATTGTGCTATTATCACTGTTTTTAATTTGTTGAATATGTGCTTAAATAAATCAAATCAAATCAACCACCACACCAGCCCTGATCTCCCTACCTTCAGCATGTTATCTTTGTCTTTGATAGTACCCAGAAGTCTCTGTGTGTGGGCGTGGCCATCTGACGACGCCCTCCTTCTCTCGTCCATTACCTCCTGGTGAGTACGGAAAGTTAACTGGTTAGTTAACCTGGTTAGTAATTCTGTTAGTTATTTAACTTCTCTGTTACGTCAAAAAGCAAACATGGGATTAACTTCATTTTATCAGATCTTACTGTTAAGTGATAGTAGAGACAGTGTACAAGAAGAGTCAGCCAAAATGTTTTAAAAGCTTTTCTGCCTTCCCAATGTTGATGATCAGTTTTCACTAGGTTTGATATTAAATAAGAACCTGTCTGGCCAAGCTCAAGCATAAGAGGTACAGTAGAATCCCGTTAATTGCATGGCCCATTTGTCAGTGGATTGTATACAATTATCAGGCTTGGTCCATTAACCCTAGGAAGCTAAATGAGCTACACTGGCCACAAATAACTTCTTCAAGACTGACAGTTTTGTTTCCTTGCTTAGCTGGTGTTCCTTTGTGGTGCGGACATCAGACAATGACTTATTAAATGATGACTAATTCTACCAGTACACTGTCCCACCTGCAACATTCTGTCCCTCTCATCCAGCTTGTCTTTGAGCTCCTGAATCATGGCGTCCACTCTGGGCTTGGACTGGGGGCTGCTCTGTAGAGACTGGCTCAACTTCTACAGTTTCAAAGGGGGAGGGGGCACAATATTAGCCAACCTCTTTTGATAGAACTGTATTCACTCACCAATCTTAAATCCATGTGGCATGTGGCACAATTTTGTCTCTATGTATTCTCAATGAAGGCAACAAGAGATGGCAAACTTCACCCCTTAGCCATGCTACTTTGCAATTTTTCTTGTCCCATAAACAAAAATAGCAGCACGGAGGATGTTTGATAAAGTCACATTGTCCATTTGGAATTGAAACACACAGACATACACACACACAAAGAGACACACACACACACACACACACACACACACACAAAGAGCCGCACATAAAGCAGTATTTAAGTAACAAGTCATTGTCATAGTCTGACACTTGGGTGAACTAACAAGTCATTGCTATAATAATATAGTCTAACAGTAAAGTCCTCCTAACCTTGATATCCTTGTCCCTACTGCTGAGTGCGTGCTGCAGCTGTTCTATCACAGCTTCCTTCTCCAGCAGAGCACGGGCATGCTCCTCAGCTGTGGCCTGCAGGTCGGCAGGGAAGAGATTGTATATGTTAGACGTTATCCATGACAGAAATGCATCCATTTTTATGTGCTGTTTAAAAGGTAAAGTCGGTCCCACAGCCTTTTTGCAGGCTGTGGGGGCAGTGGGTTGTTACCAAATGACCAGGGCATGATACTGTGAGAGGTGGAGCCCAACTCCTTCCGCTATCTTTTCATCCCAAACAAACTTTGGCAAAGTCAGGTAATCATTTGTATTCCTGGGTGGAGGGAGAAAAGTTGTGTTAAGTGCCTTTCCCATTGTCACAACATTGGTGGCACCAGGGGATAGTGACCTGCATAAACTAATAGCATAAAACCTATATCATACAGAAGTGAGATTATATAAACTTTAAGAAAATTCAAATACGTACAGCATTGGTGCGCTGCTGGCTCTTGAGTTGGTTCAGAAGCTGTCTCAGTTCCACATCCTTCTCTTTGATTATACCATCAAGGTTCTGGGAAACGAGAAAACCATTTCAATTCATATCTAACCCCTGTCTGTATAAAACAAAAGGGTATTTAGCCATGTTCTAGTAGTTAAGGGTTATCAGTGCAATGGCCAAGTGGTCGGTCGGTAGTAGTCAAACCAAAGGCTGTAAAAATGGTACATGCTTCTTTCTTTGTTTAGTATTCCGCAATAGGGAAAGAGTATACCGGTAAACACACAGTTGAACACAGAGACCACCACCAGTGGACTAGCCCACTGCTGTAATGATTGCGCAAATGCTGTGTGACCCAGGGCTACAGAAACAGATAATGGTGCTACCCAATGCACCATTTGGTGCTGGAAGGACTAATTTTCTTAATCTAATCTAATAGTGAATAGGAAGAGTAGAAAGGCATTTCACTTTACAAACAATTCCTGACACGTTGCATTAGGCTTACATTGATGGTTTCCTCATTCCCAGCGAGAAGAGAGTTAGCTCGCTCCAGCTCTCTCTCTCGCTCACGCAGGCTGACCCTGAGGTGGCGAAGGTCATTCTCCTTGGCTTCTAACGTGCGGAACTTTTCCTCTATTGCATCCTGGGAAAAAAGATATTTCATGATGTAAAAATCATGACTAGTCCAGGTAATACATAGCATGATCTACTATATACTCTTCTTTGAAACACCTGAAATCAGGTATAAACCAACAGGTGAAGCAAATCAAAAAGTGGATAATTAGATTAAATTTTGAGTAAAAGTTTAGTCCTTTGTCGATGTGGATTTGGCTACAAACAGCTTTATTCACTTCTTAAACATTATAAAAACAAAAAGATACTTGCTCTGAAAGTGGTCTACAAGTACATAAATGATCCATTCTGCTTTGGAGTATGATAAGTTGCAAACATTTGAAATCTCTAGAGATACAGTCACTCATTTTTGTACCAAAGCTGGAGATGCTTTTCCTAGCATTTTTATGATTAACTTTAACTCAGCGCTAAAACCACTATTCAGTTCCCATCAGAGAAACCCTACAACCTTTGTATCAGTCATTTTTGTACAAAATAATGCCAATAAACTGGGACATGAAAGTGTGCTTTTGGAAGCATTTTTATGATTGACTCTAACTCAGTATTGAAAACACATGTCTGTCCTTCCCCGTGAGAGGAGCCCTACTGAATGTTCACACCTCCACAGCCTTGTCGCGCTCCTTCAGACGCTCTCTGAGCCGCTGGATGATGCTGTCCTTGTTCTCTGAGTAGGGCTGGAAGATATGAAGTAAGATGTAGATGTTACCATTGAGATAGAATAACTAAATCTTGTTCCAAGCTGTTGCACATGCAAGCAGGCCCTTCTGATATGGTTAACATTATCAACTGATATTTGATTGTTCAACTAACATCATGCCTTTCCTGTACTTACAACCTCTTGGTCTGCCATACTCCTGGATGACCACGTGTAACCTCTCACCCCTGACCTGTACTTACATCCCGTGAGTTCAGCTCCTGAGCCATCTGCATGTACTCCTGTATGACCCAGTGTAAACTTTAACCCCTGATCTGTACTTACATCCCATGAGTTTGAGCCATCTACATGTACTCCTGGATGACCTACTTCAAAAAGTTCAAAGTTACTTACATCCCGTGAGTTCTCCTGCTCCTGAGCCATCTGCATGTACTCCTGGATGACTTTGTCCTTCTCCTGGATGCTGGCAGACAATCTCTGGATGATTTGCTCTTTACTTTGTAGTTGTCTCTGAGTCTCCTCCAACTGGGTCTGACAAAGATGTACAGTAAGTTGCATGGCTTTTAGGCACTGCGAATGTTGCATCAAATACTTTGCAACAAACTAATAGTAACCAAATGCATTCACGTTTTTAGACAAGGGCAATCATTTCCAACAGTCTTTAATACCTGGTAAGTGATTAAGCCTTGACCAAATGGCATAATTGCAGATATAAACAGAAAGCAGAACTCAACTGGCTGTCTATGGAATCGTAGAGCATTGTATCACAATGTAGCTTTGTACATCTTCTGTCATCTTACCTTGTGTTGTTGGGTGATGTTTTCTCGATCTGTGTCTGCTCTAGACCTGGAATCCTTCAGCTGTTTCTGCAGGTCCCTCAGCTGCCTGTCCTTGTCCCTGAGGGCCTCGTCAGCCTGGTCGTCCGCCTCCTGAGCTGCCTGCTGGAGCTGATCAATCTCCTGCTCCTTTTTTCTCAGGCTCTTTTTTAATCGCTGAGGGGACACCAATATTTAGGTTTGGTACTGCGAAGACCCTTTCCTCTCATGATTGAAGGCTATCAATCCATTACTCCTTCAGCTTGCATGTACCAAAGCATTAACTTCTAAATTACACAGATGCTACTTCCAGATTTGTGGCCCATTTTAGAGATAAAACTACATGAGCAACTGTTCATGCAATATATTGTGTGCCAGTTATTGGAAGCAAGAGCAACAAGAAGAGGTTCAGAGAATGCAATGACAGAAGCATATCATTTTAACAACATTGTTATATCAGGACAGAGAACCAATGGATTTTGAAATAGTACCTGATTTTCTGCATCTTTTTCGTGAACCTTGCCCTGGAGACCAGTGATCTCAGCCTCCTTGTCACTGAGGGCCTGCTGTTGTTCTTCAACCCCCTGTAGAAAGACATTACATGAATTTCACTACAGTATCAACATTAACAGATATACATACACGATAAAGCTTTTTTTACTGCACAATCATGTTACACAGGGAACTTGGGATAACTTTAAGGCAATATCACACACATGTACAGTATGAAAACTCTTCACTATATAATTTGTGTGAACTAATTACATGTATCACAATGGTAACTAGACAGTTGATTTTGTGCTGATCCAGCTACATGTAGCAGGACACCTATTACAAAGAATCCATACTCGATCTCTTGGTAAACGTATAGAGTACAAAGTTTTTAATTCCCACCTGGAACTGCTGCAGCTGTGCCTTGTGTGCAGTCTCCCGGGCCTGAGCCAGACTCTGCTGAAGTTCTTCTATCTGTTCACACAGCTCATCAATCTGTTAAAACAGGGCAGTCAATGTTATGAAGAATAACTGAGGGGCACACAAATCCTAGCACAGGGAGAATATACCCACTGCCTTCTACATGCAGGTGTCAATATCAATTACACAAAGAGAATATTCAGTAACATATCTTTTGAATGTAAGTAAATGGGCACAATTTTCGCAACTGAGCAGAAGTGGTAGCCTATCAGTGAATGCATACAAACATGAAATGCTTGTGCCTGATTAAATCTCTCTCATAGCCCAACATCCAGGAGGGGCCAGTTACAGCCCCGGACAGCAGGGTTTTTGTTAAACAGACTAGAAAGCTTGCATTAGTATGTTGAATATGTACTGTTACATGTAACTTAGTAACTGTTGCAATGGACGTAATTCTATTTTCAGACTGCTATATCCTGTTATCCCTCCTACTTGAAACAGCCAGAAAGCATGTAGAATGGTTTCAAGTGTCAGGGTTGGACAAGTCCACTAGTCCCGGGAAAGTGAAAGTGCTTATCGGGCAAGTGCATGTCCCCCTCGCCGACGAGTGCAGTGTAAATATTTTTCTATGAGTGAGATTTTGATATACACGTACTCATTACTTTTTAAAGTTATCACATCAAGCATTGTTCAACACCCAAAAAAAAGTGCCAAGACTAAAAGAATTTCATTACTAGAAGGGAAAATAAAGTACAAAGAAAAATATTTTTTCTAAATTTTGGGCGAGCGAAAAGTAAATTTTGTATGTTCTCGCCCGATAGACCAAGTAAATTTTAGAAAACTTGTTAAACCCTGAGTGTTAAACACAACTCTCACCTCCTTGCTCTTGTTGTGAATGGCCTCTGTCAGACCCTGGATGGCTTTGTCCCGTTTGAGAGCGTTCTGGTCCTGGAGTTTAACATCAGATTCCTTGTCTTGTAGTTTCCTCTTTAGCTCCTGGGTACACAAAAAGGAAAGTTTCTTTCTTATCTTTCTCTCAAAGTAAAGGCTGCCATTGTATGTTATTGTATGTCGCATGACGCGAAAATAAACCATTCATATATATATAAATTACGTGAGAAAATTTAACGATTACAGATTGACGAAATTCTGGACAGAAACTATTACTTTGCTGAGACATGTATCAGAACAGTGGCAAGTCTTTTTCCAAAAAGTAGTGAGCTACATGTATGAAAATGATGATACACTGACAAAACAACACATTTAACAAATGCAAGAGAGAAGCAGCAAAGACGAAAACCACATCACATACAGCGCCAAACATAGACATATAATTTCTTAGTGCCAATAAAATGTTTCCGTTCAAAATAAAACCTTCTTGAAAGGTCTGAGCAAAACCAACAATGTGTGTACATTTATAACATAAAATAGGAAAGGGTGCAAGACTACTTAGTGCTTTAGATGTACACCAATGAAATCAGTACACCCTCAATCATCCAGAAAGAATCATTCATGTTCAAACAGTAGATTCTATATGCCCATAGTTCGAAACTTATTGGGCAGGGCTTTAACTAATCATATCTACACATACACGCACATACCGGTATTTTGTTGAAGCTTAGGTAGAAGTCTTAATCCAGGACCAGTACCAGTACTAAACAAGTTGGGCAATTATTGTCAAGTTACTCATGTAGCTAACTATCCTTGAGATAGGATCTACCTCTCGTATGCCCTTTCCGATGCCCATGGTATCAGCTATTTTTCTTAGACCTTACACCGTACCTGTACCTGTAACAACTTTACAGCATACAACCCTACTTGTGGATGATTGAGGATGTACTGTAAGTGTTAGGTCATGATTGTTAGACAGGGAGCGGTTCTAGTTTACCTCATTCTCATCCTCAGCCTCCAACACAAGCTTCTCTAACTCCTGTGGGGTAGTGGGAGGGGGGTACGGGATCGGGAGGGGGTGTTAGTGGCAAACACAGCACACAGGCAGCCTATGTAGATGTATTCCATGGGAAAGTGCTAACCTATGTTTGGCACAATTTGATGAACGCTGCAAATTTTATCCTCATAGATTTTCTTTGGAAATTTGGAATAGAGTTAAGTGAAAGGTTCGGAGAACAAAAAGATACAATTATGAAGCTGTAAGTAAGCAGTTAAATACCCCATGGAACACATCTTCATAGATCAGTAAGCAAACAAGAGCAAACATTATAAATAAGTCATGAGCAATGATGTTATCATGATCATATGGTTACATGGAACTCTTTGTGGTTAAAATAATGTACGTGAACAGTTTGATGCTGACATACAATGTACATCAAGCAAAATTAAAACCAACTAAAAGTTATTACAGAATAAATCTGTTGCTACATGTCAAAACACAGCAAAAAAGGCACTACAGTCAAACCTGTCAATAGGGGCCACTCAAGGGACTGGAGAAATATGGCCACTATAGACAGGTGGCCACTATAGAGAAAATGTTGATCAATTGACCATGAGCAAGCTACACATGATTTCAGTTCCCACTAATCTTTCTCACCAAGTAACATTGTCTCGATCGGTAAATTCACAGACAAAGACTTGCACTTTAATGCTCAAGGCATGCATAACTCCTGCTACCGCCAAAATGACCCTGTCAGGAACTCCAAATCCTCGCAAACTACAATTTCAAACTCGGTGCCGGGTGACATAAGGCTGCAGTATGGTTGCAATAGGCAGCGTTTCTGTATCAACGGGACCGGAAATCGTGTGGCCGTGGCCGTGTTGGACAGGTGGCCGCTAAGCCTATTTCTTAATCATTACGAATCCAAGGGACCGACAAAAAGTGGCCACTATGGCCAGGTGGCTGCTATGCAAAGGTGGCCGCTAATACAGGTTTGACTGTATTGCAATGATGAAAGCTTTTAGCACAGCAAACAAGGGACATGACATGACAGAAGAGAGTGATAAAGACCTCACAATGATGCAAAAATATATTTGCAAAGGGAATGCCATACCTACCCAGTGTAGTTGTTTTTCATTATCTTTACTAAGAAAGTTTTCCGTGAACTTTCAATATATTTTCACGAATTTACGTCACCTAAAAGGACTTTTCTTTCACCATAGAAACCATTAGTCAACATCTGAACAGTTTCTGATCACCTTGATTTCCTTCTCCTTCTTGTCGTGATCGCGGGTCATCTGGCCTGCCGCGATCTCATACTCATCCAGCTTCCTCTGCTGGTCCTCAAGAAGGGCCTGGGAAACAAAGTAATCATGTTCACTTTCACAAAGAAGCAGTTGTACATGCATCAACTGTTCACATGTTCTTGCCTAGACATTGCGAATCCACTACATGTTGCACTATACAAACTTCAGGTTTAATTTCAACTTTTTCTTGTTATCCATGTGACCAATGTTGAGTCAAGGAAAAAACTATCAAGTTGTGGCAGGTTTTGATAGCCATTTATGAAGGATGAAACCTTGGCTACCTCTGGTAAAATTCAGGGTGGATTAAACAGTTGCTTAGGGGGATGTTGACAAGTGTATCTTATGTGTGAATGGATATGTTTAAAAAATCTACCATTTATCTTACCTGGATTTCCTGATTGTTTTTCTTGCTGACCTCCACTTGCTGCTGATATCTATTAATGTCATCCTGCAGATTTGAGAGGGAAAACAAATAAAGAAGGATTAATCAAGCTGGTCTTCTCAACATGCTACAAAACTTTGTGTCAGTTTTTGCATGCAGCTTTTTTGTGGGTTATCTAAGTTCACAAATTTCCTGTGTAGAATATTCCCCGTCTCTCACTACTATTTCTGGCCTGCCTGCCATTCAAAAAAATGTACGATAAAGAGAGTTAGTGATTCTGTGATTCTCTTTCCTTCCTTTATTTTCCACTCTTTCTAAGACCCTGACATACCTGCATGTTTCCCTCCTTGTCCCTGAGCTCCTGAGTCAGGTTCTGAACTTGAGCTTCCAGAGGTTTGACCTTCTCGGCCACAAGGTCAGCCTTGTCCTGGTTCAGCTGCTGGATGAGTTGGTCCTTGGTGCGCAGGGCGTGGTTCAACTGGTCAATCACCCTGGGGTGGGAGGGGGGCGACAAACAACAGTTCACTAAAGGCTTGGATTTGTATTAGACGATCTTGTAGAATAAAACATTGAAGGAAAGTGACTACCAACACCTGTAGTGAGTTTTGTATTGAGAGTAGTCTTTCAAGGAGGTCGAGGAATAAGCTTAAAGGTTGCCTATACAAAATGGACTAGCACAGTAATGTGAAAAGCATTTAAGTACAGGTCCAAAACACTGTAATATCAATGAACCAACAGTCTAGCACTGTTCATGAAGAGACTCACAGGTCTAAACCTGCACCTAAACCTCTGTACCTGTACCTCATGTTATGTTAAGATACCCAGCCCTACCAGCTAAGGTTGCATGCCTGCACCATTACAACTTTCCTCAAACAAAGAAAGAAAACCTTTCAAACACTGTTAATCTTGGAGTTAGCGAGAAAGAAAACACCAAACTCCTTCTGAGACCAACGTCCATGTCTGTAGTATAACATGCTAGTCAGTGGTACCACAAAAGATGTAGATTGTGCTGAAGAATGTTCTCCAAAAAAACAACACATACAGTTGAATGAAACGGCAATTGTTGGAAACACACATCCAGAAAATGGTCATGCATGAAGGATGGTTTCCAGAATGCTATTTCATCCACTGTCAGTAGTTCTACTTCTTTCCTGGAGCAGCCTACCCTACCAATCCTCAAGACTACAGAGTGTAGTTAGTCTGGAAGGTTGCCCACCAGTCCAAACGTTAGACAGTACATGTACATGTGTGAGTGTGCCCACATCCACACCCCAGTGACTACACACTACTCGCCAGTGCGAGGGGCTCACCATAACAACGTTCTGGGATCTGTGTCGGCATTTTTCGGGGAAAAGCTTCTGTCTACACAGTTGCAAGAGCTGCCATGGCAACAAACAAAGAAACAAACAAAAAAGAAGGGAGAGAAGAGAGCAGACAATAAAAACAGTGCATGGTGCAGAAAGATATTGATGTATATCACCCATACCACCTTCACCTGTATCGCCACCGTAACAGTGTAACACATGCTTTGTCTGCATCTCGCTATTTTGGAAATTATGAACCGTGTAAAGCATGTTTTGAAACAACTATATAGTTCATTGGCTAGTGCTGGTAGACATCAGAAGCACCTGCACAACTCCAATTTTACCTGCATATGCAGGTGGTATTTTAAGTCTCGATTTTACAATCATATTTCCACAAAAAAACTTTGACTATACGATTTTCAGACAGTCAGACAAGATGCAGACAACACATGCTTAGAGACCTTTACCTCCTTTTCCATATCTCCTTAGATGCATGCAAGGTAAATGCCTTAAGCTTTGAGCATTCAGTCCTGCAGAGATCATGCTTAAATGCTGATGTAACAAAAGAGATTAACTACTTACTCCCTGTCGTTATGATGTGAACATGAACAACAGTCTTCTGTGTCTGACTGAGCATGGGGTAAACTGAAAACACAACAGTCTTAGTACCTACTTCTCTTCTACAAAAGATACCTTTTCCTTTGGAATAGTTGGGTCACCTACACTAGCATAAAAAAGGTTCACTTTAGAAATACTACATTTAATAACAGAGAACAGCTTTTTCACTTTCTGATTTTACCACCAAGTGGCAATGTCGCATTCAGCCTATTCTTGAATCTAGCTACTTTAAAGGTAGATACTAGGGTTGTACTACATTTAAAGTTATAGCTTTAAAATGAAATGCAGCCCACCAAATCTTCAAGATATGTTGATGGAACTTTGAGGTCAAAGTTGTATTTTTTTTAAGGTGCATGAAAAAAGATTAGTGAGTATTGTATTCCAACATTTTGCAAACTTTCTGCTCTTATTCTAAATCTCCTGTCTTCAGTGTACTTCATTGTGATTTCATTTCATTCAGTATCAAACGAAGACAATGATGCACATCTCCTTTTCAACGTTTCTCTTCCACACTTGGCCCTTGTGCTTAAGTCTACTTCCTCTCACCTGTTCTTATCTTGGAGAGCTTCCTTAGACGAGTCCTGCAGGTTCTTCTTGTCCTGTTTGACTTTCTCAAGGTCGCGCAGCTTGTTCTGGAGTTCCTGGTTAGCAGCTTCAAGGTCACGGATCTTGCCTTCCGTTTCCTCATCAACTCTTTTCTGAAGAGTGTTCTCCTGAATGTGGAAATGAAAAAAAAACATGCTCTTTGAAATGTGTCATGGCAGCAGAAAAATGTCACAACTCACTAATCCTTTTCCAAGCCTGGGACAGCAGCTTTATATTCCCTACATTCTATATACCCTCATGCCATTAACCCCACCTAGCAATTTACAGAAGAATTGCAGACCAGAGAAGTTTGAAAATAGCTGCCCAAGAACAGGTGGAGAGGCCACAGAGAAGATGAAACATTTTTGAAGACACATATCTTCGGAAACAAATATCACTTAACATCAAATTCTTTGCTGTGGATAGTTCTTACTGAGGTTAATATCCACTGAAAGTTACAGAGACATTTGATGTTGGGACATATCATTTTATTGAGATTGAAAAAAACATGAAAGTTGGCTACCTCCTGAGCAGAGGTGAGTCTGGACTCATACTGGTGGCGCAGCTGCTGCAGCTCCCTGCCATGGTCCTGCCGAACCTGCTGCACCGCTGCATCGTTCTGAGCTGCGAGCGTTTCTACTGCTTGTCTGGAATGTGAATTACACGATTGTACATTAGGGCTGAGAACCTAAAACCTTTTCAGGTACAGGTATAGAGTTTCAGGTACAACACCTACTAGATCTGCCTTATGAGCATTTTTACTGCTTGTCTGCAATGAGGAGTTTAAAAAAAAACGCATAAATTAGGGCTGCGAACATAGATATATCCAGGTACAGGTATAGAGATTCAGGGTATGGGTCCTGACCATCTACAGTTTTCCATTGTTTAACCTTACAATTGTGTATTTCAGTTGACAGAAAGACAGATCAATCAACTACGTGTCATAACATTTTTTTCTTAAACATAAAAAGCAGACCAAATTAAACTGAGCAATAAACCAATTATCAATCACAATTGCTGACAACTTTTACATCAAAGATAGATGCTACAGCATGACATAATTGTTCATAGCTTGCAGGACAATAGTACATAAAACTACAATTAGAGGAAAGGTTTTTACTTACGATGCTTTCACTAGAAGCTCCTGTTTGTCGTGTAGCTCTTTTTTCAAACTTTCAACTTCAACCTTCAGCTCAATGTTCTGGAAGAGATGAACAGACAAGAAAAAAATTCAACACACAATAAGGACTAATCTGCAAAACACAAACGTGGGCCACTCATGGACAAATAAGCAATTTTCTATCATCCATTCTTTTACAATTAAAAAACTTTTTGCAGAAATGTCCAAACTAAGCATTACGTACAAAATGATTAATAAACTGAGAGATGTACCAACTATCATTACAAGTAGTAGTCCACTGTATCCTGCTGCTGCAGTGGTCTGTACAACCCAGCTCACAAATGATAATCATGCCTGCAGGTACCAGAGCTATCAACCTAGGATTGATGTGTTCAAAAATTTGTTTTTCCCAAAACTATCGTAGTGCGGAATTCATTGCCACAAAGTACAGTAAGAGCATCATCACTTGAGATATGAAAGAGTTGGATGTGACAGGTTGTTCGGTGTAATAAAACCAGCTGCTGCTGCGCCGTGTGCCTGCAAAGCTGGTGTGTTACGCCAAATTGTGGTTATACCAGCTAGACAGATACAGAGCAAGAACAAGGCTTTCACATGATTGTGTACCTTTGACTCCTGACAGTGCTATATCTAGTATTCAACAATTTAAAAACTAATCGCAGAAATGTGCAAATTATTAAGAATGAGGTTTATACATGCGTACCATTGGCATTTGCCAGTGTTGTATGATGTTATTTAGAGTTTACTGCAAAATTAAGCGCTTTACTCACAGTTTTCTCGATATCCTCCTCTTCTCCGTGCTGCATGCGCTCTTCCATGAAATAGATGCGCAGCTTCAGGCTGAAGTTTTCTTTCTTCAGTTCTGCTATTTGCTGCAAAACAAACAACAAATTTTCTTTATTACTGGCTCTAACTTCTAAGCTGGATCTTTGGTTCCAAATGTCACTTGGATAACCTGAAACTGTGAAGGGTTTCCCAATCAAACAGACTCACACACAGAAATGTACTTTAGAATACACATAGCAACTAGCAAGCAATAAGGTAACAGCCGAAAGTTAAAGCCAAGTATGAGTTAGAAAGGGAAGACTTCTCTTCCAGACATGTTCCTGACTTTTCCCTGCTAGACTTTGAACACAAACAACTATGCATTTTTGCAAAGCCGAAAATGCCAGCACTTTCTTGCATATCCACATTTAAAAAATCCAGAAAACAGGCAAACAAGAGACACAAAACAACCGTAACAGTATGATTTTCAAAGTAGATCTAGAACAACGAATGTATTGTACCTCCCTGGAACACATCTTAGCAGTACCCTAACTGCATTACAGCATGTCTGGTATAGAACTACAAGCTGTGCCTACAGGAAGGGACTCAGCATTGGGAGAATTTCAATTTGCTAATTCAGTCTGAGTGAATGAAATTAATCCAGTACCAGGCCCTGGGTCGATGTGATTGGACTGAGGTCTAAAAGCTGATGCAGAGGTCACTGGATTGGATGACCCCATTACTTTCACTTTCGTATATGATGCTTTACTTGAAAAATTCTTGAGATGTAGTCAAATTTGTATGTGGTAAATAACCACTAAAAGGCCTGAAGACTGTAAGAAAATGGTCAGCTGTAGACAGGATTCTTCATACTTGGGACGATGGGTAAAATAATCTGAGGGACCATAGAAAAGTGGCCATAATGGCCAGGTGGACCTATCATGCAGATGTGGTCAGGAATACAGGTTTGGAAAGACTACAGTCCATTCCAAGTCAGCACGTGGGTGTTTGCAGCATTTTAGACAATTCTTAACACATCCTTTATCATTTATGCCTCTCCAATTTCTGATTATTGCTGAGATCTTACTCTTAACATTGTCAAGTCATATCCAAGCCTTAACAAACTCTTACAAATGTGAGTTTTGCAAACAGAACACATGCACTTCACATGGTCCCCTGAATCACAATCTAAAATTGCAGCCATGTTTAGCAGATGGATTAAGTAATCTTAGTCTCCAGAGGACAAACTAATTGAATTTTAGGGCACTTTTTGAGGCTAATTTTCTGTCCCTGAGCAAACAAACATAATCAACTGGTGAATCATGGCAGAAAATTGAATTTGTGCTCTGTGAAATGTTGTACCTGTTGTCCCGTGGGACCAGCCAGAGTTAAAATGACTAGGCACAAGGTACTAATCTCCCTGTAATTCTGATAATGGCCTTACTTAATGGTGATTTCACACTTTGCTCTACTGATGATAAGACCTAATTTACACCACTTTGCAATTTGCAAGTAAAAAGACCTGACTTCAGCCAACAGATAAATGTTATGTTCTTACAATACTTGCCTGGTTAAGTAAATAAACTGAACTGAAACAATCACATATTAAACAAAATCTTTATTAAACAAATTCTAAAAAAAAATGTCAAGTGCTGCACTTACTTCAAATATAATTTCAATTTTTTCAATTTTTCTTCAATCAAAAAACAAAAACATTTTCTACAGATCCCAAGTTGTAAGTTCATATTTTGTTGTATAACATTTGAGTAATATCCAATAGTATATCATATATCACTGTAAAAGAACAGGTCCAAGAACTGCTCACAAAAAGGCAATTGTTTTATCCAACCCTTAAACGTATTTAACACACGTAGAAACACAGCTGCAGCTATTGTATAGATCATAAAGCAGAGAGCGCAAAGATACTTGTTGTCTTAGATGCCTTGCATGTGTGAAAACGGATATTCCGATAAATAATACATATCTGGCTAGTGGCCAGGAAACCGTATAGCTGTTCTGACCTTGGGTGATGTTGACAAATTATGTTGCTGTCCCCTATACAGGATTACAGCATCCCTCAACGCCAGCTTGTCACACCATATATACAGTTATTGATTAGCAATAGTATAAGTGCACCCTGGATGGTTCTCTTGGGCATTTCTTCTAGGGATAGTGTGATACCTGGTGCCAGACATTTCATCTTGGATAAAGTCAATACTACTTGCAATATACCTTCAATAGAAAATGTTTCTACTCAATTTTCACAAAGAATTTGATAACAAAATTGGACAGACAAAAAGTCAAGGAATATTTCATTATGTCTGGATTGCTAACATTGTGCAGAAAACCTCCAGACATTTCAAAACATATTCAGACTCACGGTCCCTAAGATAGCCGAGTAATTGATAAGAAGATCACATCTATAAACATATACATATACAGAGTATGTAAAGTTTAGAATATTTCATTACGCCTGGTATGTCAACATGGTCCAGAAAACCTCCTGATATTTTCAGACTTTCAGTTCCAAAGAAAGCTGAATAACTGATAAGAATAGTGTATCAGTGTACACATATATCAAGTCATAAACAATTTCTGGATGCATTCCAGATAACATGATGGCCTTGCTATGAGTATGAAGATAACATCACACATTTTCCCCTATAAAGGCACCCATATTGCTGTCTCTCTTTTGTGAACTTTTCCAGCAGCCCTTACAGCTACAGTACAGGTATAACAGCTATGAATACCAGGATTTGTCAAATCAATATAAATATTGTATCAAGGTATGCCAAGCAGTGACATATGCAGGCCTAGATTTACATTGAGTCATTGCAGCTCCCCACTCTTTCATGAGGTTCCGCCCCACTAGCCAAATTAATGGTCCATAAAAATCTGGTTTCTCCACTGTCTATATTCTGAGCCTGCTAAACATGTCATGGTATGGGATGATGCACTAAGGAGGGTATCAATGTTACAGGCAACTAGATGGGAGACAATTGTCTGGTCTTTACAAAAAGCATGAAATTTTGATTTGTTCCAGTCATGGTGCTGGCAACACATTTGAACATCCTCTAAACTACTGTAGTCTGACTCTCTTGTCTGGCTTTCTTGACTCTGAGCTCAGCACTTTTTGGAAGGCATTCAAGAACCAGGCATAAACTATAATACAAAGGTGCTACTGATAACAGGAGGCAGTGGGGGAATTTATCACAGAGATGACCTTTGAAACTGAAAGACACAATAATTACAGCTCGTTCAGTCATGGCCTTGGCGGGTCAGTTAGCCTGAATCTTTTGGACAATGCTTTCATGCATTCTAGTGCTATGGATATAATACTACATGGTATCTTTCACACTAAGCACAGCAAAGTCTGGTACAGAATAAATGCCATACTATACAAATATCAAAATACTAATGTCACATGACTAAAAGTAATTTTCTTGAATCTTTTGGACAATATTTCCAGCACTACACAACAATGTAAGTACATGGTATTTCTGACACTGAGCACTGCAAAGTCTGTTATGCCATTCTGTAAATATATCAAATACATATGCCACATCATTATTCTGTCACTAAGATCAATTTTCTTTAAACATTTTGACAAGGTTTGCATGTATTTCCAGCATCAAGTGCATCATAATTGTAACAATCTGGAAAGGAATAAAGGCTATACTGTACATACAGTATGTCAAATACAGATGCCACAACACCAAGGTCAATTTTTCTTGCCTCTTTTGTACAATGTTTTCATGCGTTTTCAGTGCTAAGCACATCATAATTTGAATACTGAGCATAGCAAAGTCTGGTATGGAATAACGCCTATACTGTACATATATCAAATACAGATGCCACAACACTAACCCAGTAGTAGGTGCATCTCAGTCAACAACACCATGTACATAGACAACCCAATACCAACATGCTCTGTACAAGTCAACTGAGTCAACACTGGTGACACTGTGCTAACCACTTCCACACCAGACCACTACAGGGGCAGCTATGTCAAAGATAACAACATTTATTTACATGTACAGTAAAAGCCAGTTAATTGCACAACGGATAATCGTACAGTTAATTGCACAAAATTCCAAATTCCTGCGGTGGTGCGGTCCAACTTAATAACTTCGCTTTGTTGCACCATTCGGATAATTGCACAAAATGCAGTGGCAAACGGAGTGTGCAATTAAGCAGCTTCTACTGTATAACCAGTCCCATGTGATTTGGAGAGTATTGGGGGACAGGAGATGAAAATCTGTACTTAATATACACTGTCATGAATTTCAGAAACATATTATGTTAGACTAAGTGTAGATACAGTATTGTGATCTAGCAGATTTGGCAATCTGAATCTGACTCTCTCTGCTGTGATTCTACCCACAATTTTATCAGAGCGCCTGCCTACATATTCAGACCTTCCAATACCTTCTCCAAAGACAATTCAAATGAGGTTCAGAATAAAATCACCTTATTCAGTTCATGGCCAGATTATGCCACAAAAATGCTGAAAGGAAATCATCTAGTGTCGCTGTCTAACAAGCCCAGTTTCAATCACGTCTGTATGAAACTGCAACCCTCCCCTTACCGCCTTGGGTTGAGAGGGTCACATAACTGAACTGACCAGCTATGACTCGCTAAGACTAGTAAGAGGTTTCCTTTTAAAGTCTGTATACACATACTATAGGTAATTTTAGTGCAATGACCTAATGATCTATAGACTGTTCAATACAATCTGTTTACTATCAGTTCTCTTTGAAAATTAGTCGATTTCGAGAATATATATAGTCTACTTTACATACATGTATAGTCAGAATATGGTAATATTATGATCAGTGTATCATTACAAATATGTAGTATATAATACTGACCATCTGTGCATGCTGGCTTGACAAGCATACATCTGTTTATCCTTATCCTTTATCAATTTTCAACCAAAGGCAAAATACAGCCCCTTTCAGGTCTGTGTATAGTAAATATTGCACTCAATACAAAGAAGATTTAAAATCGTGACAATAAGTAGTAACTAGTCTATCTTTATCAGAATAAAATAACGATTCAAGCGACTGTCGATTTTGCTGGACAAATTGATTTGTACAGTGTAATATCATGCTTCAAGTATCATATAGAATGTCTACACTACATGACATTACACATTCAAAATATAATCAATCTCCTATTATATTACACCTACATAAAAGGGAAATAATGCAGCTTCCATCATTCAAGATAAACAGTTTTATCCACTTAGAAGTTAGAGCAAAGGCCAAATGTATTATTACTGTCAGATAAAACGCTACGAATAGGTCCTGTCAGTTGAGAATTGAGTGGCAAACATGCTTTAGTTCTGCATTACGCAGATTCACCTACGAGGTTAGAAGACAATGAGCTGCCTTAAAAATCCATAAAACCGTCCATCATAGCGGAAAACATCCGGGATATGAATGTTTTATGTCCTGTTATTGGTAACAACACTGCTGCTTTTCCTGGTAAAGCGGTGCTTAATTGGTAAAAGATGGCCAATAATATGTTGGTATCAACTTAGTATCGACTAACCTCACAGATGGAACAAAGTTGGCTCTTCTGCTTCCTTGTTTTGGGGCTTGCCATCTTGAATTGAAAGGTCACCAAGAGATCCAAATCACAGACTGTAAATGCCAGCTGTAATGTTGTTGTTTCCTACTTTTATATCTCCCCTCTTCCCTGCAACGGAAACTGAACTACTTGTAGCACAGCTGCTAACTCCATCCACAGTACTACTAAGTATCCCTATACGCTCTGTCTACAGTAACACTATCAAAACATATTGCAAGACAGTCAGAAATAGAAGGAACCATAGAAGGATACTCTTTATAGTTTATTGCAAGCAACTACATAAACTTGCAATATGACTCTCATGATTCCAAATTCAAATTACAATCAAAGTATGACAATTATCGAATATTGAAATAATCCCTAAAACATTTGACACGTACAACACAAAAACTAAACCACTATATTATCTATTATTTATATATAAATCTGACCTTTACAGCAGTAGATAATATAAACATCAAAAGCAATACTTAGTAGTGACAGTTTGGGACTTTCTACATTCACAATTGTTTTCTATCTATGATTGTTGTTTTCAGTTCATAATTGACTTCCAATGACAGTTTTACGTGCTGTACTGTTATTATGGAGAGAAGGCTGATGATGGGGAGGGGGGCAGACCACTTACCTTACAGGCACACACTGCTCCGTGGCAGGAGGGCTGTATCGCCATGAAGATACCCAGACATCCAAAGGGAATGCAGAATATCCCTCTAGTAACAACTAACTAACTTAACACAGTGGTAGCACAATATACAGGGTAGTAAACTAACTATGACATCTCACACGTTAAGGACGTGACACCATCGAATCACAAGGGTAACATTGGTACTCTCTGTGGTGTCGACTCCAATATTGGGATATGGGATCTCATACATGCAGAACCTCAAATGGGAGGAGATCGGTACAAGCTGTGTAACTAAAATCATATCTATTAGCATGAAACAATAACTGATCCTTGTACAAACAATTTTAAACAATTATATAATTCATGACTTTTCATATATGAGGGAAACATTCTTAAAAGCAATTCATATGAGACAATCTAAAAATATTTTCACACCGTGCCTACCCCTGAAAAGTGGCACAGCCCTCCATGGCCCTCTTGTTGCCAAATATAACCCTGTGCCACCACGTCACATATTTCTGCTTATGGACAGTGATGGTGGCAGGAGTAAACACGCAGGTACCAAATATGAGACGAGGACGGACGCGAGACATCGTTCTGACCTTGCTGAACCATAAGTGCAGTTAAAACACTAATAATTCCTATAGTGATAAAATCAACGATGGTCGAGCTTGACAACAGTAACATTAGCCCTTGATTTGTATGGGGCACATTCAAACGCATTGAAATTGACAATCACTACTCGTTAACTCAATTTCGAAGACCATAACTTATGAAAGCAGATGGGAAATGTTAAGCCTTCAGGGACAGGAGGCGTCTGCCTGTTTGTAACCGTGTTTGATCATGTGTTTGACCCAGCCATGACCTGTTACCATTGGAGATGGTCTCTGTAATGCAGGATGTACATCTGTACACTAGCAGTGATTTGTTACAATGCATGTGATATGGGCCAGTGAACATCAGAATGGCATTAATACTATGAACTGGATATCGCAAAAGAATTGTACGAACTTCACACTGAGTCAGCTACGGCATTTGATTTCAAAGTTTCCTCAAGCACTTTTTATGAGGGGTCAATTTTTAGCCATCACAGCAAAAACATATCTGTTTTCCACTCTTTGCATTTGGTTTTTGAATAATGTAGGTGCAACATCTTTAATCTGATTGTGTCAATTTGTGGCCACTTGAAAATTCCAGCTGGAATTGGTACACAGAGAACTAGTGGCTCAGGACCACATAGCAAACAGATGCTCTGTGGACACTGTGTCTTCACTATAGTGACAGGACCTCACATTGTCAACACATCAGCAGCATCACTGTGCTTACAAGTACAGTATATGCGTTGACTTCTTTGATATCACAACAATTGTTGTTGGTTGTCAATAGCCAATCACATCTATAAACTAAAATGTTGTGTCGGATACTATTGCTGTTTTGTCAACCGCATTTACTTACTGCTTCTGTTATTCATACTTCTCTAAACTACATCAACAAGATTTACAAGTGTACATACACACATAACCTCAGTCAGTTGAACTACTGTTAATCTGACCAAATCACCCAGGTCAACCTTTTCCAAGCAGATTCCACCAGTAAAAACGTGACAAACCTCTGACCTACAGGTATGCAAATTAAACAGCCTTTCTGAACACCATGGCTAGAGGTCAAAGTCAAGACTGGCCTTCTTTCTCCACAAGGCCCAATAGTGCTGACTACAGGTTAACCTTGGCAGTCTGACAGCATTATACATAGGTTGGAGGGGAAAGGCATTCTAGGATACTTCTAGGAATTGAATACATGTGTGGGTGGGGGAAAATTCTACTGGTAGAGAAAAGAATACACAATTGTTCCTTTGTGCAGCGTTTCTTCAACTCATCTGTTCTTGTAAAGGTAATAGAATGCCAAGGTCTGATACGTTGACTAGACAAGGTCAGTTTGAACATTCTAACAGCTGGAGGCAAGCTCACTCACTAAAACTTGCAAACTGTATCTCCTCAGTTCAAACGTAAATGGCTAAATCTTTGCGAAATAATTCAAAACTACTTAAAATTCAAATGTAATAGAATGCCATAAAACGACTAGACAAGGTCAATCTGAACATTCTAACAGCTGTAGGCAAGCTCACTCACTAAACCTTGTATACCTGTATGTCATCACCCGGAATGTTAAATGGCTAAAATCCCTACAACATAATTGAAAACTTAAAACAAGCACTGCAAACTGCTATAAAATGCAGAGAGAATTTTACTTGAGCTATTACTTCTAGTTCAATCTCATAATTTTGATTGAATTTGACTCAATTCTTTTTGTCAGTAACTGACAAACATCCTGGAAGAATCTTTGTCACAAGAGTTATGCTAATGGTCAGGCCCAGAACTTCAATCTATATCATGTGCTTTTATCAAAGGTAGAGTGTTTTGCATGCTCACACATGCCTTCATCTCATTCTCCTTCACACACTTTAGATATGTGTGCTTACCTCTTCGTAGTCTCTCATGGTGCGGGGTCGGACAGGTGACATGCGCCCGCTGCTCATGTTCCGCAACGCTGCATGGTAAGACATAACGGAAAGGTCAACAACCTGATATCGTATCTACCTGTGTTGTGTTATGGTACAAGCCCAATTCAGTCGGCGCTCTGAGGACGAATGTGAACATGTTTCATCAAAAGATTGTGTGCATCTAAACGCTTCATCTCATTGGGACAAATCATAATAAAACCTACGTCGTTGATGGAACACATTTGTCACAACGTGTACGTGACTTGAATTATAAGACGTAGAATTGAAGCGAAATTATTTTATCAGTTTAATGCTAGTGGATTAGACCATGGTAAAGTGGATTAAGAACATCACGACTGTGGATTTATGTTCTGAAGCAGTGAGATTAGAGTATGCAGCATCTGGGACTGGCCCTCATGCAATAGGATTTGCCTCAGTCCTCAGCGAGGGAGAGATTGAAGTTAAAAAAAAAAAAACTTATTCAACCTGCAAACTCGATTTTAATCTTAATATATTAGACAAGCCAATTTTGTCTGTCAAAATGACTGAACAGAAATTATTTTTGTCCCCCATTTGCAACAAGATTCTGTCAATGGACGGAATGAGGAATTCGAATGATTGATGGTGACTCGAGGAAAACGCAGCTCGACCATCAAAACTTCAGGTTAAAGCATCTTGGATTAAATCATAAATGTACAAGAAGTGCTATCCAGTGCACGCATATAAACTATATTTCAAAGGTAGAATCATTTTTCACTGGGCTGGAAAATTGTACTATTACAGATGCATAGTCGTCCGTGACTCTAAGCTTTAACTTCTGACACTTCTGTAACAATGTGCACCTGATACCCAAAAAGAGGAATTCATAATTGAGCTTGGAAGGAAGAGTAAGCTGAATTCAATCTGAAGTGTATGCAAAAGGTTAGAGCACAAAACTGAAACTGATTTGGGCTGCCGATATCTTTTATGAATTGAAATCTTTAATAGATTCTGGAGAAATTTCTTTCGGATTCATTTTTAACCTTCTCCTTGCTCACAGCGACGCAGCCTATTAAGTATTATAAAAAACATCCTATTTTTTTCTACAATTCATATAGGTGAATTGTATGAAGTACTCATTGAACAGAATTTGTTGACAGACACATGAGCCAATGGTCAGTTATTGACTTTTGATAAAAAGATGATCAATCAAATCAGACTCTTCCTTTTGAGATAAAGGTACATTTTGTAAATTTTTGGAGCAATTTCAATATCATTCATTCCACAACCTATAATAGTATAATGCAAAAGTCGAACAACAGTAGGTATGAAAAGATTCATTGAGCTTCAAAGTCTCAGTCAGCGTTTAAAGTTACCAATTCCTAATAATACTAGTCAAATACATAGATGTAAAAGGTGGAAATGTGTTGCTACTCACATTGCTGCTGACTGCCATCCATGGTGTTGTCTGGCAGACTGGTCAGGTTGGTGCTGTAACACAGATTACAACAACCATTAACACTCACACTAACACTCAGCAGTCACCTACTGCAGGATACGCACTGCAATTGAACCTGTGATAGTAAACAGTGAATAGTCCTGGCGGCCTCGTATGCCGGGTTTTAGGGCCGGGTTTGAGCGATGAAGTCTCAATCTCTGCAGGGAAGCGATCGTATAGATTTAATCATATCAGGTTTTGCAGGAAATACACATGTACTGCATAGAACCAAGGCCAACGATTCATCAAGGAAAACATGAACTGCCATAGGAAGCAATGATGTTGCTCTACAAGTAGGCAAGTCCAACCTGGAGATATTCGTCTGAAACTGAAAGCATACATGTAGTACAGAGTTAGTTATTCTTTCTTCCTCGATAAAAATGAACGGTACACTGCATGAGGGGGATGGAAAGTAGAAACATAAAAATTACGACACAAACACACTTTACGATATCAATATGCAATCAACTTGAAAATGAAATAAAAATCATGGAAAAAGGATACACCTGCTAGTTCTAGAAAATTATAGATTAGCCTCTCGACTTATCGCGAATATATACTGCACAGCAGGTTTGTAAACATATGCCAATGGATCAACTTGTATCATTCAAAACAAAGGGAACGTGGAATGAAGTCAACAGATGTAGCGGAGCTCACGATGCCCTCAAGGCAGATTTTATCACTATTATAACCTTTCCTAAAACGGCTGGGATTGGGTAAAACTCCAGTAAAAAAGGATGACACATTTTTATGACTAATTCTGAGCAAATCTGGAACCTTTTCTCCTTCAGGAAAATTAGAAAGTGAATCACAGACCATGACCAAAGGCAAGAAACACATTAGGGTACTTCAATTTCAAGCTGCGGGACATACCCATAATCAAATCACAATAACAAAAGGGTTTCAGACTCGTTTTCCATCAACCTGACAACATCAAAAGAAAATGTAAATTTTGAGAAATAAAATCCTTTCGGACTGTGGTATGGATATACATATATTACTTACACCAGTTTGGCCTAAAGGACTATGATCTCACCAACGAGCCTTTGTGATCAGCAAACTGGCGTCCAGCGATAAACAAAAACCATTCCTATCTGATTGAAAAAAAGTTCAGTCAACACAAAGACTTTGCGGTATGATTCAGGCATGTCAAGAAGAAATAATTGCACGTTGGTGAGATCACTTTAAAAATGCTTATTTGAATGTTCTGTGGTCAGAGATAAGAGCGTTTCAAGCTTTGGAAGATCCCAAGGGAAGGGAAGGGGTGCTAATTTGGAAGTAAAAAGATGTGCTTGAAAGTGTGAGTGATGTGAAAGGGTCAGGTGTTGATGTAAAGGTGAAGCTCCACATGTATCTCTGGAGCACAGGTCACTGGGCACAGTGGGCAGTGTGACTCACATCAAAAAGCTTTCATCAATACTTTGAAACCGAAATTCTACAGAACTTTCACTGTTTGTTCTAAAACCTTTTGATATTGAGTGAAATCTGCAGACCTAGCAAGAAGCATGTGTAGTCCAGTGGTTAGTGGCTCTGCCTCGAGCTCTATACCAAGAAGCTGTGAGCTTGAATCCTGGCTTTTAGTATTGTTGTTCAACTCGACATAAATACTACTGGAAAGGGTTGCAGTCCTTAGGATGGGACATTGCGTTGTGGTCCACTGTTCGTTGTGCTTGTTTAAAACTAAAAGGGCTAGGGTACAGTGAACCTGTAAAAACTGTACATAGTATTCGTCTTCTCTGTTAGTGTTACGGCCGATGAAAGAGTAGCTCATAAACTTCTTCAAGGTCACTTTCACCCATTAACACTATCTCCATCAATGCCATGTATTTAGGGTGTGAAAAATCTTTAGAACGAGAATGAGATTTTGTCATTTGAGGTCTTTAAAATAAATACCAATGATTTACTACGTTCAATATACAGTCAAGGCTCACCTTTTAAACAACAAAATTTGATAAAATTCACAACGGATCAAAAATATCATGGCCATCAATTATGATTCATAAATATAAGATTGAACAGAAACTGAAACTACAGAGTCTTCAAATTAAAACTGCACCAAGGCTGTACCTGGCAAGGACACAGAAGTACAATACACCTGGGGTGTGCCTAGAATATGCATAGCGGTCCCAGATATATGTTCCCACCTAATTGAATATCCATCCCGGAAGACTGGTTGCAAGGTGTCATCCTTCCCTTCTGGAAGAAAGGGTCAAAGGATCTCTGCAGCAACTACAGAGGAATTACCCTACTTAGTGTTCCCGGGAAGGTGTTTGCAAACGTCATCCTTGGAAGGCTGCGCCCACTCCTTCTTCGCAAACAGAGAAAGGAGCAGAGCGGCTTCACACCGGGTCGCTCGACTGTTGACAGGATTTTAACTCTGCGACTGCTGGCCGAGAAGAGAAGAGAATTCCGGAGACCCCTCTTCGCAGCCTACGTTGATCTGAAGCAGGCCTTTGATTCTGTTGACAGACAGGCCCTGTGGAAGATCCTCAAGACTCTCGGTGTTCCAGCAAAGCTTCTGACTCTCCTCTCTCTACTTTACTCCAACACCTCGTCCTCTGTGAGAGTTAATGGACAGATGTCTGACTCCTTCCATATCAACAGTGGTGTCCGCCAGGGTTGCGTCTTAGCACCATCTGTGTTTAATACAGCCATTGACTTTGTCATGAGCAGAACTGTGGCTCAGTGTGCCTGCGGTGCAAGCTATGGGAATGTCACTGTCACTGACTTGGATTATGCGGATGACGTGGCTATCCTAGCTGAAGTCATGGAAGCCCTCCAACTTGCCCTCCAGGCCATGGACACGGAAACCCATCCGCTGGGCCTGCAGGTCAGCTGGGGAAAGACCAAGGTCCAGAGCCTCAGCGACTACGAGCCTCCTCCACCAGGACTGGTAATCAACTCTAACCCGGTTGAAGCCGTTGACAAGTTCTGCTACCTTGGAGGCACCATAACATCAGACTGCAAGAGCGACACAGACATCCAGCTCCGTATCGGCCGGGCCGCCGCGGCAATGGCCAGTCTGGACAGGGTTTGGACCAGCAGCAAGATCTCTGCGCAGACAAAGATAAGGCTCTACAACAGCCTTGTGCTGTCCATCCTTCTCTACGGGGCAGAGACTTGGACTCTCACTGCTGCCCAGGAGCGTCGACTCGACGCCTTTGATACTAAGTGCCAAAGGAGAATCCTGGGGATCAGGTGGCATGACTATGTATCCAATGCCACCCTGCGCGAGACCACCAGTCAACCCCAACTGTCCAATAAGGTGCGCCAGGCCCGTCTACGACTGTTTGGTCACATCGCCAGGACGGAGCCACCTCTGGAAACAGCTGCCCTTCTGAGGGAGCCGACCCCACCCAACTGGTCCCGCCCCAGGGGCCGTCCCAGGCATACCTGGCAAGAACAACTGAAGGACGACCTGAGGGCTGCCGGCCTCGACCTTACCACCGCCTGGGTGCTGGCCCTCAACAGACCTATGTGGAGATCTGTGTGTGCAGGCGCTACGCTCCATCCCGGAGCATGCGGACCTGAGTGAGTGAGTGACTAATTGAATAGCTCATGTTATTCTGAGCCAAGCCCAGAATATCCATAAAACCATAGTGAGAGCCATCTGGGGCCCATGAAGAGGGATTGGCCATATAAATAGTGTGGAGACTGGAGGAGGCATAAAATTGTCCTCCAGGAGTTTTTGTTCCAAGACGTTTTGTTAAAAATTCATGATGCACACATGAATCCCCAGGTCATTGGCACTCGTTCAGAACGGAATGTTGCTGCCCAGACCCAGGCCTAAAACAAGACACCACCTTTCAGTCTTGAGCAAAACTGCAGTTAAAAGCAGATGTTGCACAAAGAAATAAGGTTTTGCAAGGTTATGATGAGTTAGCTGGATGTTGTGCAGTAAGTTGGATACAAAGATGGAGGCAAATAGATTGTCTATTTGGTGGTGGATTCTTACAATTTGACGAAAACTAGGAACATAATGAAGATAAAGGAGGCAAAATCAAATTGTAAATACTGTACTACATAATGTACATTGAACGTTGAATTTTTCTCTTTCTAGATTGACTGAAATGGATAAACGGTTCTTTTAAAACCCAACCAATATCAGGACAATGATACTGACAACAAGCACCAACAGTCAACTTGCGGTAAGTTACATTGTATAAATTCCTACCAATATGCATTCAAATGTGCCTGCAATTGCAAAAAAAAAAATTCTGTCAACACAACCACTATCAATGATCATAAAACATGCCATATTAGAAATTCACTGCATATTCCCAGACAGCAATTACTTATCTCCCAGCCACCCATTACATGACGAACCACAGGGTCAACACTTTCATTATCACCAGTTCTCACTAACCAATGAGGCGACACCTACTTGTAACCTAATCTGTCTCCGCCATGTTGAAAATCAGGCTGATTGCTCCAGTAATGCACGGGTACAAATTGGTAGCTATTGAGCGGCTGTAATAGCTATCTTCCACTGACGACAAATTACCAAGCGAGGAGAGATGCATCGTTGAAGGGGCTATGCATAGGGAAGGGCACACTATATGTATATCTATGCTATGTAGCATCTTCTGTTTATCAGGCCACCCCTACTTATTTCCTTAGACATTTTATTAAAGACGATAAGGAAGAAAACTTGAGCATGACTGCATTCATTCCATAAAACTGCATGCAATAGTATGGCTTAAAACTAGACCTCAGTATGTTTTCCTTCTTGTTTGTGTTTCCAGTGAAGCACATCAGATTCTAGTAAAAAAAAATCTTCTGACTCATCTGAGTACCAAAAAAATAAACTCAAAATAAAACCACTGTGAAAGTTCATGAATTTACCGTATTTCTACTTCTGCTATAAATATAATACCTTTAAGTTGAAAAATCACCTGCATGTACTATGTAACGGATAGCTGCATGAAAATATACTGTCATCTTGACAAGAGAAATATATGTACCATTATTTTACCCTATAGAAGAAATGCCAGAGGTCACAAGGCCATGTATGTCTTGTCAGCTTTATGAAAGCTTCTCCATTTATTTTATTACAAAACCAGCAAAAGGGCAACATAGGCCTGCTAGGGAACGTAAGGAAGATATTACTTCATATTCGACATTTATAAAACTAATCCCAACACATTACTATATGTCAAATGTTATATCATGGTTACATCAATGGTACTGATATCATTAATGGGATCATATTGCAAAGGCTAATATGTTCTAATATAAAATTGTATTTCTTGCGTATATACACGATATATAATTACGAACTTTCATCCACAATTTTCTCTGACAGGGTTCCTTAAGAGAATCAGTTCTGTCATTAAGATCTTGTATACTAATAAAATAACAAAGTAAAGGCTTTAAGTGCCAATGATCTTACGCAAGGGTACGTAAAATAAATAAAATTCACGACTTTGGAGAAGGCAAAAATCAAAACTGCTGCCATTAATTTGAAACAACAGTGACTCACAGGAACAGGTGCCAGTTACAAACAAGAAATGCCCCCTGTACGTAAGATTAAGAAGGAAGTTTACTGTACACTTATTTACATAACATCTCGGGGTTACACAGCCGACACCACTTGTGCACATACCTATGACGTGAGCACAGCTTAACATCAGGGGTGGTTGGCAAAACGTGTTGACGCGGAACTCCTATTCACATGTTTTAATTCAACTGTTGACTTTACAATCCAAAAGGAAAATTTATCAACCTTGTTTGAACTAGGAAAAGGACCCTACTCCTAATTATGACATGAGTACAACACATCAAATGTTTAAGACTGGGCGTTTTGCAGTGCCACAGAACCTTTCCTTCATTTTCCAGATTTAGTGCCTCATTTTCGAATTAATATATGCTCTAATATTTTGTTGTTCTGTAGGTAGTCTTGTAGTGCCATTGTCTTCATGTATTTGGCTACTAGTTGTTATTGGTTGCAATACATTGTACCTTGTGCAATTGTTGAGCAATAGTCATTCTATTCAATGCGTTACACAGCACAGAAAAGAAAATCTCCTTCAAGTTCTTGCCTTGGCAAATGTATGTGGTGTGCGTGATTTTAAACCAAATGTAGTGCACCAAAAATTATTGATTCCTGAATAATACTACATTCCACAACATAACTCTTACGTACCACCTCTCACTTCTGACTGAAAAGGTAACAAAAGCAATCGCCCTTTCAGCAACTTCTTTTCTCTCTCCAACAACAGAGGCACAAGTTACTGAGTACCACCTAATCATTCTCTCTTATCTACCTTTCACAGTTTCAATAGTGCCAAAGTACCTATTGTAAAACTGGGCAGAATGGCCTTTGGTCAACTCAGACAGATTTAAGTAGGTTTCAATGGTTTGAATGGGGCGGAGCAAGTACAGGTTGTTCTTTCCTTACATGTTTAAGCTAGGATTTCAGCTTTTGATTCATAGCTTCATGTACACTGTGCTCAAGACACATTGTTCAGCTTACAGTGTTAGGGCAAAGTGAAAAGCTGTCACTGTAAAATCCTGCTAATCATTTCAAGTCAAGAGGGGAGAGAATGAGTCTGTTTAGTCCACACTATGCTCAGTACATAACTTATGTATTGTCATAGTGTGGACTAAACAGACTCATTCTCTTACCTCTTGACTTGAGTCATAAGCAAGACTCATTACCCTCTATTACCTTTGTCTCACAATGTTGTATAGCTTGCCACCATGCTCCGGCAGTCAAAAATGTTACAACTTTTAGTCTTACCACACACAGATGTGACTGGCACCCTAGTGGTCTAGATTTTTACTGTAGCCGATATGCTCAAAAGGTCTGTTTTTCTTGAGTATGGTCCAGTAACAAGTATGTAGCATTCAATACAAGGCCATGGGTTACCTCTTGCACACCAATTTCCAGTTGAACTCATATGAATGAACAGGTATGTGTAAAGCCATGTTTGGGTTGTACAACTGGAATTTTGAAATTGTTTGTTTTAAGTTTTACTTCTGACAGATCTGATTCAAAGATACACATGGACAAGGCAAAGTACACCTGATTTTGACCAAGGTCAGCTTATGCAAACTAACTTACTGTATCAATCATAAGTTAGTACATGCACATTGCACAAGTACTACACTATGTGACTTGATACTTCAGTCAATTAAAAAGAAAACGAAATGTATACCCTGGAAATAAAATCAAGAGTTTAAACTATGCGCTACAGTACAATAGGTTTGATTTCTAATCCTTACCATAAGATAATCATATATTGTCACAAAGCTATACTAATGCCATAATGCCCCCCTCCCACAATCTATGTAATATAGCACGCTGCCTTGTCTAACAAGTTTGTGTGTGGCACGAGCAAGCAAGCGGGCTAATCATCTCGTTAATTGCACTTTTTCCGAGAAATTCTTTTGGATCCTTGTCGAATAGTAGCTTATGATATGAAATTCAGTGAAATTCAGAATGTTACCCACATTTGTGTATACATACAGATATACAAGCATACCTAACACTTAAATATCAAGTGCTTTCAACAAGTATACAATTAGATATGCCGTAACTACAAATGGCTGTTTTCATGCAGGTTAAACATGAAACAACAACAGTAACCAAACATCTTCTACTATATTATTAGTATTAACAGGTTTGTACATGTTTTCAACATCTTCATAACTCAATAAAATCCAGTATTTTCTTACCGTAGCCCAGTTGGCCAAAGGTTAAACATGTTGAAGTTGAGTGGAAAAGAAAGTTGTGTCTCTTCTACATGGTTTGGCTGATAAACACGCCAGCAACACTAGCACTACACCACCTGTCCTTCCAGTTTTAGTAGAATGTGCCCTGACTCACGTGGGTAGGTTTGGACCCTGAAGGGAAAGGAACTGGTCTTTCTCATTCTACAGTTTAGTAATCTTCGTTAACGATGGAAAAGGGAAAACATTGTAATACTGTCATCGTTTTTGGAAGAATTGTAACATCTATAGGTAAGTCTGGAATATACACTCACGTCTCTGGTAAGAGACAATTCTTACTTATGATATCTACAATTTAAGTTACAGGTGTATATGGCTGGCGTCTGCTGTGTTTTTGTAGCCTTAATTTGTCCTACTTGTAAATCCTTCCCTCATTTTCTGTTTTGTCAGAAAATATAAAAAGGAAAAGATCCATATCATAATTGTTAACATTATGGAAGTCTAAATGTAAAACCTTTTAAAAAGTAATATCTTTTGCTGTGAGTCTAGTTGAAGCTAAAAAAAAGCTTAATCCTAAAATGGACAAAAAAACTGTAAACACAAAAGGATGACCTGATTTAGAATAGATGCATGTTATTGTTACATTCTTATCTAAACAAGTGATAATTACCACAGTCTGCGTACAGTAACACCACCTTGGTATAACACATGAGTGCATACATGTAAATGTTTAGGAGAATAGAGAAAAGTAAAGTCTGTATAAATGAGGGGGTGGGGCCAACATTTATCTCCAAGCAGATGTTGGGATGAAAGAGAACATGTTTTCTAGCTGTGACAGCCAAGCATGTCATGATCTGATTACCCAAACATCTCTTTCTGAGTTTCTGAGTTTGATGACCCAAGATATTTACAGTACATATTGTTACATTCTAAATTTTTTTTACATTTACTTAAATACATCTTAGTTTAGAAACAGTTGTTTTGTTAGATATGTTGTTAGTTTTTGATTATGCCATTGTTGTGCAGCGTCATGATTTGTATTGTATATGTATGTATGTGGTCACGACATCAGCATATGCTGCCTATGTGTCCACATTGTATTGCCCTTGTTGCAATTTGAATAAATAAATAAACAGTTGTTTCAAATATGTTTCTAACAGCTGAAAGTTAGGAATTAGGGGGATATGGAATTTTATGTGTTTTATTCCAGCAAACACTACCCATTACACATATTTGTACTAAACTTTCCGACAGAGTATTACCCTAAAAAAACTGACTGAGAATACCAGAGCTAAAGCAGCATATACAAATGGGGTTCCCATTTGAGTGAGAGGACGAAGAAACTCAACAGCTACCGGGTATACTACAGTAACATACTGTATACATATACATTTTGTACTAAATGTACTGGGTTTGGATACCATCTTTTACTCATTCTTCTTTTTGATTTTGAGGTAACCCAAAAGACTATTAGGTACAATGTATCGCATCCTAATCAATTTTAAAAGTAAGGCATTTGCTTCTAAATAATCCTACCCACCAACTTCTCCTCCGTGACCTGTGACCTCTTGTTGCTAGGCAACCCCTCCCCCACATGAAATTAATCTTTACTTTCTATCAATCAAATACATAGATGATACAAATTAGATTCCTTGCACTAGAGTAAAACACTACATGTCTAACGATAACAGAATAATACTTATTCATTATTACAATACTATTTCATGCTGTGACGCATCTACCATAGACTGTTTATTCGTCACTTGAAAATAATAAATTATGTGTCCATGACAGCCTAGTCTAGGATAAAATCTTTCCAGCTACATACATAGGTAAGTCTTACCTGTGTGCATGTTATGGCAGGTCCTCGCTGTATAGACAGGCCATATACATGTACATGCATAACCTTAATGATAGAGCGTTACATCTCCACAAGGCATTGAATCTACTTGGGAACAGACCATTAAAAATCATGGGGGGATCTCAGAATAACGTTCTACATACCTGAAAGAAAAACAATTTTAAAATCACCAATATTTATAGATGTGGCACAAAAAACGATATACACTTCATCAGATACAAATAACCAGACTGAAGTAAACAAACGAATGTCATTACAGAAAACAGGTACAATGTTGGACCCCATATTCCTTGTGGTTGCTCCCTAATTACCAGAGGACTGGGGTCCCTATTACCTACCATAGCCACAACCTGTGTCCTGATGGCATGCATCATTCATATGCTAGGAACACCATTATATCCACATCCAGAACCTAACAGCTCCGTTTGGCAGCCCATGGCCTGTAGGGACCACTTAACAGAACCTCACATTAATTTACAGGGCCCTGGCGTGCAGACAGCACCTGTGGCTAGCACCAGAAAATTGTAGCTCATTTTACAACAGAGGAACATGCAAAAGAGGAAATGCCATCTGCTATTATGATACATGTATAACATGGCAATGTATGTTTTCCCTTTAACACATCAATTATCATAACCTCCAAAAATGTTGTCACCGATTAAAACTAATAACTATCTTATAAGTTATATCCTCATAATCAGTCATGTATTGCTGAACTGTTGAACATAACTAGTAGTAGTATTGCAAGTATTTTTTTCTGCTTTTCCCAATTCAAGTATAACGTTAAGTAGTTTTAAGTCGTCTACAAAAAAAATGACAAATCATAAAATCACTTCTTCACTAGAATGTACTCCATGCATAAGATTTGCATTGTTTTATCTTATACACCTGTTTTATGGCACTTGATAACAATGTAGCACATGTACCATTCCTACCTGAGTCATGAGATAACATGCGCCATCTGTAGTTGCCTGGTAAACTCAGACTCACTGTGAGCATAATTACCCTCCATGGCCATAATCAGGGTCCCTTTGTTATGGGTTAGTGTCAGAAGTGTTCTGAACAGCTGGTGTATACCACAGGGCTTTTGTAGGGTGCTGTTGTTATTCCATGTCAAAAATCTGCATTACAAAGGCTAAGCCATGAACAACAGTGACTAGTACCACTCCAAAACCTGCAAATCAGTATGAGCTATTGCCAAGGTTCATGCATTCGTTCCCAAATACAGTATGGATAGCAGCATGACCTGACAGTTGATGTCTATGGGTCAAAAACACTCAAATTAAAAGTTTTATCGAGTACTACAGAATTGATTATGAAATGTCAAATTGATTATTGACTGTTTGAATCACATACACTACATGTACATGCAAATTATGTGAGGATAACATTTATTTGTACTATCAATACATCAAGTTGATCCAACGCCAAAACCTTGATGATGAAGTCTGTTGCATGTTGTTGGTTCTAAGGTTAGATGTTGTAATATATACCACATAATAAATTATTCCATGATACAGTCTACTACTACAGTATTCTTTAATGTTACATAGCAAATGTGAGACCTAAACCTTAACATTAGCCAACAATAATTTGACAAAAGGGTTATGCAAATAATGACTATGACAACATTTCCAAGACATGTCTGCTGAGATATTACTAGCCCAAACATAACCTAGAGCATAATTTGCAAATTATTTGCAGAGCTAGCAGACGACCTGGTATCTATAATGACAGGAAAATGAAATACCTGACCACAGATCTCTCCTATGAACAGCAGCATACCTTTACTGGATAAACAGCTAAACCAGTGGCTGTAAGCCCGGCATGTTGGTAATGTAGACCAGAAAATGGGCCATGCATTATTTATCACCTCATATCATAGCGATGTGGGTCACATGTGCCCGAGTCTAGATCTGTGGGCATGCGGGAAAGTAGACTTCTTCGTGTCGGTATCGATATTCTATTCAAATTCAAGATAATCATGGCTGAGCCAGCAGTGCAGAAACGGAGACCGCAATAAATTACCGAACGACGCAAACGCTTTCGTCGTTATTTTTCAAAACATAAATTTGTCTGGAGATCTTATATAATTTGATGACTTCGGTACGTTTGGGAAGAAAACCCGATGTTTGCACAACGGATGACGTTGGTAGACGAGCAAGAATGTCATGAAAATTCCAGACCTGGGCGGTTTCGTACATCGATCCGCTTGTCGTGATAAATCTATCGAACCTAAGGTCGCAAACTATAGTCTCAATCTTCGGAAGGAGGGTGGGGAGGGGGGCACCTGAGTACATGGGAAAAAATTATGCATCACTTTTTTAGACGATTCCTTGGCATCCTTGCTATAATTTTTCAACTACTTTAGCAAGGAGCTGTACTGGGAGTAGCTTGCAACAAACGCACGTTATTCTTCAGCAGATCGGCAAAAGAAAGCCATGTTGCATCAACAACTTGTTGCGACTTGGAAGTTTCTGAAACAACAACACAAACGGCCGTGCCCCGACGGTGTCAAATTCACCACCAACAAAAGGGGGACAAAAACATACCTGTGGTTAAAATCTAGCGGCAGGGTTGGATCCTCTCCTACTACGGAATCCATCATGGCTTCAGAGAATCACAATCGCTGAACTAAATGTAAGGTTGAGGGCGTGGAAGCCCACCAAAACGAGAGTTTTCCCAACTGTTAAAAATCGTTACGACAATTTTGCCGCCATGTTTGTTAAATGATGACGCATGCGCGTGTTGGTTTTCAGGTGAAACTTTAACTCAAGAGCGACCTCTAGTGGTCAAGATAGATTATGCAATACATAAAAAATCGTTTGTGCATTGTTCTTTTGTCATTTTGATAACTGATCTGCGATGTTGGAAAACTACATACTTTCCAGGCAGGTGTTATGTAGTTGATACACTGGATATGTATCCTAAGTAATCGGTTTATAAACCGAACCAAGATCAAAACTGTAGGCTTTGAAATTTTGAATTGAATTGAACAACAATTATTCCAATTCCCAAAGTTTATGGTGACTGTAACTTCCCCAAACGCACTGCCTCACCTTTCTGAAGAATCAGATGACTCATAATCCTCAGAACTATCAAAAACAGCGTCTGCGATTTGACTAGCCTCCGATATGCCGGGCAAGAGAAAGTTGTCAAGGTGGCCAGCGTCGAATTCCTCTTCTCTCTCAGAGTCATCATCATCGTCATCGGCGGCGGCAAGGGGTTCATTTGAGACGTCAAGCTGCCTGTTTAAGACATGTACGTCTTCAGTAAGGATATCTAATGTCTCAGCAGTTGACGTGTTAACTTCATTTGAGACGTCTAATACCTCATCCGAGACGACTATCTCTTCAGTTGAGACGGCTTCCGCCACGTTTGAGTCGTCTACAGCCTCCTTCGGGACGTCTACAACCTCAATCGGGGAGTCCATGGTCTCCTTTGACACCTCTAACGCCTCCGTTGATACTTCTGTCGTTTTCACTTGGAAAGACTCCCAGCTATGTCGTATAGACCGGGCACTAGTGACACGAACGTTAGGTGAAACGGCTTCCAATCCTACAAAACTGGAATCCAAACTTCGCCGCCGTCCTCGGCTACTTCTCTTCGTCGGCGACACATTTGGAGAGGGGGTAGGAGACGCCGGCACCACCCTGACAAAACTGCCCGATCCGCCGAACGGAATCATTTTCAAAAGGCAGTGTTCAGTTATATCATTATGAAAATCAAGGTTATAATGAACACCGTTCGTGGTCTTTTATTCGAGAGAACAAATCGAGAATGAACAGTGGTTTGGTAGAAAGTTTAGAAACTTCGAGTTTTTGAACCTAGTTCGGTTCTTACCCACACCGTGACGTCGCACTCTGTCACTTGGTGACGTCGCAACATTTTTTATTGCCATAAACGACGTACCACGTTCAAAGTTGGTAACGCTAGCGTTATGTGGACACTAGGGGTGGGTACCGGTATCGTGTAGGATTTTGTAACGCCAGTGGGAGTACAATACGCCCAAAACATATTTGTTGCTAAATGGACCATATTGCATTGTTTTGAGTATCGTCTATTCACAAGTTTTCACATACAGAATCAGGTCCAGGTTCAGGTACGGACCTGGACGTTATCCTGTGGATTTGAACCGGACCTGGATCTGAATTCGTCTGTACCGGAACCCACCTCTAGTGGACACGGAAAATATTACATAAAGTAGTGGGGGATAGTGCTGCTTGTCTATATGTGTGGTGAGGTCAGCACCAAGGACAGGTCTACACAACAGGCAGATGATGGTCTTCAGTACTAAGGACAGATCTCTATCATATGTGATGTCAACAGATAACTAGTAATTTCGGCCTTTGGCACTCTGTATTTTGCATTGCAACGCCGTGGTTCCACTGTTTTATTTCGTCTCCAAGTCTTTACACGTAGAACCAACCATGGTTTATTTAGGCACTAGCTAAGTTGCTAACCGAGGTGATAATTCAACTCGAAGTCTGAGACATGAACATTGTAACTCTGTAAAAATATTGACATTTGTACAACGTTAACAGACCATACATTGCGTCTGGTCACGTGAACATAGAGCGTGTGCAAACCCGGAAGTGAGACATTGTGTGTGCTCGACAACGTTATAATGCCCTTTTGGGTTCACCGAAAGTTTATTGAGTTAGGGCCGCCATTTTGACAAGAAACGATTGTATTTGGTTGAAGTAGGCGTGGTCTCTCGTTCTGTAGCAACTTGTGTTGTCTTCGTAACGCTGTATTCCTCTAAGGCCTGGTGACGATCTAAACCTGGAAGCTACGGAGATATTCCAACACTTTACACCTGCCAGCCGCAGCCCAGGTTGTGGGAGTGTGACTTTCACTTTCTTATACCAATGGCGCTAAGCAAGCCCAGTAACTCTGAGTCTCTGGGCTACACATCAGGTACGGCTAAGCCTAGGCACCCAGCCTTCTGTTTAATCTTTGTTAAAAGAAATTCACCAAGGCAGAGACCGGATTGCATATTGCAGAGGCCATATTGGAAGATTAACTCGGCAAAAGGAATGATCAAAGGATCTGCCTTTGCTGCGTGTAAATGATTAGCAAAACCTGTCAAATGACATGATACGATTAAAGCCTGGTGAAACTATTGTGAAATGAAGCTTCACTTTTGTTGCTTGTTGATTAGCAGAAAATGAAAACATACATGCAGTGCTTATCGTTTTTCCATATTCTGTTGAACTTATAATACTCACTATGTTATCTTTATAATCTGTTATACCAGATCCAAAGCCTACTGATGTACAGAACCAAGCCAGTGTGTCTGGTGAGGGGAATATCTCTGTGATAGCTAGTGGGGACGGTTCTGTTATTACAATCAACCAGAAACTCAACAACTCACAAGGTCAGCATGTCACATCAACATTGTACATATTTATTCTACTAGAGAATTGAAATATGAATGTTGACTTGTCAATTATATACATTGTACTTTAAAAAATAGATGTTTTAGATTGCTGTGCTGTCAAGTCATTGTTTTTCCTCATGCATTTCAGATTTCCTTTGTTAAACTGTATTGTATCAATAGAGTTTTGGCCAGTCTTAAAAAAGAAAATTACTTGAAAAATAAAGATAATCCCAACCCACTGGCCCTATTTTTTCAGGTCAGAAACAGAAACATTTGTCCCAGGCCCTGAATAGCTTTGTGAATGTTTACTGTTGCCCTATAAGATAAATTACAACTAGATTAAGGTTTAATGTTGAGACTAGCACCAAGATTTATGTATCTTACAATCTACATTATATGATTTTAAATTCCTGTGTCACTTGTTTCCAGATTCAACAGGTACAACACCAACCGCGCCGCCCTTCCTGCTGGAGGAATGTCAAGACGCTCTCAGAAAACACTACAGGAAAAGACGTAGCAAGGTTCAAGTTCTTCCATGGAATAAGGAAGACACAGTTGACCTCCATGATATCTTCACCAGTGTGGATCTTTTGGCCCACAGCAAAAGCAGCAGTGATTTCAAAGGGCAACCATTAAACTCCATATTGAACATATTCAATGGTAGTAAAGAGTGCCCAGATCCTCAGCACATATTGATATGGGGTGCAGCAGGGATAGGAAAGACCACCATTCTAGCAAAATTAGTGACAGCCTGGACAGATGGGTCTGCAAAAGCCTTGAAGAAGTACGACCTGGTTTTTGAGATCGCCCTACGAGAGGTTAAGAAGTCGCAATCATTAGTTGACTGCATTTTTAGCCAGCTGTTACCTTATGATCTGGGTTTCACCCAAGATGACCTCTTGGAGTTCATCAAAGACAATGACAAAGTTCTCATTATTCTCGATGGGTATGATGAGTTTGAGGTTGAAGAGTCGCATGGTATCTACAGTATCTATAATCTCCTCAATTACAAGATCCTGCAGAAAAGCAGTGTCATTGTCACAACAACAACGACACGTGTCTCTGACGTTACCAAACTTATGGACCCAGACACAAGAGTGGAGATTGTGGGATTCAGTCCGGACAACATGGCCTCCTTTGTTCGTAGCTGGTTCAGCAACATTGCCAAAAACAAAGAACAAGGTGATGCCTTACTGCAGAGGATCAGCCCCACAATTCTGTACACAGGCATTCTATCAGTGCCTTTCCTCCTTGTCCTGACCTGTCTTCTGTGGGAAGAGGATAGCAACATTCCTGTAAGCGACCAGGTCTGCCCTCTTTACAACCAACTAATAGACTACCTTGTAGCAAGGTACAAGAGAAGAGGTACAAACACTGAAACTTCAAACGTAATCGAGCAGACACTGTCATCACTAGGAGAGCTAGCATTTGACGGTTTGCTAAAGAACACCCTCCTCTTTGGTGAAGAAGATGTTCACAAATATTGTAAGACAGGCCATGAAACTCCTGTTCACCTGGGCCTCTTGCTTATGCAGAAGAAACTGAAATCTAGACTGAAACCTGCCAACCAGTTCTCATTCTCACACAAGACCATGCAGGAGTATTTCGCAGGAAGACACCTTGCAAGCAAACTTCAGAGTCAAGATGAGGCAGCAAGGAAAGACACACTTTGTCGCTGCTTTCCGGATCTGAAGAGCATGTTGCAGCTTGACAACTTGTTAGTGTTCACTTGTGGAAAACTTGGCCAAGACGCAGCCTTCATCCTCTCACACCTTGATGACATCTACAGTAAGTCCAACGTCAAACAATTGGAGGAAGAATTCTACACATTCTTCAAGACAACACTGCCCTGCAAATGGGAGACTGACATAAAACTGAAAGGGGTCTCTGGTGACGTAGAGCTGCCATTCCTAGGCCAGTGGAACGATTACCCACACGAGCTCCGCATCTACCAAAATAGCGTGGAAGTTTTCTTGCTGTGCAGTTATGAGAGTGGGCTCACAGAAAACTTTGACGAAGTGCTGTTCAAGAGAAATACAATCCAGTTCTCAGGCGCCAATCCCAGACTGTACAGTGTGCTGTCACGTGTCATAGCAGATGGAAAGAAGAAGGTTGAGCGGCTCCGTTTGATCAACACCCAACACTATGTCCTTGGCAGTGTCCTTGAACAGCTGCACGAGCTGTCCAACCTCACTGAGCTGAACCTGCGACAGTCACGACTGGGACAGCAACCAGTCAGCTGTTCCACACCCGACAGGCTGAAGCAAAAGTTCAAGAAAAGACAGATATCAAAAGTTGCAGTAGATGATGCAGTAAAGGCACCCAGTCTGCTGGCAAAGCATCTTCCTTCCCTAAGATTATTGAAGAAGTTTGTTATCTCCTGGAACGACCTTGGACCACAGGACATGAAAGAACTCATCCCTGCCATTGAACAGTTACAGGACCTTGAGGAAATCTTCCTCTCAGGAAATGACCTGACCAACCTCGGCAAGGATGTTGCAGAACTTGTGGCTTCTCTACCCAAGCTGAAAGTCTTCAAAGTGTACTTCTGCCAACTGTGCTTGGAGGAGATCTTGGAAATAGGTCAGTGCAAAACATTTAGAAAAGTGCTAGTACAGTAGAAACTGCTTAATTGTATGGCCTATTTGCCAGTGAATTTCGTTATCTAGCTGGACCGCAAGGGTTTGGGATTTTGGGATTCTGTGCAGTTAACAGAAGTGTGCGTTAATCTGTCGTGCAACTAATTGGCTTCTACTGTATACAGTCATGCACAGACATTCACTTGCTAACTTACATTCCAGCAATTTGTCAATTTGTTAACTTTTGAAAACCTTAATTGGGGCAAAGCAAGAAACATCTAGTTTCTTCACATTTGCAAAAAGATGGGGGTATTAATCATGCCTTAAAGTGATTTTTAGTATACTACACAGCTTTCTTAACCCTATCATGTCAGCTTGAGCTTTGAATTTGAATGTATTGATTCAGAAAGACTTTCGTACATGCAATACTAAACCAAGGATATTATATAGAACTTTTATATAATGTCCCTGGCTAAATATATTGTGTTGTGTCGCCACTTCCCAGCATCCAGCCTCCGCCAACACTGCCCGGACTTGGAGCTGTTTGATTTCCAGTTGAATCCAGTCCAGAGGGGACAGGTGACCTTAATTGAGGAGGAAGAGAAACAGACTGTATGCAGAAAGCTGAATGAAGGAGTAGAAGTATGCTGGGAAATCTCCCTAGGTGACTCCCTTGGTGCCAAAATGTAGGAAAAGTTATTGACACCATCTGAGGTTATTGCACTGTTGTCATTCCTTAGGTTTTAAGATGTAGGTCAAAATAAAGGCAAGAGGACCAAGTTTTTATAAAAGAATGGCTTTATGATGATATTAGGTATAAGGATATCAAAGACATCAGATGACTAGAGTGAAGAAAGTAAAAGTATGAACTAAATATATCAAGTATGATCCTTATTCAAAATTTTTTGTGTGTGCGAAGAACTGAAAATGTTTTGTCCAGTTTGCCTTTCTGTACATAGATTCTATGATTTAGAAATACTTTTGTTGAGCAATCTGAAACAGGCCGATACACAATATACTTCATATATGTTTTGTTTGGTGTCACCATTTATGTAATCTTGAGATAAACTCTTGACAACAAATGTTCAGCTACAATGTACATGTTCTTGTTACACTATTCAGCCACAACTTACGTACATGTTCTTATTATATTATTCATATGGGGTAATGTTATGTACTACACCTGTACCATGGTGTCATTGGTTAGTCTTGAAGAGCAAAATCAATTTCTTTTGGATTTCTGTAATGCTAGTTCAACTTAATCTGTAGGGTAACCTACAACATGTATATCCATTGTTTTTAAAAAAGGGTATATAGGGATATCAAGTTGACGGACTGTGGTTTCAAACTGAAATATTTTCAAAATATTGCCATTTGAAACCATCGTTTGTCGAATTGATATTTCTAGATACCGTTAAAAAAATGCATATAGGTCACCTGCGGAAAAAAGGTGAACTAGCATTACAGCTAGCTGGGCCTATATATAACTGTACTCTACACTGCTGAGATAAGCCTTTTCTAACTCAAACTACTGTTTGCCACTCTTGCAGTAGAAATGCAGTAAAACACCTATTATTTGAAATTCTGACTGAGAACAAAATACAGAGAACAGTAATGTTAAACACAAATCAATTTACTGTCAGCCAATTCTGTATTGGAATGGCAAAATACATTTAGAACGAAAGGCTGATAAGAACAAACATTACTATCAGAGCAATACCTTGTGTACAAATAAAACTTTAAAAAGTTGACATAACATACATGTACATGTAGCTATATATATAGAGAGAAATTGAGTGAAATCTTTTGCATCCCATGCTGCTATGCAACAGAGATTTTACAAGCTGTGAAATGTAACAAAACAGAACTTTGTTTTGGTCTGTGTCAATTACTCAATAGTGTTAAACAGTATCAAAGCCTCTTAGCTTCATTCTTAGTATGTTTAACTTCATTGAAGGTAAACATAGTTTTTGTTTTCGTCTCCTTCAAATAAATGAGGTCAATGACCTGTACCAGATGGCTGTCACCATGGTTACCTGAGGTGTGTCAGACACAGCACGTCACCGGAACGTACTGCGCCTGCGCGAACCCTGGTGTTTTGGGGCTTGGTTTGGTCAACGTTGCATTGAAATCCCGCTTGTTGCACAGTATATGTTAGAGACATGGTTTCATGTAAAACGTACACGGGATTTTACCCTTATATACGCACATACTTTCTTAAATGTGGCCCTTTAGTAAACCGGGGGTTTAGCAAGGTTTAGCATGTCTATACTTTTCGCGCAGGCGCAGTACGTTCCGGTGACGTGCTGTCAGACACCCTGTGGTGTTGGATTACATGATGTAGCAGCTATAGGATCTAGGTTAAAGTGGAGGGGCTGGTCATCATACACAAGGAGTAAACAGAAGTACAATGTGGTTGGCTAGGATAGATCATATGAAGGTAAACATGATGCATTTGATTGCAAATGTTACCTTTCTAGCTGTGACTTGAATTTGCTTGAAAACAAATAAACTGACAAATCAAAGTAATAAATAGGAACATGTTTCCTATCATCTATTCCAGAGAACTAATTGAAACACAACAGTTCTTGAGGCTTAGTGGAAACCTTGGGTTTTGAACCTGGTACGGTTCTTCTGTCCCTATGATGCTTCCCAAATGACGTAGAAATAAATGACATCAATACATAAATAGTCTTTATGGTACAAATTATCATTGTCCAGAGCCATAACGACTCCTTAGGGGCCACTAGGAGGGCACTTTAATCAGGTAAGTGCATGAATAGTGAGGTCAGCACCAAGGACAGGTCTCTACTCACCAGACTGAGGATGGTTTTCAGCACCAGGGACAGGCACACTTTGTCTGAAATCAATAGGAGTTGGCTTTACCCGCTCCTAGATCCTAAAAGCCAAGGACTGAGAGAGTTATCACAAATCTTTTATTGTATTGCAAGTTACCTACTTTTTATTGCATCAGAATTGTGTGGATATACTGTAAGCAGTGATTTTACTTGCTAAACTTAATAAAATAACTTATGGCAAAGTCAGTCAGCCATCGCAGAAAAAACACTACATACATCTTAAGCATACTGTGAAATGACTGACTGGCATTCCAGCCTAGACATTGTGCCCTTGGGAAAGGCACTTAGTACAATTTTTCTCACTCCACCAAGATGTAAAAATGAGAACACAATTTCAGTTTGGGAGGTAAAAGGCAGTGGAAGGAGAAGGATGGGCTCTGTCTTCCAATACTGTGTCCTAGACACAATAGATACGTAGACATACTGTCCCTACGGCCTCAAAAAGGCTTTGGGACTACCTTTACCTTTATTCTTTACCCTTACTTCACAAAAGAAGTAAGGTTACTACATAAATTAAACTACAAAGCACATTATAAGTGCTAGAACATTGTCTAGCCCTATCCTCCGTTGCAAACTTTCTAGCTGCACGTTTATTTTTTGGGGCCAGACTCTAATGTTGGGAGAGATTTTAGTTGCACAGAAATGATCTTCGCCAGTACAAGAGAACCTGGGCTTTGTTGAAAATTGCAAATCAGTGCTCCCCCACATGCAGAAGGTTTGCAAAGGAGGGAAGTCTAGCCTGTTGGTTCCTGGTGTTCCCAGCACACTTTTACTCCCTCATTCAACTTGGCACGGATTGTCTCTCTCTCTTCCTCACCAATACAGGTAGGATGCCCCCTCTGGACCAGGTTCAACTGGTAATCAACCTGCTTCAAGTCTGGACAGTGTTGTCGGAGGCTGGATGCTGTTGGCACACCACAAGAAACAACTCATTATTATCATGTGGTATTATTGGTACCTCATTACCATATTGATGTATTGTACAATGAAATGTAGTTCAAGCATACAAAGTATATTTGTGTTTTTCTGTAGAGCTTTAGTTTAGAATATAACTTTGGCTTTATTTTGATATATCATAACCACAATGTTTTAAAGAATTAATGAATGAAAAATAATTAAAGACAAGTCTAGAGCACTGTAAACATTGGGAACAAGTTTGTACATAGTCTAAATTATGTACAATAGATAGAAAAATCAAAGGATTTGTTGTGTAATTCATTTATCATAAAAATCCATTCAACAAATATGTAAATGTATTTACTTTTAACAGGATAAATCATCAATGCCCAAATATCAATTTTGTCCTATCATGAATGTCTATATCTACATACCAGTAGTATACATACCTATTTCCATTAGTTCCTCCAAGCACAGTTGACAGAAGTACACTTTGAAGACTTTCAACTTGGGAAGAGAAGCCACAAGCTCTGCAACATCCTTGCCGAGGTCGGTCAGGTCATTTCCTGAGAGGAAGATTTCCTCAAGGTCCTGTAACTGTTTAATAGCAGGGAGGAGTTCTTTCATGTCCTCTGGACCAAGGTCATTCCAGGAGATAACAAACTTCTTTAAAAGTCTTAAGGACGGAAGATGCTTTGCCAGCAGACTGGGTGCTTTTTCCACGTATACCTCGTCTACTTGTTTCGATATCTGTCTTTTCTGCAACTTTCGCTTCAGCCTGTAAGATGTGGTGCAGTTGATTTTTTGCTGTCCCAGTCGTGACTGTCGCAGGTTAAGTTCAACGAGGTTGGACAGCTCGTGCAGCTGGCCAAGGACACTGTCAAGGACATACAGCTGTGTGTTTACTAATCTAAGCTTCTCTACCTTCTCCTTACCATCCACTATGACATGTGACAGCACGCTGTACAGTCTGGGGTTGGCGCCTGAGAACTGGATCGTATTTCTCTGGAAAAGTACTTTGGTAAAGTCTTCTTTGAGTTCACTCTCATAACAACATAGTAAGAAAAGTTCCATGCTGTTCTGGTAGATGAGAAGCTCATGTGGATAGTCGTTCCACTGGCCTACACACTGGAGCTCTACTTCTTTGCCTTCATTGTCTGAGAAGCCTTCTAACTTTACATCTGTGTTAAATCTCTGTGGAAACCTCGCTCTGTGGAAGAAGGTATAGAACTCATCCTCTAGGCGTTTTACGTTGGAATTGCTGAAGATGTCATTGAGGTGTGAGAGGATGAAGGCTGCGTCTTGGTCAAGTCTTCCACAAGTGAACACTAACAAATTGTTTAGTTGTAGAGCACTCTTCAGATCAGGAAAGCAGCGACGCAATGTGTCTTTCCTTGCTGCCTCATCTTGATTCTGAAGTTTACTTGCAAGATGTCTTCCTGCGAAATACTCCTGCATGGTCTTGTGTGAGAATGAGAACCGGTTGACAGGATTCAGTTTAGATGAGTTCTTCTGCATAAGCAAGAGGCCTAAGTGGACTGGAATGTCGTGGCCTGTCTTACAATACTTGTGTACATCTTCTTCACTAAAGAGGAGAGTGTTCTTTAGCAAACTGTCAAATGCTAGCTCTCCTAGAGATGAAAGGGTCTCTTCAGTCTCTTCTGTAGTTTGGGAACTTGCATCTTTTGTTTGGTACCTTTTCACTAAATAGTCTATCAGTTGGTCATAGAGAGGGCAGACCTGGTCACTTACTGGAATGTTGCTATCTTCTTCCCACAGAAGACAGGTCAGGACAAGAAGGAAAGGCACTGAAAGTATCCCTGTGTGCAGGATTGTGGGGCTGATATTCTGTAGTAGAGACTGTCCTTGCTCTGGCTTGTTCTTGAACCAATTACGGATAAAGGAAACGATATTATCTGGGCTGAAGCCCACAATTTCTACCCTTGTATCCGGGCCCATCAAGTCAATAGCGTCAGAGATACGAGTTGGTCTTGTGGTGACGACAACAGTGCTTTTCTGCAGAATCTTATAGTCGAGGAGACTGTAAATTTCGCCTGACTCCTCTATATCACACTCATCATACCCATCTAGGATAATGAGAACTTTGTCATTATCTTTTATGAACTCCGAGAGTTCATCTTGGGTGAAGTCTACATCCTTTGGTAGCAGCTGGTCAAAGATGCAGTCTACTAATGATTTTGACTTCTTAGCCCCTCGCAGGGCAATCTCAAATACCAGGTCATACTTCTTCAAGGCTTCTGATGAGGACCCGTTTGTCCAAGCTGTCACCAACTTTGCTAAGATGGTGGTCTTTCCTATTCCTGCTGCACCCCATATCAATATGTGCTGAGGATTCAGGCAGTCTTCCCTACTTCTGAATATGTCCTCTATTGAGTCAACTGATTCTCGTTTGAAGTCTGTACCACATTTGTTATGGACCATTAAATCTACACTGGTGAAAATATCATCAACGTTGATGGTGTTGTCCTTATTCCATGGCAACAGCTGGATTTTGCCTCGTCTTTTTCTGTAGTGGTTCTTGAGAGCGTCTTGACATTTCTCCAGCGGGAAGGGCTTGCTTGGTGTGGTGATGCCTGAGTATGGATAATGGATAGAGAAAATGTTAACCAAGAGGTAAATTACATATGACAGCACAGTTATACTGAGAGGTTGGGTAGGAACAGTTTGACTTTCTCAAGTACTACCATAGAAGGTATATGTCTGATAGAGCACAAATTTATATACAGGCAGTAAATTTTACAGACCATTTTTATTTTTGCCATGCACACATTTCGAGGTGTAGTTCTGGTAACAATTAGCACTAAAGAATCACAATGATTCTAAGTCAAACCCCTCATTCATGAAAAGCACAGACTAGTACAGACTCTAGTACAGTAATGTTACTGACACCACAGTGGTGTACATTATTACATACCTTGTGAGCATGAGTTATGATCCTGGTTAACATTGATGTTGATTACTGCGTTGTCTCCAGCCGTCACACAGATATTATTGTCACCAGTCACAGTGGTTTGCACATTAATGGCCTTAGGAGTGGTTTCTGATGAAACAGAATGCAACAAATTAATATCATCCTAAAAGTATATATTCTTTAGTTGGAAAGCATACAAAGTACTGTTCATGCAGTGCATTACATGCATAACCACGTGCACAGAATATGCAATTTGGAGAAAGGTTTTCCAAATAAAAAGATAGAAACTTGCAGTATTGCAGGTTAAAAAATTCAGACTCATCAAAAATGATTAATGATTGATCCCTAGCCTTCTTCTTCTTCTAAGCTTTTGGTAATGTCCAACTGACGATGGGTCGGCAATGATAGCCTGGATACCATCCTATTTCTACAGGGGCTCCTTGCATTCGACACCCTAAAAAGATTTTTTTAGGGCAGCCAGTGCAAGGAGCCCCTGTAGAAATAGGATGGTACCCTGGCTAATTAATCCCATTGAAGCTTATTAAACTGGGTAATAAAGCCAATATTTGAGCAGTGGCTTCAAGGATATTTGCATGTCAACAACAAAATTTACTTACAATACTGGAGGTATGGGTGCATATGTTTGCAAAGTCACATTGTAACAGATCAAGTTACAGCCCTCTCCTGGTAGCTGCATTGAGTAATACCTGCAAAGGTTATCAATTAGATGAGTAAACACACCTTTGTCCTCCATTGCATCTAATGCCGGTTCCTCACTGCCACTGACACAAGGATCATCAGGTTGGTGTACTGATACAGGATTCTCTGGGTCCATTGGCTGCTGACCAGTGGTTTTTGGTAGCATGACATCAGTACTTCTTGCACCTGTACCCTCGGTGCTCTCATCCTTCTCATCTTTGCCATCTCCACTCTCTTGGTGACGACTGTCTCGCACATCATGTACAGTCTTTACTTCAGTGTGCCTCATCCCAACATTGTCTTCATTTTTACAACAAATACCTGAGTCTTCTCGGTAACCCTTCAGGGTGCCATGAACTTCCTTTGGACTACTTTCAGTGTCAGGTCTAGGAGTTTCTGATGTTTGTTCTTTCTTAACTCCACTAGAACGTTTGCTTCTCCTAAACCTGAGTGACCCGAAGCGTGACCCCTGTCTCCTTGGTTTCTTACCTCCTGTTGGGCCGTCTCTGTGGGACTGTTGTCTTTTGGACAGCAAGTTTCCCATCTCCTCTGCTAACGTTAAATGCTGTAAAGAATCAATTTCACAAGATTTCAGACACTGTAAGTGTGATTAACTAGTTCCTGTAAATGAGAATTTTTGGCTTTATTGACTTTTTGACTTTAAATAACCTCATTACCCTAATTAAGCATCCCCTATTAAAGCCACTCTACCCCGAGGCCAATGTTCAATAGTTACACCAATTGATGCAATCATGCTACATAACGTTATTATGTTACACTGCCATCAAACTTCTTGATATCTTGATCTTGATACTACATCCAGGAGAGAAATTTGTGCTAGTTGCTTCAACGGATCGGATCCAACTTGTTATGTTGAAAAAATCGGACAGTTTCTGTAGAACGTTACTTGAAAAGTTACAAAGTTCAGAAGTAAAGGTGAACGCCCCCCTCCCCACACTGTCTCTTGTCTCTGCTATAGACCACTAAAACCAACGTTTAGTTAGAACCAGTCGTCTTAATTATAAGGTTTATGGAGTGGAGGCCTATAACTATGAAATCAAGACTTTTCATAGCAGGTATTGGCAGTCAAAGTCACCTGCACATGAAGCAATTATCAATGAAACTAGCTCCAGCATGACATGATTTGCGCGCGAAACGATATTTTTGATCAGCTATTATGCTGCACTATAAGTTATATCAAACGTTATAAATCACATTATCGCGGTGAAGGCGAATTCAATGCTTACCTTCAGTAACTGATGTGACTTGTTGAGCTGATTATATACTTGTATTCGACGTTTATGTCCCGCCACCTGAAGCTCTCCCCCCTCCCCAGTTTCTATCCGTTACTTCCGGGTTTGTCGTCACATGACAAGATTTTGGCGACGCCTCAGGGGCGGTATGCTATTGCACTCTGCACAAACTAGCCTGGCTCTCTTCTCGTCCACATGGAAGGATCTTTTAAGGGGAGGGAGCTGCGAGACAGCGTGTAGCACAGGCTAGAGTAGAAACTGTATTCTAAAACCTCTGTCTAAGCATTTCCTGATGAATTGTTTTTAGCTACAACTTTATATAAGTATGGTTACTAATAACGTTATGTGTACAGGGCACAAAAGGGGCCCACAACACTAAATTCAGGTGGGCCGCCTGCATAGTACAATATATTTGGGAAGGATGGCTACAGAGATCCATGCCCTGTTATGCCCATTCTTATATTAATTACTAACATCAATGACACTTGTCACAAGTCATTGATACTGGGTAACAATAGCATTGAGGGAGAACGGACCAGAATTGCCTTCCTTACTTGATTACTCCAAGGAGGTTAAAGAGAGACTATTGTTACTGAAAATAAAACTTAAGGGTAAAAATCACTGCTACTTTTTTGTGAAGCATCAAGGGAAGAGTCATCCATAATAGACATGCAGTAATTACAAAAGGTATTCACTACTATTCTATAAATGTAAAAATATTGACGTTAACTTTTAGAATAAGTTTTCTGATTAGACAGCTCTGAATAACAACATATAGAAAATATGCATCTAATAACAAATACAGGTGTCCAAAAAAATGGTCTCAACTTTGGTGTCTTTCCTGATATTCTGTACTTTTTTACTCAGAATATACACATAAAAATTTACCTTGGTCATACAATCATTACAACATCGTAACCAATTTTAAGTAGCAAAATGTACCACATTCTTAAAAGTCACAGTAGTTCTGGAAATTCTTCTTTAACTAACATGAACACAAATTTACACCCCATTCCTGGTGATCTTGATGCAACCAGGCTATTTGACTGAGCAATCAACAAATTTCATATATCACAAACAAATCTTCTTACAATTTGTGTCTTCTCAGTCATACTTTTATATTTTTCATGATATTCCAATTATGGTGTCAATCCTTCCACAATTCCTATCTAGGTTGCAGTGAGGTCACAACAAAGTCTGAGTAACGTTAGTGGAATGGGGGCACTCTATGCTGTTTAAACCAATAATCATACAAATAAAGTAGGTGCCAAAAAGGTTAACCTTAACAGGGAGTGGGTTACTATATATTAAAATACACTGATTTTTGGAAATTTGCAACCATGGGAATTTTTCAATGGGTTTATAATCCCCTGTTATAATGTTGTAATAAAAATGCTGGCATATAATGTTCACAGAAGTCTTTTCTTACCATAAATACGCTCTCATATCTTTAAAAATCTATGTTACATACAGCAATTCTTTATAATAATATATTTTCATATACAGGAATTTTAATATAATATCACTGTCTGCACTTGAACAAATAAACAGGACATACATTAGTTACTGGAAGTAAAAACTGATAATCTCATGTCTTCAACATGAAATAAGATAATTGGTATTAAAATATTTGGTATCACACAAGAGCATTTCAAATGTTACAAAAAAAAAACATTACATACATGTACTAGTATTACAGGAACTGAGTGAAATCTTTTGCATTCCATGCCATCTTCTTATAATACAAGTAATATTTAAAACAAAACAAAAAAGAGGTATGCTATCTATGTGTCAATACTGACAAATAACATAGCCTCTTGGCAGTATACTCATTGTGACTGTAATATAATACAGTTGCTTGAAAACAAATAGATTCATGCTAGCCTACACACAGTTAGCCTGTGTTTACACAAACTCTAGCTGGCTGGGCTTAATGACCCCCTCCCCGAGAGGGAGGCGGCAATCGTAGGGCCGGCCGCTAGGGGCGCGATTTTAGTCAGGCTAACACACAGTCACTACAACTTGTTTCTTGTTTTTGTCATTTGAGCACTACAGCTTACATAATTTTTCTAAAAGCATGATATAAAAGTCATTTGAAACACAGCATTACCCTATACAATTAAATCATGTGCCACTTCATTATGTACCATTACCTGTCAGCACATGTACATGTAAGTTTCCATAGACACTGTCCAGTAGTTCCGAACATGCAATGGGTAACATTGGATATTGAAGCTATCAACCAAGGAGAAATCAAAGGAACTAGCCTACAATGTTTATAACTATTTCCATTATTCTGTTGCTAAGAAATGCAAATACAGTGAACAAAACTTACATTCATCAGTCATTTACCTGAAATTCTACAAAGTTTGGTCCATGTACTGTGCTCTAATCACAATGATTTATCAACATTCAGAGTTTAGTCATGATTGGCATGATAAAGTGCACTTAGTGACAAGAATTTCTATATAAAAATTAGATTATAACAGTTTATCATGATAGATATCACACTGGCCCCAATAATTAGTACAGTCTTCCAGCTTCTTGACAACTTCATGAAAGGGGCATTTGAAGTAATACATAATCACTCAAACATGGTAATTTGAGTTTAAACAAAAGCAAGTTTATATACAATGTTTTGAAGAGTGATCTTTGAAAGCAAAAATAGAGTGCGGCAAACATTCTATCTGGAATGTGGTCACCTTACAATACTCTTAGCCCTTCAGGAGCTACGAGGCTGGTTCAAAAAGTAATGCCACTCATGTCACTCAAAAGTAATGTCACTCGTAAAAATCTGAACAACAAATTAAGATATCTCAAGACGATATATTCTTGTACCTTTGTGCCGAATTTCGACTCATTCGATGAAAAAATGAGCCTGTTATGAAACCAGTGGCATTACTTTTTGAACCGGCCTTGTAGCTGGAGGGAGCTTTTTGGACCCGCAAGGTATGAACACCTTGTCGCTGAGTGTTGCCTTGACTGTGTCCATCTCTCTCTCCCCAACCCAGATGGACTCATCAGGCTGGATGGGGTTCAGCTGGAAGTCAAACAGCTCCAGATCTGGGCAGTTGTCAGTCAGACTGGATGCTGAGGAAAGAATAGAGAAAAAAATCTTGTACAAGGATTTGGAAAATCAGTCATAGAAGCATCATTGAAACACACCTAAGGCTAAACCATCCACAAAAGAGAGTCATGAAAGTGTTCACTGGACAGTAAAGCTAAGTTTCAGCTGTGTAGAATCAAAGATTTCACTGAAGTTTGAACAGCATGTACATGTATAAACAAGTCCACAGGTTGCTTTCACTTGCCTTAAGTAACTACTATTAAGTACACATACATACCTATCATCTGGATCTCTGCAAAGGTGAGCTGGCAGAAGTAGATCTTGAAGACTTTCAACTTGGGCAGGAAGGCTACAAGGTCTACAACATCCTTTCCGAGGCCACTCAGGTCGTTTCCGGACAGGAACAGTTCTTCAAGGCTCCTCAGTTCCTTGATGGCAGGAAGGAGCTGTTTCACATCTCCAGGGCCAAGGTCATTCCAAGAAATGACCAGTTTCTTCAACGACTTCAAGAGGGGTAGCTGCCTGGCGAGGAGAGCAGGTGCCTTGGCCATGTCGTCTTCAGACGTCTTCATGATTCTTCTGTACTTGAACCGTAGCTCCAGCCTCCTGGGGATGGTGCAGGTTGGAAGGTGTCTACCCAGCCGTGACTGACGCAGATTCAACTCTTTCAGACCTGACAACTTGTGCAGCTCCTCAAGAGTTGAACCCAGGACATAGTTTTGTGTGTTAACGAGAACAAGATGTTCCATCTTCTTCACCTTCTCGCTGTCTTCAGCTATCATGTGAGACAGCACGCCGTACACTCTGGGGCTGGCGCCTGAGAACTGGATTGTTTCCTTTGGAAACACCTGCTCGGCAAACTGGGCCGTGAGGCCACTCTCGTGACAGCAGAGGAGATACAACTCGATGTAGCTCTGATATATTAGCAGCACTGGAGGGTAGTCATTCCATTGGCCTGTGAATTGTGTCAGATCTTCTGCACTTGCAAAGTCCTCCAACTTGATGTCCTTCATCCAGTCTTTCTTGGACTTTCCAGTTTCAAAGAAGTTGTAGAACTCTTTCTCCCCAAGTTGTACATCAGGTGTGTTGTGGATATCAAGCAGATAGTGTAGGACAAACTTTGCCTTTTTTCCCAACTTTCCACAGGTGAAGACAAGGAGTTCGCCAAGTGCCTGAATCTTCCTGGCTGTTGGGAAATACTGTCGCAGCATTTCCCCCTTAGTGGCCTGTTCTGTTAACAACCTGTCTGTCAGGTACTGTGCAGCAAAGTACTCTTGCATAGTCTTGTGAGAAAATGAGTACTGGACAACGAGATTTATCCTGGAGGGACTTTTCTGCTCCTTCAACAAGCCTAACTGTACCAGAACCATGAAGTGTTCTCCACAGTACGTTTCCACATCTTCCTTGTTAAACACAGTGACTCCATTCAACAAGCATTCAAATGCCAGTTTTTCCAGTGCATGGATAAGTGCGTGTACGTCTTCTACACGGACAGGGTTCTTGTCCTTTGCACCATAACGTCGCACAAGGCAGGTCACCACCTGGTTGTAGAGAAGGCTGATTTTCTCACTGAGTATCACATCTTTGTCATCTTCCCACAGCAAGCAGACTTGGAGGAGAAGGACGGGTACGGAGAAGATCCCTGTACTGAGGAGGGTTGGACCAATCTTTTTCAGCAGTGCTTCTCCTTCAGTTGGCTGTTTTCCAAAAAACTTCATAATGAAGCTCTTGGCGTTGTCTGGACTGAAGCCCAAGATCTCCACTCGGGTGTCTGGCTTCATCCTTGCGATGACATCAGAGGTGGATGTTGTTCTAGTGGTGACAAGGACAGAGGCGTGGGGAAACAGTTGGCCTTTCAGCAGCTTCATGATGTCATGGTTGTCTTCTGGGTGCCACTGAAGTTCATCGTAGCCATCCAAGATGATCAAGACTCTGTCTCCCTTGTCTCGTAGATGGTTGGCCAGGACTTGTTTCATGTACACGTCACTTTCAGCTACCAGCTGGTCAAAGATGCAGTCCACAAGAGACTGTGCCTTCTTAAGTTTGCTCAAGGCGATGGCAAACACAAGGTCATAGCGCTGGAGGACTTCTACATCCTGTTTGTTCCACTCAGTCAATAGTTTGGCAACAAAAGTGGTCTTTCCAATGCCAGGGGTCCCCCATAGCAGGATTCTTACAGGCCTTTCCAATGAGCAGCTGGGATTGAATGTTGGATTGAAAATGTCTGAAATGGATTCTAATGGTTGTCGATCAAACGCTTGGCGCCGTGTATTGAACCGAATTATGTCTGTCGTGGTAAAGGTTTCTTCCACATCCAAGATGAACTCTTCATTGTATGCGACAGGATTCTGCCTGCTTATTTGGAGTCGGTAGTATTGGCTGATTTCCTCACGATACTGCTCCACGGGAAATGGACTAGGCAAATCTGTAATAAAACACCAGGATATTACTGTCAAGACAAGGACAATTGGTTGACTGACAATGTCATGGTAGGTGAGGTCTCCCTTTTGTCACTCTTGTAGAGGGTGTTGGTTTGTTAGTTCAGAATAACCTACCCCATAGTCGAAGGTATGCAAAAGGAATGATCAATACATTCTCTCCTGACAGTGCTATTATCGACAGTCATCTCAATTTTTTGTAATAAAATCCTCAAAATATACAAAAGAGCCCAACCAATACCCTGGCTACCTGCATGCTTAGTGAAATTCCAGATTGGATGATTGAATATGGGACCATACAAGTTTTACATTAAACTGAATGAAAATCTTTAGCGTGTACACCCGCCTACTTTAGACTAGTACGTACATTGCTGATGATATCAGTATATAAACTTAGGTATTAGTGTTACCTTCTAGTATGTACAATAGTCTTGTACTAGATTTAGAATGAGTAAATGCCCTATATATATATATATATATATACAATGTACATTGTACCTTGTTTCAGAGCGGTAAAGTTCTTCGTCATCTCCTACTTCAACTGGTAAAAGTCGACCTGGTGGAGCTTCTGCCATCTTGACGTATTCTTACTAGTAATCTTCCTAGAGAGAAAAACAAAACATGTAATGTTATCACACTGCTGAAAGTGTGCTGGTAGCCTGACAATATTTGTTTGCCCCTCTCATGTTCATGCTGAAACCCCTGTGAATTTTTCACTGATAACTTACTACATATGTACTAGTAAGTAGAGATGTCATCAAACTAGTCTACAAGCAAAATTTCCCCCTGCAAATTGCAAACAACTTAACAAGAGAAGTTCTGCAAGTCACCACGGCATGAGTGTATTTTTGACTACATGTAACGTTACATGTACTTTAGGTACATCTTAGAATTTCTTTCTTTCTTTGTGCCAATGAAAATTGTATCATGATTTAATATAATTGATTCCCAAGTAGTAAAAAAGCAAATCACACCCCAGCGTCATACTGTCTAACGATCATCATCATCAGCTCTATGTATTTAAACTTACTATGAAAAGCAGACCAACTTAAGTACCGTGAAGTACTTCCAGTGTCAACCCTTACCTTTCTTGGTGTGCTCCGAGATGACTGGTGCTGATCGGAATACACAATATGCCACAAACGCAAACTGGAGCTTGATTTCGCGTCAAGTTGTGGCGGGAAAACAGTAACTGTTACTTTACTTCCGGGTATGGTACGGTTCGCATGATTCCTCAAAATTTGTCACAGTACGACAAATCAGTCGTCTGTCCTTTGGTAAAAAACATCAGAAAAGTCCTTCAGTTTCCTGGTTTCTATTGTTCAACCGCAATGACGACACACACTTCCCTTTCTCGCATTTCCAGGGACGTGGGTTTTCCCCGCAGCTAGGTTTTCGGTTTTCCCCGCTTCTCATCACTCGGGGTCATTCAAGGGTCATCGTTATCATCAGGGTCAAGGGTGAAGTTTTCAAAAACATCGTTAAAATAGGAAAATTGTAAAGTATTCCTAATCTAACTTCATTTACTGTATAAACCTGATACTTAAAGATTCCCTCGATTGCAACTTTCGCTGTTTTATAGCAATAATACATAAGGTCATAGTTTAGTGGGCGATTCCATTTCATAAATGGGGACCGACGTATTGTGTTCCTTGATAGAGGAGTGACTGACACGAATGGGAAATGAAAACTGAAATGGAAAATGGGTTGGAAAATGGAAATTGGGAAATACCACTATTAAAGAATTTTGTGGAAACCCTTTGGTGCCCAAAGGTGGAGGAAAATCAACAAACATGCACCTAGCGATTTCAATAGGAAATGCAGATATATTACAGAGAGGACAGGTGGATAAAGAATCCAACAGGTGGTCAATGTGTTGAGGAAGGGTTGGTTCAAACAAGACAGCTCTCTTCGCGGAAAGTTGATGGAAATAAACTCTTCACTGAATCTTGAATGATTACTACGGGCTTGTTTAGTAGATTTAGGCACAAGTAAATGCAATGCCTCTATGGTAACTCTAAAGTACTTGCCATATATATTTTATAGAGGAATAAAACACAATGGCTTCTTATCACGTTTACAAATGCTATGTAACCTATTCAAAGTTCCTTGTTGACTCCACGACCATGGTTGTGAAGGTATGTGCATGTGTACGTAATGTGTAATTTGGTACATCTTTGTGTATAGATATCCACACACATAAGGAACTAAAGCGCATTTGCAACCGAGGCAGTGCGTGGTACGAGCGCAACTGGAAACATGGTTGCAAAACTACTGGAATCCCTTTTTGTGACAAACTGTCTTTTTCTGTTTTTCTGTTGTGTCGCCTCTACAAGTAGTCTGGAGTTCCAGAAAACTATATCAGAAAACGTTGCTGTTGGTGATGTCATATTCAACCTGCCGCGCCCAGTACTGGGGAGCAAGGATGAAGAGAAAGCGGAACTTCCGTGTACCAAAATGCAGGGAGATCCGAACAACGACTTTATCGTGAGTAAGAACTGCACCATCGTCGTCGCCAAACCCCTGGACTATTCAGTACAGCTGGGGTACAAACTAACAGTTCACAATGGAGTTGACGACATCATTGTCCATGTAGATTTGACCGATGTTGAAGGATATCCTCCTCAGATATATAACGAAATGTGTGAAACTCCAGTCAACAGTAAGTCAGAAGAATTCCTCTTTCGTGTGAAGTTTAATATTGAAGCTGTACAGATAACGGGCGAGGTTGTCCATTTTACTCTGACTGCTAGCAAGCAAACCAGTGGCTCTTGGGTAAATTCAACACTACCTCCATGGGCGATCCAGACAAGCAATAGTGATTGTAACCTTCGTATAGTTCGGTACTTTACGGAACCCGATATCATTACAGTATTGAATGGTCTATGGGGTAATTACGTACGTCAGTTAACATGTACAGGGGAGTCCAAACAACCCAGCATTTCCGTCACCATACTAAATATGAAACATGAGTCGGAGTATGGACTTGCTGAACTAAGGAAGGTTGTTCCTAGATCCGTCATGGAAAATGAAGATTACAACTACTTCGTATGGATGGAATTCGGCTCATTGTCTTCAAACGAAGTACAGTCGTACACATGCGAAGTCCCACCGATTAAGGACCCGTTCAGTGTGTATTGGTCTTTGATCAAAGGCATCGAATACGTGGATATAGAGGTGCATCCAGTAGGCTGCCCGGATGGGAAATACGGCTTGCTCTGCGATAAAAACTGCACCTGTAAGAACGGCGCCCGTTGCCACGGGTTTAACGGTGCCTGCAAATGTCCGCTTGGCTGGAAAGGCGCAGCTTGTGACACTCCTAAGAAGGAGGTGTCTGTCACCACGACACCTAGCGACCCTAGAGAGATCTACACCTCCGCCAACGTCACGTTTCACTGCAAGGCGTACAACGTTGACGTCGAATCTGTGTCTCTGAAATTCCCGAATGGATCCGAGAAATCGGTGAGAGGAGAAAAAGTCTTGACAGCGGCGATCTCAAACATACAAGCTCAAGACAACGGCACTTACACCTGTCTGGTTAAAGATACAGGTGGAGACATCTGGAACGGAACACTCGAGTTTGAAATCGTGAATTGTCCACCAAATCGTAAAGGTGCTCAGTGTACTGAAACATGTGATTGCCTACAAGATGCCAGCTGTGACCGGTGGGCTGGTTGTGTCTGTCCACCGGATGGAAAGGAATCAGGTACGAGGCAAAATGTCCTGCTGGCAAGTACGACAAAGACTGTAGAAAGAGCTGTAACTGTTTAAACGGTGCGAACTGTAACCATAGCGACGGAAAGTGTAAGTGCACTGCCGGTTGGTATGGAAGGAATTGCAGCAAACCGTGTTCAAACGGCAGGTTCGGTTGGGGATGTCAGTACGCCTGCACCTGTAAGAACAACGCCACATGTAACAACGAGGATGGCAGCTGCACATGCGTGTCGCAATGGACGGGACGGAACTGTGACAAATATGAACCGCTGCTCGAAAGTCTGCTATCCACGGGCTCCGTGGTCTTACTTGTTGCCATAGTGATGGCGATACTCTACAAAACGAAGATCCTGGCTTGCTCTGTGCCCAACATGAGTGAGGAGGACAAGATACTTTTCGAGCTGAAGAGAATGGAGCAGGATCTAGCACAGAGTCTACAGCCGGGCTGGCTGGGACGTTGGGAGAAGAAGAGCGGCCACCTTACCCCAGGTCCACTGATAGGGGAAGGGATGTTTGGGCAAGTCAGAAGAGCAAAACTGCGCACACCTGAGGGAGAGCTCGCTGTTGCCGCCAAGACAGTTCGCGTGGAAGACTCACAGTCCTACCGAGACTTCTACAGAGAAGCAGCTATATTAGTGGCTGTTCACGAACAAAATAGCAATGTTCGCGCGTCCAACATCGTTCGACTTTTGGGGCTCATCACCAAGTCTAGAGAGAAGTACATTCTCCTAGAGTATGCTCCAAAAGGCGATCTGCTAGGTTTTCTACGATCAGTGAAGAACAGGGATGGCGAAATCCTACACTACCTTCTTAGGTACGCTGTCCACATATCACGAGCTCTTCAAGAGCTGGAACGCCTGAAAATCGTTCATCGTGACGTGGCCGCTCGGAACGTCCTGATCATTGCCGACAACGTGGCCAAGTTGGCTGACTTCGGACTGGCCAGAGATGTCTACGCCACCACTCAGTACGTCAAAACGGACAATCATGGCGTTGAGGAATTCCTCCCGCTGAAGTGGATGGCGCTGGAGTCCATAGAGACCGGCGAGTACACCTGTGAGAGTGACGTCTGGTCCTTCGGCGTGCTGCTGTGGGAGATCGCCACGCTGGGAAACGACCCGTGCTTTGACGACAAAGTTCACATGACCTTTCTTCAGATGGTAGGGATTCTGAGGCAAGGAATACGGATGAAGAGGCCACCGGGATGTCCAGAGGACCTGTACCGACTGATGAGGGCGTGTTGGCGCGACATTCCAGCTACAAGACCGACTCCAGATGGGCTGGAAGAGAGGCTGCTACAGTTGATGGGGGCACTTTTTCCAGATGAAGCCATTGACATGGAAACTGCTTTCTAGATTATAAAGATAAAGCGATAAATACAGATAATGTATAAATTCTAATGCTATAGTTTGATGAGCAGCAGATTTGGATGCTTATATCTTAGAGCCACGAAGTAGAGGATCCCATATTACAAATGAGACACTGAACTCCTGACTTTAGACCGTTCTGTTACTTAGAAATTAGAATAGTAATGATTAATTAGAATAGTAACGAATCATTTGATTACAATAGATGGAGTTCAGTAAGTACGTCACCATGAACATATTAAGGATAGGTCTAATTTGTCAAATGCATACTACGTTGATAGGTGTGATATCCATATGATAGCCCGGATGTTTCAATCTTTTAGGGGTAGTTGATTGTTCGTTGTCATTCTCATGGGTGAAATAAAGATAATTCATTCTCTGTAAATGTATTGCCTCCGATTCCAGTTGACGTTGCTCCTTAGATTTCGCTCTCATACATGCTAATATATAACGCTGGTTCACCTTTATCCGAGGGTGACCTATATCCGTTGTTTGTAAAAAAAAGCGTATTTAAGGATATAAAGTCGACGGATGATGTTTCACACAGGAACATTTTGAAAATATTGCAAATGCACCAAATGTTAAACCACAGTCCGCAGACTTAATACTCCTAAACGTACGGTTTTTAAGGACAACGAATAAAGGTCACCCGGCTGATAAAGGTGAACTAGCGCTAACGTTGTAGCACATAAACGATTTATCATATTCTCATATCATCATAGTCACAAGTATGCTGCAATATGCTTTCCTACGATAGGCTGTTGTGAAAGACGTCACTTTCAGTCGTTTATTGGTCATAATTAGGTCACACACGTAATGCTGATTTGCATAACCAGCTGATTTCATTCCCATGGTCTGACCTGCGGCTTCATGTAAACATTGCATCCCTATCTCGAGTTGACATCTTATTTACAGTAACCAGGAGAGACTAGGTACTCATACGAATTTACGGAACTCAGACGTGTTTTGCGGAACACACACGATCTTTACTGATGGTAAAACTCGTATAAGTTTCGTAAACTCCGCATGCTTCTTAGCAGTCGCAGGCAGCCCTTGTAATACCCCCTTCACATTAGGCGCGATTCGATCGGACGATGAGTCTGCGAGGTCTAAATTACGAGGAGGCATGACCCTGACGGGAAGGGGGAACTCAGCCATTTCTTCGTCGGCATCAGGGTCATGCCTCCTCGTAAATTAGAGCTCGCAGACTCGTCGTCCGATCGAATCGCGCCTAATGTGAAGGGGGTATAACAACTATGAAAGATAACGTACAATTAATCGGTTTTTCTTTTCTAGCGGAAGCTCAACTTGCATGAAGCCATTAATATATACGTTACTTTGACACATAGATCCCCTTTATTGAATGAAAATGGGATATTTGTCCCTAAATATCTTTTATTCGTTTCATCTTACAAAATCGGCAAAATTAAAATCTTAAGTTGATTATATTAGTTAAGTCAAACCTAATACGTTACATCTTTAAGTTGGACTAGAGTAGTCGCTTACTATACTGTGCTTTAGTGCTTACCATTATTTGTCTGTCTTGTTTCTTTTGTCACCTGCAATTGGCCCTTGGGCAAGAATTTGCAATAAACTTATGTTTATGTATATCAGCGAGTGCAAGTGTACATGTCTGCACGTCGAAATGCCACCAGGCGGTCTGTAGAACCGCCCACATGTTTGTTCTTGCTTTATGTAAACATAATTTCAAAACCAACTTTCAACTTAAATCAACTTATTCGGTTCAAACAACTCTTTTGGTCCGAGAACAATCATGGCGAACCTCATCTGCGTGGCTGTCTTGGTGGCATCGACTCTGATCGCTAATGTGAATGCCGGGTACATGGTACAAGGTAAGAACAAGGAGATTGGTAAGAGGTTTGTGAACAAAGCACAGAAAGAGAGAGATATAAGTTTTACACATACATTCGTAGAGTCATTGTATGAAAAGTGGACCTTGCCATATGGAACAGGCACGCGTAACAATATGTAAGACCTACCATATGGAGTATATTGTGGTTGCGTCGTTCGCTATTTAGAAAGAATCGGGATTAAATTAGATCGAACAACTATCATCTATGCCCCATTTGCAAGGCTTGTTTTTTTTTATTTGTTAACAGCCGTATTTTGGTAACAAATTATCAAATGAAAGTGAATCATGCCATTTGAAGTTAGAATGAGTATCAATTTGTTGGGATTTAGTCGCTAACAAATATCTAAGGGGGTATAGACTGTGGTACGCTGGCGGCATCGTTGCGTTCTACATTTAACCTGTGTTACCCTTGAATCTGTAGTGGAAATATCAAGCAAAACGTACAAGTATGACTAAAACGACAACACAACAAAGCGTAAAAACATTCGCCTTTTAACGATTAAATTCGCTCAGCGCTCTGTCAAATCCCCCGGCCGCAGCGACGCCGTCAACGTACCGCAGCTGAAGTGATTTACAGTACCTCCTGAAACGTGAAACGGTCGTCAGTGTTCCTGGGGCTATTCATGATTTCAAGTTTCGCAATTTACCAGGATCGTGTCCAGATGATGAGAACGGCAGGCCTTACCATCCAGGAGACCAGTGGAACGAGGGTTGCTACTCGTGCACCTGTTCTACTGGGTTCTACGGCTGCAACGAGCGGTAATCTCCCGTCACATGTAGCGAAAATCGATCGGACGACGAGTCTGCAAGCTCTAAATTACGAGGAGGCATGACCCTGATGCCAACGAAGAAATGGCAGAGTTCCCCCCTTCCCTTCCGAGTCATGCCTCCTTGTAATTTAGATCTCGCAGACTCGTCGTCCGATCGATTTTCGCTCCCGCCAGGGTCATGCCTCCTCGTAATTTAGAGCCCGCAGACTAGTCGTCCGATCGATTTTCGCTACATGTGACGGGGGTATAAGGGTCGTGTGGGCAGATGACGAGTCGTAATAATCTCTACGTACGCTCAGGCTGGTTTTAAAGTCTTTTAGTCATTTTGTCGGACAGTTTGTTTTGTCAGGGATTGTTTTCTTTGACCAGCTCGACAAAATAATGTCAGACACAAGCTGGAGCTGAACCTCTGCGTAAAGAGTCATGGTCGATGCATTCCATTATATTAGTTTCGGATTGTCCATAATGATGACCTGAATTCCTTTTTTTTTTCTATTTGCTTTTTGGATAGACGACGACAATGTGGCACAGCACTCAAGTTTTGTAATTTATATTAACAGTGCCACATACCTGGTACAGACAGAAAGTAAAGGTAATCTTTTACCTCCCCGACCGAAGTCAGGCACCCAATTTCACACTTGGGTGAAGTGAGGAAGGTTGTGTAAAGTGCCTTTCCCAAGGGTACAACGTCGGCGGCACGGCGGGGATCGAACTCAGGACCTATAGATTCCGAGCCGAACGCGCTACCAGTTACGCCACGCCCGACGCCAACCTGAATTCATTTAGGGCGGTAAAAGGTAGGAGAAGGAAAGGGCTGGGCTCCGCCTTCCAATACCGTACCCTACACACAGAGTGGATAGCAACATCGCAACCCGCTGCCCCTACGGCCTCAAAAGGCTATGGACCTATTAAACGCTAGCTCACCTTTATCCGCAGAGTAACCTATATTCGTTGTGTTTACCCACACAGTATTAAGGGATATCAAGTCGACGGACGGTGGTTTCAATGTGTAATATGTTCAAACTATTGTAGTTTCAAAACTATCGTCCTTTTTTTAAAAAACAATGCATATAGGTTACCTTGTGGATAGAGGTGAACTAGCGTTATAAATTTACCTCACTGTTTTCATTTGCCCAGGTTCCCTACCTGCACGTACCCCGATGACCAATGTTCAAGCTTTTACAGTTGCACCGACTGTATACGTAGAACTGTCTTAGCTCTACGTGTCAAATTGACAGTAGGCCCATGATATAGACTTTGCAACATCGAGGAATTCTCTACTATATCGCCTTTTATTGTCAGTCAACGTTAAAGACCTAGATGAGCATGTTTATTGTGCTATTGTGATATCTATTTGTATCCGTTTTGACCAGGTTCCCTACCTGCACGTACCCTGACGGCTGTGTGAAGGTGTATAACGATGACGGCTGTGAGATCATGGCCGTGATGGAGAACCAGGCTGACCAGGTCTGCGACCCGATGTACTGTGTGATGTGAGCTGGGAACACAGCTGTTCGAGTCGCTACGATCACCCAATGATGCATTGAAAATAAAGAACATATATCGAACAACCGTGTTTTCCTGACTTTTCACTGCCAGCAGGCTATGCTGGAATTAAACTGCTCCTTTGTGGGTCTGTCCTTGGTACTGAATGGGACATTCTTTTTTCTCCAAAGGAAGGATTGCTTTATGTATCTGTATCTATATCTATATCTGTATCTGTATCTGTATCTGTATCTATATCAATATATAACGTTATATCTATATCTATATATTTTTCATAGCTGTGGAAACGAAGAAAGCTACGCTCCGCGGTCATTTTGGCCTGTGACTGAAGGTAGAATTAAAACACGTATTTCCTTACTGCCCAGCATAGTCGTATATTCGTCAAGAATCACCTTTAGGTTGACGTCACATATGACGTCATCACTTGACGTCATCGCACGTCTTGTCATGCATCGATTTGCATAACCAGCTGAATTCTTTCCCATCGCCTGACCTTTTAACATCACAACATTATCTCGAGCAGACATTCTATTGACAGTAACACCAGTGAAAGATAATGTGCCTCGTTCATTTTAGACGAAAAATCAATTGCTGTACACGTAGCTTTAGGTTTTTGATATAAATTATATCTCTTTCGTAATAAGAGACTGGAATGGATGTTATCACTTCCTGCATTTTCTTTACAAAGTTTCTCTAAAACTAACGTCTTTAAGGTGATTTGCGAGTGCCAACCTAAGAGACATCGGAATTGCCAACACGGCAAAATCCCATTAGGCGGTCTGTAGAATTTGTAGAACCACCCACATATTTGCTCTCGCCTGTGTAAACTTAGATTGCAGAATTAAATAAATTTCTTGGTCTGGACACCTCTTTTTATTCGACATACTAAAACAAGTATGGCGAACCTCATCTGTGTAGCTCTCTTGGTGGCCTCTGCTCTGCTCGTCAATGTAAACGGGTACGCGATACAAGGTGAGTTTTGTTGTTGTTTAAATACCTATTAGTAAGTATATATACAAAGATTAGTTTGATTAAAGAAAGGCATAAAACATAGTCATAAATTCTAAAAGTGGAACTTGTCATTTGGAACAGGGGGGGAGGCCCAACAGCAGGTTAAACCTACCCAGTGGAGTATAACGGTCCTCATTTACATGTGTGTGTTCCTTTTGTGAGGAGTTTGTCAAAGAATATAGTTTTATATGATTGATGTTAACACTTTACAACGTTGCTAACAACTTTCAATGTAGGATAGTAGATAACAATGGCTTATGCCATTTGAAACGCATTTAGTGTATCAAAGACCTGACACTGCCTTAGGGGCATGTTCGGGCATGACGCACCCGCCATGACACACGAGTCGGGGGTAGGAGGAACCCCTTACATCCTTGGACGGAAGTCCTCCTAGGAGACGGATACTCCGAACAGCTAAGTTGCATATCTGCTGGAGCCGCCTCACACGTTGCATACAGTTGCCCCTGTGAGACTTAGTGCCCCAATAGACGAGAGGGTGGAAAAGGAATTGCACACCCCTTCTTCACCATAAAAACGGTCATGTGCTCATCTGTCGAATCGACAGGAGAATCTAAAAAAAAAGTTTATTAAGAGTCCGAATCCAATTGTTGAAAAATATAGACTATCTGAATGTGTGTCCAGTACGTTATTCATGCTTTCATGTTTCACAACGCAAAAAATAGGCAAATATATAAAAGACTGCTTTGTTATTAGAAAAAATATTGACACTCATGATTAGCCCCGCTCAATTGAAACATTATATCAAAACTTATACCGGCCCTTATTGGTGTACATGTAGTAAGTAGGATGTTAAGTTTTACTCTACACCTTTATTTTGTACTTTGTGTAATAGTTGCTGCCATACATTATATCGTGTATCATGTTTATGACATTGCCAGGACAGTGTCCAGCGGATGAGACCGGTAAGCCCCACCACCCAGGAGACGTATGGAACAACGGCTGCTACACGTGCCAATGTTACGCCGGGTACTACGCCTGCAACCAGGCGTAAGTGTCATATAGACATCACAAATAAATGCTATCCATACGAATCGTTCTGAGTGTCCTTTGTGACGACAACGTAAAGTATGTTGTTGTCGAGATTTTTGCACAAGACTATGGTGTAGTGGTGCGATGATAGTACTATTCAGGTCCCTTCCTTATTTCCAAACTATAACTGGCTACTAGTATTATACTATATATAGACAAATCTGCATGAAAGTGCATGTATATATCAGGTATTAAAGCACATGTATGGAAGCGCCAGTGGTAGATAAACTCTGGGGATAGACAGACTACCCCTACTGCTCCTAGCTATGGGACGGAGTGAGGGAATGATCGAACCATTGTATCCGTATGACTTTTTCGCTATACCAACGGACTATACTTAGACTAAACGTACGGTGCTGTCCTTTGCACACGTGCATCCAACCTTCAAGTCAGTTGATTTTAAATACTCGACGATTGTACCGACTGTATACGTAGAGCTGCCTTGGCTCTGTGGAGTTGCCAGTAGCCATGATATAGATGTACTATGCAACATCGAGAAATGTCCCTACCATGTCGCCTTTTTATTGCCGTTCAACGTTAAAAAACTAGATGAGTATGTTCTAATGATATGCATCTGTATCCGTTTTGTCCAGGTTCCCTACCTGCACGTACCCCGATGGCTGTGTGAAGGTGTATAACGATGACGGCTGTGAGATCATGGCCGTGATGGAGAACCAGGCTGACCAGGTCTGCGACCCGATAGGCTGCTGGCAGGTCGGAAAGTGAGCTGGGAACAACAAAGCTGTTCAAGTGCCCCTCGATGCGTTGCAATAAAGCACATGTATCGAAGAATCGTGTCCACCTGATCTTTCACTACAAACAGGCATGCTGGAACTAAACTGCCCCTTAGGTGTACGTCACATTTCCTACCCGGGGCCCGGCCGGGCTGTTTGCGGAAAGCAAAAAAATAAAGTTTATGCCAACAAATATGCACAAGGCATGCTGTAGAATCGTTTTTTGTCCGTTTTGTGTTTTAGCTGTTTTTTATGTCTTGCATTTCGTTCCTCAAAACTGCCCGGCTGGGTCCCTTTGTGGAAATGTGACGTTAGCCTTAGTGGGGCTGTCCTTGGTACTGAATGAACTTATACAGCAGCTGACGATCCATGGTATGGAAGTACATATTGGGATTTAGTAGTCCTGTCGGGCAAATGGAAAGTCAGTTGCAAATAGAGCTGTTTACTGATTCATTCTTCTTAATCTTCACTTGAACTCGAGGGGTAACGCTTGTTCGGTAGCTAATACTGGTATGGAAGCTGTGGGAGAAAGCTACACTCATGTCAGTTTGCGCCGTGAGACAGTTGCAGGTAGTATTAACCTTTAGCACACAGAAGTAGCCGCTTGGCTATCCAATTTGTATTGGTCATGGAGAAGGGCGAAGGTTGAAACATATATATCCTTATAACTTTGCCCGGCGTAGTCGTATAGTCGTCAATGATCACTCTTAGGTTGACGTCACGTATACGTCATTGCACGCTCATGTCCCACATCGATTTGCATAACCAGCTGATTTCTTTCCCATCGTGTGACCTTTAAAACATCACAGCATTATCTCGTGCTGTCATACTATTTACATTGACAATGGTGAAAGATATCTCGCATGCAATTAAGCACTCTGTACATTTCAGACTGAAAAAACAACAACGAGGAGTTACAATAACTTCCTTGGCAAGCCAAACATTCTAGGCTAGGCGTAACTTTTAGTTTGTGGTGTAAGTCAGATCTGTTTCGTAGAAAGAGACTGGATCTCACCATTTCCTGTTTGTCTATTAAAAGTCTCTACAAAACTAACATATTTCAGTCGATCTGCAAGTGTTAAACCTAAGAGAAATTGGCATTACTAACACTGCAAAATTCCATCAGACAGTCTGTAGAATTTGTGGAGCCGCCCACATGTTTGCTCTCGCCTATGTAAACATAACTTGCAGACTTAAATCAACTTTCTCGGTTCAGACACCTCTTTTCGTCCAACATACACGAGAGAAGAAACATGGCGAACCTCATCTGCGTCGCTCTCTTGGTAGCCTCTACTCTGCTCATCAATGTGAATGGGTACGTGGTACAAGGTAAGGGGTTTGCTAACAGCTAAGCATATCACTAGCAAGAAAAATACATTACTTTAGACAAGGGGATTGAACGCTGCATTAAATTCAAAAAGTTGAACATGCCATATGGAACACGGTGGGAGGTAAAATCTGCCAATGGGAGTCTATTTTGGATGCCTCTTTCGTTACATGTTTAAAATGAAACTTTCTAATCTATGCTCTGTTTGCGAAGGTTACTCCAGTTTCCTTACGGTTTATTGTAGCAGCTGCCTACAATTCTTAATGTAAGTTAACAATGAGTCAAGCCATTTGAAGCACATCGGTTCATTTGTAGGAATTGATTGATATTGACTCCCTAAATGTTAAAAACTAGAGGGGATCTTACGGCACTACTCAGGCACTCTTTAAGTGGGTGCAAACCGGCGCGTAGTGTACCTAGTGTTTTCATGTTTTTAAGTTTCCCATATTGCTAGGACCTTGCCCGGCGGATGAGAGCGGCAAGCCTTACCAACCAGGAGACGTATGGAACCAGGGCTGCTACACGTGCCAATGTTGGGCCGGGGCCCACGGCTGCAACCAGGCGTAAGTATCATGTATATCTTGCAATAATTGTCATCCATACGATTTGTTTTGCGTGATTAAAGTGACATTTACGGAAAGTGGCGTCCAGTCGATATTTTTGCGCACGAATATGATGTAGTGGTTTAATGATAGTAACTTCCCTATGTAAAACCCATTATTATAGAAAATCTGCACTTAAGTTTTCCCGTGCTACCGTTTAACTTGCTTGGGAATTCTATGGATTGCACCGACTGTAGAAGTACCTTGCTGTCGTGGGAATTGCCAGTAGAAATGATACTGTTAAGCAGACGTGCGACTTTGCAACACTGACAAATCCTCTTAACATGTCGCCTTATTATTGTTTGTCAATAAAAACTAGAGTATGTTCATTGTACTAATACTAGTACCCTTATATCTCTTTGTTTTCGTTTTGTCCAGGTTCCCTACCTGCTCGTACCCCGCAGGCTGTGTGAAGGTGTATAACGATGACGGCTGTGAGATCATGGCCGTGATGGAGAACCAGGCTGACCAGGTCTGCGACCCGATAGGCTGCTGGGCGGTCGGGAAGTGAACTGGGTACAAAGCTGTCCAAGTCGCTATGATGCTCCAATGATGCATCAAAATAAATACATGCATGTACATCAAACCACTGTGTCCATTTGACTTATTTCACTACAAACAGGCTATGCTATAGGACTAAACACATATTGGGCCTGTCCTTGGTACTGAATGGTCAGCTTAAGGACAGCTTACAACCAAATCAAGAGTACGTATTAGGATCAAGTCCTTTCGATCGTTCGTAAAGTCAGCTATGAAGGGAGCTGTTTAAGGACCAGGTAGATTTACCGGTGACACAAGATAGCACCAAAGCTGACCAAGGAGGGTCACTCACTCTTCAAGTGAACTTGAAGTGTAATGATTTTTGGTAGCTGATAGTTTAGTGCAATGCCGCTCTACTACGGCTCGCGTACTCCGCCAAGCACAACGGCTCGCCCGTACTCTAATCAATGTTATTTGGCTCTATTAGCGATTCATCAAAGAATGTGTATTGAATGATAAGCAATCATTGGGTCTTAAAGTCCTGTGATTCAATGGGGGTTGTCCTTGGTACTGAATAGCCATTTGAAACAATGCAGCTGCTGTCCCTACAGTACATGACGACGTGCGTCATCCTACTGGCCAAAGCCTGCCTTTAAGTAATATTTCATCTTTCTATATATTGTTAATGTTTCAACGTGTCAATCAAACCTATACATAGATTCTATCAGTAGTATTACGAGGGGCAATAGGTCAGAACTAAAACCCATCTTTTTTTTTCATAATGCAGTTATGTACTTTTGCAGCCGCTTGGCTCACAACTCCCCTCCCAAATAAACCTGGGACATCTGCACCTTTGACTGACTGACCCTTACTTTCCCATCGTAACCTTATTTAAAAGCGGTCTGCAGGACGACTTTCATCTGCTCATAGATAAAAAAAAGTGTGTAAATTTTACCAGAGGTGTCACATCTGCTAGTAAACCACCAGTCTTGATTTCGAATAGTTCGTTCTGACACATTCGTGGATGCCATCTGAGGAGGTCATTGTCCTTTGCTTGTTGTAGACAGCCATGACCGGTGTATCACAGGTAACAGTCAAATGTTTCAGACTGTAGGTCTTCGATTGAAACAACCTTATAGCAGCAAACATTGCACAATATGCACATTGAGTGTTGGATTTGTAGCGTGGGTTATGAGGGAAAAGGTGACTGAACTGGAAGAGAAAAAAGTACGGATAGTAAAGACCATTGATGAAAACATATTACAGAAAGATGTACAAGGCTAAGTTAGTACTGAACTGCAGCAGTAGAGGTAACAGGGATGATGTAGCAAATTCCCATTAGAGTCAAAGATGTAAGAAACTTCCACAGTGTATTGATAGTTTGCATTAAGAAGTTTCTTGTTGAGCAATATTATGGTATAAGACTGGTAGCATGTGCAGGGAATGGTTGGTAGCAGTTTAAAGATTAGGGATAGAATCTGTATGTGTATGGAAGCAGTAGGTAGTGGGTTGCAAGGCACATATAAAACAAAGAAGAATGAAGCACAGATAGTTTCACCCTCCCTTCTTCTTCTAACAGTGGAGCTTGCATTGCTTGAGTCGTGTCACAGGTTTGCATCAGTACCTCTTGCTGGCAAGGCTTTGGGACAAAATGACATGGCACAACAGTAAAACCACATGGAGATGCTTGATGAAGCATATTTATTCACCACAAATCTGTGCGATCCACAAAGCTGGAGCTATGCCATCCTGTTAACCAACAAAAGACTGAACGGTGACGCACAGCATGCACAACGCAGCTGTGGGTTTCTTCTTCGTACAGCAGTTTCAGGAACAAGAAATAATAACAAGAGAAACTAAGGCCTTCTTGTAGCTATGTACTAGTAACAGCTACAATGAAATGTGTGAAATATTCACCACCTTTACTGTACATCACAGGTCTTCAGCAGAAATCAGAAACACAAATAGTTCTGAAATCGTCAACAAAAAATCAGAAAATCACCAAAGCAAATGAATATCATACATGAGCAGATCATATATCAGGCCATCATCTGCATTAGTCAGCCATCCTTATCTTATGTCAGATATTAACAACGAACATCAGTCATCTTCATCCAACTGGCATTGACGTACATCTGGAAACATCATTCTTGTTCTAGCACAAGTCCGATTCTCTTACTCAAAACTCTTCCTAATAAAGCAGTTGATGGCATTCATGGCTGACGATGCCTTTTTCTCTCTACATGGCAGCAATACATTGGTCTATTTCGTCTCCTAAGACATCGTACACAAGGGTATTCTTCTCATCAACATCTTCAATGCATTCCACAAATCTGGTCAAAGTAGGAAAGGCCAGTGCTTTCAAGAGAGGGAAAGAGAGATGGAAGTAGAAGGAAGATAAGACAAAGGCAAGGGTGTGAGAAGGTGAAGTGTGCTCAACCGAATCAGATAGTTGACTCCAGAAGCTTAGGAGTGAAAAAGACAGTATGCCATCCACGAGGATGGTTAACACACCTGACTCAAGTCAATGATAATCAGTCTGTGATCATCAACATAGCACATCCCTATCCACTGGTACATAAGGTTGTACTCTTGCCGATGATGTGGTCACAAATGAACCTGTTAAGAGTCTGTTGCCAAGTATGGACCAGGTAAACACCTAGTGAACAAACATGAGATTCTGCATCTCTTAAAGATTCAAAGTCCTTGAGCAGGAATCTCTTCCATGGGCAAGGCATTTCCTCAACTGGTCCTGAAGAGTCTGTATGATCCTGGTAGGTCAGCGCGTGCCACTTGTTTCTTCATCCAACATCTTCAAATTCTCATCCTTTTTCAGCATATGTGCAGGGGATTAAATTGTTCCTATTTCTTTCTTAAATTCTTCCTATACAACTAAAGAAACTATACAGCTTTACAGGTAACTTGTTACAGCTATAATAAGGACTATGGCTAGTATATTATTACAAACATAGATTTATTCTTTATATCTCTTTAAATAAATCAATCAATATCTGACAGTGCCTGAGCAAAATATGAACATCTTGTGAGACCACATCATTTCTCAAAGATGTGAGCCAACAAAAAAGAGCACGAAATGTCGCCTAATCGTTTCCTGTAAGATGTGGCAAACTTTTCACTACTTGGATGTGAAGTGTCGCATGTTACAAACCTCAAAGTCATGTTTCTAAACTTAAATCATCCAAGCAATGCATGATGAAACAGTCAAACCCTGCTATCATTTCCTCCTTCCCCCACGAGTTGACTTCCGTGCAGTTTTGCGGCCACCTCTGCGAGCCGGGCTGGGCTTGTCCAAACTCGGTGTATCTGGCGAGCTCAGAAGCATGTCCTGGTTTGGTACTACTGGAGTTGATAGGCCTTGTTTGCACGAATCTGATTCACTGTCCACTACTTTGGTATCCTCCGTGATGGTGTCTTCAACTGTATCTTTATGATTTGATTCAACCTTTGGTGCATCTGCAGTTTTGTCATCACAGCTTTCTGTCAGATACTCTTCTATCTCACTCATGAGGCTAGGCGTGCCGGCTCGGGGTACCTTCACATTCCCCGATCCATCATCAACATCCTCCTTGTTCCTAACTGTTGTGTCCATCAATTGCTTGGCATCACTCTCATCTCCGTGACCCAAACCATCCACAGTTTTGTCTGCATCGAAGCTCAGAGAAAAACTGTCCACTATTCTGATGTTCATTGCTGCATCGGCTGGACTGTTGTCTTGGACTTCCATAACCTCGAAGCCCGGACTGTCCATCAGACTGGATATGTTGTAAGCTTGCACGTTGCTCGGAGTTGTTGGCCACACTTCTCCCGCAGTAGATGATGTTGACTCCATCTGTGGTGTCACATCATCTTCACGATGATCTGTTCCCCTTCCTGATTCCACTGCCAGACCTGAATCCTCCTCCATCCCTGATGCAGAGTCCTGTGTGGATGACTGTGGATGTCTACTCTGCTTTGTACTGAAGGATGATGCTTCATCAGAGGAGGCTGAAGGTTCTACATCAGAGGTTGTACTGGAGCCTTTGACACATGTTCTGTCCTCTACACAGATGGATTTCTCCAGTTCTGCCTGAAAAAACACAATCCTAACAATGAGAAAAGGTTAACTATGCATAGATGAAGGTTAGACACCTAAGTAGTAAGAGATGCCCAAAAGCTACTGTTTTTTTGTCATTAGGTTAACTATGGTTGGAACTTGTTAATCTTAGTGGTAATCTGTGTTGGATGAAAAGAAATACACATACACATCCAAATGGGTTAACTTGTAACATATGCAGTGACATTTTCAAACCCAGGTAAAGGGTGTGAATGAGCAATATAACACCAGCAAAGTACATTGTATATAAATGATATGCATAGTATGTACCAAATACCATATGACAAGCACAAATTAAACGTCTTTAGAGTATGAAATGTACATCTGAAAAAAAATGAAACATATTTTGGATCATCTACTTTTACTTAAGATGAATAAACTAATTGTGTCAGGCTGGTATCAAACTTACTACCAGACTTCAAGGATAGGAGAGTATAATACAGGTATAAACCTAACACATTGAAGGGATGGCACACAAACAACATGAACATGACACAAACATTTTCACCTTAACATTGTCATAGTGCAGTTGTGACTTGCAATGGCCGACAATGGCAGAAGCCTCATTCTTGTAGAACTTGTGGCACAGCTTACAGAAGTAGCCGGTTATCGGGATCACAAACTCCTGACCTGTTGGGGACACAACAACAATTAAGTAAGCACAGTTGCAACACTGTTACATTTCTACATGAGGTTCTTTCAACAACTATCATGAGGTACAGAATTAGATATATTATGTTACTAATGTAGTTTAACATTACACAAGACTTTGTATGCAACTGCAATGGAAAATAAAGGTCAGATTTCAGTCGAATATTTGATTTTCAGTTTTATGAATTTTGAACACAAAATTGCAAATTTCCCAAAGTCTCCTCACCTACAGCACAGTCAGGATCATATGGCGGTAGGACGGGTTCCTCTACAGCTTCCTCTGGGGCCTCTGCCTGTGTTTCTTCCATGGCATCTACATTAGTTGTGTCATTCACACTTTGTGGTTGTGCATGTATTGTCTCCTTGGTTTGGATCTGTGCAGTGTTTTTGACTTCCAGCACTTGTGGTTCTGTTGTAGGTTCTGTTTGGGCCAAAGTTGCACTCTCTGCTTGTGCCTGCACTGTCTCTTCTGTTTGAAGTGCTGTGGTGTTTTCTGTACCCTGTGCCTGTGCAAAAGCTTCCGATTCTTCCCTCTGAACCTTGGCACTGTTCTCCTCATCCATTGCTTGGATCTGCGACGCTTCTTCTGATTCTGCAGATGTGGAATCCTCTGCAACCTGTGCAGTTACCTGCTCTTTGTTTTCTTCAACTTCTTCAATCTCTGAGGACTTCTCTGCAGTTTCTCCTCCAGGTTGCACTTCAGTTTGCAAACTGTTCTTCTCACCATCTATCTCCGTTTTCTCAGTTTGTAAACTTCCCATCTCTTGAGGTTTGCTTGTACTGGCATCAGTCCCCACCTGTTCTAGAGCCACGTTCCCCTCCTCCATTGGTGTTGTGTGTGGTGTAGGGGATGCTGGTGTTGTGTTAGAGATGCTGTCCTGTGCTTGTACATCCTGCATTTCGTCTGGAGCTGTACCAACAGGATAATGTACTTAACTTTACTATATGAACAATACCAAAATATACATAGTATTATGTAAATCCAAATACTCAATCTAGGTATTGGAACTTTGAACAAATTTTAGCCCAATTCTACCACAAAACTCAGAAGAACTTCAATGGTTGCAACACTATGAAAACAATAAAAGTTAAATAATCAGGAAAGCTATAGAAAATCTTGCAAAATGTCAAAAATTCGTAAAGTGAGTGACTTGTCTTGAATCAATACTTAAAGAACTTCACAAAATGTTGCAAACCTGTGAGATACCACACAAAGGCTGGAAATGTTACCTTGATGTTAGTTGATAAGGCGTCAGAAGGATGACAGCTGAGACAAAATGATACCAGTTTCAACCTTTTATTGTTTTCATCATAATCAAGAACCCCAAGAACACAAAGGCTGGAAACGTTACCTTGAAGTTGGTTTTGTAGGTTGTTGACCACGGGAGGAGGTCCCGTCATCTGCCTGAGATCCACGTCTTGAGTCGGCAGGTCTGCCAACGAGAACTCCTCCTCCTCCATCTTGGGCTGCACATCAGCGTCTTCAGCTGGAATGTCTCCTGATACGTCCTCCTCACCATCTTCCACAGTGTCGGGAAGTTTGTCTCCATTGCTCTGTGGGTGCACAAATTAGACATGCAAGGGTTACAGGTGACATACATGTAAATATTCACCATTGGATAAGAAGGTTCTTTATTCTCACCAAGATATAAGTTCAAAGTCAATGTTTTGGTGACACGTTTCCATGTTTTGCTTTCACATTCCTCAGGACAATATAACAACCATGGTACAACACAGGTACAGACATTTTCCTAAAGAAAGGCTTACAGTGTGTACAAATAACTTTAATTATCATGACAGTACTGGAAATTGAATACTTCTTGGGAATGGAACAATTAACAGAATTCAACAATGCAAAACTGAGACTAATATCTGTGTCAAATTTTGTTGTCACTGGCTGTGCATGGCTTAATTGTGGTGCTGTAAGTACGGACAAACTTGTAGAACATGTAGAACAAAGCCAAAGGATTGTAATGACAAAGTTTATCTGTACCTCAAAAACCTCCTTGAAATCTTCCTCTCCAGCCTCCTTATTGTCTACCATGTCTTCATCATCGCTGTCGAAGCATCCTACAGCATCCACCGTCACCATCTCCTCAGGGTTGTCAGGGAACCACTCCTCGTCACGACCGGTCTTCTTCCGCTCCTGGGCATCTCGGAACTTCTGTAGGCAGGAGAGACAACAATACAGGCGGCTGTGAGTTACCTGCTTCAGTAGTGAAGACGTAGTTTACTGTGTCTGTAGTCAGAAAAGCCGTGCACCTGTCTGGCAGCTGAGAGTTGTGTGAAGATATGGTTTACTTTGTTGGAGTGTGTGACAGTTTCTGTAGACAGGATAGACAATAATACAGGCAGCAGTGAGTTAGCTACTACAGTAGTGCAGAGGTAGGCCTGCCTAAAAGAAGTTAGCATTTCCTCTATATTGACTGAATTATACATACATGTAGTTTCTTTATTTGTCATCTCTTCAAGATGCATAGTTTTTTTTAAGTTACCAGTATTGTGATGCAACTAATCAAAGGTATGGTCAAATGCACATAACTATTTACTGTTTAAAGTACAAGAATGGACAACGAAGAAAGTCTTTGCATTCACTAGCAGGAACCAGTTTTTCATGTTCTTTTTGTGGCACACTCTTAAATTCTAGAAACAAACACTCCTCCTATTACTTTTAAATTTTCTTCAGAATTCAGAATTCTTTTCAGGTGCAAAGTAAACTCTGTTCCAACTTCTGAACAACATAGAGCTGAGGTAACTGAAAATGGCGGATTAGCTGTTAAGTTGCAAAATTTTCTGAGAAAGCATCGAACAACAAATGTGAAATAGAAGTTGGACCAAAGTTACCATTGGTTCACAAGAAAAGAAAATGGATGGTAAAAAAAACAGAACTAGTCTTTCATGTCACTTACAGCCTTATGTTCCTCAGTGTTGCAGTGTGCCACCATTTTCTTAGGACTCTTAAACTGCACCTTGCACAGATGACAGGCGGGCCTAGAGGACTTCTTGCTTTTCTAACGACAGAAAACAGGGAACTACAATATACAGTGGGAGACTTTTGGTCTCTTTGTGCATAAAAGAGAAGAGTAGGCAATGAAACAAATTCAAAATCATTCTGTGCAGGGCACTGATAGGCCATTGTACATTTTTCTGGCCAAGTAATTAAGTGCAAAAAAATCATGCCTGCATATACCGCTTTCAGCCCCTACTGCATTACATTGACCACTACATAACACTCATACATTACACATGTCCAAGTACAAGGTGTGAAAGGAAAGGCAAACATGTTACATGGCTGAGTGCCATCATTGGTGTGCCAACGTTTCACAAGACCTGGAATGGTAGCAGGTCAGGTCAAGGTGAAATAACTACTGTAGGATGCACAGTTTGTATTTTGGGATTGGAAACTTGTGCATACGTGATATATACCTACGATTCTATGACACACATACAAAGTCATGTCTAGCCTTTGGAAAAATGGACAAGCCGTATATGATGGCCTCTTTCTTATGCCCTTAGAACCGTCTCCTTGAGAAATTGCAGGGCCACATGTGTAAAAGTCATCTTTGGTTTAGCACAAGATTTTGGAATTCAAGTTCGCCCAAACTGGTATATTCATTTTAGGAAATGCAGCAGAGGAGTAGAAAGAGATAGCTACAGCTTTCTTCAACATGTAACAGATGTTTCAGGCACTAAACTTTTCCATGTACGCATCTTTAGACCTGACCCCTCGGAGCTGTTGGCCCAATCACAACTCACTCCAGGTGAACTGATGCCTAACATATGAAGTGTTACATTCATCCTTGTGAAGGTATGTCAACTATTTCACAGAAGCCACAGTGTCAACCAAAGAGCCAAGTTGTTAATCTACTTGACATTGTGTGCATAATCAGTAGTGACAGTGTGACAGTAACCAGCCAGCACTACTGTTCTTCTTGATTTAAGAGAAGGTCAAAGGTTACAAGGGCTGTCTCCAGGACCCGTCCGAAAATAATTTTACCTTGTCTGTCCAAAATAACATGAAACAGTTGAAACTGTAATTTCATAAGCTTGAAATGACATATTCTTCAACCTTTATTCAGCCTTGACTACATATCCCTTCGGCGTCAGCCGGTTTTTAAGGGTTCAGGGTTTGGAGGTGGTCAAGAGGTCTTCCGCTATATGTAGTTATTTGCAATAATACAATTTACTATTCCATAATCGCATTCACTTAGTCAGTCCATAGTTACTCGTCTGTGTTTTGTAACATTTTTTCAAAGTTACTACTGAGTTTGCATCTCGTAAGTTTTGTATTCAACTGTTCCATCGCATTTCACTTGAGTGGGATATACAATGTCTATAGAAGTCTAACCAGGAAATCAACAACATGGGCTCCTGAACAACGACTGGGACAGAAAACATCTCAAGCTGGAGACAGCCCTTAAGGTTACAATGTTAGGATTTATGGGACTGTTTTTGGCACCAGATAACCTTAAGACTTGACCTGACAAAATACAGTACCAGTAGTTTGGATCCATTTCATACCTAGTCCAGACCATGCTGATTAAGCACAGATGAGCATGTCTGGAGGAAAGTCTAAACTTTGCTTTATAGTTCATTAGTCACGGCTGTCTCCAGCTTCCAGTTTTTGTCCATTCCTCTCATTGTTTGGGAGTCCTTGTTGTTGACTTTTCTTTTCTTGTCATTTTAAGCATATGAAAACACATTTTTTAAAATCAAATTCTGTACTGAAGTTTAGTCCTTTGGGATGGACTGGGTGAATTTTTTTGTGCGTCACACCAAGCAAATTTTTGTCCCAGTATGGACGGATGGGTCCTGCAAACAGCCTTAAGTTTATACACTGTGTAATTCAATTAAACTCCATAGCTTTCCTGTACCAGGTATTGACACATAAAACTGTATTTATATCTGATTCAATGAAAGTCTCTTCTTAGACAAGTGCTTGTGCTTGCTTCCAAATGGTCACAACAGCAACTTTATTGACCGTTGGGAAGCGGGCACAAGATGGAAAAGGATGGGCACCAGACAAAGAGAATTTACGAGGAGCTATGAACTGGTGTCATGTAACGAAATTTGTGTCCAACATCAGTTTATGTATTCCAGCTGAGACTATTATTAGAGGAAAGTGTTTTGGAAAGTCCTATGGTAACATGATAATGGAGCATAAAATGGCCCGTAACTCTTTTAACATGGATACTCTCCCTTTTAGCTTTTTTACGATTCAGGTTAAAATGTTTATAATCTGGGCAGATTGTTTGTAGAGAAATTCACAGGACAGTTGGGGGGAAAATAAAAATGAAGCTTGAAAGCGACACAGTACCCATACAATCTTTGATGTTGAATTAACATTAAACAAAAAATGTTACATGATGAACATAAAAATCAGACGTAAGAGACTGAACAGTCTACTCTAAATGAAGATTTCAATTTTATCACCTTGTGGGAGGCTTTAGACCTAAAGCTGCTTTTTTAAGGGTTTGATAAAGATGCGAGAAGTTATGGAGATAAAAAGTTGTCAATTCTAGTTGTCGAAACACTTAAACCTTTCCCCTGCACCTACCCAAAACAATACAAATTTGATGTCAAACGGCTACCTAAAGGTGGATTCACACGTGCAAACATATTCAAGTCCATATGAGGTCTGTAAGGAATCCTTAGCCTCTATCAGGCTCCACAGGTCACTGGAAGAATAGTAGAAATTGGACAAATACACAGCAAACAAATTAGCTGGGCTGCAAAGCATACTCCTTGGCCAGCTAACTCGTTTGGCATGTTAGCTGGCTATATGTGTCCAATTTCTACTATTTTTGAGTAACCCTGTGGTCCTGTGGAGCCTGGTAGAGGCTAAGAATTCCATATGCTCAGACCTCATATGGACTTGAATGTTTACACACGTGTGAACTCATATCAAATATGCTGAATGTTTGGCAATGCTGCATGTTCAAGCTTTGTACCAAGGTAGGTAGGCCTGTTGGGAATAAGTTGTGGTCATGTACAAGGATTTGAGTTCAGGGGGATTTAATTTTACAGCATGAAGAAAATGGAGCGTTTGCTGTGGCTTGTGGCTGAAACAAGGGGGTAGGCAGGCAGAAGACAGAACAGGTATTTTTTAAGTAGTTTTTTTGCCTCGTGAAGTAGTTCAAGAACAAAAATACAAAAACGAAAACATAAAACCACCTCGAAAATTAAGAGACATACAGTTATCTTCCATTAAACTTCCATGTGAGACCCACCTTATGGTCCTTGGTACGTCTGTGCTCCACGATTGGTCCGTAGAAGTTGATTTTGCAGGTATCACACCAGTGTTTCTCCAGCTTGGTGCTCGGCTTTCTCTGGTTGCTACAAAAGAAATATAACCTATCGGATTCTTGTTTTCATAACATCAACTGTAAAAGCCTTTAAGTTTGTGGGGATATAATGTTGTAGCAGGGAAAAAATTCTTCTTCTTGGTGCTTTTTAGTTAAGAGAAACAAGCGGCCAGGTGGGCAGAACACAGAACATTCCCATCTAAACACTCGGTCACCCTTTCCCACTGCTATGCCTTCCCATGCCTGATCCAGACCCTTAGTGTTGGGATATAATGTTGTAGGGAAAAAATGATTCTTCTTGGTGCTTTTTAGTTAAGAGAAACAAGCGGCCAGGTGGGCAGAACACAGAACATTCCCATCTAAACACTCGGTCACCCTTTCCCACTGCTATGCCTTCCCATGCCTGATCCAGACCCTTAGCCTAGCCCACATCCTTCTATCTTTCTTCTAGCCTAGCGTAGTGAGTGGTCTTTCACCCATTCCCATCAAACACTCACCCTTTCCCACTGCTATACCTTCCCAATTCTGAGCCCAGTCCCTACCCCTCTATCTGCGGAGGTGTTACTCTGCCTTTATCCTATCCTGCATGTGTGCAATACACTCTTTAACCTATTACACTCACCCTTTCCCACTGCTATGCCTTCCTGATCCCGATCCAGACTCAGACCCTGAGCCCAGCCCCTGTCCCTCTATCTTGCGGAGGTGCTGCTCTGCCTTCAGCCTGGCCTGCATGTGTGTAGTGTGTGGTGACACTGTGTTCTTTCACACATCAAACACTCACCCTTTCCCACTGCTATGCCTTCCCGATCCAGACCCAGACCATGAGCCCAGCCTGTCCCTCGATCTTGCGGAGGTGTTGCTCTGCCTTTCTCCTACATGTAGACTGAATGTGTGTAGTGTGTGTACTTTCACCCATTCTCTTTAAATGCTCACCCTTTCCCACTGCTATGCCTTCCTGAGCCTGATCCTGACCCAGACCCAGTGCCAGACCCCAGCCCCTGTCCCTCGATCTTGCGGAGATGCTGCTCTGCCTTCATCCTGGCCTGCATGTGAGCCGTGGCCTGCTGAACCCTCATCTGGGTGAACTCCTGGATCTTCAGCATGCGCTGCCTGTGGCGGTTCCCGGTCATGTGGGCCTCGTAGTTCTGTATGATAAAAAAGAAAAGGTTGGTTCAACATTAGCTTGCAAATGTCTTGATATCCTACCCCAATTTATGACTACTTGTCAGTATGGTTATAGTTCTTGTGGACAGATAGAAGACAGAATAGGGTTAGAATAAGGTCATAACACTACCATGAAAATAGTTGAGTCTTTACTCTGTTTTTGACACACTGGGACAATACAGTTGCCATAATTAGAATGTTAAATGCTCTGTTATACGATGTGTTGAAAATCTTTTGCACTATATCTGAGGCCTGCATTGCAGCAAACTGCAATCACAGCATTACACAAAATACATGTATACATGTACATGTTTAAGATTCTAAATGTTTTCCCAAAAGGTGAAATACAGGTCTGCATTTGTATGTTTCCAACTTCTGTGTGGATAATTATTGTACAGTGTAATGTATGTGTACTTTATAGCGTGGCTCTGTTTTTAAGTCAGAGGGGCTCTTCATGGCTAAAAAGAAAGAAAAGAGCTACACAGATATCAACTTGCAATTGCATGCAATCATTGCCATTTGGTATAAGTGAAAAGCGAGGAGCTCAAGATCTGCTCCAGGGGCTAGTGAAGTGCAATACACAACCTCTCCTAGCTCAAGACCGTAGTGCGTGGTGAAGAGCCACATCCTTCCCGAGGTGCCGCCGTTACATCACAACAGAACACTACGGATCTAGACCAGACAAGTCGATAAAAGGCCACAGCAGTGGGTCAGCTACCCGCTCTGTAGAACACTCATGGCTACCGGAACATCAAGGAAGAAAACGTCTCGAAGCGTCCCGCGGAATTCTGGGTCGACTGGGACCAGGATGACGCGTGGTGGGCAAAGCCGAAAGGACCCTACCATGTTGAAGGGAAGGAAACGGGCGCACCCTACATGTTGTATTCGTCCTAGGAGTAGTCATGTTGATGTGAACTATAACAAATGTCATCCTAATAATCATATGAAGAAACCTTTGTGTATAGCCACATGGAATGTGCGAACATTAGTCAGCAACTCCTCTAAGCTCTACCAGTTAGCATCAGTGGTTGATGACTACAAACTAGACCTTTTAGGTGTCACTGAAACACACATGCCAAGCAGTGGAATTGAGAAGCTGGACAATGGCTCGCTCTTGGTTTTCTCTGGGCGTTCTGATGGAACCAGGCGACAGGGGGTTGGTCTCACGTTGTCTAAAAGGGTCAGGAACTCACTCATTTCATACTCACCTGTGTCTGAACGGATTCTCTCGGCGAGGCTGCACAGTCAGCAGATAAACATTTCTGTTATAGTGGCATATGCCCCCACGGAAGCAGCTGGTGAGGACGACAAGGATAAGTTCTACACACAGCTAGCGGACGTCTTTGCTGATCTACCTGGACACGATATCAAGATTCTCCTGGGAGACTTTAATTGTAAAGTGACATCTGACCATACAACTAGGAGGGGAGTTATTGGACGTCACTCTCTGCATAGTGAATCAAACGACAACGGAACACGTCTGCTTGATTTCTGTGCCTTGAATCTGCTTACAATTGGGGGAACTCTGTTTGAACATAAGGACATCCACAAGGGGACATGGAGATCTCCAGATGGCAGTACGGTCAATCAGATTGATCATATCTGCATCAGCACCAAGTGGAGCCACTCCTTACTCGATGTGAAAGTCTGCAGAGGAGCTGATATTGGTTCTGATCACTACTTGGTAAGAGGCTACCTCCGAGTCAAACTAAAAGCAGTAGACAAACTGAAAGCTACACAACGGTCTTTTCCAGCTTTGGAACATCTACGTGATGGAACAAAGGTCACAGAGTATAACATCGAGTTAAAGAATCGTTTTGAATGTTTGTATGTAGAAGATGAACACATTGAGGACACATGGGAGAAGTTTAAAGTGGTTGTTTACTCTGCCTCATCTGAAGTGCTTGGTGACCGTCCAAAGAAAAGACGACAGCAACACCTATCACAGAAGACAAAAGAACTCATTATGAAGCGAGCTCAGGTTAAAAGACGTGATCCAACATCTGATGTGAACAAGTCAGAATACTCACGGTTAAACAAAATGGTGAAGAAAAGTTGCAAAGTTGATGATAATAACTGGGCTCTTAGAGTGGCCACGGATCTAGAGGATGCAGCGAAACAAGGAAATCAGCGAGAAGTTTGGCAGAAGATCAAAATCTTGTCAAACAAACGCAGTAAGAAGTCCTCGGCAGTCAGAGACAAGTCTGGAAAGTTGATTTCTGATCCCGACGCTCAACGGAAACGGTGGGCCGAACACTTCTCAGAGTTATTGAACCCGCAACAGGAAGATACTGATTTAACTGAGCTAGATAGCATACCAGGGGTCCCCAGTTTTACCTACCTTGGAGATGATGATGGTCCGCCAACAGGTGAAGAAATCCAGGATGCCCTTAAAAAACTGAAAAACCACAAATCTCCGGGAGTGGATGAAATAGCCAACGAGCAACTTAAGTACGGTGCGATGGGATTAACGAAGGCGTTGGAAGCTCTTTTTGCCAAGGTTTGGTATGGTGAGGTTATCCCTGAGGACTGGGCTAAGGGTATAATCGTTGTGCTGCCAAAGAAGGGTGACACTACAATCTGCGGGAACAACAGAGGGATAACACTCAGGTCAACAGCATCGAAGCTCTTCCAAATTGTTATCCTGAGGCGCATCAACAAGGGACTGGAAAATCTGCTGAGGGAAAATCAGTGTGGCTTTCGGAAGAACAGATCATGCATTGACCAGATTTATTCTCTTCAAACAATCATCCACAGAAGTATTGAATATAACATCCCATTGTACATAAACTTTATTGACTTCAAGGCTGCTTTTGACAGTATCAAACGAGAATTCATCTGGAAAGCCTTTTCTTTCTATGGCCTTCCTGCTAAGTACATTCGAGTCTTACAGGCTTTCTTCAACAAGACAGTGAGCGCAGTAAGAGTCAATGGGGAACAGTCCAATTGGTTCGATGTTGAATCCGGAACGGGCCAGGGCGACATACAGGGTCCACCAGTTTTTAATGTGTGCATCAACTTGGCAGCCTACCTCACGGAACAAAACAAACGACTCAGCGCAGGTGCAGTGTTGATGCAGGAAACTCCTCAACAGCCATTGGTATCGGTCATGGATACTGACTATGCTGATGATATGGCCTTACTGGACAACACAAAACCCGGCCTGCAGGAAACTACTGACCTGCTATGTAAGAACAGCTCTCTAGCCGGACTCAAGGCAAATGCCAAGAAGACTCAGGTCATGGTAATTGGCAAAAACACCACACAGAGACCATACACTGAGGGAGGAACTCTTAATATTAACGTGGAAGGATATCCTGTTGAACAAGTCAGCACTTTTACTTACCTGGGGACCACATTCACTAGTGATGGAACATTAGACACTGAAATCTCAAAGCGTATCCAAAAAGCTGCTGGCGCCTTTGCTCAACTTGGCAAGATTTGGAATAACAGTAACATTCTTCTGTCAACTAAGATCCGTATCTACGAAGCAGCAGTCATCACAATCCTTACATATGGGAGTGAAGTCTGGGTAACCACCAAGACACAGAGCAGAAGGCTGGAAGTATTCCACCAGAGGTGCCTTAGGAGAATTCTTCGCATCAGATGGTACCACCGTGTTACCAACTTACACATACTGCAACAAGCAGAGACTACAAGTGTTGAAGCGATTGTGGCTGCCAGCAAGCTTAGATGGTTGGGGCACATCCTTAGAATGACCAGGGAGAGGCTCCCAAGACTGCTGTTGGAGTGGACACCGAATCACGGCAAAAGGTCAAGGGGAAGGCCCAGACAGACGTGGTTGAACAGCGTGATGGAAGACTTGAAGTTGATCACAGGGAATAACAGACTGAGGGTGCGCGAGGTTGAAGCAATGGCCCAGGACCGCCCGGAGTGGCGCAGAATGGTGCGAAAGAGACGTCAACGCCTTGGTGCAGGCCACTCACCAAGCTGAGGAGACCTAACCAAGTATCAAGTAAGTATAAGTGAAAAGGCATTTCAGAATGTGGTCTTCCGAAACTTTAAACAGTTGTCTCTGAAACTGGTTGCACTACCACCTCCATGAATCTTGCAAACCCACTAACAAATGGTTGGCCAGTCCCCCAGGGTGGTTCCTGTGTGAAGCTGAACTCTCCCACCTGACTAAATAGGACTGACCACAAAGCTAACACCAGGAGCGAACACTCAAAACCACATACATCATGCCTGGCTACAACAAAGGCAGCCTCTGTCAATAAGTAATCATTTTCATTAAAGTATAGAACACTTTACTTACGTGTGCAACTGTAAATACTGGTCAAATTGATTTTGAAATGCCAGATTTCCAGGCAGTGATGTTGAAATCCCTATTTTTTACTTTATTTTTCTTCTTTCTGACTGCACAGTTAACTTTTACAAACCATTTGAAAAATCATATCTTCAGTATCAGTTTTTTTCTTTATGGTAACAATGTACACATTTATGGAGTACATTCAGTATACTGAATTACAATTGTTTTTAGAGTCTCTCACAGGAATCAACAATCTTGAGGATTGCCAGAGCCTCTAGTTTCCTACAGTATACTGTAAATGCATTGAAGTTTTAGTCACACACTATAATGGGAAAATGTTCACGGTGGTTTTAAGTTTGTGGCGAAGTGGCCACTGAGAAAACCCAGCGAACATAAAACTACTGCAAACATTTCTGCATTTACAGTACATCTGAGACAACTTCATTCACCAGGCTACATAGACAAGAACAACCTGAGATTTTCCCTTCTGGTTACAATTTCCTGGGTGAAACACAAGAACCTCCCTTCTCTCAGATCCTGACATGCAGAACATCAAGGTCAAAGTTGCTGCCACATGCCAAGAGCAGGCTGACATGTCCTGCCAATTTATCTTACAACATTCAGGAACTCATGGTGAGGTAAAGGAAGTATATGTGTCCAACTTGCAACCTGATCGAACACTCCCTAATACTTGAGATAACTGGTCTCTACACCAAGTACATGGGCAAGTGGGAAACAGTGAGCATCTTCAGCTTTGTTGAAAAAGGAAACATCATTAGCCAACCAATAGGTTTCAGCACATAGTGCTCATTATGTTTCTGAATAGCTAGTTGGTTAACACTGAAATCACCAAAATGTTATTGCAACTGAACACAAATACACTGTCAATTGACTGAAGACAAGGGAGCTGTTACAACAGTAGAAAGGTTGGAAGTCAAGTGTGACATTCAGAAAATATCTAATAGTATGAAGTTTTAAGCTGTCAGAGTCACTGAAAATCCTCATAGCCACATAGCCATCACCATCAGTTAGTACCATCTTATTTCCAAAATTCATGACTTGTCTTGATACTAGTAATGCTGAAGAAGAGTGATGGATCTCACTTGAAATATCAGGAAGTCAATCGCCAATTTTATCCACTTGTAAACATTGAAACATTTTTTAATTTATCTAGCGATTGTTATGAAAAGTTCTTTCCATCTAAATGTTTCAAAGGAATATGATGGTATTGGAATGTGATCTTTCAACCCTTGCATAATGATTTGACCATGACCTTTCCCTTTAAAACCCAGGACTGTCAGTACTGTGTGTTGTCCTACAAGTAGTAACTAACAACTTCATCCTTCAAGGCTAGGTGTCTCCGCCAAGGTCAGCTAGCTGTGTCAATGTTTCATGGAGACATGTTCAGCCAGGTTTTGTAGGATGTGGGTGGCAAGGCCGGTCTGGACCAGGTCAACTTGTGTCATTCACAATGGTAACACTAGTCTGACGCTAATAAGAAAATGTTTCAGTTTCCTGGTTATCTCCATACTGATCTAATGTACCAGGACATGTCAAGGGTAGAAAATGAGGAGTAGCTAACTATTCTATGTTCTATGCTTACAAGTGAATGTGATTTTCAGGCTGAATTTTGTGTTCTGACCCAGACTTTTGGACACTCTCCAGTGTTTGGGTTTGCCTATACATGTACATGCCATAGTTTGATGGTGTAAGAAGGTACTGTAAATGCAGAAATGTTCGCGGTGGATTAATGTTCGCGGGTTTTCGCCACTTAACCGCGAATTTAAAACCACCGCAAACATTTTTCCGTAACAGTAAGAGACTACAGTACATGGGTGCTGCCACAAAATTAAAACCACCGCGAAAAGTCCATTTTCCCGCTACCGCGAAATTAAATCCCCGCAAACTGAAATGCATTTTACAGTAATTAGCCTAGGTTTCATCCAGATAAAGTGGCAGTTTCAGACTTACATTTGCCTTATCCAAACTGGAACATGGAAAAAACTTTAACCACTTATCCAGGGCTGTCTCTAGCTTAAATCTTTTTTTCCGTCCCACTCATTGTTTGGGAGCCAATGTTGTTGATTTTCTTGGTTGATTATGCCATTTTTAGCTTATGAAATTACATTTTCAACAGTTTCATGTCATTTTGGGGATGGATGAGGTAGAAAAATTATCTTCTGTCCGTTCAAGCAAATTTCCACTCTCGGACGGAGGGATGGGTCCTGGAAACAGCCTTGCCCTTATCCCCAAGTTACCAGCTTGCCCTCCTAAAATCTGTCTGGCTTCAGGCTTATTACAAAGTTGTAAGAATGTTTTTCGTCTTTAAGGAATTGGATTCCTTATTATGTTCCTACCGATTCTTAGATTCCGCTTTTACGTTTATTGAGTTACTTAGACTTTGAAAGCTCTGTTCACATTCCCTATTAGTAACCAAGTTAGCATGGATTTATTCATTAGGAAGCTAGTCAGGCAGGGTCTTATGGGATTGCTTTACGTCTTTCTCCCTTTGAAGTCTACCAACACTTAAATGTGGGTTTGAATGCTCAGAAGACCAACAGTTTGCTAAAGTAAATGCTCCAACAACAGTTAACAAAATTTGATAAACACTAGAGAAATGGCGGTTGTGTTGCAATTTGGAGAGCACAATTGGAGTAAATCTTTTGCAGCAATTGCCAACACGAAGCGTACATTTTGTAAATTTCTGTAACCTCAAATGACTTTATATCCTGAATATTTTTTTACTGCAAATTACTAGGTCTCCATCATATCTGCAATTGCTGTAACTGCATCCACATGATGGCCAAAGGGTTAGAACTCGGGTTTTTGTAGTGTTTCTACATGTACATTCTTACCCTAAGATTGTAGCACTTGGCATTGCAGGCGTAACATATGTAGATCTTCTGCTGTTCAGGGCTCTGGAACAAAAAGAGCAAGATGCATTAACATATAGAAAACCAAGCAAAACATAAAATCAAATCAACATGACCAAATGTCAAACATGATCAAGAACATCTTATACATAATCAAGAACACATCCTTAAATTTAGTTAAAAAGCTACTGGTAAATATTTATCTGAATATAATATACAAACAGCATGCAAACTATATTTTCATTATTCTAAACAAATAACTTAAATACATTCTTTTCTATCCATCATACCTTTCCAATGCTTGATACAAATAACAAATCAGTATTCATTTGGTATTTCATCATAAGGTATCAATTGATGATCACTTTCTGTACCAAACTGTTAGTTTGTTTTGCTTGAACATTACGGATACATCTAACACCACAAGCCCTTGTATCCTCACCTGTTGTCCTGGCCTGTCATCGTTGACTGTCCTGCCCTCCCCACCCTGCTGAATGGTCACCTGGATGTCACTTCCTGCAGGCACCTGGACAAAACACAGGGGACAGCATGACAAACTGCAGTGTTAGGGTCAATGACCTCATAGAATAATTGTCAGAGCTTTGACAGGACAGAATACTTGTTGCTATGCAAAATGAAAAATCACAATTTTGTCTACTACTTTTTTTGACCTTTTGAAGACGAGCTGATGATGAATATTCATTTTGTCCCTTTCTTTGTCTCTTGCATAGTGATTTTTAAGTGTTAAAATAACTGTAGCTAACTTTGACTTGGAAAAAATGAGATGAAAAATTTTCTACATGTTTGTAGATGAAATCAACAAAATTGAATATAGTAGATATATGCTGACTAAATTATGATTCTTGGCCACAAAAATGGTAAGATCTAGGGGGAAAAAAGATGAGAGTTGAACTTAATGTCAATGACCTGCAAACCTACAGTGTAGCTCTGGAAAACTTTATTTAGATAAAAGGACAACTGGCAACCATCTGGGATGACAGGTGCCAAAAACTCTTTCTCTGTATCTCTAAACAAGTCTGTTAGTGTTTTATAGCAGATTATGGGGATAACCAGAACCTCAAAGGTCTTGAGAGGATAAAACAATGTATCCTCATGGCTTGGCTCTTGTTTTCAAGGTGTTTATCACACAAAAACTCCTATACAGGTAGTTAGCAAGTAATACCAAATATATATAAATAGGTTAAAATACATCTATTAAAATACAGATTTTGTTATTAGAAAAGATACTGACACGTTTAGCCCAACCTGATTGTATGGAGATATTAGAATATCACAGATTCACCTATGTTACTTATTTTTCATCTATATTTTGTACCTTGTAGTTGAAGATACAGAAGTCACTGTACTTATCTGTGTCAAGAATGTTTCATTATAATGCGGTCAAGACATTTTGGAGATCATTTAAGCCACAGTGTCAGAATTGACCCCAGGCAGTACAACATTTAACAGGTGGTGATGTGGGGCACTGCATGTATGTGGTTCAGACCTTGCCTCTGGAGTACTCATTATACCAATTAAGATAGCTCAGTCAGTGTGTCAAGTTCCCTAACCAGGCTTGGCACTATCTCCATATACATTACAGGGCTCGAAATACTTTTTTCTGCATACATGCACTGGTGCAGGTAACATTGAAAATTACCTGCATCAGACAAATTTTACCTGCATCACTCTGAATTTAGGAAGTATGGATCACACTAAGATTGTTCAGGAACCATTGCTATTTTTTTCTTTTACACTTTATAGGTGCTAACAGCCAATGCAGCTAAAAACAATCCTACATTATAGGACATTTATGTATAAAACGGTAATTATATCAAAACCCAGTACATGGACCAGTGCAGGTTAGGTGCAGGTAGACACCAGAGATACTTGCACAGCTCCATTTTTACCTGCACTAACCTGCATATGCAGGTGGTATTTCGAGCCCTTTTCCCTAACGAGGCTTGCCACTATCTCCACATACATTGTCCGGTATGTGGGGTTGGGCATTTGAATGTAGCCCAGATTAAAGATTTCCCTGTATAAAGCAGAGTGAGTACATCTGCCCACAAGGTAACCAGGTCAGGTCTGCGGTGGATCAGTCACAGTTGATGTGGTACATTTCACATCACAGGGGCACTGTGGAGCCATGTGGCACCATTCTGTCTCAATGTTCCACCTCTTTAAATACTTGTCCTCAACATTGGGTCATGGTGATTTATTTCCTTTGACTATGACATGCAAGTAGATGAAAACTATGCTTTCTTTCTTCTTTAGTTTAAATGCCCCCAAAATGTGAATTTGTTAAAATTCTCTTTCCCTTTTGTTTTGACAGTTTGACCTTTCAGTAGAATATCTTAAAACCCTAATATCAAATTGCTTGCATGTTTCATCTATTCATTTACTACATACTAAGGCAGCATATGATATCTTAATAAGTTCACAGTACTTTAACAATTTCGTTCTGCCTTTACCTGACCTACATTTCATCATCATCATCATCATCATCATCATCATCAACGCTGTCACTATAATGTACTGTACTGTAATCAATCTCCTAATTTTGAATATACCACCATATCTAAATGGATACTGGATACTAATATACTGGTATTACTACTATTTACAGTTATCAAGTATTTTTACCTGATCCGCATTTCTAACATCATCATCATCAGGTGTGGGTTCTGAAGGATCGTAGGCCGTGGCGTCCACCCTGGATCTCTTCACCTCTGGACCATCCTCCTCCTCTCTCCTCCCCTCATCACTCCGCTGGTCTGACTCCGGCGTCCTCCGGTCACGGCTCCAGCTCCCGCTCCTCCCGCGGTCTCCACCGCTCGGGTAGCGGCTTCTCTGCTGTGATAGGGAAAAGGGAAAACATAAGTCTCACAGCCTCTTACAGGCTCTTATACTATATAGTTATAGCTCGTCTAACTTCAGTAATGGTGGTGAAATCATTAGCTTGGGATATGCTTGCTGAGGATACCAGAAGTATTATTTAAGTTTTACAAAAACACTTGTCGACTTTGGCTACCAGTCCTGCATATTATACCTCCTTTAATGTAAGTTATGGTGTTAAAATCATCAGCTTTTTAGTTTAGTACCAACTCGGCCCATGGTTTATCAAGCCAAGACTTGATCAACTTGGCTAGGGTTAGGGTTAATCAAGATCTGTAGTACATGTATCATCAATATCATCGTCATCTGCAGCCATGGAAACGTCCTGCCATTTCATTGTTGGTGTACTTTTATAAATGAATCAACAGACGTATTCTATGTCCTACTATTGAGTTGCTGTCCCACTCATGAATCGTGTATGTGTATAATGTGTATTTAGCCTTTCTTAATCCTGAAAGGGTCCTATGGACATGATACAGTCCACCATTCCTGACTAGATACCAGTGTGTGACATCAGCAATCCTAACCATCCCTTCAGTTATCAGGTCATCTGGGGGTCCTATAAACTGTTTATCATATGGGGCAGGGCTTGGGTCAACTCTGCTACTGTATGAAACAGGATCAGTGGGGGCTGCATAGCAACGTGCAGTCAGGCACACATTCTGGGTTAATCCTCTCTGCGCTTGTGAAAGCGCTTTCTAAGCATGGATTTCTGGGCTATCATAGCTATTCGCTTGGCCTCACGTATCTGTAAAACTCACATATGCTATCCACACCATATACATGTACATGTATGTATTCAAGCAAGTTACAGAGAGTAGAAAGCACTTTTTAAGCATGGATTTCTGGGCTATCATAGCTATTCGCTTGGCCTCACGTATCTGTAAAACTCACACACGCCATCCACACCCATCATGTTTTTTAAAAATCCAAGACCCAAAAATCAAATTGGTCTGGTCCATAAATGTAAGAGAGAGAGAGAATCTGTACCCTTGGGGACAATGCATTGGTACATTGGAAGTTTGTGAAGTTCATGAGGTGCAAACATCCATGTAAACCAGTTCTGTATCTGTATCGGTATCTATATAGCCGGTATAACCGCCCTTCGGCATAACACACCACCAGTTACTACAGTGGGTTAGATTGATCATAACAATTTCATCTGTTCTCTTAATCTAGAACAGACTAATGATATCCTTGGGTAAGTCTTCTTTAGAATCAGGTCAGTCTCATCTCTAGAGAAATTACCTCAAGAAATACTCCTGTCAGCCCTTCTTGGTAAGTAAATTTCTCCATAGTAAGCCAAGACAGATCCGCAGGGACCAAGCAGACACAGCTGACATGTCTCTCTGTTTAAGTGTGTCAATCAGGGATTGAGATCCTTAGCTGCAAGATATTGCTCAAGTCATTGGAGAGATGAACTCTAATTTTCCAGATAGGGACAAACAGGTAAACTATAGCATCTTACTGGATAGAACACTGGGTTACATGATTTTAAATACTGACCCGTTATATCAAAACCACAAACATCATGACCTCAAAATCTAGCATTTCTATGTCATCCTTTAGCACATTATCAAAGCACCTTCAAATACAGTCTTACTCACCAGAAATATAAGTTACCTTGAATTGGGTTGTTTATAATATCAATTATGTAAAACCCAAACGTTATGATTTCACACCCTAGCTATTCTCTTGCTAAGTATGTTGTAAAGACGCATCAATCATCATCAAAGCACTTTCACATACAGGCTTATCTACAGTGCCTTGCAGCTTTGTTGCCACCTGTTGAAGGTAATGAATTGTTAAAGTCAAAGGGTCAGGCTAATGCCTGGCAGATGTGGATACCGTCATAAATTCTCAGTGTCCCAGATTACTCAGCACTGACTGTGCTACACATCAATTATCACAGTTTTCAGGTGTTCATGGGCTGGAAATACTACCTGTACATGATGTAGGTTAGTATGGGTAAAGTCGGAGCTGTTTAGGTAATTCTGACCTGCACCAGTCCTAACCTGCACCTGTCAAAGCAGTGTCTGGGCATATACAAAATGTAGGTGTTGACCTAATCCTTTGTTTGTTTTATATGTAAAATGAAAACAAATAGTTCAAATAGCTGCTTAAGAGCTATCAACTAAATCCATGCTTCACAAATCTACTGCAGCCAGTGCAGGTAAAATTTGTATACTAATAATAATATGCTCTGTTAGTGTTATATGTATATGCTTCCTTGATTGATATCCCACTGTTTAATACTCATATATTAATGTCATCATTATGCTTCGTTACATTCTACATGCACAAAAATGTATTCCTGGACAAGACTGGGTATAAGGCCCACTTTACATTACGTTTTTCGCGTTAGCGGGACTGGCGTTAGCGGGGCTGCGTTAGCGGGAGCCCCGTGTAAAGAGAGTTCCCGTTAACGTAGTCCCGCTAACGCCAAATTTTCTCCCGTCCACTCCGAAGCGTACGGCCGTAGGCTCAGCGGGAGTCCCCGTCAACGCCAAACTGCGTATAAAGAGAACACGTCGGGCTCGCGTTAGCGGGAGTCAGGGTTTAGACGTTTAGCATAAAGCGCGCGCTTATTAGCATATGGCGCGAAAATTGTGAGTACAGATTTGCAAAACATTGGAGGAAAATTGCCAGCAGCGATCATGTTCATAACGCTGGGTAAGAATACAGCGATAAGAAAACAGTCTCCCGATACTGATAGTTACTTTTTTATATACTAGAAGAATGAATGTCAACCCAAAAATCAACCCGAACTACGCAGAAAAAATAGTTTTCACGGCCTGCCTTTTCCGTAATGGCCACCTACGCAGGCTCTTACGTCAATCGGGTCTGCAGTCAACCTTCAAAGCAGGCGGGATGTCAGCGAAAAATAGTCTCATTCTCACATTTTTGGACGACCTACTTTTGTACAATTTTCGTGGAAGACCTGTAAAAAAATATACAAGTTCGATTCCGAATATTTTCTCCTGCAATACATCGTTACGTTGTACCGAAACCAGAAGCCGCTATCTCTGCAAATTTTGTATAAAGTAATCCCATTACGCGTCTCCGATTGGCCGTTGCTATGACAGTGGTGGCCGTTGCTATGACATTGGTGGGGAAATTCCCGCCACATGAACTGCTGGCAGCTTGAGTTTTTACGTACGAGGTACTGGTTATTATACCTGCAGGAATTGTGCGTATATTAACGGTTATTTCAGTACGTAGCCATAATTTAGCAGGTCATCACTGAAAGAAAGAGATCTTCTATCAAACAGTTCGCTTTGAAAGGGTTTAAGTGCTTTTTTATCGAAAATTTTGTGGTCGAAGTTACCGGAAGTGTCAGCGAAACAACAACGTAGCCGGGGACTTGTATTTCTCATGCAAGTCACGTATTTGAATTTTCAATCACTTGGTAGCGGTACGCAAACAAAAAATTAACGTTTGTTCAATATAACAACGTGCAGCTAAAAAGAACTGCGATCTTTACGGGTCATGCGGGTAGACTTTCACCAAGATTTTACATTCCACCGCGCGCCGCGGGTGTCCTGTCAGATTTCCGGGCGGTGTGTCTAAAGAGGTGCCGATAGCGGCGTCCCGATAACGGGAAATTTACTGCTAACGCGAAAAGCGTAATGTAAAGTGGGCCTAAGCCTGTAACTGAAGTTGGAAGTGTCCCAAATCTCCAGTCTGCACATGTCTGGAATCAGCCACAGATGAGACAGAACTCCCAGAGAGAGGAAGGTATAAAATCCTGTTGTGGCAGAGATGATCTCATGAAAGTCATCAGTACCATGTCAACAGTGATCATCTTTGTTAGTATCCTGACAGCAGATGCATTAAGTGTGTTGATGATAACACTTTGTTCACCTTTGCATTGTGCTTACCTTGTTTTTTTGTTACAGTGATCGACCAGTTATAAAAGACTGGAGTCCCGAATGTTTCTTCGAAAAGGTAAAATGGCCTTGTTGTGCCAAATAGCTGTTACATCAGCAAGTGGATATAATTTTTGGTAATGGTCAGATGTTTCAGGCAGAATCCATTACCTTTCGTCACTGGCATGTCTTACTACCTGGTTGTCTAATCTTAATTGACGTCATCAAGAGTTAACAGTATCTTTGAGTTTACAGTTAAATTTTGAAACAATGGCAGTTACACAATGAAACAGAACATTTGTTGTTTGTGGTGTGATGAGTTTGAAATTTACAGTACTGATATTAGCTGCCACACAGAAAGACCTGGCAGATGAGACTGTGTATCCTTGGCCTTGGCAGACTCCCCACTGTCTCCACACTGCCCAGGTTAGCCCCTCTGAGGTGTGTTTATGTCGAACAGAATACCATCACCCAGGTGCAGGTAATGACTTACAGCTTCCACCTTTAAGAAGACCATTCCCAAGGGTGAATACAAACTTATACAGGCTCTTGGCATGCATACAAGATCTGGTATGCGACTTTGTACTTGTACTTTGTCAAGGCTATAAAAAAAGATATACCATATCCTAACAACATATCAACATATCCATGTATGCGGTAACTTTTGCATTAAAACCAGTAATGAATGCCGGACCGAATTTATGATTGACATAATCTAATCTTGGCACTAGCAGTGCATGGATGGTACTGACAGTAACCCCCACTAGTACCTTCTTGGCTATCAATTGTTATTTTTTCCAGCACACTCCCAATGTAAGTCTTGAATTGATTGGTCAAGAACAAAGACACACATTGGGAAATTGGAAGGCGGTATTTTACTGGCCTATGCAGCTGTTGTGTTCATGATACGATAGGGATAACACACATAGGAACATCCCACAAATATACCTCAAGTTGGCACATCACTTTGCCAAAATTTCCCTCCAAGTTACTGTAAATATTAATTTTTTTGTGGCATTTTAATGATTCCATGTTTTTTGCATTTACATCTTGACCATGAACTTAAAACCAAAGCGAAATTGCTTGACATCTTCTGCTTGCCTATCACCTTGTTTCAACTGCGAACTAAAAACCACACTGACAGTGAAAATCCATTTTCTTCCTGCAGCAAAATTTACAGTACTGACTACTGAGGTCTTGCTTCATCTCCACATACCAGCCTCCTGCCAAAGTTCCATGCTGCTATTTGGCACTGAGGAATCAATTACCCTTCCCCACCCCCAGGGTTCAACCTTTCATCCCCCACATCCCCGCTGGCACACCTTGCTCCCACCTGGGCTGGCAGGAAGTCACCTTTGACCCCAGGAGGTCTCTCCCCTGGGGCTCCTGGTCAGGGGCCTGGCTGATGTGATGAACAGTTTAACACGGATTCTATATCATGTTATACAGCAAAGCTTCTTGTAATGTATGCAGGAAGGGTCATCAGTTTGTAGAAAGCAATGAAAATAAGTATATTCATTTCTCCTTACATGCTTCATTTGTGTGCTACGTAAAGGTGAAAGTGAACAAGACTCCCAACCAAGTAAGGTTTTGTTTTACATCTACAGTATGTTGCATAGCATACTGTTTGTTCTACGTAAATACATGTAGCTGATTCCTCCATATGATATGAATCTGAAGAAAAGTGCCCAATAGTGGTCACGTTAAATGAACGGAGACTCCTAGCTTTTGAAAATGACCTTCAAAACAAATCTGGTAATAAAAAGAGCATGTTGTGAACTCTATGTCGCCCCACCACATGGAGGGATGCGAAAATAGACGTTGACCTTCTGGCCGAAAATCGTCTCATATGTACAGGGGGGAATGAAAATTTATTACTTCCTTCTTCAAATAACATTGAGGGATTATCGCTTCAAAGAGAGAAATTATAACATCTGTTCTGTGACTCCATTTATGGAAAACAGTGTCCTTGAAACACTTGAAATCCTATGTTAGGCAAAACTTTTCTAAAGCTGCAAAATGTATTTACGTTTTATAGCTTTTGTGTTCTTTTTTTGTACATGTAGCTTTGTGTGTCCTTGAAACACTTGAAACCCTATGTTAGGCAAAACATTTCTAAAGCTGCAAAATTTATTTACGTTTTATGACTTTTGTATTCTTTTTTTGTACATAGCTTTTCGTTCCCCCATATGTTCGGCCGGACACAGTTTGTAAATGGGACCCTGGCCTGAGTAGGCATTCATAAGTCTTGCAAGACCATGTATAAGAATAATTTCTTCACTATGAATTTGAAAACACCGACTTATGCATTTCATTTCAAAACTGAGATGTTAGGCACCACTTTCAAGTGATCAGAGGGTAAAATACCTTTCATAATTGGGCCACATTTTTTCCTATTTATATGTGTGTATAACATAAACTAAGATATGTATGACATGCATCAACTTGCGAAATTAGATATGGGTTTGACGTGGGGTATGCCACCTATGATGTACACCATATTCAGGGATGGAACAATATGTAAACCTAACCCCTTGTGACAAAGGGACACAACAACTTTGCCATACAGAAAATGACATGGCTATTTGGATAAGTCACGATGCAAATGACCATCATCACCTGGTCCATGATTATAGGAAAATCATGTGTTTTCAAACTTTAGGTGCATCATAAGGCCACACCAAATTCATTTGTTGCTTCTCAGATTTCTTTAAAAAAAATTGGGCCGACAGGCAAAAAAAAAGTATGGTTTAAATAACAAAAAAAAAGAAGCATGGGGAGTTTAATGACACATTCTATACAACGAATCCCTTCCTTGATTTGTTACTAATGTTCTGAAGTTAAAGACTGAAATTATGTGTATGTGGCTCTGAATATTTACACATTTGTGATTGCACTGCAAATCCACAAATCAACAAATATAATTGGTGTGGCCTAACATTTTGCCAGATGAAACCACTTTTACCATCCCACACCAGCGCCGCCACACCACAAACCTAAAGTGCACTTTGCTATATAAGCCGCATTGATCTGTTGTTTGCAGCTCCACTACACTTGACAGACAGGGCAAAGGCACGGATCAGTCTTCTTTCAAATCTTTTTTGTATTAAGACTTAAAACCTCCAAACATTGAAAACAGCTGTTACAAGTATTAGGGTGTAATCAATGTAACATGGAAAGTAGGCTTGAACTCTGGTCTGATGTCTGACCAGTCGGTATTAAGTCTTGACCTCATCTTGTGCCAACAAGTTCTGTAACCATCGACCTGACACAGCTTATTGAGCTCAACTGGACCTTTGGTCATCCCAATCTACCTCCTCAAACCCATCCCTTCTGGTGTAACTTCTTAAGTTACTTCCTTAATTCTAAGATTTCACATTCAATTAAGTGGGAGAGCAGTACTACCGTTAGTAGAAACTTCTTAAAGTTACTAAAATATGTTTTTTTCTTTTCCATGTGACCTTCATTTCAACAAATCTCTTTCTACCATTCTCTACAGTTATATCTTTTCAAACTCACAGAAAGATACAATTTTGTAATAATTTACTGTATCCAAAACAGAGAGAAACTGCAACAGTTTAAAATGTTCAAAGACCTTTTAGATCTACAAGTATAAAATCTCCTTGGAATCTCCCAGAAAATTGCAATTTTCATGCACTGTTAGGTGAACAATGAGGCGTGAAGAAGACCTTTAACATCACAATGGTGGGCAGTCCCCTTCATCTCTATCTAACACCATACAAAAGGGCTTCCTAATTATCCAGGGGAGAAATGTGTAGTTACAGATACCACCCTCCACAGGTTCCAATACACATTCCTACAGCATTTGCTCTATAGGTTGGTCATTATGTAGTGAGCCTGTAATATTAGCACAGCAGGTTGATATTGGTGACCTTTGCAGCCTTTAATTTCATCCAGGGATGATAATTTTTTTCTTTTTTCATTAGATGAAAGCGAAAACAGAGGGGCTTTCCACACATGGGTACAAATACATTACTCCATTATCCATACGTCAACCAATGAAGGTGGTATTATGTTTGTCATATCATATTATACTAATGTAAGAAAGAATTTCACTTTCCATTGCAGCATAAGGATGAGGGAATGAACAAGCATCTTGGCCTATGGAAAATCTTTTTTCCTTGGGTACCTGCCAGGTCCAAGGAGAGACCTGTTCTTTATTTGTGGCCAGACTGACACAACAATACCCTGTGGGATAGATGTCTGCTACCTCCAGTGGTCCTCATTTTGAAAAGAAGGTTACATTGCACATACACATACATACCATTTACACATTAGCTCCCAATGTTTTTATGATATATCAATAGTCTGTGTCATTATAATGAATCACACAGAAAAAGGTTAGTGGCCTCAAGAATTCCACTTCTCTAGGCTCATACAGAATTTCCATTCTACATGTATGTTAAATCTGAAGATTAGACATCCAGGTAATAAGATATGTCAAATAGCAACTACTCAAGCAACTCGATATGAAATATCCAAAACCATGTCCAGTTGCCTGAGTAATTGCTTTTTGTCATAGGGAAAATTGTCACAGTGTTGTTGTAACATTGTATTTCCTGGCTGAATTAAATATTCAAGTTTTCGCCTATAAACATGTATTTGGGCCACCACTAAACATAGTACTTTTCCACACCATTACATTACATTACATTAGATTTTCTTTTTGAGCATCTCAATGGGAAGGAAACTGAACAACCCGTACAGTATACTCTAAACTACAATGGCAGACTTGCATAACACATTTTTCACGTGGACTTTACAACTTCCGTCTTTCCAAAGTACACTCTGCATTGCGATGACAGACTTGCATAACATGTTTTCCACGTGGACTTTTACAACTTCCGTCTTTCTAGTTAAAAGGTCCCTCCAGCTTCCGTCCTTTGATGTAAAGTTCAGACGAATCCTTCAGCTGAATAAATTCTTCTTTAGTACTCTGGGAGATCACGCCAGCCCAAAATTTGAACTGGTTGACAAGTTTGAAGGTTAACAATATCTAGTATGTTTCACGGACATGTTTGTCAAAAATTAAGAACAGGCAAATACAGTATTCAGGCAGTGTGTAAACCATTCCTTCTCAATAGCATGCTGGGTTCATGACCAAAAATGCAGAAATAATTGTTGCAAGGTACAGAGGCTCCATAGGGCTGGCCTTGAAGGTGGCCCAGAACAAAACAATTTTGAATGCAAGTGCAATGTTGAGGTGCTAGCTTCTTAGGGGGCAAATGAGGGCAAGTGGGCAACTAACTAGGAAGGGCTGGGGATTTAGCATAATGGAAGCACAAGTTTAATCTATTCCTAGGAGGAAAACTTCACAAAGTGCTTAGGGCATGGGTTGAGATTGTAGGTTTAACGAGATCAAAATATCTGCCAAGAAAGAGTGTTTCAACAAAAACAAATTTTTCCAAATTTCAAAACAATGACGCACATTTTGTACTCGGGTTCCATAAACAATTCTGAAGTGACTTAGAAACTGTCACATCAAATCTTTGTTGATTTTCTGCTAAGTAACCTTCAGTTGCTGTTTTCAATTATTCCATTTTAAATGTCTTTAATCAAATTTTGCAGAATTTGTTCCTTTCAGATTTTTTAAAGATGCAACTTGAAGTGCTGGACATGTACGTGTAGACTGGAAGAAAATGTAAAACAAATGGTTTTAGGACAAAAATTTTGTCTTGCCTTTGAGGATATATTTGAACTGCCTATGGCGTAATGACTGTTTCAAGAAACTAATCTCCAAGAAGCTGTTGGGGTAGAATATCTTAATGTTTCCTAGCATGTCTGTTTCTCTGAGGTGAGACAGTCAGAAAATATTACAATCTTTCAATCCAACATCTGCTTGGAGAGTACCATTTAAGTCTTTTCCTGGATACAATGTTCTTCAGCAGAACTTTGTTGTTTGCATGTTTTGCCCAAGGTCGTTGCTCATCTGCATGTTATGGTGTCTGTATGTTATAGTTCTACAGTTTTTGAAAGTGTTCTGCATATTGCTGCTTGCAGGTGGTTATTTGGAATGCTGGAGAGCTTGGACCTGAAGAGGTGGCTTGATGCATTGCCAACAGACTGTTAATCTTTAGAGCAGATGTGGTGTAATTGAAGATGGCTATAATGACCTGCTTGTGGTGTAGATTGTGATGAGCCATGTAACCTGGAGAGGCAGATGATTGACAGGACTGTAACCATGGTGACAAGTGGTCCTCCAGGCATGCTTTGCCATCCTGAAGGAAATGTTCTTACATGCAATCATAGTGAAAATGTATTTTGATGTCATTGAGTTTAGAATTTTGTCTGTCTCAGATAAAATTTTTGTCTGTGCCCACAAGCAATTTCCAACGATGGAGGATGGGTCCTGGAGATGCTCAGCTTTGTTCCTATGCCATTGAACCTAACTCCTCTAACTGAAACCAGGTGACCATTTTGAGCATGAAGGCAAGCGCCTCTTCATGTCAACATCTGTTGGCAAAATACCAGAAACAAAGATCTTTCTGGAATGGAAAGATAACATTGTAAGACTGGACTTTGATTAGTTCCATGATCCAGAACAGGAAGCAGAGCACAGTTTCACCTTATCTTCTTCCTTTGAAGGCAATTTCCAATCTTGTTTGACCTTGACCTTTAATGGAGCTAATGTGTTCTGCCAGACATCGTGGTATACTTGTGGTATACTCTTAGGACTCACCGTGATGTGTTTCATATTATGAGAGCTACATAATATTTGAGGTTAACAGAAAGGTCTTGTGGAAAGGCTAATAAGGAACTGAGGGATGATGATTATAGTATCTACACTAATGGTATTGTGAAAAACAATTGAGCACTCCACATTTGTATATTCAAGGGTGATTGGACAAATCTGGATTTGATTTTTTTCTTGGAAACAGTGAAGGATTACACATGCCAATTTTCTCAAAACATATGAGGTTTGGCCCAAAAGTAGTTACTCAAGCAACTGGATATGGTTTTGGCGTGTCTTATTACCTGGATGTCTAACCTTCATCAATGCATATGAGCGTTTATTGTACTGTTCTTCCTTTGTTTGATATTGAAGTGTTCAAGAATTTGCTTTTCCCTTGAAACATTGTTACGAAAAACTGGTTGTCACCAAGAACAGTTAGTATAAGTTTAAACAATGCTTGCAGCTAGTTGTGCAAAGGCTGTATAGATGTTGTACAGATAGATACAGGGATAGGATGTGAACAAGGTCACAAGTCATCTTTATTCATTCCTCCTTAGGACTCCAAAAAGAACCCTTTATGATGGGTGTTGCAAGACGTCTACCATCCGAGAAAAACCAGGACTATCATGCACACAGGTTACAATACTAGCCGCCCGAAAGTTTCGTAGAAGCCAGAGTATGTTCTACCTCTATCAGCAATCTACTAATAACATGGTAACCACCTGAGAGGAGGGCTCCATTTAGAAGGAAGCTAATTCACTACTTAGCATGTCCACTTGCAAAAGGATATACACTTGAGACTAGAACCTGCCATCATAATAGAGATAGATGTCAGGCATTCTGTGCTTGATTGAGGGGGAGGGGGGCAGGGGAGGTACTAGTTGTCACTAACAGTACAAGCCAATCCTACCCAGCCCCTTTCCAAATTGGCATTTATAAAGATATCATATACTGTTGTCCCTGCCTCTTGCACAAAAAGAGAAGGGGACAAGTCCTTTGACACACAATGAAACAGCTGGTGCAAGAAAACCTATGGAAGCTAGAAAAAAGTGTAGTCAATACAGACAGTTCCAAGAGATATTCTAATCACTGTCATAAGTAATCAAAATCATAGTAAAAAAAAAAAATGTAGCAGTGACTCTGTGAGTTTTTCTGAACCATAGCACATACTCTTAAATGATTACAAGCTTGAACAACAACATCACTTTACTCCTGGACCACTGTACCATACTTTTTTCTGTCCAAGAAAACCCCTGGAAATTTGTTATGTAAGGACTTGGCTAGAGAATGGAGGATACAATGACAAAGTTTTTATCTGCTTCCGGGACATTACATGCACCTGGGGAATGGCTTCCAAGAAGGCAATGCCAAAATCGTGTGTCAGTCAACTTTAGCCAACTCCCCTGGCCTGCATTGTACCATATTGTACTGGAGCTGCCAAAATATCTTTCAGCACACATTCTCTTCTGTCAATATCATTAACAAGTAGTTTTTCTTGGCACAAAGAACAGAGAAACAGGGGTTCTGTACCAAGATACAGACTAAAGTTGTATCAGATGTTTATTAAAATGTAAATAAGATGAAAAGAAAGAAAGACAGGAGGTGCCAAAATATCATTTGGCACACATTCCCTTTACTGTCTAGGTTTCAAACTAAACATCCTAATCATTGTAGTCAAGATTGAAAACATGACTCCTGTACAGTAGCTTTCATTCAACACAGTAGGGTACAGAAAGTCTTGTGCTACTGTCCTGAAAGGTTTCATTACTGTTATATACTGGCTACGAAGCCAAGTTGTGCTGATCAGAAAAGATGTAAAATGGTTAAAAGAAGATCTAGGGCTGTCTCTATCTTGAAATCTTTTTTGTCCCTCTCATTGTAATGATTGATTGGGATGATGATGATGTTTTGAAGCCCAAATTGTATACAGTTTCATCTTAAACTTACAAAACTTTCGATTTCATGACTTTTGACAGAAGAAATGAAATATTTGTCCATCCCAAGAAGCAAATTTCTGTCAAGGGGATGGAGGAACTGGAGACAACCCTGATTGGTGCACAGTTGTGTAAAAGGGACGAGATTCTCTTTCCCTCCAGACTCCCCAAAGTTTCAAAAGGGAAAGGATGTATACATTGTAGCAAGGGGACTCCAGATGTAACAAATTTATGTTCTAAGGCTAAGTGACTTTCCTCTCAATGATGAAGGTCCAATCCGAACAGGGGTTATGGGAAAGGAGTGATCTCAGAAGGAGGTGGGAACCCAGGAGACCACATAGTCCTCTATGGATCATCTGTAGTTCAAGTTCAAAAAGCTGTTGGTTAATGTCTTCTAAGGACCCTAGGGTGCATGTATAGGATAGGGTATCCAAGGACTTTTGCAGTTACTGCAGCAGACATTTGTCATTAACTTGATTAAGAATGGACGAACAGGACATGCAGGAGGGGCTGATGAATGAATTTTGCTAAAGTTTTTTTTCAAGCTATAAGTATAACTTACATTTTTTACTATTAGAGCTAAACTCTTGTATGAAGAAAAAGGTAAATCAGTAGAAACAATCCATAAAACAGTACAGCGACATTTTTTCCAATCCCTTCATCTCCAAGCAGATGTTAGGATAGAATATGTTACAATTTTCCGCTTCCAAAGGTCGCTATTCTACCAACAAGAAGGGACCGTTACAAATTAAAGACTCAAAAACTTGCATATTCGCCTAAAATCCAAGAGTTGTGACTGGAGCGACCTTTAGAAGCAGAATGAAGCTAACAGGGCTGGACTCCAAACTCCTTGGAGATCCCCTTCTTACTGGTATGTCATCCTTCAAAGCCACCTATGACATGCATCACTGTACCTATGGTATTGTTTGGCTTTACCTCAACCCCTGTTGTCAGATTCCCTGGGATACAGTATTGTAATATCCCTCCCTGGGACACAATCCCTCCCTGGAATACTGTGCTATCTCTCCCTGGAGACCCATAGCTACAGACTTGTAACATGTCTAAAGTTTACTTCTCACCAGGAATACAACTTTTATGATGTTTAGTTGGCTAACAGATCCCTCCAGCCTTGACCAAAAAGAGCAGCGTTTTTAAGAGTCATCAATTGTGTGTGAACAATGTGAAACACTTTGACAGGTCTTTGACATTTGCAAACAAACAATCGTAAGTCTGTTTCACAGTAAATGCTTCAGGTTTGATTCAGGAGCTGAGACAGTTCAACTGACATTGACATTGAGCTGAAAGTAAAAGTGCCAGGGAAACAAGACAAGTGCATGTTTGTACATATACCCATAGTATTTCCATATTTTTCAGAGTACAACAGGACACATCAGCTGGCTTCATAAATATCTACATTGAATACCCTTTTTAATGGCTATAGAATTTCCAAATTTTTCAGACATCAAAATCATACTTCCTTTTTATCGAAACTCAAGGCTGCTTCATCCAAAATCAAATCTGAATTTTGAATCTAGTTCCCATTTAATCCAAAGCAACAGCATTGTCCCATCTGTTTGTTTAGATGAATAACAATGTGTTTAACCTACATGTACAGACAATGGAACTTGTACGGTAAAAATTGATTACCACTGGTGTATAATCCATTCTTCATCCTAGACTTCTGCCTACTGTAAATGCATTTAAGTTCGCAGGGATTCAATTTTGCAGTAGCAGGAAAAAGGACTTTTCGCGGTGGTTTAAAGTTCACAGTAGCACCATGCACTGTAGTCTCTTACTGTTCGTAGTGGTTTTAAGTTCGCAGTGAAGCGCACACTGCGAAAACCGGGACATTAAACCATATCGAAAGTTTCTGCATTTACAGTACCCAGGCTCTAGTTTCCTGAGCCTTAAGACTTGGCCATGTGACAGGACTGAGCATGCCTATATTCCCTCTTCCATCCATCCCTCCCTGTCTGTGCTTTCTGGATGGCTTCCAAGTGTAAATGCATGTCTGAGTATCTCTGGGTCAGGCAAAAACAGCAGGCCTCGCTGAGAAAAACACTCTTTTGGCATAGCAATCTGCAGTTTTAAAGAAAGCTGCTAGAGGGACTGGAATCAAGTAATTTCTTCTGAGATCAATGCTCATCCCCCGTCACAGTATGCACTAAAAATGGATAAATATCATCATCATCTCAAATGTGTTGTTCACAAACTACCTGCAAGCTACCATTAAAAAAAGAAACATTTAAATTGCTTGCAATGCTCAGAACTATTGACCAAAATCTGGGTGATCCCACATGTAGGCCATGACCATCCATGTTTCCTGGACCCAAGAGGCCTGTTTTTTACCGCAAGCATCTGTGAAGTTTATAAGGTCAACTTTAACATGTTTGTTCAACTGGAGCAGCAGAAATTTACGTTAAGGCCAAGAACCTTTGAAGTACCTTCTGGTAAAACTGTTTCCTCTGTAAAACGTTGCCTTCCTCCTAGGTGTGCTTTATCTTACATCTGATGCACCTGTCAACGTAAACCGAGAGGGATGATCTCCAAGCAGATGCTAGGTAGAAAGTCCTCAAGGAGAATTGCCATAAGTAAACCCCAAGCCAGTTTTACACACTCAAACACTCTCAAGCAAGGAATCATTTTGAACCTGTCTGTACTCTTTCAGCAAGATTCGGTGATTGTTTTAAAAATATTGAACAGCTGTCACCAAACAGGCTAGCAATTTAAAAAAAAAAAAGAACAAGGAAGGCCAGATTAAAATAAATGGGTGTGACGAGGAAGGTTTTAACTTGAAAACTTCTTCACACCTTAAGTATGATTATACTGGAAGTAAATTATACCTGAGGTATGGATCTTCATGTGCAAATCAATTACAAATGCCACCTTTGACTTCACCTCTATCATGTAGCAGACACCATGTAATACACTGTACTGCTGTCTGCATCTACCTTAGCAGAGTTGCAGAATAAACAAGAACAGCATGGTATTCTAACAGGAGCTCCATGTGGGGATTGGCAAGGGAAGAATGATTTTACCAGACTGTTGAAGCAACTGCTAGAAATTACAAAGGAGATCAAATGGTCTACCACGCACAGTAGAAGCACATTTGCTTGGTAACATTTTGAAACTTTGCTACTTCTACATGTAAGTATCCATGCCTTGTCCCTGACTTACCCCAGCGGTGTAACTACAGTCATGTAGTGAAAAATGGTGTACCACACTTCCTGAAGACATTGTACATAACAAACATGCCAACTGTAGAGTCTAAGTCTGACATTACCCTCTATGTATCATTTTACACATCAAATCATCAAATTACCTTGGATATAGGAGAATTCTTTTCCACAACCAGTTTGTACTTACTTTGCTTACGTTTTGATGTCTCTCAGACACCTTCCATAGTATAATAGACTATGTATACGCCAAAAATTGGCCCAAAAAGCAGTTACTCAACGGTCAACCGTTTCCAAAATCATATCCAGTTTTCTTGAGTAGCTCCGTTTTCGCATATCTTCTTACCTGGATGTCTAACCTTCATTGACGTAGACTATGCATACTTTTACCTTTTAACATTATCGCATCTGTATTTAGTTCTTTTGCAATTAGCCCTGGGGCATAAGTTTAAAAATAAAGATTTGCTAATAAGTAAATCAGACATTTAGGCGACAACTCCCACCCCAAGTTCACCTCTGTCCTTTCCCATCTTCCTTATTTAGTTCCAAGATCGTCTTATTTGGCCTGAGGAGCACAGATGTATATTTACTCTGACAGACTGAAACTGAAACGTGACTTAGCTAATCCGACATGAAAGGCCTCTATCTACAAATCCCTAGAGTTTAGTTTATTGCTCTTTCTTCCTGTGCTGATGTTGTGGCCTGGTTGCGGTGACAGAACCACTAGTGGTTGCATAACCCTGCAAAAAGAGTTCTATAGTGAGGGTCTGCATGGGGGGTCCGGACAACGATTTACCCTGAATTCAGAAGAACCTACTACGTATTATGCTAAATCAAAAGAAGGCAATTACGCTAAATTTGGACGCCTTGCTACAAACTACGTAGCTAAGATGGTTTTCCCTACGAGTTACGGGAAATAAAAATGTGCTGCCTATGCCTTATGGAAAAGAGCATGCAGACCCTCTATAGTCCTATTCCCTTACTGTTGTCTGACTTCTCTTTACACAGTCTGCTCAATATCACTTGGTAATTACCGAAGTAAAAGGGCGGATTAAGGCGGCCAATCATCGTAAAGCCATTCCACCTAACGCGACCCTAATGAGTGGAAACAGGTTGAATACCGGCCTGATAAGGCAGGGTGGTTTACAGAACCTGACTCCCACATGTGCTCGATCAGGGCTGCTGTACATGGCTTTTGTATCAAGATGAAGACAGTTATTTCCCCTGACGTGCCCGCCAGAGAAACATGGCAGACACTGCTCGGCGGTGCATTTCTATCGGAGACTTGAAGAGAACGTATCCATCACGTTGTTGACCTACGCCATGTGTCAGAGAACACGACTTCTGACCCGGGCTGACCCCTGCCACAGGTGAAATAGCCAGGATGGAAGCATAGCCTTTGCAGTCATCTTCGGTGATTCTGATAATAAAACAGGGTTTCTGAGGCATGACCCACCATCAATCCTTCAGTACATGTTCTAGGCTTTTATTAGGTAAGATTCAAAGTACACTTTAGCACATTCCAGAATTCAAATAACACAACGGGTCTCAGAATATAGTTTTGGGAATAGAACTGAACTTGAAAATTCAGGTGCACAAAAAATTCTAGATACACAACATGGAATTATCAATTAAATAGAATGTCAGCAACTGTATTGGCCGGTATCAGCAGTTCTATTGGTACATCCACAGTCAATAATTCGGTATTTTGAGCCCCTCACTACAAGATTTCTAGCCTATGTTGTTTGGCTTTCTAGTAAAACTCAGTAAAAGCAACCTCAATATACAGTCAACTTATCTAAATGTTCTACAAGTTTCACTAAAACCAATCGTTTAACTTTGTTTATGTATCTATACTGCTAGTGCTAGAATTTAAAGGTGCAGTTCTGGAACCGTCTACGTCACTATTTACAACAGCGCAAACCAATTATAGTAATTTAAATTCAAGAATCACATAATAGTCTTTTAAAGGTCAACCAACAATTACCTGTATATGTGGAATTTCTGAAGTGTACCACACCTATAGGACAGCACATAACAATAGAGATACAGTACAGCTTCACTTCAAACCAGCTAGCAATAATATGTCTACCTCCAGTAGTTCTATCTTGTTAAGTTTGTCAAGTTCCCCAGAGAATGTGTATTTATGTGATCAAGTGCCACCTTTCACATAAAATTTACTGGACCTACAGGGTAGTGTTTATTTGAAAAGAAAGTCAGAAAACTATCAACTACAAATAAACAAATAATCCAAGGCTACAGATGAAGATAGAAGGTCCATAAATCTACATGTGAAATAATTGATACCTTTGGAACCACCAATGGAAATTGTGAGCTTGACAAAATAGAATTTCTGTACAATGTTTACTCCATCTTCCTCAAGTTGACAGACATACACTGTGAAAGTCAACTGCAATGACCCAGAAAATGTGGCTCGTTGAGTAACATCCAGACAGTGATAAACAAGATGAGTAATTGTGAAATCTGAAACTTATTGCATTGTCTTATTCAAATGCTAGTTCTATCATCTATACTTTATCTATAATGTACATGTAATTCTTACCGTGCCTATACTAGTTTGAGGGTAAATGAAAATGTTCGGAATTGAAGTCTGAACCACATATGTGTAATTTTTGTGTCATCTTTGCCCATGAATTGATTTGGCTTCATGCCCAGCTTCACAATGTATACACTGTAGATACTAAACTAAGGACAACTATCATGTGGCTACCAGAAAAACAAGCACTTCTACATTGATTCAGAGTTTCACGTAGGAATTCATCATAGGCTAGATCTAGTAATCAGAAGTTACAGCAGCAAGGTCGATGACTGGATAACGTTACCAGTCGCTGTATGTTTCTTATCTATGGGTCAAAGTCAAGGATACCATGTGCTACCTTTTACCATTAACTTCACATTTCATTAATGGTGTGGTCTCTATTCATAGAACGTAAATATACGTCTATTTTAAAAGCTATCTGTTGTATTTTGTTGTGTATACAGCTGCTAATATTAGTATTAACTATTATAGGTTTTGATACACAAAAACAACAAGCAAATTCCATTGTATATGTCTATATACAAATGTACATGTATTGTACAAATGTAAATTTAGTACACAAGTACATGTATATGTCCGGGTAGAGATTGCCATCTGGGAGCTTCTACCAAAAGAGACTCTGATCTGAGTGCTAGGTATGTGTTAGGCTGATTTTCCATTTATAAATCCTGAGTTTTTAGATAATTCTTTTACTTTAAGTGACATGAATGAAGCTGAAAAAGTTGTTGAAAAGCTCTGTCTTTCAAGTCAATATGAACAGAAAAATCTTAAGATCTCTATCTACCAGTAGAAATGCTAGTGTACTAGGACTGAATTCAGATAAAACCTGTCATGTATTACACTAGGACCAAGGAAGGCACAATTTAGTGGCCTTGCTACAAATTACATAAATATGACGGCTTTCCCACAAATTACGGGAAATTAAGAAGGCCTGCATAAGCCTTATGGAAAAAAGCATACACTGATACAGACCTCCTACGAGCAGAGATGTGATTGCAATATTTTGTAAGACAGCTGACTGAAATCTCTACACTGACCTATATATCCTGACAGGACTGAAATTTGCAGCCTATTTTCCTAATCCTATTTTCACAGTAAGCAGGGTGCACCCAATCCATATACAGTAGCTGCCAGAGCGGATTTTAAGGGGCAACGACCCCTCATCCCCAGGGGTAATGGTGGCCTTGACCCCCCAGCAGGGGACTCCAAGGCCAAGACTTTCACGGATTTCCAGCTCTGCAGGAAGCCTGTGTGTTATCTGTTCTCATCGCAGACACACAACAAGAGTAGCTCAGCTTTACAGGGCATTTGAGTACATCTTTACACATGAGTAGATGTCAGTTCAGGGTTTTGACCTACTTGGTTTTACATGTTGCATGGAACAACAAGCAGACTTTGTTCCTATGGAAGCAGAGGTTGATGGGGAAAATCGTGACCTATTTTTTATATGAAAGCTTATAAGAAGTTAGTAAGGTAGGCTGACAGAGAAACAAGCGGCATGTAAGAAAAGGGTCACATTTTTTCCCATCAGCCTATGCTTGGAGTGCATTACTTTGTGTGATGTTTTCCATTAAAAAAACTTGCTGATCACCTTTTATCCCATGCTCACTACTAAGAAGCCTCCTTTCTCCAATTAGTCTTTGTAGATGACTATTGTATTAGAACAGAGAAACTTCAATGTGGCATCACAGTAAAAACATCTTGTACAAAATCATCTCCATGCTGATATCAAAAGGGTCAAAGCAACTGACCAACAGACCACAGCCCCTTTTGTACAGTTTTATGTCACTATCTGGAGATCACAAATACTTGGAGACTACAAACTAGACCATATTTTTATCTTGACAGCTGACTCCGACAATGTTCTGGCTGACCTAGTCTTAGCATGTCCTTATCCTACACAAGACGTGAATTCAAGATACAACCTGGACGAACCTAAGATAAACTAAAACCCCGACAAAGCAGTAATTTTCAGTAGTGATGAAATTTCTTAATGGTCGTGACTAACAACTGAAGCCTGGGGCGATCTCTAACAAGCTTCAAGCGTTATTTCTTTGATCTGAACATCTGAGAAAAACTCTGATAAACAATTTTCCTTGGCAGCACTTTTGACAGCAGCATGCTGAGACTCTTCTCATTATAGGTATGGGGTCAAGAATCTGACCCCAGGACATCTTCAAGGAATCTTCTTCTCACAGAATCTAATCTTTAACACTCTTCTTGAGACTATCTATGTTGAAAAAAGGGCTAAGAGTAAGACTATGGGTGGTCTCTTGTTTTAATGCTAATGTTTCTTTCTATCCACGACTATTGACAGGTCTTATGAGACAAACCGGACAGGAGAATTGCTCATAGACAAAATGGTTCAGACATTTGTCTGATCTGAGTTAGCACCAGATCTTCTGCACACTGTACATCTGGTGCGTGTTACCTGTAGCCAAGGTGTGGTCATACTTTTGTCTGGAGAGCAGCTGGATGGAATAATGAGAATAATGAAGAAAACAGGTAAAGTGGCTAACCTCAGACAGAGAATTGAGAAGGAAGCTTGGTGCTCGATATAGCTAGTTCATGTACGCAATGCAGCTTTGACATGGCTCACACTTTCAGCTAAGCATACTGGGTTACCCCTACATTTAGTGATAAGTGTGTTGGGCTATCTTAACAAATGCTGAATACTAGCTAGCGCACACCAAAGTTTGGATTTTCCACAGCATTTCACTTTTCATACAGTTGGCTGTACTTTGTGCAGTAGGTGGATGAAATATTTCTGAAGGACAAATATGCTTGACTAAATATATCTCCAGGGCATGGTTTATATCTTTCAAAAACTTTTGAAAAGGTGCTGAATAACAGCACACATAGAAAATAGGATTTTCCACAACATTTCACTTTTCACACAGTTGGCTGTACCATGTTTTGTACGTGCAGTAGATCTAGGTGGATGAAATATTTCTTAAGTACAAATGAATTTCACTAATAGCAATATACATGTATATCTCTATATATTGTAGAAAACATTGAAAAACTTCCTGTTGGTCTTACACATTGTAATTTTCATTTGGGGCTGGTGACACAGAGCTGCCAAACATGAGAAGCATCCAAGAATTCGTTGAATACTAGCACACATGAAAATTTGGATTTTCCACAGCATTTCACTTTTCACACGGTTGTACTATGTGCAATAGGTGGGGGAAATATTTTTAAAGGACATGGTATGTTGTAGAATACTTTTAAAAAACTTGCTGTTGGTCTTGCACATTGTAGTTTTCATTAGGGACTGGTGACACAGAGCCGGGCTGAGCTGCCAGGCATGACAGGAATCCTGGAGATGCACAGCATTCCTCTTCTCCAGCCTGACGGACATGACATGACCCACACCTCATACCCTGGGTGCCAGGCATTGCTGTCCTAATGTCACAGGAAAACATACATGCAAACAGTACCATTCAGGCTTCTAGCCCTCAAAATAAAGACAGAAGCATTTCAGAGGGTCTCTATATCAAAATTTTCCCGGGGAGCATACCCCCAGACCCTTCGACAGGATTTCCATTCAAAATCCAGGGGACGGAAGAAAATTTCAGGCTGGCTAGAATACTGGTACAGTACCATTATCAAGTATAGAAAAAAAACACCCTTGAAACTGTAACACATTTTTAGTATGAGTTTGTTTCCCTTCCCTAAAATGGGTTTCAAAACACGAAATGATGGGCTTTCTGTGCAGGATTGCAAGTTGCAAATTTGCCCTACTGTCTGAAGGCTTGGTGCGATGTTGACTGACAACAGAGGTACAGGCCCTAACAAGAAGAAGAGCAATTATTCCAGGGAGGTCGACTTCATGTTTGTTTGTACGTCCGCTCTGGCTTGATGTGGATAGATGTAGAAGGACTGAAAAAGTGAGCGGTTATGGTATTGCATTTAGGTTAATAGCCTTATCTTTTTAATCCCATACTCTTGTCTGGAAAATGTAAATCGATCCAGCATACAAAATTTTTCATTAACCGTCCAATTTAGGTTTGCAAGGGGGAATTTTGATCATGATACCTGGAAAAAACTGATTATAGGGAGGTAACTGTAGATAATTCTATGCCACTTCTTCTAGCTCAGATTACCAAGACCTAAGCCTGGTGGGTTGGTCTGGGATTGAGATAAGCTTGAATAATAATCCCCAATGGGCTTCAGATTTTCAATCAAAGTCCACTTACAGTGAAAGAGATATCCTAGACACAAGCTCAGCTGTGACCCAACCCTGGGCACAGGCTCAGCTGGACTGGCTTCTCAAACCAAACCTTCAAATGTTGATGATAAAACAAGTCAATTGAATGATATAAACCTCCCCCAGTCCCTGACACAATGTTTTAGGGCAGAGTTTCAGAAAACACAGTATGGGGCATAGTATGGCTATGAAATCTGTTAAAAGCAATTGTATACTGTTAAAAATGTTTGGTGTTTGAACAAACGTATGGTATACATGTACATGAACACTACGTGTAAGAGTGCCTATCAGTAGCAGTGTTTAGTACTACCTACATTGTAGCTATATTGTATTGTAGTACTACAATGTCTGAATAGTTCAACTGTCACCAATACTAGTTTACTGTCAAAATGTAATGAACAGCAGGGGGTGCGGGCATTGATATGAGATATTTCGGGTGACTCCAGTTGAATGCACAGCATTCTTTTGTATTCATAGAGTGAATTGATACTTTTATCCAACTTTACAATGAACATATATATAGTTCAGCATGCTAGGCTTACAACAGGGATGTAAAAGGGAGTTGGAAACACCCTTTAGCAGACAACTAGTTTTCTATGAATGCTTTATTGGTTAACAATTACAATTCACATATTAACAAGTAAGCTACTGGGAGGTATATTTGCTATTTCTAATGTCTGCCTCCTGGACCAGATATCAGAAAGAAAGGGCAGGCATAAAATACCGCAATTTTCCCTCCCATTTTCTTGTAGGTTGGGGTGGGGAGGGGAGCAATGCAGGAGACACCTCCAACACTCTAAATTCAGAAAGATAAACGTTAAAATCGAGATGGCTAGTTTCTCTTTATGCTAAATTCAAGAGACAAATACAAGTCACTTTAAATCAAATTGGTCCCACTAAGAATCACATAAAACATAATAAAAACGGCTAATTAAGCCTAAAAGGGCATACAGCCCCCTTAGGCAAGTTGGAGCTCCTCACCTATAGCACACCATGCCTAAACATGTAAACATCGACCAATTGTTTACAGGTGACAAGGTTTACCTTTGGACCAGTGACCTGTGTTCATTACGTTACCTGTACAGCGACAATTGGTATGTGTTGTTGTTAATTCTGTACTCAGTAAGGTGTGAAACAAAGATCTTTCGTTACGTGCCAGTTCGGCAAGGTCAGCTATGCTTTGAAAAGATGAAGGTCTTTCTATCTTCTTTAATTCTTAAAGAAGTCCCTGACCTATTGAAGCTTTTCTTTGAATACAATTTAATATCCTCCAAAATATGGACTTCAAAGATTCTACAAGCAACAAGGACTCGAAGGAGGAACATTCCAACAACTTGAAAAAAATAAATTCAAACCAATTAATGGGAAATCTGCATTTTTTCTTATCTGTTCAGCATTCCCGTGCTGAGGGCATGGTCCACCCTTCAGGGGGAAAAGCATAGCACAGTTTTCCTAGTTTTCCTGTTGAACAGTTCACAAACGTCATCATCCTCGTCATTTCCTTCTTGTGGGTAAAAACACCATCTTCGCCAAGTCATTTTTGGCAAAGCCAACTATGGTTAATTATACTGTAGGTATGTTGAATGAAAAAGAAAAAGACTGTGTGAATTTGTAAGGCTGTCTCCAGGACCCATCCCTTCGTCCCAGGACGGAAATTTGCTTATACTATAGTCGATAGAAAAAATATTACCCCATCAATTCCAAGAATCTGAAGTTCATCACATGAAACTACTCAAAATCTTATTTCATGAGCATGAAATGACATGTTTAAAAACAACATGGGCTCCACTGGCGGACCCAGAAATTTGCTAAGGGGGGGCGCGCACCATGACGCGGCCGAAGGCGCAAGCTGCGCGGGAGGAGAGCACGAGAGGGGGGTTCCCCCCTCTCGTTGGGGGGTATGGGGGCCTCCCCCAGAAAATTCATAAGAAATAGAGGCTCTCTGGTGCATTTTAGAGCCATATCTGAGCAAATTTGAGAAGCAAACTAACACTAACTTTTTGTCATGTGGCTGTCTAGTTCACGTCAGGGACATCTTTTACTATTTTTAGCAACTACCACTGAGGACAAACCTAACGAAGGCTAGTTCCTCCTTCTTAATATTCATAAATGACGCCACGCTACACAAACAATATCGCAAAATTATTTGTACCTGGCTGCCGATTTGCCTTTCCCCGCGAAGCGGCTCGCGCTCCTATAAAATCGCATAGAAATCTCGTGGGATCTGAGTGGCTTGCCGGAGACGATTCGTTGAAAGTGTCTTACGCATTTGAAAATGCATATATTTCGGACTCTTTTTGCTTCTGCGGTGGCAATTGATGACGATTATTATATAAATCGGGGGGAAATGACAACAAAAACGTCAGCACGGTCACCGCGGCGACTGATCAGAACTGGAGTGGGGAGGGGGGTGTCGGCGCACGAGGCGGGTTGCGTCTCTCTAAGCCGATGACGGACGATAGAAATCATCAGTTCATCAAAAATAATTAACTTCCGCTGATTTTCTGGAGATCTTGCCAAATTTCCACGCTCTTTCTATATTTTTGAGCGGCGATTTTGGCTTACAGCGACCCACCAGTTTCTTGGGGAGAAATTGATGCGGCCGCGCTCCGTCCCCGGGCCTTTACCGTAAGTTTACGTGACTCGAAAGACCCACTAGTAATTTCAAACGGCAAGTTTCTCTAAATAATTACCAGAAAATCTCCTTTCAAATAAGCGAATTAGTTTTATAACGTTGTCAATATTCTTGGCGTAACTTCCGAAGACCTCTAGTAGCCTTGGTTTATCTTGCCATTTTTTTTTTTTTGCCAGCTGAAGGGGGAGGCGCGCGCCCGGCGCGCCTCCCCCTGGATCCGCGCGTGGGCTCCCAAATAATGAGTTGGACCAAACAAATTAAAAGCTGCAGGGATAAACAAGTCCACTAGCCCTATTGTCCAGGGCAAGTGAAAGTGCTGTTCGGGCAAGTGCATGTCCTACCCCACTTGTCCGATCGGGCAAGTAAGATTTTTCCATTGATTTTAGTGCAATTTTGATATATTTGTTACTTCTTACAGTCATGACATCAAGCAATTGTCTACAGAGAATTCCATTGCTGGAAGTGAAAATGCATATACTAGTAACAGTGACATTTGAATTTTGGGCAAGTGAAAAATTGGTTCGGGCAAGTACAATTTTTATGTGCTTGCCCGATAGGACAAGTGAATTTTAGAAAACTTGTTCAACCCTGAGCTGTAGATAGCCCTCAACTACACAATTGTAAGAGGATGTCAGTCTTCTATAGCCTTTATCTGTATCTGATGTACACCACATGCCAGTACCCCTTAAACCTTGGTATTTAATTCTTCCTCATCAACAGAAACATCTGCTATATGGGTGGTGCCCGCCTGGCTCCCTCAGTCAAAATGTCACCCTGCTTCAAAAATAGGACAGAAAAGATCAACATCCTTTCTACAGTTTCTCTTTTCTGCTTACTACCAAAAATACAATTTCAAGTCAACAGAGCATAAAACTGAAAATGTTCACAGAAATGACTGCTCACAAAGTCAGTAAAACCTCTCCCACTTTATTAAAGCCATATCAAGAATTATGAGAGAAGTTCCAAGAAAAATCATTTAATGGACTAAATGAATAGCTGTATCCAGGACCCCCCTCCCCCCCCCCAATTTATGAAAAACCCATTTCCATAACCTTGAATTAACAAATTTACAAACAAACATGGGTTTCTAAATGATGAGGGCGGTGGAAAAAGTTCAAAGCTGCAGACAGCCCAGACTTTAATATTGCACCCTAAAATCCCAGTCAAGATCAATGACTATGTTGAACTTTTGCCAGAACGATTATAAGCTCAGTCAGCAATTTGGATGTAGAAGGCATAATGAGAACAAGCCTTAAGCAAAGTCACAACACATTATGACCACCATATGCCAAACAGTTGTTAAGGGTCACAGTGGCCAGATTCCTTATCTTGAGGTATTCACCACTCATGTAAAAATGACAAGCTGCTTCTACTAAAATTCACACAAATGAACTGTTTTCATCATTCTATAACTGCAAGATTGTAAAATCAGTCAGAATGTATGTACAAAATGTACATACATGTAAGAAGAGATGCACTGAGAAGTAACAGACATTTTGCCGCTTGTTTCTTTCAGACTCGGAGTTTCCTTCTTTACATAAATCCTCATATTCTCCAAGCAGAGGTTAGGTTGCAGAGATAGTAGAGTTCGGGAGTTTACTTTAACTGGCTTGCTTCTCTCATGAGTGAGCTAGTCAAAGTCCCGTCCACTAGCATCTCCATGACCCAACCTCTGCTTGGAGAATAACATCCTCACCCCTATAGCAAGGACTGAACTTCAGTGACATCACACATCTAAATTCAATTTAGGCAGCAACAGAGAAAAGTAGTTAAGTAGTACTTAGCTTTGTTATTTTGTAGATGCCTGAGTAGTAACAATACGCCCAATAAACTGCAATCAATAACTATCTGCAACCTAGCACCTTGTTTTGAGGAAGTCTGAACGAACCCTTAACTGCTCAGTCTCCTTAATTTTCAAACCCATCAAGTTTATCTGGAAAAGATGTCTCCAATCCCTTCCCCTGATGTTCACCTTGACTTAACGATTTGTCCAGACTGGCCGTTAAGATAAGGGGACCGTAACCACTATCTTGGAGACTGGGGCCTAGGGAAAAAAATGTAATGTTTCCTGTTGCAGTCCTGGAAAAAAAAACAGGATCGGATCCGATCGGTAGGTAGGGATTATCTTTGTTTTTTTTTGGTAATTTTTCTAGGCTGGCCAAAACTCTAGTGTGATGTATTACAATACAGAAACTAAACTTAAATACATCAGGACACTAAGTGTCTTTCAATGTCAAACTTGAATATGATTATGAATACATTTATCCTTCATTAGATAGGACAAGCAGCATTTTTTAACTTAACAGGAAGCAGGCTGAATAAAAATTCCAACTGGAAGCTATATGATTACAGTGTCCACTGCCCACCCCAAGAAAATTCTAGGGTTGTCAGGTTTTTCTACGGTAGGTCGGGAAACAGGAAACACAACATTTTTTTTCTAGGCCTGGGTAGTCGTCTTGCCTTCCTGCTCAGGTCTGAAGGTGCCCTAAGGTGTTTACAAACTTCCACCACCCTTGGCTGCAATTTCTAAAGCCTAGGGCTTTCCCAGACACAAGTAGAATACCAGAGTTCTCTCTCTCTGATGAATGTGTGGTTTTCATACTTGGGTTACCACAGAAAGGAGGCCAAAAATGGCTGCACAATAGCAAGAACAGACCTGGACCGGAAACCTATTACAAGCTTGTTTACAGGCACAAGGGGGTTTCGATCCGAGATCACGTTCTTTCTCCTCTGTTCAGGAGCGTTCATGCTGGGGTAGGACATGCCTGTGGAAGGGGAAGGAATCCTGGAAATGCAATATTCACCACTTGTAAACTTATGGGTCAAATACAGTTATGCACGGCTTGTGAAAACAACGCCTGGGTTTTATCACCTACTGTCTATTTTGGTCATCCACAGCGCATTCTTCCAACAGAATATCGGCGCTAGGGGTAATATTGTACTCGCTGTGTACTAATAAGAACTATCTGCAATACTGAAATGTGTATACTATAAGTGAAGTGTATTTCGGATTTGATTGAACTATGCATCAAACTACAAATGGTAAAAAATAACATCATCCTACTGTGTTCAATGGTAGCTAAGCAATGGTACTCCGGCTATAATAAAAGGCTGTCGGTATATGAATCAAATATACCAGAAAGTATCATATTCTGATATCATGTATCAAAAGCAAATAGCTGTCACAGCAGGATTTGCGCTTGTAAATCTTTCTTTGCTGCTGAAATAGCTGACGTGAACGGCATTTCTATGTGACATCCACAGACAGCAGATACAAGTCACTGAAGGTGTGTATGAGCTGTAACAGTCACTGTTGGAAAATATACTGTAGAAAAAACATGACCCCCAAAGCCCCTATTCTCCAGGCACTGGATTGACTGGAAGATTGTCAGAGTTGTGTTTCTTCAAGGTAGAAGTCAAACAGGGCTTTCTCCTATGCAAATACAGTCTGCAACAGGCTAGAATTTAGTAGAAATGCTGTTGGGTCAAGACGACCCTGAACATAATTACAGGGCAATTTTCTATGTTATCCCTGTCCCTGTCCCTTCAAAGTGGAATCTGGCACCACAGTTTTGCCTTGGTGGGAAAATAAGCAATCTTTGTTGACCCAACACTGGAAGAGTCTAGTAGCTGTGATCTTAAATCATAAAGGTGGATGAACAACATGATTCACCGATACATGTGGTGAAAACACGCCAATCATAAAGGTATGCCATTCTCTCATAAATGGGGGTGTGGTCTTTTAAAGAGGCCGACCAACCCATTTTTTTGCTGCCAATTATAATGTCATCAGCTGTCTGTTGTTGCCTAACATATGGAAGATGATACAAGTTGAACGTGTGTGTCCTGTGTTCCCAGTATTGACATTACTAATCTGTGATTAATGTGATCCTTGAAGAATCTGTTTTCGTGGTTCTAAATAATAGCTGATCTTATCTACGTGTGACGAATGAATGGACAGTGGTGGACATTGGTATGCAAAGTAAATACTATTGAATCAGTGGGCGTCTAGCAATTTTCAGAATTATCATGTAGCTGGTTTGACTGACTTGTTTACACGTTGTCGCCCTAGAATAGAAAGTGATGAATGAGTGTTTAACTTCAACAATTTGTCAATTTCTAAAGCATGACATACCGCATTGTTTCTTTTGTTGTTCCTACGGGCTTGTTGTTGCACGTTCTGATACCGCTGCTGTGGCGGGGTTCCTAACAGGCTAGTCTGTTGCTGCTGTTGCTGCTGTTGCAAGAGAAGCTGTCGCTGCTGCTGTTGGAAGTTGGCGTTTGCCAGGACGGTAGCGGACTGGTTCCCTACGAGCCCAGCGGGACCGTTCCCGAGCAGGCCGGCTCCCAGCGCGTTGGGCACCGAGGCCAGCCCGGCGAGGCCGCCCTGCTGTTGCGCCATGTTGCGCTGCATCTGTAAAGCCGAGCTGGCCGCTTGGAAGTTAATATTCTGGAGCTGGCTGGCCTGCATAGTGTTCCCCAGGACTTTGGCGATGACTGCGAGCTGTTCCATGCTGGTTCCACCCGGTACGGCCCCGAGCAGGCTACTCGCGATGCCGCCTTGGCCGTTCGGGCTCACCGCTCCCGACCAGAGCCGCTGGTTCGCCCCCTGTCCTTGTGCGAAGTTCTGCCCGTACCCTTGACGATGTGCCATTTTTTTCTCCGACCGCAAAGAAAACTATGGATTACTCAGAACAAGAGGCGTACCGCCCCTTTCCGCGGGTAAGGACGGAAGGAAGAATTATCGTCGGTAGTTGTCAGGACACCACCTGCACGTCCTCATGTTTCCATCTCAGCGGAATATACAGACAAGATGGCGGACAACTAATGTACCATGGGTAATTTTTTCGGGATGTACCATTTATCCTGGGGTAAATGAGTGTGTGTGAAAATAAAACATGTAGCAACAAAATGGAATATCATTAAATCACCGATTTTAAATGAATTATAAGCGGTGAAAAAATAGATTCTTCTTAGCTTTTGACAAAAGAACAAAGTTATGAATACAACTTATTGACTTTGTACAGTTGCCATCGCAGCCGATCAAAGTATGTGCATAATGTGTACTCAATATGCTGAAAATTTTGTGAAACATCTAACGTTAGATCATATGTAAGATGTAATTCCTATTTCTCCCAAACAGAATGATTGATTTTATGGTGTCAACGATCATAGACTGTTCATAGTGCTTCTAGCGGACAAAAGCAGTAGTGCAACTTGAATTGACGGACTTCGCGCAAAAAGGTAATCTTGGTGGTGAACACGAGTGCGTGCGAAGACAAGTTACAATCACGCTCAAATTGATGTGTTTTTTGTTTGCTTGTTTGTTATTGCAAGTCTTTTTTTTTAACCTGCTTGGTTATTGCTATCGTTGGTCACGTAAATGCGTCCGTTTCTTCGATACTTAGAAGTGGAGACGCGCATAATCTCTTGCGTTGTCACTTTTTGTTACCTACCAGTACTTTATCTGTCACAATCCCTGATTTCTTTTGACTATTACTGACAATATTGTTTTTCCAATTCTAGCCCGTGTACCGTGTGTCATGAACAATCACGTAATGATGATCGCATATCTTCTGTGTTTCGTTGCATCATGTTAAACACGTACCTTTGAAAACAGTACAAGCCTCCATCCACCTTGCGGAAAATCACAGAACGACAGTGTACACATTTAGTAAATCAAGGGCATTCCACCAATGACAGGTACAAAATAAACTTGACGCATGTTCTCGAGTTCCAGGGATTACAGTGTTGATGTGGGTCAGATACGGCCGTTGGACGGGTCAACAATGATGCCAACAAAAGTTGAAAGCATAGTTAGTCAAGCATCTCTAACTCAGTTGACGTTTCGTGAACTTTGTACATTTATGGGTTGGTAGTAACAGGTGGGAAGTTGTATGGATAGGTTGACGACAGAAAGTTTCCTGTACGTCAATTTCCACCCGAATAAGTCGGAACTAGTCTCTACCAGTACCAGACTCCCACCTGGCCGAATTGTAATAGGCGACTTTGGCCAAGTTAGGAATAAAAGCCAAGTAGGACAGGTCGGAGGGATAGCTGGATAGACTGCAAAAGACTGAATGAGATCCCATGGCAACTTATTTGTCTTTATTTGGCCAAATTCTTCTCTTTTGTCATCCAGCTGATATGTCTGCTTGGAGAATATAAGTCGGGGCCACTTCTTGCCTCACATACCCCCAGTGAAACACGCCCGTCATAAGTTTTGTCGGGCCAATGACCTCCTTGGTCAGTTTATACCTGTGTCTTGGTGAGGGTTGATGAAGCCTGCTAGGTAAAGCCCCGGTCACAAAGCGCGTACGATTCCTTGCGATTCCTTCCGATGCGCAGGATAATCGCAGTGCGACGTAAGTCGGAAGAAAATCGGAAGCAATGGTTTAAGTATATAAAGCCGTGGTCACAAAGCGCGTAGTGGATCGTACGATGAGGTCATAAGAGCGTGCCTGTGTCAATCGCAGTGAATCATAGTAAATCGGGGAGCGTCGTATGGCGAAAAATAGAGCTGAAATGGATTTTGAACATGTTCAAAATTTCGCTATCGTCGTAAGGTTTTATTTGCCCCCATAGCAGAGTTCATTACGGCAATTTTGTCTACTGATGAGGTTATAGATTTATGATTTTTTAGTATGTTGTGATGGTTTCAGTTTTACCTGATATTGTCGATATTGACGAAAAGGGGAAATATATCAGTCGCAACTGCCACAGTCGCAACCAGAGAACAGCGCGTCACTCACAGGTGATGCAGACAATAGTTTGATCGCTTCATGCACGTGAGTTTATAATTAGATCAAATTTCAGCTCTCGTCGGTCATGGCACTCTTGGGTCAGTTTACCATAATCGTAATAACCATGGGGACAACTCGAACATAAAGGCAGGCTCTATGAGTCGGAAATATATATGATATAATGCTTATCATTTGATTTTTGTATGATGGCATCTTTTTGTTGATAGCATATCATGATGCGATCTTCGAAAGAGCCTGACACGTAGAGCCGGCAAGCAGGCCGAGATAACCATACCAGTACTCACGCTTGATTTGAACTTTTGCTTGTAATATTGTTGTCATGGTCTTTTTTAATTTATTTTTACAGTTAAAGATATTATAGGAAGGTATTTAACAGCTACGTCCACATGTTTGTTGGTTAAAGAAGCACAAAAGCGGTCAGACGGCTATACAGAAGAGACACAAGTGAAAAATCGTGCGACGCTGGAAAAATTTTGAACACCATCCGATGCGTTGCGATGGCTTGCGATGCTTACGATTTTGTTGCGATGTACTGCGCTCATCGTACGATATGCGGAATAGTCCATCGCAAGGAATCGTACGCGCTTTGTGACCGGGGCTTTAGTTGCGGAGTGACGCAATAGAAACTAGAGTTCCACGAACACATACCTTTGCCAAATAACAAGGTTTGTTATGTAGAATGATGTCTGTAGACAAATGCGTTACTCATTTCATTTTCTTTATAATCATATGCTTGGAGTTGGTTTATAAAATTTCAACATTGATTATGCAAATTAGATCCCAAGTTACCATTAATCGATATCAAATTGTATCAAGTATTACTTAAGCTATCAGCATACCAAAAATCATGACGATCCTTTGATCCATTCTTGACTTATTCTCTTTCAGTCTTTAATAAAATACACCCCTTACTCTCTTCCCTCTTTCTCAGTTATATAGGTGACAATATGTGATGAAAGTACTATAATGAAATGCAGTGGGTTTTTGTACTTTTCCTAATTGATTATGCAAATTAGCTGTTGATTTGCATAATTGGTATCTCATTATGTAGGTCTTCACTTACGCTACCTAAATACCAAAAAACATGATGATCCGTCAACATGTTCATATTTTCTCATTAATAATGCAAATGAGGTCATCATTTGCATCATTGATATCTATAGCCATTTCTCTCCTTCCCAGCAACAAGTTTGAAAGTCCTATCATGGAATGCTGTGGATTTATAAATTTTCCTAATTAATTATGCAAATGAGCTGTTGATGTGCATAATTAGTATCTCATTATGTAAGTCATCACTCATTCTATCTACATACCAAAAATCATGACGATCCGTCAACATGTTGTAGAGTTATTTCGTCCAAAGTTGAGTTTCTGCTGCAGTACCTTAGCAAGCCGCTATGGGGTCCACTATCAAACTTGACCTTCGTTTCCCGATCCCTACCCACCTACCAAATATCATCAGGATCCATCCCAGGCTTCTCGAGTTATGCTGTTAACACACACACAGACACACAAACACATCCAAAACCTAACCTTAGCCATTCTGGCAAAGGTAAAATTGTCGCAGTGGTTTTAGTCTATTGTCCAGGTTAGTGCGGCAACCCCTCAGCTCCAAAACCATAACTCCACAAATGTGCATTTTAGTTGTATGAAACTGTTCAGAAGTCACCCTCAAGCTTAAAGCATCGAGAAACAAGTACCATTTCCACCACCCTGTCGCAAGGGGGTAGGCACTACTTCTAAATTTGCACAAAGCCCACCATACCACATATTTATCTAGAAAATTTTATATAATATTCCCTGGAGAATCCCTTCTTTACTTTTTTGTAGACAGTCAATGAAAACATGTCTGGACATATATATCTTTCAACCACATTTTTAACAATGTACATTATGTACTTATTGTCTAACTGTGAATTCAGACATCCATAGAAAAAAGTAACCGATATCGTTTCAAATTTCCCTTACGCCTTGTAACCTGAATTCCTTACAGCTGTTCACAAGTTCATATTCAATTTGATGACAGAGTGATAACACGCCTACTCACAATAGGGGATGTGTTGAAAAGTCCGAATGTTTGAAGTGTAGCCACAACTTGACTGTACATTAAATATATGTAAGTCAATTGGGAACAATGTCCCAAGCTCTGCTCTACTACCTCATGTTCCTTGTATCTCTATGTACACCCAAAAGATTTTCCACAAAATCACCTCCGTGTAATTTCTGCTGGGCAATTGTCTTCTGAATTAGCTCTGCCCCAAATCTCACAACCATATGATATAAAAGGTAAGATACATGTTCTACATAGTTCAAGCTGACTCTTTGGAGACAGACTTGAATGCATGAAGGCTTTGAGACTGAAAATGGCTTTTAAAAGACTACTGCAAGGACAGCTCAAATTGAGACCATGTAGTGAAAAGAGAGATGACAGTGTACCTACCTCTCAAACTCAAAGGAAGGAGAAGAATACAGACTAAGACCGTTGTTATGTACATAAGCCCATCATTTTGGCTTGCCAAGTTGATCATATGGCCTAAGGGTCAACTAACACATTGCAAGGTCTGACCTTTACACCTCTGAAATATCAGGTTGCTCACAGTACTGACTGATCATAGGCCAGTCCATTATTCATGGACCAGGAACCCCTCAACTGTGCTGACAGCTGCTAAGGTGGAGTGGGGTTGTACTGCTTCAGAAGTTTTCGACAAGAATGCCCCTGCTATCCCTACACTAGCCGCTAGGGGGCCCAAACTTGTGTCACTAACTCCTGAGCACAACAGCTATCTAACACCCAAAACTCGTGGCCATACCATGTTCAGAAGATGGAAAAACACACCCGGAAGTTGCGCTGAAGTACCAAGGGAAGCCGCTAGGGGGCCCATTATCGAACTCCCCCTTCGTTTCCCAGACCCCTACCCACCCACCAAATACCAGCTGCATCCGTCGAAGTCTTCTCGAGTTATGCTGTCCGCAGACAAAAGTTTGCAATTAAACCGGCGCCTGCACTTCCGCGAAAGCCACTAGGGGGCCCAAACTCGCAGCAATCACTCCCTGCTTTAAGGGCTCCCTAACGCTCAAAAATCACGACCGCAGCATGTCCGGAACGCGAGATATCAAGCATGCAGGTCCTGCTGCAGTACCTTAGCAAGCCGCTAGGAGGCCCATTATCGAACTCGACCTTCGTCTTCCACACCCCTACCCACCCACCAAATATCAGCTGCATCCATCGAAGTCCTCTCGAGTTATGCTGCTCACAAACGGGGAGAACCACACCACCAAACCGAAAACATAACCTTAGCCATTCTGGCAAAGGTAACAACGCCCACGGGCCACGATTATATAAAAAAATGAATGTCTCAAACAAAACGGAACACAGCGCGCATGCACACTGGATTCATATAACGTCATACCGTCACCGTCAGCCAATCAACTACCTAATATAAAGCAAATATTAACCTTCCTGGTTTCCTGGTAGTGTCACAATATTTGCAGGCGTCATTTTTCCCGCGTAAGTCCAGCATGTAGTACGTACCCGTGCCGAGAGACTACACTTAACTCTGTATGCGAGTACAACCATTGCCTTGAGGGTGTTGAAGACACACAATATCAGGTATGGAAGCAAACATTCAGTTTATAATGCTTGTAGAACGTGGACTTACAACGATATGATACTGGCCGCCGCTGGAATCAATGTCGTATCGCTGAAAACTAGGGCAAAAGTGAATGATGCAATGTATGATAGCGCTAGATATAACGTAAGTTTAGAGCGTATTAGCGCAAAATGTTAGATACAGATTGACACCAGTCCTATATCACCAACCAGGTGTGCTATATCGCGTTTTGGGGCTAGGCTGGTGAAAAACACAAAAAAGACTTACGAAAACGAACCTAAACATACATCAATTCGAAGATAACCAGATCAAATATGTGTGTCGTTGTTTACCTGTGCGGGCACAGAAGACGAACAATAGTAACAGTAGCAGCGTCGTTTTACGAATCGCAAAAGAAGTAGATGTATAGATTATCGTTTTTCAGGAGTAACCCTAAACATAAACATGTAGTACACATCATAGGGGAGAGGTGGAAAAGGTGTCCGACTTGCATCATGCATGAATGCCAGGGGTTTTTCCTCACGTCATATGTAGGTCATTGGACATCGCTGTACGTATGGGTCAAAAGTTCAAATCAACCTGCTATTTGTAGCTGATGAAGAGGACAGTTTGTATTGGCCAATCCACGTAGTTAGTAAAACGAGAGGAGCTACCATGGCAACTGCTGGATCTATTCGGGGTGTAAATGATGATATCTATAAAATTAAGAAACAGTACGTTAACTTACGCCAACGGTAGCCTAAGCTTATTCGGTATATAAAGTGAAAAGACAAATGAAGTACTATTAGGGTATTTCCTCGACCTTCAACCCTGTCTTCTGTGGCTATGGCGTACAACAAGTGAAGTTACTAGTACGTGATTCACCATGTATATGAAATTGTAAGCCCCAAAGAAAATGAGACAGGTGTTTGAAGTGTAGAAGAGGATATCACACCGCTGAAAACTAGGGCAGACGTGAATGATGCAATGTACGATAGCTATAAGTTATAGCGTAATACATGTAATAGGACGTTTGTTTAATGACAGTCGCAAAATGTTAAACCTAGAATGACACCTGTTCTATATCTCCAATCAGGTGTTTTATATGGAGGCGAAACTGATGAAAAACATCAAAAAGACTTATGAAAACGAAGCCAACGTAAACCCAAAAGTTCCAAAACAAGCACGTGTGTCATTGTTTACCTAGGTGGGCGAGACAGGGGTGGGCACAGAAGCTGGACATTTAAAACGTTGGGAAATCCCCTCCAACGTCATCGCCCCCGCGTGACAATGAACTCAGCATGTATGAGTGGTCTAGGCTAACTTTGCAACAGGTGGTGCATTGTTCATATGTATGCATGAAGCTATCAACATTTTGAGTAGGAGGTCAATTAAGATCGTTAACAGTTTGACAAGTGTTACGGATAACAGTTTGGAAATAGTGCCAAGTAAAGGGTAAACATTGGTCCAAACAAACGTCATGAAAAGTAAGTAGCAGTCTAAAAATGTATTCAGGAGAACGGCTCAAGTACAAGCATTTTATTTGGATTTAATCATATGTGGTTGAACGTGAAGCCGGAAGAAACAACACGTTATGGCAAAGAGCCAACCGTGACTCAGCAGGCGTCATTGTCGTCATGGGAACTAAAAGAACATTGAAACCCAAAACAGAAATGACTTCACTCTATTGATCTATTTCTTTTTGTTCCTTCTTTATGTTTTCAGGTAATAGCTCTGTCTACAAGAAAAGAGGTCTACACTACGAACAGTGCAGTGCAATAGTTCTGTTAACATATCTGTCTACTCTACTACTTGTACATGGCGGATCAGACGTCTGTCGATCAACCCGGGAGGGGACTGACTGAAATCCCGGACAGTGTCTTCTCTCTGACTTCAGTAGAAATGATCAACCTACGTCACAACAAAATCAAGGCGTTGCCACCGCACTTTGGACTTTGCTTCCAGGCGTCTTTGAAGCGACTGTGGCTCTGGTGCAACCAGTTTACAGAATTTCCCGAGGTCGTGTTGCACCTGTCCAACCTAGAAATTCTCGACTTGAGAGAGAACTTCATTCGTAGACTACCTCCGAATATTTCTGCGCTCCCTGAAAGTTGCAGAAGCTCTGGCTATGTGAGAACAGGTTAGAGTCACTACCCGACAGTATTTGTGACATGGAAAATCTGACAGATTTCATGGCTCATCGCAATAAGCTCAGAACTCTGCCGTTCGGTTTTGGTCGTCTGAAACTGGAGAACCTAAATCTACGCGAAAACCCTCTCATACAACCGCCATTAGAAGTATGCAGTAAAGGTATGAGTGCGATTGCCGCCTACCAGAGAGAGATAGAGGAAGCTAAGGTGACAGTCTCCGTGCCCCCTCGTCTGAAGATCGTTGTGCTTGGGAATCTTATGGCGGGAAAGACGAGCCTAGTCGCGGCTCTGACAAGAGCGGTGTCCCGTTTGGCAAAGGAGGAAGCAAGAACTCACTGCATGGAGGTAAAGGAGTGGACTGTGAGTGAGTCAGAACTCAGTCACCTCACTGGAACAACCGACAACACTCGGCAAGAGTTTGTGTTCGAAGTTTATGACGTAGGTGGACACGACGCGTACCACACGGTCCTGCCTTTCTTCGTGGCGGCGCATGCGCTGCAGCTGTTGATAGTGGACCTGAGCGAGTACCAGACGGAGGACTTTGAGAGCGCCGTGGGCTACTGGATACGGACTGTCAATGCGCGTGCGCCGGGGGCAACCGTCTGTGTGGTGGGGACGAAGACTGACAAGCTGGACTCTAAGGAACAGGTGAGAACGCTTCTTCTTAGCAACAAAAGGATGACTGTCTGAATAAGAGAGTGAATGAATGGGCTGACGGATGAATAGATGGATGGATAGATTGGTTGATGATGGGTGGATGGATGGAGGATGGATATGGATGGATAGATTTGTTGATGATGGATGGATGGATGGATGGGTGGATGGAAGATGGATGGATGGATGCATGGAAGGATGGGTGGATGAATGGATGGATGAATGGATGAATGGATGGTATTTCAAAAACTTGTCTGACAGACACGGTAAAGAATATCAACGTTCCTTTCCTCCAGGTCGACATGGTGTACAACAAACTAAAACGCGACATCGACCAAATGCTGGAGGCCGAGCTCTCTCAACTTAGACAGGAGATAGAACGTCTTGAGAAGGTCCTGGAGGAACCGTTCGACGACAACTCAACAACTGACGACGTTCTCTCGGACGCCAAGCGCAGCTCAGTCCGCGACAGGTTGGCCCTCCTGCGGCGAATGGCGGATCAGCAACCAAACATCGTTCTGCAGAACACCGTAAGTTCGTCCGACCAGCTCCTGGGCATCGCGCAACTCAAGAAAACAATCGTGTCCCTTGCTACCAACCAGGAACTCTTTCCCAACGTCAGATCTTCGATCCCCAAATCTTGGGCTCTACTTCTGGGACTTTTCGAGTCAGCGAGGGCCAACAACGGTAGCGACTCTGACAGCGCTGTACCGAGAATCTGTCTTCCCTTCGACCAGGTGAGAGAGATGGGTAAATCCGTCTGTCTCAGTGGAGAGAACTTCAACTCAGCCCTGTCGTATCTCCACGAAACCAGCCGGATTCTTCACTACAAGGACAGCCCGTCACTACAGAAGCTCGTCTTTCACAACCCGACAGCGCTGGTCCAGGTCCTCCGTGCTGTCCAGCACCATGACGTGGCACAACTCTTCGACCCGGCGCACTCTGGGTTCGACTACCTGTCCAACTCTGGTCTGCAGAAAGCGAGGGAAAATCTGGACAAGCATGGGCTGGTCAGGACTAAGGAATTAAAGGTACCACCAATCAACTTTGCAGCATGACTGTACATGCTGTCCTCTTATTTCATTTATGAAACCCCAACTTGGCCCAAGTTATAGTGATGTCTTGGTTTCACAAGTTTGACTTTATTTCTCTTTCTGATGCCGAAGGTGATGCTGAGAGAACAAGTGCGTACCGAGGCAGAGGTGCACGCCGTGCTGTCGCTTGTGGAGAAGTTCGGGCTGTGCCACCGCCTGGGAACTGAGGAAATGTCCGACAGTATAGGTCAGTAGCCTCTACCAGGCTTCGTAGATCGGTGGTCTAATTGTAGAAATTGGACAAAGTCATAGTACACTAGGGTAGTCAGCTGCCCAGAACAATCCTTTCCTCACTACGCAAGCTGTTCCCTAGCTGGCTGTACTTCTCTATCTCGACGGCTTACCTCTATTTGTTCCATTTCTATGGTTTTACCAGCGACCTATGGTGTCTGGTAGAGACTAATTGGTCATGCTCGTTCCCAGGGAACGTCAAACGTTAACGATAATTGGGACAACTAACGTTATCTATAGATTTATATTGTCACCAATAACACGATACTGTTCTCTAGAGCAAACACCGTATGATTTTCCCTGCTATAGCCGAATCCAAATACTAGTAACGTTGCTCTATGTCACTAGCACTAAATTTGGTTTGATGTGTCTTAGGCATTTTTCAAGTCATTCACCTTTCCAAAATTTTGGCAACGTCTCAAGGGTGAGGCCTTCCTCCTTTCATTTCTGTGACGTAAGATTTCCGTTGGCTGGCTGACTTGATACTATCTTATGCCAACGGTAAATTTGCCTGGAAATTACATCATTCACTCTATTCTGTATATTCGTACTACACACTTAAGAGTACTGTCCCACATTTTTAGACCGCCCGACAGAGTGGTACCGATTTCCCCGGCCGTCCACCTGGGTAGACTACAACACCTGGTCTGAGGACGTGCCGGAAGGTGTGGAGGAACTTCAGATCGGCTGCCGTGTGCGCGGGGCCTTCCCCACAGGCTTGTTCCAGAGGCTGTGCAGTAACGCACACAAGTTCCTTCAGTACAGGTACATGGGCACAGCTTGCCCTGTCTTGTAACAAACAACTTGACACTAGCTGTTTCATTGATATGTTCTAACTTGGGCAATTGTAGACCGGCCTTTCAGTTTCACCTGTTAGTTGGGACCCTTGTAGCGCCTAGCGGCACATGTGGCAGTAAGGCTCCTCTGTTTCAGTAGCAGGGCAGCTTTGGTAGCAGGGTATTGCCATGCACTCTCAAGTTTACTTGAACGTATAATGGTTTTTCCTGTATCAAAGCAAAGTCGTTCGCTAATTAGCATATCGTGTGACTGTCATCAGGTGGGACCGATCTGACCGGGTTCTGGGCAGCACTGGGACAAGACTAGTCCACTTGCAACACAGGGGGGGCAAGCGGACTAACCACGATCACATCACCATGGCTACCAGGGGGAACGCCGAGGACGCCTCCGACCTCTGGACAGCGGTACTACAGGTCCAGCACGAGTTGGAATCGTTGATGACTGAGTATCCCGCTGTAGGTACGTGCGCGTATGGTCATGCCACCTGTTGTGTGTGTGTTTGTGTGTGCGTGTTTGTGTTTGTGTGTGTGTGCGTGTTTTTGTGTGTGTGTGCGTGTGTGTGTGTGTGTTTGTGTGTATGTGTTTGTGGGTGTGTGCGTGTGCGCGTGTTTGTGTGTGTGTGTGTTTGTGCGTGTGTGTGTGTATGTGTGTGTATGTGTGTGTGTGTGTGTGCGTGTGTGTGCGTGTTTGTGTGTGTGTGTGTGTGTGTGTGTGTGTGTGTGTGTGTGTGTGAGTGTGTTTGTGTGTGTGTTTTGATTTGGGCCCCCTGGTGCGTGACCCTGGTACTACACAGAACGTCCGCTTTTTGTATATTTTTGTAGAGCAGACAATGTCCTCTCTTTCAAGAGAGATGTTATAACAAATCTCTCCTTTTCTCTTTTCCAGCATCGGAGTTTTACGTGACTTGCCACCACTGTTTGAGGATAGGAGCGGAGGAACCACATCGTTTCCCAGGGACCCTGATGAAGCATCCCCACGTGCACGCAGTTGAGATTGGAACTGTGAAGTGCCCAGTCGCAGACCATGGGCAGGTGAACACAGCGCTAGTCCTACCGCCTCACGAGTGTAACGTCCACATCTCAGGTTCGTCGCATTAAAATTACCTCACTCACATTGCGTTAACGTTTTGATGTACACCTTTTACATATTCACGTATTCAAGTCTTCGTTCAAACCTTTGACCAATTGTCCACAAGGTCACGTGTTGATAAGATCACGTGTCTGTAATTTTTGCGAGTTTACGTTCTGAAATGGTCAGCAGTATTGATTTTGAAGAAGGCGACAGTGGTCGTTGAAAATTTGATCTGTATATACCTTTGTGTTGGAAGAGAGTTTAGCATTGTACTATGATTACTGCCAACACAGATGAGCTTCAATGATAATTTTCGTACAAACGTTGTGTCACTGGTAGAAATGAATAGAAAAGAACTTAATAAGCCTATTTGCATTTACCAGTACGCATGCGCGGAATTTCCTTAGCAACGAAAAAAGTGAGATAAACAAGTCGCGTTCGACAGGGCAGCGTGTGTCCAGGTTCAATGTTCAAGTGTCGAGATTTTTAGCCTCTACACGGCGTTAACGGCAGCGACCTGTCTGGATCTGACGTTCCAACGATGTCCTAAACCTTGTGTACTTGAAACACCGTGTTCAGTTTCGCTTCAGAGGAATTTACGGTACGTTTTTTGACGGTATCCAAGCAAGTGTTACCATATTTAGTGATAACGCATGCATCCCTCCCCCATGCACGATGCCATCTATCTTTGCCGCTTACTTCTAGAATTTTTGTCCATTCTCACTACAGCCAGGTTTTTGTCTGTAAAGGTTACCAGTGTGACATAATTAGGAAATTGTAACCTACGTATGTGATAAACCGTAAAAATGTTAGCTAAAATGCACGACCTTGTGTCTTCACAATAATGAAAGCCGATATGGTCACTGTCTCGTGATCTCTCGTGTCCGGACATGACCCCGCTTGCACTGACTGAGGAGCTTTCGTACTGTGACCAACACTTCGATTAGAAAGATAAAAAAATGTTAAGAACCAACAGCGAGTACACTAATAATCGCAGTAAATGGCTTGGATGTCCGTATTAGTATTAAACTGGTGCTTTAGGTTGAAAAATTGTACTAATAAATGTGCAAGCAAGGTCGCTGCAAGTTATGGAAACGTGACGGTGGGGAGGGGTGCATGTAGAATGTGCATTGAAGTGTATTGCGCTTTAAAGCTGTATTTTTTGTTTAAGTGTTGATATTTGCTTTAATGTTTCTTCCTTTTTTTTTAAGGTGCCGGAGTTCAACATGAGGCTGTGTGCAGTGGTCGGCTGCGGTAATGGAACATATCAACCAAGGCGGTTTCAACCTTCTTGTATCAACTTTAAAAAAAGGAAGTCAGGGACATGTCCAAATAAAAACATGGAACAAAAAAAGGATTTTGATGATGCAACTGTCCCCAACCTTTCCAGCTATGCATTTCCCACTGACAAGAAAGACCCATGGTCGGACAAAACTGTTCTTGCTCACAGATTGCCAACACTTGGGTTCGCTTCCTGTCTGTTACACTACAACCACTGATAGCATGGCCAAGTAGAGTTGCAATTTCCAAGACCTTGCCACCACAGTTCAAGAAACAATGTAGTAGAATAAGATGCATAATTGATTGTACAGAAATATTTATTGAGAGACCTAGATCTTTAGACTTACAAGCCTCCACATGGTATGACTATAAAAACACAATACTTTAAAGCCGTTTGTAGGGATCACACCAAATGGACACATCTCCTTTCTTTCAAAGACCTATGGCGGAAGAGCCTCTGATGTGTTCATTACCTGGGACTGTGGCTTTTTAGATTTGGTTGATCCAAATGACGTTATAAAAATAATGGCAGATAGGGGATTTCCAATCCAGGATGCTGCTGAATGCAACACTAGAAATATACCACCAACAGCATAGGGGAGGCGACACATGACAAGAGACAAAGTAAAGAAAACAAAAACTTTTGCAAACTTGAGGATCCGCGTAGAGCATGCTAACAATCGACTGAAGGACTTCAAAATCCTGGAGGGTACATTTCCCATAACACTCATGTCAGCAGTAGATTGACATTGTCAAGGTCTGTGCTGCATTGGTTCGGAACCTGCAGCCAGACTTGGTCAAATAAACAGTTGGCATACAAGCCATTCAAGTTGGCAGAGATAAACTGTATTGAATTGCTGGCAGCTGAGTGCCAGTGACTTTTTTAATGATCCTTTACTGATTATGTTGTGATAGCAGGAAACTGTGACCGATGATAATAATGACAATGTAATGAAGATGTAATAGATAAAAGTGGATCCTTTCTGTAACATGCATCCTCAAATGTATTCTCAAACATTTTTCATACATTAAGTTGTGAGTTCTGTACATTTATGCTGCCATACTGGTGGTGATGTAGGAACATATTTTTTGGAATAAAATCAACGGGATCTTACTTTTGCCTTTGTTCATGAAGTGGCTTGTGTAATGGGAAATGATTTATCGAACAGACAAACTAACAAACTAGCAGTAGGAGCTCACAATAATTATGTTTTCCCGATATGGATAAAATTGCTCTTGCTGGTGTCTTCTTTTCATTTCTTTTTCTACTGTCAGGAACCAATCAGAGCTTATAACTGCCATGAACCAATCAATTTTAGAACTGCATTAGCAAATTAGCAGTATAACTATGAAGAACCGTCCTGTGTCTTAGCTCTTCATGTGTAGAAACTTCCGCCTCCTCATCCATTACGGCCGGAACGAAAATGAAAAAAAAAACTCCACTTTTTACTTCATATACTGTCAGTAAAACACAAACACACGTCTTACACCAGACTTCAAAAACTTAAAATTATCTTTATTCTTAACTGACAGTTCTAGAATGATCTTCTTTAGAACAGGTGTACGTTCGTACCTGTCAGGTGGGAACACCTGCGGCGCCGCACGGCGCGGCGCGGAGCGCCATCTCCTTAAACAAACGCTGACACTACACACGCGTGACGCAACACTGGGTTGGCAAGTTATCTCCCAAAATGGCGGATTTTACCCGTCATGCATTTCGCGCCGGTAATTGCGAATAGGCTTATAGAGCAGGCCCGTTGTTTTCCTACTTATAATGTTGCTTGAGCTACTAACATCGTCGGGAACAAACCTATTTATGTACTAAGTAGTTAATCCCTTATCCGTGACCTTCACTAAGCTTAGCATTCCGTGCACCTGTATTCCCATCACGTTCCAAGTGCATGTATGAAGTGGTCTTCAATGACCGGTTGACCGTAACGTTTAAAACCAACCTCATGATATCATTTGTGTTGTCTTCTACAGGGCTCGACGGAACTCGTCAAATCGTCAACAATTTCACCACCATCAACAACACACAGAATTACGAGGCGTGTCAGTTTGGCAACAACAATCAGCTTATCAAGAACCCCTCCCCTGAGAATTACGAGTAGGAAAGATCAAGGTCCTTGCCGCTGCAGTGTGTTCACCTTACCTGGACAGTTGGACACACGAACCAAAGCAAGGGGACCAAAAATACGAAAATACGCACAAACTGTATAAGGAAAGTTAGGAAACTATGTAAGAATATTGTCCTGAATAGACACCTGTTCCGTGTAAGGGCAAGTACAAATGCATACGTACGAGTGTAAGAAGGAAGCAGACATACCAGTCTCAAACTATCGAGTTTAGATAAAGGCACAAACAAGCACACTTCGATGTAGACGATGCTGAAGAGCTCACCTGATCTGTCGTCGAGACACATTAGGTGTGGACAGTCAGGTACGGAAACCCGGCTGTAGTTTCCCATGCATTCTGTTCATTCCAGCAGTGAAGTCAGTTGTCCAAGCGAGGCCGACATGGACATGTCTACCCGCAAACTAGTCGGACGACTTCCTCATGTTCCTCTTTCACAGAGTGCGATACGCCTGAGTTGTTTTATACGAGAACAACTAGCGTAATCTAACACCATAAGTCTTAGAGCACACACGATACTACAGTATCACGCCAGTCCGTGTTCAAGTTTAAGGTGAAGTTTCTCCACTACACGGCTCTGAAGTCATCTCGAGCACCTAATTGTAATTCCAAGTTGCATGTCGAGGCGACACGGTTCCACAGCGCTTAGGACGCGGGAACTTTTCCACGCAGATTGAAACTTGTACATGGTAGAACAAGGCTACATGCGAGTCACTGGTAATCAATACTCATTACGTTCGATTTCTCCTTCTCAACTATGTTAGGAACAAAATGTAATACTAGTAGTTATAATGTTTCACTATACCATTCTGCTTTCTAAACACGTCGAACACATTATGATTATGTAGTAATAGTCTTCATCTGTGTAACTTGACTACATGTATAGAGACTACATGTAATTGGACGGAAACGAAGAGCGACCTTACCTTTGCAACAAAGGTAATGTTAGCTCGCAACACGGAAGAATGCTGTAAATGAAGAAGTGGTATCCACTGTTGGAAACTCTGCGCAAGGCGGAGAAGTGAAATGTACCTCTATTATTTTGAGGAATAGTAGTTCTGGGTGTGATTGTTTTCGGACCCCATCCATTTTTACATACCCTTTATTGGCTTTATTGGTCCATCAGCTGTGATACCCTGTAGAAGTCTAGAAATGCTATGGTTGCAAGTATGTTTAGATTGTATTATATGTATATACATATACACATTAAACAATTCAAAAACCTGATGCTAATACACCTGTATTAAACTTTATCTATCACTTTGTGCGTTTAGATGGTTTTTTGCTTTAGCAACAGTGTAAGGTGATACGTACAAGTACAATACACTAATACTAAGAAGTTGACGCAGTACTGAACAGGTCAAGACGTTATAACATGTTTTCTTCTAAATATTAGACAATACAAATAAAAACAATGACTTTACCGTGGGGTGTGGTTTGCTACATACGAAAATGACGGACGATGTTGTCCCGTCTTGTGAAAACCCTGCCACAGGAGTCGCACACGAATATGGGCCTATCGGGGTCATGTAGCAGCTGATGACGTTTCAAGCTGTCTCGTCGTGAAAACACCGCTCCGCAAGTGTCACACCGGTGCGCGGGTGGCCCGGTAGAATGGACTGTGTTCCTGTGATGAGTTAGAATGTGGGATTTGGTGAAGACTTTTCCACAAAGCTCGCAGGGAAAAGTCATGTTGCCTTATCTCTCAGTCAGGGGAAATGAGTCTCTTCACAAACCATTTCGAGGCGGGCAGGTTTTATCTTGGTCAACTTCCTGTGAGATGATCTTTGTTTAATCTGACCCATTTGCGGCATTGACACTGACCTACGTGCAAATGGCTGTGTTCACACAGCTTGTATACAGACATTACCTCGTCTTTGTTATGGACACCGTTCACAAGTTCCAGTAAATGACGCCAAATTCCCATTTATACACAATAGCAGCTGCAGCTCTCCATTGAAATGCCGCCGTCCACGGAAAGGACACAGGTGTAACACATCCTAACAGTTGTAGACTTCTCCGCGGATTATAGAGACGTCCGGTATTAAAAGCCATTCATTTTACTTTATTCACCTTTATTCAATGAAAACGTACGTATCTTTATCAATCCTTTCCACTCACACACAATGTACATAAACAATACAATAAACATAAAGCATCTCTTTGCATAAATAAGGTATCAAGATCATCAACATCTACATTCAAGCTCAATGGGAGCTTCAAAACTCATTATAAAAGTTGACTTATCATTAACATTGTGCACAAAAATTGTTCATGATGACGGTGAAGTCTTTTCTCTTCTACTTACAAAACTACTTCATATGTGTATGAAAGCATGGCATCAGAATAATGTTGTCAGCTTCTGACCACGTGTGAGGCACTTTATTCCTACTTGAAGTTCTAAGCATGGTAAGAGTGAACATGTAATTTATTTGTAAATGTGCATGTATTTTCTAGTTCACCTCCACACAATACCTGTCAGCTTCATAGTCTCCAAGCAGACCCTACGGTGCCTTAGAAATAGTATCAAAGCTGGCAAGGGACTTAGTATAGCGGCACCAGGTGCCCGTTTGACTCCCTTTGGCCGGCTATACTCCTTTGCCAACTTTGATACTACAATGTATCTCTTTAGACACCGTAGGGTCTGCTTGGAGACTAGGCTTCATGGATTTTTGGCTACTTACACATTAGCTGAGGTTGTTGATATGTGGTATTACTGGATGTATTTATCCAATAAATATTCCTTACTGTCAGTTCTACACCAAACCACTCGTTCAGAACAATTTTTGACAACTTGGCCCCTTGATTGTCTACATTGTCATTCCACCATGGCACTTCTCTATTCAGTAGCTTAACTCTATATATACAATATATTTCTTGCATGTGATGTATTTCCTAAGGCATGTGCATCATAGATCCACTACATCTATCTTGGCAAATAACCCTGGTGTGCTTTTCCTCTTCTTTCTACAGGGTTAACTTTGATTTTTCCTCTATACTATTGAGGCACACTGGAAAAATCTTGCTTTTAGAACAAATCATATATACTTGATCTATAGGAGTCTCAACACATCGGAAAACTAGACACGGATGGTAGAAAACACAGACATAAATGTTCATACACAGTTTGATTGTGTTTTACATATCCTTAACTGCCTCTGAAACATCACTATTCACTGGGAACTCCAAACCATTCCCCAACAGGGGTGATGGCAGCAGAGGGAACAGCCACACCAATTGCCACCTAGCGCCAAAGGCCTGTTCCAAATTCTGCTGCCACCCCAGGTCGTAATCACTGATCCTTTTATTGAACTCAAACACCGTCCTGTTCATGACGGTCAGCTTACTGTGGTAATAGAACAGCACAAGAGAAAAAGCACCCCCTATGAGACAAACCATGGACATTATGGATACAAAGAAAGTGTGAGCTTTGGCCTGCCCTGCTATCCACATCACCAAAGGAGCAAACATTGTCAAGATAGATGTCACAGTCAGTCCCCCCATAACGTCCCACACATAGTCAAAGTTCATGATGTTTGTGTACACGGCCCCTATACTCATGTAGAGTAGGAACACGATGTAGTATCGCTGGTTGGCCCAGGCGGCGCAGTTTCCGGTGAAGGTACAGTGGTGGATGCGCTTCAGGATACATGTGCCGCACTCCCAGCAGTGGAAGGAGCGCGGAGGAGCGTTGGCTTCACACGAGGCACAGAAGTGCCAGCCTGGCTTGAGTATGCTGGGCAGGACGTGGCTACCGGTGGTGGTGTCTACATTCATCATCATGAACAGGTTACCAACCTGGGGGGAATAAAGAAGGTAGTTAGAGGTACAGGGTTTCAAAGATGTTGAGTTGTTTGTGTGTGTGTAAATGACAAATAAAGATTAGAATTCAGCCTAGAGGGGACTTTGGCCAGTTATTTTTTTTCTCTTATACCTAAAATTGAATGCACAGCATACAAATGCATGTAGTTTACTTGTACATGAATCCAAGGAGGTTTTAACCTCATCGATGAATACTAGTATAACACAAACTGCCATGTCAATAATCATAGAGGGTCTGCATGCCTTTTTCCGTTAAGCGTTACGAGCCATTTCAATTCACCGTTAATCGTTACCGACCTGCTCTAATTCAACGTTAATCGTTATCGGTATATTCTTCGTGAAGCGTTATTGGTCGTTTTAATTCAACGTTAATCGTTATTTGTTATCCCGAATTCACCGTTAAGCGTTACCAAGAAATTCTTCGTAACCCGTTACACACGAAGTCAAATGCCAGATAGAACCCCTGAAAATGCAGGAAATGGCATTTGAAAGAGTCCAGATTTCAAAATTTCTCCGAGCCTCCCGGCCTTCGGCTCTGAATATGGTGAAATATGTTGCGGAAGCGTCGCCCTCAAAATTTTATCACTCATACAGATTTCAGTGTCAAACATAGCTTAGTTTCGGGCAAAAAGTTCTCCTAGAATGCAGAAAATGAAGTTTCTCCGGACCTCCATGGCGACGGCTTGCGCCTTTGGCGCTCACGACGACATGGCGAAAATATGTTAGGGGCGTGGGTTTTCGCACAAAAAAGACTTTTCTCTCTAATAAAATGTCATTTAATTTAGCTTCGTCTTACGGCAAAATCTGTCCTTCAAAATGCAGTTAGTGGCGTTTCAGACGGTCCAGATTTTAAAATTTTCCCGGACTTATATTGCAACGTCTCGTGCCTTCCGAGCTCGAAATGGTAAAAAATATGTCGAAGCTCTGGGGGTGGAGGCCAAAGCTACGAGTATAATCATGTGTAATTTGATGAAAATGTCAAAATCAACCTAGCTTAGTCGGTCGGCAAAATGTGCCGAAAATGCAGGAAATAGCATTTAAGAGGGTCTTGATTTAAAAAATTTTCTTAGGGTCTTGATTTAAAAAGACCCCCTTGAATGCGTCGCGCCTTCGGCGCTCCATGTGCTGAAACAATAGTTCAATCCCCTAGGCCTCATTTGCTGCCGCCGTCTCTGTGGCGGGCCGGGAACTCTGCCTCAGTCAATTTACAGATGTCCCCGTCATTCCTCCGGGTTTTGGGCACCATTTGCTTCTCACAATGTTTTTTTCACCCATTGATATAACTACTGTAGCGTTGTATGAATAGGAATGCACGTCAATGTTACTATTATGCTTTGTAACTCCTTCTGAATTTACCGTTAAGCGTTACTGGGCCTCCTGAATTTACCGTTAAGTGTTACCGGGCCTCCTGAATTCACCGTTAAGCGTTACCAAGACCCCCCCATGCAGACCCTCATCATAGAAAATATCTCACCGTGTTGATGTATACAAACACCATGAACGCTGTGTGGATGTAGCTAGCCAGGCAGGGCTCATGGTAGATCTCTGGGAGGACTCGGAACTGCTCGAAGTAGAAGATCAGGTGAATTATCACCACGAGGAAAGCAAACGCCACCTGGAAAAGGATTCATACAGTTTAACTTCATTGATTTCTTGTTGACTTCCGTTTCAATGTCAGCAACTATTGAATAATCATGTATAATTATAGAGCTCTGGACAACAATGTATATATATATATATGCTGATTGAACAGACAACAAGAAGTTCAAGAGGAACGGTTTCAACTGGAGCGGGAATCCAACCTAACTGAAGAACTCTACTCTAAGATGCCCCTGCAGTTCCCAAGGAAGCTGCTAGTGGGCTCAACTTTAATGTGACGTCTTCCCATGCACATGAGCTATTTACCACCGTTTCCATATTTGTTGGAAAGCTTATTTTGCTTAGCTGTGGTGGGGCTGAATACGTAAGTGAACATAGAGGCCTATGACGAGCTCCTATGACACGGCCACGGATAACCACGTGTAGAGAGAAAGTATCAACCTTCCACCGCAGTAGTCTACAGTGAACCGTTGAACCTCCTTGAGTTAACAGCATGATACCTCACTGTCTGAAAGACCTTGATTAAGTTTAACACAATTAATATGTTACTGGCGCCAAGATAGCACATGGATTCGATTACCTCCCAAAGTGTGTTTAGCAACTGTATGACCGATGACCGTTTGTTTGTTTGTGAGTAAACGAAACGAAACCTTGTTGGAAACCAACCTTGTCTCCTCGACTTTTCGGTAAAAACTGGCGCGCTCTCCTTGCAAAGCCTCCGTCCAGAGCGGTCTCCATCCCTGCTGATTGCACTTACGCTCTAAAGCTATCCCCTATAGAACAGAAAATGTTAAGAATGCAGGAATTGTGTTTTTTTAGCTGAACAGAAAAACCCGGAAGAATCTCCTCGCTTACGAGGTAAGATGCTGGATTTTCCCACTATGCTTTTCGTGGATCCGTCCACTTACTCATAGGGTAGCAGCTCCTAAACTAATGGACAATGACTTTCAAAGACAAGTATCCTATTTACAAAGATATATTAGATATAAGTATCGAAAATAGCTCTAAAATATATATTGCATGAAATTTCATTTAGTTTGATATCATTTTGAATTGACAAATAGAATACATTTTATTTGATCACATAACCCCCTCGATACCTAATGAGCTAGTCCCACACATCATCCTACGTAGCTATATTGTCTTTCCCAACCGATTGTTTAACATTTTAGGTGATTTTTTGTGGAATATCCAGGTTAAACTGACCGGAAAACACCCAGGAAATATTCACATGTTCAGTTGAAGCTACAATTGTGGAGATTTTCGGCTCGAATTTTCCCTAGGAGGAAGGTAAGTTTGCTTTTGGCTGGAAAAAAGACCCCTTATCGTCCTTTTTAGGCGGCAAGATGGCTGCCTGGTGAGACTCAGCAGTCGGGCGGAGAGACCACATAGGTCACAGCTGATAATAACGGACTTCTGGACATGTCTGCATGTTTTACGTCTTAGCTGGCGTTTCAGGGGGTTTTATAGGTCAAATCCTTTGGGTATTTTTGGAATATAAAGACAGATTTGGATGTGAAATTTTGCATTTTAAGTGACATTGTGTAGCGTAAGCAAATGCATTTATAAACTGTGATTTGTGATCATGTCATCATCAGTAGTCGAAATAGATGGGTCTTCATAAACCTCCTGGTTGATTTCCACACATTTTAAAACGAGGAGGACGGCTATCAAGAAAATTTGTTTATTCCACCTCTAAGGCCCATGAGTTATAGTTTTGGAAATTTGAAGCTGAAGGTCAAGTTTGAATGTCATTGCTGATAATAGTATAACGTTAGTTGCACAAGATTTGCACTCGTAAGTAACCGAAAGGGCACTTCCATTGTTTTCCAAGTATTTTGTAAGTGAAGTGCTTTGTAAACTTTTTTCTGAAAATCAAAATATATCACTTGAATATCAAATAAAGAACCTGAATTATGATCAATGACATGATAAAGGGAGTTGCATTGAGATATTTTTACTTTCCAATTCAGTTCTCATTTGCATTTCACCTGTTGATGGATATTTATTGGCAGTCCCAATATTTCAGATCACTTGATCCTTTCAAACCTACCAGTAAATGCTGAATTCATGGTCATACTAGTAGTACTTGACCACAAAGATGCCCTTGCACTGAAGCAAAGACACCACTTAGCTACTAGTTGAAACACAGCATATTAGCCAAAATCACATCATAGGGAATACAAATCAAAGCATAGGGGATACAAATCACAGTGTAGGGGCCCCCTACGCTCAATTGCGCTATCAAGAACCCTGTATTATGATACTTCTGCCCTTACAGTACTTGTGTTTCATTTTGGTTCAAGCTGGAGCCAGAAGCTGTAACCATGGATACAGGTGTACCAGCTGCCACCTCGCACCTGGGAGCCCACCTGCTGCAGTCGCTAAACATACAGCGCCTGGAGGGACAGCTGTGCGATGTCAACATACAGGTGATAACATGGTCTTTGATGCACGTATACTTGGAACCACAGTGCCTTACATACCTTGCCTTATGATTGACATAATATATAATTTATATAAAGCAAAAATGCTTGCAATATTACAGGTGCTCTCACATTGATGTACTTGGAAATACATTAGCCTGGGGAGTGGGTATAAAAATAATCGTCCATTGTAATCTTTGGCTCAATCTTTTGAAAAAGATTCACTTGGGAAAAGATTCAGCCAGCTGTCACAATGAAGAATGGTATCCAGGCTAGAAACACGGTGCTTTACATACATGTATATAAATCACGTCTTATCATGAACAGATCCTAGCAACAGGTCCTCTCTTTTTTCTGTCTTCATGTCACATGAAAGTGGATACAAATGCTTGTTTACACAAAAAGTCGTCTTGTTTTGTGCACTTGAGAAACCCCAATTCATTGCCCTGTAGAAAGTGAATGACTGTGTATTTCTGCTGTTGCAGGTTGGCGATCAGTCCTTCCCAGCGCACAAGGCAGTCCTGGCCTCCTACAGCGCACATTTCCACACCCTCTTCTGTAACCAGAACAGCGGGGTCATACCCTTTGACCTGGCCATCAGCGACATCACCCCCGGAAGCTTCTCACACATCCTGGAGTTCATGTACACCGGGAAGATCCCTCCTGAGGAGCCGGAACACTCTGACTTCATCCGGGTAGCAAAACTGTTTGAGATGGAGACTATCCTGGACCTCGTGGTCAAGATTCAGATTAGTACAGCAGCAGGTGCCACTGTGGAGGCCAGTACAGGTGTGTGGTTTTTTTAGTTATCAAACTTTACCATGTTGAGGGATTGTCAACACAAGTGACTATCATGTTTTTTTTTCAAGGTCATTAGACCACTTCAAGGCAATGAACTAAGAAGTTGGAAATTATTGTACACGGAGATAGCGATGGACTTCATTAAGTGTGGTGGGTTCCTTGAAATGCTTGACGTGCCCAAGGTGTGGCTCTCTTCAAACATAGAACCTCTAGCTTTACGTCCCATACGCTCAACAGTATAGTAGTAGTAGTATCCAGTATACAGCAGCTGTCCAGGGTCCCTGACACAGGGGTAGGCAGCAGTCGGCTAGTCTTCACATCATGCCTCCAAGTGGCTGTCCAGTGGGTTGACCCAAGTTGTTGTTCACACAGGATGTCCTAACCAAAGCTAAATCAGTAAATGCGCATTTTCACCTGTGTCAAGTGAGGAAATAGGTATTAAGTGCCTTCTCAAGAGCACAATATTGTAGCTTGCTAGAGATTCAAACCCAGAACCTTTAGATCCTGAGTCAACAGCCCTAACCACTAGACCACCTTGCCTCCTGTTGACAGGTAAGACAGACCAGGGGCTCGCCGTGGAGCCTGTTTCCAGTGACGAGGAGGCTGAAAACGCCAAGCTACAGAGTTTGTCCTCATCAGACCAGCTGTCGGTGATCGGGCAGGGCATGGCAGCCACACTGAGCCAGGCCACTGATGGGAGAATTAACCAGGTTAGTTTGTAACTGTCAGATCAGCTTATTGTCCATAACCTGGATAGTTTGTGGATATTTGACACAATACAGTGATTACATATACTAGTAGTAAAACTGCTGTTTTTCCAATAAGCCAGGTATATACTACTACTACTTCTTCTGTCAATCAGTCTATGCAGACTATGACACTACGCAAAGGAACTAAAATAACAATAGATATAGGGGGACCGTGATATTGAAAAATGCCTTTTTACTTATAACATCCATTGGCATAATACCGGTCGGTTTACTGCAATTTCTCAAGCAATGCTAATTTGGCAAATGATCAACGCGTCATTTTCTCCAGTTACATGTTGCTGTTACAGCTTACCTTTGCCACTTCTTCTGTGTAAATTATTTTGTCTCTCTGGTCCTGCTAAAAACATAATATCGTAATTGGAACACACCGCGGAATTGCACGGAGAACGGGCGCGTGGTTGGAAGGGGGTGCACTATACCGGTCGAACGAAACACGGCACAATTAACTGCCGCTATGTACCTTTATTCATCCTCTGTTGTTCCTTTCTTTCCTGTTAGTAGTTGCACAAAACAAAAATCTGCATGAGCATACAAAAAGTCATGAGAAAATGGGCGTATACTGACAAGAATTTTCATTTAATTTTGGTCCGTCACAACCGCTATGACGTAAAACTTTACTGCTGGCCGTAGCATTAAAAATGGCGGGAAAATGGCGGCGTACGTTCAATTTGACCCATTCAGCCGTAGATCTGGGCTATTATGCAACGGTTCCTCACACTTTTACACGAGTTGTAGGTCACCAAAAGAAATTCAAGATTGCTGTTGAATCATGCTCGTCTTGTGCCGTGAGCACATGTGATTATTATCTACAAATCTGGCGATGAACGTGACAGTGTGTTTGTCCCACGACGAGCTCGCCTGTCCCGAAAATGACCTGAAAACTTTTGGCCTTGTTGTCTTCGAATGCATTGTTATCGATGCTTTGTAAATTATGTATTGGACACCTAGATGTCTGAAGTGTGCATACCTCAGAAATAACTATTGTTGCATGTGTAGATCTCTTTAAGTTCCACTATTTTTAATCGACCGGTATAAGGCTTATGACCGGTATTATGCCAATGCATGTTACTGTATGTCTCTATTGGTTAGATCAATAAACTGAATTAAATTCAGACAATATTGTCCTCAGCAACAAGTGTAAAGAGTATAAGTAAACTTTATTGATAATTCAAACAAAGAATGTCACCATGTCCATCACTGCACAGGAAGGGAATGAAGAAGATGGTGTTGGAGAAGGGAAGTCAGGAAAAGGAGCTGAGAAGACAAGAACACGTGGTGGCACCAGGAAGAGAAGGGACTTTGACGTCCCTCCTCCTCCCTCCAGGATGGGGACTCGGGGCAAGAAGATTTCCTTCAAGGTACATCAGTTACTCTGCTTGGAAGTGGGCCATCTGTAAATGTGTAGAAAAGAGTACATGTATGACCTGTCGTGTGAAGAAATTAAGATACAATCATGTCTGTACAAGTGACTGCCCCTAAAGTAAGATCACCTGCCCATTGTGAGTGATTTGAAAAGTTTTTTCTATTGATACAAGCATCGGAAAGGGCCTGTCTCCACATAGACCAGATTTTCTTCTTGGCCAGTTTTGATTGTTCACATGTCTTTCTGCTACAGTTTAATCTCATATTTTGCTGATTTGTAACATAAAGATCTATATACATGTATTTTTCCATGTATGTGCAGGAACTAGCATCCCCGGTGAGAGACGACTCCCCCCCACCCAGGAAGAGGAGAATGAAGAGCATCTACATCCAGACAGACGGTGCTGATGCTGGTGAGGATGAGGACTACACCCCGGGGGGTCGCTCCCCCTCCCCCACCCCCACCAGGAGGCGGAGGAGGAGACCCAAACGGACGGATCCTGCCGACAGGAAACTGGAGTGCGACAAGTGTGGCAAAAAGTAGGGACCCATCTGCATCCTGTAGAAACATGTTTAAGATTGCTTAGCACTTTTTTACAGGTCTTTAAAACTATCCAGAGAAGATGCCCCTACTGTACTTGGTGATAACAAATTCCACTCTACTATAGTTCTGGGATAATGCAAATTTTTGAACACATCAATCCTAGGTTGGTAACTCTGGCACTTGAAGGCATGACTGTTTCTTGTTCTTTTTTGAGCTGGTATTACCGGTAGATACTTATCAGTTGGTACGTCCTCCAGTTTACTTGGTCATTTTGTACATCATGCAAAGTACATCTGTATGGTTCAGGTACAGCACTGTTCAGAGTCTGCACAGCCACAGAAGTCTGCACCATGGCAAGAAGACCTACCCGTGTGAACAATGTGGGCAGGAGTTCAAGATGATCAGGCTGCTGAAGCGCCATCAAGTAGAGCACACAGGTACTGCAGTAATCCCTTGCATTTGGCATGAAAAGTAGATCTTTCAACATAGTATCTTAATGGTCATTTAATGGGATCAAAATTCATTACCATTTGAAGATAGCTGACTAGCTGTAGAAACATTGGCAGATACAAAGCTTTGGTTTTGTTAATTAAAACCTTACATTCAAAAGTTTTGTTTCTGACTGTTCAATCATTGCCATATGACTTGTTTTAGATATACTAGTGGCTAAAAAATTAGCACAAATCTGTGAAGCATTGAGAAATTCACTGACAGTTATGATTTTGTGGTGGATTTTTGCCCTCTATGAATTTGTTAACATCAATTTTCCTTCTGCAGGCCATAAGCCGTTCCAGTGCAGCCAGTGTGAGAGACAGTTCATGGACAAAGGTGACATGAAGCGGCACGAGCGCACGGTCCACTCCCCGGCCTCCCACATCTGTGAGATCTGCGACAAGAGGTTCAAGACTCTTGAGTGCTTTGAGAAGCACAAGGACAAGCACCTCAAGGTACAGCAACAACTTAACACATTGACCTCATAGCCTGGTACCCAAACCTTTGAGTATTATAGCTGTGGGGTCTTCTTTGCAAATAATGTCACAACTATAAGCAGAGAGGAGGAAAGAGGCTTGGTAGCTGTAACATGGTTGGATACCAAGCTATTCACCCTGTACTTTGTCTTTGGGAAAATGTGACATGTTTGTTTTGTGATCAAATCAGACTCAATAGTAACAAATCAGCTAAAATAAAAGCTGCCAAAGCACAGCTAGTTGAGAACTACCATACCATCTTTAAAGGTGAAACTAGTCCCATAGCCTTTTTGAGACCATAAGGTCAGTGAGTTGTTGTTTCACTGTTTCAAGGCCTAGGGTATGGTACTTGAAGGTGGAGCCCATCCCTCTCATTCCACAGCCTTTTACCTCTCCAACCAAAGTCAGTTACCCAGTTTTACACCTTAGTAGAGTGAGGAAAGTTGTGTGCTTTTCCCATCAACAGAATGTCTAGCTAAAAACAGAAGCTATGACCTCTCAATCTCGTATCTGCAAGTATTCTACTATCCATTATGCCTTTTGATGCCATACCTTATAACTGAGACATCTATATATCTAATCTCTAGGACCCCACGTTTAAGACCAAGAAGAGCACCCAGTGTGACTTCTGTGGGGAGATGTTCCAGACACCCCGGAAGATGGAGGTCCATCGGAGAAAACACACCAACGACAGGCCCTTCCAGTGTGAGCTCTGTGGGAAAGGTTTCTACACATTGAAAGACCTGAAGGTGAGGCAGAAATGGGCATGGAAAATACAAGAAAGTTGTCTATGTTTTGCAGGTCTTATAATGTATGATGAGAGATAAATTCAGAGATACATGTGTACATATGCATAATATTCTAAAGCAGTTATGATGAATTCTGATAAGGAGGGGTTACTAGCCATTTCACTTTAAGCACCTCCACAAACACGGAATCCCATTTTACATCCTTTTCTAAAGACTGGTGTATTCACAGTCAGGACACTTCCCAAGGATTTCAATTGGAGTCTCCCAGTTACCAACTTATTAGGAGCTCAGTTGCAAGGCTGCTACTATTTGAGCCACAGAGACGTCCTCCTATATCTCTTTACATAGTATTAACATCCATTGGCATAATACCGGTCGGTTTACTGCAATTTCTCAAGCAATGCTAATTTGGCAAATGATCAACGCATCATTTTCTCCAGTTACATGTTGCTGTTACAGCTTACCTTTGCCACTTCTTCTGTGTAAATTATTTTGTCTCTCTGGTCCTGCTAAAAATATAATATCGTAATTGGAACACACCGCGGAATTGCACGGAGAACGGGCGCGTGGTTGGAAGGGGGTGCACTATACCGGCCGAACGAAACACGGCACAATTAACTGCCGCTATGTACCTTTATACATCCTCTGTTGTTCCTTTCTTTCCTGTTAGTAGTTGCACAAAACAAAAATCTGCATGAGCATACAAAAAGTCATGAGAAAATGGGCGTATACTGACAAGAATTTTCATTTAATTTTGGTCCGTCACAACCGCTATGACGTAAAACTTTACTGCTGGCCGTAGCATTAAAAATGGCGGGAAAATGGCGGCGTACGTTCAATTTGACCCATTCAGCCGTAGATCCGGGCGATAATGCAACGGTTCCTCACACTTTTACACGAGTTGTAGGTCACCAAAAGAAATTCAAGATTGCTGTTGAATCATGCTCGTCTTGTGCCGTGAGCACATGTGATTATTATCTACAAATCTGGCGATGAACGTGACAGTGTGTTTGTCCCACGACGAGCTGCCTGCCCCAAAAATGACCTGAAAACTTTTGGCCTTGTTGTCTTCAAATGCATTGTTATCGATGCTTTGTAAATGATGTATTGGACACCTAGATGTCTGAAGTGTGCATGCCTCAGAAATAACTATTGTTGCATGTGTAGATCTCTTTAAGTTCCACTATTTTTAATCGACTGGTATAAGGCTTATGACCGGTATTATGCCAATGCATGTTACATATGATTAAAATACATGTTCATGCTCAGTTTGCACAAATGTAGCTCTTCCTTTATACCATAAATATGTATGGTTTATCTGTTCCTTATTTCCAGGTGCACAAGAGGATCCACACAGGAGAGAGGCCCTACAAGTGTACCTACTGTGACGCTGCCTTCACCCAGTGGTCGTCCTGGAGCGGTCACCAGAAGACTCACACCAAGGAGAAGCCCTTCCTGTGCTGTACCTGTGGGAAAGGCTTTGCAGAGAGGGAGTACCTCAAACGGCACGAGAGAACGCACACTGGTAAACACAGTCATGATATTTATATTCCTTTCGTAGCTGTTTTTACATACACTGTACCAGGGCTCTAGCCAGCTCAATTTTTTTCCGTCAGCCAATTCCCATTGTCGCAAAAAGCGCGAAAACACTATTTCAGGAGTTAGAGAGACTGAACTGAGACCTTGAAAAACGGGTTTTTAATGAGAGTATCGTATGCGAAAGGGCGCCGACACACATTGTCAACAATCATAACAATAGTAAAACAAACAGTTGTGGCTTTTACGGCCGTGGACGGCATCCCCAAGCCGCCTGTAGCTTCCACCAAGGATTTTTGTCCATCAAGATTGACGGATTGGTTTTAAAATTTTTCTGTCACACGCAGCAAATTTCCGTCAATTGACGGAAAAACGGACGCTAGCTAGAGCCCTGCACTGTACTATATTAGAACAGAAAACCTTGAAGAGGGACAAAACTCATTGCAAGATTTTCTGTGGGGTCTTAATGGTCAAATAGTTTAACTAAGGGATAGATGAATTGAGATATACTTCGTGCACATTATTTTTGTGCCCTGAAAAAGTGAAGTATACTTAGTATACAGTATTGGTGTATAAAGTATATGTATGTATGAAGCTGATTGGTGAACTCCAAACTTTAACCTGTCTAGGTGAGCGACCCTTCACCTGTGAGGTTTGCGGGTCAGGGTTCATGGATAGGAACGGGCTGCGCAGACACAAGCGTATCCATAGCGACGACCGGCCTTACCGCTGTCCTCATTGCAATGCTGGTAAGAGGAACATTTCTCCTTTCAAACCAATGTTGGTCTATGTTTGGTAAACTGGATGTGATGAAATTGAGGAAGGTAGATCTACTAGATAGTTTTCCTAAGCTCAATGTTCAGATCTGTTAATGTTGTAAATTTTAGATTAAAGTTTTTTCTGCACTGTTCAATACTTCTCTCAAATCTTGACTTCAAAAATTTGCCCAGCAGCAATCTAATGTATTAATGCTGGACAATATTTGTCTTTGTATATTTAACAATATATATATCAACATTGTATATATAACAATACTTTACCTTTAGAACTGCATTGTTAGCAGTGACACCTAGTGCAAAACAGAACCAGTCATTGTTGCCCTTAGGAAGGCGACAGATGGGTAGACAAAAGGTTGCCTGGGATTGTACATACATGTATGTCATTGTCTCCTGCATCCTCTCGGTTGTCAGGCAGACTAAATAAAGTAATGACTGTAGGGATAAGGTGTAAGTGAACCTGATCATTGTATACAACAAAGCTTGTAATCCTTCACTGTGAACTGTTTTCCAGGCTTTAAGCAGTGCTCCAACATGAAGGCTCACATCAAGACCCACTTCAAGGCAGCTAACCTGGTGAGCGTGAAGCCGGTGGAGACGATCGACATCAACGCCCTGAACATCCCCATCAGTGTCCAGCCGCAGGACGCGCAGTTCAGGCAGCAGATCGGTCAGATCCAGCTCCAGGAACAGATCATTCCGGTCAGCAACGTCCAGGTCAACGCTGTGCCGGTCAGTGGGGGAGAGCAGACCGTCACCACCATGCCGATGACTGTCAATGTTCCGGTAAGACTTTTATTTCTTGTGCAAGATGATCATACTATTTATTTTTAGTAAGGAGCCTACTTTTTAAGTTTGTAGAAGTTTCTAAGTGCTTTTATTAAGTTAGTCCTGACACCTAACGTATGTTTCCTTTCTAAGTGAGGTTTTCACTGTCTAAATAAATTTTGTACCTTTAATTTGGAGTGTAATCTGTGCCAGCCCAATACAAATGTACACAGACTGCATACCAGCTTATACTCTGTAACAGTTGTGTTTTCCTGATATGATGCATGTGCAATGATGTATTTTGAAAGTCCCTTGCCTCTTCTCTCATGACCTCAATGAAAAGCAGCCTGCAGGCCAATTTGAGCTTCTCATGAATAAACAAAGCTTTAAAGAAAAAAAAAAAAAAAAAACAGTTTAACACCTGCTGTTTTTGTTCCCAGGTGAGTGAGGTGACCCAGGTGGCAGTGTCTCTACCCCAGGGGGTACACATCCCCGGCCAGGTGACGCCAGCCCAGAACAGGATAGAGACGTCAGAGGCCACAGAGTTCATCACACACCTGCTACTGGTCTGAACAGACTGGTCCAGAGTACTGGTGTTAGTGTTAGTGTTAGCTAATCTTCAAAAGGAGGTGATCCTACTGTGGCATAAGGGAGTATCAAAGCTGACCAAGGATTGCAGCTGGCAAAGGAGTGTCCATTTCCTAACAGATATACTCCTTTGCCAGCTTTGATACTATCTTATGCCACCATAGGATCTCCTTGGAGATTTCGTATTAGCCAGATGAAATATGTATGGATCCACCCAGGTACAAAATTTACAGTCAAAACCAGGGCTGTCTCCAGGTTTAAATTTTTTCCACCTCATTCACTGTTTGGGAGTCCATGTATGTTGTTAAATCTGTTGTTAGATTTCAAGCTGATGAAGGATGGAAATGCTACTTATTCAATGTGTATTCCCCGGAACTTTATGTATCATTGGCTATGAACAATTTTGAATGTACATAGTACAAATAAATGTTTGTTTCTTGGATGAAAAGTTATTCCAAGTCACTGATATCAGTGGATTACCATTGACAATGTACTATGTACCGTCACCTCTTCATAATCTTGAGTACAATTGTATGTTAATTTAACCCAAGTAGCACATTCAGGTAGCCGTTTGGCGTCCAATTCTGTATTGGTTTGCATCAGGCAGCAGAAACTGCTGAAAGCAGAAGCTAAACCAGTAAAAATTTGGCTTTTTGAGTATCAAAATAAGCCCCAGACAAGAATACTAACAGGACCAACTTCCAAGACTCTAAAAACATCACATTTCAAAGATTGTGGCAAGTCTGTAAAACATTTCTATGAATTCTCTGAGTTCCATGAACTTATTTTGGATCAGACATTCGTTTCAGGAAACAAAACCTTCCAGGTTGTGTCAACTTGCTGCTATGTTTACAACTGAGACAATTTATCAGGTGGATCACATTGTGTATATATCCCACATGTTGGAAAATCATATTCTTTATGTATATATGAATGATGTAGTGGTACCCGGATGTTATGGAGAATAGACTTTGTTGTGTGGAATTATCCATTGCATTCATGATTACTACCGGAACTTGTTTTGTATGTACTGTTATAACATGATGGAACTTTTGTGGCACAAACAATTGTCCATGTCATGTGTTAACTACTCTAGAATCTTGACTCAAAAACCATGTCATAGATATGTGATAAACGGAAAGAAAATCCCAAGAATCTACTAGCATACAGTGTCATTTAGTGAGTATGTAAGCTATTGTGTTACTAGTTGATTGATTGAAACTTTTGAATATGCCCTTGTTTATATCTTTATTTGAATTGCAGATTTTAGTTGGTTTTTTGCCTACTCCATATTACATGTATTAGTATCATTCCTTAATAATGAACTTTCCAGCCTCCATCTGCTGAATATATATGTACAGAGTTACCTATGAGTTACTCAAAGAAATGTGGAAGGTAAAGTTTGTATATTTTCTTTTATTCAATATAGATATGCAACAACACCATCTACATGTATATAGTGTGCAGGGATATACTACTATCACATGCAAACAGGAGAAATATAGTGTAGATATATGATTAGATACTGTGTTTACGTTAGGGGTGGGTACCGGTACAGAAAATTCAGGTACAGGTACGGTGCAGGTCCAGACCTGAACCTGATTGTCTACTTTGCTCTTGTTAATTTCTTGCACTGGTAAATCACGAAACACATGAACACCTGCTGTTAAAATCTGTTCATTTTCTAACCGGTACAATATCCGGTCCACTGTTTTTTTTTTCAGGTCCTCTTTTTTTGTCTGGTCCAACAAGAAAAAAAAAGGTTTTGTACCAGTACGTACAATGTACTGGTACCCACCCCTAGTGCACGTAGTACAGATTATATCCTAATAATACTACATTAAAAGTGAAATTTGTCGCTTTGATGCGCACTTCACAAAATCATGAAACCTTGCCTACAACACTTTAGTTAATAAAAGCTGCAGTTGCACAATAAGTTTACCTTGAGGAATGGAAATTTCAATCATGTTCTGTAGGAAAATCTCATGAATAGTCCTGGAATTGTTAGCCAATTGGAAAAGGTTCTGTTAATTTGTGCCAGATCTAAGTTATTTGCAAGCTCTAAAAAGTGTTTTTCACCATATATCTTTCACAATATCTAGTCAAAGCTGTAGGAAATATACAATGTCCTGTTAAAATTATTGGAATGACAGTTTGCATTGATTGGCATAATTTTATCAAAATTGCTTATAGTCTTAAACCAAGTGCATTTAAGTTCCAAAGTAACTTCTGCCAAAAGATGCAACAATACTGCAAACCCATATAGCACAATTATTAAATGCATAGCAGCATTATGCGTGGAGAAACAGCTGGCCCTCTTCAGTATGTGAAAGGGCTCTCCGTCTGCTTTCTTCCAGAGCGCCTCCTAGCGGAGTTCCTGGACAGCACATTGCGCCAGCCGCTTGCCCTGTCGCGTTCCATTGAAGCCTGTACGAAGAACATGGGTGTCAGTTTCCAGTCATAGCAATATCCAAGGGCACTCGAAAACAAAGGGTACAGAAAAGTTGTGTTTAGGTGTACTCATTGTATTTACATAGGAATACAAGCACCACAGCCAACCCAAAGAAAACAAATAAGGCATATAACAGGCGTGTGCTTTTTTTGCGTGTGGCCGTGGTACTCGTTTAGAAAACGACATATCATTTAAATGCGCGAATCAGCTTATGTAGATAAATCATGTAAAACCAATCAGTTGGTAAATTTTGGCCTGGGTTGAATCTTGAACGTTTTCAGAGTCTCAAAGGTTTGGCCGCGAGACATAAAGAACACGGTACAAAATTGTGAAAGCCCGATAAAAACGTCAAAAACAGCCGTAGCCGAACCTCTGCTTGGAGAGTACAGATTTTGATCAACTGTATCCGTCGCTTACTTTCTCCTTCGCTCAATCAATCAATCAATCAACCGGTATCTTAATCAATCAATCTATAGCTAGTTTACTCGGATGTCTAAGCTCACTACTTGGTCGGAATTCGGTATACATGTTCATGTACAGCTGTGTACTTTACATTTGCGCAAGAGGACGAAGAGACTCATTAGCTACAACAGGTTTGGACACCAGTCTGTACAACAGATCAATAAATGTCTCTCACCCTGGGAGACGTCAGACTCATGGCGGTCTCCACCATTCTGCGGGCAATGTCCACATCCTCATCGTCCGAGTCCCCGGTACTCCCGTACCCGCCCGACTTCAGATACCCTCCGGACTTGGACCGGCGGTCCGGCTTACGGTCGTCTATGTCATGGTAGGAAACTGCCGGCTTGTCGCCCAGATTCTGCAAACAGAAAAGTTGTCAGGAAATTTCTTAGTCACTTTGTTACCCAATACTAATATCCAAGCAGATCCTAAGGTAGCATAAGATAGTATCAAAGGCTGGCAGAGGAGTGAAGCCGGCCTAGGAGTGCCCGTTTGACTCCCTTTGGCCTGCTATACTCCCTGGCCAGCTTTGATACTACTAGTATCTTATGCCACCGTAGGATCTGCTTGGAGACTAACCTAACACCGGCTTGGAGATTAAGAAACATTATGTTCAGGTGTTTTCAAACCACCTACTACTAGTATACTATAGAAACTTCAAGCTAATGAGAAGGCCGTGACCTGGGTGCAGTATTGGCACGGAACGATATGAAAAGATAGAAACCAAGAAAATTTCATACTCTCGAGCTCATAAATACGCAAAGTTTCAAAATTGCGGTTTGCTACGATATTAGTGCTTCGCAATAAGAATTTTGAAATAAAATAATATCTAGAGCTTCACTGATGAATGTTGATTGACAACAATGAGTGCTATTTGGCAACGTGCCTGCATCTGGTCTTTTTGGCATATTTTCAATGTGCCATCGGACAACATCGAGTGGTTTTTAACATCAACTTATGGCGAAATAGCAATGTGTTCATATTTTTCTAATCTTCCTGATATCTGATTTTCCTCGTACCTCGAAATCCAGTTCGTTCCAGCCTTTCTGGAACTTGGTATCCAGGTGCAGCGGGGACTTGAGGCGGGGCATGTGGTCACAGTACGTGCTCGGCCACACCCGCTTGGTCACTGGGAGGACCATGTCCCTCTGGCGCCGCGGGGAGATGGAGCGGGGAGTGGTTCTCTTCTTCTTCATGTCGTCTGGATCTATAGAAGACATCAAGTAAAGAAAAAAACGGTTCTGGATTAAGTTGCTTGTTACCTAGCTATAGAGGCTTGACAGAAGATTTGAATAAAGAGCGGCTTCTTCTTCATGTCATCTGGATCTATATAAGACATCAAGTACTATAAAAGTAGAACGGGTCTGGATTAAGTTTCTTATCTCCTAGAAGCTTGACACGTCATCACAGGAAGGAGATCGCGAGGGACCTGGCTGGCGACGCAGTATGGAGAAGGAAGTAAAGAGAAGAGGGTTCTCCTTAGCCAAGGCCATTTGAACAACTAGCAGCATGCAAACCAAGATCGAGGATTTCCTGAAGGACCGAATAGAATCAAGGATAAAAGCTCCTTGATAGAATTGAGCGAGTGAGTAAGTAAAATATTGACAGTCAGAAGCTAAGTAAGTAATTGAGGCGAAATAATTGATACATTAATGTTGGTTTTTAAATCTTATACCACAGCAACCCACAGCTCAAGTTTTTGTTTAAAATACAAGCCATTTTGCTGTACTGTAAAACAGGGCGAAATAAAAGTATAAGTCGAAATGATTGTTTTGTCGTTCAAGCTTAGATCACAGAAGCCGACAGCTCAGGCTGGCATCAAAACTTTGTTTTGCCAAGAGAACAAGAAACAAGCATATGCATATGACCTGATTTGCACACGAAAGCCGTGTTGAGTAGTCGAATGATTAGCTATGATGAGAGGTGGAGGCAAAAATTAAAGCCAAAATAGTTGATCGATAACAGTAATTAACAAGTGGAATAATAAAGTAAACGAGAGGTGAGGAAAGACTTTAAAAATAGATGGGGATATCGGGGTAATAACTGAGCTATTTCCAACAGCAAGGATTCATTATACTAGTAAGTTGTCGGAGCTAAATGTAAGACGTAGTCTATCCAATCAGAGGCTGGTGGAGGAAAATCGTGACCTTTTCCTTGTATGCCGAATTTTTTCGTCATATAAGGAAAAGGTCATGATTTTTCCCACCAACCTCTGCTTTGAGAGTAGGCCATAGGGACAGTTTGGTTGTCCGATCAACAGTGAGCAGAACAAGCTACGAGTAATATTGGACGGCGGAGCCCATCCCTCCCACAACCCTTTACCTCCAGCTCCACAACCTTAGGACACAATGTCTGGTCAGGAACGCCAGTCGGACCGATCCAACCCGTCAACTCCCAATCTCGCGTCTGTGAGCCTAGCCACTCGCCAAGGCGACCTTATCATACTATAAAACAATGTGCGAGACAATGCCATAATAGCGGACATAACCCTTGTGTGTATGAAACAAAAGTAACAACGGAACTACACACGTTACCCGAGCAACTTCACCAAGCGACGTGGACGTAATAATCGTATAATATTGCACTATATTTAGGCATGATAGAGGAAGAATGCGACCCGTTGCGTTCCGCCAAAACAACATGATTGAACGGAGTAGAAAAGAATGAAATCAAATAACGTCAAATAATCCATGCCTTTAGTATTTGATTGTGTAAAGACAGCGTCAGACGTCTTTGTGAAGACTTGTGTGGGCTATACAATATACTCAAGTATTTATAGATTCATTGTCAAGTTTACATGTTGAACGTCAAGGTAAAGCGTCCTAACGTTTCATGGCTTTAGTTTCAGACTATCATGTCTTTACACGTATGATTCATATACACGTAACGTCAAATAAATAAAATAGCGATAGAAAGTACCTTAAGCTTGTGCATCCAGCAGTATAGTTAGTTGGATAAAGATGCTAGTAAATGCAAAGCTTGTGAAGGAGCTGCGGATTTAAAAGTAGTCAGGGTTGCCGACTAGGTTGAGACTAGGTGCATGCTACCTACATGATATCTCGCCCTAACAGTTGGACTTGCCTGTTTCAGCTAGGCACAGGGACTGAAAATGTTGGAACGCCGCACCTACCTGTTCCCAGAGTTGAAATACGTAGTTTTCTTTCTGACAGTCGCTTTTATAGGCTTTTCTGACGCATACTTAAGTACATACACTGTTATGACTACGCCCATAAACTCGATATCTTTCTCGCCGTTTATGATAATTCAGAAACAAAAAAAGACCAAACACAGGTAGTACCTTTTGATAAGCACATACACCTACTGACAATCCTGTTTATAGATTTTTAGACATACCGTCACTATTATGACTACGACCATACTTTGAAGTTTTTCCTCGGCGTCAATGAACTAGATAAAGACAAAACACACAGCAAAATATAAAAGACAAAACAGGCGTAGACAGTACGTCTTATCAACAAGTGCGTTCTCCTACCTGCTTGTACACCTGTTCTGTGGTGTTTCTGGTCGTGTCCAAACCAACGTCCAACCCGCTGGCGACGCTTACAGTACCGGTGCCTCTGTTGTGACTACCTGTACGGTCTGAACGTGCCTTGACTACCTGTCCGACCTGTCACGGCTGACGTACTCAATTCTGACAACACTCTTTTGTGGCCGAATCTGTCGTAACAGCAACTTGCACACGCCTGGACAACTCCTAAAACCAACCGCGGACTTTAAAGTTTTTAAAGACCAACAGAAGAGCCAATCCTATGAACACTTGAAGAACGTAACAAAAACAATGGTCGTCGCAGCAGTGCTGAAACGGAGCTGTCTCGTTAGCTTGTCCAAAGATAAAAGCTCCTTGGCTTGTCTAACTCGAGAAACCGGCTTTCCAACCACATCCGAGAAACAGCGTCGCTGTACGCCCCCCAAATATTTTGTCCATTAAAGCGAAGTGTTGCCGAACGCCGGGCCTATAGGCAACAAGGGAAGGCGATAGGAGGAACCACGGGAATCGCTGAAAGAGTTTGCCGAAGCGTGATAGGCGCGTATTCACTATGATATAATACGCGAACAGATCGCATATCATAGGTCATCGCAATGAGGCCAGGTTAAGCAGCAACTGTAGCGTTACGGTGGACACTTGTTAAGTCGGGCGGTCAAAAGATTGGTGATCAATTACTCCTTAAGAACACAAGGTCCCCCTTCGGGGTAGTGTTTCCGAACGCGCGCGACTTTGTTAGTAGCACAACAAAAAACGACAACAAAAACGACAAGCTCTTCTGGACATGCCTGTCAACCGTGTGCTGTCAATTGAAATCCGTTTTAAGAATGTCCCAAGGACCCTTAAACAGCAGCAGTGAATGAAGACTATGATTGTTCAGACTTTTTGTACACCATTCCTTTCGTGTACGCCTGTTTACAACAACAACAAAAAACGACAACAAAAACGACAAGCTCTTCTAGACATGGCTGTCAACCGTGTGCTGTCAATGGAAATCCGTTTTAAGAATGTCCCAAGGACCCTTAAACAGCAGCAGTGAATGAAGACTATGATTGTTCAGACTTCTTGTACACCATTCCTTTCGTGTACGCCTGTTTACCGTTTACCAAGCAAAACTCAACAGCAATGTGGCTGATTTGCACGACTCGAAGTCAGGTGCACATAACTCAGTCTTATACAAAATCTACTCCAATAGACCATAAAGAAAACGTGCCCTTACTAAAAAAAAAACAGAATGTTAATCTCAACAGAATTGATACCACATCACTGTGACCCTTTTTAGAATTTGTTATTATCTAATTGTTATGATATGCTGATGAGAGCCTTATTTTATATCCGTCAATTGTGTTATTGCTAATAATAGATCGAAAGCGAAGTCGCCCTGTTTCCTCTCTATTGTGTGCCTTTGTGTGGCCTTTGTTTCCCAAACATATTTGATGTCATCCACCGTATTTTCATCGGCGCTTTAAAGTGGGCTATATGATGGTGATCCACGTATACTTAAGCATGGTTTCCACTGACTTTTCCTGCTAGTTGAAGTGAGTAGAAAATATTGGCCGAGACAAGGCGAGTGTCGCGAGGACATGTCTGATGGTCAAGTGTAAAAGTTAAAGAACGCTTGTGGTAGGAGCAGACGGCATGGCAACGGGAGATGCCATGGGATAACAATCTACTAACAATCCAAACGTTGATATTACTGGACAGCCATGGTTTACATCGATGACGCTCGCACCAATGTATGTCTGTTTGTTTTAGCGGGATTGGGATAGTGACAGGGGGCCAAAGCACATCACACTCACAGTACTTATTCATCTTTTAGGACTGGCCGAGCGAAGAAATATTGGCGACTCATTGTATTTCGTGTATTTGCAGTATGTCTTACACGCAGATTTTTGAATAGTCCAAAAATCAAGTTATAAGGAACGAAATATTCAAACATAATAGCGTAGCACAGACTGAACACACCGTGAGTGGAATAACTAATGTCACACCTTGTAATGCCCACAACTTACCTGGACTAACTACGCTGGCTATACGTAAAATATTTGCCGGGGAGTTTGGGCTTCATTTGCCGTTGGAATTAAGGAAAATGGGAAAATGCTAAAAGTCAGTCCCGCTCGAAGTCTGCGAAGGAGGCTAGGAAAATGCTACCATTATCTGAACTGACTCTCCTCACGAATTTTTCTCCCTAGTTAGTCTAGCTTACCTTCCTCCGTACCCCCATCCATCTCTTGCCGAGTACCTCACACCAACTGAACAGATAACCAAAAACATCTCACCTTTTAAAGGACAGAGAAGGGATTATCCTATTGTATTACCTTGTTTAGTTGCCCTGATTCAACCTTCCCTCGTGTTGTCTGTCAACCCAGATTCTGTCTATGTATCAACACCGCATCAAGACCATCAGAGTTGCTCCTGCTACTAAAATCATGGATGTCCGTTTTACATAAAAATGTTGGTAACATCTGGACATCCAACATATCCGTATTCCCTTAAGATCTGTCAGTTATCATCTTTAATTTGCCGATCTGTCATTTCTGAGGCACTAAAACATGGTCTCAATAGCGGGGTTATAAAAGATTCAGAAGGTGGGCTTTAGATGTGGGGCAGTGAGGTTACGTTACTGACATCACCATTTCTGCATGTCCTTAATACGAATCGCGACATAATAGGGCACATTTTAGTTATTACCTTCGCCAAGAAGGTTATGTTTTCGGCGGCGTTTGTCTCTGTGTGTGTGCGTGCGAGTGTGTATGTCTAATCATATGTCTGTGTGTCTAATTATGCGTGTGTGCCGGCAGCGTAAATCAAGAAGTTGTGGATGGACCTGTATGATATTTCGTAGATAGGTTGGGGTCGGAAAAACGAAGGTCAATGATCCCCTAGCTGCTTTCCACGGTACTACAGAGGAACTCCCAGTTTTAAATGTTACCAACAGAGTGATCTATTTGATTCGTACCCTTTATTCAAGATTGAATAGCATACACCGGTTTTCATGATGCCCTTTAGTCCACACCAATTCTATCTGTTGCTTCTCTGATTCGCCTATCCATTTTTTTAATTAAAAAAAAGTCCATAGAAAAAATAATACAGGTTTTGCCATCACAAACCGTAAAAATTACCAGCCACATACACATATATAAATTTCAGTTTAAAAAACAATGCCTTTTATCCAGAACATCAGTAGCATTAATCAAAGGAAGGGATTCATTGTATAAAACGTGTCATTAAACTACTCAGGTTTTTTTGTTATTTATGCCATTTTATATCTTCCCCCCAGACCTTTTGAAAAAATTAATTTTTTTTTCTGAAGAAATCCGAAAAGTAACAGTTGTGTGGCCTTATCAGGCTCTCTTATGGAAATTCTGTTTTCAAAGTTTCCCATCATATCAATCTCTTCACTAAGTCGCTTCTAAAAGATAGTCAACCTTGCCTTGCTATAAACATCCAGATAGTAAAATACACAACACATATAACAGTTGCCTCAACTTGCCTTTGTTTAACTTCAAGGTTTAATTTCAAATTAGATATAGAAATGTTATAGAACTTCCTTGGTTAGACTTCATGACAAGTCAACACAACTTTAACATGTGAAACAAGTTGAACTCTGAATAACAAAATATAACATCTCTCAACAGTAAACAATTCAGGCCTTCCCTACATGATTTTACTTGTAAGACATAAAGCTCATTTTTGGTATTCTCATCAGTATGAAAAAGATATATCTCTTAATAGTATGCAAATGTAATAACATACCAACTGAATTATGTATCATACTTAATTATGTATCATATCATTTTCACAGAAAAGAAGGAAGAGACATCATGACAACATAGAAAAAAAGGGCTCTTGGAAGAATCTTCCACAAGTAACGTTAGGCATAAAACTTAGAAGAAAGTTTCATTGGCAAGACTGTTGGCCTTCTGTTTGTTGCAGTTTTCACCTGGTCATATAGATCAACTAGGGTCTTACTTCCATAGCATTAACACAGCTATGTTCGATTAAAAAAAATTAGTAAGTTGTAATATTCCATAGCATTTACATGCAATCATATTTTAGCTGTAAGTAGAATGAATAACCATACTATACAACATAAGAAAATATTCTGAATCATCAGTATGATGTTATGGTTAGTTATGTTATTGATAAAACAGAAATATATCTATAGATTTCATCTTATGCATCTTTCAATCCATGTCTGATACAAAGACTTAGACTGCAACAACTCTATCATTTGATATTCTTCAGCTTTTTACAAGGCCCTTTATCTGCAAACACATATAAGAACTTTTCACATTCAGGTGTCAATAGTTTGTGTTGCTATCCTGTTTCACATGTACATGTTGTAGCAGCCCCTCATTCTTTCCCACTTCCTGAAGCATATCCCTGATGGTCCGACGTTTCTTGTACTTCCTCTTTCCATCCCCAGGGGGCATGCCTGCACTAGCATCTTCCAAGGGCCTCTTGTGTGGAGTCCCTCCCTGCGACGGACTGCCCAGCTCGTCAGACCCAGATGACTTCATCCCGGTTTTGTACCTGTCGTATTTCTCATATGGCGACGCTTCATTGTCGGACTGGCTCAGGTCCCCGTGCCCCGCCTCCTTGAGCTTTGAAGGAGTCGCTCCAGCAGACCTTAGGCCCTTCTCTGGGGAAGATATGAGTAAAGTAATCTGGCCAGGAATGTCTTTTTGCGATGGACTTCCACCATCCACACCAGTCTCTACATTGTCAGCCTGAGAATCAGTCATGCTGTCACATGCCGGACCTTCATTCTCCATTGCAGCTGGTGACGAAGCTCCAACACTGACACGCTGACCAGAGATGTCTGCATTCTCCTCCTCTTTCATAGCTGTTCCATTTTGGAGTGAATCCTGGTCTTCATGACCATCTTCTTCCTCCTCCTCCTCTTCTTCTTCTTCCAATGTCACATCCTCTACCTTCCTCTTGGTGTATTTCCTTTTGTACCTTATGGGGGGCCTGGCCGCCAGCCTGGTGCTCCTCCTCTGTGGAGCCTCCTCTGCCTCTCCGTGGAGCTCTGTCTTCTGAACCCTACTCTTTTTCTTCACCTCTGCTCCACTTGTAGAAGCAGCAGGTTGGTCTGCAGGTGTATCTCCATCAGCCTGAGTGTTCTTGCTGGCTTCATTTCCTTTTTGGCTTGCTTGTTTCTGTCTCTTTTGTCTGATAAAGTTAAGACTGGCCGACTTGGGTTTGCCTCCCTTCTTCTTGGCCTTCTGTGGTGGTTTCACATCCACTGTGGCAGTAGACAGCAGGGCAGGCCATAGGAACAGGGCATCAAATCTAAAAAGAGAAATTAAAACATTATTCAAATATAATTCATTCTATACAGCTGGACAAAAACAGAGATTTACTTCTGGACATTTCGAGTGATATCCATCGCTCTTCTAGCTCACTAGAAGTTGAAACATTGTTAATATTTGAACAACCCTGGAGATGCAACTGTACTGCTATGGCTGTTTTAAAACCTTCCCTACAGTCTGTATGTTTAACGTACTTGAAAATCATGAAATGACATCTATATGTTCATGCCGCTGGTATCATTTCTTAAAATCCCTTGCAATGGCTCCATCCTTGAGGCCTTGCCAAGAAGAAAGGATTCTTAAGTCATAGTATTAAATTCAGTAAACATCGTCCTTCCTGGTGCAGATCTTTGTAGAGTATGTATACGAATGCATTGAACAATGTACATGTAGGTAGTAGACAGGACTCATGAAAAAGGCAGCAAGTTTTAAGACAAAAATCCTTCTAAGACAGCGACTGTCTCACCTGTTTTTCAGCATGTTGTAACAGTAGCTGTCCTTGTGAGGGTTGACAACAGAGCTGGGCAGCCTGGAGGGGGGCTCTATTCTGACTACATGTGCAATAAACAAGATGTCAGCAAAATTACAAAAAAAAAAGCCTGACATAATCATTTGTACAACAAAGTATGTGGCTTATTACTGAATTCACCTGGCGAAGCCCATCCCTCTCTTTGCACCACCTTTTACCTCCCAACCAAAGTCAGGTACCCATTTTTACAAGTGGATGAAGAGAAGAAAGTTTAGTCCCAAGGACACAAGGTCTAGCCATGAACGGCAGGAATCAAACCAATGACCTCTTGATCTTGTGTCCACTAACCTAGCCACTCACTCATTCAATCATTGCCACACAGGGGTTAGTGCTATATTCTAAGAGTCTCTTTATGTTCTCCAGTTAAGTAAGAAGTACCTGGTCTTGGAGAAGTTTCACTGCCAGATGCAGAATCATCGAACCCAGCCAAGCCTTGTGCCCTGGACGGTGTGGCCATGGCAGCACCTTGGGACTGGGGACCAACAACTAACCCTGGGGTGGAATGGATAAGAAAGTTGTGTATGTTTGTATTGTCTACCTGGTACCTAACAAACTATGTCATGTGTGCTGACGAGTACAAGGTGCAGATCCAGACAGATTTTTTTAAACTACATGTACTCAAACTGGGGTGTGTCAATCTCTTGACAGATTGAGGTGTTTGACTGTAACCTTTGTTATCAAAGTTCATTTTATAATGAAAACACACTCATTCATGTCTGCTCTATCACAATCCATACTACAAATGTAAATGCATTTAAGTTTATGGGATTTAAGTCTGTGTTAGCAAAAACATTGAGCATAACATTACCATAGTCACATACTGTATTGCAAAATGTTTGCAGTGGTTAGCAGTTATGAATATGTATTTGCACAAGGACATAATCTATGAATTCTTCATTAAATATTTATATACACATACATATATATAAATATATATATATATATATATATATATATACATATATACAAACCTGCAGTTCGAGCATGTCTGACTGACAGCAGTTTCTCAAACTCAGACACCAGTTTCTTACGACCCAGCAACAAGGACTTGAACCCGTTCAAGGTCGCAGAGTTCGGGGCCAGGAGCGCGACCTTGGACACTTTCCTGTTGGATGCCCTGACGACATTTCCCTGGCTAGGACGTTGCGGTGCGGGGGCGATTTGTACTGGAACCGTGGCAGTGGGGGCGGCTCTGGTAACAATAGGGATGGTTTGTAGAATTTGTTTTGTGGCAGACTTAGCTGGTTGTGGTCGTATGACTTTTGGCACAGTTTCTGGTGTCTGTGTAGCAGGAGCAATGACAGGAGTAGATCTAGAAGATCGTATGATGTTCGGCACAGTTTGTGGCGTCTTCGTAGCAGGAGCAGATCTAGAAGACCGTATGATGTTTGGCACAGTTGGTGGTGTCTTTGTGGCAGCAGAGGAAGAAGATTTTGGTGCCGGACTTGTTGTAGTTTTGGTAGATGCTCGAGTTTTCCGTTTAGGTACCTTACGAGTAGTTGAGGGGCTGCTCGTTGGAGTTGTGCTACTTGTCGAGTCTTTTTCCCCAGCGGAGACTTCCTTTGCTTCATTGTCAGCGGCCACCTTTGCTGCTACTTGTGCCAAGCTTACCAGCCCCTCTGGCCTGTCTTGTCCATTTGGTAATGTACCAGTCTCTTCTGTAGTGTTCACTGTGGTACCAGTCCCTTGAGTAGTGTTTGCTGTGGTACCAATCCCCTGTGTAGTGTCTGTTGATGTACCAATCCCTTGTGAAGTCTTCACTGAGGTACCAGTCTCTTGTGTAGTGTTTGTTGAGGTACCAGTTGCTTGTGAGGTATTAGTTGTGCTGCAGCTGGGCATGGGCAGAGGAGGCCTTATTGCTTGCTGAGCAGCGCCACCTGGTGTAACTGGCTGTAACTGCACAGCAGGCATCAAGGTGGGGGGCCGGACCATCTTCATCCCTGCAGGCAGCACGATGAGAAACTGGCCGACGTTCGGCGCCTTTTCTCCTGGTTTGTCTGGCTTCCCGGTCATCATCACATTCACAACCTGAAACAGAAAATGGGCAACTCCATTCATTGGCAAGAAAACAGGACATTATACATATTTTCTGTTTTTCACTCCTACTTTGCTCTGAAAAATATTGTAACACTGATGTAACTACATTGTACATGTATTACTCACACTCAAAACATTCCTGTGTTTTCTTTTTTCAGAGAAGTTCCATTTTCAAAAGAAGAAGACTAAACATGTTCAACATTTTGCTACCTGAGGGAGAGCTGCTGGTGGTTTGGTTGTGCTGGACACAGCCCCGCCTGTAGGAACAGCACTAGGTCCAGTGGTGGGAACTGCAGTAGAAGCAACACTGGGATCAGCAGTGCTAGTTGCTGTACTACTGGGACTAGCTGTGACAGCAGCAGTTGGACCACCTGTAGCACTGGGTCCAGCAGTAGCACTTCTTGTAGACACAGCACTGGAGGCAGCTTTGGAAACAGTTGTGGGACCAGATTTTGTACCATCTTTGGAAACAGTACTTGGGCCAGTTTTTTTGCTAGCTTTGGAAGAAGGAACAGCAAAGGGACTGGCCGGTGGAACGATGCTGGTACTTGCTGTTGGGTTGACCTTCTGGACAGCTTGTGCTCCAACTGGAGCTGATGCCTGCTTTCCTGTAGACACTTGTTGGACAACAGCAGGAGGTGTTTGCTGCAGGATTGGTGCTCGGAGGACCTGAATCCCTGGAAAGGCTGTCCTGACCTGCTGCAGTGGCAGCAGTGTGGCAGGCTGGCCAGGTTGGTTCCCGGGAGCAATGGTAACTGTTGGCACTGCACAGGAAGAAGACAAAAAAGTTGCTACAGACAATTGTCACTCAAGTATGAAGGTAATGCCTTTAATTTGCAATAGAATTTGAACATAGAGCAATCAATGAAATCCTATAAGTGACGTAATAAAGAAAGAAGAACTGATGGGCAATGTGAAGGAAAAGAGAGATGATAGGAAGATGACATCCTGTCAATCACCATTTCTGCAGATATTGTTCCAGAGTACTCTCCAAGCAGAAGTTTCCGTCATCTGCTTGATTTTTTTCAGTAATGGTTTAATCATAGATTGCTTGACATTTACATGTCCCCACAATAGCAGCCCTTTGGCTGAATTGGAGCATGGACATTACAACTCACTAGAAAGGCCGACATTTGCTTGAGAGCAAATACAGCATATTTCAGCCATCTCCCTCATGCAACAATAGGCCTTGAGGTCGTTGACCCCTTTGGCCATTGGAAAATGACCAAAAAAATCCCAAATATATCATTTTAAAGTGGTCCATGGCAAAAATTATGCATGGGTCATTTGAATAAATATCTAGAGCACCCCTTTACCAATTTACGGGTCATTAGGTTGTAAATCGAGGGAACAGGAGCCAAAAATGTCCTATTTTTGTCAAAAAATGGCCATAAAATCGCAAAATTAAGCATTTTGTTGTACCGTATGGGAAAACTTTTATTGAATTTATGTGCACATAATTGAAGGGCACTTTTATACCAAATTTCAGGTCATTTGGTTGTAAAACGAGGCTACAGGAGCCAAAAATGTTCTTTTTTTGGTAAAAAAATGGCAAAAAATCGCAAAATTAAGCATTTTGTTGTACCGTATGCCAAAACTGTTATTGAATCTATGTGAGAATATGATCAAGGCACCTCTGTACCAAATTTCATGTCATTCGGCTGTAATACCAGGGTACAGGAGCCCGAAATATACATAAAAATTGACAAAAACCTCAATAAAATCATTTTAAAGGCAGATATGCAAAAAATGAAAAAAAAACCTAAGGGTATTGGCTTACTCTACCCTTGTGCAAAATTTCAAGTCAATCGGTTCAGAAACGGCGGAGTTGATTCGATTTGAATATTTGACAGGAGAAAGAAGAAAGAAAGAAAGAAACATTACGAATACTAGAAAGGCCGACATTTGCTTAGGAGCAAATACAGCATATTGCAATCCATCTTCATCCTTGAAAAAATCCCAAAATTCAACAATTTGAAGTAATGTTTGCTCAATGGGAAAATGAAGTACTGTGGGCACTTGTCCTACACACCTTCATGCCGAATTTTAGGTCATTTGGTTTCAATATAAGGGCATAGTAGCCAAAAATATACATTTTTTAGATAAAAATGGCTACAAATCCCAAAATAACTCATTTTATGAGTGTTCTATGAAGAAAGTGTTGATGGGGTCCTGTTGTCATATGTCCAATTTACCTTTCTACCAAATTTTAGGTGATTTGGTTTACATACAAGGGCATAGAAGCTAAAAATATACATTTCTAGTCAAAAATGGCTGAAAACCCCAAAATAACTAATTTTTGAAGTCATCTATGAAGAAAGTGTCAATGGGGTCCTGTGAGCATATGTTCAATGCACCTCTGTACCAAATTTCAGGTCATTAGGTTTTCATACAAGGGTATAGGAGCCAAAAATATACATTTTTAGTCAAAAAATGGCCCAAACCCCTAAAATAACTCATTTTTGGAGTAAACAATGAATAAAGCATTGATGGGGTTCTGTGGTCATATGTCAAACGCACCTATGTACCAAATTTCATGTCATTTGGTTTTAATACAAGGGCATAGGAGCCAAAAATATACATTTTTAGTCAGAAATGGCCAAAAACCCTAAAATAACTCATTTTTTAAGCAATCTATGAAGAAAGTGTTGATGGTTTTCTGTGCTCACATGTTTAATGCACATCTGTACCAAATTTCAGGTCATTAGCTTGTAATACCAGGGCACAGGGGCCCAAAATATACATATTTTGTCTAAAAATGACCAAAAACCCTAAATATCATAAATTCTAAGGCCTCTATCAAGAAAGTGAAAAAAACGCCTGGGGGTATTTGCTACTTCTACCACCCTGCCAAATTTCAGCTTATTTGGCCCAAAAATGAAAAAGTTGAATCCATTTGAAGATTTGACAGGAGGAGAACGAAAGGAAAAACAATATATTGCAATCCCATACTATGTATGGATTGCAATATAACAATATATTTCACCATACCTATGGTATGGCTGAAATATAATAATACAACTGATATATATTACATATATCAAATGGGTATCAAGATAACATTGAGCATAAGGAATATCAATATCTATCTAGAAAACATCAACTTAGTTCTGAGTACCTGGGAGGAGTACCCGCTGTACGATGGGAGGTTTAGGAAGCAGTTTCTCCCGTGCCTCCAGCTGGTCTTTGATCTTGTCCTTCCTACTGAGGGCGTGCAGCTTCTGGCGCTCCTTAATCATGCCTAAGGCACCGGGGATGTCTATGTGTAGGGCCTGGGAAAATAACAAATATAACTTTGATAAAATCTGTACCTGCAGTTTCAAATCATGCTTAAGGCACCGGCCTAGGATGTTTATGTGTAGGGCCTGGTAAAATAACGAAAAAAAGAAGCAATCAAATCTGTCTATAGTTAACATCTAAGAGAATGGTCACAGTGGACAGATGGTTACTATAGTATAGCAGACTCACTATAGGCAGGGTTCCTAATGTTTGGGTCGGTGGGAAAAATTATCTAAGAGACCACAAAATGTGACCACAGGGGCCAGGTGGTCCATTTGCAGCGGTGGTGCTTGCTGTATTGTGGCATTGCGGCAATAACACAGTTCCATACATAACTTTATATCTCCTTTAGATAAAATACTTCTTAATACAATTAAAGTTTTCCATAACTGCATAAACTTCTATACAGTTGAAAGTTGTACTGACCTTCAGTAAACGGGTAAAGATCAGTTTGCTGGGTGGGGCAGATGCAGCTAGCTTTTTCACCAACACATCCTCTGGAGGGGGCAAGAAATGTGGTATGTTACATTTCATCGACGCTTTAGGTCACAACTTCATGGTCATATACATATACATGCAGGAACCTAGCTTTACAAATAGTCCTATTATCAACTGCAACAGATGTAATATTGTAATATCATGGAAGCTAACACATGAAAACATTTTTGTCTTGGGGAGGGGGCAGACATTATCAATAACACCTTTACGGCCGTGGATTTCACCAATAAAAGTGGTCAATTGCAAAGCCGTGGATCGCAAGTTGCACAATTCACTGTCTCTGGGTTAACTGGCAACATCATTATATGTTCATCTACTAATGCATCAAGCCATTCTTGTATCTATGTCATCCTTCATTGATCCATTTACTTACTTACTTTACTTTACTTTATCCTTCCGCTTGTGCCTGGGGGGGCGTCGCGGGGAGATGTAAACATCTGTCTTGAGCCAGGTGTGTCGCCTCCTGGAGAGTCAGGCCATGTGCACGGACAGTCTCTGCCACTCCCTCTATCCACCTGCGGCGTGGTCTTCCTCTGGCCCTGACACCTGGGTGTCTGGTGGTGTAGGCTCTCAGCGCTGGCTGGGTGGTTGGCATTCTTGTCAGATGACCAAACCACTGGACTCTTTGCTTGGCTATGAACTGCAAGACAGGTTTGGTTCCAACCATCTCTCTGACCACTTCATTTCTCAACCTGTCCCTCCTCGTCTTACCAGCTGTTCTTCTCAGGACCCTCATCTCACAGCTTGTGAGTTTCCTCTCCTGTGCTTTGTTCAGGGTCCAGGTTTGACACTGATATGTGAGTGTTGGGACGAAGATAGCGTTGATGAGTCTGGCCTTGGTCTCCATGGGGATACTTGGGTGCCTTAGCAGAGGTGCTAGCTGATAGCTGACAGAGTTTGCTTTCTGTATTCTTGTCTCTATCTCTCTGTCTAGTTTCCCATCCTCTGTAAAGATGCTCCCCAGGTATTTGAACTCCGTGGCCTGTTTGAGGAGTTGACCATTCACTGTGATCTCTAGTTTCTCTGGGCAGCGGCCAACTGACATGGATTCTGTCTTTCCGATGCTGATCTTCATGTCGTGACGATCGCATGCACTGTTGAGCTTGTCTGTATGGTGCTGAAGTTCCTCCTTACTCTCGTTCAGGATGCCTTGGTCATCAGCAAAAAGCAGTTCGTTCAAGGCCTCAGGATCTGGGTTGGCTTCCTTTGTGATGTTATCCATGTACACTATAAACAGTAAGGGTGACAATACACATCCTTGTCTCACTCCGGACCCTATCTGGAACCAGCTTGAAAGACCATTTGGGGTTTGTACTGCGCTCTTGCTGTTGTGATAAAGTGCTCTTATGTTCTCTAGAAGTTGGCCCTTTACACCATACTGTTCCAAAATCTGCCAGAGTCGGTTCCTGTTTACCCGGTCAAAAGCTTTTTCCTGGTCGACAAAGACGAGGCGGAGGTGCTTTTGGTACTCGCAGGCCTTCTCACAGAGTTGTCTGAGTGCAAATATTGCATCGGTGCAGCCTCTCCCTTTCCGGAAACCAAACTGAGCTTCGCTGAGCAGTGGGTCAACAATTGCTCTTGTTCGTTGCTCCAGTATTTTTGCGAATATTTTCCCCGTGTGACTGATGAGGGAGATGCCTCGGTATGTGCTGCATTCTTTCTTGTTCCCTTTCTTCTTCCATATAGGAATGACAACTGATTTCCTCCAGTCCTCTGGTACACACTGTTCCGCCCATACTTTCTGGAAGATAGTAGTGAGCCACCTGATGCCAGTCTCGCCACATGCTGTAATGGCTTCTACAGGAATCCCGTCGACCCCTGCAGCTTTGTTCTTTGGGCTGGTCTTCACTGCTCTCCGCACTTCTTCCTCCAGTATGTTGGGTTCTGTGTGCTCTGGGTAGCTGGGGTTGAACTGGATGTGACTTCTGTTCTCGTCAACCGGGTTGAGGAGATCTCTGAAGTATTGTTCCCAACGCAGTTTGATCTTGTCCTCCTCATATATAGGGTTCCCATCCTGGTCGTTTATCACCGGGGTTGGGTTGTAAGGTTCGTCCCTGAGTCGCATGGCTCTGACACTCCTGTAGAACTCTCGTGGTGATCGTTTGCAGAGCTCACTCAGTTCATGTCCGTAGGTCTTCCATGAGGCGTCCTTTGCATGTTTCACCTCTCTCTTACTCTGTCTTCTGGCTAGTCTGTAGTTCACATAGTCTTCTTGTGTCTGTGATTTCACCCATACTTTGTAGAGTCTCTTCTTCTCCCGTACAGCCTCTTTCACTTCGTCATTCCACCACTTGGTGGCTTTTCTCTGACCTCTTCCGTTTTTCTTCTTCCCGCATGTGCTCATGAGGCAGTCAAGAAGAGTGATCCATTTACCCTTGTTGAAAAGTTGCTACATCTGCTTGCTTCATTTGTGAATTGCCATTCAATTATATAGTCTTGGTCAGATAGAGACACTACTTCTAGCATTACAAAAACAAACCCTCAGAAATCCAGACTTACTGTTGGTCTTGTGTCGACGTGGTCGCCCTGATGCTAGTTTCACCACCTTTTCGGGAGGCGGCTTCAGGACCTCCAGAATCCCGGCCTCCACTATATCTAACCTCGGGTCCCGCCGTGGCTGACCTCCCCTTTTCTTATGTGTGGTGAGCTGTAAAATCATCATCAGGTTTTTTCAACAAACTTCCTCCAAGAAATGAACAAGGAAGGCTTAAAACATCTAGGCCAAAGGGCCAATGTTAACAGAAAGAATGATTTGAAGACTTTGGAATAATATTCCTGCCCTGATAGTTGATAAGGTGTAATACATACTGTACATCATCATTCTACAAGAAGTATTGACCATCCTTCTACTGACAAACCTTACATGTACACTACACATGTATGTTGTCCCTGTAACAGTGGCCTCTTTATAAACTCACAAATAAAGCCTTTCATTTAAGACCACTAATGTCACAACCCAAGCCAGGACAAAAGCCACAAAATAAAATCTTATTTGATATAACTTTGGTGAAATTCTTTTAACCTTGCATAAGTCTTTCAACAGAAGAGAATGAGACTTACAAGAAGATGGATCTTCTGGGTTTTGTCCTCAGGTTTCTGCTCAGGTTCAGGATTCTCCAGCTCTTTTCTCTTCTTCTCCTTGTACAGCTCGATCAGGCGGTACAGTTTCTCTTTGTTTGGCTTCTTGTTTTCCAGTGGCTGTGCAAAGGGATAGACAGGAAGTGTTCATGTGAACAATTCTATTAGAACGGTAGAGTGGGAACCTGTTGCCACCAAGTTCTGTAGGAGCATTCTCATTAGATAAGTTTAAACAAATGCCTGTGAAGCTGGTGTGTTACATGTATGCCAAAGAGGGGACAATATAGATTCAGATATAGTGATTTAAAAAAAGAGATGTACCAATGCAGCATCAGTAATCCTGAGATATATACAATCATATACATATACTTCAGATATTTAAGTTTTCAAGACAAACTTGAGAGGTCTGTATAATAATGTTTTTTGATGTGGCAGTATCAAATCCTGGCGGAACTATGATTATGAGAGTTGATGTTATTTCTGCCTGTGTGTCTGTCGACTCTCTAATATCAGCATCCATGCCTGAGAGTCAGGAAAATATCTTGTCACATTTGCAAATAAATAGGTAAATGTAGTAGTGTGTTGTTTACCTTTATTGACATGTGATCCTGTCCCTGCTCCTCCTTTACAGCCAGTCTTTTCTCCCGTCTCTTCAACAGTTCCGACACAGACATGCCCAGGTACTTAGCCATCATCCTGTCCGAGTGGCGCTCCACCGGGGCGTTGGGCTTACGCACCAGGGGGAGGTATGTCTGGGGAAGGAAGGGCCAGGTTGGTGTAATTTTGAGGTAATATACAGTCAGACACTGTCAGCAAAGGCCTTCTATTAGTCACCAGATCAGATGTTTTTTTTAAGAAATGGAAGCTTTAATCTAGACAAGGCAATGGAAGGTGAAAAATCAAGTCAATACATCCAGAAGTTTATCTATAGTCAAACCTATACCATTACCAGTGACCACTTCTATATCAGAACCACCTCGCCACTGTGACCACTTTTTGAACGTCCCTTTGATAATTTTCCCAGTGACTCAAGAATCTATAGTGACCACCTGTCCACATAAATCAAATTTTACCAGTCCCCTTAGTGGTCTTCTTGGGTAGTTTTGACTGAATATGCCATGACCATACAAGCTTGCATATTATATAAAAGTTCAGTTCAGTTCAGATCATCCTCTTTTCAATTCAATATGAGGTTGATAAGTTAATTTAATATTTCACTCACTATATTTTTCTGCTTCAACAGCATCTCAAACCTTCTCAGGACCATGTTGTCTGTCCGTCCTGGGATCTCATTAGCAATGGTGGACCATGCTGGAGGGGGAGGGGGGCCAAGGTTAAGTCAAGTCAAAGTTTATTGTGCAACAATTGCAACAGGTACAATGTAAGGCAAAGTGGAATATATAGTATAATACAACTATATATAGTCCCCATGGGTCATGGGCTTGATTTTATACATACCTGGTCCATATTTTTCATAGAGTCCCATGACTTGTTTGTCCTCGTAATTAGTAAAGGGGCCTCTTTTGATATCAGGATCCAGCACATTCATATACCTGTGGAGTCAAGAACAGATGAGTGATAAGAAAATTATTGTCTGTGTAATGCGTAAACCACTGTCCATGCTTATAAGTAGAGCCTTCTAAGCAGCTGGCTAAAGTTGGGCAGGTCACTATAAGTACAATTATAAGGCTAATTGATACAGTTAAATACAACAAAATTTTTTACAATGTCAGAAAATGTGTGTGCTGTGAGCTCAAATAGTTAAACACACATGCATATTCACAGTTATGTGGCTGAACCATACCTCTCTCTGACTTGTGCATCTGTCCTGCCCGGAACAAGTCTTGACATCTTCCACCAGTCCCTAGCACCAAACTTGGCCACGGCTGTCAGTAGGGCCTGGAGGGATGCCATAAATACAAGCACTGCATGAGGTGCTACCATCTTTATAGACAGCATGTCAACTAGTAAATCTTGTCTATTAAGTGTGTGTTTTTCTGTCAGCACTATTGTTAACGTAACATTTTTTAATGGATATACCAAGGAGGTTATGCTGTTGGGGTAAAACGAACTTACAATGTCTTCATCAACGCTCCATTTCCCCCTGCGCACATTGGGGTCGACAGTCTTGGCCCAGCGGTGACAAATCTGGGAGATGGTCCTTCCCTCCATGAAGTATGCAACTACGAGAGAAGAAGGAGATATTGACTATCACCTTATAATGTAGACAGTAGTATGATAAAGAAAAAAGTGCTAACCATAGATGGTCAGTTGGTCACTTGATCATCTTTATTCATCACTATCATAATTGTGGCCATATGCATGCATCCGATATATATATCGACACTGGCCGTCATTCTCTACTGTCTCTTGTCAACTGCTAGTCGTTGCCATCTGCACACATCATTTTATACCTTGACCGAGCGATTCACTCAAATAGATAAATAAATAAATCGACGAACAAATTTCTATATTTCTGCATCAGTAAAAAAAAAAATCTCATTGCCCTCTTCTTCTAATTTCTCCTTTCCTCCCTCATTTTTGCTTCCCTGATCCTCCTCTTTCCCTTGGATATAACTGCAGGTGAACTGTGCCACATACTTTGTTGATAAGGAATGTAGCCTCCTAGTCTCAGCTTCTCCACCAGCTCTGTCAACAAAGCATCTTCCTCAGGACTCCATTTCCTGCATGGACAAGAAGCAAGGAATGAATGAATTATGCAGGCTTTGCTGACTTTAAACCTCTTTAAAAATACTTCAGCAAAATGATTTCCAAATGAATGTATAGTAAAATGGTACAGACTCTTGGAATCTTATGAAATACTGTGGCAAGGTACATGCTGCATGTAAACCTTTCACTTGACTCCCCAAGGACATCAAAGATTACTCACGTCTTCCTGAGCTCATTGTTTATATCTGTCTGGTACTTCCGCAGGCACTGGATAGCTGTCCGGCCAGTCTGGGAGGGAGAACAGGACAAGACACCTCTTTGTTTTCATGCTAAAACTCTATGGATACAGCTTCACCAAACAGACCTTACTGACTACCTCAGAACTGCATAAATAAACCATCCATCCATCCATCTGTACATCCATCCACCCATCCATCTGTACATCCATCCATCCATCTGTACATCCATCCATTCATCTGTACATCCATCCATTCATCTGTACATCCATCCATTCATCTGTACATCCATCCTCCCATCCATCCATCTCAATCCACCCTCTCAATCCACTCATCAATCCACACACATCCATCCATCAATCTGTACATCCATACATCCATCTGTACATCCATCTATCCATCCATCTGCACATCCATCCATCCATCTGTACATCCATCCATCCACCCACCAACCCATCCATCCATCCGTCCATCCATCTCAATCCACCCTCTCCATCCACTTATCAACCCACCCACATGCATGCATCCATCCATCCTCTCTATCCACCCATCCATCTGTATGTCTCTCCATCTTTTCATCCATCAAACCATCTACCCATCCATCCATTCATCTATTTTTCCTGATCACATGACAGACTCCATCCATGAGCTCACCCCCAGTTCCTGAGCTATCCCTGCCCAGTCCTCAGCACCGTGTGCAGCAGCTATAGTCTCCAGACGACTCGTTTCCTCCTCAGTCCAGTTTTCCTTGTTGATCGAGGGATGTGCCACGTTCTGCCACTGCAGCTGACACGCGCTCGGGGTCTGGACACCATCAAACTGGATGTGTAACACAATATGTGCAGATTTAGCAAGCAATTATAGGATTTGATTATGAAATTCTCTTTCTATCATATAAAACTAGTTCTATTTCCTTATTGGTATATTGCTTTGTCAAATCTAAAGTCATCAAAGACAATACCCATTTTTGGTCAAATTGCATTGAGGAGGGCTATCCACTGCATAAGGACACTAGGTAATGTCCTGTGGCCCTGCAGGAATAAAAGCTGGATTTTGTGTAGGAAAAAACTTCCATACTCACGTCCACATTCGCGATCTTGTCCCAGTCATGTGGGTCCAGTCTGTCTCCCAACAGCTCAGAATCAGGCTCACGTCTGAAACACATTAGGTTCAACTCTTTCATCATCACTTCTTCATTCAAAATGTCAAGTTTATTTAGTTGTTCTAGATATAGTGTAGTGTTACACTTACAGTTAAGAAGGAACACAGTGGCCATGATAACTGAAATAACCATTTTTTAGATGTCTCACAATCTTTCTTTACATTAAGTTTGCTAATCATCAAAGCTAAATCATAGTCTGAATAATCCTTAAGCATTCCAAGCTGACAGTGAATTTGGTGCGCAGAGGTATCATTGAGAACTACAGCTTAAGTCGCATCTTTAGCAGCCTGTTTGCTAATGGTGTAGCAGACTCACGTGATCTTGTTGATCTCCTCTCGGATGTCCTGGACTTTCCCCTGTAGTTCCTTCCTGTCCGCACCCCCAGCCCCGTCTCTCAGTTTTGTGGTGTAAATCTCCAGTCTGTAGGGAATGATGTCAACACTTGAATCTCTGCCTGATTAAATCTTGCTTGTAGCAGCCCATGACAGAAACATCTGCGGGGAGGGGCCAGCTCCATTCCAGACAGCAGAGTTTGTGATACACAGACTACTTCAATCTAAAAACTTTTAAGCAATCTTTCTCAGGACCAGGTTGCAACTTAGAACCACTGCAAACTCTCCATTTTCTTCTTACCGTGATACGAATTCACCCAAAACTTTAATGCATTTACAGTACACAACTCAGAGCCATTAGCAAAACTCTTCATGGTACATGTAGTGTCTCAAAATTGTTAATAATGTGAATGTAACAAGTTCTGCCATGTGAAAATCTACATGATCTTTATTGGCCTCTCAATGGCTGTGTAGTCCAGCCCATGGATAAACTACATGAAATTACCTACTATTAACACCTATAGTCTTTCTTACTTGTTCATGAGTGACCGTGTTTTCTTCTGCATCCCATCACTTCTCACTGCTGCGTAGAGGGTCTTGTGGTCTTTTGCTGACCCTACACAAGGTCATGGGTACAAAAGAAGTAGTCATGTATCACAAGGACCTAGTTAGTATCAAATTCTAACAGACCACCATAACAATTCTTTAGTGAAAAAAGTTTAAACTTTGTTCCAACACAAAAGGAAACTCACCATAAATTTTCTGCCACATTTAAGACACTGACCTTCGTCAGGTGAATGACTCGCTGCACATTAGGGCACATCCATCTAACCCTCTTTGAACCGTGATGGTGGCAGGTTTCGCCTTCCCACCATTTATGATTTGCTGCTACCTGACGTCATCCGACGACTTCCAGATTATAACTACTAAGTGCAGTGAGTCATTTATCTGACAAAGGTCTGAGTCTTCGGCCGAAAATTTATGGTGAATTTCCTTTTGTATTGGAACAAAGTTTAAACTTTTCCCACTACGGAATTTAACACAGATGAGCTTTTATTTTGATATAACAATTCTTGTTGACCTTTAACAATCTGGAATGTACAGACCGAATAAGAATCTCTTACATTTTTTGGAGAGACACACAAATGGGTTGACTGTTTTTTCTTCTCTCTTGTGGCGTGAGTCCTCATTGGGAGGGGGGCCCTGTGTAGAAAAATAAAAGAATACTAGAAAAGTAACATTTGTAAGCAAATATATAATGTTTACCTTCACACACCATAGTCTAACATTGACAGCTGTTATGTTTATTCTTATTCCAACACATTTCTAGATTTAGTGACCCGAGCCCCTCTAGTTCTGTGCTAAGACATTTGCTACATTATGTAACCAAACACCACAGGGTGTCTGCTACTTTATTGGTAACCACGGTGACAACTGTCTGGTACAGGTTGTTGACCTTATTTGTTTGGAGAAGAAGAAACAGAGCATAAGATATTCATTTACTATCCATGAAGGTAAACATAAAAAGTCATGTGGATCAAGATGATTTTTCAAACCTTAAAATCACCCAGTTTTTGAGAATGGGAGAAGGGAGACGTACGTTTCCATAGCTGTCTTTGAAGTAAGGTTTGAAGAAGTTCCACAGCCCGTGTCCCCGCTTGACTCTGCCGTCTGATCCTCGGTCACTCTCTGTCAGCTCCGACTTCAGCGCAGTCTGGGAGAGCCAAGTACATGTATTGGAAAAGTTACTGGTACATGTAATCATTTATTTATCGTACAGTTATTTTCTTTCAGGAGCAAAAGATATTGTCTAATTGATAATTCTTATTCTTATTTGTTTAGCAAGAAAGTAGTCTGTGTGTAACACAAACTCTGCTGTCAAGGGCTGTAACTGGCCCCTCCCTTACGAGGCCAGCTGGATGTTGGGCAGGCTGTTATAAGCGAGATTTAATCAGGTTAGCAAGAAAGAGACTGATTGTCTTTAAATATATCCTTGTACTTTAAATGTTCACATGTCTTGAAAATGTTACCCAAGGTCTTAAAGCGTTAGAGCTAAAGAGATTTGCCCTAGCCTCAGCAAATTTACCTCACATTTGGAGGGTTAATGAATGTATTGACCACACATTGGGAAGATGTTTCTCCTTAGAAAACATCATCATCATCATAATAATCTTCGGTACTGCTTAGCCCACAAAGTGGCTTATTAGCAGCTGCCCAATGACCAATAGTACTACTAGTGCATTATGCAGTGTGAAAAAGGGTGGGAACTGGGAAGGATGTGGACATGTGCAAAGACAGGACAAGTGTAATTTTGTGATGTTACAACAGACATATTTACATAATTATATACAATGGATGTACCTGTCTTTCCCTGTTCTGTGCCAGCATGAGCTGTACCCTGTTCAGCATGTCATGGATGTACTCCTGGTAGTTCTGGTTCAGCTCCAGAACCTCCTCTGGCTCCAGGTCCTGGATCAGCTGCAATGGCAGGAACAGGAATATAAACAAGGTCAAAGCCGGTTAAACTCAAAGGGTAAATGTTTGAGACAAAGTATAGTGATTTTTCAACACCTTAGAGTGCAATGTTCGAATTAGGCAAGCCTATTCTTCAAGTGTATGGGTTGGGGTTTTGTGTACGGGAGAAATTTGCACAGGTGTGGCTCTCCTCAAAACAGAATCTCCATTTAACGTCTAATCTGGGGGACAGCTGGCCTCTAGCCAAAGATAGGTACTCTTTTACACCTGAGTCGAGTGAGGAAATTGGTGCAACATATAATCTAAAACTTTGTCGTGTTTTGGTGACCAACTGCTTACTTACCCCTTGTACTTCCGCCTCTGTTTGATCCTCCTCTTCCTGCTGGTACCCCACATCCGGTGCTGAAGACGGGCCTGCGATGACCAGGCCTGATGACGGTCTACTGCGCACACCTTCCACTGTGTGAGGGGTGAGGATGAGAGTGTCTCTGGACAACTGGGGGAGGATGGAAGAGTGGTGTTTGTTACCATGGTAACTCTCATCATGGTAACTCTATGCCAGTCAAAATGAACATTTTACATGTAGTTTGTAGCTGAATTGTCTTCTGACTCGTTCAGGAACCATTGCTATTTTTTTTTATAAAACCCAGTACATGCACCAGTGCAGGTTAGGTGCAGGTAGACAACAGAAATACCTGCACAGCTCCAATTTTACCTACACTAACCTGCATATGCAGGTAGTATTTCGAGCCCTGCTTGCAATTTTCTACAATTCAAAATGTTTCATTTGACGACACTTCTTTTATTTGATGGAAATTACATAATAATGTAAAGTGGGCACCAAAGCTGTAATTCAAGCAGGCAATTTCACCAAATTGTGTCAGTGAAACAGATCTGTGCTATGCAGTACAAGTTAAAACCAGTAGGAGGCACTCCTGACTGGAGACATGTCAGTACCTGAGAAGATGCTCTGGACCCTGCATTGCTGATCCTTGGTGACACTGATGACCTGAAGGGCTCTACTGGAGATGCTATAGCTGTTGAAAAACAGAAGAACAATGTCATTTCGTGGCAAAATCATCCTCTTCATAGTTAGTTATATACTATATATAGTCTATATAACCAGGGTTCTAGCCAGGATTTTATTTTAGCGTAGTGGGAATGGCATGGTAGCAAAGCGACTAATCAGGAGATTGGTGTGGAAGGGGGGGGGGGGGGGGGGGGTTGGGGGGTCTTGGCCCTTCCACGGTGAGATTTGAAGATGTAAAGTTAAAAGTTAGGATTTTGGGGTCAGTTTTGAGTGGCATATCATCACTTTTCATTGTTCAGACATAGATTAGTCATTGTTGAACAAGCAAATGACAGCAAAGCACCACTACACTTGTTAAAAACCCTTTTCAACCTCCTTGTTAAAAATTAGCGTAGTGGCCCTTATTTTAGCGTAGGGGTCACAAATTTTAGCGTAGTGGCCCACTACGCTAAAATGCACCACCAAACCACGAAGCCTGGTAGAGGCTAGCATAGGCTACCTATGCTAGCATAGGACTCTTGCTTGAACTGAGCAAACTTGTGCAAGCATATGAAATCTTTCTCAATGTTTTATGATACAGCCTGAAATTGCTCAAATCTTTTGAAGGGTGATCCTGGGTCTGATCTGTGACAGAATCAAATTATATACACACACATAATACACCAAGAGACCACGTCTAGCGAAATAATAGACGTTACATGAGGACAACAACAACAACAACAAGAGTTCGTAGACCTCAGGCCTGCATGAAATGTATTGGGTTTCTGTAGACCTATTGTGTATTTTTGCCTTTTTGTCTGTGGTACGTGGTTGGAAAAATGAGCTTTTTACCGTGTTGGTTGTGCACCATGCAAAAGTCTGACTCTGAAATTCCATTTTCTGAATTTGTAAGTTTGGACATGGATGAACATTACTTATTTTGGATTTCTTAAGTATGTAACCAACCACAGTACTTTGAAGTTGTTGAGACGCTACCTTTTTTTGTCTCAGATGGCCCATGCACATGTAGTTACTCTGTCACATGATATACTAATATCTTCCTATTTCAATGTACTGACCTAATGCAGCTGCTAAGTCTCCTTGGTTTGTGTTCTTCCAATGATATTCATTAAAGATTTATTTCTGGGGTGTTATTCACTTGACATCGGAATGTTACTTGCATAATTTGACCAATGATACTTTTATCTGTAGTTCCATAGACATTAGACAATATGAATAGTGGTAGCCCCCATGCAGCAGCAACAGTTAGTCCCCAGGGTGGTATGATATTTTCATTCAATCCATCCAACCCAAACCTAAATCTCCTGTAGTATCTAAGCCAAATTTAACAGCATAATTTACTATGAAAATGTCCTTGTCAATCCCATTTATAGATGGCAAGCTGCTGGCAATGGAAGCTTTGAAAAGTTCAGAAGCTGTTGTAGTCAGAGCAAACACCCAGCAAACATCCCCGCAAACCAATGAGCAGTTGCTTAGAAGGGGAATTTCATCATATATTTGCCGCGACAAAATGCAACAAACGATACTGAATTTAAAACAGAACAAAGCTAAGCCTCCACCACTTAACCCTGCCTGTACCATAGATTAAGCAGGCCCAAAAACCAAGCGAATATGACTAGCCCAAAACAACAAATTACCTGTATACAGTATGGAAATGGCATTACCAAAGAAACAAAAAGAAACACAGGACAAATCATACACATACCTTTCTCTTATGCCCACACTCTATACAGTTCTCCTCCACATTAGAAAATTGCATCTTCTTCTGTTTAAGTTCAAGTTCAACCATGATTGCCAACAGGGTAAAGGAACTTGTACCGAAACTTAAAACTCAGTACTATACAGCTCTAGAAACACCACAAAGAGTAATAAGCAAACTCCAATTATACCTGACCAACAGATATATAATATTGTACACTCCCGTCATCTGGCAAACTGTCAGTGCCACTAAGTAACCTGATACATTGAAGGTGGCCCAGGCCAGATGATGGTTCTACACCCAACCATAATCTGTTTTTAAAACCAAACAGATATTGGGAGGATGCCCCAACCACACAAAAACAGGGTCAACCTATACAGTATCAAGTTCAAGCACTAGGAGGCCCAAAATCAAACCTGACCACCAGGACACCACAAACAACTCACGTACCAAATAGCAACACAATGGTACCTTGCGTTCCGGAGATACAGCGCACGCCCCGTGCCCGCACAAAAGGTAACCTAAAATGTCAAGTTCAAGCACCAAGGGCGCCAAAATCAAAATTGAGCATTATTCAGCCACCGCCGACACATGTGCCAAATATCATCGCGCCAGCACCAGCCGTTCAGAAGATATAACTCCGGAAACACCCCTCCCGGACACAAAATTCGACCTGCCGGGTCAAGTTCAAACGCGACAAGGCCCAAAGTCAATCCTAGGCAACAGGCAACAACCCCCCACCCATGCACCAAAAATCGTCGCAATCGCGCGTATCGTTCCGGACACACAGCGCCAAAAGTGCCCCCAAAACACCAAAAATGCCACCTTCAATGTCAAGGTCAAGCGCCAGGAGGCCCAAAATCACACCTGAGTGTCAGACTACCACCCCCAACCCACGTACCAAAAATCGTCGTGCTCGCACCATCCGTTCACGAGATACAGCGCCCTACATCCCCGGCTACCGAAAAGTTCCCACCAGCATCAAAACCATACCTGCATACATGCAGGTAACAACTACAATGTATCAAAGTACAATATGAATCAATGATATTTGCAACATGGAGAGTCACATATCTTTCTAGTTCATAAGTGCAAGGAGGTTATAAATGTATACTTTGTTATATATATATATATAGTTAGCAAAAACACCCAGAGTAGTAGTACTTTGTCAACATCCAAAACGTTTGTACGACGTCGTATTTATACTGATGGCTTCCCGCCCATCACCTACCTAGCTTTTCCTCGTGGTCGGACTCTTCCTCCGAACTGTACTCTCCCTCCGAGCTGTCAATCACAAGTCTCCCGCTCAGAACCTGTTTAATCTGCTCAGTCTCCCTTTCTATCTTTTCTCGCTCCAGATCAATGCTCTGTTCGGCCATTTTGGGGTGAAAACAGACAGAACGTCCAAAATTGGCCAAAAATTGAACTCCTTCTGATATCCAAGATGGCTGAACTCCGGGGAATGGTACTTCTTGATTGGCCAATACTTATATTCATCCGCTCGGATGAAATAACGAAGATTCTTGGTTTAAAATGGGAATATTATGGCGCAATAGTTATATATTATGGATAAACTTATATATATAATTTGCATGATGTGTAAGATATATGAAGAAGAAGTTTATTGATTAAGATATGAGCAGACAGAAAAGGAGTTCCACGCGGACGGATAAAAAGCACGTGAGTAGTGCCGTAACCATCATGGCGGACGAAGTCTGCTGTGCAGCTTGGACAAACAGGTTTGACTTCGTTCTCTCGTCCTCCGAGCGGTTTTAAGAGTTTTCAACCTTCCTGTGTGGTTTCTAAACATTTTGGCTGTCCGCAGTACCATTTATTGTAAACCACAGGCATGGAATGTTAATGTGTGCGTTGTGTACGTGTCCTCGCCGCGGTCATGTTCTTGCATGCTGGACATGTTCCATACATTTACAGTCCCCTCCCCCTCTTGACAGATTATATGTGAGCGCTGTGACATTATAATAATGTCTCCAAAGAAATACTTGCAACTTGAGGGACATTATCCGTTGTGGTATCTGTAGAGAATATTTGGTTCTTCAAAATACTGGTGCATAGAGCTCTGTTACGGCTATGGCCTTAGAGAGATTTGTTTAATAGGAAAGATCTCAGCTCAGTCCCAATAAATTTGATACTTTCCCAAAGCCTAATGGCCGCCACTGGGAGGGAAATGACTGTTCATATTTTGCCAGGAGGTAGAATCATAGCCTGACAGTTATGATATAAAGTTATCACATGAGTGCTAAGGAATGCAGCAAGCCTAAGCCAGCTTGCCACCCGAGCATCATATTTGTTGACCACCCTAGGGCATGGTGTCAAGGCCAACTGTAGGGGCAATTCATTTGACATCAGAGGGATGTTGCTGTCTTCGTGAATATTTTGGGTTTGGCAGCCTATTTCAGGTCTGTTTGGCTTCTGCAACTTTTAGGAGCAAAATCTCCTACCTGGCCTGTGTCAGATCTACTCTACACTTCTCTTCTTGAAGTTCGTTCTGTTCTGTGCTATGCCTTGAATAGATAGCACAGAATCTACTAATTAGTGAGAGACTGGCAAATTCTGTTGACAAATAGGTTATGTATGTGGTTTATTTTTAGGAGTAGATGTATAGGTTTTGCTGTAATTGGTCTGTATACAAGTTTTGTTGTCATTGTTGTGACCTTAGCTCATTCCTACGTCCCGACCTCTAGGACAAACAGTTATATTTACACTGGAAAGGTTACTAGGACAAAGGGATATTTGCCCATGATAGCATGACTGCCACATGTACGTATTCATATATGTAACAGAGGGTCCCCAAACTCATACGGTACTATAACTTAGAACAACTGTCAAGTTTTACTTTGTCTTATCATATTTGTTTTTATTACATTTATTACATCTCTGGAAAACGTTAACATTGAAGGGGAGAATACAAGTAGGAATTAAAAAAAAGGGAAACAATGATACCACAATGTCAAATTCAGAACTGATGTCCGGCATTCATGTATGTTTATTTAGAACAGCCATTTAGGACAGCCAACTGTATCTTCTTTAGAACAGAAGATACAGTTCCTTAGGCCGATAGGGAAGACTGCTGCCCTTCCCCCATCCTACTAGCAGTAATATTCTCCTAGCTCATCACCCACAGCTGTTTTTGCCATCGACAAAGTGGAAATTCCATTACTGAATGATTACATGCCCAACCGCCATGAACAACCTTGGATGGAGCCCAGAACGGGTAGCCCATTGAAGTGGGCCCATCCACCCCACTAGACTAGCCCACCTTTTCCAGAAACCAGCATCTGCATGTGTCAATAAACTCATCCACATGTGATTTGTGTTTGCTTTCAAGTTATATATAAGTCAACCTTTGTCCGTTACAACACTCTGTCCGTGCCTGATTACGTTCTCACATGCACAAACATCTGATCAATGACCTTTCTACTTTCACTCTTGTTCAACAACAAGCTACATGTGGGGGTCAAATATAGGTGTAGGGTTGTCTCCTTCTTTAAATGTTTTTCCTTCCCACTCATTGTTTTTGTTGTTGTTAAATTTGACATTTTAATCTTCAAACAAAAATTGCATAAATTTTCATCATTTTCAGGTCATGAAGTATATAGTTATTTTTACAAATGAACTTTTTATCTGTTCCAACAAGCAAATTTTTGTCCTGGGAAGTGGGATAGGTCCTGGAGACATCCCTGACTACATGAAGGTGTGACAGACTTCACTGATTCATACTTCAGAACTATGATGGCTAAAAACATTTGGTTGAAATAAATCAAAGAAATTTTGAAAAGTCAATGGACAGGGAAAAGGGCATGAAAATTGTCCTTGATGTATAAAAATTATTTCAACATATTTATTAAGAAGGTCCTTTTTTCATTCCCACCTGTTTCAAATATTGCGATTTAATCATGTTATCTACTTTATTGAGCCTATGCTGTTCTGATATATCATCATCATCTGTCGTCCTTGGTGGACGGGGTAAGGCGAATCAATCGTTTGCATGCATCATATGTTGATGCGTGGCTGCTACAGACAGTTCAGACAGTTCTCGCCAAGTTGTTCTACACTGGGCGTGGACAGTCCAGTCGGATCTGGGGACCCCCAGCTCCTGGAGTGTGTTGAAGACCTGATCTTCCCATCTCCCTCTTGGGCGGCCTCTAGGACGTTTCCATGATGGATCAGGATCAGATGTTGTCAGTTTGATCACCTCTTGTGTGGGGGTTGCTCTGGCCACATGTCCTAAGAAAGTCAGCCATTGTTTGGCGATTCTGGCACAACACCTTTCCACAGCACTAGGTCTTTCATAGCTGCTCCCAAGTAGCCTCTACCAGGCTCCGTGGTTTGATGGTCTAATTGTCGAAATTGGACAAATAGAGTCACCGTACGCTAGGGGAGTCAGCCGGCCAATCGCGAGAGGGTCCATTTTGGTTTGGAGAATGTCCCTACTCGGCCGGCTGACTCCCCTAGCGTACTATATTACTCTTATTTGACCAATTTCTACAATTAGACCACCAAACCACGAAGCCTGGTAGAGGCTAGCTCCCAAGTCCTCAGTGTCAATCCCGGTGTCTCTGGAAATGTATGTAGACTAGTATGTCTGTTGAAGTTATCAAATGCGCATGTACAAATGTACAATGTGATTGGCATACAAAGTACAGTGGGTTCATCTACAGGTCAGAGCCACACAGTGTTGGCTTCCTGTAGTGTTGATTCTGTGGCAGCCTTTCTTCTAGAGTTTCAACAGATGTTTTCCTCTACATGGTGACCACTGGCAGATAGCCAATAATTTCATATGGAGTTTTCCTCTCATGATTGCATCAGACCTGAGTGAGAATGACATGATGGAACATCCAGTCTTTCAGAGATTTTCAGGAAAGATCAGTCTCCTTCCTTAGTACATTTTATCAAATTTCTCTTCTTTATTTTTTCTCTGGGTTTGATTTCCTTTCTCTAAGAGTAAGAGTAAGACAAAACATCATTTTAGATATCGATGCTACCATGCCTTCAGCTGTTCTAATTACCCTTGCATTATTGTTCTTACCTTGTAATTACTCACTGTCTGGGTAATTGAGTGTTGTTCCCTGTCAGGTGAGGGTTAGAAATGCTTGCCTGTTAGTGTAGATGTGGAGACTTGATGGCAGCTTGCCAGCAGCCTCTATCTTTAGAGGATTGGCACTGTGTAGGTTGACAAGATGATCATCCCATCTCTTGCATCAGTCACCTCTTACGGTGTTAATGGTTGAACCACGTGGGTTCTTCTGCTCTATTGTCAGGGTTGAACAAGTCCACTAGCCCTATTATCCAGGGCAAGTGAAAGTGCTGATCGGGCAAGTGCATGACCTACCCCACTTGCCCAATTGGGCAAGTAAGATTTTTCCATTGATTGAGATTTTGATGTACTTGCAATGGTCAACATAGACCATGATAAGAATTCCATTGCTGGAAGTGAAAATGCATATAAAAGCACTTTAAAATTCTGGGCAAGTGAAAAAATTGGTTCGGGCAACTTGGCAAGTAGAAAATTGGTTTGGGCAAGTAAAAAATTGGTTTGGGCAAGTAAATTTTTTCTGTGCTTGCCCGATAGAATAAGTAAATTTTAGAAAACTTGTCCAACCCTGATTGTCATTATAGTGATCTTCCAATTTACTATTTGTTTCTCTGGGCCTGGTGCTGTATATTAAGTTATAACAGTGGAATCTTTGCTACAGGTTTCCCAAAGGTTTTGAAGTATGAATTTGATGCTGGTCATAGGAATGAAATTAATTGATAAACACACATTTTGTCTTTTTCAGGGACTTTTGCATCTTAGAATGGGCTGAACCTCGAGCATCAGTGTAAGATAGCATCCAAACGTGACCATGACTGAGAAACAAGTGGATGCCAGCGAGCTCTTTAGCCTGCTGTCGTCACCTGACCTCCATGTAGTTGACGAAATCAAAGCCCTTATTCATGAAAACCTTAACACAGGTTACTTAGTTTACATGTTTTTGATCATCTCTAGTAGTAATTCAGTAGTAAACGTTATGAATTTATATGATAATAATGTTAAGTTGCAAGACTACACAAGGGTTTGCCAAGTAAACTGTAGTCCAGGTAATTGATTATTATAATTTATATTGCAGGGCCACTATGTTGGAAAGGTTACTTTATCTGTTCAACAGGAAAGTTAGTTTTATAATTGCCAGAGGTGTTGCTTGCACTAGTGTTATTAGTTGGTTAGCTCTTAGCCTGGAATCCAGCCGTGTTGTGCTTTGGTCGCTCTGCTTCCTTGCGAACACGTCTGGCATTCGTTAGCATTGGAACGATCGGTCCTTACGTCACTAATGCGGGAAAGGTAGAAGTAGTGTTCCGTTCGATTACGAACTGTAAACATGATTCTGTGTGTTCGATTTCCACCTTGGTGGTGCTTTGCGAAGGGGGCTTGGAGCCAACAGCCAATCAGAAATCGCGCACATAAAGTGTGCGAATATTCAAATGCCGATCGTTCCAATGCTAACGAATGCCAGACGTACTGGCAGGAGCAGAGCGACCAACGCACAGTACGGCTGGATTCCAGGCTAGTTAGCTCTAGCCTTTTGAAGGCAACGTTACAGTTGTTTACAATTACACGCCACAACTTTGTAATACATGTAGTAGATTTCAGTCTTTTGTGAATGAACATGTGTAATTTTTTTGGATGATTTTCCCTGTAGCCCGTGAACCATGGCTGCTGAATTGCCTTGTGGAGTTTTACGTGGCTACCAATAACCAGCCGGCCCTGGAGGTGTTAGTGGGCATCAGGGAGCCACATGATAAGGTAACACATACACTGTACAGTAATAAAACTTTAGGTTTGTGGTGATTTACTGTTGCTGAACCTGCACTGTATGACAAGCCTTACTCATAAAAGTGGCCCTCCACCACAGAGGAAATGGATAGATCACGCTTGTTAGATTCAGTGCTTTTAAGTTATTGTGACATGAAAACATTGGTTTTAAGTTTCTTTAAAGCAGTCACCGCAAAAACCTCACAGTAAAACATAAAACCACTGTGTAAAGAATTATTGTATATTGCACCCATGGTATACTGAATAATATGTGTGAACAGTTCGGGTCGCTCTGCTGTTCTGCAGCAGTCATTCCGTTGTCATACTGAATATGGACTTGTTTTTCCAAACTTGATACATATTTATTGAGCTATACATGTACTTGCCGGATTTGTTGTAACCAACGTTGTCACTGGTTTTCAGCATTTGCTGTCCAAGCTACAGCAGTATGTGGCCCGTGGCTGCCAGGCTAGTCGGCTGGCCGCTCTGACTCTGCTTGGACTTGATGATGATACATATTTATTGCATTATACTGTACTTGTTAGGGCTCTTTAAACCGACCTTGTTGTTTTGCAGCACTTGCTGTCCAAGCTACAGCAGTATGTGGCCCGTGGCTGCCAGGCTAGTCGGCTAGCTGCTCTGACTCTGCTCGGACATGTGGTGCGTAAACACCCGTCATGGCTGTACAAAATCACCCAGCACTCCATCATGGCAACCCTCCTCAAACTTCTCAAGGTCAGTTCAAACTATCCAAGGTCAATCAGAAAGCAAGGTTAACCTGGAAAGAGTTTTAGAATGTTTCCGTTATATGTGGATAATTGTAGACAGCACCTTCAGCCATAGTTGCATTTTTTCCTTATCTAAATTGAAGTGTGTTCGTGGCATTACATTTTATTAACATAACATGTATGAGTAAAAATTCTTTACACAATCTTAACAAGACCATAGCAGATCCAGGTTAAAAGATACAAAAAACAGATTTTCTGCTGCAGTACCATGGTCTCATACCAGGGGCCAATATTGACCTTAACCTTCTTGTGTTCCCAACACGTACCCACATACCAAATGCAAAAATCTACAAAACTACAAAAATCGGGAAACACAGACAGACAGGCAGACAGGCACACCCATAACTATATCTCCATTTTTCATGGAGATAACCTAACAATGTTATACAATGCTTTTTTCTCTCTGTTCCCTCTCCAGCGTGAGACAGACATCCCTAATGTGATGAGTGGTGTGCTGATCATCACCACCCTGCTGCCCATGGTGCCTGCACTCATCGCTCCGTACCTCACCAGTATATTTGAAGTCTTCAGTAGGCTGGCTGCATGGAACACAAACAAACCTGGTACGGCCTTCGCAATGCTCTACATGTCATCTGTCCTTTTTGCTTTGTTTTCTTTGCTTGCATTCAACGTCTATATATGTATCAATGTACCAAGTTTCACTACTGTGTCAGAAATGAAAAATCAAGTAAGAAGCTATCAGTCTGTCCCAGGGTTCTAGACAGTGTCCGTCCTTCTGTCCTTTGACGGAATTTTGCTGCTGGGATGGACAAAAAGTTTGCCCATTCAGTCCACTGTGAAGGAAAAAAAATGGCATTGAAAATTTTAATTGAACCAAGCTGAGTCTACCATCCAAATTTGCCCCTCAAAATAGCAAAATAAAGAAAACAGCATTGCAGCGGGTCTAGATTTCAAAATTTTCCTGGATAGCATACCACCAGACCCCCCTAGGATTGTCGCACCTTGAACAGGATTTTCATTCAAAATTCAGAGGATGGGAAAAAACTTCAGGCTGGCTAGAACACTAGTCTCTCCCTTAAAGTATTCTGTACATAAAATATCATTTTGTCTTTGTGTATGGAGAGGGAGAGAAAGAAATGCCAGAACAAAGACAATATATTTCCCAAGAGAACAATAAACGAGAGGTGTTTCTGTCCCTAGGTCCCATCCCAGATGTGTACCTGCTGCACCTGCACATTGCTGTGTATGCCCTGTTCCACCGGCTGTACAGTATGTACCCATGTAACTTCCTGGCGTACCTCCGAGCCTACTACAGCACCAGGGACCACATCGATGTGTTTGAGTACACCATAAAGGTAGGAACACTATAATTCTTTGTCCTGTCATCCTCTCTTTGAAGATGTCTTTTAGTTTTGTGCAATTTTTTTTGGTCAGAAATAGTCTTGTATATCCCAACATCAATTCAGCCTTTGGGTTGTGACTGTGTTGATACAAAGTCATGCTCTCGACCAACCATTATAAAAAACAACAACAGAAAAATACAATCAAAGATACTGTTAAAGTTTGTATACTCGCATCTAGCATATTTCTCTATGGCCATTTTGCATATTTCTCTATGGCCATTTTGCATATTTCTCTATGGGACATTTTTACATATTTCTCTTTGGCCAAACTCAAATTGTCTCTATTTTGGGTTTCATAGAAACATGTTTTTTCCCTTGATGAATCTTGAAGTGAGTTTTGCTGTTATTTTCCCTCTCTGCAGCCCATGTTGGAGAGAGTAAGGATGCACCCACTGCTCATCATATCCTCATCTGAAGAGGAAACAAAAACAAACAGGTGAGATGACCTGAATTTGTATGAAATACTGGGTTTCTTGTTAGAATTGTTAGTGCAAATTGAAGATTTCAATTATTCATGGTTTACCATTGTGAACGATGATGATATCAATGGTGATGGAGATGTGAGCCCATGTTATATACACACAGCACAAAAAGTTCAGATACTTGAGTTTGATCTATTCCATCTCTAAGTTTTGGCACTTTTCCTTTTCTTCCTACTCACATAAATAGCTCTGGTACTCTACGCATCCATGTACGGTCAAATCAAGTGGAATATCATTGTAATATTCCAGTGATATATAATGCATTACATTTTATAAAGTTTGCACAGAGGTAATATCAAACTAAGTCAAGTTTCCCAAAGTTTTTGTACCAAGTTCAGATGCAAAATACATTTACTCATCCTGCGCTGTACTAGTTATACATTTGAACTGAAAATCTTCATAGTGATAAATGACACAATGTTTTCATTGTGTGCAGGTGGAGAAAGATGGAGACCCACGACATCGTGATAGAATGTGCCAAAGTGTGTCTGGATCCGCTGGAGTCAGGGCGTGACACCGTGGCCGCGCCCCTCCGACAGTCAGGCCTCGTATCCAGGGAACCCTCCCAACTCAACACTTCTCTCAACTACTCCTTCTCACCCATGCCTAGTGCAGGTCAGTGTGGGCGCAAGTTTTTTTTCGTAACGAGTTTCACACACACTCACTATCCGGTTTAGCGTCTGTTGTTCCCTGTCTTGAGTTTGCTCAGTGCAAGACCAAGTTGGTGGGAGATGTAGGTGACTATGCCAGGACAAGGTGGTGAACGTTAAGTTGTGAAGGTTGCTATGCTGTAGATGAAGTCGACCAAAATCTACAAAGTATTGCAGTGGTTTGCATATTGAAGTTACTTTTACACTACTAAGTTGTTCTTAATCATATTTCAATAGTCTATGTACAGGTCTCTTTAGGGCAAAAATGATAACCACTAATGCTGTTTCAGATGTTTTGCTTTAGAAGTTAAAAAAAAAAGTGTACAAATCTTTGCTTTCCTTGTGTCTCTGTCCATTTCTTAGAAGCCAGTCTTGTAGATGAAACCCACAAGAAGGAGAAGACTTCCTCCCAGAAGGTCAGCACGGCGGAAGATTCTCCTCCCTTTTGGAGCCCCTCCAATATCTGCGGGCTGTCCACCCCTCCACACTCACATGGAATGTCCCCGGCCAGCAGCCATCTTGAGTTGACCTCGTCGTCTGCTTTACACCACAGTTTTGCGCTCTCCTCTGCCGCCAACACCCCCACCCCCATGGCCACTCCTTCTGAGTCCCCACCCACTGTAGGGGGTGAGGCTTCCGGACAAGGCTCCACACCCAAAAAGACCAGCAAGGAAAATCTCATGTCCAAGCCACCTTTGTCTCCAAGGTCGCGAACTCAAATATTTCAGCGATTTTTTAGTGCCCCCCAAGGACAACTGCCCGAACTTTCCCCCAGTAATTCTACGCCTGTATCGCCATTGACAAGAGAAGACTCTGGTGGGGGCACGGGTACAACAGGAAAAAGTCAAAGTGCCCCACTAACTGCAGAATTGTCATCAGTACAGGACACCCCTCCCTTCCCCAAGGTTCCCCAAAGTGGACTGGACCTAACAGAAGGCCAGCAGTGTGCAGGAACGTTCCACTCCCAGGATAGGGAGGATGACGGGAAAAATTCTAAGGACATCTTAACGCCTGAGAATCTGAGCCAAGTTGTAGAGAAATTGTCGGAACATGGGTCTTCCCTGGAAGTTGTTGGGCCGTTATCTTCCGCAGGTCTAGATGTAGAGAAAGACTTGGATGGTGAGCATTCCTCTTTATATCTAACATCTAAGAAACATGAAAGACATTCTTGAAGCATTGGTGATGTAACAGTGTTCTAGGATTGTTACTAGTAGGTAAGGTTACTGTCTGCATTATGCTATGATAAACAACTACCCGGACATAATGGAAACAGGTTTTAAAAATATCGATGGTTCTTCTGGTGCTCAGGTAAAAATGGCCATAGGTGGTAAATTTTCCTGTTTGCTTTTGTAGATGCTGCTAATTTGGAGGTGAGTGAGATCACAGATAAAGTCCAGCCCAGCCAAGGTGCAGTGAGAACTCCAGAGGATGAGTTCCACAACACCACTGCTAATCTCACAGGTACAGTACTCTCTCATCTAGCAATCATTACTCGTACATATTCGAATGGTAGCTCATCATAATCTGTGTTGGTAGAATTTGTAATTCTACAGTTGAAGCTTTGTCCCAACACCTTTCTTGTAGTGGTGCTGAGAAAGATTGGCCTTTTTTTTTGAGATACATGTATCTAGAAAAAAACTGCTGATGGTGAGAAATACTGTATATTTCATTCCCACATACGTTCAGCAAAAATTGCTTTATGTGAGTGTGAAATTGTCTCTTTTAGCTTATCTGAGAATTTGTTTCTAATTTTAGTCATAACAGGATCACTTGTTATAAGTACTATATTTTTATTTTATTGATATGGTTCCCTCACTTGTCATTTGTACTTGTTTCGCTGATACATTTTTCTGTAACCTCTGACCCCAGGAGCCGCTAGGTATCCCCAGGAGGGGTTGGTCACGCCTGACCAGGATGGCCAACAGGAGATCTCCGACCAGTTTCAAACTGACCAATCAGACTCCAACCTGATATCCTACGATACTGCCAAGTCTGCTGCCACCTTCATGGCGAGGGTGAAACAAATCCGCGGTCACGTAACGTCGGACACCATTGTAGACCCCTCCGAGCTCCCCAGGATGAGGTATAAGTCGTATCCGCCCCTGACCAGAGGTGAGATATTTGTGCCCGCCGATTCAGCAATGATCAGCCCAAACGTGCCAAGTGCATTCAAGAGGCCAGCCAACCTCGCCAAGCTGAGGATCCCTCCGTTAGACGAGTCCAACGGAAGTGTGACAGACATTTCGGTCACGGACATCTCAGACGACGTTGTTACAGACTCAGTGCCTGAGGATGTAGAAAAGCCGCTAACCCAAGGCAACAGCTTTGAAGGAAAGACTTGTGAAAGGGTAGAAGTACTAGAACTTCAGCAAGAAAAAGTGCAGCAAAGACTTCCAGTCAGTGTGGAAGAATTGGAGGAGAAAGAGAAAGGCTTCACACCCATTCAGGAAGAGGAGGCCAGAATGGACACAAGTACGCCACACAAAGTGCGCGATTCTGTAACGCAGACTGTCACGGAACCGTACGAGCACCTGATCCCGCTAGCTCTACAGTTTCTACCTGGCGTGAGACAAGCAGAATCCAGTCTGGACCACGCCATTCCTGCTGATGGGGAGGAGAAGGGTCTGCACCCATCACAGAGGGACAGTGTAGTGGCAATGTTTAGTGAGGTTTCTCCTTTAGAAGTGTTAGATAGACACATCCAGCTAGGAGGGGATGTCCACTCCAAGGAACTCAGCAGAATTCCACTAGTCAACATGGACTCCATCAACTGGACACATTTTGGAGGTACTGTTCCTTTCCTTTAAATCTGTGTATGTCTTGCGTATGTATGTCTTGTTGTAAGTACAAAGAACTATTGAAACCTGGGTTGTGGTCTTGGCTTTCTTCTTGAGGATTGAAAATTTATCTACCCCCTGGTAAATGTTATTGTGCCAATTTTCTCCTGAGTGCCCACCTTGCATGTGGTATGTTACTGGTTCAATCATACCAAAGACTTGAGAAATGGAGAATGCTGCTTAGCACTCAGCATTCATTGAAAAGTGTCAGGTAGTTAAACACATACCATTAACAGTGGACTAACTCCTACTTTAGTGCTTATACAGCTGTGTAGAGAAGGCCATCCTATACACCTTATGAATATGATGTGTAAAGGATTTAAGTTGACATAATCATTCATGGCTCAAAATACCACCTGCATATGTAGGTTAGTGCAGATAAAATTGGAGCTGTGCAGGTATTTTTGGTGTCTACCCTCACCAAACCTTCACTGGTAAAGTATAAAAGAAAAAATAGCAATGGTTCCTGGACAATTTTAGCATGATCCATACTTACTAAATTCAGAGTGGTCCAGGTAAAAATTGTCTGGTGCAGGTAATTTTCAATGCTACCTGCACCAGTGCAGGTATACATGTACAGAAACAAGCATTTTGAGCCCTGCCATTGAAATGTGACTCACTCACAGGAGCGCCTCCTGCCGATGAGGTGACCATTCTGAAGGACCAGCTCCTGCTGCTCCATAACCAGCTGCTGTTTGAGAGGCACAAGCGAGATCTACACGCCCAGCGGAACAGACGTCTACTCGGGAAGACTTTCAAGGCCCGCGCCATGGAGGAACAGAACGTCGCCATGCAGGATCAGGTATGTGTGCTGATGTATGTTTGTGTGGTGGTTTAATAGCCACTGAAGAAGCTGTACAATTAGCAAAACTAGTTTGGCCAACAGGCTGAATAAAACTTCAAAACTTGAACTATGCGGCTCCAGATGTCTTTCTGAGGGACGACTGCAGTGTGCAAGATGTCGGTAGCTTGAGGGATGAATCGATTCTACAATATATGTTTGTGTGGTGGTTTAATGTTCGCCGTTTTTGCAATAACCTCCTCCCCGCAAACTTAAAACCACTGAAAATTTCTTTTAGTAAAACGTCTTCTTCCCGCCTCCATATGGTCAAAAGCAATTAAGAGTCTATAGCGACCACCTGACCACATAGTACAGATTTTATCAGTCCATGAGTGGTCTTTTTGAGCTGTTTTGACTATACCCAGTACAAATTATTGGGCCTATATTATAAATATGTTGAGAGGTTGACATTCCAAGAAATTGAAAAAAGACATCCAATTTTGCAAAGATCTAGCGGGCATTTATTACCTCTGTGAAGGGGTTTCACATCTGATGGGTTAACTTTACTGTTTATGTGTTCACACCTATAGCTTAAGCTCCTTTTCATGTATTTGTTACTGGTTTGAATTTGTTGATTTGGGGCACCTTAGCAGTATTTCCAGATATAGCAGACCTATAGACTGTCACCCCCATCCGATGCAATGGCTCAATGGTGGAGTGCTTGCTTTGTACAGAGGAAGTCACACTGCGGCCTGGTCATACCAAAGATTTAAAAAATTGGCTCAAATTGCTTTTTCTGCTTAGCACTCAGCACTAATGAGGAGGAGTATTGGGGTTGAACGCACATCACTTCACATGAACCAGTGGACTCTTGCGCATCTGTTTCTCTCTTGCACATCTGTTTCTCTCTTGCGCACCGGTTTCTCTCTAGCGCATCTGTTTCTCTCTTGCGCATCTGTTTCTCCCTTGTGCATCTGTTTCTCTCTTGCGCATCTGTTTCTCTCTTTCACACCTGTTTCTCTCTTGCGCATCTGTTTCTCTCTAGCGCATCTGTTTCTCTTGCGCATCTGTTTCTCTCTTGCGCATCTGTTTCTCTCTTGCGCATCTGTTTCTCTCTTGCACACCTGTTTCTCTCTTGCGCATCTGTTTCTCTCTAACGCATCTGTTTCTCTCTTGCGCATCTGTTTCTCTCTTGCGCATCTGTTTCTCTCTTGCACATCTGTTTCTCTCTTGCGCATCTGTTTCTCTCTTGCACACCTGTTTCCTGCGCATCTGTTTCTTTGTAGCGCATCTGTTTCTCTCTTGCGCATCTGTTTCTCTCTTGCGCATCTGTTTCTCTCTTGCGCATCTGTTTCTCTCTTGCGCATCTGTTTCTCTCTTGCACACCTGTTTCTCTCCTGCGCATCTGTTTCTCTGTAGCGCATCTGTTTCTCTCTTGCGCATCTGTTTTTGTCTAGCGCATCTGTTTCTCTCTTGCTCATCTGTTTCTCTCTTGCGCATCTGTTTTTGTCTTTCGCACCTGTTTCTCTCTAGCGCATCTGTTTCTCCCTTGTGCATCTGTTTCTCTCTTGCGCATCTGTTTCTCTCTTGCACACCTGTTTCTCTCTTGCGCATCTGTTTCTCTCTAACGCATCTGTTTCTCTCTTGCGCATCTGTTTCTCTCTTGCGCATCTGTTTCTCTCTTGTGCATCTGTTTCTCTCTTGCGCACCTGTTTCTGTCTAGCGCATCTGTTTCTCTCTTGCGCATCTGTTTCTCTCTTGCGCACCTGTTTCTGTCTAGCGCATCTGTTTCTCTCTTGCGCATCTGTTTCTCTCTTGCGCATCTGTTTCTCTCTTGCGCATCTGTTTCTGTCTAGCGCATCTGTTTCTCTCTTGCGCACCTGTTTCTGTCTAGCGCATCTGTTTCTCTCTTGCGCATCTGTTTCTCTCTTGCGCATCTGTTTCTGTCTAGCGCATCTGTTTCTCTCTTGCGCATCTGTTTCTCTCTTGCGCATCTGTTTCGCTCTTGCGCACCAGTTTCTCTCTTGCGCACCTGTTTCTCTTTCACGCACCTGTTTCTGTCTAGCGCATCTGTTTCTCTCTTGCGCATCTGTTTCTCTCTTGCGCATCTGTTTCTCTCTTGCGCATCTGTTTCTCTCTTGCGCATCTGTTTCTCTGTAGCGCATCTGTTTCTCTCTTGCGCATCTGTTTTTGTCTAGCGCATCTGTTTCTCTCTTGCTCATCTGTTTCTCTCTTGCGCATCTGTTTTTGTCTTTCGCACCTGTTTCTCTCTAGCGCATCTGTTTCTCCCTTGTGCATCTGTTTCTCTCTTGTGCATCTGTTTCTCTCTTGCACACCTGTTTCTCTCTTGCGCATCTGTTTCTCTCTAACGCATCTGTTTCTCTCTTGCGCATCTGTTTCTCTCTTGCGCATCTGTTTCTCTCTTGTGCATCTGTTTCTCTCTTGCGCACCTGTTTCTGTCTAGCGCATCTGTTTCTCTCTTGCGCATCTGTTTCTCTCTTGCGCACCTGTTTCTGTCTAGCGCATCTGTTTCTCTCTTGCGCATCTGTTTCTCTGTAGCGCATCTGTTTCTCTCTTGCGCATCTGTTTCTGTCCAGCGCATCTGTTTCTCTCTTGTGCACCTGTTTCTGTCTAGCGCATCTGTTTCTCTCTTGCGCATCTGTTTCTCTCTTGCGCATCTGTTTCTGTCTAGCGCATCTGTTTCTCTCTTGCGCATCTGTTTCTCTCTTGCGCATCTGTTTCGCTCTTGCGCACCAGTTTCTCTCTTGCGCACCTGTTTCTCTTTCACGCACCTGTTTCTGTCTAGCGCATCTTTTTCTCTCTTGCTCATCTGTTTCTCTCTTGCGCATCTGTTTCTCCCTTGCGCATCTGTTTCTCTCTTGCGCATCTGTTTCTCTCTTGCGCATCTGTTTCTCTCTTGCGCATCTGTTTCTCTCTTGCGCATCCGTTTCTCTCTTGCGCACCTGTTTCTGTGTAGTGCATCTGTTTCTCTCTTGCGCATCTGTTTCTCTCTTGCGCATCTGTTTCTCTCTTGCACATCTGTTTCTCTCTTGCGCACCTGTTTCTCTCTTGTGCACCTGTTTCTCTCTTGCGCACCAGTTTCTCTCTTGCACACCAGTTTCTCTCTAGCGCATCTGTTTCTCTCTTGCGCATCTGTTTCTCCCTTGTGCATCTGTTTCTCTCTTGCGCATCTGTTTCTCTCTTGCACACCTGTTTCTCTCTTGCGCATCTGTTTCTCTCTTGCGCACCAGTTTCTCTCTCGCATCTGTTTCTCTCTTGCGCATCTGTTTCTCTCTTGCACACCTGTTTCTCTCTTGCGCATCTGTTTCTCTCTTGCGCATCTGTTTCTCTCTTGCACATCTGTTTCTCTCTTGTGCACCTGTTTCTCTTTCGCGTACCTGTTTCTGTCTAGCGCACCTGCTTCTATTTTGCGCATCTATGTCTCTTTTGCGCACCTGTTTCTCTCTTGCGCATCCTATTTCTCTTTCGAGCACCTATTTCTCTGTCGCGCACCCGTTTCAGGTGCGCAAGAGAGAAACAGATGCGCTAGAAAGAAGCAGGTGCACAAGAGAGAAGCAGGTGCGCAAGAGAGAAGCAGGTGCACGAGAAAGAAACATGCGAAAGAGAAACAGGAGCAAGAGAGAAGCAGGTGCGCGAGAGAAACAGGTGCGTGCGAGAGGAGCAGGTGCGGAAGAAGCAGATGCGCGACAGAAACAGGTGCGCGACAGAGAAATAGGTGCTCGAAAGAGAAATAGGTGCGCAGTAAATGCAGAAACTTTCACGGTGGTTTAATGTTCGCGGTTTTCGCAGTGGCCACTTCACCGCAAACTTAAAAGCACCGCGAATATTTTTCCATGGCAGTAAGAGACTAGGGTGCATGGTGCTACCCCAAACTTAAAACCACCACGAAAAGTGCCCTTTCCCACTATGGCAAAGTTAAATCCCCGCGAACTTAAATGCATTAATCTTACAGTAGTTTTGTCTTCAACTTTCCCCCAACTGTTGCAGTTACAACTGCAGGAGAGGGAGATTGGGAGTCAGAAGGGAGAGCTGAGACAGCTGTGGGAGCAGAGGAAGGACCTGATGGAGAGGCTGGAGAGGAAAGATGCAGAACTGCAGCTGAACACCAGGCAGTACCAACAGGGGCAGGACAGACTACATGCACAGGTTAGAAACTAGTAGTGTTCCTTTACATTGCCGATCAACTTACTGTATACGACGTAAATAAAGACAGCTTTATTTGTTTTTTAATTGTAGCATTAACGAACGGTACCTCACATGCAGAGGGACGAGCAGTGTTTTAAATGATACAAGACCGCGGCAAGCTGGGTCACTTCTGACCAAAGCATTCTGCTGGTGGCCACAGATTAGAGTCTAATTAGACTGCGGTTTTTATGTATTTCATCATTCATATAGCTGGCATACTTTTCTTAAAGCAGATGCAGTATCTGTTTACCTTTTTCTACAACAGAGATGTATTCTTTATGTGCCTCAAAAGTCTGGATGAATGTGTTGAATGAAAATCTAGAAAATTCTTAATGGCTAAGATTAAGAAAGTGATTGATATTAGTTTACTTTCCCATAATGGTAGCAGTTTTATGAATGGCCTTGAAAACATGTAAATGTATCTAGAAATTTCCGGGCTAACAGGTTGAAGACTTGAAACTGTCCATGGCAGCTAAGGAGGAGCATCTGGAGAGACTAAAGAAAGACTTGAAGGCGTCGAGCGCTCGTCTGTTCACCATGGAGAGTGAGCTGTGTGACATGGCAGAGAAGGTCGCTCAGACGGAGGACCTCAGACAACAGGTGGAGGCTCTCAACAGGTACGCACTCTTCTACATTGTTTTTATTTGTTTGCATTGTATAAGAGTGACAACGCCCTGCCATTACGTGATGTATTGCATAAGGCAATAAATTGTGATAGCTAGACGACCACACAGCAACCATAACTAGATTCTTGTGTCCGTTGATTTCTTGATTTAGAAGACCAAGAGTGGAAAATAGTGTGATACATAGCACTATGCTCGTGTCCCATCAACTATATGGTACAATGTATACTATTGTCAGGTTTGACTTTTTCTATCAATAAGTGTGGCTTTCCTAAAACATGGTGTTTCATGATCAACAGCTTTATATCCAGTCTAAGAAGGAGTCCCTTACTAAAGCTAGGTACTCCTTTTCACCCAGAATCTCACCCATCTCACCAACACTTTGTACCATTGTTGTGTGTTTTTACAGACAGCTGTTGCTGATGGGTGAACTCCAACAGAAGTATGACGACAGACTGGACCTGATGAAGTTTACAAACAACAAGGAGGCCAACTGTAGTGCTCAGCTGGCTGCTGCCAAGGCTGAACTAGCCGGTGAGCTGTTGTCCTTAGAAGAAAACTAAGTAGAATTACTAATCAGGAGGTCTAAAACAATGATTGGTAGATCTGTCTTTCTTTGAAGAGAGCTTGCTGCACAATACCATTTAATGGTTTCAAAAGTCTTTTTCAGTACTGTCCCTTAAGCTTAACTGCCTCCCAGGGGCCTTGGGGCTAGGGTTGGAGCTGCACCTTTCTTTCAGAAAAAAAATGGGGTGCCATGTTCTATGAGGTGCCTTAAGCATGTTAAAGGGAAGAGCTAGCTTGCAAACCCTTCCTGTAAAAATATACCCTGCCACTGAAACATTAAGGAACTTATTACTAGGTACTACAAGGGGAGAAATACCCACATCTTATCCCTTCATGTCATAGGTTTGAGAGAGACCCTCCACTCAAAGCGAACGGAACAGGAGATGGCAAAGTGGAGAATCTCTGAGTTGAGTTGAGTTTATTTCTCAACAATAACCACATCTTGTCCCTTCATGTCCCAGGTTTGAGAGAGACTGTCCACACAGAGCGGACGAAGCAGTAGATGGGGTAACAGGAAACACAACATTTTTTTCCTAGGTCTTAGGAAACTTGCTAAGAGGCACTAGAAGGTGAGCAATAACCACATTTTGTCCCTTCATGTCCCAGGTTTGAGAGAGACCCTCCACACAGAGCGAACGGAACGGGAGATGGCTAAGAGGAGGATCTCAGAGCTGGAGGAGACGCTGGGAAACAGGGAGGTGGTGGGGCTGGAGCAGAAGCGCATGTTGGAGAGTGTGAAGAGCCTCTCCCGTGGACAGCTCCAGGCCATGGAGCAGAAGTACAACTCCCTGAAGAGGATATGTCAGCAGATGGAGAACCAGATACTCAAACTCTACAGTAAACTAGAGGGGAAGGGATACCACAGGTAACGTTTCCCTAAATTGTTTACTGGAAAGTTATTGTCGTTATGAAGCAGTTTTACCTCATATTAAGTGTAGTGTTCAAAACATTTTCTCCCTGTAAACATTTGTAGATTTAAGAAATTCTTAGGTTTTTGGATCACTTAAGTGATTTAAAACTATTTTCATTACCTTTGCAAAGAAGGTTGTGTTTTTGGTAGCATTTGTATGTGTGTATGTTTGTATGTTTGTAGACATACAGCATACAAATGTAACTCAATAATGCCTGGATGGATTATGTTGATATTTTTGTAGCTGTTTTGACTACAGGAAATTGTGTGCATTGATCATAAGATCATCAAATATTTCTTCATTTGTCTGTTCAGAAATCGGGAGAAGCTGTCCAGTGAAAATATCTCCATGGGCAAGAGCCAACCGGAGAGGCAGGTTTCACAGGACGTAGCCAGTAGTGAATCTGAGAGTAGCGAATCCCAGAGTTCTATAGATAGTGTCAAACGGTTGCAGCCCCCTCCAGAAGATTCAAGCGAGCAACGATCCTCACCCAACACGACGTTCGGATGGGTACAAGGCTCGGACAGTTCCGTACGGGGTAGGATGAAGAGTGCTTTCGAGGAGGATGGCCTGTCGCTGACGAGCTCAGAAAGGTTGCAATCCGAGGACATACAAGAAGAGACTGACGGCAAGGAAAAAAGCCAGGAGATTTCTCGTGAAGGGGCGAAACATAAAGGAGAGTGGACTGGGGAGGGGGCCCGGGGGGCGCAGTCGGAGGAAGGGTACCGGAGAACCAGCACGATAGGGAGTCGTTCCACTCTGAGCGAAGACAGGAGTCTGGCTTCCATGGCGGACTTGGACGGGAGTCTTTACAGCGAGACCACGAGCATGTCGTCAAGTGGAGCACGCGGTTTTACGGACACCTACGACAGCGGATATGCATAGTTAAAGACGATATTCTGGTATACTAAAAGGCATATAACTTTTGATACTATAGTTGGTGTAGCAGGAATGACAATATAGCTTCTAATGGTGTGGAAACTGAGCAATTTTGAAAAGGTTGCAATATTTAGAAAAGAAAAGCCATTGCCTATCCCTAGAAAAGGTTGGTAAGCAGTTGCATGGACTACGAAGTGAAAGTGCCTGTAAAGTGTTGGAAAGTGATGTTCTTGTTCTGATACACTGTACAGTTGCTAGAGGTAGATGTTTTGAAAAGAGGATCATATTTTCTTTTAGTTTGAAACTTTTTGATAAACAGTGAAGACTGGGGAGAGATGTGAAAGTTTAGTTGTACAGGCAGAAAATTGAAAACATTTTATTTATTTTCAATAATTCTAATGGTGTGATTTTTTTCATGAATGTTAAGCAACTTATCATTCAGTTTCTTTTGTACTATTAAGCTTTTTTTTTCCATTCCTTACTTTTCTTTTCTATAGCCTTCTTTCACACCGGAAGGCTTGTACAGTAGTATGCTTTTGTTAACTTTATGGCAATTCTTTGCTTTCTTTCTATCAAACTTTTCTTTTCCATTTTCTTGACCTTCTTGGGGAAGGGTTGTATATAGCAAATTGCAAATTCTGAGAGTTTGTATTATTGAGGATATTTCTCAATTTGATGAATATGAATCATGTGAACTTTCTTCAAGTAGGCCTCTTGTATTAGTCTAGATATATACCCATGTCCTGCATCAAGTGTGAAAAAATACAGCTTACAAAATCAACAGATCAGTGGTTTTTGTTTGGGTGTCATACAGGTAAACCCCCAAAAATATTTTTCTTATTTTGAGTGGGAGTCTTGCTGCTGGTAAAAGTATTGAAAGATAGCAATTATTTTTGAGAACAACTGAATGGTAGACTCTGAAATTCCATTAAATGTTGCTGTCTTTCACCTTTTAAAAAGTTATCAACCAATTTCTACCCTGTTTATAATGATATTTACAAAATGTCACAATTTCATAAGGGTGACTTGAAAAAGACTCGTTCCAACTCTTACAAAAGAATTTTGAAGGTTTGAATGTAGTCAATTCAGACTAGAAGAGAACTTTAAAGTTGCAAGTGTATTTGCGTTGAAAGACAATGGGAAAAGACGTGGAGCTGAAATAAAGAAAAACATATAATGTAGTTACAAACCAATTAGTCTGTGTAACGCAAACTGCTGTCCATGGCTTTACCTGGCCCCCCTCTGCAGAGGCTTCACAGCTGCAACAAATGAGATTTGAGCCAGCTACAAACCGGACAGTGAACTTGACAGGCAAGGACAATGTTGTAGCCCCATTCTAACAGTTGAGAGAGAACAGTATTACTCTACATACATGTCCCTGTATTTCCAGATGATATAAGAATCCAGTGCTATGTTTTTAGAGTCTCACTTGTGTGAAGTAATTTCGTAGTTGTCCAGTGTGCTGCAGCCTTAGACTGTGGACAATATTTCGTACATATACTACTGGTACCTGATTCTTCAATACACAAGAGCAATAGTACACTGTCAACTGTATGACCACCCATCATGCTAGGATATTCTGTGTCATGGCAGACCTGTTCAGATGCAACTCGAAACCTTATGGAACATTGAGTGATATTTAGTATACTATGGTTATATTACAACCTGACTATGTTGAATGTTAGTGACAGGATTTGGATGGATAACCATGTTCCAACTTCAGTGGTTTTACAAAATCAAGTATGTAATAAATGCTAGTACATTGTATGTTCACACCATGAATAAACATTGTCATTGTGTTTGTAAAATCTAACTTTTCCTGGCATTTTGATCCCCTGTTATGACATAATTTCTGCTCATAATTACAATTTGAAGGGTAATGAAAACGATTCGTACCAGAAAAAAGCAGTGTAGTTAAGTCTTAAGACATGAAATGTCATTAGACTTGTACATAAACATTGTATGCTGTTTTAAGTGGCTGCTGTGAAAATTTTGTGCAAATTATGTGATAAACTAATAATATTAAGAAAATGTTCTCATTTAGGCAATACGTGCAACGTTATAGGGAAACTAAACATAAAGCATATCACTGACTCAATAAATATTTGTGAAGAATTAAAAATCTATTGAAACTGCATTGATTTGTGTTATTTTATGTATTTTCAATTAAAGTAGAGTTTTTAAAACTAATGTTGCGTGTAATGAAATGTATTCATCTTTGAGGGTATTTCATGGTCTAATGCTTTTGCTCTATTATGTCTGAAAAATATTTGATGAGTAGAATAAAACACGGTTGACATTTTACATCGATCACAAGAGCAAGTGGGAAGATCTCTGGAATGGTAGTGCTTCTGCAGTTCAAAAACCACTTGTAAGATGGCGTGCTTGCATCGTTTATGCAGTTACACTCGCTTTTCCTTGGGGCAGAAATCTAGGGATGGTCTGTTGCAGTTGACTAAAAAAATTGGGCACGGAAAGTAACCTTCATGTGTATATATCATACCCTACGAGTCAGGCCTTTATTAAATGATTAAGTGCCTTTTTTCTGATAACGTGAGATCTGACCGGTGACCCATGTGAAATAGAGGGCAGTGAGTTAATCGAACGAACATTGCAACAGAAAAATGACAGTTAGTTCCATTATTTATTCTTATTACTAAAAATTGGGCACAGAAAGTAGCCTTCATATCAAATACCATCAGACCCTTTTTGGACTGATAATGTGCTTTTGTCTGATAACATGTTAGATCTAACCAGTGATCCATGACATATGAAATCGAGGGCAGTTAGAACGAACATGGCATCAGAAAAAAAGCACATATCAGCCCTCTCCAAAGCCCAACATGTAGAACCCGCCAGGGAGGATGAGAAGCACATTTTGATTCCTAGACCATCAGGGCAGGTCTTACAATTACCACGGCAATTAATTAGATAACGCTCAATCATCTCCTCAATGTAAACCACTCTGATTACAAGGACAGTCACACACTCGAATTTCCAAGCAGATCTATCCATGCACTAGCACAATAGCCAGCCAGACTTCCGCGATATGACGTCATGTGTTGGGAATTGTTTTTCTCATATAAACTGCCTTGTCATCAGCATTGGACATTAGATCTGCTGCGAGATTGATATAAATTCAAAAGCTAACATCTGGAAATCGATTTTTTATTGAAGACTACATTTCAGGCTATAATAGCTTCCTAATTCACGTGTATGTTAGCCTGGTTACCATCCGGGCAGTAATTCGCTCCTATGTTCGCTTCTGCTACCCGTTAGAACAGCACAGAAGCGACTGTATATAGTGTATGAGAAATGTCAGAGCTAGAAGCGACTGTGTATAGTGTATGATAAATGTCAGAGCTAGAAGCGACTGTGTATTAAGTGTATGATGAATGTCAGAGCTAGCGACTGTATATAACGTTAGTGTATGATAAATGTCAGAGAGAGAAGCGACTCTAAATAGCGTACAATTACGCTGGTGCAAGCTACTTTCCGGATGGTACCCAGGCTATACTGTAATTTATCTTGGTTCAATCTGGATTCTAAACACGTCAAAATGACTCAATAAATCTGGAGTCCGCTTTTAGTCCACTGACCTTGAAAGCAAACCTGTACAATCCGATTGGATGCGTATGACGTCAATTGAAGCTTTCATTCAATACGCAGACAGACAAGATTAATGATATTTGCTTTTTAAATGCTTGATAAAATATTGCAGGACAGATGTGCGTATCATATTCAGATTTATTTCATGTCACAGTGAGTCATGTTGTATTCGTGTTTAATTTATTTGGAATATGAGGAATTTGCGTCTTTTCCTCTACATTTTCACGCACTGAAAAGAAAAAAAACCGTTAACTTTACATGTAAAGCCACCACCTTACACAGCTGAAAATAGAAAGAGCAATTTTTAAACATTACGATTCGCTCCCTTGCAAAATAATATCATAGTTTTTTTTTTATATTATAGTTATTATTTTTTCTGATATTATAGTTATTATCTGATGCATCTTCTTCTATTCATAGACACCGCGTATTTTCACCAAGTCCGATATGCGTTACCGGTTATAGACAGGAAGTAATATCGATCACTATAGTTTTCCATGGCAAACAGTATGAAACGAAAGCATTTATCGACGTGAAAACATCTCATGACATCAGACTCTTTACAGTCATCTGTCAAGATCTCACAATAGAGACGGAGGCGCCATAGACTTTCTGCTACTCATAAACCGTTGTTCTGTCCTCAACGTGACCTAAAAAAAACAGTGCTAATTCCTCGACAATTTAGGTAAGTCCATTTTTTATGTTGGCAAGTACAGTTTAGTTTTAACTTTTTAAGCTTTCAAGGTACGTAATACATTTGTATATTATGAGTTTTTTTTGCAGGCATAAAGAAAAGCGCGTTGGACCCCCATACCACGAAACTCTTTGATCAGGCACGCGCACGTCGGGCAGCCGGATTTGTAGTCTGCTGGAGTTGTGAAGATGGCAGCTGAGATCAGGGTGTTGAATGAAGCACGGCCCGCTGGAGACGTCTCTCGCGACTTACAGCGACTCATGAACAGGTAAACTTTCAGTTGTAACAACAGTCTAACTCGGTAGCTATAGCTTGATACAGTTTAGAGTGGAAAACACCGTAAATTAGGCAGAAATTCCGTTACTCTGACGACTAGTAGTAAGTAACTGTTACCGGTTGGAACGAGTGCTAAGGGCGGGCCCGATGAAAATTTAACGCGACTCCCTTCTTTAATACATTACTCTACTGTTTGTCCTTGTACAGTTATGTCAAGCAGACTTAGGAGATAGGAATCTTGACACAGTCACGAAAAATCGGAACGGTGTCTGCGTTTTTTTCGCGGAATTTGCGGAAGTGTCCCGTGATTTTTGGTGGTCCGACAAGCATGTCATAATCGATCGGTCGGGGTCATCAGAGGTCACCAAACTTAAACGCACCGTAATGTTTTGACAACTCAGTCTTGGAATTCCGTATGATATCCTTTACACAGAACGTTGTAAACACTGGACATGGGAGTGCCCGTTCCCACCTAACGCTATGCCATGTGGCGCTAAGCTATGTATGGTTTTAAGGGCTTGTTCATTAAGTTTCAATAGAGGTATTGGTAGTTAACGTTAAGTGAAAAATTACAGTTTTTCAGACTATGCCTGTAAAATTATGAATTCGGAAAGAAATTCATTCCAACCAAAAGTTCATGACCAACCCTTTGCTTTCACTAAAGGAAAATCTATTGCCAGGTGCATGTCATGCAGAATAGCTTTTGGACAGTCCCTTATACTTTACTGTGTGTTTGCCCAACATGAGTGTGATGAATTGTTGGTGGTGTAATATTTCTTCCCCGGTGGCTTTACACCTGGAGATTGGTGGCTTCACAGCTGCAGGGTATCATAAATAAACTTTATGTGAAGTACTTTGATGTTGTTGTATGCTGAAACTAGAGTTCCACAACCTCATACCTCATGAGTGAGTGACATATAATAAGTTCTCATAAATTATGCAAATAATTCTCTCATTTGCATAAATATTATTGGTTGATCATTTTCTGTATAGAAATAGGTTGCTAACACAAGTTGTTCAAAGTATGACTATAAGAGTCTGATGTAAGGAAGGTTATTCCTACTTTATAATTTTTTGGGGGTAGAGCTTACTAGTCCCAGATTGTTGTTATCAGCTGTACTGTGTATACAAATAAACTTTGATGAGTGGATCTCTATGATAACTGGTTGGATGCTTAATTTAGGTATTATTCGCAGCAATGCATTGCTAATGATGATGATAATTGCCAATACTCTTGTTGTTTAAAAAAAAGACTGAAGTGTCACCATGTAACAAGACCTAAAGGCCACTTCAATGTTTGGGAGCAAATCACTCAAAGAACTTGAAGATCTTCAACACCAGTCCTTACTTTTAATTCTCTCTCACATGTCATGCATTCTGAGTATTATATGAATATCTTCCTGCCAAGCCACTAGACCATAAAAGATTTACAAGCAAATGTAAATTATTAACCACATACTCTGCATAGCTGCATGGTATTCTATTTTCTTATCAGAACTCATTAGTATGTCTGATGGCTTTTACCTTTGCAAATGTGGCAAAAACCTTATAATGAAAATATGTTTACATAATAGAGCAGTGCAATGTTATACCAGGTTGCTTTAATCACTTTCCATTTTACTGATGACACTTCAATCAGCTATTTCTGTTGTTAGTACTAGGCTACATCTAATGCCCACGGGGCTAAGTAACCTTTTTATCCTCATCGTATTTTGATGTATTGAGGAACCGACAGTCAGTCTTTGACAGACGCACATTCCTAGAAGTCATACTGCATTCAATACTGTGTGGTTTACAGAACTGCAGCTACATGTATAGAAAAGATATAGAGCAGAAACCTTACTCCTCTGATCTCAAACTCAGTCAAAGTACCTGAATCATCCTAGAGACTCGTAATTCCTTTATATGTTCAATATGATAAAAATATAAATGCAGTTGACAAAGTGGTAACTTGATAGTGTAGTAGTATGTTGACTGGAACTGTATGTGCAGAGTATTTAACACTAAGTTCAACTAGAATTCATATTTCATTTGACTAGAAAACACCCAAATGGACCTCTAGTATGTCAAGCAGGTGTCAAGTCAATCACTTTCATCACTTCATTTCGTTGAGAGATTTTACCCTCATACATATGGGCCAAAATGGGGATTTACATGTAGCACAACAAGTTGTCCATTAGCCAAGCATTTTGATTAATAGTGTGAGCTATGAGACAGGCACATTCAATGATCAAAGAAATCATATATCAAGGGATGTTTTCAAGATGAAGGTGGTAATGTCTGTCATTAAGTTTATTACTAATTCAATTGATTGAAGTTGTAAAACCTTAAGCATTTCATTCAGCTTGAAAAATAACCTAAGAGATGGAAAAGAAAAAAACAAACATTTTTTTTGCATGTCGGATAGATAGAAGTACATGTATACCATGAGTATCCAGAATTTGCAGAACCTAGCTTGTTAATCCTAGTCTGTCAGTTATTAGATGTCTTCAGAGGTAGAAGCTGGTGATTGATATGGTGTTATTTTGAACACTACAAAGACAGCATGTTCTAGATGGCCTACTTCATATTAAGTGGCAACAGCCTTTGTGCAATAAATAGTATAGACAACTATAGATTTATTATAACAATGTAGCCACCAATTGTAGCCAATTTCCTCTCCTCTACATTAGATTAGTTTCTCCTCTAAAATTGATTTGTGAGATTCAGACATAGACGTTACAAAGAAACAACATTAGAGACTGTGTAATAAGATCTTTTGGGAAGGACAAAGCTGTCATAAACACATTTAGACACCTCGCCCTTTTATAATGGCCATTTCCCCATGTGTTATCTAGTTATCTAAATTGCCCACAATTCAATTTAGACAACTATCTCTTGCTTCCCTTTGGTAATGAAAGGAAAGCAGTTTTGTGTGGGCTGAAAGACAACTGAAAAATTCCCTTCCCTTCTTTTGATTCTGCTTTAAGAAGATTGTGCTTAGGATTGATTCATTTATAGGTTGATAGAATTTCATACAGGCACAAGAAGTCTTAGGATAGCTTTGTCCAAAACTATATCATACAATGTACCTGCAATCTGTTCAAACCACAAAATAACAAAATAACATGTACCACAAAGGATCAAGTATCCACATTGACACATACATTAATGAATCATAAGCATAAAGCCGCAGTGGTACTTAAATCCGATGAAGCAATTAGGATATGCTAATAAATATAAGAAGTGCCACTATTTTATCGCCCTTGAGTGCTCACTTCAATTAGACAAACTGTTGTTGACAGAATGATGAAAGGGTAGTTATACATGTAAGCTCCATGTATCGGCGAGTGTGTTCCATTACTTTGAACCAGACAGATTGCATTCAGCATAGCTATCCATTCTTGAGGTGGTACAGATATAGCCAGAATCAAAGTTGAGTTAGATATATAGCAGTAATCATGGTATCATGCTGTGGGAAGCCATCACACTGTGTGATATATCTGTACTGTGGACTGGAGACTTAGAGTAGTCATAGACTACACAGCAGTAGATTCATGACTGCCGTAGAGTTAGTTTTTGCCTGGAGGTCATATAACCTTCTTGGTTGTTAAGGGTGCCATCAATCGGTTATACGTTAGGAGACATCCAAAGTAATGCATTTTCAGACAGACTTTTACGTCTATGAAGTGAGACATCCAGGTAATAAGATACGCCAAAAAGCACTTAGCAAAATGGATATGATTTTGCTTGAGTAACTGCTTTTTGGCATAAGTGTACTTTTGTTAGAAGAAACAACAGCATAAACAGAAACTTGATACCATATCTAAGAAGTCAAACCCTGCATCAGTAATGCAGATTAAGAACATTAGCATAGACAAGCAGCATAGCTCAATCGTCAATGTCTGTTTCACATGTAAATTCACTCATTTTATTCTTGTGCACTATTATCATCAATTAGGGTTCACTTTCAATTAGCCAACAGGCACAAATTTGGAATAAACTTTATCATCAACCATCAACAACCATCATCCTTCTGACACCTTGTTGATTATTTTGATTATCAACCATGCATTGTTGTTTTATATGCATACATGTATGTCATTTGTAGAGCAAAACACTGACAGTGTGGAGTGATTGCTATTTAGATACATTGTACATGTATGTTGTAATCATTATGCAGAACATGTACAATTATTGTCCGACATTTTGCTCAAGTGCAGAAATCATGAATTATGGCTACATTCCAGCCCAACCGTAAAGTTGGTGAAAGATAAACTCCCTGTGTAGCTATGGATCACTTTGTACCATATGTGCTAGCCTATTTGTTATAATTTGTCAGTCTTTCCAAAGTACAAGAAGAAGGCTCAAGCAACTAAAGCAGCTGGTTTTAGAACCACCAGTGCAGGGACTCCAGCAGCAGTATAATCAAACAATGGATAGGGAGTGCTATTCTAAGAACAGAAAAGTAAGAAATCTTAAGTCAGTCATCACAATCAAAAGTCCTAGAAATTCTCTAGCTTATGACAGTTGGTACATATGAATTATGATATGTTATGTGATATTTACGTGAATTTTACTGTGAAATTTAATGTCTAAGGCTAAAATTCTTAAACTAAGTTCAAGATCTACATGTATCACTTAATTTTCTTAATTCTGACAGCTTTCTATTGGAACTCACAAAAACATCCTGATTCAATTCATCAATATGTCCATACAGCCTGTCCTCTCTAATAGAAAAAAATATCTTCTGATACCCATATTTTTATGACAGCTTACCTGAAATTTCCCTTGAGTATATTTGACATGACTGCAAATAAAAGAGAAGATAGTCAGACAGAAACTTAGTGTATTACTTAGACTATCAGACTCTGTAGTGATCAAAACAGGACCTACATGTAGACCAAAAATCACTTTACTACTGAACTAATTTGGTACTGATGATCACAAAAGGAAATTGCAGTAAACAGATTGAGCATAATGACAGGGAAAAAGTCCCCATGAAATTATCCATCTTCTTTGATGAGCTTTTTTGTAGATTGCCATCTGATCCATCAAAGCATCTGAACAGGTATAATTTCTGCCTACGCTTTGCTGGATGATGCGACTAAAGAGCATATGTGAAATTGTAATTGCTGTTACTGCGGCTTGAAAACATCAGGGGCTGTCATTTTAGGCGTTTTTTTAATGCATGCCTACTGTTAAGGGCTCAAAATACTGTATTTATAATATAATATTATGAAGGATTGTTTAGGTAGTATTGGATCTGTGCAGGTATTTCTAATGTCTATCTTCACCGGCCCTGTTCAAGGATTTCGTGGTTGAACACTTTATACTGATTGTTACCTCCTGTGCTATGCTGCATAATGAATTTACAATGTTTCTGCAATACCATGAAACTGCATGGAATCTGATTTTCTATTCTAACTGCTCTGACGAAGGTAATTTTTCATGTTTTCTGTACCAGTATAGAGAAAAACTATGTTGAACCTATTTCAAACCCTGCTGTTGAAATAGTCAGCATTGGAAAACTACATGTATTGCAGGCTTTTTTTACTTACTACATTGTGTAAATGTGTTTTGTCCATTTTTCAGTTCAATCCCATGCCAGGGTATTTTTCAAGGTTATGTTGAACTAAATGTACTGCCCTTGTGTATTACCTAAACAAGTAAGCCTCACTGGGTATTGTATGGATAAGGCTAAGTGCTTCTGTATGTTCTTTAAAGCCAATCCCTCTAAAATCACTCTAAAAGTGTCGCTTGTCATTCAAGACTTTGCAGCTAAAAGCTTTTAACAGTTACACTTAATAGGCCCGGTGACTTATACATTCTCACTATCTATGGCAGTTCCACACACTGGTTGTGCTTAGGTTTGACGTATACTGTTAGAGTGTGACGAGAATGTAATCCAGTCTGTTTGCTGTAGGCTAGATTTGCTGTGAAACTGATGGTAGCTGATGTGGTGTAATGGGACATGTGCTTTGGATGACCGCCCGAGGGCAAAGTCTTTCTAATGGTGCAAGAGATATACTGATGGATAAATGATGGCATGGATGGATGGATGGGTGGAGGAATGGAAGGGAGAATGTTGATAAAAAAGAGCTAGAAGTCATATAGTAAGGTTCTTTTTAGCACAACCAGAAATTAACTTACATCCAACGTTTCAGTGTCTGTCAGACACCATCATCAGGGTGGAATGACGGGAACTACTTCTTGCTGCTACTTATAGCCAATGTAGGTGGCGTTGCAGCAGCAAGAATGCTGTCCCAGACGTGAGTTATTGACAAGAGTTATTGACAGAGAGGAAAACAGAAGAACTCGATGGATTAAAGAAGCAGTTTGGATCAGAAAATCAGTGCCAGTCATGAACAGAGACGAGGGGGGATACAAGCTGAGCCACGTCTGGGACAGCATTCTTGCTGCTGCAACGCCACCTACATCGGCTATAAGTAGCAGCAAGAAGTAGTTCCCGTCATTCCACCCTGATGATGGTGTCTGACAGACACTGAAACGTTGGATGTAAGTTAATTTCTGGTTGTGCTAAAAAGAACCTTACTATATGAATAATTGCTAACCTGATGAAACTATTCACGGATGGAAGAGCTAGAAGTCTTTATCGCCATATTTTCAGTACCATGGACAGACATTTTCAGTACCATGGACAGACATTTTCAGTTCCAGAGATATGCATTTTCTGTACTATGAACAAACATTTTCAGCACGATGGAAAAACATTTTCATTTCTATAGATATGCATTTTCAGTACCATGGACAGACATTTCAGTGCCATGATAGACATTTCAGTACCATGACAGACATTTTCAGCACCATGGACAGTACCATGGACAGACATTTTCAGTACCATGGACAGGCATTTTCAGTACCATGACAGACATTTTCAGTATCACGGACGGACATTTTCAGTTCCATGGCATTCACAATATCATGGACAGACATTCTCAGCTCTACAGTTCTATGAACATATACATGAATGTACACATGAGCAAATGAGGGAATTAAAAAAAATTATCATTACTTCCACGTCCTATCACAAACTGTCTTGTCGAGTCAGGATGAAGGCTTTACTTGCATCTCACAGAGATTAGTGATATCACGTAGGGTTTTGACTTGGATGAGCAACATTGTATACCTATCACATGTCATAATCTATCGCTGAATAGCATGAAAGCCAAATTTCACCACCCTCCGGTGAACAGCGTACAGGGTTGTGATTGTTTTGCACAATTTCATCCTGACGGTATCTCATGTCATGATTCTTCCTGTAAGCCGACCCCTCTGGAGATCAGCCATCAAGTCTCGGAATCACACTCACTCGATGTGCTCATATCTGACAAATGTAGGCTGGAGATTAATATGTGATTTTGACATCCTGGTAGATGACATATCGTTGGACAACTTTTGCATTTGAATTAGATGTAGCCTCTGTGACCTGTGTTTGATACTATGAGGTAGCGTAGGATTAAGCAATTTTTCAAAAATTTAAGTACAGGTCCGGTTAAGTTCCAGAGGATTAGGTCCAAGTTCGGACCTGAACCTGCACCTAATTGCCCGAGAAAAGGTTTGAATGGGCGATACTCAAAGCAATGGTCAATTTCACTACAAAGGAATCTGTTTGGTGAGGTATCCAATGGCATGTAGAGGATAGTAAGTTTGACTGTAGAAACTTTGAACTCTACTCTAATTTGCTCTTGTTATTGTCCTTGACCGTCAAGTCCCAAAATCAGCCTAGGTTAGCAAGGAGAGGGTTCAATTAAAAGAAAAGAAATTCCCAGTATGTGAAGTCCCTATCCCTTGTGACTTACAAATTAATGTACAAGTCTCACCCAATGTGATCATCTGTCATTTCAGTCTATTTAGAATTGAAAGTTGTGCCTTTTTTCTCCCAGGATGAAAGGAGAGCACATGGTTGCAGGTGGGCGTGGAGTTGACTACGAAGCTCTGCGAGACAGCCAGCTGTTTAAGGACTATCTGTGGAGAACTCTGGAGCTGAGGTCTGTGGACCTGTCCACCCTGCAAGATGCCGGGGAGAAAAAAGCCTTCTTTATCAGTATCCTTCAGTAATTCCTGATGTTATCAATGTATATTTATGTTCACGGTTTTCATGATGACGACTGTAACTTGAACTTATCATTCATCATCATCAGTCACTGGGTTCTGCATCTATAGTCTGGAAAGTCCTATAGCTGCATTCAGTCTTTTTTCATCCCTTTCCATTGTGCTTTGCATCCTGCAAGCTTCCTTAGCTCCTGGACTTTCTTTGCTGTTGTAGGAAAAGCTCGACCTCTGTGCTTTAGGTCTGCTTTCAGCAGGCTGAGCAGGTTGACACAATGTCTTCCCTTTCGGGCCTTGAATCTGTTGGAACCTAGAACTTATCATTACTGATAACAAATAATTTGTCTTGGTGACAATAACAAATAATTTGTTCACCGTGAACATTTAGTTCAGAGTTAACAAGTTAAATTTTCTCAGACCTTGAAAGTTTGGTACCAAGAAGACAAAGTGAATTAAGCTTGAAAGTTACAGGTAATGGTGAAAATAGTGAAGTGTTTCCAGTCCCCAACATGGAAGCCTCATTACAGTTAGTGCTGGATTTGGTTCTAGCGATACTATATTGGCTGAAGCCTGCTGACTAATGGAACTACATGCTATTACATCTACCTCATGGCATGTTACTGTTCGCAGGCAATTTGGGAAATGTAACAATCAAGTCTGCAGACATTGCGACTGTGTTATACATGGATCAGGGTAGCAAACAATCCATCATGTAGGGAACATTCTCCAGATTCTGGCTCAAGATATATTGACTCAGAAAGCTGCCTGATGTGATATCCACTGTTCATGTGGCGCGCAGTGTGGCAAATTACATTCCACAATCGGTCAATGCCCCTGGTCGGATCTAGATTTGTAACTCCTGACCACAAGCATGAAGAGCTGTTAGTATAGCCTCCATAGCAGGCTCTCTGAGGCTTTTTTTTGGCTCATAATACACTTTTGCTGCCATTTCTTTTTGTACTGCATCACTGATTGCCAGCCTTCGCTGATCTATTGGCCTCTAGATCAGCTAAGGCTAGCAATTAGCAACCCAGTACAAAAAGAAATGGCCAGCAAAAGTGTATTGTATGGGCCAAAAAAAAAAAGGCCCTAGAGAGCCTGCTATGGATGCTATGTTAGTAGGTAGATGTACTAAAACTAAAAGTATGTGCATGCCCATGTATACACATTTCATATATGCGCCATCTGCCACATCTTGGCAGTTTTAATAAATTTTCCTTATGTTTCAGGCTATCAAATAGTCAGACCCAAGGCAGACAACCTTGAATCATAACTACCAGGCTGCTGCCGTGCATATAATTGAGGAGCTAGGAGAGCGATACAAATTGGCCACATAGGAAGAGTTGTCCAGTAAAGCCTCTATGTCGTACTGATGCATCAAAACCCTGGCTGCCTTCTACAATGTTCACTCGCATGTTTTTATCATCTGCGTGCTTTTTGTGGCTGTGAAAATGCTGTCAACCATTTGAGCATAGTACATAGTTTGTAGTATTTTAAATCATATAACACGTTATATATACTATATGAAACAAAATTTAGACTACAAATAATTGTAATAAGTGACTTCAATTGGTACTTCTTGCATGAGGTTATCTGTTTTTGGAAAATTCTGGCACAGGAATGAATGTTGGGATTTTGTCATTTTCAATGAGAATTAGTGATCTTTTCATTGAATGTTTTTCTCAGTTTGGTGCATTTTTCAAGTTTCTTGTCAATAGCCATAATTCAGTCTATTTTTAAGTAACTACAGTTTTAAAGAAAACTAGTTTCTCTCAAGATTCATTGATACAACCATTCAGGCCTACATGTTTTGTATCTGTATGCTTTGATTCAAAGTTAAAACCATATGTCAGACTTAAAGTCCTTGACCAAAGGAACTCAGATATCTACAATGCTCTGAACATCCATGGCCTGGTGCAATGTAAACAGCTGCCATCCTCCGTACTGGATGTGCGACAGTTCTGGAAGACCACAGCCTACAACATTGGGGGGCTCGTCTTCTCATTAGATGACATTGAACATGGGATCCTTAGAGGTATGCGCTTTGTGTCATCCAGCTGCCGTCCTTCAAACAATGTTTATTTGTTTGTTGTTTGTATTGGTACAGGTAAACTACCTAAAGACCCAACTCACCAGTGTTGTATACTAATTACAAGCTGCATAAGATCTGTATCTGTATCTATATAGCTGGTATAACCGCCATTTGGCATAATGCACCGGCTTTGCAGGTATGTGGCGCGGTAGCAGCTTGTTATATTACACCGAAGGACCCGTCACACCTACATGTACATTTTGTAACTTTTGCACATCTATCTGCATGTGTTCTTTGATGCCCCTACTGTGCTTGGTGATAATAAATTCCACTCTACGATAGTTCTGGGAAAATACAAATTGGGGAGATGAGACTGATATAGGTTTGATACCCTCACACCAGGAAGGACCACTTCTTTTGTTGATAACATGCTCAAAGTACAGATTTCAGCAAATACATGTATGCTCCCTCCCCTTCAAGAGGATGTCCTTTAAACATTGTTGGCCATATTCCAGTGTACTTGGTTCTATACTTCTCCGTACGGTAATGTCAAGTGGTTGAAGTGTCCACTTTTGTTAAGTGTCTGAAACCATTAAGTTATAACCTGCCAGAAATTAAGGGTGTTGAAGTGCAGAGAAGTGTTGAGATCACCTGTCCATCAGCTGTCACATGATAGAACTGTTGTAGATGAAATATGGTTTTCTATGAAAAATTATCATACGTGAAACTGCAGATTACCTTTTTGAACCCCATCGGCCATAGCAATTTTGGCCAAGCATAACTAGTACTTAAGCCTCTGTTATCTTTTAGGTTATTGCCTGTGTTATCTTTTAGGCTATTTATACTGGCCAAAGTCCAGTTCATCAAATTCAAGGCCATTTTATGCTATGCACCATCACAAACTAACTTTGCAATTAAAAATCGGAAAAGCGGGGAAATGGCTCATTTTGCTTGTAATGGAAATACATGTATCATTAAAGAACCAGATTATGATTCAAAGCTTTCAAAACTAACCAGTTTCATATCATTCAGTTAAAATATTTGTATGGAGGAGTGAACGTTTGCCTGGAGATGTGTAGACAATGAAGATCTTAGAAAACTGGACTTGCAAAAAGCCAACCCCCTTGACAGATCAGAGGCAGATTGAGGGCAGCAATCAGACCGAAATGACTTGACAAAACGTCCAACCCTTCCAAGACAGGGAACAACGTAGGCTAAACCGAATAGTGAGTGAGTGTGAGTGTACAACAAGAAAATTTGCATCCTTAAGGCTTGAAGGTCCTGGAGACATCCCTGCATTAGAGAAACAGATGTCTCACTTAACGAACATATTCAGGTAGCCTTGGGAACCCCAGCACCTGCACAGGTCATCCCTGCCTGCCATTACACAATGATTACTGGTCATGCAGAAAATAGCTTGGGAAATGGTAATTAGGTAAGGCTTGCTGAGCTAATTTTGACAGCACAGTTTGTTATCTACCGTTACCTTTTGTCAGGTGATTGGTAGCAGCTAACGGCATCATGGTATGTGAAGAAAAATGGTACTCAAAGATAGTGAAGTTTTTGTTCTTGGTTGATGCAAGGAGCTTTCCTTGATGAAAGAGACTTGGTTGAGGATCTTGTGATTTTTTTTCTTCTTTTGAATAGCAATGAAAGAATGGTGTAGAGTTGTTCAGCTATACCACTATATGAAATATAAGCTGCTCTATGGTATGATCATAACATAGAACATAATAGTCATCACTGGCTATGCTTTTGTTCTTGTTGCTAGGCAACAGACCACACCCGTCTTCCACAGAGTGCCCCTTCCAGAAGGATGACCCGAGACTGAGATTTAGCCTGGAGACTCTTGATCCCAGGATACACTTCTCCCTGGTCTGTGGTGCCAAAGTAGGTGACACTAGATCTCAAAGCTCAGTCATACAGTACACACATACTGGTACACTTTCCGATGTGATTACAATGTATGACCGAAGGATACACATGTGAAACCCAATGGAGAACATAGCTAATATTCATGACCAATTGCTTTACCTACCGAAACACAAGGACCTGCCAGACTAGCCTACTGTCTGCTATACTCTCCTCCTAGGAGTGATTGATTACCATGAAACTCATGAGAAACACATTCCAATCACAGTCTCTAATTGACAATAAGGAAACCTTACCGATATATATCCTCCAAAGAAAACATCAAGAACCCCTTGACAAGGGAAAAAAAGGGAATATACACACAGGGGATATCTCCTCTTCTAGTGTCATAGGCTGAATTCCATGACCAACTGATTTCTTCTTTGGCAGATTACTACCTTAACAATATTTATATAATCTAAAACCAAAACCTGTGCTATCTTTAAAAGATTTTTAAAAGCTGACCACGCAAATATGATATTCAAACAATCCTTAAAGGACTATGATTCTGATTGTGTCCCCAATATACATATGGAAATTTTGACATTCAAAATGCATAAATGTGTAGCAATTAGCAAAAGGCATATGGATTTTTGACAGTCAAGTAATTAGAAAAATAGGGCCAACAACATTATCATGTACTATATATGTTATATGTCTGAATCTACATGTAATGGCTCTATTGGAATTACATATTACACAAAGAGAAAGAGTTTAAGCATCAAAATTAATTTGATTCTATGGACACGGCAAACTTCCATTTTATGTACTGTTAAATGTTTCATCGAAAGTAATCATGACATTTCATAGGTAGATTTAATGTGATTAAATCCATTTTTGTTTCAGTCGTGTCCAGCTATCAGTGTGTACAATGGTGAGAATGTGGACCGTGCCCTCACGGCTGCAGCAAAGGGCTTCTGTGAACAGGAGGTGCTGGTCGACATGAAGAGAAAAGAGGTGCGCTTCAACAATTTTTATTTTCTGTATCTTTATCTGTGTAATCTATAGAAAAAGACTACTATAACTAGAAAGGCCGGTATTTGCTTAGGAGCAAATTCAGCTATTTTCACTCCGCTCTCCCCTTTATGCAAAAATGGACTTTTCCAAAATTGAACTTGAAAAATCCAATGTGAGTACTGTACGGTAATCAAACTTTTATTTCTTTATTACAACACGCACACAGCATGCTAATGTTTCACACATTAACAAAGCAAGCACCGTTTTACTTCAAGAAAAAAACATTATGTCACAAACGGAAATTTTCTACAGATGCAACACGTTATGCGACCCTAAACGTTGGTATTACGTACCCACAGCAGACAATAGCGTGGTTATGATTAAAGTTTTCCTGCTTATTTACACAAGGCAAGGGCAATTACTGCACTTATTCAAGGTTGTCACAAGCATTACTAATCTTCATACAAGCAGACCTCTCCAAACAAACTTCACTACACTTTTAACTCTTTACCAAGATATGCTTATTAGCCGTTTTTAGCGAAGTGCAATTTAAAAAAAATCCAATTGGATATCATGGCTGCACTGCAATTACATTATCATTACAAATACATATAAATGTATGCACATTGTATTCAGACAAAAAGGATCGCATTCTGTTTTTATACTTTGAGTTAATCAGCTAATACATTATATTGATGAACAAAGCTAATTAGCGACTGTATGTTTGCACGGAGTCTGTTTTGCATATCTAAATGTTTTGCATGCTTTTTGTCTGAAAAAAGGATGCAGCAATTGCAGTCATTATACGTCTGTTATAAACTTAACGTCCCATTTATTTTCCACATAAACTAATCAGTTTATGATTATCTAATTATTCTGGTTAACTGTAGTACAGTGCATTACTAAATTACACAGCATATACCATGACGTGGTGTCTGAAAAGTCATAAAAACTTATTCATGTCTGTCATGAAATACAATGTTTGAACTCATGGTTGGTATAATAATATCTCTAATTGTCACTTAGTTTAATAGTTACAATATTGTCCCAAATAGCCTAATCATACATAAAGCTGGTGTTTCTGTCACAGTAACAATTCTTGTACGTGACTTTGCTATCCTCTCCTTGGTGTCTGTTGATGCCACCTTTGTAGCCAGTTGACTATTGTGTTCTCTGACAGGCCAGACTTTGTGGAATTAGTTGAGTTCGAGCACCCGACCAATAATGAATTTAGCACTGTCAAATTGACACCCTCTATCAAGGCACAACCCCACCTGTCTGCACAACAGTCCTGGTGGTGTATCCTCTTCCTCCATTAGAAAATAGAATAGAATACAATAATTAGTATTTCCTTTGTGTAATTTCATGTACTGCCACCCAGAGTGAAAGGAAGATCCTTTTTGTTTGTTGATTAGAAAAAAAGCCACACCTGATTACATATATTCTTGTACAACCAACCTGAATGGACAATTCACAACATAGTGTAACGTTTGTACTAGTAGATTTGCCCTTGAAAATCTGTACTATCATATAACGTTACTATGGAAGAGAACTACTGTACACTTTTCACCGATAATTAGTAGAATCATATCATAATGTTTAATTAGTAGAATTGTAAGATATACTCTGTATTCTTTCTTTTTTCGTTGCAGTTTAAAGTTGGCCATACAAAATTGACTGTACTTTTTGTCGTGTCAATAAAGCTTGATGATACAATACTAGTACTGTCTCATCAGTCACTGCAAAGCGCAACAATATTCCATGCATGCGCTCCCACTTACCGCGGCATTCTGACGCTACGGTATCGCTTATCCAGACACTCTAAACGTGGGTAAATCAAACAAAAACTACACAATAACGACGACAAGTTACCCAAATTTGTTACTGCGTTTGTGTATTGTTGCCAATTTTAAGATAAACAGTACAATTTTTCACTTACTTTTAACGGACTTCTTCCCGGCGACATATATGTACTCCCAGCCGCTAAGTTGAAAAACCCTTCCTCATTGGCTGTACCCGAGCTGACCAATCAGGTCATCGCTTCCACTAAGTGTCGGGCGCATATTGGTTCCCTTCTAAATTCAATTAGCCACAATGCACAGCTGCAGGTAAACAGCTTACGTCACGCGCGGAAACGTCCTTAACCATATATGGTGCAACGGACGCACGTGCAAACGTGACCATATATGGTTACACGCGCGAAACGCGAGCTCGGTGAAAATATGCGTAGATACCCCGCCAAATTGGCTTTTAAATGATTTTGAAGTGACGTTTGGCCAAAAATAATACCGGGGTCCTTTTAATAAGTATCTCACGCAGTATCTTACCAACTTTCAAGTCATCTGGACGTAATACCTGGGCACGGGAGACATGAATATACAGCCGGGCCAGAAAATGACCTTAAAACATCCCTAAAATCATTGTAAAGGTATCTATAAAAAAAATGAGAAAAACGGGTCTGGGTATTGACCCACTGTACCCTTGTGCCAAATTTCAGGCCATTTGGTCCAGGAACGACGGAGAGGAATCACTTTAAAGGTCGCGACAGGAGAAAGAAAGAAAGAAAGAAAGAAAGAAAGAAGAAACAGTATGAAAACAATATTTTCACTCGAAGCGTACCTACGGTACGCGGAGTGAAAATAACAACTTAGGAGATTGCGTGGCATAATCGGCAGTGCGTTGGGCTCAGGTCCAAGAGGTCCGGGTTCGAACACTGCCGTGTCATCACTGATCTTGTGCCCTTGGAAAAGGCACTTTGCACGACTTTCCCCACTTCACTCAGGTGAAAATGAGTACCTAGCTTTGGCTAGGGATGTCCCTTGGCATTGGATAGGTTGTTAAATAAAGACTTTGTCATAATGATCAACATAATGATTGTGGGCACTACAGGAACAAAGAATAACAACCTAGCAGCAGCTGGTTATATTGCACTGAATGTCCTGTCACACCAAACCCTTGCACATCCAGGGTTAGACAAGTTGTCAAAAATTCACTTGTCCTATCGGGCAAGTACATTAAAAATTTACTTGCCCGAACCAAATTTTCACTTGCCCGAAATTTAAATTACATTTTTCTATGTGTTTTCACTTTCATAAATTTTCACTTTGGTTAAGAGACCACGTCTAGCGAAATGATAGACGTTAAATGAGGACAGCAACAACAACAAAATCAATGTCTCTACTGGCTTAAAAATGACATGGTCAATATAGGCAGGCATTCAGCCCCATGTGCTGTCACAGTCAGTGTAATTTGAACAGGTCACATCTGGAAATTCTTACTTGCCTGTCGGGCAAGTGGGGAAGCACTACCTCTGTGAAAATTCAAGCGTCCGAAACTGCCCGGACGGCGTCTACAAGCGTCCAATGGCGTCCGAGCGCGTTTCAGACGTTCTGGACGCGTTCATTGCCGTCCGAAACGGCCGCGGACACATCGTGAGCGTCCGTGCCGTTCTGTCAGTTTTTATGGTGAACGCCCGAACGGCTGAAAGACCCTCCATTGCCGTCGGAGACGGCCACTGATGGGGCTATAAAATACTTAGTCACCCGACGCCGGCAGACGGCTGCGTCTTTTCTTATGATCCCCAAGGGAAACATGACGTTTTAACTTCTGCACATGCGCCAATTTCAGCGGGTGAATTCGAATTTCAGACCGTTGAACACTCCGGCGGTTGCAGGACTTATGTTCAGAAGGTGACTATTTCTGTGGATTTCATGTCCGTTTGTTAAATTTTGCGCACTTTTGGACCAAGGACTTCACGTCTAGACGTAGCAGCTGATGTTTGTACGACATTGTGCTGAGGTTGGGTTTACGGCGATGACTGTATCCGTTATTTATACTAAAAAGAATGTACAAAAATTATTTGTCGTGCGCCGACAAGGGGGAAAAAATATACTACTTACTCGAAGCAGCAAACCTTGGACAGCAGAAATCACAGATGTGACAGACGTCAAAAGAAGCAGCGGTTCTTCCGTTAGCTGATTGTCGATACTTTGCAGGCGCCGGTAAGTGAATACTTCGCATTTTATTCTATTTTTTTGTACATTCATCTGTTGCAAAGTTTACCGACGACTTGTTGTTACGGGTGCCCTCCCCACATACGCGAAGAAATGATAAAATTTAGGATCTTGTTTTGATGCCACAAAATAAAAAGAATTATGAACACGTTGTAGAATACTTGTAAAAAATATCTGTTGTTTCTATTAAGAATGATAATGCTGTTAAAATGTAGATTTAGACAACAGATAATGAGATAGCACCTACCGATTTTGCCGGTGCCAATCAAAATCTTAGTCGGCTATTCCAACTACTTGGGGTTAGGAACTTATGAAACGGAAGACTTTATTTCGCTACCTCGAAATAAAAAAAAATGACTTATGATCTTTGTAGAAAATTTAACGTTATTTCACATTTATATATCCAGTCTTTAGCAAATACTGGTGCAATTAAAATTTACGATAGAAAATTTCAAACGTCCTGTATTTACCCTTGATGTTATGTGGGCTCGTCCATTCTGATGTAACGTGTCGGCACGGCGGCACAAAAAGCCGCGGACACGATTGAAGGCCGGATTGAATTTCGTACATGTAGCAAAGTTGATTAAACGCCGCGGAGTACGTGTAAACAATTTACGAAGAAATTTGTTCAAGTTGTGTTTGATTTTAGGTAAACCTGACGGCCCGGTGGTGGGTGGTCTTCTACAATTCACTGCCTGGCTGAATATTTGTTTGTTTGGTATGTGGCAACGCTTGTCCCAACAGGCCATAAAATTATAGCCGTGACCGGACGGCGTCAGAAACGGCGTCCGGGCAGCCGTCTACGCACGTTCCAAATTAAATGCACCGGCCCGTTATGAGTTTCTACCGTACTGCCTGACTAACTAAAACTGTGTCTTGAAGAAAAAATATTTTGCTAGGAGTTTGGCCCAGATATTAACCTTTAATAATATAGCGATGACAGCCTCTTGGCCTTTCATTCCATTTTCTGTCGAATTTTACGATCTATACCCCCGTGGGAAGGCGTGGTGGAGGCTACCGCCCGTACCAGCGGCCTGGATTACGCCGTTTATGCCCGTCGCAATCGGCGTCCGATCCGTCCCAGCAGCCTGGATTACGTCATTTACGTCCGTCGCAATCGGCGTCTGGTCCGTCCGCAGAGACGTCTGTTCCCAGCGGGGGGCCCGCCCGACGGAGCGCGGGAGCGTCCGGCTGCCCGCTTTCAGACGCCGTCTCCGACGTCCCGAACGTCCGACCGGACGCGTCTAAAGTGCCAATCTAGACGCGTCCAAGCGTTTGTTATGCCGTTCGGACCGTCTTGGACGTTTCGTCGGGCGTTCAAAAGCCCGTCCCATGCCGTCCGCCGCCGTAACCGTCCAAAGCGTCCCAATAATTTAAGACGCCTTGGACGGTTGTCGCAAACGGCGTTTCGCCGTCGGAGACGCTTGAATTTTCACAGAGGTTCTGCTTGCCCGAACAGCATTTTTACTTGCCCAGGACAATTGGGCTAGTGGACTTGTTTATCCCTGACATCTAACTGTACCTACCTAATTGACGGTTTAAAGTGAGTGAGGAAGCTCTAAGGTACTTGCTGGCAGCAAGCTCCACTCTCAGACTGATAGTTCTAGGGAAAAACATATTTTTGGACACTTCAGTTCTTGGTTGATAACTCTCAGGTACCAGTCATTTTCCACCACATTCTTCGACAGACTTGATAATGATGGATCAAAGTAGTTCTGTAACAGTGGTGTTCAAGGACTGCTAAACCGAAGACGCCTAACGGCTTAAGCCTTTATGGCCGAACGGTTTGCACGTTCGATTTGTGATCCGGCTGCCCGGGTTTGGCGCGGGTTCGAATCCCGGGAGTCGGGGTGTTGTTTCTTTCTGTTCTTACTCGCCCCTCTGGTTGTTTCACTGGTTCCCACACCGGCCCTGTGAGTAACAGGCTAGTATGTGCCACACAGGGATGTCGATCTCGGAGATTCGAGGACGAATCTTGAAAAGAAAAAGGGGGAGTAGTGTAACAGTGGTGTTCAAGGACTGCTAAACCGAAGACGCCTAACGGCTTAAGCCTTTATGGCCGAACGGTTTGCACGTTCGATTTGTGATCCGGCTGCCCGGGTTTGGCGCGGGTTCGAATCCCGGGAGTCGGGGTGTTGTTTCTTTCTGTTCTTACTCGCCCCTCTGGTTGTTTCAGTTCTAAGAAACCCCTGCTTCTACTGTTGGATCTGTAATTCCAGCTTGTCTCTATCCTGAAGTTTCTGACGTATATTAGGGAGTCACCAATGGTGTACTGGTCCAGCCCTATTCATGTAACCATATCCTTGAAGTGGCCTTTGGGTCTTGTTAGGTAGTCACAGCCATTCATGGGTAGCAAAAAAAAAAAAAGATCAAAAGATGCTGCTTGTTATGGCTTCCCTGCAGAACCCAGAAGCCTGGAGAGTCCAATTCTAATTACATGGAGATGTGACTTTGATGAAATTCATGCTAATCAGGCTACGACTAGCAATCATGTGTCATGTGTTGAAGGATAAGGGTTGGTGATTTGCCTTGTAGAAAGGGCTGCCATGCACCCATTAGGGTAACAGGCCACTTGTTTGAACTTATGAATAATGGAGTGATTTCATTAGGGGTATGCTTGTCTGACAATTGCCCCAATTCTGAGATTGTATGATGTATGTTTGAGGCCCGAAGACTGATCCCCGAGGCAGACTGAAAGACTAATGGCGTTGGACTTTTGTTTTGTAACTATACTTCAAATCTGGAGAGGCCAATTAGTAAATGCATTGCAGCAAAGAGTCAAACTGTGAGAGTGACTGTGTAATTTGTATGGCTTGGTTAAGCCAATTCCTTTTTTCAACCTCCTTGGTTAAGCCATAGGTAATGGAGTTAGGGGAATGTCACAGTTGTGCATTTATCAAGTCTGTATATATAAGTTTTCTTTTTGACAGTCTATGGAAAAATATGCAAGGAGGAAGCCATTTTTTTACTTTGACCTACCGCTGTGTGCCCCTGTTATTGAACCAAAGAAACCACCACAAACTTTATCAGAAACTAAAAATCTTAATACAGAACTTATATTGGCTTGCTGTATGCATAAGTGAGACATCCCCTAAGATAAAGCAGGGCACTCTTGTGTCTGCAATAGGAGTGGGTACCGGTACAGAAAATTCAGGTCCAGAGGATCAGGTACAAGTCCAGAACTGAACCTGGACCTAATTGTCTGAGAACAGTTTTAAATGGGTCTGCAATGTAGCACCTTAGGCTAATTGTCAATACAACATACTTCTAATTGACATAGTAGACTTATAGGCTAACTGCAGAGAAGATCCTCATGTGTATTTTATTCTTTATCTTTTACAGATTTCCCTCTCCAAGATCTTCCAGTGGTACAGAAGTGACTTTGGGAAAGATGACATAGAGGCTGTCAGGTCAGCCATTCTGAATACTAGTGTCCTATAGGTTTGGAACAGATCAGAGATCCGACTCATGATTAAAAGACCATTCTACTGTGTGTGTGTGTAATATACTGTGGGCTATTTGAATAATTCAGTCAATACGCATTGTACATGTTTGCTCACAAACATGAATGCAAAGAAAAGGAAAGGAAATATTTATCAAAGCAATGGTTAAACAACAAAACAATGGTGATTTCTACTGTGAAAAGCCCAGTATATATATGCTGTTTGTACATAATTCAGAAATTGTTGCTTAACTCAATGCTTGCTTACAACAATGAATGCAAAGGAAATATTTGTTGACCTAATGGCAAATACAAAGATATGGTTTCTTGGCCTGGGTGCCACCACCAAGCCTTTTTGGCTAATATTTATTTATTTATTTCATCTTGAAAACAGATGGGTAGCCCCTACAACAGTGCATAGTTGATTTCCAAGGGGGCCCATCAAACATACATGTAAAATAATAAATACAGGACAAAAAACGTGGTTACAATCAGTCAAACTTTGAACATCCAGGGACAACATACAGTACAGAAAACATAAAACCGGTGCGTCAAAACATAATCAGTGTCCATACTCATGTCGAAAACGTTCCAAGGTCAAAATCAATATGTCAAGAGATGGAGTGGAGGTCAGAGGTCAAATCATATATCAAATCATGTGTAAATCGAAAATTAATGAAACTGAAATTTACAAAGTATGGATAGTAAATCATATGTAAAGATTGAACAAACAAAAAAATTAAAACAGTAAGGCACATCAGAGACAAAGGTGCTTTTCCATACTATTAAAGTTCCAATATTACTTGAGGTCAGATATACATGTGTTCTTCAGAGCTGTTTTAAAGCCTTTTAGTGTTGTGATGTTTCTTATGTTATCTGCTAGTTTGTTGTACTGGCTAGTGCCAGTGTATGCAAATGTTTTTTGTCCACATGTGGTGGTGTAGCTTGGTGGGTGTAGTTTAGTGGTCTGCCTAGTGTTGTAAGTATGGATACGAGAGTTGTGCTGAAATGTGGCGGATAGGTATGTTGGTGCCAAGCCTGTCAGACATTTGAAAACCATAATGCACGTGTGCTCAAATCTCCTATCAGCCAGGTATTTCCAGTTGAGAGTTTGGTGGAGGTTCACAATGCTGATGTCCCGTTGCCTACGTTGTAGCACCACCCTTGCCGCTCTGTTTTGTAGTATTTGTAGTTGCCGTTGTTTGGTGGCCACACAGGTTCCCCAGACAGTGTCACAATAGTCGAAAATAGGCAATATCATAGTCTTGTACAACATGTCAGCAATACTGAAAGTCAGGCAGTGTCTGAGGCGTCTAAGTAGTCCAATCCTCTGTGACACCTTACTACAAACTTTGTCTACATGTTCATTAAAGGACAGGTGGGAGTCAAGGTACATACCAAGATATTTGAACGTATGAACTCTTTCTATGATTTCTTGGTCAATTTCGACTGTCAAGGACTGTGCTTGCTTTAACCTGTTAGCAGTGCCAAATAACATCCATTTAGTCTTGGTTACATTTAATGTTAAACGATTTGTTTGGAACCAAGTGGCCAGACCAGAGAGTTCATAGTTCAGAATTGACTCAATATGTTTTACATTGTTGCTGGGATAGAATATTGCTGTGTCATCAGCATACAAACATATTTTACATGTGGTAACTATATCAGGTATATCGTTAATAAATAAGTTGAAGAGCAACGGGCCCAGTATACAGTAACTGTAAATGCAGGAACTTTTGCGGTGGCTTAATGTTCTCGGTTTTCACGGTGGTCGCTTCACCGCGAACTTAAAACCAATGCGAACATTTTGCTATGGCAGTAAAAGACTACGGTGTATGGTACTACTGCGAACTTAAACCACCGAGAAAAGTCCTTTCTCCTGCTACCGCGAAATTAAATCCCACAAACTCAAATGCATTATTGAAAGAGCGGCAAAAAAACCCACTTGGATTTGGTTTGTCAATGTACCATCATCCGCACATTTGCCACCAACAACCATAATTTTTATTTGTACCTAGATGGACCATCCCATACCTGAGTGAAGACAAACAGTACGGAGTGGAGAGTCTCCTGTCCACCATGGAGCAGGAGGGAGGGGTCAGTATCCTGTACTCCGAGTACAACTGGCACCTTAACGACACTGAGATCATCCTCACACCCCAGCAGGCCAGGTATAAGATGCTGGGAGTGCCTCTTGAGGATGTGGAGACTCTGTGAGCAGCTTATTTATTTAAGTCTTATACCATTCCTTAAACCTTAAAGTGTCTCTCTAAAAATTTTCTTTTTTCCTTACAAAGTCAACATCTTAGCCAGACTATAGCACTACTTTAAGTGGTATTTTTTGCATTGCTGAAATAGAAGAATGGTGATGTTTGGTGATTTTCAGGACCTACTAGTAACTACAATCATATGATGATTCTGAGGCTGTAATAAAGTTCATTATATATCTTAGCCTCCTCCAGAATTCTAGCAGCACTGGCTAGAAGTCAGGATACTGTACATGTCTTGCCACTGAAAGATCTGCTTGAAGATTACGTATGTGCCAACTTTGATCAATGTAACAGCAAAAGGTTTATTCCAGACTAGCAGAGACTTTTACTCAGAAGCTAACAATATTGTCAACCGATTTTATCTGCATCTATTCTTTAAAGGTCTGCTACGCAGTTTTTTGCGCTTCAAACTGAAAACAAAAAATCCATTTTCCGGCCATTTCTTTATATAGTTAGTTGAATCAAGCCTACCACGTTACGGAACACTATTCAAGGTATGTCGGGAGTCGATATTTTTGCCGTGCGAGCGCGTTTGAAAACCTGTGAATCTGCACACCCACGCTGGGTTTCTGCCATTTTGTTTCTTCCGAACGAACCGTTGATGATTGATTCTTGTTCGAATTCTCACCGGTGCCTAACTAGGGAGGTCAGAAAGTTACAGCGCGCGTAGGACGAAATGTTTGTAGGCTAATTCTCTACGTTGCAAATGTGAAATAATGACACAAAAGTGTCAAAAAGTGTCAAAAAGTAGTTGTAAATCTGAGATTTCTTAGTTCTAGAATATTTCAAATTTGAGCGCAAAAAAACTGCGTAGCAGACCTTTAAGCTCACTGGTGATATTGTGAGTAGTTTGTAGTTGTACTTAAACTTAGAAATAACTTTTAGTGCCTTTTGGAAAGTAAATATGGGCTCACGCAAATGTGTATATGCGGTATAGTTTGATGCCATGCTGGTTAAGGTAATATACTAGTCTAGATAATTTGTTAATCAAGAGAGAAAATGGAGAGTTGTGCAGATTTTGAGGTGCTGATGAAGGTTAGGTTCTTTTTCCATAGCAATTATAACATATTTAAGATTGCTATAAATACATAATTTATAGCAATTATTTCATGTACCACTTGAAATCTCCTGCCAAGGTGCTGTGGACAGATTTAAACTGTGGAAACAGTTTCATATTTCATATCTATGTATTTCTTTTTTCTATTTAACCATGTTACCATTCTTTTCTTTGGGCATAGATTTGGAGTTAGATTATTATTATTGCCAGTTTCATCAGCCAATTGTTTGCTAATCAAGAGAATTTGTTACTGTTATTAATATTTATTTGGAAATTAATAACAAAGTTTGATTCCTATATATGTATTGTGTATAAAGGATGATATTATCATATTTTATTAGTCGTCTCAGCTTCATCAGATTGCATGGAAAAGCTAATAATAATCAAGATTGTTGTGAAAGTTAATGTTGCACTATGGATCATAAGCCACTTGTTTATTTGTGCAATCCAATTCACATTACATATCAGTGCAACTGCCATATATTACCATATGAAATATCAATTGGTTATAATGTTAATAACACTGAAAACATGTCATGTAAGCTGCCATGATGAGGTACATGTAAAAAAAAGTTCAAGTTGCCCGTACATCTGTAATAGATGCTTAGAGGTGGCACCCATCTCCATTTCTGTAGCCCTTAGGCGACACATCTGTACAAGCAGGGGGCTAGTTCACTGGTAGTGATCTGTGTTCAACTCCCATAGTCTTCCTCATTAGTGCTGAGTGCTAAGCAGAAAAAGCAGCATGTACCATTTTTAAAGTTTTGGTATGACTCGGCCGGGGATCGAACTCACAAGTTCAGTATTGTTTCACAATGTAAAGACAGTTATATATATTGTACTTATACGGAACTGGTGATTTTACTGCTCAAAGTGTTCACCCTAGTGTATAAATGTAACTAATGCAGGCGATCATTTCTGTATGCTTAACAGTATTGTTGCTGGGTGCATGACTGTACTAAGAGTGTAGCGCTCCATAATAAGGTTGTGCTATAGAGCACAACCTTAAGGTGAACCAAACTGTAGAGTGCAGCATATTCATGGTAGCCAAGAAATCCAGTGAAATAGAAGTACATAAGTTTAACATACCACCTGTGTCAGATCTAGGCAGAAAAAACAGGAATATATAAAAGATGCCATCTTATTTTTCGCCTTAGGTTCAAGGAATTGTTATTCAGGATTTATCAGACTTTGCTGTCATTGGGCTCCTATTGTTAACCTGGGTGATCTTGAATAATAAGAAAATTACATGATTTGTATACTACATGTGATTATTGTTCTCCCTGAGTATTTTTTAAATATTTTATCCTCTATAGATATTGCTGTGACACATGTGATACCATATGTATTCCATGTAAGGCATAATATAAAGGACAAATGATTTATCTTTTGTTTATATTATATGCAACGTACTTAGTGTGTTTGTTATCTTCATAACTGTCATAATTTCTTATTTTTTTAGTGTATCAGTCAATCCCTAAGATTGTGTTACAGTAGAAGGTTTTTTTAATTATTTCAATTTTTGCCGTTTAATCTGATGATGAAAGCAAAGCTATTCTCACCTCTGAACAAATAACCATGCAACCACACTCTCTTCATTTGTGTGCAGATTACCATGGAAGCTACATCATTTATTCAGACATGGAGGAAAGGAGGAAGGAACAGAGAAGGTAGCATAATTCATAGAGGTGTTTACTGACATGTAGTCTTTAATCTCGCTCTTGGGTAAGTGTTCCAAATACATCCACAAGAAATGGACAACGTCAAAACTTTGTTTTCTCACAAAAGGTACAATCTCACAATGTTTAAAATCCATATCTATTTTTGGTTTGAATAATTCAAAACTATAAGATTTGTCATAACAATGATCTATATATATGTGAGAATTTCAACACATATACTATGGTCAACTTATAAAAACGGACATGGGGTACATGTATTTTCAAACTATAATGCACACAGGTGAAGAACCATTCCTATACAATGTCATGTATGTCCTAGAAGGATCGTATTCTGATAAACTCTAGCAGTGAAGGCACTTCACATTTTGATTGTCCTTCCTTTTTATAAAAGGTAGCATGAGCTACAACCACCCTATATAAGTATCAATATATTACTATCATTTCCAAAGGACCATTTCATAGGAACAAACAGTATGAGAACGAGAGGTTTACAGTGCAAAAGTGCTCACAAACAGGAGGTATAGTGTGCCAAAAGTGCGCATAATCATATAATCTATGGATTGAAAAAATAAAACGTCCAAAGACAAAAAGACAACCCACTTATAATAGTTTTTTTTTTTAACTGCGATAGTTTACAGACTAATTTAACGTTGAAGTATCTAGCATGATTTGTGACTTTTCCATCGATGTTGAGGAATAGGGTATTGTTGCCAAATGGGTTGACTGTCTTTGTCCATTTTCCATGAGTCCTGTGGGCAGAAACGAGAGAAAAACATCATTAGTAAGTACCTAAAATATAATCAATCTTAGTTACAATAGAGATAACTGGTAACGTTTGAGAGAGAATGTGACTTTTGACAGTGCAGATCTGACGAAGTCTGCAAGATTCACTGTCTTCCTCTATCTCAACTCAGCTATCTCAATCTTGCATATCATCAAGACAGATTTGCTAGTGCTCCATGCTCTGGTTATACCCATTTCCACTAAGGCGGCAATCGTTGAGCGAACACCATACTTTGGATACTTTATTCAGCCCGTTAGCTAACATACATTAATTTGTTTGAATCTATATATATATATATATATATAGCTAACATACACAGGTTATTATGAAGCAGTTCAAACGACATGTGTTTGATCCATAACATGTAATAATCATCATAAATTTATAAAGGCATAGCCTAGGTCGTACAAATCCATCTTCGGTTGCTCAACGTTTGTATCCAGTGCAAATTTAAAGGGGGACGTAACAAACAGAGAAGCGTTTCCCACCTTTCGAAGAGCCGCCTCAGGCTGAAGTGTAGGACAGGCGGAAGCCCTTCTTGCCCACACTCCCGTCCGAGTTGAGCTCGAGGACCACCCGGTTGCCGGTAGACGTGTAGGTGAATGGAGTCCTGGCGCCGCAGTAGCGCTCGAACTGGCCGCTCACACTGTCGACGATCTGAGAAGAGATGGTACATGTATATGTTTAGAGGCTTTAGCGGCTTTATTTCGTCCATTAGCAGAGAGATACAAACATATTTCAATGCTAGTCTTCCTGGACTTAAAATACACAAATGACAACGTTACACATACAGATATAATTATATACAGTGCAAACAATCAATACATACAATTATCTACAATGAAAGTCGTTCCATGTACGTGGATATGGCTCTGTATGTAAAAGTTCTCTTCATAGCGTTAGTCCTTGGTTTTGGTAGTCTGTATGTTTGATGTGTGGAATAACGTGTCTTGTAATTGTGTTGCTGTGTGACCGGATTCAGGTGGTTGTAGAGAACTGCAGGTTAGTGAGCAAATCAGCATTGCACTCAAATTGTTTGAAAATGTAAGAAAGTGTGATAATAGAAATAATACTCTTGCTGGTATTCATTTTCCAAAGTGGTTAGAAGTTCGTTGCTTGCTGTGTTTCTGAAACCATTTCATGCAAAAAGGTTGATACTAGCTATACTACCATCGTGTCGATTCATGTAAACTCGGGACAAAAAGTTCGGAAACATTTGATCAATCCTTCCTACGTTGTCACTTTATCAACTGAATAGAATCATGTGTCATTAAAAAGTCTACTTATTATAATTTAAAATGATACTAAAATTGTCATTATCCTGGACATTCAACAGAGCTTTAATCATGCAAGTACGTCACAATTTGAATAAAGTCAAAGACAACGGTGTCGAAGTTCTCTAGTTGGCTAGCTAACGCTATCTTACGTTGGCAAGGAAACTTTGGCACATGTCTTTGGGCGACCAAGAAAGGAACGTATGAAACGAAGCTATACAGACTTTTCATTTGACGTCATCTGCGTCATGTTGGATTACAGCGTACGTCTGTTACTGTTAAGATGCTACCGTACCGCTTTATTCAATTGTTATCCGCCACATATGGTCGTCGTCGGAGGATTCAAATTATAATTAGCATGACGTCAATGCAAAGCCTGATAGTGCTGTTGCAACAAAAGCGTGATAATGAAAAATTCGGCATCATTTCAAAAGGAAAACGTCAGTACCTTGAAGTCATCGTAGCCACAGTTGGCCTCGTACTCGACCTCGAAGTCCAGCACGTTGATGGTGAGTGTGGTGCCGGGCTTCACGTTGATGTACCACTTACAGCGGGAGTTGTTGTCGTACTCGTTCGGGTAGTTGGGGGCCTGGATGGTGCCAGTCGGCTGCGTGATCTGGTACTCACAAGCTGTGGGAAAAACAAAAGATAAAGAGATATCAAACCGGACGTTCTGCTGCGGTACACGGGAAAGTCGCCAGTCGGTCCACAATTTGATGATCTCTTTGACGGGAGAAGACCTAGCCACATACCAAATTTCAAGACAATCCATAAATGCATGTCTTTTTTTAGTTAGCTGTTCAACCTCATACAAATAAACCTGTAGACGCTAACAAAACGTTACCTTATAGGCGAAGGTAGAAAATGTCGAAAGAAATTACTGATTCTGTCAATCTTTTACTGAGTATGGTCTGCATTGTAGATAATGTTACATTATGGATGTGCTATCCTACTTCCAAAACTGTAACTGTTCTTTGCATCTTTTTAGAACAAGTTATACATAATGTTGATCTGTCATAAACCACACGTTTTACTACAACGCAGAGACGCTATAGCGTACGGAATTCTCATTGAGTCACACATTGTTTCAGACTTACATGGTACTGGAGTGCCGGAGTCAGCGCTGGAGAAGGACAGCCTGTACCCGTGTCCGAAGGTGCCAGACTTGGTGGCGTGCTGCACGTACAGGACGTTAGACTTGGACGTGTAGTCTGGGTACAGGGTGGTGCCGCAGTACCGCATGATGCTGCCGCCATCAACAATGGCGAAGTACTCTCCTGTGGACAGAAATATTAGGACATGTTATATGAACTATTTCAACAAGCATGTTCAAAACTATTAGATACGTCTCCTGGTTGTATTTGAAACCATTAACTCGCCGCGGACACATTTGGGAATATGTTCTCGCTGCAAAAGCGCCACCTACATCGGTTACATATAGCGGCGTGAAGCAGAACTCTAGTAAGATGCTCTGAGGAAGATGTCTGGCTGGCATCGAAACGTCAGCTACGTTGAGACTAACTGGTTGTATAAAAGAAGACTCCTATATCCTTTGATCTACCAACCTGAAGAAATTATTTTCAGAATCAATTAAATCTGTCAATGCAGTAAAAACCTGGTGGTTTATCGAGTATTGAATACATTCAATACATATTGCATTAGCAGAGCCCTATGAGCGTTATCAACCATTATATATATAGTTGTATGTTCCATACCTTGTGTGCAGTCGATGTTGAGGAACTCAAACTTGAGAGTCATGACCCTCCCCAGCGGCACGACGAGCGCCTGGCTGCAGGTGGCCCCGTTCGTCTGGTGACCGACACGGCTCACTGTGCCGGACATGTAGGTGGACTGCACGTCACAGCCGGTCAGCTGGCCTCCTGAGAGGACCACAGAACAGAGACAATGTTACGGATGTACTGCGGATACTCGTGTAGGCTATAGTCAAACTCAACTTGCCCAACGTGCACATTGACTTTGATAAGCGCGTAAGATGTTGACCACATAAAGTAATTAAACTGTAGACCAGACAATATACTTAACACATCTAATCTGTGCTGTGGTGTCATGTTGGTGTTAAGGTAATTGTTCCATAACCTCTTGTTAGACCCCCCCCTGGCATGCCCTTGGGAAATGCACTTTTACACATCTTTACTCACGGTCAGATTCAAAATTGGGCATGGGAAAAAAGGTAAGGACACTGCATTTGCCTTTCCATTTTTTCACAATCATCTGACCCCTTTTTCTTCTCAGTATCTGCAACATTCCCATGGCGTTGCCTTGCTTTAACAGTTATGTACTTCAATGGTCAGGAACAGGACGTCCAAACTAGATATACATGTACCTTCAGCCCACCCGCCGGCAGGAGCAGGGGTGGTGGTAGTGACTGGTCTCTGGGTGACGGCTGGACACTGCCCGGTGTAGCAGGTCTGGACCTCCGGCGGCTTGGAGCTGGAGTCACAGTTGCCGTCCTCGATGACGTAAGGGGAGTTGCTGTCCGGGCGGCAGGTCACGGTACGTGTGATCTGGCCAAACCCGCAGGTCACGGAGCACTGGACAGAAGGAACATTACAGAAGATTAGAAAATGGACATTAGAGTAACATCATCTTAGAATTTCCGTGAAGAAGATCTTTTTAAAAAGAAAATTTTCAGAGGTTTTCTTTCCTTTCTGTAGTTAAAAATATAGAGAAGTTTCGCAAATAGTTTCATCAGGTTGGTAGATCAATTGAACAAAGTCTTCTTCGTTACACAACCTTCTTTTAATTCTTCTGTAGACGTTTCGGGACTATCTGTCACCTTCATCAGTACAAAATGAAACAAACTATCAGTGCGATAGTTCTGTATAGTTCATATCGCACTGATAGCATGTTTCATTTTTACTGATGCTCTTTGGTGCTTTTGGGAAGCATTTGCTTTTCAAAAAGATACAAATCTAGAATATCAAAACACATCAATCTACGATGTAGTTTTGACGCATTTGTTGATGAGTATGTATATTGATAAGTGTGGAGAGATAAAACGTTTCCTATGGTTGATGATACTTTTTATGTTGTGGAAAATGTGTTATTGATGTTAGTAAATCTACAAAGACAGTGCCTTACACTTGTCCAGCTGGTGGCCACCCACACGCCCGGGCAGGGGTCGGTGTTACAGGACATGGCGGTGGCGGGCTTGGCTGTCTTACACTCGGAGTCGGACACCACCTGATCCACCTGTCCATCATTCCTCATGCACTGCACCAGCCTGTTCTGGGTACCGCCTCCGCAAGTGGCGGAGCAGGCGCCGAAACTACCGGTGTTCCAGCTGGAAGAATGACAAGACATAAAGATCTTAGACCAAGTACCAACATCTATGTCACCAGACATACACTATCAATACAGATAGACACGATATCCTGTTTGGTCGTATCTTTTTATCTCCTTAAGTTGATGACCAAAATCGTTCTGCAAGAGGTCTCTGCCACCTTTGGTTGATTTTGACCATTGTAAATACTAATTGGTATACTGACATCGGCCCTACAGCATCGGCTTTGAATAAATCTATTCGAGAATGACAGCCTCTGCAACATAAGTCACATCTGGAAGCTGACTCAGGTCTTTTGCTATGGGTCCGCGTTTCTTCTGCGCTACACACTACTAGTCTTACTGCTGGCGTCTCAGCTTCCTATACAAGATGGATCTCCAGCTTGATAGGATTCTACTCAGCCATAAACCAGGTAGGGTAAATTGACAAGATTGAATCAGGCAGTGGCGCTGCCTCTAGGTCCGAAAAACTGTAGAACGAACGTGAGTCATAACAGACCTTTACACCATGTTAACAAGGCCATATTATAACGTTATCGGGTCATAGCCTGGAGTGCGGATCATGCACGAAGCATGTTGTTAAAAGCTTACTGTCTGAATGTACGCCCAAAAGCAGCTACTCAAGCAACTAAATATGGTTTTGGTAACGTTCAGACGTTTCAGACAGCCATCCTGCATCTTTCGTCAGTGACACTGGAGAAATCTTGCTGGAGAGCAGGGTTTTTCATCCTGGCTGTGAACTTGTATGAACATGAGATCTAGTTGTAGAACAGGTTTGTCCTAACTATGAATTGATATGCAGGCAAACTATAGCTTCTCCTTATTTTTCATTCCTGAATGTACATGGATAGATTTGCGCCTTACAATGCTGGGCAGGCCTGCAGGTTGCAGCTGCGGGTCTGTGCTGAGGGCCTGTTTCCTGAGTCACAGTAGGTGTCATCCACTCTGGAACCGTCATCGTTCCTCACGCACTGCACGAACAGGGTCTGGGTACCTAGCAGCACGGAATAGTAACACATTAGCTGTGCAATGTGTATCTTTGTGATGCTATGCAATATCCGAGTACTACTCAATATATGTTCATTATTGTATTCAGTACATGTATATGTATATGTTTGAGGTCACAATATCAGCCCGCAATGTATTGTTCTTGTCGCAACCTGAATAAAGTCAAATTCAACGTCAAAGTACTTGCTATCACACCGATGAAGGGTAGATACCCAAGTAATAAAATACATAAGATAACGCTTAGGCAACTAGATAGATTTGAATCCAGTTTCTTAGGTAACTGTTATCTTGTGTACGAAGTCTATGTCATCAAAGGGCATTTTTATGAATCTTTGCGTCGTAAAATATACAATAATGGCATGACAACACTTTAGATATCTCGCCGATGCCAAGTTTAGACAGTTGAGATATCATCATCAACATAATCATCATCAAAACTTTTACATTGATGGTACTTAGTTAGCGAAACACATAAAACATATCTCATTGAGATTTAGTAGGTGTCCTACACCTTCACGTGAACACCTGTAACACCTGTACGGTTACGTCAGTATCACCTGTTCCACACGATTCAGAACACTCCCTCCAGGTGCTATCCCAGACATACTCCACGGCAAAATGGACGACCTCCTCGCTTCCGGAGAAGGAGTGATAGACGGGGCCGAGGTAGTTGAACTCGACCTGCGGGGCCACACCTACGAACTCTGTGTCGAGGTAGTGGCGGTACACCTAGGTGTCGGAGATAAAGGTGTGCCCCTTATGAGCTGAGGGTTCCCAAACCCTTGTTAGGGATCCGTGCAGCACCAAGCCCAGGCCGTTTAGTATGATATAAAAGTTGAGTAATGTGAAATATGGCTACTGTTCATGATAAGATATGAACAGCAGTTTTAAAGCGTTACTAGACGGACCTGGACTTGATGGAGCACTACCTGATGTATGTATTGTTCTTCCACCAGATTCGAAGAGAAAGTTTAGAAATTTAGTGTCTTCATGATGAACCAATTTTGAGGTTGAGTAGCGTTTCCTCAACGAACCTGGTGAAAAAGACTTCGTCAATTGCATGTTGCATCGTCTCCTTGTGTTCTGCCATAACTGCAAATTGGTTTTGCCATGATTTCTTTTTTGAAGTTGATCTCAACAGATATGTCGAACTTTTTAGAACAAGGCTGTCTTTCCAGAAGTGATGAATAGACTTTGGTTGAAGCATGGTAAAAAGCACAACTCAAGGAGACAATCCCAATGCAAGTCCTACACTACAATCGCATTACCTGTTCCACACGTCCTACTGCAAGCCGACCAGTTGGAATCCCACGCGTAACTAACGGCATTATTGGCTGAGGCACCGGCAACAGGCTTGTAAAATTCGTATTCAACCTCTGGTGCAACTCCCAGATACTCTGTGTCACTGTACAGGCGATGCACCTAGTGGAGTAGTAAGGTGCAGCCGAGATTTGGTGGGGGAAGTTTTATTCTCACATAGCCATGTGGAAATCAACGAAGAGTGCAGGAAGTTTTGCAAATCGTTTAAGGAATGGTGACGAGAGCATTGCCCCGTGGAACAATGTTCTGGCCACGATTCCAAACATGTGCGCTAACTCTGCACTCTTGTGATGATTTTGACAGGGCTACGCAGGGTTAGGAATCAAAAGGAACAAAATTTAAAAGTAACATCTTAGAATCCCCAAAGTAGAACCTGACTTTCAGAAAACAAACTTACTCAGGTTATGAAATAAATCAGTATAATTTCTTACATTCAAGCAAGAAATAAAGAGTATAGTGAAAGAGGACTACTGTTGGGGATTTTATGATGCTACTAAGGTGCCATTTAAAGTGACATACGTGTACGGTACCAAAGCAGCAAAACAGTGGAATCTCAAACATACAATAGCTATTTTCCTGGTTATATAGTAAGTACCAGGAATAACTGCTGCGGATAACTACAGCTATAGGCTTTTGCCTCCATAGCAACAAGAGGGCGTTTGAAGCACAACATCTAACTTGCAATAAAGACATAAGCATGGATTTCTTCTTCAATAGTAATGTAGCAAAATCACATAACACTCTACTAACACAAACAAGACGATATCAACTGAACAACTGAATGACATACCTGGATCTCCACCAGTGTGTTAGCAGGGACAGGGCCAGCGATGGCGATCTCTTCTTGTGAAGCTGCGTTACTCTTGGTATAGACGATGTTCAGTCCGTCCACCAGGTACTGACCGCTGTTGCCTTGGACACCATTGCCGCTGAAGGCATACCTACCGTTCACTCTGACGGCTACACGAAGAAAACAAAAATTATGTCACATCATTTGGTACGAATTTTGGCAACATTCGGTGGCAAACAAATCACTGCTTACTTTACGATACAAACTAAGAATGATTTGGGAGATTTGTCAACCGTATACAGGCTTTTTATTCAATTACAATTTATAATTTGACGACCCCGTTGGTGGGTAATTGAATTAAGCAGTAGCATCATTCTTTACAGACGAACGTCGTAATCCAACATCGTGCAGATGACGCCAAATGAAAATCCTGTACAGAAAGAATCTCAATCGGAGTGTCTCCTACTTTTTCAATCGCGCACACTATCGTCGATTCATCGTTAAATTCTGTAAATGGCCGTTAAAACGCTAATCATAATAGAACTAACGGCGCTCTGTTTACGACTTACCCAAATGGCACCAGTAGTTGGCTTCTGTAATGGTGGCAGCGGTGGATCCAGGGGGCAATGTCAGGAACGTCACATATTCTGCAACGGAAAGAAAAAATTGAGTCAAATATAGTTCACAACGATTCGTTTCTACATATTTTCACTTGGGAGAAATATGCGTCAGTAGAGAAGATGGTGAATTTTCAGACTTCTCTGTGAGTTTTAACAACATCTTATTTTTATGAGCATTACTAGTTTTCTGGATCAGAACGATGCTACTTACGGTTCTTCTGGCCGGCGGTGTAGGTACCGGACATGGGCTGGCAGGTGTTTCCGTTTCCGTCACACACGCCACAACGGTCAAACACGGTTCCGGAGTTGGGCAGGCCGTCACAACCAAAGGTCTGAAACACATAGTCATTTCTTTTGTTAGTTCTCAGTTCTAAGAAAACTTGAATATTGGTTAAACTGTCTTAAGACTCATTGTTATAGTTCAAGGATGAGTTATAAACTGTTTAAAGAATTTATGCCTTTCTCATCTTTACTTTCCATAAAGATCCTCGTGCGTGTCTTCAGTATTTAAATGTTTTCTGCAGATTTGACGTTACTTACGACACACTGTCCCTCCACACAGACGTCAGAGTCGCTGACGTCATTGCACCTGGTGCCATCGATGTACTTGTCACCACGGGAAGTGTAGATACGAGCCTCGGGAGAGAAGCAGTAGAACTGGCACAGGTAGTCCCCTAGAGCCCGGATTAAATATATATACATGTATCAATGACGTCATGTTTCATCAGGTCACGCGCTAAATGTGAGTGGGTCACTATTCATGAAGAGGGCAAAAGGATCGAATAAAGATCGTCAGGGACCATCACTTGTATTGGGAAGCAAGTTCAAACTTTGATGTAATTGAAACAACTTCGTTTCGAAGATTATGAAAAACAGTCTTTAAAAAGCAATGTGTTTTAAACGTTAAAGAAGAAAGAAATATGTTGTCTACTAATGTTATTATACGTGAAGTGGTGAGTGAGAATCATTGTGTGGGAAATGCTACTTAGTTTTACCTGGAAGTGCCATGTACGGTTCCCATGTGTAGAACTGTCCATTGAAAGGCTGGTTGTTGGTGGCGGCACACTGCTGGCTACGGAACTCCGACTGAGAGACTGAACATGGCTGGGAAAGATAGAAAAGGACGTCATCAGAAATTAGAATACATGCTTCCAGACTGTAGGGCTCCAATGCTCTCCAATGCAATGCTTACTATACTTCTGTTGATTTTCAATGTCAGCGTCATCTGCTTTCTATTTCTGTCAATAGGAAAATTAATTAAGTATTCTTTGTTTCACTCATAATATTCTGTGACTAGAACAGGGCCCAAATACAATGCAAATGAAAAATAAACTACACAGGAGCCACTCTACAAGTTATGATGGGCGACATAACGACAGAAAACAGAGTAGAGCACGCACGACAAGCTCGGATCTAATGGGAAGCTTTTGTAGTACTGACCTGGGTGTTGCACAGCTGGAAGTTGGTGTCATCTCCAACACAGGGAGCACCGCCATGCTGAGGTCTAGATAATAAACAAAGAAAGAGGTCCATAAGTTGTTTTAACTTCACCAATCACGCTTTTCCGATGACATTCAACACAATTATGATTTACTGGAGGTTATCTGAAATGGGCAGACGCACTTGGATGACTACCAGTGTATGTATCTTCGAAACACCTGCATTGTGTCTATAAATACCTTTCATGCCTGGACCGCGTTAACGTTCGACTCTTCCGAACCGGGTGATAACTTGCCGTATCAAACGAGGTTCTACTTTCATTTCATCATATGGCCTTCCATAGAAAAAATCGAACGCACTCCGTGCACGCCCTAGGTCCTATCCCTCCCGAGGGTCGGATTGGTACCTCGGGTGATACGGAATACACCGTGTCGTTTCTCTCTATGGTACTATTTTGGTTGTTGAACTATATGTTGTGTCTTTATCTGAATGGGGTACGCCAAGGCAGACTTACTCGGGGTTGTTGCAGTAGCGCCTCCTGAACTGCACGCCGGAACCGCAGGTACGGCTGCAGGTGCCCCAGCTGGTTTCCCAGGCGGACCAGCCTCCGTCCACAGCCTGGGGGCCGTTCGTGCCGTACGCCACACAGGTGCCGCGGACACACCACTGAAACAACGCAAGCGGTAAGCGTTGGTACTCAATAGGTACCACGGACACACCACTGAGAAAATACAAGCGGGAAGCGCTGGTACACAACAGGTACCACGGACAGAACACTGAGAAAATTCAAGGGGGAAGCGTTGGTACTTAACATGTACTAAGGACACACCACTGAAGCAACACAAACGGGGAAGCGTTGGTACTGAGGGGTACATGTCACCGCTTCTGAGTATGTAGTTGGTATTTGCGTGAAAATCTATTTCCAATGTGTTAATGTTTGTCTTTATTCAGTTGTTAGTTGCTGCACAACTTTCTTGACTACACATGTCCGGTGAGACCGTTGTAAGTCCTTGAAAAGGTCATGGAATAGTGGACTAGTTCTTTAGGCGTCTTCAACTAGAACCAACTCAGAATGATCCCCGGCTTCGTGAGCCTCGCGATATCAAATGGCAGCGAGATTTGGAATGGAGAATGTAAAAAGTAGCAGATAGCTGCTTTCCAAACCTACCTGCCTGTCTCCGCACTCTGTCCCGTCCAACATCGGCTGCTTGTTGGAGCTGCAGCTCATGTCAGATGTCACGTGACAGAACAGTTTGGCACAAAGGTCACCGTTGCCTCCGGTGGGGTCGAAGCGGCACTTGTAGGCGTTGCCGCCGTAGGCGAGGCGACACTGATCGTCAGCGGTGTAGGTCTGACCGGGCTTCATGTTTGGGTCCATGGTGATGCCGGAGTAGGTCGGTGTGTCGAACAGGCACTGTGCTTGGTAGGTGCTAGTGGAGAAAATACTAGGAATGAGTACAGTTGCACCGAGCCGACTAAACTGTTACCTGAACAATGACATAGACACAGAATTTCTTTCTGAAATGATATACGTCGTTAGGACTATATGCATCCATAGATGGCGTCGAATGGTTTGAGTGGCTATGTAATAAGTTCGGCATTCTTGACCAGACGTGCCTTTGGAAAAAGCACTTTACGTGACTTTCCTAACTCCACCCAGGTAGAAGAACGGGTACCTGACTTCGTTTCGGGAAGGCAAAAGGTAGTTGACAGAGTCTTTGTCTCCCAATACCATGCCTTAGACATGCTAGACAAAATGGATCACAATCAACTGCCTCCACGGCCTCAAAAAGCAATGGGACTACCTTTGCCTCTGTCCTTCTTAGAATTTATTGCATTACACTGGTGGCAGCGGTGGGATTCTTTAATCTCCAAGCAGATCCTACGGTGCCGTAAGATAGTATTAAAGCTGGCCAAGGAGTATAACCGGCCAAAGGAAGTCCGGTCGCACACACACTCACAGCCCGGCTTCACTCCTATGCCAGCTTTTGATATCTTATTATATCTTTTTGATTATCTTATGCTACCGTAGGATCTGCTTGGAGATTAAATGAGTGGAGATGTTGTGTACCTGAGGAAGTCCTCCAGCTGCGCGGCGCTGCAGCTGGACCACTCGTACGCGCTGGTGCCGGACACGCTGGAGGTGGCCATCACGTTCACGGAGTCGCCGCAGGTGTTGCCGTCGCCGTCGTGGCGGATTCCCAGACTAGGGGGAACAGCAGGTAAAATCATACATGCATGAAGGATAGACTTCCAGTTTCAAGTCATGGCCGTATCTCTATCGTCTTCAATCGTTTAATCCAGACTATATCCTATGTACTAGTATTGACTGGCTCTGCCGATTCATTGTAGGTTGTAGTGACGCTGAAGAAGAGTGATGGATGTCACACGAAATGTCCGGAAGATAGCCAATTTTATGAATGTGTAAATATTGAATTTTCTTAAAAGATAGAGCTATGTTTAGACTTTAGTGGGGGAAATTTGGCCTTGATGGTGTACACGTATCAAGGTGGTTTACCGGTGATATAGAAAGTTTATTGCAAGTTCTTGCCCAAAGGCTAGATGCAAGTGACAAAAAGTGACAGACAAACAGTGGTAAACAGTATACAGTAGTAAGCGACTAACTCTAGTGATACATTCAAATAACCTAAACAAAGCAAAAAACTTAGCTAATGGGTTTGACTTTCAGAGACAGTAGAAGACGAAGGATCCCACCTTTCGATAATGTGTGGGTTTTGTTAAGAGGAGGTTAGTTTGATATAAACAATGAAGTCCCTTACTTGTGGCCAGTCTCGTGGGCTACTGTGAAGGCGACGTGCAGACCGGAGTCCTCGTTCACGGAGCAGTGGCGGGAGTCCACACAGGCGGCGCTCAGCTTGGCCAGACCTAGGATGCCGGGATCGCCGTACCTGGTCAGGTCAGTCCTGCAGGGAACAATGTGACTTGTTAGGAGTTGTATACGGAGGAGGCAGCAAGCTATAGGCGGTGCCTAGCGATTTGTGTATAAAATGCAGCCGACAGCCTTGTCTATTTCATTTGTATGGTAACATTATTCTGTAACCTTTCATGCGATTGCACAAATGATAATTTGAAACATCAAGGACTGGTTTTGATGTTACGGTAATAATTTGTAAACATGTTGTTTGTCGGAATTGTCTGTCGAGAAGTCCTGGAAGATTGGCAGTGTGCCTCAGGCACGCCATGAATGGAATTGCAAGTAAATTGATGACGCCTCAAGTCCCATACTCTCCATGACGTGGCATAAGACACAGCTATAAATGTTGGTAGCTAGATGCTTTGTTGCAAAGACAGATTTATGTGCTGCAAACAAAAACAAACAAACAAACAAACAAACAAAATCCGACACTAACCTGGTGATGAGAGTGGCGATGTCGTAATGTTGATGGTCGCTCTCTCCCGGCTGGTGCTGCTGCTGCCAGTAACAGAAGCTGTCCAGCAGGGTGGTGGCATCGTTGGACACGGACAGCCCAGACTGGACAACGGTAAAGGTGCGCAAAATCAGAACTTTACTTAGCACGTGTTACACAATCTATGGCTGCCAGGGGCTGACTGAACTCCCAGTGGAAGGGCTGCTTGAAACGTGATTGCGTTAGGCTAGCGGTGTGTTAGGGTTCAATCACAAACTTCCTACAAGTAAGTGTCATGCGATCGCAAATTGCAGGCATTCTTTAGATAGCAATGCATGTGTCCTGCACAATTTAAATGTCTTGTTACGAAAAAGGTTGTCTTAGATCATTGCCAAGGGAGGTTCTGTCGCAGCCTGCTTGAAAATTCCACAACATCAAAAATTGTACGATGACCTACGACAAATACAAAACGTATAACCGCGTCCTTAGACAAGAAGTCCCAAAAAGTGGATCCGACTTTGTTGTGGGATACATGACTTGTGAACCCACCTGATCAGTCTCCAGCACGATGAGTTTGACCACGTGGAGGGAGATGTCGGTACCGATGGTGCCGTCACGGTACAGGCTGGCGGCCTGAGGAGGGGAGACAAAACACAACTGTCTTCAAAGAACAAGTCAAACCTCACAATATTAACGTAGATTTAGTAGTAACCCCATTCTGTACCGTATGTACATTCAAATACAATGTTTGTATGTTAGAATTTAGATTATTTACCTGTTTTAAGTACACATTTAATCATTTCCTGTTGATTTTTTCACTTGCAATTCAGCCCCCATGGGTATGAATTTGCCAGAAAACATTTGATTTGTAAACAACTGGACGTTAAACACTGTCATATCATGTCATATACCTGACGGTAAACAAAACTATGTAAATACTGCCATAAAATGAAACACACAAGATTCACCCAACTTGTCCTTTGTACACACACAATCTGCCACATGAACGTTCGTTATCGTATCCTTTAATTTCCGTCGCTTACTTGTCCTGGTCAACTCTTACAATCCACATTGATAATAATGACACAATTTTTGTCGGGCTAAGCAGTAGGAAGAAGAAGAAGAAAAAGAAACTAACTAAACGAAATTAAAAGAAAGCAACAATTCCCATAGAGGACAAACGTACCACGTTCATGGCGGTAAGCACGTAGTTCTGCACGTTAGAGCCGTGGTACAGGTACATGGACTTGTCAGCCACGATCATCATCTCCACGTACGGGCGGTAGTTGTTACGGAAGCCGCTGTCGCCGCCGGTAGTCGTGTAGTCCATGCTGCGGGACATCTTCTCAGATGCGCTGGAGAAACAACACGAAGAGTTGGCCAAGGACACATTAAGACAGAGCAACAATATGTTTGCGAGTCATATCACATCTTACAGAAACAAGGCAATATATTTTTCATCAAAGGCTACAAAAGTTAGTTATTCAATCGTGCGCGCTCTTATCCTCCACACAACTAGTTTTCAAGCAGACCCCACGGTGCCTTAGAGATAGTATCAAAGCTGGCCAAGGAGTATAGCCGGCCAAAGGGAGTCAAACGGGCACCGGTGCCGGCTATACTCCTTGGCCAGCTTTGATACTATCTCTTAGCCACCTTGGGGTCTGCTTACAGACTACACACAACACGTGATCTATAAACTAGACGTTAATTAACCCTTTACGTTATCATATGATTATCGTATCTGTGTGTACCCTTGCAATACGCCTTGGCATATGAATTTGCAAATAAAGAATGATTAATTATCAAGTTATAGCTTTTGAAACAACTGGATGTTGAATCATTTTATACTATGCGCTGGATAACGTTGCAAATGCCGTTCTACCTTGCTCTGACGAACTGGATGGGACGGGGGTCCTCCACCTCTGGTTTTGGGGGTGGGCCCAGCTCGGTAAGACCGTCAAGCGGCTTGTTATCCACATGCGTGGCGTTTGGCTTCTGGTGGACTGTGATGGATCCTGACATGGGAACAACAACATCAGGGGATGATCTCACTCAAAAGACAAAGCATTCACCAGAATAACTCTTCTCAATCTTGTAACTTTAAATCTGCAGATTAAATCTGTGACGGACAAAAATCGTTGTTTTAATGACGAGGTTTGGGTCCAGGGTTCTAGCCAGCAACCGTTCTTCCGTCCTTTGTTTCAGACGGAACTTTGCTGCTGGAGATGGACAAAACTTTGCCCATTCCGTCCACTGTGACGGACAAAAATCGGCATATAATGATATTAATTGAACCAAGCTGAGTCTGCCAGCAGACAGTACTAGTACTAGCTTTTGGATACTTTCTCTTCCCATGATAGATCTGTTCGGAGGTAAGATTTAACCAGGTTGATTCCTTACCGTCCTCGTGCTCCTCGATCTGCAGGTGATGGCCGAAGCCGTTGTCCAGCCTGCTCAGGTCTCCGTCCGGGTACACGTCCGAGAAGTTCACCACCTCCTCCTCCCGCCGGGGCTCTGCACCACGCTCCATGTCGATGTCACGGTCGTAGTCGTTCATGTAGTCAGTCCTGAGCGGGGAGGCAAAATATTATGATCAATAAAGAAAATCTGAAATGCTTTAACGGTGCAACAGCCCAAACTGGTAGTAGACCATTAAAGGCCAACGTCACATTTCCAAACCGGGGCCCGGTCGGGCAGCTTTCAGGAACGAAAAGTACGATAAAAAGACACCAAACTACATAAGATGTAAATAGAATAGTCATTGGCATTATTTCTGTAACAATTACATTTTTACGTATACAGTTCTATTCTTGGTTTCCACGAACCGCCGGGCCAGGCCCCGGTATGGAAATGTAATGAGACTGTCCTGCCCTTACCGTGTACGAGGGGCGTTCAATAAGTAATGCCCCTGACCCATTTCCAGTTGTCTGATCTAGTTGAAATTTTGCACGTTTAATGATTCATATTTCTATGTATTATGTTGCAAACAACAGCTCTGAACTAATTGTGGTTTCTGGTTTACAGGTATTTGAACTGAGTCAGGTGTGAAATGGAGCCAGTTCCGTGTCGCGCAGTGATCCGGCGCAAGGACGCATACCAAACGAGACTTTTGATGAAATGAAGGAACTTATGGTGATGATGCCCCATCATATGACCTTATAAAACGCTTATGATGGAGCATCATCACCATAAGTTTCTTTCATTTGATCAAAAGCCTCGTTTGGTGTGCGTCCTTGTACCGGATCACTGCGCAACACTCAACTGGCTCCTTTTCACACGTGACTCAATTCAAACACCGGTAAATCAGAAATCACAATTAATTTAGAGCTGTTTTTTGCAACATAATCCATAGAGATACGAATCATTATACGTGCAAAATTTGATTTAGATCAGACAACTGAAAATGGGTCAGGGGCATTACTTATTGAATGCCCCTCGTACGTGTCTCTCCAGAAAACGTTAACCAATAACCACACCCATATCCGTGAAAAAGCGATCCCTCCTCTCTCTCTCTCTATATATATATACCTGTCCAAAAACGAGCTTTGTAACTCTAACTTTTCTCTTGTTCCCTTGCACGGCAATGGGTGAATGATTGGATGAATGAATAGAAACTGACTTACTGGCCCAGGGTCCTGGCCTGTTTGTAGACGATGTGTTCCTTCTCATCCGGGTCCTCAGCCGACCTGCGGGCTCGGCGCTTCTCCGCGTGTTCCTCCCTCAACGGTTGGATAAACAGGGTGACGTCATCATGGGTCAGTACACCAGCCTGGGGAGGGGGTGAAGGTTTTAAAGATATTTACGAATTTTTTTTTTCTACAGTCTTTTTTTAAAGACTTTTTGCGTTGGATTTTGACATATTGTCCTATCAGCAAACCACAGAAAGAATGTTAAATGCCATTATCCTCTGTGGCGTGAAACATTGACTTCTACTGTATTTCTAAAATAAGGTCAATAGGGGTCAAGCAACAGCTGCAGATCTAAAGTTAGAAGTGGTTAAGTTAGGAGTGTGTTATTCTGGTGAATGTTTCGTCTTTTGTGCCCCATGTCAGGATCAATCAGAGTAAATCAGGAGCCAAACAGAAAAAAAAAGACGTCGCCAAAAAGAACACATAGCTTTTTCAAAGACACTTGTTTGTGTTGGACTTTGTTTGACATCTTGTCTTATCAGCAGACATTGTATCACCACATATGAAAAATTATAAAACTCACGCATTGCTATTGAATAGATTTCAAGGAGCGCTAAATCAGGAATGGAAAACAAATCAAAAGTGACGTAAAAAGATCCGCCCATGTGGCGTTGCCAAAAACAAAGTAATGACCTACCAGTCCCTCGCAGGTGCTGACTGCGACCACAGACTTCTTGTGAGAGAGAAGCTCTCCCATGTAGTAGCAGTGGCTGTCCAGCGGAGTCTCTCTCTGTTCGCCGTCCTCGCCGATAAAGGTGACGTGAAACTCCTCAGGAAGCAGGTCCACATTGTGGTCCACCTGTCCAACAAGGAGTTAACGTAAAGAATGAATGCATGAACACGACATGTGCACATGGTACAATGTAAGGCAAACATGATAAAGAAATTAATACAACATTTGTCTCGCTTAAGGTCTATGACTACGGGAATATGGACGTAAATGGCGTATTGGCATACTGTGATACACAATAGAAGATACCGGTGGTAAAAAAATAGGTAAAAAAATTACATTAAAGAATCTTTAGATTGAAAATGAAAAACAATTGGATAAAGAGAAAAAAGAAAAGGTTAAGAACCACAAGAACTGCTGTCTTGAGAATAATGGCACCGACATATTCATGATTTCAAAAGCATCCATTTCTCTTCAATGGATCAACTTGATGGATACGTGTTATTCTCACCTTCAGATGATAGTCCTCGTCAAACGCCTTGAGTTTGTACTGGAGAGAGTTGACCTCCTTTCCGTCAGCTGAGCGCCGTGTCCGCCCACTGGAGTGTAGAGATGGTGTCACGATCTCGTACTCTGGGACTGGAGGGTTGAAAAGTGAGCACATGTTAGCTTTGGATCGAAGTCCGTATAGTGGCGACATCTGGCGATATATTCAAGAATCGCAAAAAACTGGGAATACTATTGCAATGTGTAGGTAAACCGCTAGGTGTCATCTGTAACAAGATGGATTGGGCCGAAAATCTAAAGCCTTTCGATGATTCAGATTCACATCCTCATCAACCTAACTATTTCTAAGAAAAGTTTTAGTTTTTCACATGTCAAGTTGCTGTCATTTTTTAGAGCTTGGACAACATCGGCATGAAATGAAATTTTTTTACTTTGAGGAAATTAATGTTTAAGAAGCCATTGAAAGAGATTAAGGGTATGAAAAATAACCTTAAAACTTATTTGTATGCGGATTTATCATACTCATGACTTGAGTCTGACACCTTGTCGTGTGTGTATTGACCCACCAGACATATTGGTCTAATCTGTGGAAATGAAAACAGCAGAGGCTGTCTCGGGTCGATTGAAAGACAAACAACAAAATACTACCTTTATTGTATTCAATTATTTGTTTTCTTTTTATTAGGTCTTATGTCAACATATCAAATAGATCGGATTATCTTGTAGACTTCAAATGAAAGACGTTTATTTGTGACATTACACATGGAGAAATCCACAGCATTATGCGGTAAGTTTTTCTCCATATGATTCTGTCCGTCGGCGTTTGCGGGTGTTTGTTGTAAATTTGTTGATTTTGCATTTATTTTTACAGTTCTAACAGTAGACTGTCTACATCAGCAGACGCACACCTGCACGGCTAGTCAACAAGGCAAACATCACGTAGCCCTTGTCTCTATTGATTGAACGGCAATTGATAATGTTAAGTTTAACTGCTTGTCAAGGTTTAGGAACCACAAGCTAATTTGTATTTTTTTAAGTCTCTTGTTCGTTTATTTAAGCCTGCTCGAGTGCCATCTTTGTCGCATTTTTCATTTCCAATATGAGGGATAAATGGAGAGAATGTAATATACACCCACAGAAAGAATAAACACTTTCTAAACTTAGTTATATTGAAACAAAGTCTTGACGTCACAAAGGCCTTTGAAATGTCGGTATCACAGAAACATCTATGTTGGGTTTGGCGACCTAAATAGCCAAGGCACAAACTTTGCATTGTATAAACCCAAACATCACCCATTCCAGCCAGGCAATTGCACAACTGCGCTATACTTGATTCTGGGTTAAAAGCGACTAATTGTCTGTTTGTGACGTTAAAGAACTACAATCTGGGTACTTGAGAGGCTTTAGCTTCGTTTTCTCCCATTACGAACTGTTTTTGCGAAAGGCAACTCAAAGTAAGGCATAATTTAACTCAATTTGACGCTAGTTACTGCAAAACACCGCCATAATAGTATTTGATGTCTGTCTTTGGGGTTCTTGCTTGAAATACAGTCCATGTCTACTGTCTAGTATTCAGTACAACCAATGAGGGGAGGCTATGTAGAACAGGTTTCTGGTACTTTCTACTGGATTAGATTGAATTGGAGCTACATTTGCCGGGAGACAGATGATACCTCTGTCTCAAGGTAATTTATTTATGGCCCCTCCCGACAGAGTGAAAGTACGTATTCTATAATCTCCAAGCAGATTGTAAGGCATGGCATAAGATAGTATCATAAGCTGGAAAAGGAGTGTATACGTAGCCGGCCTAGGAGTGTCCATTGCCCACTACAGTTGTTCATTGTCCTAGGCCGACTACACTCTTTTGCCAGCTTTTGATACTATCTTAGGCCACCGTAGAATCTGCTTGAAGATTACAAATACGCAGAAGCCTGCGAAGAAGGCTACCTGATCATGAAAGGCATGTCATTGATACAGTTTTTGTATTATCTTCGTCTACAGTAGACTGTGAAATATCTTAGCAACATTAATGGGCTTGTTTTTGTTCGTTCTATGGATGAAAGTGAACTTTTCTTTGCTGTTGGAAACAACGACATTTATCTCGTTTTATCTTCTATTGTCAATCAAAAACACTTAGTGGTAGTCGACCATGGATTCGTGTATCTGAAATTTAGGATACAATTGAAAATGGTCCAAAGAAAATTTGCCTCGATGCCCAAAGTAGTTTCTTTCGTGATCAGTAGAGATGGGGGTAAGAAATATGTTGAAAGACAACAAATCTTATATGATAAGCAAGGGCAAATCCAAGGCCGAACTACTTCGACGTCGGAAGACTTTCGTCTCATTCTATCACATCCATACAGACCATGTTGCACTTAACATGCACTCCCTACCGGGCACCCAAGCTATGTCCTTGCACGGCGCCCCCCGACATATTTCGATAGAAGCACATTAGAGCACATGTTTGCAACGAATTTGGCCATCAACGATGCTATTCCATTAAAGCTGACGTCACCATGGACCGTTATCTCTTTCCGTACTTATCTTATCACTCCGTACACATTCCGTATCACTGTACTGGTGGCTATTGGGATCGAAATGGGTGTATCGATTTGTAATTAGCTTGTATCAGAGAAATTAGCATTCGACACACCAATAGAGTACTTTGTTTTGGATTACTTAGTAGGCGTTCCCTGTGTGTGTTTGTTGTAAACTGTGATATCACAATCAGGGTGGTCCGGGTAAAGACAACCCAAGTGTTGAGCCTATGTTGATCCGATATCCACGGGGAACTACAAAACTGATGTGAGGTGCAAAAAGAAAACATGGCCCCCCTTTCTTTGACTTTGAATTAGCATATTAAGTATCCGTTTTCCGTTGTCGTTGATCCGATATCCACTAGGAAATCCAAAACTGATGTGAGCGTGCAAAAAGAATTAAAGCCTGGCATCTTTCTCTTTGACTTTTGACTTGGCATATTCTAAGACATGCAGTATACGTTTTCCTATACAAGGCATATATTTGATTTACAACATTTTTTTTTATTGAAACGGACGAAAATTAATGCTCCAGTATGTTATCCATGCCATCGAACCGACATGGTATTACTTACAGGACTAGCTCGTGATTGAACATCATAGTTATTAACTGTAAAGTAAATAGCATACTAAACCCAGGAAAAAGAGTATAAGATCTACCGGAAAAGAGATTAGCAGCATTTAATCCTTGGATCCTGTATAACTTGGACGGCTGAGCCATTTCAAACATTTGATTTGTTCTGAGTCAAGTCTGGCCTACTGCAAATGACACCAATTACTACAGAAATAAATCATTTTGTAAAGCCTTAATCTTCAAGTTTGTAGTGCTGAAAAAATGAAACAAAACTCCAATCCTGCGTCAGCGATAAATGGTGACTAATAGTAAGGAGTGGTGTGTACATAGCGTTCATTATATGAATATTGTCGATCAAGACACATGAATGATGAAATAAATTTCACATCTATCTATTTGCTGACTGCGCTCTGTACACCCATGCCTTCTACACGTGTCATTGCAGTATCGAGAAAGGCATTGTCGAAAGCAACAACAGTTGTCCAGTGTTTTTTCAGGACAAATCACGTTTTGATTTCATTTGTCATGGGAAACTTTATCATAACGTCAATCTCTGCAATAAATAGTCGCCCAGTGGGGCCATTTTTAAAAAATTAATGTCAATGCATATGTCGCGCCATATTTTTTGAAATTCCAAAATGCACGTTGAGATCAAAAGATCATGTTTAGGCAGCGCAAAATCTTTGTGTACCTCACCACGTTGCAATTTTGATCTCATAGGGCACACATACATTTGCGCTGTACAGAGTTACCCTGTATTGTAGAGTGATGCGCCAGTTGTCAAGCGATTTGTTTCAAACAAATGTGCTATGTAGAGCCGGTTCAGTCGCCAAAAGATTCTCAGCCCAAACGTGGAATAAAGCGTTTTTAACGGCAAATTTTAGACCAAATATTCCAATGCGACTGATCTTGCGATCGATCGTTTTAGGTTCTGTCAACATAAACTCAAGCTTGCGTCAGAAAGCAACGGTTGAGATATATTCGTGGTGGTGTATGAACAGGAATATCGGGAGTCAAGACTTTGTAGCGCAAAGCTAGCTCTCTTAGTACAACAAAAGGCGAAAATCTTACTCTTGTTGTAATGCTTCTCCGTGTACGTCATACACCCGGAACCGACTCTACATTGTACGTGCTTATTTTCTACCGACTTTTCGATGGCTTCATTTAACGTTATACCAGTGGCGAAGAAACTACTTTATTCGTTACTGAAAAAAACCCAACCCGTGTAGACTGTTTGTTCTCAATGATTATGTTTTCGTGCGTAGATAACTTAGCCAGGTGCAATCTGAAGATCTTTATTTTCTCCTCAACACTTTAAAATATCCTGTTTCTGCTGCCAAAGTCCAGAGTTGTTTTTGAACCCTGATCGCTAGTCAGACGTCACTCCAGTACGTGAGTGGCGACTGTGATCAGATACGGTTGGAAAGTACCGCGGGGGAGCAAGTAATAGCATGCCACTGACCAAACGTGCCCCTTGGGCGCTAATATATCTTTAAGATCGTCTTAAAGGCTTAAGGAGTCGGACACCTGGGCGGAAGAAACGCGCACGTACCACAGCAACGGTGACGCAAGAGTCCTTCACCGGGGGTTATTCCCACCATGCAGGTGCATGAGAGGGCATCGATAGACCCCCATTGAAGACATTAGTCATCACGCCACCAAAAGCGTCAAGATTAGGATCGCCCGGTCTCCCCGGAGATTCTCAGACGCCTCACACATGCGCTCCTCTCGGGAAAGAAGCTACACCAACACCACCGGCGCTTCCTTATGAAGTGCTTAGATCGCGACATTTTAGGAGACAAGCTGTCAACCGTTACTTTCTCGAGTGTCTATAAATCCCATAACTTCTATTTGCTCTACTGAAACCCTATTGACATACGTGGGTACATTTTCTTCTTTGGCTTCGGTGACCATAGATTCGAACCATGGACCATTCTTCCAACTGCCTATTCAAATCGTGAAATCATATACAGGATGACAGAGTTAGCATATCCAATTAAGTTTTTGAAGTGACGCTGCTAACTTTGACCGGTGGAACGGTTTTATTGCATGCCGCGTTTCATTATCTGTCGACCAGACAATAACCTACAGGGGCAGGTACAACTTTACAAAATCTTGCATGCAAAAATATGAAAAGAATAGCACATATTTACATATTTGCGTTCCCTTATGGAAACACCAGTACGGCACACACCTTATGTACACGCCTGGTTGACTTTGTTCGTGATCAGGTGAAAGTACGATCAGCCGTGCTTACCTTCGTCCGAACTTTGCACGCCGAAGTAGTGAGACAGGTCTTCGGCAGTCAGGTCTTCGTGAAACTGGCGAAATAAGAAGTAGAGCGGTGATATTTAAAAAAAAAATCACACGGCTTTGCGACTGTAATACGAATACACACTTATTCTGGGGCACTTGGTGAGCTACAGCCACGTGGCAAGGAACTAGGAAATCCCCGTGTCTTTAGGTCGAACAAACAAGGCTCTTGAATAAGTCCTATCTATCCAGGAAACCACAAAACAATTGTCTTAGAGTGCTTCAAAACGTTTGCCGAATGCCTATCGTGAGTTCCATGTAGCTCTACGTGACCGCACGTAGAAGTATCCTGGATTTGCACGTTACGGTCAATGTAGTTTTGAACTTGCTCAGCACCCATTTGACATACTCTAGTGAGTCCGGCTGTACATGCGGTTATAGCACAGACAGCAGGACAAAAGTGGAGTAACCGCTGGCTATATTTAGAGTTGCAGCTCACAAAGTGATGCAAGCCTGACGTGAAGTCGAAGTGCATTGAAACAAACATTGCATGACGAACACTTTTAAAAACACACACTTGAACCACATCAGCGAGCATTCAAAAGTTAAAAGGACGAAATAGATCGTAACATAGATGTCTAAACATGCCAGCGTAGAATGTGGTTAAGATACGAAAGAGCAAAAGCACGTCTCATGGCTGAACTAACTGACTCAAACAATACGACTCCGGCTTCAGCAGAAAACTTTGCCGGGCCCAACTTTAGCCAGAAGTTACAGACCACGATGTGAAGTACATAGTGAAATGTCGGAGAATAAGGAACCGAACGTAAAAGAGCCTAGGTGCCTTACCTGAGGTCTGGCCAGCGCCAAGGCGGCGAGGCACAGGAGCGTCGTTACTCGCAGCATGTCGCACCAGCGCTGATTCACACGTCTGTCGAGCAGAACAAAAACTTTTACAACGAGATCAAAAAACGTTCCCAACGGAAATATAGGGCTGTTGGGAGCAAATAAACCTGCACCGCGTGGTATGCTACTATTACTACGATCCGCAACTTGAAATGCTGCTTCGTTGGTCACTGAGTGAGGTCGGGAAAAATTTCTTGGTCGGACGCGTTTGTACGGTGGCGCGGTTAGGTCGTTCTTTTCTTCTGAGGAGAGGAGCAGGAGCTTACCTTTATACACTCCCGGGAGGAGCGGCTCCGTCAGACTGACCACAGCGCCGAACTATTCCGGTTATCAAAACACGATTAGCACCAATCAAGTGTCACGCCTGTTATGAAATCACCATAGAGGGGCCTGAAATCTGGGCTAAATATTTAGACACAAAAATCTGCGAATGATAGCAGAGATTGGTGTGTTACTTGGCGATGTTCAAATAGTGTGCCGTAAATTGGCCGAAGTCTTCTTGAGTGAAAACCAAACATTTGGCCAGTGCTGACTGAAGGGGCCGAGAACATAAACTCACTAATTAATCATACCACGTGGGCAGCCGGTTGACCCGACACTGCTATTCTCCCATAGCTTTCGCAGCGACCCATTCCCCCACTATGTCGGTATGGAGTCCCTTAGAGGGGTCACACAGCACAGAAGAGGTAAAATTGTCATGGTATAGGACCAAAAGTAGGCTAATATTTATGTGAACGCCGGTTGTTTGCAAACGCCATTCCTTCCATCCCAGTACGTTGTCGACACTGCTGTACGGTCAAGGATCTAGCCCAATACGTTTACCGTAAAATGCTCGTCAGTTTAATGGCGTTTCGATGTATTTAGCACTAGAGTGCTTGATAAGCATACAATTAGAGTGTTAGTCAATCCTGACTATTGTGGTTTTGTTTGTAAGGAACATGGAATGATATTACTTGGCGTGGCGGCAACCGAAGAACGTAGCTGCGCAACGTTTACAGCAAATAAACCCATTCCCATCCGGTAAAAAAAAACGAATCTCAACATGTGATGTTTTAGGGCAACAGCGTCATGCATTACCTCATACTTGACTACAGAAAGATAAGGCTGTGTTGTATTGCAGGCTCCAGGTGTGTCGTGTGCAGAGTATGATGCTAACAAACACACACGGCTATGTGATCACCACCTTCGACGTCTGGAGGTCGTTATACTATCTTTGTGTCTGAAATCTGAAGTCTTAGATTGATGAGTTTGTTTGCAATCCATGGACTAATCCCTAAGACTGTACCCTTCAGGGCCCGTATTGAAAACTCTTTAACAAGGCAGGTGTTTGACAGTTTTGACGCGTTTTGATGACTTTGCCGACACGTTGGTCAAGACTTTAGTCTTGTTACAGGTCACGGTGACATTGGTAGTCTAAATCAAGGACACAAAGTTATCTAAAAATCTCTGTAGCAACACGTTCAGCAAGAGCGAAGCGTCATAACATTTTGGTGGAATACACATTGACCTGATGATGGTTCAATGGAAGTCAAAAGCCATTGTGAAATCAACTACTACAATTGCCACATACTAGTAAAACAGGGGTCTTTCATGGAGCCGGTGTTTAACGGTATGCAACGCCAGTTATCGGATATGTATCATAGCACCAACACGGAGTATTGATTTGTATTTATGTTTGTTTTAGAGAGCACACCCCTATATTTGGTACCTTGAAGTGTTGCCGTCTGACTCAAACCTTGTGTAGGGTTTGTACAAATTGGAAGTTTGCCTGGTGGGTAAATTTGAAAAAGTTTGAAATACGTCATAGAGAGGCGTGAAACGTATGAGCAATCTACGTTGCCATGGACACGGCATCACAACTTTGGAAAACATAAACTTTAAGATGTCAATAGTAACGTAGGTTTTTAGCTAGATGAACAACTTTTGTGGCGTATATTCTGCATGCTTTGCTCCCATCAGCATGTAAATGATATGGGGTATCAATTTTTTTTAAATCGAACTCCTTTCAAAAACTCCCCGTTCGGAAAACAACAACTTTAGGCTTGACTTTATCTTTAAGTATTGGCGGCTCAAATGATTCAATATTAGCATAAAGGTAGGTAAAATCCTTTTTTCTCAACTTACCCATTAAGACGGTGTGAAGACACACCTTGCTCACACAACAGAACACGTGAAAGTAAAGTTACTACTCGCTATGGTTATCATGATCATGTACTAAGTATACTCCCAATAACGCTCCCAATAAATCCATCTGCAAATACATACATTATTGAATCATTGCAACTAACGCGGCACATTCCCTAACACAAAGCAAGTCTTGGCCGTGGTTAGAAAAAAATTGAGCTCATATTCATAAGTATGTGCCTAGCTATGACAACTATCGTTTGACTGTGATAAGCGGAACATTTCTAATATGAGGCAATCGTAACATAAAGATTCCAGTCATCAAAATGCCGTCTCGGCATTTGACATGCTAATCCTCCAGTTAGCGAATTAGATTGACTTCAAGTAGGCGTCTCTAGAAGACTAGGAATTTCCCAAACTGCTTACCGGTTAAAGTGGACACTCTCCGTTCTATTGGGATATCACAATGATTGTTTTGATGTATATCACTTGAAAGTGCCTTCCTGAAGTATAGGTGCCTTGAGGTATTGATGAGGGATCTTTCTTGTCAAATTCCAAGAGAAGAAACATGTTTGCTCCTCATTGCCAAATGCATTTGTCACCATCAACAGCATAACGGCATAATAAAAATCAATCAATATATTTCAAGATTAAATGCCATTACCTACTCCAGATGTCAAGACGGCTTAATTAGTTTGATTGATTGCAAATCAATTTATCTAAGCATCTTATGATGTTTCCATATATTGTCCGATTAAAGCAATTAACGTATTATTGATTCCATAATACAACAATGTCAGATACAAGTCAACATTTCAATCATCGAAAGTGGTCTGCGATCGAATAGGTAAAAACTAAAACGCTGATATTTGGATACGTTTTTAGGGCATCAATGGCCATTTATGTCAGGTCAAGCGATGTTTATTACGAGTCAGTCATCTTTAATGCAAATTTGACAATCTATTGATGTTTAGATACAGAAGAAACCTATTAGAAACCGTGCATTGTGTAATAGAAGGCGCTAAAGGATCTAATAAAAATGTTTCAAACTGAGCGGCTCTTGTGAAAATGACGTTTCTTTTGTGGTCAATTTGGCACCCATTCCATTGGACTGTGATAGCGTGACCTAGGCTCCTTTGCATAAAACCATAAAACATATTTTTTGGCGCTTTTCTATGACTTTTTGTTGTATTTTGCATGATATTCCAATTATGAAAGTAAGGATTCCACAAATCCAATGTAGGTTGCGGCGAGGTCGCAGTGCTATCGCCGTCTTGTGGAATGGGGGTCATACATCAAATGCAACATTCCGCAACGTCAAGAGCATACTTATGTAAAGAACAGAATTTATAGATCTGGAGATTACATGCAATTAAGGTTTTTATGTGTCAAAATGCTTTCAAAGAAAGTTGTGACGTTTCTATTTGCTTCAGGATTAATCGACTCACGTATTATTGATTTCAAAAGGCTCGTGTCCCATTCAATATATACATCTCAGTCATTTTATTTAATTGTCTATGGGCAGCGGGAGGTGCTTTTAGATCTACTTGAAGCTGTAAGTGGTCTTTAAACGCTTCTGTGATGGGCCATGTGCGTATGTAATTGTCGCATATCAAAACGTTTTCAAAGGAAAGCGTTCCTGCATGATAAAAGAAACTCCTGCATTGCTGACTTCAAAAGGATCGTGTTCTACTTTATTGTCAACATCTCAATCATATTACACATGCTTTTCATTCTCTCTCTGTTTGAAGTATGTTATTTCAAAACTACTTGTTGATTTAAGTGGTGCTTTATCGCTTTTTGTGATATCATAATAGTTTGATATCTGCCCCTTGAAAATTCACAATAAGTTGAAGTTAGGTAAAGGTAGTACAACAGCCTTTTTAAGGCCGTAGGGGCAGTAGGGTGCTATCTACTGTGTCTAGGGCACGATACTGGAAGGTGGAGTCTATCTATCCCTCTCCTTCCACCACCTTTTACTTCCCCAACCGAAGTCATGTACCCATGTTTATACCTGGGTGGAGTAAGGAGAGTCGTGTAAAGTTACTTTTCATGAGTACAAGATGCCAGGGTACTCGAACCCTTATCTTTACACCACCACAAAAAGTTAGCACTAAAAGTATTTATCAGGGTGGAGTCACTATTGTTAATTTCCAAACAAAAATGTCTCTGTGTGTGTACCCGCTGACATAAATTGAATGCATCAATTGCATATCTTACTAAAGAATGAAATCTATGTATTTTAAGATTAAATGCAATTATATGTTTAAATCATAGGAAGCATTCCCATTAGAACTTGACGTTTCCATATATTTCAGGATTAAGGACCTCACGTATTCTTGATTCTGAAAGGCCCATGGCACAATTCATGTCAACATTTCAATCATCTTAAAAGTCCATTTTATTGTATACAGGATGTAATTTAGCTATAAACTTGATATCAAAGGAGATTTATTCCGATTAGTGCCAAGAAAGCACTTGAAGCAAAGGGGCGGTTTGACATAATGTTCTATTCTAGGATTCAGCGCAATTAGCGCAAAAGTTAGGTGTGACGGATCGTTCAGTGTAATATAACCAGCTGCTGCTGCACCGCGTGCCTGCGAAGCTGGTGTGTTACGCCGAAGGGCGGTTATACCGGCTATATAGATACAGATACAGAATTACACGATGTCTCTGTAAGATAACACGTTTGTTTTGGGAGTTCCATAGGAAAATATTGATTTCATAGTCTAAAATCAGATCCTGACAAAACAAAGATAAGAAGGTCACATACTAGGAAGGTCAAAATCGACCTTGACCCTCGTCCTTCCCACCCTTACCCAAAAATACCATAACAATCTATCCAGAGGTTCTAAAGTTATGCTGACTACAAATATCGGAAAACACACACAGACAGGCACACTGACACACCAAAAACTATGCCTCCATTTTCGCCTCACCTCTCCAATCCCGTAGCCTCAACATTTTGCATTGAGGTAAAATTAGATAGATCAAAATAAACGTATCTAGATTCTTCCAACTGCCAATAAGTTAAACGTCATGCAAAGTTGGAACATCGAGGCATCAACATTGTAGTTAAGATGCCAATAAACATCGAATGTAATCCTTATGTTACAATGGATACGCAGATACTCAGAGATTTTGATAATGGTTAATAAGTTAATAAATGTATGTTTTCGAATACATTCGCCAACATCAACAGCATATTTCAGTAGAGAATAAGATCTATGAATAATAAGATTAAATGCAATTACTTGTTCCATATATCCGGTTGCAATCAGGGAAGCGCGTAATATCTCTGTATATGTTTCAGAATAAATGAAACTCGCGTATTTTTGATTCCAAAACGCTTGAGTATACGTATTGATTAATGTGATAATTGCAATCGTATAAAAGTCTTTATTGTTAACATGATAGATATTCGGTACAGATATATCATTGGCGTATTGGAAATCTATTGTGATTAGTGTCAATATACCCCTGTCACATTATCCACGATCTTCGGGCGTATTGATGGGAGATCGGCCATATTCAAGATCGACAGAGGGTTGCGCGTATTTTCACCTGAAAACCGTCCCTGTCACATGTAAGCCATACTTTATGCCTTGTACAATTGTTGTGCAATAAAGTTATCATTATAAGCGAGGCTCGGGCGATTGCCGCAGAATCGTCGTCCGATCTATTTTCGCCAAATTGTGACAGGGGTAATACACCACTTGAGACAGAAAGAGCCCCCCAGTCTTGTACGAGTCCGTATAAACATGACCAGCGTAACCATCGTTATCATTGAAAGAATTTTGTCTTCTTATATAAAGGCTCGTCCCATAACTCGATCTATAACTCTATCTTTGAAAAATACTTTAGGCAAACTTGTAGACCGCTAGGGTACTATATACGATCCGACAACCAATTTTTCTTTGGTTTTCTGTTTGATATATATGTTTCACCTAATGTCTTGTCTGTCAGTTCTCTGATATTATCCTCCCATCTTTTCCGTTTCCTTCTCCTTCTCTTCCTCCCTGGACGGTTCTTCGCATGACAATTTTAACTGGTCCCGAAGACCGTGACACTTGGCCGTACCTTTAGTCGTACTTGTAGTTTTGATGCAGGGCTCGCAATTTTCCAATCAAGGTATTACTACGGAGGGCCGGTGAACGTCTAGTTAAACCTCTATACGGATGCAGATTTATTTCAAAATTCCATCGTTTGTCCTTTTGTCCATGGAAAAATCCAGCCCCTAAATTTGTCAAAAAGCATAAATAACTTCTTGCGTTACCTCACCAACGAACTAGCCAAACGAACCACAAACAAAGAGCGTGAGAAAACATTAACTTCATTGACGTAAGTGGCAGAGTGACAATGGATGAAAGGACCTTCACCCTCCAAAATTAACGATTTTACTACTTCTGCTGGACTGTGGCGGCATTGCCATGGAGCAATTAGCTTGGGTCAAATGGTAGGTCAGGATGTTGATGACCAGTAGCGAGATATATCCGCCTGGTTACAGAATGCGTGGTGAGCAATTACAAACAGAAACGGATATGTGCGACAACACGTCTGGTCAGTCGCACGCACGCTCACGGTGATGGTTGCCCTGGTCTCGATACGGTACGTCCATCAAAATCACACGGTCAGTCAACGAACAGTCTGTGGTTCCAAGCGCATTTCTCACGTAGGCACGTGCATTGCTTTACTCAACGTTAGCACGATTTGTATTCTAAGTAATCCAGTTGCTATTTCCACGGGTCTTTGTCAATTGCGCCACTTATGTCGCCTTCTGGCGGAATTTACATGAAAGAATATGACCACGTTTGTAAAATCTGACTACTCAACATTTTTTCTGCGTCATTATAATTTCAAAGCAGTTTATCATGATTTTCTAGATTTGACGAAATAAAGAAGAAATTCCATATGTCCAAAGGGAGAAGAATTTATCATAGCGTCGGTAGTGTTTTGATGGTTTTGACTGAAAAACTATTCGGGTGAAAACTAATAAAGAGAGGGATACCAAAATCCCCCCTTCTCTACACTCAGTATGAAGTCTCCTACAGCAATAGAACATTTTCCAATAAGTGGTATGTGGTTCTCTGTGGTGGTCAGGTGAACAATAGACCCAGCTAATCCACATGCATTGAAGAAGCGACTTACGGTTAAAGCTCTGTGCGTACAACTTGAGTCAACATGCCAGGCCCGGGCATACAACAACGCGGAGAAGTGAAGGACATGTTTCGGGGCCATGGGAAAAGGGAGATTGTGTTGCTGCCGGCGCAGACACAAACACACGTTAAAACTTCCGACGTGTGCGCGGCCTCCTGCATCGGAACTGTCGTGATCATCAGGTATCACCCCCATTCCACTAAGGCGACGACCGTGCTGAGGCCAAGCGATGCGACAGAGCGCTGAATGAAACGCCATCAAGTGGATGGGTGCCTATTGGGGAGGAAAATTTGTCTGTTTCGTAAACTACGATGTTGTTTGTCTCAGCGGGAGGGCCCCACATAGGCTTGATATTTTCATTATTTTCCTTTATCCTTTTTCAGAAAAGCCAAACATGTTACAAACAGCGATTCAACAAAGTGCTTAGTGAATCGGCATCAAGTGGAATGGACACCTATTGGGGAGGAAAATTTGTCTGTTTTGTAAACAACCAGGGGGCTGTTTGTCTCAGCGGGAGGCCCCCACAGAGCTAGAGACTTAATATTTTCAATATTTTGCTTTATTCTATCTCAGAAAAGCCAAACATGTTGCAAACAGCGATTCGACAGAGCGATCAATGAATCCTCATCACGTGGAATGGATATCTATTGGGGAGGAAAATTTGTCTGTTTCGCAAACAACGATAATGTTTTTCTCAGCGTGAAGGCCCCACGGAGGCTGGATATTTTTCATTTTACTTTCTTCTCTTTTTCAGAAGAGCCAAACATGTTGCAAACTTCCAAACAAGGCAAATGATTTGCCATATTAAAGTTACTATGGCTTTAAAAGCAACCTACCTTGATCCGTGTTTGGCTTTCTAACAAGTTCAAGAGTTGTCGTTACGATTAACGGCTTGTGAAACGAGTGCCAAAAGGGCCATTATACACCTTCGTCGGTTGAAATATTTTAGCTCTAATCTTATTCGCAAGTGGTACTGTGTAACCAGCTTTTACGATTGGTAGTCAATTTGGCAAACCTAGACCAAGCACGACCATCTAAAGCCCACAGAAGGTTTCTACGCAAATACAAACTTGGATGTCTTCTTTGCTTTGTCAAGTTTAAGTGCAACCAATGCACTTGACTCTTATGCTAGCCCGATAAGACGTGAAAACAGACCAAACCTCTCAAAAGAATTGCCAAAATCGGCTCGCAAGTACATGGTGCAAGCAGGTTGAACCGTGGCAGTGCAATCGTTTGGACATACTTATCTTTCACTACTTTTACTTGTCAAGAGTCACTTTTAAAGTATGCTGATTCGAGCGACATCCAGGTCATCCTCATTGTATGATTCGAAAAACTGCGATCAAGGCGGATAACAACCGCCAAAGAAAAAAAGGTAAAGATTGCTTAAGAGTTTGTTCCAGTATTACTAAATTGAAGTCTGAAATAGTTTGGGTTCACACCCGGACATGCAGCTGTATCAAGTAGGGCTGGGTACCGGTACAGAAAATTCAGGTCCAGGTCCGGTTCAGGTCCAAAGGATCAGGTCCAGGTCCGGACCTGAACCTGGACCTGATTCAGTATGACTCATACCAATGGTCCATTTCACTACAAAGAAATCTGTTCAGCGGAGTATTAGACTTACACTGGCGTTTTAAAATCCTACAACGCTAACTGCACCTGTACGATTGGCTGTAAAACTTGGTAGGAATTACTATAAACTCTACTCTTCTTCACTCTTGTTATATTCTTCCACCAGCAAGCGCCAAAACGTGTGAATAACTGATAAAACAATCTGTTAATTTTCTAATCGGTCCAAAATCCGGTCTACCTAATTTTTTCAGGTCCGGTTTTTCTGGACCGGTCCAATAAGAAAAACCGGTTTTGTACCGGTACGCTGTACCGATACCCAGCCCTAGTATCAAGTCGTTAATACGAAGTGTCGGATATTAAGAACGGCTGTTTCGTCCTCAGCAAAAAGCGACAACTTTAGCGCGCGGATGCAATACATTAAAAAATTATTTCTTGCCGAATATATAAAATGCTGCATATCTACGTAACATCGCTCTTTTTAACAAGAACAATTTGGTAGACCACACTCTGCGCCTTGTTAAGTGAACAGACCTACCTTCAGCCACAGTACTACCGCGTCAGTCCGGTCTTTGGTGGGGGTTCTTCAACTTATAGGCTACAGAGTGTCACATGATCGTTGAAGCGCATCTGACCATGACATCTATTGTGTGTTCAATATTTGTCTGCAGAAAAACAGTAGCTTAAACAATATTTGGGGCATTATTTATACAAAGAGACGCACCGTCGTTGTGGGAACGCAGCAGATGAGAGATGCGTCCGAAAGACATGTTTACACCCAGAATAGTTATCGGTTGTAGAAACGAGGACAGTATTGCAAATTTAATCATTAGTTTGTTCTCATGCTCAGTGAATTGTGCAAAATTTTCAGGCTAAAAATGATCAGCTAATTGTTCCGGCAAAGCGACCTTATGTTTTTTTAAAGGAATGTCCCCGATTATGATCCCCCCAAATGGCATCTCATTGAACTTGTTAAGCAGGTATGCCCAGTAGGCAGTTGCAGCTTCCGTTACTGGTAAAGACTTGTACAGTTTTTTTTTCTTCAAAGAAGTTACAGCTTTCGGCTGCACAGTTTAAAAGAAGTAAGGCGCACGTACGGATATCTAGAAACTGGGAAGCTTTCTTACATTTGGTCATTACAAGTAACTGTGTTAAAATCAACAATCGTATAACAGTAATTTTTAGTTTAATGTTGGTTATGTGTACATTGCAGTCTACATACATGGCTGGCGTCTTTTTGTCCAGAAGATGACCTTTTAAAAATCAAAATCCAGACAATGATGTGCTCTAACGTTTGATATACGTCAAACCTGTGGGAACTAGGAGAAAGGTAGCAGCAGATTCCGCTGACGCATGACGATACAAATTATCCACACCATCCAATAGCCTGCTACGTTTGCCTCTTATGTACACAGTAGATAAGAGCCGGTCAACTGTCTCCATTGTGTTGTGACAAATGACTGTTTGCATATTTTCCTGAAGTAATGGAGTTATCAGCTAATTGGATCTTCTGACATTTACACAGATTTAACCAGGCGTGGCTGTATAAAGTCGCCTTAGTTGAACAGTTATCACGGTAACCGTTCAAATGTTAAAATCTAAGAAACCGCGAGTCTTCTGTGAGTGATTTGTTTGCCTACAACGTTTCCCTCGCGAGGATGTTTGCTTCAGTAGCAAACTTTAATTCAAATCCTCCGGTCAACAAGCGACCTGACTGCCATTTGTCATGGAAATGTGAAGGTAGAATTACGCACGTCTTGGGTATGATTTATCATTTCTATAAAAGATCTGAACGAAAAACATCTCGAATGACGTCATGGAAACGTACGTGGCCGAACACACGGTTCGTGTTTAAAATTGGTTGATGAAGATAGATAACCTGGCAACCCTAAAATAGCTACAGACAAAACAGCTTATCTTATCAGCAGAAATAAAACATAACAGTTTTTACAACACTTGGTGAAAATATCTTGTTGCTATCCAGGTGGCTGAATTCCAAAGTTATACAGTCATATATTAGTGTGTAGGGACAGGAAAGAGGTCAGACGTGTTGTTACTGTTATTCTGTCGTCCTATTGATATGAAGAATGGAGCCGTCAAGAAATTGAACGTGGTTAGCCCGTTAGCCAACCCACAGAGAGGTGTCTGTAGCAAGTAACAGGAGTTTTTGTAAATAAAAGATCAATCTTAATCACTTAAACCCTAAAGTAACGATTTCAACACTTCGGAATGTTATATTTCTACAAACTTTCAAAGTCAGAGAGCGCAAATCCATAGTGATGATACTCTGGCAGAAGCTTATTTTGTCTGTCCTATCGGGCCAAGACCGGTGCAATGGCCAAGTGGGTAAAGATTTTGTCCTACATTCTGTAGGTCGTGAGTTCGATCCCGGTCGAGTCATACCAAAGAGGTACATAATGCTTTTTTTTTCACGGGATTGGTCAAAGCAATGTCATTAGACCACTTCAAGGCAATGAACTGAGCAGTTAGAAATTACTATACACGGAGGTAGCTTTGAACATTTGTTTTGAAAGCTGGTGGTTTGTAGACAGGAGGAAAAGTTGTTATCGAGAGAGATACAAAGTTGGGCAGTCCTGGGAAAGAAACTGTTGCTGTAGAAGAACTTGTGCTTTGAGATCGCAATTGAACAGTATAGCGATGTGAGTTTGAGAAAAGGTTCTCAGTTGAGGGACAAGTAATGTGAGAACATTGGAGCAATTACCATGGAAGTGCAGGTAAAAAGGAAAAGGGATGAAACGTTTTTCCTGTGGTAGAGAGGATCCAGCTTTGATGCTGATAGCCAATGACCGTACAAATTCTTCTTTGAACTGCTTTATCTGCCTGGCACTCAGTGTTTGGAAAAAAAGTGTGGAAATTTAAATATCACGCACACCAAGGAGTGCGTGATATCTAAATTTCCACACTTTTCCACACTTTTTCCAACCTCCTTGTACATACACAACTGCAAACTTTATGTGGCCCATGCCAGGGCTACTGAAACGGAGATGGGCGCTGTCCTATCACCATCTGATGCGAAAAGAACTAACTCTATTGGGCCAACAAAAGGTAAAATATATAATCTGCTTCCTCAGCAGACTTCAGACAAAGGCCCGTTGACCCTTGCCTCCAGGTGACTAAACTGAGGTTAATGCCACGTGGGCCTTTTTTTGTTTATAGGGTCAAGAAAAGGTGAGACTTGCTTCCTTCCAAGCTTAAGAGGCGAAGACATTGGACCGTACGTTGACCCTTGCCTTAGTGGACCAGAATGAGGTTATTGCCGGCAATGCCACGTGTTCATCCTATAAGACAGGGAGTGTGGCCGGCTTCCTTTGAAGTGGTCAAGTGTCCCAGACACCCAAGGCCACTGTGGACTAAAGAGAGTTTAAACCCGTTCTATTGCATAATATGTAAATATTAAGACAATATGGGTCTCTTTTTTCCTTTGTTGTCCAAAGACCAAAAAGTTTATTTTCAGGCTTAGTAGCGGAAAGGCGTACTTCTGCATAGCTGGTATAGCCTAGATACGGCACAGCAGGGGATGGTGCGTGTGGATATAGTTATTACTTTAGTCTTTTTTTCTTCGCAACCGCCATCTGTTTTCAAATCTAAAGTGGACATACGAGCGATATGTTGCAGTCACTCGTGTCTAATGTCACTTTTCCAAAACGTGGCACCCCAAAATCTGATGTTAATGAATGAATGCATATATGAATGAATAAAGACCTTTATTGTACATACATACCCACTGGGTTAAGTACAGGTCGCAACAAAAGATACAGAAAATATGTACAATCACTACAATGTTAACCAAAATAAGAATCGTATTCTTCTACTACTATAAAAGACAACAAAACATGCAAAACTAAAAAAAGAAATAGCCACGAGCACATTTCATCTGTTTTGAGCACCGGTCACCGCAAACAGCCCGACCGGGCCCCGGGTGGGAAATGGTACCATGGCATAACCCCGAGTCCCTCTGAACTGCCTTTGGAAAGAAAAAGAGGTGCATGCGCATGGAAAGGTGGTTTAAGAAAAAAGGAATTATAGGCACGTCTTGGATTGAGGTCCCAATTCAAAGCCTAAACTCACACCTTACTGTGCAGGAATATAATAACTTGTTTCATTTCTTCACACCAACATTAACAATGCCGTGCAATTTAAAATATAGTGAGTGGATACACTATATATACGAAATGGACTATTGAACCACATATTCGTTCAAGAGCTGGGTGAGGTAGGGTATAGGACTTGTTTTGTAAAGCGTGGTGCGTGCTGGCAATTGGTCAAGTTTATCTTTATTTCTGGTCACCCTGCCACTGACTTCACCCTTTGACTGTGGCAGTCAGTGCCTGTACAGGTCAGAGCTGAGGACTCCTGGCGAATTTCACACAAAGCTCGACTCTGTGTTCCTCCAGTGTTTGCAGTTGGAGATGGGATGTTGGAATGGATTTTTGTCGCAGGATGACAGTGCCCCTTGCGACTACAATTGTTATTGCAGCTGTACGTGCAGCTGCAGCATCTGGGACCAAATTGTGAAAGCTCTCGTGAATCTTATGAGTTGCCCGAGTCTTGAAACAGCGCGTGTCTAATTCTTCATCACAATCATAGTTTATAGTTTGCAACTTTTAATAACAAATCCTCGAACACATTTAGATGAAGCTGTACGTAAAATTCCCTCCTATGAATTAGTTAATCACCTTACCCTTTAAAAATCATAGCTCTTCAGCGCAAACCTGGTGTGTTACGCCATGAAGTTGTTTACTAGGTATACGATACAAACAAACAAACAAACAAATAAAAAGACAAAGAAATAGTTCTTGGACAGAGTTATTTACTCCGTACCTATACATCAGAACGCCTATGTCGGGACAGGCTACAATGGATATAAAGAGTAATTTATCGCTACGGTAAGTTTTAATCACCAGTCAGTGATACGCCATAGCCTCAAAGAAAAGAATCGCATGTACATAGAATGCTGAATTGACACTATTAGGTCAAACTACGAATAAACTACACAAAGCCAGTTTTATTTATCTTGTTGATGGATTACAACGCTGCTTCAGTATTATGTGTCTTTGTCCATCTTCTGCGTGATGCGAAGGCCAAATTGCTGATTCATAGCTATCCGCGCCTCTTTGAAGGTGGAAAACTTACAAGCGGTCCGGAGCGGCTTCTTTGGCGCGTCAGCAGTTTTGAAGGCGAGTAATCGGCGCCGGTGTGAACCTGGCCCTCCGGTGGGAACCACACGTGAGCGGGACGATTTTTCACTGAACTGCTGAGCCGACAGAACTGTATCGTGGTGGTTTGAAGCACCGAAGGGTCACTTTAGCCACCTCGGGAGGGGCCCAGGGACTCCTCTCGAAGTTTTGTTGTTACTTCAGGGTGAATACACCCAATGCGCGAGGAGGACGCTAAGAGGAATTTTCCAAACTACCTGACAAATATCTGAAAAGTAAAACCGCAAAGACTCACTGGTTAGATATTGCCTGAAACATTGCTCAGTGGTAGTAGATTCTATCTAACGTTACATTTCCCAGTTGTACCTGGTGACATTGGTCGGGAAAATGCTTCGGGAATTAGAATTGATTTTTATGACAAGATAATCAATGGTCCTCATGTTGGAAACATTGGGAAGGAAAACCAGACCGTAATCAGCGTGTTTACATCAGCTCTGCTGCCGATGGTGTCTGTGTTCTTTGGCCCTGCGCTGCAAATTAAGCCTGTTATATTGCCAAGGGGATCACGTGGGGATTACACGGTACTGGCAATACCGTGCGAGAATCTATAAGACATATGTCCACCGGCATACAAGTTTTTTCAAGGCTTTATTCGGGCCGAACGATGATCCTCTTATCACTGGCTTGAGGGATTAATACAACAGGACTGATTGATAGTCCCGACCTAAGCTGGACACACATAAATGGCCGAGTTTACGGTGATACGCGTACTTCCATTTGCAGGCTGGTGATGCTCAACATGCCCAACCTTCGTGATGAAAGTCCATTTTTCTTAGTCCCTCGTCAGTTTCTAGATTGATTGTCAACATAGGAATGGGGTTTCTTTACTTGAAGATTTATCGGGCAGCTCATATGTTCCTAGACATTAAGCTGTATCGGTCTAATGAAAATCCATTTGTCATGGTGTAGACAGAAAATACGCCTTACTGAACAGCTTCGTGAAAACGCAAGTCATGTCACATGCACATAGCACACGTCATATGAGTAAAGTTAAGGTGGCATCTCACTGCTCTTGGAGAACCTTAACGAAAGGAAATTCGTTCTTTATCTCTGAAATTCGTTGAGTATCTTTAGAACCCCACAGTGCCGTACCGGTACCCCGAGTGCAATGAGATACCACCTTAAGCAGAAGCCATGTTTTAACAAAAGTAATGAATTCTACCCTCGTCCCAGATCAGTTACAGGTTTATCCGCCCCAGGGGAAGAACAGGATGTGCCCATGTGAGACACTTCCTTGTGATTCATTACCAGTAGATCTTTGATGTATTAGCACTGTGTGTGGCTGTAGTTATCAACTTTCAAATTATGTTTCAATTTTTTCAATCATCCGGCTATACAATGTCAAGGTAGTCTTTAATCAGCATTGTTTTCTCAGAAGGACCTGCGTGTTATACGTGCTGATGAGAGCTTAGGAAGGGTTTGCGCATGTAAGGTAGATAACGACATCGTCCCTGGAGTTTTCTTACACAGGTTAAAATACACGATCACGCGCTGACTGTCGTATGAAGCTTCACTGAAGTCACGTTTCGGAGTAAGAAGTGCACTACGTGTCTGCTCAGCTGAGATTGGTTTCACGCGAACGATGTTTAATGCCCGAATCTGTGGCAGGGCCTTGGGGAACGATAAAATGAGAAAATGCTGAGAGAATCCACGCCCCAAGACCCCAGCGAGAGACTCCGGTAAGTACACCCATGTTAAGCCGGCCAGAGCCGCCGGGCCCGTTAGGCTTCTCATGTGAGTGCTGATGAGTTGGCGGGCAATTCGAGACGCCCAAATGCCCTCCTGTCAGTCTCGTCAGGACTCCATGGGTTTTATACAAAAAGCAGAAAATAGCATCCCGCGGTTTGCAAATTGTAATTCTATGGTCGGTAACTCCTCTTGCATGCCATCCACTGTAGTTGGCCAGTTTCTACTATATATTTTTCCAGGAAACCCTGAAGTCTGGTGGAGTGGTTAAAAAACTACTGAACAAGACAAAGGCGGTTCTATTTAACTGGAATAAGCTTTAAGTAGTTAAATAGTGAAATAATACATAATATTTAACAAATTACATAATTGGTTGTGGAGCTCTCTCTTGTCGGAGACTCGAAGTTTGCAAAGTCATTGCGATTTCGTTTTTAGTCATGTGCATTACGTGGTGCAAGTTAAGCGCAATGTTAATTTTAGAAACTCGTAACTTAAGGAAACTAAGTTGATATAAATCTTGAACTGGGACCAAGGCCAAATGATAACCCACAGTTGGGATCACAACATATTTAAAAGCGTACCTAAACAGGGTTTCACTGGACGAAAGTTATTTCTTGCTCTGAGTAAATGGAGCCAAGATAGTTATCTAACTACTTTCGTGGGGATTTTGCCGGTCACAAATCAATTTTCCCACGGAAGATTTGAGCCAGTCAAGACGCCATGTAATACCACAGATAATGGCGGAGATCTTTCAGACATGTTGCTGTCGTTTATCTGAAGGTCATACCGTGACCTTGTGCAGTCATTCGACCGGAAATGCAGTAGGAATGTGTGGAAGAAACGCCGCTTTTGTAATTTATTTATTAGTTTGGGGAGGAGCCAGAAAAGTTGCCAGAAGCAAGGTAAAGGAAGTCTGTGTACGTCTGTTCCGAGCTGGCTGATTTCTTACCTGATGAAGACATCAAAGGCAAGTACTTCTGGTTTATGAATGTATCTTATAGTATCGTTATCATTTTTTATAAATGTACATCGACGTCTGGCAATCGTAATCTAATGGAGGGTGAGCTCCCTACGGATACGTAGTGTTATACGCTGTTCTTTCTATCTCTTTATAAGGGATTGACTTAAGGCAGCGTGAAGCCTTGGAGACAAAGCTTCCCTTCGAGCACCTGCTCTTGTCAGAAGGACTGCTCATTTATCAAGCGTTGTAGTGGCGAGGTAAAGCAGTTACAGCAGCATTACAGACAGAACATTAGATGGCATAACAGAAAGGGAATGGAGGAAGAACTGCAGAGACTAGAAACCTGATCTGGACTGAAGACCGGACAGCTACGGCGCGCTATTCTATCTCCTTAATGTCTTGTTGTGATGAGGTAATTTAGGAATTGTTGTTTGGGAACCATTTTGAAGAGGATCTTAATTCATGCAAATGAGACTAGGTCGATTAGTATTTAGGAAAGCTCAAACAGCGCAACATAATAAAGAGCCTCTTCCCCACAGACGAAGAAAATCCATCGTCTAGACAGATTTAGGCGGGGATGTAGAAACTACGTCATCGTTATCATTACGTCACAGATCATGATGCAATTGAAAAGCCAGTAATTACAGTCTCAGGAGCACTTAGGAGTGGAATATCAATACTAATTAGTTATCATTGGCTGTGAAGGACAAAGAACCGTCTGATGTCTAACAAACTGTTCTTGTCTCAAAAAATATCTCAAGATATTTGAATTTACTGCAAATAAGTGGTAAACAGTAAGGCTTGTGATTCGGGACTTTTGCACAGTAGAAATATTTCGAAAACAGAGTATACTTGCAAATAATACTGGTACTCAGTCGCTAAAGACTGTAAAGTTAACAAGCCCAATACTATTAGATATGGCCGTTGCCTTTATGAAATTATTAACAAAACTGGCGTTTTAGATTTTAATTTCCTCAAGTTTCCCCGATGATTTATGATCATAAATCCAAACCATATAAACTTGTTATGTCCATAAATCCATTGTGATGCATAACTGGCCATTATTATGTGAATGGGCCAGCTAGAACTTGGAGAGTGTTTCAGATATCATACATGAACGTCACATAGAGCAACGTATTAAAGTATAAAGGGCACCTGACGGAAAACAACCTCATTAGTTGACAAAAAGGACTCTTGAATGTCGTTGACTGGTGCCCCTTGTCTGTTAGCAACCAAGCTAGCTACGAGTCCCTTACGAGAGGACTGTATGTGTATGCAATGGCAGTGAATCCTAAAAAAAATCATGTTTTTTCTTTAGACTTACAAAACGTCATTTCAACAACTTTAGAATCATCATCGTCAGCAATAAATCGATTTTACCATAAATATTGTGACCCCAGCGAGGGTAATGCATAGCGAATAGTGCAACTCACAGAGGTTCCCAGTCTACCAGACTTCATTGGTCTTTGCTCGCTGGCATCCAGCCAGAAAATCTATTAGAGTTTTTCGACTATTAACCTTGCGTAAAAGGTTGCAAGGCTCTCAGCTCATCTCTGCCACCTTTTAGCGAATGCATAGAAGCGAATGGAACGTTTGCATACTTGGTGGTCTTACATTCTACAACATTAACTCTTAAGGTAGGGGAATGGCTTCATTATGCGTGTAAGTCTATATGTGATCAGCACTTCGCTGGTTGCCTTCTATATTTGAAGTTATAATGGACTTTCTCCCCGATTTATTACTTCCTTTCCGTAGAAAAAATGAAATACAATAGACTTGAAAGGCAAGGGAACACAAATATACCAATTCTTTCGATACAAACCGTATTGTATGTTTAACTTCACGTACTTATTTTGCTACGCTTCATACAAAACTTAATGCTGTTCACTAGATTTCAGACATTTGCATGTATAGGCTAGTGGACCTGACGTGAACTCAGGCGTCATGAAACTCCATTGCCACATTGCTAACTCAAGACGATGTATCTTCTTGATTCGATCGGGTACGGGCGTGGACATATTGCGTTTAATATCCGGCGGTACTACAAGGGAAGCTATCGTTTCAACAGATCTTTTCGACCCATTGAAAGCAATGAGTGACAGATGTACAAAACGTTGAATTTCTCTAAACCTTAGGCCCCATTCGCACTTGTGACATATTTTTGGCTAAAGTAAAGTTTGCGGAGAAGTAATTTTTACTTTGACCCACCGTAGTCACTGTTGCAATATAGCATTTCAATGAATAAGTTATAGTTGGTTGTTTTCGACCCACTTCCATATTTGCAGAAGAATGAACCCGCTCTTAATTTGATAGAGATGTATTGTATAGGTATGACATGTCATTGTACGACATCCGTCTTGGTTAGTACTTTCTCAGTCGACACGGCGCATCTTGGTTAGGCACGTTGTCAGTGGATTGATTCAGGAAGGTATGGTGGTACGAGATATGTTGAACGTCCTTTTAAACAGACAGTTTTCTAGTAGTTTACATGTGCATATGTATCTAGGGATTATGTGGAATATAAGTGTTATCGAGAGCACGGCAGTCGCATATCAGGAACAGTTCCTTTGCGGCTCCAGATGTCTTACTGAGGGAAGACTGCGGTGCGGTAGATGCCGGTTAACTGAGGAATGAGTCCACTCTACTATATAGGAATAGTTACTTATTATCATCAATAAAGACTTTCTGAGAAAAGACAACATGACAGTGACGATGTACACATATCTTGGTCAATGAGACTGGCATAGTGGAGAAGCAAGAAGTTCAGCTCAGTTAATCCCCTGTATAGAAGTAACACCACGCTTTGCACAGAGCCCTGTCCAGCATGATAGAGCGGAGCTCGTCCGCTTGAAGTCCCGCTTTCTCCATAAGGAACATCCTAATTGCCAAGAATGGGCGACCATGCGTGTAAGGCACGTAGCAAGAAAGGCCAAGAAATCTGAAAAAAAAGGTACTTAATATATGCTTTGAAAAACATTGATTAGAAATGCCAAAGTGATGTCCTTAACCTAATTCCTGCGGGTGACCATTCCATCATCCAGTTTAATTACAGACCGACTCGATCGAGTAGTGTCCAATAAAAACAATGTTTCTTGGCATTCATCAAACGCCTTTATGTCACCAGGGACTTCAGACCAAGTCTCCTGCGTAGTTTGGCCCGGGCGGTTGTTTACGAGAGTGACCCATATCCACCACCCAACCTCCTGGCGAATAAAGGTGGACATTATTTATATCCGTGATTAAGCAGGCCAACATCGACGTAGACTCTTGGGAAGAAACAGCAATTGACCAATCAGCATGAAGCAGGGGTGAAGCAAGCTGACGCTGCCAGATCCTAACTCAGACACCAGCGGCCTCTACCCTTACAAACACATTCAAACGTGCAGGATGCGGCAGAGACTGCCATTCCAGAATCGGCTTGTTCAGCCACCAAAGAAGATGTCGACCATGACCAAAACCCATCGTCTCTTTAGACGGACGGAGGCCAATGATAATGAATTGCTGTGCGCAGTGTTCACTGCACATCATGTGTACATCAGGATACCATGAATGGTGCTGCTGTCGTATCCTAGAAATCTGAATGGAAGCAGCACTGCCCATTAAGGCCTCTTCTTACGGTACTAAAAGAAAAGCAATGTGACCCCACAATGTGCTTATAGTAGTACGCTGGGGACCAGTGTGAGGAAATGGGAGATGGTGCCATTTTGGTTGCACATATTCCATATTTCAAAAGTTGAAAGTGCAAACGTTCTTTTATTTTTATTTTTTGCTACTAGCAAAGAAATGTCGTTTAACAAAACAAAAATGAAATTCCAAAAAAAGAATGAAATTCCAAAAAATAGGAATGAATTTTTTTTTAAATTTGTATGTGAATGTTGGTGTAAATTGAAATTTAGAAGAATTTCATCCCCGTTTTGTTGACATTCATCAAGCTGTGTGAGGTTCGCCCGCGGGAGTACGAAACGAGCTCCCCCCTCTAATTGGGACGATTGCGGATGTCTGGCGCGTCTTTATTTTCATCACTTGCTAACTGGCGTCGCGGCCCGGGCATAACCCTTCCACAAATTCGTTTCTTCACCTCTTATAACCACTGTTCGAGTTACTGTAAATCTATTTGAGTTCGCGGTGTAGTGGCCATACATGTATGTTCGTGGTGAACTCTTCACCGTGAACTCAAAAACCACCGCGAATATCATCGTGCTTGCCTACCCTCTTGTCTACGCGCTACATCCTACATACCATATGATGATATGTTAGAAGCCACTGTTCTGTCTGTCCGTTGCCGAGTCGCTAGTAGGTGGTTTCCAACTGGCTGTCTGCAAAGGTGACGGCGTTTTCATTCCTGTAGCAGTATGTGACCTAAGCACTCTTGCGAACTCAAAAATTCCCACTCCATTTTCTCTTTACCGAGAAGTTTTTACATTACCGCGAACGTAAATACATTTACGGTACTGTGAGCAAAATATAGCTCAGAAAGATCCTTCCCCGCGGGAGGTAAACGCGCCAGAAATCCTTCTCTTACTAAAAAGGCTCAATTCGGGCTAGAAATAACAGTGGAAGGTTTCAGGGTATTCGCCTACCCTTAATTCACGAAAATGGATGGACCGCCGGTGTGGCCGCGTAAAGGAAGCCTGATACCACCCTTAAGGGGAGGATTTAATATGAAATCGATACTCGAAGCTGACCAAATACATCAAAGTACTTTTTCTTCTACCATGAGTAGATGTAGACGTCTATTTGTGCATCTGACATCTTTCAAACAAAAGTTAGATCGGTACACCTTGCTGTTGACAACAACAGTGTTGTGCAATGTTAAAGGAGAAAGTGATGCACATTACCAAGCGATACGGTTGACATACATCTTTTCAACTACAAACTAACAAGAGTGCATCTCTTCCCACCCTTTGACCCCCCTTAATACCACAGTAGATACAATGTAACAACAAAGGCAATCTGTGTCACAATCAAAATGATATTAAACTGCCACCGACAAGGTGAAGATTTTTCATCTCAATAGTGTGTCTCTTACAACTTTCTACATTTGCAAATCAGACGCCCAAACTAGATTTCTCCTTTTTTGTTAATTCTTCACGAATGCACAGACCCAGTATTACTAGTTGTTATCTTCTTTCTGTCTGCTTCCAGAGCACTGTTTGTGCCGGCAATAGGGACTGAACCATGCCTTCCTGCGGTCTGCTCTAATGCATCTAAACTATCCCCCAGGGAATATCGACACGGTGGTATAAACTGTAATGGGCTGGCTGGCTCAACTTTGGGACCAAAGAGACCGCCTCTATTTTACAGTCTGGTTGTGTCAATAGGACGTATGAGGGGAGGACTGTCGTTTGGGTTGTAGTCTTTCAGAGTTCGGACATAGAGCTAGTCGGCAATGTGTTTTTCCAATTGGCATGGGTTTACATGGAAGATGATTTCCTCATCGTAGGGTAGGCAATTGAATACCTCATTGTATTAAAAATGCAATACAGCCTGCTGTTGACGGGGTTTCTGCGTTGACCTGGAAAATTCCCATTTAGAAGAAAAAGGTGGTGAGTGATCGTCTGGTGTCATTATTGCATGTATACCCTGCATCATCATCAGTGACATATGACTTGGACGACTGTACGTGCTATCAGGTGCTAGTCGTCTCAGCGGGGGTCTCGAATGACGTCGTAGACTGATATAAAACCGTGAGACAATACCACACCGCAGCTGGTACCGGAGGCACACGTCACGAGCAGAACCAATGGAGGTGTGTTTGGGAATCGTGACTGGGAGAAGACTCCAGCAAACTGTAATGGAAAACACAGGTAAGTGGGATTTTCTTCAGCGTCGTGTTTCAATATGGGACTGGTGAGGTGAGGTTTCAATATGAAACCACTCTGGATATAGAGAAATGGTGGAGAGGGTGTCGTATTCTGACATTGATATTCCCATGTGAAGGTAGGATGCCCGACAGCGTAGTTCTGCCACATGTCCGTGTTTTCTGTGAAATAGAACAAAAATGTGGCAATACCAACCCCTTCGTTGTTCTATTTCTACATAGATCTTATGTCCCATTAAGAAAAAATGGCCATGACCACCTCCCTCAAAAAACGCCCTTGGAACACTGACGGTACATGTATCTAGTATATTGATATTTGTTGGGATTTCATGGGTAACATTGCTTATCCTCTGTGTTCAAAGCAGCGTCAACGTGAAATGTGGACATTTTGTCTGGGTCCTTGACGGCTTGAAAAATGGGGATAACGATCTACCAGCAGCGCAGATCGTTTATCACTAACTCGGGTTTCCTGCTTTGGAAACACGTTCAGTAATATCTTGGGTTCAATAAGGACGTCCCGCTTTCCTTGCCTTTCCCATTAGCAAACTGACGATGCAGATCTGCGTGAAGCGAATGTACAGTGTGTATACCCATCGCACTGTCTAATATGCAGCTCATCAGTGCGGTTTGCAATGAATAATTACTCTGCCATGGCACTGTTGGTTATTGTTTAAGACGACAAAAATCCCTCAGCAAAACTTCGTTCTTACCTTCCGCTTGTTGACACAAAATGATCATGATCATCATTGTTGGTATATACAGGATACACCATCTTTGATTTAGGTGATTTGGTTGATACTTAAATAGTAGGGGAACCCATAAGTGCTAGATAGAAATTATTAAAGAACTATGAGCGTGGGACATCAACATAGTACAATGTAAGATTCATGGTAAACGTTACTATCAACAGTCATCATTTTCAAACAAGGCTGTTGCGATATTCACACAATTGAATTCATTCCTAAGACATTGGGGTGAACACAGGTGAAGTATGGACAATAGCTCTATCAAAGTACTGCTTTCAAAGTAGATCGTCAGTGCCTGAATTCAATATCAATTATTAAGACGGGAGCGGTAATCAATGTCAACCATATCACGCAATGCGACAGAATATCAATCCATATCGCTCCAATAATCACAATGGCCTATATAAACGATAACTAGGCATGTCGTACGAGAGTAGTTATGGCCGGTTGCCATGCTAGACCTAATTTTCCTGTAAGATTGCATGCCCGTGTGGTCGTACGAACAGATGAGGCTGTGTCATAAGTAGCAATTGCGTCCGAGCGAAATCGACATCTTGCACATAAACATAACTATGACATTCATTATACGCAAAGTTTCAAAGGGAACGGTTGCCTTTGATAAAATGATACTGGCGTAAATAAATATATACATAGATTTTATGTCCTATAAAGGGTATAGCCATGATCAGATTTGCCGACCAGTTTTCGGTCTTCACAACCAAGCAGGTAAATCAAACGAGGAGCACACTATACATACAACCGAACTCAGTCTGGTCATACGCACCAGATGAGACCAAACTGACGTTAAAAAAATCACAACTATGTTTTGTGGTCACTGGATATTTCCGTTGCCTGAATTTAAAGTTAACGTCATCACTATATTGGAATATTAAAATGATATGTTATGTAATGCAAGAAGATATGATCTCGTGAAGAAGTTGGGAATGCCTAGGGTCGTGCCTTCTCTCCTGTTGTGGATACGCAACGACCAAAGTCGGACGTTATTTAAACACAAAAGAACTGATCATGGAATCAATGTTGCGTGGACGATTGAGGTCATGGAAAAAAATACGGTCGGCATGTAGGGGTTCTTTTATTAGATGTCGGCCTAACATAACAAAGTGTCAACATAGAGGGGACCTAGGTTTGGTGGGTCTTTTATACACCCCTATTTCTATATTGCAACAGAGATGGAAACACATTGGAAAACATGTGTTTATCGCTGAAATGTCAGATCGCAAATTTGTCCCTTGCATGGTCGGTCTAATAAACGAAAACACGACCTTTTTCCTAGGTTGACTATTCCTACAAGTAACCGATCCATACGGCCTGGCTGATAAATGACTTCACATCTTCCAACCCCACACAGAAGCAAATTGTCATCACGTGCAGATACTTTCACGCTTGCCATCAGCGGTCATGAGTAGACATAACTCAATGGCCAGTTCGTTCCAGCGTGTTGTCCATAACATTTACAGTAACGGCACACATTCCCACTTGTTGCACCAATGGACCTCCACCAAAAATATAATCCATGCATAGAAAGGCCCGATTCCACGAGAAGGTGACCGAGAGCTAATTGGATTTGTGTAAGCATACTGACGTTATAATCTAAATATCATGCAAAATGAAAGAAGTATGACTGAAATAATAACAAAACACACAAAGTGCAAAAGATTCAGGATAAAGAGAATTCTTTTGGCTTACGTTTCGATGTCTCTCAGACACCTTCCTCAGAGCTTCTAAACTCCAGTCAGAAGCTCTGAGAAACGATCGCCAAGTAAGTACCTACTAGTTGTGAAAAAAGAATTCTCCTATATGATATATTCTTCCAACTTGATGAAATTATCTCGCGGACGTAAAAGATTCGTTTCAATTTGTGAAACTGGTTGAACAAACGGTGAAATTTGAAATCGCAGCGCGGCCTCTGTCTCCCTACTTGTTGCATCAATGGACCCCGCCAAAGATATAATAAAACTGTAAGTTCATCTACGTGTCACTCGTTACCAGTGGGATACGGGTAAAAGCAGATTCCATTTCAATCGACACCAAGGTGAACAGTGTGAGTCAGCGATAACAAGTGCCATTTCATCAACTTCTAATGCGCAGGGCTAATGTAATGTTATTGATCACCCGAGACAGATATCCAGAAGCCTATCAGCAAGGGACACTTAACCGTTTCGGCATGCCTCGCTCTTTTTGGGCGTCCCAAAGCACCGAACAATTTCAACGACGCCTTTTGTCACTTCACTTGCATTTTGAGTAAGCCGTTTTCGTCTGATTGCCGTTGGCACCATTAAGGAAATTGACATAGCTCATGTCAGTTTCCAAAGGCAGCTTGCAGAAGTCAAACAGATGAGAGCTTTGCGATCAGGAGCGTGTACTGAAAGATTTACCCTTTATATCGACTGAAAGTCAAATGTCAGAACTCATTCAATGGCCAAGCCCTGACGCGAGGTAAAGCTCGACATTCTGATACGTCAACAGAGATGGAGACGCTAAGCAAGCTCAAAGGCTCTGGCTGTTTTACATTAAGACCTTCTTCGTCGCATCAGGCGGCAATCTTGATTCCATGCGGAGAAAAGAGGCACGGGACCCGTGATGTCCACGTGGTGCGCCCTACACATGTAGATAAAGTGCAGAGCAGTGGGAAAGATGCATCTTCCTAGAAAAGCCATGATAAGGTGGGAAGAGCCGTGCGTCCACTAATGCTGCACCCTATCCCTGCATCAAATGCAGAAACGTAGTTGATACTGGCCGCTTTCTTAGCTTACCAGATATTTTGGTGTAATCCATGGCCACGCGTAGTACATTATCATCCGTCACTGTAAGGACAATCTCACAGTTCATCAGTTTCAAGAACTTTCTTGATGGCAAGCTAAAATTGGAAGCTTACAATGTGAAACTAAAAGCTTTAGACCGACCCAACATGCTTAATCTAATAACGGTGCCCTTCCAACTGTCACTGCTTTATTTGCCAAGCTCATCATCTGCAGTGCTAAAAATAGCAAAGAGGTCGGGCATATGTCTTAAGCTATTGTTCTATATGGTCTTGCAGAAAATTGGTTTTACACCTCTACAACAGACATGAGACTCCTTTAACGAAGCAAACATCTGACCTACCGCAGATACTTCCAGGACGTACATAAAATCTTTACAACACGTCGTAACAATGCCATTAACCGCACTGTAGAGGACGTTATTTAAGATGATGGGCACACTGACCTATAGCTACAGGAAGATTGCATCATTTATTAGTTTGAGGCGTTCTCTTATAACAAGGAACGGGTTGATATATTTACTGCCATTGTATCTCTCTAGGTGATTACATGTACATCATTTTGCATGCACAAAGAATGTTGTAGTCCTGATACATCCTACAGCTTGTCTACATACCATTCTTATCGAAAGGTTGGGATAGCATCCAAAGGGTTGATTTACCATTTGCCACAGTTAACTGGTGAAGTAAACGACATAGAACTCTCAGGGGACTAAAGGTGCAAGGTAGTGCTGGGAGGTAAGCGTGCTTGAATTCACGCTCATGGCTTTTTTTTGCACCTTTGTTGGGTCTGGGGTCAAATGCTGTTTGATTGAAACGTTTATGGCGTTGTTTTATCTTTCACCTTGTGTCTGCTATGTGTCTTCTCTCTTCAAACATGCTTTGTCATCTCTTCATCTAGACGATCATAACTGTACTAATATGGTTGTTTTAATGCCTTAGTTAGAACTCTTAAACAACTATCAATTAAACAATACACACAATAAGGGGTTACATGTCTCTTTTGTTTTGTCAGCATTTTTGCACGATTTTGCTTTGTGTAGTCCATAACATTTCTCTGGCAATTTTTTAAGCTTCCAACATGATTCATGTCACTAGCATTGATATCTCACCTTTCACAAATTAGAGTCGACCAAATTGCTTATAATTTGAAGCCCGTCCTGGTGTGTATTGGCCCTCCGAGCACTGTTCTGCCAGCGTATGTGTTGGGTATGAGTGTGCTGGTCATTTTAAAACTTACGACAGAGAACGTTGATTAAGGTAAGACGTCTATGTAACAAGATAAACCAAAAAGCAGTTACTCATGCAACTGGATATGATTCTGTAAACGGTCAGACATTCCAGCCAACCATTCAGTGCCTTTCATCACTCGATTATAATTTTAGGACAGGGAAGTTATTTCAGTAGAATATGACAGATATTAATCTTGGTGATTCCGACGGACGAACAACAACACAATTATAATGGAATTAGCTAATCTTCATGAGAGCACACTAGGTGTAAATAAATACCAACAGAGGTTAATAGTAAGGCAAAATAGTTTTCCATTGGAAGACTACACCACACACAGAAACCCCTTGGCCTTGGACTTTGTCTTTTGACAACTACTGTCGACAGTTCTCATGGTATGGATCTGTGGTTCTGAAGTCTCTCCAGGTGGGGGGAAGTCCGTCCTGCAGGTGTCTTCCACACCTGTTGCAGGTGGCTGTGAACAGTGTCGTGTAGCTGTTTAACCATGTCTGAAAGAGTAACAGTAAGGTTCAGAACATTTTGATAACCAGAAAACTAGGGCTTTCTAAGGGTAAGTAAGTAAGTAACTTCTGAAGATATTACAGATGACTTAATGAATTTCATAGATAAGAACATATTCTTTTTAATGTTTTGTGTGTTTTGTTATCTTTGCATCTTGCATCACATTCTAATTATGAAATCCATAGTTACATATGTCAACTTTTGCCTTTGCTGTAAGGTTGCTCAGCGACCACAGTGAAAAGATGGCCTAACAGGATAAGACCTGATTGCAAACATTGTGCACATGATCAGAAAATTTGAAAATTTGATTAACAGAATAAACTTAAGTTATTGATCTGCCTAACTCTTCTAACACAATAACTCTACTGAAGCTGAGTGCAATCATTTAGGGACAATACTCCAACATATACCCATTCGTATGCAAAGACAGGTATTCATGCAATGTCTTCAACCATCTTCAATGGTGCCTATATGATTAATAGAAGTCACAATCCCATTTTTTGTCCCTATTGTATTGCTTACCTAAGGCCATAAGCCTAAATCAACCTATCAATCAAAGGATTAACAAAGGAAGACATCCATAAGATTAACTACATTAAAATGTCTTGGAACTTTATCCTGATAAAGATATATTTTCATTATCCCATTTGCCATACTGTCAAAAATAAAAATACATGCAGTTATGTGCGCAGCCTTCTGTGGACAAAATACTTTTATATGTTGCTACACATAGTAGAAATTGTACACATTCACAATACAAGAAAGATTGAGTTCTTAACAGGAGCAAGGTCTCATATTTATCATAAGGAGAACAACTGCACAATGTGCAGTTTAGGTGGCTTAAGGACATGATAATACAATGATGAATAGCTGTGTGATAATCAATGATTTATCATCAACTTTGCTTATTAATAAAATAGCAGGCTTTAATGCAACTCCGGGGGTTGTTTGTTAACCGCTGCTTGCCAAAAATGATTTGCTGCTTTCAATTATCGTGCTCAACTAAAATGAAATGGTTGCAATGAAATGTCCGCTAGTATTTCATGCCAAGTATACATTCAGATATTTTCTGTTCAATCATGCAATTATACAGACCCACGCAAAGTGGCTGTATGATGATTGTAAATTTTTGCAGAAACAGTATAATAGAGTACACAGAATATCAAGTGGAGCATGATTGGTGTGTGGCAAGTGCCACTTTGGCTGAAGGTGCACAATTTTGGTTATTACAAACTTGAACATTAAAATTTTGGGCAAAATGCAAAGCTATGGGTATTTTATTTTCCTCCTAGCTTTAAAGCAAAAGACCAAGCTGAGGATATACAGATCAAACGTCCGTTCAGTCCTTCTATATGCAGCAGAAACTTGGAGAACAAATAAAAAGATTGAGCAGCGCATTAGGGGTTTTGAAAGTAGATGCCTCAGGAGAATCCTGAAAATACGTTGGGAGCAAAGAGTCTCCAACAAGGAGGTTGCCGAACGTACAGGAATTCCCAACATCGTTGAGGAAATAAAACGCAGACGTTGGAAGTGGTTGGGGCACGTGCTGCGTATGCACAAAAACAGACACCCTTATGTCGCCCTCAAATGGACCCCTCAAGGGAAGCGAAGCAGAGGCAGGCCTCTAGGGACCTGGAGAAGGACGGTTGAAGGGGAGATGAAGGCAGCACGTAAGACCTGGCATGAAGTTAGATGGATGGCCCAAGATAGGAAGGACTGGAAGAAGTTCGTCAGTGCCTTATGCTCCACCAAAGGGAGCGAAGAGGATTAGGTAGGTAGGTAGCTTTAAAACCAACTTGTATCTTTTCCAACATGTACACTAGACTACAACAGTACTGATACTTGAATGTAAGTTCATCTGTGACAGTAATCAACACTATGATACAATTTTGAACTTTATTACCATATTCCGCTCTGGATGTGTGACAAAGGCTTTGGCTCATTACAACTTGTAAAGGATCAGAGGACTGATCAAAGGCTTGTTGGTAAGCCGTTTATCTTTGTGTACGGTTATAAAGTTTAAAACAGTAGTGATATTTTGGAAGTAGTGATATTTCTGATACACATTTTGGTGATCATGAATTTGGAATCTACAATATAAAGAACAGCATTCCCAACTTACCAGAAACGTCTGCAGTGCCAAGTCTGGATGGATGGGGTGCTGGTAGTGTAAGGTGGCAGCTGTAGCATGATCGGAGATCTGAAACACACAAACGTCAAGAATTGTAGATCTACAGCAACACAGTATCACTTACATTGTAGCTAAGCCCTTTACTACTTTAAGGATCCAGTTCATTTTTCATGTGAAAAAAAAATGGAATACTTTCGATATTGTTCACACTTGCATTGATTGTACAGGTAGATTTAGTGTTAGCTTACATCTTAGCTAACATCTTGATGTATTATTCAAAGAAGCATGATTCTTAATCCTATCTAAGTTTTGCCTTGTTTGTGTTAAATATAACATATGTCTGTATCATTGATATCATCAGCCAGTTAAGTCATTTAGTCTTGTACAGGATAATAACATAATAATTCACATTTTTCATCTCATCTCTTGATAAAATACAATACATGTATATATCAAATAAAACATGTCAACAAAAACACCAAAAATAGCAAACATGATAATCTATATTGTCTGATCTAATCTGATGATAAATATATAATGCTGATATTCAGTAATCACCTAAATTTTAGTTGCTTGTTTGTATTCATGAACAGGATATACAATATCATACCAATAGCTAATTTTGCCAACTAGTAATGCATACAAACGTCTAGGAGAAATGCAGCATTAACAGTTAATGATCTAATTCCCATGTGATGTGCTTAATTCAGCGATTTATTTTGGTAATTATCTCCGTGTACATTACAGACAGGTGGGGAGAGTGATTAACATACAAGTGTGGGGTGTGACTATCTCAAGTGCCACAGGGGGTGTCAAAGCTACAGCGATTATCAGTCAAGCATCGTTACCTTGTACATAAATGTCACTAGAACAGTTGCGCACTATGCGTCACCTTAGACATGCAATTATGATGTACAACGTTGCATTTAGTGTTCTCAGCAGGATTTTTTCACAGCGTATACTTAGGGGGCATCTTGGTGCAGCAAACACACATGGCAAGTGGTGCAGGTGTGAGTATTGTAGGGGGTCTGGCGGAATCCTTTCCTTGAAATCTTTAAATTCATAACCCTCAGAAACACTATTTCCTGCATTTTGAGGGCCTGATTTAGAGCAATAAAGCCGGTTAAAACACAATGTTGGGGTCCAAATCACAATGTAGAGGTTCAAATCACAGCATAGGAAATCCAAATCACAGCATAGGGGCCCCCCTTTGCTGAAAAGGCCTGGCAGGAACACCGCCATCTGCAGTGTACACTGTATTAACCCTGTTCTTGCTGAGGTAGCTTGTTCTGACGAGAAATCTGGGTTGATTATGGGGTTAAGCAGTGGAAAGGCTAAATTTTCAGGACAGCAATTTTTAATAGTCTGGCAAGGCTTTATCACTGTGAAACACAATTTCATCAGATACGCTTAATACATGTAACATGGATCTACAGTATAGCATGGTAGGTTAAATCTAAATGGATAAATCTTTATTAATTAATCCCTGAACTTTTCTCATCTTAAGGCATTATGGGGCTAAATACATTCCTTTAAAGCAAAGCTTTAGTCAAAATACTTGTTAATTACAGTCTCACGAGATGCCTTATTCATGTAAAACGTCTCAGCTGGGGTAAGCTTAAATCATCGATTGACAAATGCTCAATGTACCTAATAGATGAAAATCTATGATCTCCTGCTCCCTATACCTGCTCCCTATACTGCCTACTATAGCTAATCGATTTAAATTAGGTGACAATGGGCTACTACAAATACTACAAATTTGTGCGCGTTATATAGTGATTCGTGCATATCACATAAGATTTGTACAAATTTCATAAGGTTCGTGCAAATGCTTACATTTAGGCACCCCTGTATTACTATGAGGTACAGCAGTATGGTGAAGGTTCCATGCGTGTTCAGTCAAGTATCAATGATCAGAGAAGAAAGCACTGTAGTGTTATCATTTAGTAGTTCCCAGTATTTGATTATACTGCTGCTGGGATCCCTGACACGGGGTAGCAGCAGCCGCACTTAAAATTTTCCTGTAAATATTGAAATTTTGTAGTGCCTTAAGTACATGTATGAGGGGTTTTGCTATGACCTCTTGGCTGCAAACATAAAACTGCTGTGAATTACTTCTTCTTCCTTCTGCTGCTTCCCCCTTATTTCATGCGGAAACTTAATACCGCAGTAGACACTCCATTTTGTTACTGTCTTTCAAATTTTATCAGGACAGCCTTGTTGAAACCGATTGTTCCAAACAATCGCTACAATTTCACCCAGTTTTTGCAACCTAGGACATCGCCAAAAGACTACATTTTTACTGAAGTCACAAAACCCACTTATTTTGCAGGGTGTGGGACAGTTCATTAACCACTGCCTTCTAAGAAGAAGTCAAATCCAATAATAAGATGCAACTTCAGCTGAATAGACATTAGTGCTATGTACTTCATTGTATTTTGTTTCCCTTGAGAATGTTCCTGCAATTAGCCTTCAGGCATGATTTTGCAAATAAACTTGTTTGTAAAAAAGGTGAAAAGGAAACTTGAAACAGCTGCCACAAATACTCCATTTTGTTCTTGTCTTTCAAATCATACCAGGTCAGCCTTGTAAAAGAAGATGAAAGGGAAACTTAAAACCGTAACAGACTCCATTTTCTTCCTACTATGAAATTAGATCCCCTTAAGGGCATTTACAGTATTTCGCAAATATCATCTTTTACTTAAAAGGTCAATGGTACAAGGTAATGGTTGTTTCATGCTGTGTCTTTTCAACAGAGAAAATGTCAACAGACGTTGTTATGCAATGGATGCTATATGCACGTTACACAGCACAGGAAAAAGCCTCTAGGATAAGTTGTCCTGATCCGAGACCTGTCATACGTAGGGTTTGCGTAATACATGCTGGTGAAAGCCTCTTAGAATACCACCTGGTGCCATTAACCCTTGTAAAACTACAGGTGACACAAAAGTGTGTTGTTGTTTACACTTTGGGTACCTTTCAGCAGGGTGAGGTTGGTCAAAGATACATGGGAATAGGTCCCATGAAAACATTCAAACAAAGTCAGTGTTTTTGATAATTTTTCTACACCATGAGTTAAATCTACTTTATAATATCACACTGCACAGTGATATTCAAAACATATGAATGCAGCATTGTTGCACTGTGAAAATATTTTGAAATATGTGCGATGAAACTTCCCATCGCACGAGTTACCTGTCACTTGTCCAACTGGGGAATTTTCAATAGGCTACCAAAAAATAGGAGACTTTGCCCAACTTTCTTTCCTGTTATCAATGCCGGAAACTTGAAAAATGATGCAAACATGTTGATAATGAGATGTCCATCTGAATGACGATTTTTAAATTCAAAATATTTGGAGTTTGGCACCAAAATTAAATGATACATACTTGTAAAAAAAAATAAGATGATTTTTTTCACGGTTGACAGAAAAAAAACATGTTATGTACACATTAAGTGTTTTTCAGATGTGTATACGTCATGCAAATAAGTTTTAAGACATGTCTGAGCTGTTTTGTATCTGCTGGCAAATATCACTTTACCTGCTTGCACTGGCTAAACAGTATCAAACTAATAAAGCTTATATAAGGCAAACTGTTAGAGCATGACAAGAAGCTTAAACTGAAGGTTTGGTGGGATTCATTGCTGACTTCACAGCTTACTGTAGTCCTAGAAACATCTCAACACTTACGTAGTCAACCTTGTATGGGACCCATTAACAGGATCTCCATCAACCAAAGGATTTTCTTTCACACTAGGAATCAGACAGGAGGGGTGGGTGCCTTTAACATTTAAGGCTACCATAGGCTGTGGGCAAATCAATCTTACTTTATTTCGCATAAAAGCAATTTACAGATTCTTAGCAGTGTTAGTACTAGATGGATATCTACAGAGTGCCCCCCTGTAAGATTGTGTACAGTAAAGGTATGTTTTCTACAGTTTTGAGACAAAAAATACTTCTCCAGGCTACACTTTTCTGAATAGAAAAACCTTTTAATCATGCTGTCCACTCTATTCCTATTCAGTAAGGAAAAAGAATGATGATGAAAGTACTATGTGCATGCAAAGTGACACTTATGGTGTCCTACTGAATTTGTTGTTTATTCACCTGGCCTATTTCAAATGACAAGCAAAATATCCCGCATAAAAGCTCTCCCGCATAAAAGATCTGCTTAATTCTTTTACCTTCTGTTCGTCCTTACCTTTTCAAACACTCTGAACTGGCTCTTTGACCAAATATCCAGCTGTGAAACAAAAGAATATACAGATTAAACAGAACAGAAGTTCGCAAATTCATGCTTAGTATAAGCTTCACAAGCTTTTTCCCTCCTCCTGCACCTGTTTTATCCATTGTTACCTCCATGAAATGTCATGGAATGGAGGTTATATTTTCTGTTATGTGTCACTGTCTGTGTAGATGATTACTCAAGAACGGCTGGATGGATTAGTTTCATACTTGTTGTGTTGGTGGGGTGTGATAAAAGCTCGAATCGATGAGATTTTGGGCGCCGTATCTGTCGTTATAATTGATGTAATAATATCAGAAATCACCCCTATATTTGAGATATATTGGTACAGGCATCGTGCTTTATGTGTTTGTTAATGGGCTTAGCTCCAAGCAGATGGTGAGATAACAGCTGTTTGGGGAACCCCGAGTTTTTTAAATATGATAATTAGTTTTATTTATGTCTGCTTAGGATATCATGGAGATGTGAAGCGTAAGTATAATTGTAAGAAGTTGAGGTACATTTAACGATAATGCTTAACAGGTATGGATGTCTCACATACTGTACTGCTGATTTGAGTGACATGGTGATTAAAATGCCATTAGGTCCTCTCATCTGTGTTGGGTGTCAGAAGTTTTATGGGCGATACAGATGTTCTGATTTTGTTACGATAGAGGACAGTTGTTAGTTGTCTCTTTCGTAGCCAATGGTACTTGTTTTTTAGCAGACGGGGTTGGCGCCAAGTATTCATCTTACAGTTGGTGTATGGCTGTCAGAGGAAAGTGTGCATCTCGTTTTTGTACCGTGTGAACAGCTGATGTTATGACATATTGGTGGAAAATCAAATCACCATCTGACTAAATTTGGCCACATCCCTTCTTCTTTCTGAGTTTCCCAACTTCCTCCCACCACACAGCTCTGAGGCACATAGTCGAACCTCAATAATGCTGACAACCTTAGACATTTTAAATGCCAAACATCAAGCTTAAGGAACACCACGCTACCATATGCCGTCGACCTCTTAAGCGCACATTACACAATTAAGTGTCACATTTTGATAATTACTAATCAGATGGACATCGTCTGTGTCATTAAATAAATACACCACTACTTTCCCATAGCATTTATATTATATAACCATTACTCTCAAATACAACCGACTATAAACATACATACCATCCACAAAAAAAGCAATAAATATTTCATGGAGGTATGAGGTCCCCGAACTCTAGTTTTTGTTTTGTGTTTTAATGTAATACTTGTGTGCGAATAAATAAACAAATGCTAGCAATACAATTAGCATGTATCAGGGAAAAGAATGACAATGACCTACATGTAATAGAGGCATGAGACATATCATGCAATACAAAACTATAATCATTATGGCATTGCTAAATCTTTACTGCTGCAAGTACAAAACATGCAAAAACTTTCGCTCTGTTATTCTTCTGAGTAATTTTGAAAAACACTTTCTAATGCTTCAGTAGACCATGGATAGGCACAGCAGGAACCAAGGAAGTTTCCATACTTCAAATCCTTGTTGTCTTCCTGAGTAAATTAGAGTTAAAAAGTCAGAGACAGAGGGAATTTTCGAAGGACAGAGTCAGTGGGACAGACAGAGGAAGGGAGTAATCTTAAGTGCTTTTAAGCACTTAAGATTTAACTTATAATGGAAAACTTTAAAAACTTTTCCATTATATGCCTATTATGCGAAAAGTTTTCCATTATTGTATAAACTTGTACACACCTTGCCGTCCTCCTGAGTAACATTTTCCTGAAACCCTTTCACCACTACTCGGTCTATCAGCAGCCCCCTCAGGACAACAATAGCTTGTAACGTCCGCCCCAATCCAATCTGAAAAGAGAACAAAAATTCCTGCTGATTTATCATAAAAAGCAGTCACCTGACTTCTGCTGTTTGTTCTTGTCTTTCAAATTATAAGGATTGGCCTTGCAAAAAAAGGTAAAGGTTGTCTCATAGCCTTCTTGAGGCCATATGGTCAGTTGTTTGTTATACACTGTGTCCTACTGCTTTTAACCTCCCAGAATGAAGTCAGCCAACCATTATACACCTGATTGCAGTGAGGAAAGTCGTGTTAACTGCCTTTCCCAAAGGTAAAACATTGGCGGCATGTCAGCAGATTCAAACCAAGGACCTCTGCGTTCAGGGCCAAACTTACTTAGCTACTAACCGTTGCTCCAAAACAACACCACTCCTCCTGTAACCAAAGTGCTATGTCACCTTTTCTTCATTCAACGAATGATCCCCATCTAAATACCAGTCACAACCGGCTCATTTCGGTACACAACATCGCAGCCTGGATGTTATCCTTTGATCTAGCAGTTCACCCCTGGTCAAGGATCCTGCCTCCATCATCGTTAAGTTGTCTGTCATAGTGCAACCATGACATTTAGGAGAGCCCCTTTTAAGAGAACCCAGAGTGGGTGGGATGACGTGCTTTATGCATATTTAATTGCCTGTCAGGCTGCTTGTCTGGTGAGGCTGTGACTGCTCAAACTGCAGAGACTGCTGGTGGAAGCTGGCTGTGCGACACGGATGCTTAACATTGTACTCTCAGGTATGTTACTGTCACATGTGCCACGTTTTATTCACAAACAAAACTGATCTGGCTAGAGGTTGAATTTTCAGGCACAGATGAAAACTAGTGGATGCTACCTGAAATGTCTGTCCACTTACTTGAGTAACTTTTTGTATTGAATTTGCATTTGTATTGTTACTGGGTGACCAATCTTCATTGACGTACTAGTATAGAAGTTGAATGATTTGTCCAATTTTGGGCCATTTTGTCACCAATGGCAATCAAGCCATGGGTGTATGTTGGGTGACTGTTACATATGTGTCCTAAGTTTTACAGCAGCCTTGTGAAATGTTGAGCTCAGAATCAACATGTACTTTTCCATGGGGTGCAATTTTCTAGAAACAGCAAGTTTAGATTTCTCCCAAACTGCACATTTTTGGGAAAGTGCCTAGTGGAAAAATAGCGCACTGAAGTAGGAGCACTTAAGGGCTATATCCTAGCTCATATTCTTGGAAATAGCTGCCATGCTGCTTCACAACATGCTATCATGAGTGGGTGTTTAAAACACCTGTTAAATTGTGATGGAAAATGCAAAACAAAAGATATCCCAAATTATCATCTTTTCGTCTATAACTTAGATCAGGTGTCCAATTGTTGGGATATGACATTTTCCAAAATTGTGAAAAAAGACTTCTAGAACAGTAGATCTTGATAATTAAGGGTTAATGACCCACCCTGAGGTGTATATGGTGTCATAACGCATGGGCCTTTGCTATAACCACTGAATGGCTATATGATAATACTGTTTCTTGTAGAGTTCCAACATAAGACAAAGCAATATGTTCACAGCTATATAGGGAAAGTACCTAATTTTAATTCTAGGGATGAAACTTGACACACAACAGTATGGATTACTCTGCTGATCAGGCTTTTAGCCAGGTCTGGTCAATGCTTCATCTGGACGTACTTTTCTTAGAGTAACAAGAAATTTGGCGCTCTGGACGCCCTTACACTGGGGAGAAAATCCTCTGACAAGCATGAAATTCTGATTGACCAGGGATGCTGCCAGGTCATCTGTGGTCACAGTCTTCTACTGTGACCTCTGTAACAGTATTTGTGCCTCTTAGGATACCTTAGAGTGCACTATTTCAACTTAAAATCATAAAAAACTCTGCACCATGGAAGGTGGATGCCCCCGGACCCCCCCAACAATTAAGTCACTAACCGCGACTCACCGATAAATTTGGAATCCCTATAATAAAATCCTAGCTAAAAGCCTGCTGCTAATGTACTGTTGCCCTTATGTATGAGTTATGTGTCCATCACACTCTTCTACTGAACACACTTTTTTTTGAGCAGAGTGATCTTTGATTGCACTTGAATGTGCAATTTGGGGAGAAAGTACATGTAATCTCTGTGTGGGCTTAAGTATGACCTTTTCCCTACAGGGTGGACGACAACTTAGACAGTCTGTCTCTCTTACAGAATACCCCAAGGCTGAAAATGTACATGTACTTAAACATGTACTAGGGAAATGTTTGGATTGCTTTGGTACATGTGAATGACTCCCTTGACAGCAGGTGTTTAAGGCACATTTCATACACAAAAAAAACAACAAATTTATGGAACAAGGCATAATTCTTGAAGTAATTCCTCTGTCTACGTATGTTAGTATGTTCATGTAACAGAGTGATGTTCATACAGATTGCAACAATACATTTCTTTCCCAATGTCAATGGTAGGAAGATATATAAGCCGTACATTTGAAGAGTTGTATAGGGTTAGGATTTCCCAAGGGAGCATGCAACTGGTCTCCCCAGATGCCTTGCACCTACAGCGCTTGGCACAGAGCTGTGCTTGGCCCAGAGCTTTACTTTGTAGAGTTTGAGAGAGACCACATGACACGTGAGCGCCTGTACTAAGTTTACAGGAGATGGTTGCATTACCCATGGGTTTTAATCAAAATCAATAGATGGTCATAACGCTAGTTCACCTTTTTCCGTTGGGTAACCTAGATTCGTTGTTTTAAAACGCTAGGTATTTGAAGATTTCAGGTCAATGACGTGGGTTTCAAATGTCAACATTTTCAAGATATTGCAATGTGAAACTACCTTCCATCAACTCAACGATCCCCAAATACCCTATTTTTATATACAATGGATATAGCTTACCCTACGGATAAAGGTGAGCTTAGAGTTAATAACTTTTACAATGTTAGATTCCCTACAAAGAACCTCCCCAACACCAGCCTGCAGAGTACTAGTCACAAATATGTCATCACCAGGCAGACAAATGACATCTCCCAGAAGCCATGCTGATAACCTTTACTCCTCACAGAGTCTCCCAGATCCGTTATCTTCCATGTATGGGGCCGGGTATTGATTGCGTCCCATGGCTGTAACATGCTTCTTATCATCTAAATTGAATTGTACAGCCAATGGTGACTCTGGCTGGGTGACAATGTACATGTAGTCTCCTAAGTACATCAGGGTACAAGCTAGTGAATTTTTAGCATAATGGGCCACTACGCTATAATTTGTGACCACCACGCCAAAATGACGACCACTACACTAATTTACAACAATGTCAATCCAGTATAAAAAAATGATGATATGCCACTCCAAACTGACCAAAAAAATTCTTAAATTGCATACATGTGCTAAAATAAAACCCTGGCTAGAACCCTGTACATGTACCTTTAGAGCTGTGTACCTAAAGATATTACAGGTAGAGGTACAGGGGTTTAGGTATAGGTACAAACTTGAAGCCATTTCTTAAGTTTAATCATTATATGCATCACTAACTTATCTAAGTTACTGGTATACATGTAGCCCACTGTCTTTTTTAGTGATAAATAATGCCATTTTAGTTGTTTTACAAATGTGAATTTCTTAACTGTATTTTTGCAAGTTCAAGGTGTAATTAACATTAACATTTGTAAGATAGCCATTTGTCTTTATCACTCTAAAGTTATAGATACAAATGTAGCAAGGGTCCATTAACAGGCAGTGATATCAAAGTCAGCTAGTTTGGGAGAAAATGTTGGAAGCTACAGATCTCCATAATCAATCCAAAATCAATCAAAAGTCATCCCCATAAAACTTAACTTTTCATCAGGTCATAATAGTTTCAGTCTTTATAGTCATATGAACAAATATGGCAAAGCAGATCCGTTCTTTTTATTGAGAGAACACAATGTTTTAAAAAACTTGGCCAGTAAGAAATTTGACTACACCAGGTTACAAAGAGAGTATCTGCTGTAACCATGGCCAGCAGTGACTTGAAGGGCATTCCTTGCCCCTTCACAATTACCTTTCTAGTCTATTCCTACCAGAATCCATTTGAATGGTTACAGCCTTGATTGTGGAAGTCTGTCACGAAGCTGCTGATAATTGTGTCTCCTGGGACGGCGAGCCACCCTCATGCCATTTCTGCTGCTCTAACATCAAAGGCAACAAGGGAACCTACCATCACTGCTTTTCATTCATCTCGTTATGCCCATTAGAGCTTTGTCTCAAACCGGCTTTGAAAACTGGCAAATCTAGTTGCTGATGCAGCATTTTGAGATGTTGGTGCCAACAATATATCGAGAGCAAACTGTGTGGCGAAACAGATGAAAGATATATCTCTTTCTTTGAAAAACCTCTGAAGACTAATGAAACAAGATTTCTCCATCTCAACGTATACACTAGTTTATCTAATAAATACATTACAGACCTAATAGATGACTGCGATTTTGAGTTGTTGCCAACAATATTTAGAGAGCAAATTGTGTGGCAAAGGAGATAAAAGATACATCTCTTTATTTGAAAATTCTCAAAAAGAAAAGCAACAAATTCTCAAAAAGAAAAGCAACAAATTGTCAAAAAAGAAAAGCAACAATTCTCAAAAAGAAACAACAAATAAAATCGGTGTGGCCTTACCAAAGTTTAACATATATGATGGACAAAAGCTGCTTCTAAAAGCAAGACTTTCACATGGCACCCGTTTAGTCAACTCATCACTGTCTAACACATGATAAATGCCTTGCAGGTAATCCAGAGGTATTATCCATATATGCTGCATATTACATGATAATCTGGGCTATCAATCATGAATACTTGAAAAGTGATGAATTGATCTGATTTGTTACAATATTTTTACAGCAATCTTGCACTAAAAACCCAGTCTAGTCAATGTACATAGGTTTCCTACAAAGCTATTTTCAATGGTCATATGCTACCCACACTAGAGATATTGGGCTAATTGCATGTTGTAATGCATGACTATGTAATCTGTCTTGTTATGTAATGTTCTCAGACAAATCATACAGCATGCATCTATCTTAGTATGAAAGGGATTCAAAGCCAAAAACATACATGCGTCTTGTTCAGTAATTGTTACAAAACTTCTGTTCCTATTGTCAACTGTTTAGTTCACTGAATATGTCATTAGTCTTAGTTGTTGTGTGACATGTAGGTAGTAAGCAGTTGATTGCATTAAATATTTGTTGTACCATAAGCTACAAGCCTTGTCAATCATAGGTAAGTATCAACAGTAATAATTGGACCCATGAGACAGCTGCTGGCATGGAATACATACATTGTGCTTTAACTCCCAAGGAAAGCTTTGATGGAAAATGTATTGTAGAAAGTTCAAGCAACAAAGAACTAAAACTAACATGATGCATAATCATTTAAAAAAAATCATGGTTGACTACAATGTACATCACATAAACATATAATAGGTTAAGTCAAGACACTGTGGGGCTCCAAAAGAATGCAGGTTCGGGTATCTTTCAAAAGTTCCTGCACTTGACAGGTATTATCTGTAGTGATTCATTTCCTTTCATCATAATAAATGTTACTATGCTGAACAACATACATATCAGTATTGTGTCAACCTTGCACATCCTTTGTTCATATTCATCAATTGTGTGAATAATGTTGTCTTTATTCTGTTGCTTCTCTACAGAAACAACAGGGACTGGCTACTTCTGATAAGCACCACATGAGAAAGTACAAGCTTGAGGCTACAAAGGAATTTTCAGCAGCAACTTTGTCTTTGTGAAGAACAAAAAACAACAAGAGATACAACTAAATACCTGGCTTTGACTTCCATACACGAGTATAACTGGAACTAAGACATTGACAGGATATGAGGACAGTAGACTACAGAAAGGGTGGATTAAAGTTTCAGAAGAGTGCTAGAAAAAAAACAGGACTGAACTTTGCTTCTGATCGTTCAAACAATCAGAAGGTGGGGATTTACAAAACATAAGCCTGCACTGTACTCACTGATAAGAGCTGTTTACAGAGACGTTGTGTAAAAAGGAGGATACAAAATTCCACAACTTTCCATGGGACATATTTGCAGCTGGGAGGACTAAAAGATAAACTCAGTGTACAAAACCTGCCCATGTGAAGAGAGGTGATACAGCCGTGGAGACACGATGTTTGATTCACATACATGGAACTTCGCACACCTTTGCAACAACACATGTTCTTCCAGAGCTTGCCATTCTGAGAGAGTTGGGAAGTAAAACAAAATTGCTGGATGTGTGGAAACTTTGATCCAAGCAACTCGAAATCAGCAAGACAGTCTGTCAAAACAACTTTGCTTTGCTAAATGGAGGCAAATTCTTCAACTACAAATAATTCAGCACCATGGACAGGTTAAAGCAGACACAGATATGGACACTGTTATAGACCATTAAGAAGAGGGCCACTGAAGTCAAGGATACCAAGTGCCCTTTACAGACTTCGACACTAGAAACAAAGAGATGGCACCAGGCAGCTAAGACGGGACTGCCACCCTTGATCTGAAAGAGACCCGAGCCTTTGCATGAAAGTCATTCAGTGAAGTCGGCACTTGAAAGATGAGTGCCATGGGGACGAAGATGAGGTATTCCTTTGCAGAGGCCATGAGGAGGCTGCTGTTCATTGCAGGTAAATAGCAATTAAAACAAGAGTAATTGATAGAGAAATTTGTCAGTTGCAGCGTAAATGTGACATGCAGTGGTCCTATGATTCCACTAAATTTTATTATGAGATTGAAGTTCAGTCTGAAATTGGCCCCTGTTGAAGTTGAAGACCTTTTGAGTAGTCATTGTAAGCGGCTGATTGAATATTTCAGGATAAAATCTATTGAAAAGCAGCCCATATCTAAGAGAGCCAAGCTCAGTGATGGTTTGGACCAACTCCAACCTACCCCTCTGAAGTCTGCCCCATGGACCAGGAGAACTGTAAACTCAGCAAAGACCCACTCTAATGATGGCCCTGTGGAACATAAATGTGGGCACAATTTGCACTTTGTGCTCTGTAACATCAATAATGATGCAGGAGTTTTTCTCAAAAAATAATGCATTGGGATGTGAGGGAGTGGAATTTTCCATGGTGTGTGGGTTAAAATGGGGTGTTCTAAAGGCTTCTTAAGGGGGAAATTTACAAACAGACAGGTCTCAGTTGATGGCTGTGGCCAGATGTGACCTATAGCATCTCTAGATATTTAGTCAATGCTTGACAGACACTCTCCTTCCTTGGGTTAGGGGATGCCTGGTTAGAGCATTGGGATGCAGTACTCATGGCACCGCTCTTCCCCTAAAGTAAAGCCATCGTTGATGTAATGTGTTTTAACTTGGGGACTGATCACACCTGTCTGATTTAAGCTATCATCAATTCAAGTATGTACAGCTAGACAAGACAGTCACTGTAAATAGTTTCATCACATGGCACTGGAGTTTTCTTACCTGCCTACATTTTGGTCTACTACCTAACTCAAGGCTAACTGATTGAACCTAGCAAATGGAGTACCTACAGTTGTTTTAGCCCCAAATAAGGCAGCAAACAGACCACCAAAACAGTGGCAAGTAAGAACAATTCTGATATCCCAGGCATATCCTTTGTTGAACCTGTCACCATTCTTTACTTGTTTTCCAGATCCCTCGGTGGTCCACTCTGTGAACTGCCACAAGAGTCAAAACGACAAAAGGGTTGTGATCAACGTAAGTGGTATCAAGTTCGAAACTTGGCGTACAAACCTGAACCAGCATCCAACAACGCTATTGGGCAGCTGTGAGATAGACTACTTCTTTGATGAGAGAAACAATGAGTACTTTTTTGACAGAGACCCTCATCTGTTCAGGTACATCCTAAACTACTACAGTACAGGAGAACTTCACTTTCCCAAATACGAGTGTCACGTTGCCTTTGAGAATGAGCTGAAGTTCTACAGGATTGTACCCGACATGATTCAAGACTGCTGCTTCGAGGATTACCAGGACTACAAGGATGCTGAAAAGGAAACGCTTTATCCTGAGAGACACAGTCCCAGCACTAAAGAAAAGGATCCAGAAACTGAGGATATAAAGAGAACTTTTAGAGAGAATCTGTGGCAGATGTTTGAAGATCCGGAGAAATCCGGAATGCCCCAAGTGGCTCCAGCTTTCAACTACATCATTGGATTTTTTGTAATGATATCCATTCTGGCCAACATCATTGAAACAGTGCCTGTACAAGAAACTGATGGAGCCAAAATTTCTTCAACACCAATGGGCGATAAGTACAACCTGATATTCTCTTGTTTGGACACGGCGTGTGTGGCTATATTCACAGTGGAGTATGTGCTAAGGGTATACGCTGCACCCAAGAGGGCACAGTTTGTCTCCAGTGGAATGAGCATCATAGACCTGATAGCTATTCTACCTTTCTACATCGGACTGTGCCTCACCGACACCGGAAATGTCAACGCCATCTTTGTGACGCTGAGAGTCTTTCGCGTTTTCCGTGTCTTGAAGTTTTCCCGGGACTCTACGGGACTGCGCCTCCTCGGCTACACGATACGGAACTGCATGAAGGAGCTGGGGTTCCTCGTCTTCTCTATGCTCATCGCTGTCGTGATATTCTCCACATTCATGTTCTACATCGAGAAGGGTGTAGAAAACACAAAGTACACAAGTATACCAGCCACGTTCTGGTACACCATCGTTACCATGACTACACTAGGTTACGGTGACATGGTCCCTAAGACATGGCTGGGAAAGACTCTGACAGGGATATGTTCCCTTAGTGGTGTATTACTGATCACCCTGCCGGTGACGGTCATAGTCACGAACTTTAACCACGTCATACAGAAGGCTGAGAGAGAGAAGAAGCTAGAAACTATGGACAAGCACATTTTCAACACAGGTAAGTTGTACAATGCACCGCTGTTACCAACTGCACCTCATGTCTGACCAAGGACAGTCTGCGGGAAGAGGAAGGTGGCAAGACACTCTCTGGCAAGTTTTCTGCATTGTACAGCTTCACCTGGCTAGCCAATCACCTGGTGCAGCCAACAGCTTCCAGTCATAAGCCACTGTGACAGCAAAAAACACTTCTGTCCAATTTTTCATATTTGACACCCTCTGCTAACCATTTTCATGTCCCCATGAACATCCAAAATTAATGATGATTGCCTCTATAAACAAGGTAAAATCATTAATATTGTGAAAGGACAAATTACAACAGTGGGAATTTTGATGCAGAAAACTTAAAGCAATTTGGAGTTACTACATTGTGGGAACTAAGTTGTATATTGTGCAAATGTTTTCTGGCCAACCATCCAATTCATCTGGAGCAACTGCTCCCTTGAGGCTAGTACTATATCCTGTAAGGTTTGAAAAGGTTTCACTGACAGAACTTTGGAGGACAAACTGAATTCAAAGTCAATCTGGCATGATATTTATCAAAACTAAAGGAAGTGAAATCCTATTACCCATTCTTATTAAGTTGTCAAGCAGGGGTGCTCTACCAATTTAAGTATATACACATGTAATGTGTGCGATTTATTTTTCAAAGGTCTTTCAATTGATTTTGGGCAATGAAACTATGTCGAAGCAAAATCAAAAACAGTTGAATTTTGACATTGACAATGAGACAAAAACCTTCATTTCTTGATATACATGTATGAGCTCCTTGGTAAATACTGTACAAATCACTGTACCAATGTAGCCTTGTTGGCAATGTTTCAAACACAACCATTGACACTTGAAGTATGACTCAATGTCAGTGCTATCAGTGTGCTCAATGAAAACTATTCCTAATGAAACTTCATAAAAATACATGTACATTGGGAAGCCCCATGGAGATATTAACATACTATCTGTAATTATCATAGAGTGGCAATACTTGAATATGGACCTGAAAATCAAAGATTAAGTAGATAATTACCAAAAAAGGCACTGGTGTGTGAAATTGGCAATTTAGCCAACAGAGCCAGAAACTGTATGAGTACACATGTGAGTATGTCAGGAGATTTGACAAGTATTAAGTATTGAATGTATCAGCATTTCTGTTCAATGATTAAATGGCCTGGCTCCCCTTGGAGAAATAAACTTTCTTGTCTGTTTAAGCTAGGTTTAATCTATCATACATGTAGTTGGATGAGATTGTACATCTTTGATTAAAGCTATTTTGGGGAAAGGCAGACAATCTTTCTAGAAATTGGCAAAGTCTCCAGTCAATCCAGCCATGCTAAAGTACTTATGTTTTGAAAATTCAACCTTTTCTGATTACATTGAGACATAACAGTATTACTCACTGTACATTTGTACATAGATGTTTATACAAAATATACACCCTTCTGATATCATTGAACATCAAATGCTACAAATCATACATTCTGTTCTTGATACATGCTGGCATGCAATCAAGATAATATCTGCTTGTGATGTCATAGTAAACATGGTAACTGGTTTGGGTACTGCAATATAACCCCATTTGTTAGAGAAGCAGAAAGCAATCATTCTGAGAATTTGCAATTGTTTGATTGTACTTAATGATGATTATACACTGTTTGCTTCTCAAAAGGCCTTTGGGTGAGTAGCATTACCAGGTTCCGAGTCTGCTGCCAAACTTAGTATGACGTCATGGGTGAAAATTACCTGGTGGAGTTAAGACCTGGAAGTGTGTATTAAAAGGATGTACACTTTGTACAAACATCTATGTTCATTGAAGATACAATGTATCTATGATGGTTGCTTTTAATTCGGAACTGTTGTAGTAACGTTTAATATCATTGGTGACACAAGCACTTCAACTAAGCCAATCATTTGTAACTTGTGATTTCCTCCTCATGTTATTTTGTTCTTCCTGATCTGTGTATTTTGAAAAGGTTTGATGCTGTTCATAAGCTGCAAACAAGATAATGTGTACAGGAAAATTGCAGCAACATCTTTGAGCTTTTTATATCTATACACAGCAACATTCTAAATTTGATGCCAAACAATACCGGTCACATGCAAATAACTGAAAAAGCATTTAGACACTTCAAAGAGTAAAAAGATCAAAGTACAGTATCTCGTCAATTATCAAAAATTGTATATATTACAATCAAATTATGGAGAAAGTGAAGTCTGACTGTACATACAGGTAGAATACATACAAAATGTACAATGGACATGTATGTGTGTAGTGACTGTGTTCTATGAACATAGCAGGATTAATTTTTGCAATGCCTTGCAATAGTTGTACTTACTAGTTTTTAATACTTTAGGAAAATACAAACAGTATCTAGGGTTTTTATAAAGGATGACGTCCTGTGACAAGGGAACAACTGCATTCTGAAGGATTTGCAGATCAGATTTAAGACCATCACTCTCAAAGGCAACAATGAAGTTGAAAACATGTGCATCAAAGTGATATGTGTCTTTAAGGCCACACCAATTTTATTTGTTACTTCTTGGATTTTTCTCCGAAAAAAACTGGGTCGGTCGGACGGTCGAAAAAAAAAAAAACTTTTTAAAAGTCCGGGGTAGGAGAGATCGGACAGGTAACCTAAACTTTCAACATTTAGGCATCCCTATAGCAAAGTCCAAAGTTTGAAGGAAAATGATAAATGTACCATGCAAAATAGGCATGTACTGCTCCTGGAATTTGAGGCCCATAGTTAATTTGAGAAAGGACAAGCAGTGAAATTTTGTCAACACGAGGTGTGGCCATAAATTTGAATTTTTTTTTTCAAATCGGAAAAAATAGGGTCGGGAAATCTGAGAAATAACAAATAAGATTGGTGTGGCCTTTTATCATTATACATGTGCATGTAGTAAAACATGCTCCATACATGTACCTTTGGAACATACATTTGTACCTTACCACCCAAGGCCCTTGATGATCACATTAAATGCTACCAAAGCTTTGCTTAGATACATGTATACAAATTACAGTAGCAGATACGTATGTCTGCTTATGTTTGGTGGTCTCAGTTTTTTCAATGATTACATGTATGTGGTGCTTGGGCTAATTTTATTGAAGGAGCAAACTGTACTAAATTGGGTTTACATTTTAAATCAAAAAGACAGAATTAAAGTTTTTACAGTGACAATGGGAACTAGTGAATATTGCCACACACGCAGTGCCCAAACCTTAAGTAAAACACTAAATTAAAAGCTGCAGTGTCTCTGCATCTTCTGAGCTAACAGAAACTTACTGTTATTCACAATCATACATTTATTTTAAGGCAAATCTATTTGGTCATCAGCACCAATAATAACTTATTTCACTTTTTCTGAAAATCATTTTTGCATTGAATGTTCCTAAAAGATGTAAAATCATAAACTGTCATTTTTGTTCTTGTACACACAAGCACACATTGTATAAGAATGTTCTATGCATGTTTGTGTAAAAATGTGCATGTCTCCAAGGAGATTTTCTATGATGCCTTTTCAAATACATGTCAGATACATGTGAGTACAAATAAGGCTTATAGTACAGTTGTGTAACCGGTAGCTACATGTACATGTAGTATGTCTTATGTGTGCCTTAGAAATAAAGACAGAACATATTGATATTGTGTCCTGTATCCTGATTTTCTCAATGGGTCATGTTGCCTTTTTTACCTAAGATAGATCATTCAGTTCAGTTCATCCTCTGAGTAAAGCAGTAAAGCCCTTAAAAGAAATCCTGATATACAGTAAACGGCTACACGAATGTTGACTGCGGTTCAACAATGCCCCCTAGCAGGTGTCTGAATAAGTTCAACTTTGAAGTCAATGATAGTGCAGAGCATGGGAGTAGCAAATAGACTGCAGGTATAATGTACACCACACATACATATGAATATCATGCTAATTCAGAAAACTGATAAGAATATGATTAATTAGAAGAATAAGCCATAACTAAACTTTATATATTTATGGAAAAAATAATGTGATCTAGAAAAACACATGCTTCACCAATATAGGCCAACAAAAGGAAAAAAAAAGTTAGATATGGGAACAGACATACAGTACAGCTGACAGCATCTTTTTGAATGACAATGCTGATGGATTCTCCTGTTGGTGAAGACAGATGAGTAGGCATAGTCATTTGTTGAGGTGGGTCCTCATGTGGGAATGAAGACTGATGAATGACAATGCATTAAAAGTAATCTAATAGAGACCCCACACTTCTTGTAGATAGAGAGACTGTACATTGTATCAACTGCAATCAATCATATCTCCTGCCATGCAGTTGACGTTGTGCCCTTGGTAAAGGCACCTAACACAACTTTCCTCACTTCCCTCAGGTGAGAATGAGTACCTAGCTTACTTTAAGGGCATCCTTTGGATAGGACGTTAAATGGAGGTTCCCTGTCTAAGGTGAGCCACACCTCGAGCACATACATGCATGTAAAAGAACCCACTACTGACCACACCTATTGAAAGGAGTAGGTGTATTTCCTGGTGTGAATGAATTAAATAAATCTACCTGGAAGTGCAGCCTGTACTTATTAGTACAAACCTGGTGTGTTATGCCATGAGACAGTTTATCAAGTATATAATACAAAACAATACAAACAAAACTGTAAATGAAGCACCACATACCTGTAATACTGCAGACTGCCCAAATGGTCTGGTCATGGTGATGTTCATGTTGGGGAAGTGTCGTTGTAGGTTGGCAACCACAGCATCCACGTACCTGCAGATCACATTGAGTGTACATTTGGACTACATTTCACAAACATTACACATTCATGGGGGTTAACACAAGTACGTAGGGTTCAAGCCAGCATCTGTCCTTCCATCCTTTGACCGAATTTTGATGCTGGGGACGGACAAAAATGTCCTCTGTGACAGACCAAAATCGGCATTTACAATTGATTAAACCAAGCTGGGTCTACCAGCAAACTTTGCCACACAAAATAGAAGAAATTGCATTTCAGAGGGTCTAGATTTTAGAAAATTTTTCCTGGGGGAGCATGTCACAGACACCCTACGATCGTCAGAACTTTGACAGGATTTCCAATCAAAATCGAGAGGACGGAAAAAAAATTAGGTTGGCTAGAACACTGGTCAGTAGACATACATACCCCCAACATGTAAGAAGGTAAATGGATGTAACCTAAGGAATTAATAGAACATTGACTCTCCTGATTACTCACACCAGGAGATTCAGTAAAGGCAGTCACTATATGGTACTTAATGACACAAAACACTACTGACAAATTGTTTTTATGTGTCACAAATTAATGATGTTTTGTTGTATAGGTACATGTTCATGTACATACTATATTTTAAAATTAAATGTCTTTTGAATCAATGCCAATGATTTTACATCTAGTACAACTTGCAGTTTTGTAATATACAATGTATGTAATGATGGACACAATTCAGTCTAGTGTTGCCAAGTCTTAAGAATAAACCATTTTGATTGATTGCCATACCTGAAGATCATAGCATGTGTGCAATATGAATGATGTAAACTTCACTAAACACACATACACAATCATATACATTCTTGGGGGCAAGCTTAATGTACACATACCTGAAGATCATAGTTTGTCTGCAATAACAATGATACAAACTTTACCAAAAATGCAGAGTCATAGGGGCTAAGTAAGCTTTAGAACAAACATAAAGTTAGAATAATTAGTTTGCTTCCTTTCACACCAAAATCAAATCAATTCTGCTATGATGACAATCAGACAACTCACGGCCAGTGACTAGTACAGGGTTGGACAGGTTTTCTAAAATTAACTTGTCCTATCGGGCAAGTACAAAAAGAATTTGCTTGCCCGAACGAACTTTTCACTTGCCCGAAATTTAAATGACATTCCACCAAAAGAATTCTTGCATGTTATTGGCTCTATTTTTCTGTGTTGACCTATGCTTTTTGCTATGACTGTAAAAAGTAGGAAGTATATCAAAATCTCACTCAATGGAAGAAAATCTAACTTGCCAGATCGGGCAAGAATCCTGGTGTCCATTTGCCTGATTGGGCAAGTCGGGTAGGACATGGAGTACTTGCCCGATCAACATTTACCCAACTTGTCCCACCCTCAAGTAGCAGGTATCCCTACAGAACAAAATCGAATGGGGGTGCAGGGGAAGCAGATGGATAGAGGGGGGAAATGGTTTTAACTGTTTACTCTGTGGTCATATTCTTTGTGGGTCATTGTATGAGTTTGCTTTTGCTGAATTTTTAAGCCTGGTGTGACAGATAGAACTGCCAATGAGGATCAAATAGAGAACTTTCCATAGCAGACAGCTTGCGAGTTTTGCAGGACACATGGACAACTATCCTATGAATGCCCTAAGTTTGCAATTGTATGTGAACTGACCCTAACTTTCCTTTTGCACACAATAGAAAAATAGGGGAAACCAAACTTTCTTTTGTCAAAACAAGTTAAATAGGACAAATCTCATATCCTGGAAACTGATGGATTGTGTTGCGCATGTCAAACTTTTGTCTGGCCCACAGGGTGGTGTTGCTGATCATTGCTTATCCAACCATCTTGTACTTTATCAAATCCACACCATTACTTATGTACAATGTACTACATTCCACACGCTTAGAGTACTTAAAGTGATGCGTCCTGCACTGACAGTTTAAAAGCTTTGACTTTTTGTGTAGATGCTGTCTCACCTGATAGCATCACAAAGTGGCTTTTCCACACATTACAGAGTCAGCATGAGACACTATCATTGTGCCTTGATGTATGAATTGTAGCATCACATCTTATACTACAGTTGATCACTTTTACCATAATGACAAGGATGGCATTACAATGTATGATGGTGAACTGAGATCCAAGAACTGGAACTCAGGCAACAGTAACTTTATGAACTAGATGTAGGTTAAGGAGTTCATTGAACTGATAGAACTTTAGAAGCTAGAATGAATACATGTATTATTTTATACATACATTTTTACGTTTTAACACCTACACCAATAGGTATCTTTGTAGTCTTCATGGTTGTAGTTTAGGGCTCAAATATGCATATGCAGGTTAGTGCATGTAAAATTTGAGCTGTGCAGGTATTTCTGGTGTCTACCTACACCTAACCTGCACTGGTCCATGTACTGGGTTTTATACATATACATGTATATCCTATGATGAAGGTGTGTATGAATTGCATTGGGATGCCTATGGACTAGTTGCATTGATAAAGTATTAAAAAGATAGCAATGCATGGTTCCTGAACATTTCTAGTAAGATTCATAATTCTTAATTTCAGAGTAGTGCAAGTAAAGTTTGTCTGGTGCAGGTAATTTTCAATGTTACCTGCAAAAGTGCAGGTATGCAGGAAAAAGTATTCAAGTGTAGTATTATCCAGTATTTGCTAGTATTGTTAAGAATTATTGATAATAAGAAATGGTGAGACTTACTGTCCAGGGAGGGAGTGGCTGGTAGACTGAGGCTTGCGCCGTTTGGTGGACAGTCCAGTCATCATGGAGGAGCGCTTCAGTGAGTTCTGGTTCAACAACTGTGCCGTGTAACCCGCATGTTCATGCACCTGCAGGAATGCATATGATGTGGTTTTGTAAAATTGCCATGGTTCTGTAGGAATGCAATGGTTTTAGCTGTAGGAATGTAATGGTTCTGTAGGAATCAGAATGGTTTGGTAGGGAATCAGAATGGTTCTGTAGGAATCATAATGGTTTGGCAGGAATGCAATTGTTAAGTAGCAATGACAGTGGTTTTGTTGCAATGACATTTCTGTAGGAATTCCCTATTTTTTTTAGGAATGTTCTATTTCTGCAGGAATGCCAGTTCTGTTAGCAATGCCAAGGTTCTGTAGAAATACCATGGTTCTGTAGTAATGCCACATGATGGTTCTGTAGGAATGCCACATGATGGTTGTGTAGGAATGCCACATGATGGTTGTGTAGGAATGCCACATGATGGTTGTGTAGGAATGCCACATGATGGTTGTGTAGGAATGCCACATGATGGTTGTGTAGGAATGCCACATGGTGGGTGACAATGTGTAGGAATGCCACATGATGGTTGTGTAGGGATGCCACATGATGGTTGTGTAGAAATGCCATATAATGGTTCTATAGGAATGCCATGGTTCTGAAAGAATGCCATGGTTTTCTAGGAATGCCATGGTTTTCTAGGAATGCCATAGTTCTGTAATTGGAATGACATGTTTCTGTAGGGATGCCATGGTTCCAAATGACTTGGTTCTGTAGGTATGACATAGTTCTAGTGCAGTAACTGTGCTTTACAACTTACATGTACATGTACCAAGTAGCACGAGACAACTATTTGATGACTGACTCCAGGGGCTGCAAATATCTGAGACAACTAGATCCTATATAACCATTAACCTAATCCTGGCATACATCACATTTGGCACTGATCCAATATATCTACCCTTTAATCATGTCAAAGACCTACATGTACTGGGAGGGCACTTTTAATTGTGAAGAATCACAGGCTGAACTGTGAAGTGGTGCCCCCTAGTAATACAAAGGTGAATTGCACAACAAATGAGTGTCCTGGGGGTTCTAGCCAGCATCTGTTCTTCTGTCCTTTGACGGAATTTTGCAGCTGGGGACGGACAAAAATTTTGCTCATTCTGTCCTCTGTGATGTACAAAAATCGGCTTGTAAAGATATTAAAGAAATGAAATTTTGCAAAGATGTCCAGAAATTCAGCACAGATGGAGGTTCTGCTTTTGAGGAGCAAGATAAAGAACCCACCACACCCCATTTTAGATGCACAGTTTTACCAAGTAAACATTATTGCTAGCCACTGAGCAATGACCAAATGTTTGATGGACATAAAGCACTTTCTGAGGAGGCCTGTCTTGAGGTCAGGCACTTCTTAAGGAAGGAAGGGGCCATGTGGCACAATTGGCAGGGTTTTCATTCATAACCCAGATGACTCTAGGTTTGAATCCGTTGATGTGCCATCGATCTTGCGCCCTTGGGAAAGGCACTTTACATGACTCCCTCCACTTCACTTGGGTGAAAATAAGGAACCTAGCTTCAGTTTGGGTCTTCCCTCCGATAGGACGTTACATGGAAGTCCCGTGTTTGAGGAGAGCCACACCTTGAGCCCGTTTTAGAACCCTCTGGCTTTATAAAGGCAGAGTAGGGGTCCTTCCAAATGTGAATGGTTCAAAACCTACAGTCATTTGGCCACACATGGGCCAATTGCTGTTGTATTGAGGTCACCTGAGCTCGCTCTAAATAACAGCCGCTCCAGACCCTTGCAACAGTGGTACTGTGGTCACATGACTTACATGTAGCACTGAATGGCAGCCACTCCAGACCCTTGTGAAAGTCGTCCTGAGGTCACCTGAGTTAGCAACCAATGGCAGCCTCTCCAAACACTTGCAATTTAGCCCCGCATATTGTAAACCCCTCACAATTCAACCCCTGGCTATGAAGAGAGAGTAGTCGGCCTGACCAATATCAAAGGTGGAAGGAAAGCTGAGACCAGGTAGGATACCTTACAAAGGCAGGTTGCCTGGCAAAAATCTCCCAGCTGCCCTACTTGTATCAGTAAAGTTTGAGCCAGACTTCCTTAAATATTAGTGATTCCATCATCACTGGGATTGATTTTGACCTGGGGGTCACCAAAGCAAGATGAAGAAATGAATACTTCAGCATGCACAGCCTCTCATGGGAGACCAAAGTTCCTACTGCACTAACTACACTTATAAATCACACAATGCTTCAATGGCGGCACCGTCCTTCGGTACAGTTAGCCCTGCAGCAGTTACATGTAGCTCTGACAGGGGTTAATGGGCCGTTGGGCAGTTCACCTCAACTCATCAGTGTACATCTGACTGACTTGGGAAAGATCCAGACTACTTTTTAAGCTTGGAAAGAAAGATGAGTTTTTATTGGAAGGCTGTTTGGGACATTTTCTTTTCTTAAGAACATTTCTGCAGCTAACAACTCATCTCTTATCATTATCTTTTCTGAGTTATCTCAGAAGTCAATGACTTCTCTTAGGTTCTGCATATTACAATAGTTCCTGACAGAGTACATGTACATGCATATGTCTGGAAAGATGGAAGGATGCCTACTACATGTACATGTACATATTGCAAGGGATGTTACAATAATTCAACTGGTAAAAGCTGTCACTGCCACTAGGCACTACATGGGCCAAAACAAAAACAAAAATATATATATTCATACAGAAAGAGCACTACTGAAACAGTGTCAGGTACAGCTTCTAAGATTTGCATTATATTACTGCATGTCACAGTCTGCAATTACTGTTCTGGAGCAACTTACTTGATGTAATTATACAACACAGATCTATGCGTATAGTACCTCAAGAACCAGCATTTAGCATGGCCCATAGAACATGAAAAAGGCCATCCAACTGTGTGTGTATTTTATGTTCAAGCTGGCATCATTAGCAAAGGTATTTATTTCCTTTTGACCAAGCAATGATGGTGTCAGGTGAAATAACATGACTACAGAGAGCCGAACTCTCATGTTCAAGTTTGAATGTGTGTAGTGAAGTACATGATGTGGAATAATGACTTACAATCAAAGGAATGAAATCAGAGTTCTTTTCATGTTGTTGTGTGTTTTACATTGTATGTGATCTAAGGCCAGTAAGAATTGGTGACCTGTGAAAGACATTTTCTTGCTCTGGAGTTTCAGTAAGTACCAAGAAAGTTTTTCCTAAGCCAAGATATATTGCTTGTTGGATTTGCTATGTTAACCAAATGTATCTTGATAATACAAGACATTAGATAGCTTTATACAGCAGTTATTGTTAAATATCAATAGTACAACAGGTATGTATCAGGTCCTGAGCAATGTAGCACCACATCTCTACAAAGTGGTTACATGCATGATTCCAAATTATTATATTTCAGCCATACCATAGGTATGGTGAAATATATTGTATTCGTAATTATATTGCAATCCATACATAGTATGGGATTGCAATATATTGTTTTTCCTTCGTTTCTTCTCCTCCTGTCAAAATCTTCAAGTTGATTCAACTTTTTCATTTTTGGATCAAATGAGCTGAAATTTGGCAGGGTGGTAGAAATAGCAAATACCCCCAGGTGTTTTTTTCACTTTCTTCATAGAGGCCTTAGAATTTATGATATTTAGGGTTTTTGGTCATTTTTAGACCAATTATGTATATTTTGGGACCCTGTGCCCTGGTATTACAACCTAATGGCCTGAAATTTGGTACAGAGGTGCATTGGACATATGACCACAGGATCCCATCAACATTTTTGTCATAGATTACTTAGAAATTAGTTATTTTGGGGTGTTTTGGCCATTTTTGACTAAAAATGTCTATTTTTGGCTCCTATGCCCTTGTATGGAAACCAAATGACCTGCAATTTAGTACATAGGTGCATTGGACATATGACAACAGGACCATATCAACGCTTTCGTTATCGATCATTTAAAAAATGAGTTATTTTGGGGTTTTCGGCCATTTTTGACTAAAAATGTTTATTTTTGGCTCCTATACCATTGTATGAAAACCTAATGACCTGAAATTCGGCATGAAGGTGTGTCTGGTATGTGCCCACAGTACCTCATTTTCACTTTGGGCATACATTACCTAGAATTGTTGAATTTGGGGATTTTTTGCCATTTATGAACTAAAAATGTTAAGTTTTGGCTCCTGTGCCTATGTATGAAAACCAAATGGTCTGAAATTTGGTATGAAGGTGCGTACAGTATGTAGCCACAGGGCTCTATCCACACCTATGGTGTACATCAATCAAAAATTGTGAAATTTTGGATTTTTTGCCATTATTGACCAAAAATGTACATTTTTGCTTCCTGTGTCTTGAGAAAGCCAACTGATCTGGAATTTGGTGTTGGGGTAGCTTTAGCACTATAAATGGGAAATGGGCCACATAGACTGGTCCATTTTGCATAGATAGGGGTGTTCTGGAAGAGTCCTTTATTGTATGAAGATGGATTGCAATATGCTGTATTTGCTCCCAAGCAAATGTCGGCCTTTCTAGTTATATTGCAATCCATACATAGTATGGGATTGCAATATATTGCTTTTCCTTTGTTTCTTCTCCTCCTGTCAAAATCTTCAAGTCGATTCAACTTTTTCACTTTTGGGGCAAATGAGCTGAAATTTGGCATGGAGGTAGGGATAGCAAATACCCCCAGGTGTTTTTTTCACTTTTTTGATAGAGGCCTTAGAAATTTTGATATTTAGGGTTTTTGGTCATTTTTAGACAAAATATGTATATTTTGGGCCCCTGTGCCCTGGTATTACAAGCTAACGACCTGAAATTTGGTACAGAGGTGCATTGGACATATGAGCACAGAAAACCATTAACACCTTCTTCATAGATCACTTCAAAAATTAGTTATTTTAGGGGTTTTGGCCATTTTTGACTAAAAATGTATATTCATGGCTTCTATGCCCTTGTATTAAAACCAAATGACCTGAAACTTGGTACATAGGTGCGTTTGACATATGACCACAGAACCCCATCAACGCTTAATTCATTGTTTACGCCAAAAATGAGTTATTTTAGGGTTTTTGGCCATTTTTGACAAAAAATGTATATTTTTGGCTCCTATACCCTTGTATGAAAACCTAATGACCTGAAATTTGGTACAGAGGTGCATTGAACATATGCTCACAGGACCCCATTGACACTTTCTTTATAGATGACTTCAAAAATGAGTTATTTTAGGGTTTTCAGTCATTTTTGACTAAAAAATGTATATTTTTGGCTTCTATGCCCTTGTATGTAAACCAAATCACCTGAAATTTGGTAGAAACGTAAATTGGACATATGGCAACAGGACCCCATCAACAATTTCTTCATAGAGCACTTATAAAATGAGTTATTTTCGGATTTTTAGCCATTTTTAACTAAAAAATGTATATTTTTGGCTCCTATGCCCTTATATAGAAACCAAATGACCTAAAATTCGGCATGAAGGTGTGTAGGACAAGTGCCCACAGAACTTCATTTTCTCATTGAGCAAACATTACTTCAAATTGTTGAATTTGGGGATTTTTTCAAGGATGAAGATGGATTGCAATATGCTGTATTTGCTCCTAAGCAAATGTCGGCCTTTCTAGTGTTTCTTTCTTTCTTTCTTTCTCCTGTCAAATCTTCTAATCGAATCAACTCCGCCATTTTTTAACCAATTGACTTGAAATTTGGCACAAAGGTAGAGTAAGCCAATACCCCCAGGTGTTTTTTTCATTTTTTTCATATCTGCCTTTAAAATGATTTTATTGAGGTTTTTGTCAATTTTTATGTATATTTCGGGCTCCTGTACCCTGGTATTACAGCCTAATGACATGAAATTTGGTACAGAGGTGCCTTGATCATATGCTCACCTAGATTCAATAACAGTTTTGGCATACGGTACAACAAAATGCTTAATTTTGCGATTTTTGGACCAAAAAAGGACATTTTTGGCTCCTGTAGCCTCGTTTTACAACCAAATGATCTGAAATTTGGTATAAACGTGCCCTTCAACTATGTGCACATAAATTCAATAAAAGTTTTCCCATACAGTACAACAAAATGCTTAATTATGCGATTTTTGGCCATTTTTTGACCAAAAAAGGACATTTTTGGCTCCTGTAGCCTCGTTTTACAACCAAATGATCTGAAATTTGGTATAAAAGTGCCCTTCAATCATGTGCACATAAATTCAATAAAAGTTTTCCCATACGGTACAACAAAATGCTTAATTTTGCGATTTTATGGCCATTTTTTGACAAAATTTGGACATTTTTTGCTCCTGTTCCCTCGATTTACAACCTAATGACCCGTAAATTGGTAAAGGGGTGCTCTAGATATCTATTCAAATGACCCATGTATAATTTTTGGCATGGACCACTTTAAAATGATATGTTTGGGATTTTTTTGGTCATTTTCCAATGGCCAAAGGGGTCAACGACCTCAAGGCCTATTGTTGCATGAGGGAGATGGCTGAAATATGCTGTATTTGCTCTCAAGCAAATGTCGGCCTTTCTAGTTGTAATTTGCACTTGTAGAATCACTGATTGTGCCAGGACTGATCTTAGGACAAACTCTGATCGGAATCTGTCCTAGGACAATCGGCCATTGTCCTGAATCAGAATCTCTACTAGTACTGTGATGCATTCAAACCATATCACATCCCAATACAAACTAAGCATTCAGACAACTTCAAAAGTTTACACCACAGCTTGATTTATATAATCTTCATTACAACAAGTCATTGCCTGTGAAGAGAAAGCCAAAAATGTCACTAACTATAGCAAAAGCAATATAGATTGAGCATACATATTTACAAAAAACAAAACTGAAAAAAAAAAATCTGTTTGATTAAGCACTATAGGGTTGATTTCTGCAAATTTCCTTTCCTAAAATTAAAAACAGTGAAACAAAAAAACAACATCAATCATTCTACTTCAGGGCTCAAAATACTACCTACATATGCAGGTTAGTGCAGGTAAAATTGGAGCTGTGCAAGTATTTCTGGTATCTACCTGCACCTAACCTGCACTGGTCCATGTACTGGTTTTTATACAAAAATGTCCTGTGATGTAGGTGTGTATGGATTGTTATTAGCTGCATTGATAAAGTATGAAAGAAAAATAATAGCAATTCATGGTTCCTGAGCAATTTTAGTATGATTCATAAATCTTAAGTTCAATCAGAGTGGTGCAGGTAAATTTTGTCTGGTAATTTTCAATGTTACCTGCATGCAGAAAAAAGTATTTCGAGCCCTGTACTTACAACATGTGTACATGCATACTTTCGGTATGGTGGCCTTGAAAAGGCATCTTCTAGTTCTTCTAGTAACCCCTGTTCTACCACACCTCCCATTGTATTTTGACTACTAGAGAATTTTGATAAATAGATAAAACTTAAAGTAACACCTTACCTTGTTGGACCACTTGTAGGACTGCAGGAGTTGCCCGTACAGGGGAGTCTTGTCCTGTACAGGGTCCAGACTCAGCAGGCCACTGCTGCCTGTGGGTAACTGGTCACTTTGCTTCGTCACTGCACCACTCAGCTTCTCTAACTCACTGGTGGAGTGGAGGAGACAAATACATACCCATACTTCATGACCACCTTAGGGTTGGACAAGGTTTGAACAAGTCATTTGCCCTCGGCCGACAGGAGTTCCGGGTAATATGTCAAAGGTAAGGGCCCTCTGACGTAAACAGTATCATCTTAAACATTGCGCAACAATGTCCTGAACAAAATGGAGCCTGAAATATGGCGAAATTTTTACCTTCTTGGGCTTTTACATTTGACATATCAACCTGAATTCCAGTCAGCATAAAAAGGATAGATATGTCATTTTTCTGTGTATGAAAGATATGTCACATTTGCATGTCTTCTTGAAGTTATTTTCAACATTTGTTAAATTTTAAGAAAGCACAGCTTCCCCTTTTCTATATCAGAGATGGTTTAGACATTAGAAATTCCTCAAATGATTGTAAAAGCCTCCAATGATTGTAAGAAACTTATCCCATACTACAACTTCTGTATTAGTTAAATAAGCCTTAAGTTAAGCTATAGAACAGTAGTTATGTAGATGCCATACTTTGTACCACGTACTATTGTTGAACTTGTGTGCAATAAATTTAACGTTACATATCTACAGCTAACGTTATTTTATTTTCCTTTTTAACTAAGGCTCGATCTGTTATCATAGTGTACATTAGCACTGCTCGGAGCCATGACAGCATTGCAAAACGTACATCTGTTTGTAACCTTAACCAAGGAGGTTAAAGAAAGAGAGGAGAGCGTTCCTATTGTTCCATGTTTGCCGCGAGTGTGAATCACATCGAAGTGCTAATTGCCCCAATCTGCATCTCGCCAGGCTAGCGTGGGCCTTTGTTTACGAGTCAATTTCAACATCACTCGTCCAGGAACATCGATTTGGGGCCGGGATTTCAGCGATTTTGAGGATGATTCTCATTAAATACAGCGCTACTTTTACTAAGGAAACAGATATCAATAGTGACGATACTTCGCCTGAGGCAAGTGCGAGCATAGTTCCCCACGGGCCACAGAAATGTGTGTAACAACAAGTCACGCGGTGTAGAAGAACGCTGGGTCGGCTTTCATAGCCCAGGACACACGGAGCTATTTCATAGTATTTGTAAGAAGCTTGAGAAACGCTATGCAACTTTATTTTCAAGTCTGTCAAATTAAGATATCAAGCCATCTGTGTAAAAAAAATGCGTTCCTCGTGAGGCAAAAATTCCCTCAATACCGACAAAATAAATTTCCTCGGAAATATCATCTTGCTTCCCATCATTGCCATGAACATCCACGGAGCCCTCAGAGTACAAAATTCATGCATCACGAACAGCAAAAATCGATCGCGAACAACAACAACAAATACTTATTTGGCACACCCAAGCCCACTACTATCGTTGAAAAAAAGTCTCTTTTGCGGGGCAAGCGTAATAATTTTTTAATAGACACATGAACTAGAGAATATTGTTCATAATTCTGAGACCAGGCTTTTAGCTAGCAATGCGTACGGGCGTACAATGTACGCCCTTTGATAAAAATATCACAAAATGTACGCCCTGTTTTTTGGATGTACGGCTTCTGTACGCCCTTATTTTCCCCCGGAAACTTCGCTCAAAGTTCAAAATTCGGCGATTCCGAGCGCACCGAGCCGCCATTTTGGGTGATTCTACCTCAAGTCTCGCGCAATCTCGCACCAACTCACATCTCGCGAAGCGCGAGAGTCGCACCCCATTGGCCATTTCGGCGTGACGTAGCGCGCCCAGGCGCCATTATTGGTGGAATATCTGATATCCCCGCTGTTTTCGCGGGAAAAATCACGCAGGAAATCGTAAAAACTTTGATTTGTTTACGAAAACTCGTCGAATGCCTGAAGTCATTGGTGATAAGTACATGTATAGGATTGTTTTGGAGGTTTTTTTTGCTTGTTTGTCGGTGGAATGTTGGAAAAACAACAGCTAATGTGACGATGACGTACGGTGTCGGCACTGAATTCGTAGAAAATGTTGAACGGAGGTCGCGATTTTTTCACGGTAACTTGAGATATTACTTTTGTTGCAGTCTTTATTTTCAAAATATTGATAAATGGATGTTGTTTGTTGAGAAAATTTCGCTTAATTTGCCCTTGGAGCACATCTTTTCTGCTATATATTTTCAATGAATTAAATGTTTGTACACATATTTTTCTGTACTGTGTATAGTTAACGCTGATGTTACAGGCTACAAGTAACTTTTCAGTGCATTTATTTTCAGCTATGTTCTTAACAGAGTAGATACACAAAAGAAATATAAGATGTACCTGGCAGTCCTGGCTACACTTTCTCCTCTGTTGGTTTGCAGATTTTCTTGTAGACTTCTTTAGCTTGCTGTTGTTATATATGTAACAGTCAAGTTTCACCTTTAGCAGTGAGGTTAATTTACTCTCACTGATTGTGTGTATTAACTCATGAAACATTATCTTGTAAGGAATCAGTGTTATATTACTTGAAAATTTCCTCATGTATTCTTTAAGCCATACCCACCTCTAAAGGCTCTAATCTAGAACACATTACCTCCCATTCTCAGGACAAAAGTAGTAATGCAGCAAAGACAAAAATTTGGCTATATTCTACTTCAAAATGCAGGAAATAGCATTTCAGAGGCTTTAAATTTAAAAATTTTCTGGGGGAGAATACCCCCGGACCCCCCTACAATGCTCGCGCCTTCGGCGCTCGTCGCGCGGCTCTGCCGCGCAGTGCGGAGAGTACAACACATTACAGATGTACACCCTAAAAAAAATTCCTGGCTAAAAGCCTGTCTGAGACAAAAAAATCGGGGATACAGCGACAAAAATGCCTGTAAATTCACTCAACTTGGTCGCACAGCGCCGAAACAAGTATCGACATGATCGCCATCTTGGTCTCTCCACAACAGTACTGTTTGCACACGTCACCTTCGCTTCCCAAATAAGGAAATCTGCGGAAACTGCGCTCATCTCGCTCGCAGTTCGGCAACCCTCGGTCGTCCTCGGCCGGAATCGCGGTGCATGACGTCATGGCTGGGCTCATGTGATTGGCTGACACGTCCGGGCTCATCAGAAATGGCGGGAAACCCCGCGGCCATCATGGTCATCAGAGACGCGCCGCCGGATAGCGGAAACAATGGGCCCGGAGGGTCTGAACAATAGCCCGCAGTGGGGTGTTAATGACTGAGCTCTCTCCTGTGATTCTTTAACCTCCTTGCCTTAACACGGTGCACATTGTTATTTTCATGATGTAAACAAAAGCATACTGTCACAGTCCGACCTGCCCCCCTCCCCACCACTCACTCGTATTCCTTGTTCACTGCCAACAGATTCTCTCTCAGCTGATCCAAGAAGGCCTTAGACCGTTCCGTGACGGTCTCCCCGCCTTCCATGCCATCCCGGAGCTGTGAGAAGACCCTGCCCACGCTGCCCCGGAGCCGCTGGGTGGTCTGGATAGCCTTGGAGATAGTTTTCAGATTTCCCTCGATGTCAGCCATCTTGGATTCTTCCCGTCGTGCACCTCGCGGGCGGGAACTTTAAATCTCTCGGTGACTGAAAAAAGTTCCTGCACGAAGTCTCCAAGCAGACGTGTCAGCTGGATGAAAAAAGAGAAGAATTTGTCCAAAGAGGGACAACTAAGTTACCACGGAATTTCAGTCAGTCGTTTGCAGTCTATGCAGCTATCCGCCGGCCGGACAGTTCACTCCTAGGCCAATTAACTCCTACTAGGCTTATTCCTATTCACACTGCACGATCATTGGTGCAGACCTGGCACATGAACAGGTGACAATGATAGAAAGAGCGGATGAATAACACTATGTAAGACGGGTGTATAATCCATACTGGCTTTCATCTGGAGAAATCCACATTGCCGAAGAGCAAAGTGGGGCCGACCTGTAGCGAGTGCGAGGGGTGGATAGAGCGTTGGGAGGAGGGGAAGTGCTTTTCTTTTCCCACCCACTCGCCCACCCTTATTGCCATTGCTGGGACTTGGCTTCCACCGCGCGACTTCGGCACTGCCCCCATCACTAATGAGGATGATTCAATGATTGTCAGTGTGGTTACTGTGCTATTCGACCAGGCCGGACTTGTGACAGAATCATTGAACATGTATAAAAATGATACCTACATATCTCAAAAGGCTTTTTGTTCAGTTTTGAACCCTTAACATATGACCGGGTCTCTACCAGGCACCATAGGTCGCCTGTATAGCCTAAAAGGAGAAATTGGTCAAATAGACAGATAACGTACTACGAAGTGGTCATACGATTTGTTAAAAAAATGTCAAAATCGTAAATGACAGCAAAATCGTTGTGTCATTAAGTGAAACAGTGTTAGGTTGAGCCACACAGAAAAAAGATATCTGTATGTTGTAATTTATTTCTTTGCATATAAATGCTCACAATCAGTTCTAAGCGACCTCCCTGTAATGTAACGATTCCCGATTGCAGGAACGGGAGCTCTAAATGGTGAAAAAATTTTGGGAAGAAGCGATATAAAGATTAAGATATAGTGCAGAAACCAACAACCTTGACAATATCTCTACCACATTTGCCATTGACTTCATGTTATTTCTTTGCATAGCATATTTCTATATTTTCATAGTATATCTGCCAGACAGAAAAATAACATATCTTTACCGCTATGTCAATACTATTTCTCTGTCCATAAAAGATAATGAAATAAGTTACCAGTTCCTGACGACCTTCCTGTAACGATTCCCAATTGTTTGCAGACGGTCGGGAACTCTAAATGTTGAAAAAATGTTGAGAAAAATTCGAAGCCCTACAGAAAATAGAATCTACCAGACAGAAAAATAACACATATTTACCACTATCTTTATGTTATTTCCCTCCACATAAAAGGTCACCAAAGCTCGTAACCAGTTCCTGACGACCTTCCGGTAACGATTCCCAATTGTTTGCAGCCGAACGTGAACTCTAAATGTTGAAAAATGTTGAGAAGAATTTGAAACCCTACAAAAAATAGCATATTCTTACCTGACAGAAAAATAAAACATCATTACCACTATCTTTATGTTATTGCCTTGCACAAAAAGGTCACGAAAGCTCGTAACCAGTTCCTGACGACTTCCTGTAACGATTCCCAATTGTTTGCAGTACGGACGTTAAATAGAAATGTTGAAAAATGTTGAGAAGAAGCCCTACAGAAAACAGCATATCCTTACTATACAGAAAAGTAACACATCTTTACCACTATCTCTGTGTTACGTCTTTGCACATTAAAGATCATGAAAGCTCGTAACCAGTTCCTGACGACCTTCCTGTAACGATTCCCAATTGTTTGCAGTACGGACGTGAACTCTAAATGAAGGCGTTGTTACTCCGAGATGCCGATACCGGATGAAGAACGCACACACCGTAATAAAGTTTGGCCCACAGGCAACAAAGTTGCTCCTGGTCACTTCAGTTCAATAATCCAGCCGATAAATCGTGCCGCTAATGAGACAGGGGTATTCGGAAATGTCACCAGGCCAACCCCGGGCAGTGACATATTTCACGCTTTACTGTGCAGGGATCGGCAAAGGAACCTGGAGGAATGCTAAATTAAGATAATATTCAGCCACACCAATCAATTTGTTGGTTCACGTATTTTTCTAAAGTGAAAATATAGCAATTGGACATCATAAATGCAACGGACAGAGAGGACAACTTGAATATGACCATGATCATGATATGTCCACTACATAAACCTGAGTGCACCAAGGCATACACCTGGACCTGGTCCGTGGGCTTTATTTTCATGATTTTTTTTCAGTTAAGCATAATTGTTTTAGTATTTGAAAATCCGTGAGCCAACAAATTAAATTTGTGTGGCCTTGCCTTCCTGATTACATGGAAATTGATGTATTGTTTTAGGTGTTTTTCTCCACGTGTCTGTTTGAGTTTCTGCATACATGTATTTTTTACCAGCAATGACTCAAGAAACTATGGGTGGGCCGTCATAATATTTGATCTAGGTAGGTCTTGTTTACCCTAGGGCCAACTTTCCCGTCCAGGGCCCGACCGGGCAGTTTAAGGGAACGAAACGGATGTTATTAAACAAAAAAAAACGTACCAATAATTATCCATGAACACAAATTGTGCGTTCTTATTGATATAAACGTTTTTTTGTCACCGCAAACAGCCTGGTCGGGCTCCTGGTGGGATATGTACCTTGGCAGCCAATTTCTTGAATATCGAAATACTATTTCGAACAGCAATAACACAGTTACAATTCAACCTTTACTCAACGCAGGCCATGGCACAACTGTAAAACAATTTCAGCTAGTCTTGCCAGATGTTTACGGCTAATATCTATCATGTCTGTAAGAACTTTACTATGTAATGCTTTAGTAATCGATCCATTTTGCTCGTTATTTTACAGCAAACACAACAGATGTGCGTACGTAAAACAACAAATATACCCTTAGCAGATGATCCCAAACAGGTATTCCTATTCCAGTTATCATTGAAAATTCCGTTTTTTACAAAGCCTGATCATGTGTATTTTTCGCACAATGTTTTCGTAGGTATTTGTTATGCGTGGGTAAATATCTCACGCCCAATGCACTGATAGAGTAATTATGTTACACATATTTGTGTTTATGACCCCCAAGAGACAGATGGGATTTGCATGTTTATTAAAGTTGACACATATTAGCCTAATGGACAAAATTGGCGTGAAATCTATCCATGGTTGACCTACCATAGGAACATATTGGGCCACATAGAGGAGATTAAAAATCACACGCCTCCTGGCGTCACTGCAAAGTTCTACAGAGCATTTTTTAAAGTAAGGCCATGTTGATTTGATTATATGGATGGCATCCTCTAGGAATCCAAAAACTGATGCGAGCGTGCAAAGGAAAAAAGTTTGACCAAAAATTGATTGCTTTTATTATGAAACCTAAGTGGTCAGGAAGTTTGAACAAATGAATGAACACACAGAATGTAACGTTAGTATAGCAAACAACAAATTATTCATTTTTGTCCTTTTACATCTTCTGTGACATTGTAATGTACTATGACATTAGTACAGTGTACACGTTTTCTAATACAATTTTTTTTTAATCAATATTATATTTGCTTATCTTGAAGCTGCTTTGCATGATTAAGAGTGTGGTTGAAAACTTGTTTTTTTTTAATAAATATTTTTGGAAACAGCCGAAAATTGATGCGCGCGTGGATTTCATCCATATAATCAAATCAACATGGCCTAGCAATAGACGTCTCTGTGGACAACGTTGATGTATAACATGTTAGACCTTCTGCTGCGCCGAACAGTGTGTGGTATCCAGTGTGTCAGGTACTTTCAACCTATGGACAACATAAACTTCTGGTGAAAACCTCAACGATGCAGACAGTCCCCAAGCTGTGTCGCTGGATAGCATCAGACAACTTGATAGGTAGCTATAGTGTGTTTTAGCATAAACGAAACTTAAGAACATGTAACATGAAGCTCATACGGTAGTCTGTACTTCCGTCCAAACTTCACACTGTAAATTAAAGGATATTTGAAATTAGCTAGAGTTACAAAATCGCCGTACCTATCCATTGTCTCCTTACTATCATCAAGGAACACAGGTATTAACATTTATCAAGATAAGCTATGCCATCGATTTGTTCAAGGTATGTCGTTATGTGCTGTCGTGTATTGCCAATGAGGACTGAAAACTTCTAGAAGTCATACAGCCTTCAGCTGTGTGTGGTAATAACACTTTTTCACGAACTGTGTATGCGGTGGTCCTACAAGGTTACTAGCTAGACAAAGCTCTGTACGTCATGACTTTGAAGGTGGTGTTCTTTACTTGACATTACCCCTGATAACCTTCTGGACTGACGGGACATAAGACGACAGAAAACTCATCACAGTACGTTAGTTTAAATGTCAGTCCCTTCTGATTTCTACTCACCAGATTCAATTTACTGTCAAGCTTCACCCTGCTAGTTAGCTCCAGGAATTTGGTACGCCCCTAAAATCCTAACACCATGATAAAGACTCTGCCGGGGACAGAGAGTACTTCATAAAGTTATTCATCACTTTCATATCCGATGAGTGGCTACAGTCTGAAGACTGCAAGCTACTGTTGGCGACGGCCCTATTGGTCTCTGGATACCTCCCTGGCGCCGAGCGCCCTCACAAAAACATCGACCCTAAATGGGTTATTTCATGTTATGTATATAGGTCTGGCGGCCATGTCTCGTGAAAGGGATGTATAGGTTACATTGTCTGCAGAAGGGAGACGTGTTTCCGTTCTTTTGTTTGGTTAGTTCCGGTCGTACGGAAAATGTACTTTTGTCCCTGTCCCTGTATGTCATACTAGTCTGTGTAAAGCTGGTTTGCATTTCACATTGGACGTTTTTACCCCCGAAGCCCCTAAATTTAGTTATAAGTGTTAGCTATGATAGCTGATACGATGGTGGCGTCGTGTTGGCGCAAGGGTTATGGTGTTTTCGGAGGTCCTAGCTTTGAAGCCCTTGACACACCGCCCATATTGTGACCTTGGAAAGTCACTTTTCACGACATTCCCCACTCGAATCAGGTGTAAGGAAATGGGCACCTGACTTTGGATGGAGAGGGAAGGAGAGGGCTGGGCTCCACTTTCTGACCAAGATCGTGCTCTAGTCACAGTGGATGACAGCCCGCTGCACCTGCGGCCTCAAAAAGACTATGGGACTTCTTGGCCTTTAGCCTTTCTAGCTGGGTATGAACCACCTCCTTGGTACGAGTAACTCCACAGTGCTTAGCTCACTCAGCCAGGTTCGGCTACCAGGAGAAATAGACGGGAGCATAAGCTCCGATGGCAGATTCACCCCTCTGTTACAAAATACCAGTATAGCTCAGCATATTCAAATGAACATTACCTTTACCGTCATCTTTGTAGGTTTGTTTCAACCGTTACATATTCAAGAGCTCGAGAAGCTCATGTCGGCCTGCAGACCGCTTTTTGATAGAAGTGATATCGAGGTATCGGCTACTGCTATAATTGCAATCACTGTATACACACCGTCCTTCATGACTATCAATTGACCAACTTCATAATTTCCTGAGTGAATGTGTAGAGGCAACCAATCAGCTCATTTAGCATTGATTGATTCAGTGTATACACGTAGGGCCGATTCAGTACATCAAAAAAAGGATGGTTGCAGTTATATGGAAAAAAAATGTCATTATGTAACAAATATCAATACCAGAAATATGAATATTGATAGTATTGTCCGGGAATTGTCCCTATTTGAAATGGTGATCTTAAATCAAAAGTGACTCAGCTGAAAGCGAGGTGACATCAACTGTACACGACTGGGTCATGGGCAGTAGAAACAGCCTTCCGCAATCGAGCAGAAAGAAACAAATGCGTTTGCAGAATTGTGTAAAAAGGTATGTACACATTCCTCGTCAATTATACACTTCTGGGACGTAATTATACCATAGCCAGTTCTTCTAACCATACGTCAAGTCTAGCCCTTGAGTGTATGTGCAAACGTACGACATACAACCGAGCGCTTGTCGGTCGCCTCTACATGGGGCTTACCAAACGAGGTTCCCGCTTGGAATATGGATTGTCTCATTTGTCTGACGGCTCTCTATCAGCTGTGACAGGATGATGACACAAGGGTGCCGACATCGATCGGCCAACTTAACTATCAATTAGGGAGAACTTTATTCCCCCGGCCCGCCCGGAGTCACGGAGGGCCGATGATGGGGATAGCCTGGATGTCATCCTGGTTAGGTTCACGTCAACTCTCATCAGCTCTATTGGAGTGGAGCTCTACGCAAACAGGTTGAAAGCTAGTCTAGCAAATAGGATGGTCTCCAGACCTCTGAGTTAGAGTATGGTTCCTGTAACAGAAAGAAGACCCCAAGGCCCATTTTATGCTAATGTTTTGATAGGTTGATTGTTACCTCCTTACACAATCTTAATTCGACTCATATTTTCAGGAATATATTGTAACCAATGTGCATATTGATTTAGGATTTTGGGAAAGTCATATCCAGTTGCTTGAGTAACTTCTTTTTTGGCGCATTCTATTACATGGATATCTAACCTTCATCGACGTATATATGAATTTGTTATTACCGATAGTATATAATGATGTGGGTGATAGTATTCCAAATAATGTTATCGTTAGATACAAAACATACTTAGCTACAAGTAATAACGTACGAACCTTTAATTTGATCTTACATACAATATGTATATAAAATGCATGCATTGGTGTTGTCCCATGATGTCACTTCATTTTTATGATCAACGATGTGGTGAGAGCTATATAGTGCCTGTATTATCTACGTATCAAATACAAGGTCAAAAGGATTGGGATGTCCCTCTGGCATGGCAAAGTGGAAGATGCATACATCCCAACAAGCCGACATTACGTATGACTAGTGTGGACTCCTCTCCATGGCCATCTCGAGGTGGCTATAGCCATCTGGAAGTACAAGGATTTCGCCAAAACCATTCTCCCACTAGCAAATGCATTTGCTATTTGTAAGAATGGCGTGTGACGCTAAAACATCATGAATGTAAAAGTCATGCCAAGTATATTGCTGACCTCAGATGAGAGTGAAGATAGACAGATAGATAGCACATGGTAAAATCATATTCATCGATTACATGGATGGTAATGCATTTTCTCTTCCCAATTCTCACAATAACAGATATGTTAATAATGTACATCCAATCACCACTCGCACAACCCTGATACTTCTCTGAAGTTAATACACACTCAGACAAACATTAACAGTAATGTATGCTATAATGCGAGTCCTGATTTTGCTTTTATCACCGTCTCACGTTCGTGACGATGTCTAGGAGACCATCTTAGCCAGACAGTCTTTTCCCGATGGATTTTATAGGTCTCGTTGGATGGCCACCATCACTGGATATCAAACTGATGTACTAAAGGCACATAGCAAAACACGAGCGGTACATACTGAGTGCATTGGACGTCAGAAAAGAGCAGTGGGTTCCTAAAAAAATGAGGTTTGTTTAGAGGAAAAATTCGGTGATGACAAGTGATGGTCTGGCACATAAAGTTCTTTAGGACCATAACACAGCCTCACGCATTTCAGTGTTGGAAGGTTATCATAATGCTATCGTCATTAACAGCAACCGTGGAATATGTAAAGAGGTTGGTGAATGGTCAAAGGGTTTACCTTGTTTAGTGCAATTCCACAGAAACATGTAGATGACAATGGCGGAGAAGTAGAAACAAACCACACAATTTTCTATTCTTTGGGGCTTAGATTTAGCCCTTTTTTTACACATGGAGGAACATGCGCTGTACATACGACCTTTACACTGGTAGGTGACTGATTTGAATCATATTCATCGGAGGCAGATTCTGGTCAACGGCTGGGCCGCAACGTCATCGTTCCGGGAGCTGATTTCAGGCAACAAGCGCTGGTGGATCATACCAATAACGCACATCAACCCACGTAATCCATGTAACTGGGAAATGAGTAGTCGGTATGGTGGTAAGTGATCCATATCAAATGTTAAAGCGCAATTAGTCTTTAAGAAAACAGGGTCATTGGTATGGTCTGTATATGGGAATGGCTGTTGCCTTGGCCTTTCAGAGAAGCCGCAGTGTGTTATAAATGCCAGATGTTGCTCGATAATTAACGGTGATGCATGGGACGGTCGCCAATAGTAACTGCCACCCCTCCTTAATCAAACACGATTTATGGTAAAACATAACGTTAAGGGGCATCTTGTGGCGACTTCAACGTGATGATAATGCAAACAGGAAACTTTATCTCCTGTAGATCTCATCATTAAAACTTTTATACTGTCCTGCTCACGGCGATGAGGCAATAATTACTGGATGTTTTCTTTACAGGCCACCTTACACGCCTTCATTGGCATTCGGCCTTCAGGGAAATGTCAGAGACGCTCTGAGCATTTTATGAACATATTACCGGGTTTGTCCTCGTTATCGCAAGCATTGCACTGGCAGGTTTATCAAAGCAAAGCGCACCCAAGGCTGCGGATGGCTGCGCGAGAAAGGAGAGGTATGCTGGCGCATGATATAGGAATATTGCCTTGTCACTCCTCTTATCGCATTTAATAGCGGTGTTCTTCTTATCAAATTGTCAGGAGGAAAAGTGGCCCATTTAGGCTCAAAAGAAATGTGAGAAGGTAGCGTGCGCTTGTTTTTCCCGCGGCTAAGTCTTTACTGGTCTATTGGTTCTGCGTCACAAGGTTTAAGTATTCTCGTAAACTACGAACATCAGGGCTTAAAATAGTATATTAAGTACATCAGAAAATATAAACAGCCAGATTATGTATGTATTCATGTATGCGATGAAATCAACTTACAGACCTACGTCACAGCTTGCGACATAGAACAACGATAAGAGTCCAAGCACAATCAGAAGGAAGCAGATGTGGCTTACCAACAACCTGCTGGCTATAAGCCATATTTCCCAGTGGATCCACTGCCACGTACACTTTTATTAAGGGTGATTGAACGACAACCCCAAAGAGCTTATTGCTTGCTATTCCATTGAAGACCCTTTGTGTAGGTGTGAGGTTCAACTGTCGCTACTTTTAAGAGAACAGACAGAGGTAGCCAGCCGTAACACTAGTACACTACTTTCTTCATCTGCCATCATCTCACACTTCAATAATGCAGGCATACTAGATCTGCAGGCATACGAAAGGGACAGGGGATTGTTCTATGGTCTCGGAGGACATCTAGAGGCGCGTTCTGGTACATTTAGAGACATTTCTTCCACCGAAAGAACACAATGACGATGTGGCAGTAGGTAGCCCTTGAGGAGTATGTATCCTTCTACGGACGATGATTTTCCCATTTACTGTTGCCACTTAACCACAAGTAAGCCACGGAAGCTGCCTAAAAGGAGTCGAGGTCACATAATTGCTGTCTGGATCCCGGATATCCTGGAATCCCTGGCACAATAAAACTGAGAAGAGGGTTCTTTATAAAGGACATCTAAATTCCAGTATTACATACCTGCAGCTGTTCACACTCGACACACAAATATACTTTTTCTCCCATTTTTCCATTGGACCCATCGGCGCTGAACAAAAAGGATGCGTCGACGGTGATGAGTGTAGGGCTTTCTTTTTTTGATTTGAAGAAGAAATTGAGCCATCAGCTAGTGTATTTGAAAGTAAATTAGTCCAGTGTATCTTTTTATTTGTAGGTGAACTATGTATTGCAACTCGAATGATTTGACAAAAAACATATTCTGGCACAAGCTCAATGCTTGGTAAATCACGGTGAAACTCAATATATAATGATGAAGTGTTAAAGCCACTAAATACAGTGTCTCCGTCACAGTCATATGTTTTTCTCTGGCGATTTGGTGCCCGCGCCCCGCTCCCCCGAACTGCACCTCACGGTAAGCTGATGTATAGCAGGTATCGTTAAATAATGGGAGGAGAAGAGTGAAATATGAGTCACCCCGGACAAGCGCGGCTCCGCAAGTTCACATTACTGTACGATCTGCCGGGGAGATATGGCCATATGCTCTCATGATACATTCGGCGCCCAAAGACTAAGGGTAACATTTGCTCAAGGCGGACGCTTTCATGCCCCGTCTCCATGGCGACAAATGATGTATAACATAGTGGACGGGTTTTGCCATCGATTGATTTTTGGGGCAGTTTTATTCAAAATGTTGTTGCACTTGCAGTTAACGTTTACGTTTAGAAATATTACCATATGGACGAAGTAGACCTGCTTTATTTAGTTGCTGCTGTATATTCCGGCAGGTCCTGGTATAAAGGTATTTTCTGAGTGGAAATACATAATAACTTAAGTAATTGGCATCTTCTTCAATTACCTTCTTGGCATCAAAAGATACGGCTTATTTTCTGTCTTTTAGAGGTATATGCCAAGTAATTAAAAAATCACATAAACGGCATAAACCTCCTATAGATAAGTCAAATGTTACCATATAAGTCCTCCGATTGCTCCAATCTGTAACATTGTTGAACTAACGATATCTTCTACATAATTGGGGGATTTACTTTTTCTGTCAAGAGGTGTTGTTCTGTACTTATGATCTTTTTTGATATTGTTATTTTTTGACTCGTGAATTGGTACAACAGAAGAGTACATCATCATGTTAATTTCTGAATATGTGCTTGAATATGTAAAATGACCTGATGTCAGTTGCTATTGTAATATATATATATATATATAACCTTAAAATTGGTGCAACGTCCAGTATATACACTGTATGGGCTATAAAATTTGTGTCTAGCCACTCCACTAGAGTGCTAAGTGATGGTAACCGTTTCACAATTTGACTCGGCCTCATTTGCAGTATAATTCAATTCTGAATATCGGACGGGACACGAGCTGTACCGGTGTTACGGCTATTGGCAGTGATAGACCATCATTTGTTCGCGGTTTTTCCAGTCTCTCCAGGGGCCTCGACCCTCGTGGTACAGGAAAGCTTTCAGGTCGGCAAAACGTATTTCACTCCTCCTGCAGGCTGATCCTCTGCACCGGCACACAGAAGGTAGGTGTTCTGACCTTTGCTTGTGCGATAAGTCGTTCATATCCGCCCCGCTCTCGGTGTGGATGCGGTTCTGTTCATGTTGGATATGAGGACGGAGGATTTAGTTGGAAAGACCCGTGACTTCACGTCATTCCAGAGCTTGCTTGTGAACACCACGTGCCTACAGGGATACAAGCATGTAACGCAGTGTACACGGGGGATGTAGCTCTGCGCTGAGTTTTTTTCGGAGGTATTGGCGCTTCCGTTTTAACATACGCACCGGACAAGGTAAGACCACTTAACGTTGGCGTGGGCAATCCCGTATCTGCATCCCAGTGCTGATAGTAGTACTCTGTTCTTCAATGTAGCTTCTGTGGATTTTCTTTTGGTATATCTGTATGTCGTGCTCGTGAATCAAATACTACATCACATAGTAAGCTTGCGGCAGCAGGCTGTTAGAGGGGATAAATCCCAGAATCTGTGTGCGCGATCTTTCTCGACGTGTACGTACGTAATCGCTATCGTACTTGCGTTGTACGTGGCTCCAGCTCGTTAGCAGTTGTCATGAGTATACCCCGTCACGAGCGAGTCATGATCAGCCCTCTAGCCTTGAGCGCACAGTGACCTTACGTAAAACGTCACGCCCGCTGAGTATCTCCCTAGCCTGTCAGCCATAGCCTTGGGTATCACGTACAGTTATTTATCACTCCTCTGTTAGCGGGTCCGAAGAGAGACAGAAACGAGTACCTCTGGTAGTTGAAAACGTAAAGCTCGTCAGGCATGGCTTATCCTATTCGGACTAAGTCCACCTGAACGTTAATCTTCCTGTAATACCAAACGCTAGGGAGATGTTCCCCAAACGCCAACAGCACGTTTCGAACATCATTTGTAATTGTAGCAATATTTCTCCGCCAGTGTCATGCTTAATTGTACATTTGTCAAACTGTTTCGTGTTCATTTTGACAATAATTGCTGTCCGTCGATTCCCTACCCTGCTCTATGTTGCCTTACGTGAAAGAATGTGGAATTCGTATCTGCGATAAATGTTCCACTGTATAATGTATGTATGCTCGATTGCACTCAATATCAGCATTGCTACCTGGGATGTCCCTTGGATTGCCATGTTGCAATTTCAATAAATGGATATGATTCCTTACTTTGTTGGAAGATGCAAAAGACAGTTCAGTCCGAGGGTGTAGAGACTTTATGTTAAATGGTGTGTACAACGCGTTTCTGCGGTATCTGCTGTGCATAGGATGTCCAATTACTTGTGTATGCTGTCGTGCAAGAGATCCAAGACTTAACATATTTTCTATTGTTGTAACATATTACAACAGCATATTACATATAGAACGAAATCTTTTTATCCGTATAATTCTGCGTATGGATCTTTGCTGCAGGGTGAGCTTACTCTGAAAGCTAGAATAGGAACGAAGGAAATAAAATCATTAAAAGCTATAGGGCTGTTATTCGTATTTGCCTACTTGCATGCTAGATAGTATCTGTACATGCTACTTACTCTCTCGTAGTAGTGCACTCTAAACATCGGTGTTACTGTTAGTCATAGGAAAATGTGGATGGTACATTACGATAATGCCCTTCAGAGTGAAAGGGAGGATCTATTTTACTGGATATAGCCATCATGTTGGTTGTTTTCCCGTGTAGATTGTAGGTTTTGATGTCAGGGTCCCAGTGATGGCATCTTGGGGATAGAAAGTACCTCCATTTGCAGCGCATTTGCATCTAATACAGGGCATAGACATCTTCAACTATATGATCTCTACAGTCAAAACATAGTTGTCTATCTCTCTCTGTATGTGCGGGTATGTATGCATCTATACAATAGCCCAATATCTATAACCGTGCACATGACGTTTTTCCTGCATGTTTTTCCCTCTTCAATTCTAGGCCTTTCTGATTTATTGATATTCAAACCCCCAAAGCTGCCTTAACTGAACAAGTATAACAAGAATGCGTGGCAGATGCTTTAATTTTAAACAGAAAGAAGTTAACGCAATAAAATGAATATACATTTGCCATAATCTGTAAGAAACGTGGAGTAATTTGCAAATTATATATTTAGAAGGAAGATGTGTGCAGTTCATATAACAATGGCAATGACGGCCTGTTGTACGAAGCTTCATCTGTGTTAGTGCAAAGCATTAAAGATAAGTATTATTTTTTTAAATATGTCCCTTGATGCTTCCAAACACAAGGGTCTTAGTCTTCCTCGTCGTCTTGGGTCACCACATCATGGCTCAGTCATGATCAGAGACCTAGTGTTTTGCTTTGTAGTTGGTCCGATAGCCTATAGCACGTGATCGCATCGTGCACCAGAGCCCGCCAAACTTTACTCAGCAGTGGGACGGGCACGATGCCGACTTACAACCACCCCTTACCCATGTTGTAGTCAATGTCAAACTGGATGTTGCCTTTTGTCATGACAACTTTGTGTTAAACTTTAAGGATTATTGTAAACTAGTTAAGTTGACACACAGACAGATGAATGGACGTTAACTTTATTGCTCGATGATTGTACCGGATACGACGTATGGTAACAACTCCTAAGCTCCATACAGATATAGAACAACAAAATATCATCAATAACATTATACGGTTTACAGTACAGTCATGTGTGAATGATCTGGTCTCGCATTAGGAATAATGTACTAACAGTATATTGACCTTGTTATGCGGATGCACAACAATTGTATCACACATTAGACCATGTCTTTTCTATGTAACATTGTCCCCCGCCGGTCTTCCCACACAGACACATAAAGCAAGGCCGGCGTCTGCTGCCGTGAACACCGGTCAGTTAGATGCTGCGCTTATGAAACATAGATGTATTCGATCTTATAGGAAAGCCCCGCTCTGATATACGTCCTGTTGTGTAATGTGTCGTGGTTGGCAGGTTACAATATTGTACCATCTCCTCAGCGATAAAGCGATGGGACTGATGAAACTGACCATTTACGAAAGGGGAGGGGATGCGGGGGCATAATTATGCTTTTGAATGAATGAACGAACTTTGTTGCTCGGCAATCGTGTATGGTACAACGTATTTTTTTGTAAAAGTTTGATTGCTTTTGACAAAAATATCATTACAATCCATCCAGAGGCTCTAGACTTATGATGATCACAAATATGTGGAAACACACACACAGACAGACAGATAGACACACACACAGACACACCAAAAACTATACCTCCATTTTTCATGAAGGTAAAAAAGATGCATAAACTGAACGCAAGGAACACGAGAACTGATGCAAGCAACAGTTTTAATGAAACAAAAATACAATGTACTGCAGTCTAGAATCTTGGCAGAATACAAGATATCTGAGCGCGGCGGAGGTTTGAACTCTGCTGTATATGACCGCCATTCCTGTAGAGGCCATTGTCGTAAATGGTAACACGATGCGTCACATCCTTCCACCAACATTGAGTTACAAGATATGCTCATATCTCAGCCCAGTCAAAGGCAGAGATCTAGACATGCCCTGATTAAGATCACATCCACTATTCAGGCATGGAGACGGCTGGAAGTACAGAGGGTACGTCACGTCCTAATCTGATTGTGATATGATTGATGAGCGGGTGCGTGGAGAGGATTCACCCTCCGTATGACATGCATTTTTGACTGAGGCCTTACTAGGTCAACTGATACATCTAGCGTACGTGCTGGAACAACGGGGGCTGTGGGCAGTTTGCCAAGTAGCGAGGACGTCTCTTTTTTATCAAGCTCCACTTCAACCATTCCGACTAAAATTACAGGCATATACAGTAGCCACTGCTCTCTCTAATACAAAACACTATGTCCATTCATACGCACTTTGGACATTAGAACAGGCCGGAGAAATGCAACCTACTGCTGAGAGTTCAAACTTTCCAACGACTTGTCTTTGATGTATCACTACCATGGATAAAGTGCGAGGACGTTTGTATGTGAAGGATCGGCTGATGGGCGATAAGGTAGAGCCATTTATTTTTGTGACCCTCGTATCTGTTGTATCTCCTTATTCCGGCAAAGCTACTTCTCAACGGCTGGTAGAGTCAGACATTGTCGTTTTTCACTATACTTTGTGGCTTGGTGGTGTGAAGTATGCATATGGTACCTTCTGAATTAACGTTTCTTCTCGTAAATGCTAAGAAAAACAAGAGTTCGTAGACCTCAGGCCTGCATGAAATGTATTGGGTTTCTGTAGACCTATTGTGTATTTTTGCCTTTTTGTCTGTGGTACGTGGTTGGAAAAATGAGCTTTTTACCGTGTTGGTTGTGCACCATGCAAAAGTCTGACTCTGAAATTCCATTTTCTGAATTTGTAAGTTTGGACATGGATGAACATTACTTATTTTGGATTTCTTAAGTATGTAACCAACCACAGTACTTTGAAGTTGTTGAGACGCTACCTTTTTTTGTCTCAGATGGCCCATGCACATGTAGTTACTCTGTCACATGATATACTAATATCTTCCTATTTCAATGTACTGACCTAATGCAGCTGCTAAGTCTCCTTGGTTTGTGTTCTTCCAATGATATTCATTAAAGATTTATTTCTGGGGTGTTATTCACTTGACATCGGAATGTTACTCGCATAATTTGACCAATGATACTTTTATCTGTAGTTCCATAGACATTAGACAATATGAATAGTGGTAGCCCCCATGCAGCAGCAACAGTTAGTCCCCAGGGTGGTATGATATTTTCATTCAATCCATCCAACCCAAACCTAAATCTCCTGTAGTATCTAAGCCAAATTTAACAGCACAATTTACTATGAAAAATGTCCTTGTCAATTCCATTTATAGATGGCAAGCTGCTGGCAATGGAAGCTTTGAAAAGTTCAGAAGCTGTTGTAGTCAGAGCAAACACCCAGCAAACATCCCCGCAAACCAATGAGCAGTTGCTTAGAAGGGGAATTTCATCATATATTTGCCGCGACAAAATGCAACAAACGATACTGAATTCAAAACAGAACAAAGCTAAGCCTCCACCACTTAACCATGCCTGTACCATAGATTAAGCAGGCCCAAAAACCAAGCGAATATGACTAGCCCAAAACAACAAATTACCTGTATACAGTATGGAAATGGCATTACCAAAGAAACAAAAAGAAACACAGGACAAATCATACACATACCTTTCTCTTATGCCCACACTCTATACAGTTCTCCTCCACATTAGAAAATTGCATCTTCTTCTGTTTAAGTTCAAGTTCAACCATGATTGCCAACAGGGTAAAGGAACTTGTACCGGAACTTAAAACTCAGTACTATACAGCTCTAGAAACACCACAAAGAGTAATAAGCAAACTCCAATTATACCTGACCAACAGATATATAATCTGGCACACTCCCGTCATCTGGCAAACTGTCAGTGCCACTAAGTAACCTGATACATTGAAGGTGGCCCAGGCCAGATGATGGTTCTACACCCAACCATAATCTGTTTTTAAAACCAAGCAGATATTGGGAGGATGCCCCAACCACACTAAAACAGGGTCAACCTATACAGTATCAAGTTCAAGCACTAGGAGGCCCAAAATCAAACCTGACCACCAGGACACCACAAACAACTCACGTACCAAATGGCAACACAATGGCACCTTGCGTTCCGGAGATACAGCGCACGCCCCGTGCCCGCACAAAAGGTAACCTAAAATGTCAAGTTCAAGCACCAAGGGCGCCAAAATCAAAATTGAGCATTATTCAGCCACCGCCGACACATGTGCCAAATATCATCGCGCCAGCACCAGCCGTTCAGAAGATATAACTCCGGAAACACCCCTCCCGGAAACAAAATTCGACCTGCCGGGTCAAGTTCAAACGCGACAAGGCCCAAAGTCAATCCTAGGCAACAGGCAACAACCCCCCACCCATGCACCAAAAATCGTCGCAATCGCGCGTATCGTTCCGGACACACAGCGCCAAAAGTGCCCCCAAAACACCAAAGATGCCACCTTCAATGTCAAGGTCAAGCGCCAGGAGGCCCACAATCACACCTGAGTGTCAGGCTACCACCCCCAACCCACGTACCAAAAATCGTCGTGCTCGCACCATCCGTTCACGAGATACAGCGCCCTACATTCCCGGCTACCGAAAAGTTTCCACCAGCATCAAAACCATACCTGCATACATGCAGGTAATGATGGGTTAAGTCGGCTTTGGTAGTATTTTTTAGGCCTTTACGATATAAATGGCAACATAAAAAGTTATGAATAAAATATAGACAAATGCTTTGTGATGGTGCACGTGTGAAGAATAGTTGACCCACTTAAGAATGTATACTGCAGGTACAGCTACTGCCGATTTATCATGATTAAAAGCTGTGCGAAACGACATGTGCGAAACGTGCTCTACATGCCGTGGGGGGAGGAATGACCTGTGGCATATGAGATATCTAACTCACTTACAGAATGTTGTTTTATGTCTTCCTCTCCTTGAGCACGGAACGGATGGAAGAGAAGTATTCTCATTCAGACAAGGTACAGGTTACCTTCGTTCTGCGCAAGTTAAGGAATCAGCTGATATATTACATTTAAGGCTGTGCACACATTATGATAACATTCCAGTTGTTTTGAAATATTCTAAGATAAATTGTGCTAAGCTTAGTCCCAGTAATTCTACAAATAGAATAGAAAGCTCTATCATGTTTTTTAGAAATAAGTCTTAATTATGTTGAACACTTTATCTAAGAAGATCACCATCTTAAAGGGTTTATGGTTTAATAAAAACAGTCATTATTTGTTGATTGTTGATTGTTTGTTTGTCACCGTTCTGAACTGTTAACTGATAACTCATCACCACTCCTTAATCCCCATAGCGGGGTTCAAAGTGAGAAAAAAACATGCGCAACGGAAATATCGGAACCAGACGAATTCCTTCCGCAGTGCCTCCCATAAGATATAAATATGTTCTCTCCGAGAGATAATTCACCCACAGGCTACACATTCGGAAGTGACCCGTTCATGACCCCGAGAACCAACTCTGTTTCAGCGCCTACCGTCTCCACATTCTTCACAACTCACGACTCTGGCATGATTATAGTGCTGCGGAAATGTAAAGTAGTGTGGGGGAAGCGCACTTTTACGGGACAAAACACACCAACAAAGTAATAAGGGCCTCTCACAGCGCCTTCAAGTATTGTCCACCGTTGTGGGGATGCCCCATAAGTAATATGCAGAGAGTGCACATTCAGACATGTCTATGCCGTATAGTATGGCGTTGGCTGTATGTATGCTGGTGCCGTACTAAGTTAGAATACCCTTTGAGAAGGATGTTGTATGAAACGTGGTCTCTTGGGATTAACAGGAGTAGTTCATCTGGCGTGAACAGTATGTTGTGTCTCCTTTTAGAGCAAATGTAGAATGTAACGTTATAAATTGGCGAGGAAAATATATCATATCATTTACGTCGTAAATCAATTTTAGGACACTTAATTCAAGACGTGTAAGCCCTATCCGATGGGAAGTAGGAAACATATAAAGCTAGATTTGTCCCACCTGCAAATGAAACAGGCAAATGCATTTTCTTCAAACTGAATGTCTGAAACTGACCATTTTAACAAAAACTTGTGACATGCATAAGTTATATAGCATATTGTTTATTTAGTCATAACATATTTCATACATATGTTGTGGTTGAATAATTAAGCTAAATCCACGTTTTCAAACTACATAGCTTAAAGCATGGTAGCGTTTATATTTGAAACATAGTAGGAATATGTATGGAGGCATCCCCATGGAAAATAACCTCATACCCGTATATACGAGGGGGGTTCAATAAGTTCTTTGCCTCACCAAGAAATAACAAGCACAACTAAGATTTTCAGGCACAACTTCATAGTATGAAGTCTTTTATCAATATCCTCCAAATTTCAAATCATTAGAGTCATTACTTTCCAGGCATTCGTTTTTCCTAAATTAGAAGGTAAGTGGCGAGAAAAAAGTTGTGTGAATTGTGATCAGACATGTGTGGGTCTAGTTTCCCATGCCATAAATTAACAAAAGACGTTGTCAAAATGTTTGATAATGATTCTCTTCCTATTTCAAGCAAAAAGAATTGGGTTTCTAACTTCCAGCAGCGCAAATTGACCCACACACTCAGGTCAGGTCAATTGTCCACGTTTTTTTCCTTCTCCCTCACCTAACGTTACTGGGTGTCGCCTGCAAAGTAATGATCACACTAATTTGAATTTTGGTACATATTTATATAAGACTTTATACTTGAAATCTATGCTTCGAAATCTGAGCTGTGCTTATGTTTTCTCGGTAAAGTCGGGGACTTATTGATAACCCCACGTACATGTATAAAGTCTTATATAAATGTGTACCAAAATTCAAATTATTGTGATCATCATGTTGCAGGCGACACCCAGTAACGTTAGGTAAGGGATAACGAAAAAAAAAGGTGGACAATTGATCTGCAACCTGAGGTGTGAGGTCAAATTGTCTGATCACACTTCACCCTTCTTTTTCTCCCCACTTACCTTCTAATTTAGAAAAAACGAATGCCTGGAAAGTAATGACTCCAATGATTTGTAATTTGGAGGATATTGATAAAAGACTTCATACTATGAAGTTGTGCCTGAAAATCTGGGTTGTGCTTGTTATTTCTTGGTGAGGCAAAGAACTTATTGAACCCCCCTCGTATAAAATGGGTACAAAATTGAATGTGGTCATCTCTACGTTTGTGTCGCATACGAATACGAATACAGCAATCTATCATTTGTGTTACGGCTCATTGGTTTTAATGAAATGTTTATATTGCAGCCTGTCAATGAGTCTCTGCAGGCTATTGGTAATATTGTTGCCATGGATCTTATGGCATAATCTGTAGGAGTAGGACAGCGTTTTATTAGCTTTCTTCCAGGTGCAGTGGTGTATAGGTTTCAGAAATCAATCGCTGTAGTTGTATTGTCTTCCGTATTTAAATGAGTTTTTCACTTTTCATTATACCCAAACATCGCAAAAAACTTTGCAGTGTGAGTTTGTATACAGATGTTAAGATGCAGGTGTAACGTTATACGTATTGCATTGTATTCCACATTCAGCTTATAATAGTCTGGTATCGTTCATAAGATCCAATATCCTTGCAATCTTTATATGGACAATGTCCATCAATCGTAACGTGACAGGGAAACTCCAAGATGACATCTCCGGGTTGACAAAGAGTTCGTCTCGAAAGCTATCCCAAGCTAATTAAACTTCAGTTGTGTGAATGCTGTTTAAAATTTTGTCATTTTCTGTCAAAAACAAATTTTATATTGTAAGTTTGTAACAAATCGATTGACTTGGCTTTTTTTAGATCCCAAATTAGCTGGACATGTCAGCTATTCTTCCTATTTCAGTTCTGTAGTTGTATCGCCACCTTTGGCCCGGTTATCTACGACCACTATCTTACAAAACTTTACAGACGCAGACTTTGTGGAATTCTAGTCCATTGCCTCACAAAAACCCACGAGCGAAACATTGGAATCAAGAGTAGTATGGGTCCTCTGAAAGCGAGGTGGATTTATGGTATTCGTTCCGGTGTGACAGCGATCTCGCCCCCCCGTGATCTCGCCCCCCCGGGGGCGAAATCACTAGCGATCTCGCCCCCCCGGGGCGAAATCGCTAGCGATCTCGCCCTCCCCGGCTAGTGATCTCGCCCCCCTACCTCGCCCCCCTTTAGCGATTTCGCCCCCCCCCCCCAAAAAAAACGGGTTTACATGACATTTTAGAAGTTGATTGGTATAAATCACAAAATGCAGTTTCAGAATGATATAAGTACACGAGTTTGATACATAACTCCATTCATAGTATCAATATTAACGTAATTACATGGTAATAAGATAGTTGAACTTGTTTCAGACAAGGAGGGTTGGGTCCCTTGTATTCCCATTATTGCATATACCTGAGTCTTGACATAAGATGTATTTCATTGTATTCACCTGTCCTCAAACAACCTATATATCTCCAATATGAAGTCTCTACCATGAAGTGACCACAAAAGAACTATGTAATGTCTTTATTAATTATGCAAATATTAGGTATTAATTAGAATAACGCACATTTTGGTATATGCACCTGGCCAAGGGATATCTTCAACTCCAACATGACTGTTTCTTCTAGTATTTAGGAACTGATGCATTTACACGTTTTTCTTAAGACTGGTACTTTACCAGTGTTTGTGTAGCATTTAGCAACAACTATATCAACTTGCGCGTAGATAGTGTTTATAATGAGAAACTATTATTCACGTGTGTTTTTGTTAGTGCTTTGGAAATGTTTCCAGCACAAGAAAGAAAACACTGTGACAAATTGAAAACATATAGCTGACGTATTCCGTACCATAGACGGTGTTGATTTATACGTTCGCAGTAGCACTGTTTTTATGCCACCTCAGCTGCAAAAATTGTCTTTTTCATTTCAATGTCATGTTTGCACCAAACAATATAGTATCGACTTTCGAGGTATGACAGGCATCTAACGGTACGGTCATAAGGTGCCATAAGGTACCAGGTAACACACCATATACGTTACTCCCCAGGTGCAGTATAGTACCAGGTAGCGCACCTGTAATATGTAGTAACCAGCTGCTCTTGGGGGGGGGGCGAAAACGCTAAAGGGGGGCGAAAACGCTAGTGATCTCGCCCCCCGGGGGGGCGAGATCGCCGGGGGGGCGAGATCGCTGTCACACCTGATCCCTTTCTGATTTCCTAGTATAAGGTTTACAATCTTAGAGAGGTGCTACTGAATACGAAATACATCAACTACAATATAGACTATCACAAATAATGCTGTGGCAGGTCTCCTATCTCTTGGCCACATACATTGTAAACGCACTGCAGACCTACCTTCTATTATTGGTGATTTCTCATGGTTAAACCCTTCCCGCGCCAAGGGCAGTGCCCATTTCTGGCGCATAGGGCGGTGCCCATCTCTGTTTCGTTAGCCCTGGGCCACACACAACGCAATCACTACAGCAGGGGCTAGTCCACTGGTAGTGGTGTGTGTTCAACTTCCACACTCTTTCCCGAATGCTGAGTGCTAAGCAGAGAAAGCAGCATGTACCATTTTTATAGTCTTTGGTATGACTCGGCCGGGATCGAACTCACGACCTTCCGAATGCAAGGCGAACACTCTACCCACTAGGCCATTGCACCGGCTATTGCTCATGCCAATTCATAATTCCCTGAATAACGTCTGCGAGATGTAATAAGCAGGATCGATTTGCCGCCATGGCACGCAGTCCTCCACTGCTGCCCACTACCATTTTGTGCTTGGTTAAACTTTGTGGAACACGTGGTGGTTAGGCGGGACCAATCTCATCATAGTAATGGGCTGTTGATGGCTTCTAATTTCCATCCTGACACGTCAAATCACTGTTTTCCATTACGGTTATTGATTGACAGTGGCCCTGAACAGGTGGCGTCCATATGAGACTACAATCAGATGGATGTGAAATTGGCCATGGTAGGAGGCTTGGTCACTTCGCTGATTAGGACCTTTTTACCTGTCTCCTAAGCCCTATTGTGGATGTTCCTAAGGAAAGTTTACGAGTCTTCATATTCACGTTATCGGGTATTTATGCACTCGTAGTTTTCAAGGATGAAGAACTTTTCCTATGGTCGTATAACGGGTTGTTGGATGGTGTTTTTATGGAAGATTTCGGTCTAGAATAGGTTTTTTTAAGATGCATACATAACCTGCGCTGGCGTTCTGTGTATTGCAATTTCTAATTTATATGTCCGCCAACTTTTATTTACATGAATGTTTATCATCATTATTTTGAACATGGAAAATCCTTTGCTCACGGTGCTGGTCGTAAATGACTACAACCAAAGATAAGTCAAACTTAGCACAGAGTTTATATCATCTTGCTGTAGTTACCAATTTGATAAGATGACATTAAGATTTTTGTTTTTTTTATTATATGACATTCATGTACGACAATATACTTTGCCCTTGAATAAAATCATTTCCGATATTTTCTTGTTTTTTGCGTCCTAGCTTTCACCATTTATGCTACATGTAGATGAGAAGAAAGTGCTTTACATTTGATAATAATGTTAAAGGCATATGCAATGTCATAGGTATTATTATTGTGCGTCCATTTAAGGGGATTACAACGGATACCGTAAAGTGTAGGCTTAGCTACAAGGTAAGCCACGTGCCTTTTATTTTTAGCCAAACATCGGCAGTGCTGCTAATGGATCGACTGAAACGTCATCAAGCGGACAGAGTAGGCGGCCTGTAACCTTTGAATAACCTTTCACCAGTCTCCTGCATGTATTAAGGGGAGGACAGCCGTGTAATTTTGTTAACGCCCTTTTGAGAATCTATGGAGAACTTTCTATGGATGTTGTATGAGGGTAATACATTCTATGAAAATGATAATACTCATCTTCATTCTTTAGCCCATTCTGACGAAATCATGTTGCAACAATAATACTCCAGACGATGTGGCCAATTAACAATGAACAATGATATAACAATCTTCTAGTGTACGTCGTTATATCTTGAGGGCCTTCTTGTCGTTGCACTTGTTCGAAGTCTAAGTGCCGCGATTTGATGTTTACCTAATCTCTTCAATATTTGCCTTTCTAAATAGCATGGCTTAAGATTGGCCTTCAGCCAAGAACTTGCGAAAAAACGTATTTTACATCACAATGTTGTTTTCTTATGAAATCACATAAACATTGAAATATGTTTTCTATTACTTCACGCCTAGCCTGCAGTGTTTGAATAATTACTGTATTTTGTGGGCCCATTGATGATATTACTTCCTTCTAGAGACTGTCTTTACCTTTTATCTCATTCAGATTTGTCACTAAGATACGCCATTTATCAGAGCACCAATAACGGTGGATCCTATTACGGTTCAATTTTTGTGGATTTATCCACGACTAAGTGCGCGCCTGATCATAAAACCACCCATGAACAGTGATCACAGGGGGTTTATGTATTTTTCGTACTTTCTATTAATTCCACCCATTATCCATTGTTGACGATGATACTTTTAATGCCACATTAAAATTCAACGTTATGAACGAAACGCTATGTTTAATTGTAGGGATGGCAGAGTCATCAAAGAAAACAAATACCTGTACATTAGCATGCCGTAAAATTGGTACTTTGTCTTTACTTTATATTGTGAATGCTCTCATAAAATGTTTTATATAACGTTAGCGACAAAACTGATTTGTTATTTTGGGTGCGATTAGAAGGGTAGCCCACAACCCTTACGCGTATGGTGTGCCAGCCAGTGACCAGTGACCAGTCTACGAAAACGTCCCTTAAGGTAAAAGTCTACACTCTCTCAGACAGAGATGTGGACTGAAAATAATATACTGAATGCGAATCCTTATCCTCTGCTACAAACTTCGCAGAAGAGAAACGCAGAAGTGTTGATATGTGCGTCTCAGCAGCATTCACTGACAAATTGTGCGTTGAATCTGCTCGAAAAGCCTCTTGCCATAATTATCCATCGGTCAACTGTCGGGATGAGGTGCAGCATTTGGAGGCAGCAACCGTACAGCACCATTACATTAGACTGCCTCGCTTTTACAGGCGGAAATCTGACCGGATGTACAAAGGCTTATCCTTTAGTAAAGGTCGTGACCACAGATGGCAGCTGTAAGAGTGATTTTGACCTTCAGGAAGAAGAGTTTCTTTATGCAATCATATCTTACGATCTATTCCACCTCGGAAAGGAATGTCATGGAGTCCTGCTGGGCGGAAGAGTAGTGTTAAAAAGAGCTTACCATGAGACGGAGAATGTCTGTAACAAAACAAGCCTCAAACACTTTCACAACATAAGCTGAATATATTGTAATCATCGTATGGGAAGTTCTCTAGCCGTTGACAAGCAAAATGTTGCCGTTGATATTGAGCACTTACGTGCATATCACAGCAACATATTATTATAAAAGTAAGATAGAAATCTCTTAAAGTACCGAAAACAAAAAGTAATGATTGATGTGTGGATCTACTGGAAAGAAAAATAATGATTTTGGATCTTTTCCAGAGAAATAGAAAACTACGCACCTTGTTAGATATTCCATAAAGTCAATGAGATTTGTCTCGAAGAAGGAGAATCGGTCTTCGGTAGATATCATTTGTCATGATTGTATGATACTCTGCGTTTGAGCAAGGATGGATATAAAACCATCCATTGTTGAAAATGGCACACGCAGATATTAGGTCACCCGCACTGAAATAAAAGAAAATATGCCCTTTTTTGTTGTGTCTATGTTTAGTAGTCTCGACAAGGCTAAGTAAGCTGAAAGTGTCGGGCACCCCGTGTGCTGGAGTACTTATGATGGAGAATAATAGTAGTTTGGACGTTCCCGTGGGTGGGCGGATGGCAGAGCGCTATTTAAGCAGTACCATTGATCCAATTACAGGAAACCAATAACCCTTTCACGTACTGGTTGGAATGCCAGGTCCATTACATGGAAGACCCTATATGATTATCAACATGCCATAAACCTAAATGAATGACTGAGTGCTTTACCTCAGATGAGAGAGGCTATTGCATTGGTCATTTGTGGTCACAGAGAGGTAGGATTTTATGCAAAAATGTTTGTACAATTCTTTAAATTTGTTAAACACAGGCGTATGATTTTCAAGAATCTACTTATATTCTGGGATAAGGTAGATAAAGCCTTGGTAAGGGAGTAAATTGTAAATGTACAGTACATAGTTGTTTATATATTTTATATGCATTGCTACCTGATATCAAGGGTACACAGGGAAATTCTTCACAGCTTTCATCTTCGATCCAGTACAAGTACGTCAGTACTTTAATACAAATGTACGTCACACCCTGCATGTGATATGACAGGGCAGAGAAGTTCTAACTGTGCGGTAAAGTCAATTTTCAGTTAAACTGACCTGGTCGACTTAGTATGAGGGGGCCATTTTGGCCAATCACAATTGTTATGCTCTAATGGAGGTCGTGTTATGCTTGGATTGAGCCTAACTGTTCCTGTATAGATTATATAGTAAAGTCAATACATCTATTGGGATTGCACAGTACTTTCATCAAATGGAATAATTGCTGAATTAGATAATTGAGTTAGATATCTCCCAGAGACCTGACCAGGAATGGATGTATTAACCTCAAGGTGATGTCCTAATTCTGCTCATCATAAGAATATATAGCATTGTTTGTTAAAAGAGACCGATTATTGGCTCACTCACTGGATTAATAATAAATTCGGCACAAAAAGATTGGAATATCAACTTTGCTATATCATATTTCCTTTATTTCTGCATGAATTTCAATGTATTATACATCAATAGAAAGCTTTTTGGTTCAATTTGTTATGATATTAAAGTTATAATGATTGTAAACTCAAGAAACGAGCGCCAGGCCTTCTTGTGGGTCACCAAAAAGAAGTGCGCCAATTTCCCTGATTCTGTTCAACACTGTATCGTCCTGTTGGTATTGGTAAGTGTGTCAGTGATTTAATCAGCCATCCTTTCTAGTCACGTTTGGTATACAGAGTATACGTTTGTTTTCTACTTGAGTAGAGTATATCTACCCTTTCGGTAGTTGGATGGCCAAATCAAATCGTGGTGGCGGCAAGGAGAACCGCACGATTTCTATAGACATATAGTGCATTGAAGTTGATGCAGAAACAACAGAAATATGATCAACCAAAGTTGATATTCCAAACCTTTTGTGTCGAGTTTATTTTCTATATATTGGTTATTTGTATAAACTAGATATCTGCCACTGGTGTAGAAAATACCATGCTAGTTTCATTCGTATGTAAACCGTGTTTCTAAAACGTAATGATTTCAACCTGGACCATCGGTATTTCCTCTGTGGTGACGCATTTCTCTGCGATGAGACAAATTGATTTGATGCGTCTCTCTTGGTTGATGTTCCGCTCAGTGACGATGTTACGTCTAGACGATTTCCCGCAATCAATGTATAAAGTGGAGAGGTTTGATATATCTTTCCTTAAGTAAAGAATATGATAAATTGCAACATATTCACACAAAAATATGGTTGCCAATTTGTAGGATGTAGACCATTTTATGTCTAATCTTTCGGTACCGGTATGGACCAGGACTAATGTCGATATAGGAAATTCTTAGACTACTTATCATACATGCAAATTTTCTCTTTTGGTGCAAACAATTCCTCGTACTCACCAACATTAAACGTAGACGTTTCTTTAGTTCGTATCTCGTTTATTTCGTGTGTTTGACCAACATCACCTTTGGATCCACAATTAGCTTGACACCAATCGTGGCAACATCGGTTGCAGCAGTGAAGCCAAACTTTTAATCCTGTGCTTACTTTAAACTCCGGCCGTGTCTCAGGACCTCACCACAGGAGACATACATGTTTTGCTGCTGTGATGTGTGCAGCTATTTAGAATATTAATCATCAAGAAGACCTACATTCAAGGGAAATACTGGTAGCATTCTCTAAAGCTGAAGGGAAGAATAAGACCCGATAAAATCCATCTTGAGCTGTTGGTGAAAAGATTCGCTATGTGCACTCAACCTCTCGCTGTGCGAGGCATTTTGGGGCCTAGTCAATTGGAGCTTGTGGTCCAACACTCCCTGACTCGAATGAACCTTTTCATCATTAACCAACAGGAGCCCAGGATTCTGAAAATTCATCCAATAGGAGCTTGTGATTGTCGGTCAATATGAAGTCGAATCATCGTAGCCTCCAACCCCATGGTAACAGACAGATTTCGGTGTTTGAGTAATTGGCCCGTTAGTACATCTGCATAAATCATCAGGATTAGAATGTTTTCAATCATCAAAATTAGAATGTTTCCAATCATCAGGATTAGAATGTTTCCAATTCTCAAGACTTAGGGCTGTTGGCCATCACGCTAGCCAAGCGAAAGGGCTTCTAGAGGTTCAATTCATTCAGGCTCGACAACGAACAACGCTACTGAAATGCTAAGCTGATAAGTGAAGCAGAGAGGCATATTTTGGGACCGTATTGATCAGTGATTGAGACGGGCCCCAGCTGCGAGCTGGGGTTGTGGAAGATTGGATCATCCGGAGGGACACTGCTGGCGGACATTGCCTTCAATATCATAGCTGTGTGACCTTCAAACTTTGGCTACCTTCTCAGGCCGATATAAGACTGGTGGGTCAGGATGACAGCCTGATAGAATTATGCCTCAATTATTCGATGAGTTTCAAAATAGTTTTGAGGGTTTGAATATTACACGTCCTGATACATACATACATTTTACACACATAAGATAGGTACATTACATCCTAACAATGATTTTATACACCTGGTCTCACCAATGTCTAGATGTGCAGAGTTCGAATGGAGCCGTGAACAAATTGTTGACTTTTTCAAAATTTTCTTTTTTTTTTACGCTTGTTCATAAAAAGGGAAGTAGGACGTCCTTTCTTTGTAAGAGCACGCAAGCTTGATGAATGACGCACATCAGGTGTAACACATGATACTAAATAAACACATTATATTGCAATAGGGGATTTTCACTGAAACAATGGCGTGCAAATACGTCTACATTTAAACTCAGGACGGGGCTCTCACGATGACAGTCCACAGAATCATTACTAAGTCAGACAGACATTGATGTTTTACATGATGGATGTGGTTGATGTGACATTTCTCCGAGTATTTCAGTCCTTCAGGATTTAAACGACAGTAACGTTACCTTGACATTGAAGGCATGAAGGGACTTGGCGTGACACGATGACTTTGTCGTTAGCGTTGTTGACCCAGAAGCTGTAGGTACTGCGGTCAGATCTCTCACAGGCCCCGATGTTGTCCCTTTGGGAAAAACACAAATATCATCACTCTGTATATCATGTTAAAATGAGTACCTAAACAAAAAACAATCGTTTATTTTTCGTGATGCCATTCCTTAAAACTTGAGGGAATTTGCGATTAAACGTCGTCCCGTAGTCGATGATTCAGATGAAACATTTAAACTCTACCCTCTCTGTACATATATGCAAACATGGCGAATTTAGTCCACTATATTTCGTCCCTGCCTGCACTTCTCGATGTGTAAAAGTGACTGAGCAGATATAAACTCTGCCCAGTACAAACTATCTGAGTTCACGGTGACCATGATAAGCTTTTGTTATGTATCGCCAGGCTATCACCTGGCTGGAAGACTTTGATGGTTGATTGACGACCGCCCAAAAGAGCTTTTCCAAAGAGACGCCGCAACATTACGACCCTCCAAATGATATGCACCAGAGGACCTAATCGGGCAGGTTCGCGAGGGTTAAAGAAACGACCCTCAAGGTTAACGGCGCTTTTCAGCCACTCTGACGTGGGCTTTTTATTGGCATTGATTTTCCTAGATTTATCGCTGCAAGACTACCTCACCCGTAATAGTTTGATGTCCATTTTGCACTAAAGGGGACGGTGTTAAGGGGGAAAGGGTTAGGTGTGCTAACGATAGCCTGACATACGACACCTACTGGAGGAGTCCAGTATCTCCGAGAGGGGACAATCGAACTCAGGATCTACTCGTAACCTCGAAACACGTACATCTTCAACATTTAAAGTAATGACTATCAAAGGTCTGTAAAAGATCTTCGCATGTCAACACGTTTCCTTTGCTCAGTTAAATCACGGATGCAAAAATTTAAAAGTTGTTGGTTGTGCTGATTAGGTATTATGAACTCCACGCCTCTGCAGCCTTACAGACTTTCAGTGCGTGAGGAATGGAAAAGTTTCAGACCTGTGAAAACGCAGCTAACAGCACAATTCCTTGAACGCATGTGTGATCACTAGAAGACAGCTAGCTAAAGCAAAAAATACGTTCAAACAGTTTCTAAAGCCGATCTTACACATGCAGGACCACTAGCCCAGGTTGGCGGTAGTTTGGGAGTAGTCGGACAAGTATATACCACGCCTTTCTTTCACGACAATCGTGTTCCAGCTATTTTGCAAACTTTCCACAACCAGTTCATGATCAACTACCACCCGGGCCTGAAATGCTTTCGTAACTAGTCTCAATCACCTATCTCTCCCAACCAGCACCATTCATTTTTCTAATCCATTCCGGACATTGTCAACTCCCGAATGTTTTGAACGATTTGAATATTTCTGCCTGTGCAGCCGACCCATCAGGTAGCCACAGTCAACATTTGCCCCAATGTAAGGCTGGGAGTGGGAGGGAAGCAGTGGTTGGCTGTGCAGAAGAGGGGCTTTTAAAAGTCACAAATGCAGGCAAAAACTTCACAACGCACTCATGGACATGGTACATAATGCGCCCCCTGACGATCTGATATGCCTTAGCAATATTCTGTCATGTCACGTCTTGGAAGATGTTTGCTTGGAGCTTTTCTGTTTCCAAAGAAGTCGCACCGAAGCTTTTAGCCAAGCTTACTTCAGTAAATTTACATATGATTGGACGTTTGGTATGACTTAAATGTTTGGATATAGTTAAGACAATGATATGTATTTATCTCTTTCTTAGTGGAATGGTAGTCATTTAAACATTTTTAAAAAGTCATTTAAAAAGCTTCAAATAATCATCACGAGCCGAAGCACCTTCAATGCCTGATTATCATACATATGCTGCCGCTGTCTGATGAAGACAAAGCACAAGCAAATCTGATTTAGCGCCAGGCATTTTCCACGCGAAATCCGCTCATATTGAGCTCGTAAAACAGCTATTACAACGACTTATCCATCCATTGCAGAAATCTCTTTGCTGCTTTCATAACCCAAATACCCATTAGGTTCCATCTATTCAACTTACGCGCTGCAATACTAGTATGAAAACGAATCTGAGAGGAACAAGAGGCCAACAAATCTACTTGATAAATCTCAATTCTGACGCCGCTGGAATCGATAGCACGGAGAATCTATCACTTAGAAGCATACGTGAAGAGTTTGGGCTTATTCTCGAGCGCAATGCGCTCCCCATTTTCATCGATTAATGATAAGGGTAATCTACTTCGTTGTCAATCAGTGAGCATAGTTGAATATAGACGCCTTATAACTTCATGCAAAAGTAATTCGGTCTGGTCGCATGCAAGCTTTGTTTCCGGTAGCCCGTCGTAAAACATTGGAGCATGCCAGAGCAAACAGAATCATAGCTTAAAGAATAGTTTAAACTTGACATGAATATAGCCAAGTAATTTCTGTAATTTAGAGATTTTATTACAAAACACCTTTAGTGGCGTGCCAAAGGGCACAACAGCAATCTTCATGGACGTCTCCACAAAGAATTCTTGCAAATAACTGTATACACACAGTACATACGATCGTCACATATGTACAAACTATTACCGTGATATAAAGTATACATTTCTTTAGCTTTATTTCAGTAAAAAGCAGTCCTGGTACTTAATTGTTAAAGATAATCACTTGCGCAGCTAGTCGAGATCATTTCAATTCAATTTAGAGGCCAGTTGACAGAGTCCGCTTGTGAGGGACCTTAATGAGCGGTCGGCAATGCTATTGGTAGTTGGTTCCATACTGCTGTAACTAAACGCCTTTTAAGGAATTTGTACTTTATTTGTCTAATCTGAAAGTAAACGAAAAAGCTACTTTTGTGGTCCTGTTGTTTGTTAACTACTTGTTAGGTTCACTACTAAGACATGCAGGTTCGTGTTTGAAGATAATTCTCCTGAAAGTTGGCATTGTGTTCATTAACAGTCTGGTATTCACGGGCTTCAACTGGCACAAATGTGTGCCATTGTTCTGCACGCATTGTAGGGCAGTTTATATCTATTAATGTCTTGTTTGCCACTTGCTACCAGTAGAATCGTCTCGATGTTGCACTTATACCTTAATTATCTAATAATGTAAGATGATTTAATTATCATCCTACATCACAAAATATTTCTAAAGTTCTGATACCGGACATATAATACATGTAGTCACCAATTATGTTTCAGCGTCATTGAAAAGTTTTAAAAACGGTAATAATACAAACCCAGTACATCAGTTAGAGCTCACACAGTACATGGGCTTGATGTTCCCTCATCATAAAGCAATGTAATTTACAATTTACAATTACATGACCGATGGTCTAGTCCTACAGTATAAACTCAACACAGGGCAAACGTCTAAATAGGTTTTGACACCTAAATCCGTATACAAGTGGTGAACACTGTGCCCAAGTTTTGACAAATGACCGTTCACAAATTCCCAATAGAATTAGATCCATACGCCTTGATGCGCCGCTGAGACAGCAAACTGTTGAGGATTGTGATGTACATTCTCCGCCGTCTGAGATGGATATTGCGTATTGATGCAGGCTAGGTTTGATTCATGACTGTTTCAGTCTCCAATTTACTGAGCTTCTCAATAATTCAGCTGGGGGTCGTGACACGAAGGCCGAGAAAGCGTGTGATTAATTTGGGTTCTGACTTGGCTACTGCGTCGGTCGATCACCCGCCGCAATCTCAGGAGTAGCTCCTCCAGCTAGGATAACTGGATCTCGGCTCGTAACATAAGCTCGTTAAGCTCATCATTGATGAGGACACTGATGGTGGGGGTATTACTGCATACGAGATTCGCTCTATGGAAATAGTTAGGCCCCCTTTTCACAAGACGGCGATCGCGCTGCGCTCTCACTGCGACCTAAATAGGATATGTGTAACATTCACTTTCACACTGGGTATATCATACAAAACGTACAAGTGTGGCTGAGAAGACAGCAAAACACAGAAAGTGTAAAAAGAAAAAAGAAAAATTCGTTTCTTTTCTACACAATTCGTTGAGATACGTCAAACTTTCGCTCGCACAGAGAGCGCGGCGAGAGCGCCGTCCTAGTGGAAATGGGGCATTAGGATTCGGAATATTGGGCCAGGCCCCCTTTCCACTAGACGGTGGTCACACTGCGCTCTCACTGCGACCTATAACGGATGTATGTGTGTGTGTGTCTGACCTCCAATTTCATTCTGGGTATATCATACAAAATGTAAAAGTGTGACTCAAAAGACAAGAAGACGTACGAAGTGTGAAAAGTTTTGTTTACACAATTCGTTGAGCAATCTATAAATTTTAGGTCTCAAAGAGAACGCAGCGATAGCACCGTCCTAGTGGAAAGGGAGAGAGAGAGGGTCAGAATCATAATGTATCTTTTAACATGAAGTTTAAACGAAAATTACTCCTCTTTAAAGCCGTGACTAGATCTGCTGAAATAAAACATATTAACTTTCATTAATGTCTTTGGGTTCCTGTATATTGTCCCTTTTTACAATATAACAATACCTAATAAGCTCCAGTCGCTAAGAATATTACCAAAAAGAATTTCATTAAAACCGCCTTTTCTCTGTAACCTGATGCCTATCTTAACTAACGATTGTTTGTCAGATACATATTGGTGTAGCGAAACGATACAGACACCCTAACCCCACAGTCACAATTATCTATCCCGACTTCACAGGCAGTTTAAGGCCTGTGACAATTTTGGTCGAACATGAAATTCGAACCACTGCGTGACCTCAGGTAACCCCGCCGGGCCGGAGCGTTTTTAGAACGGTCCAATGTCAATACCTAATGTTACATTGCGAATACAGGAACTTACGATGCACGGGCCACACTAACTACTTTTCTTGAGACTTATTAATGTTGAATGCTAAAGATATTGATCTAGTATTTATCAAATATCGGCATAACTAGAAGCGGTCAACAAAAGGGCACCCCCGCGAGAGCTGCAAGTGGTACAGTCCGAACATGCGTTCCAACCTCCCGGGGTGTGGAGTGGCGGGAAAACAGCGAGGCGCTCATACTTCAAGGAAACAGCAAAATAATGCTATAAATCGGTATTTCTAGCCCAAAATGATTGTATGGCAGTTAACTGATGCCTTATAAGGCTAACTGCTTGCGAAATTTCGCATTGACACAACAGCGATTTAACAGATACAGACATAAAACATTCATATTTTACTATCGGTTAACGTTACGTACAGTCAAACATGTCTTACTTGGGTGCAGTTCTTGTAGGGTAAGTAGTGTTTCGTCGGCCCCTGCCCACATCAGGGCACCAGTTTTATTACGAGTTTTGGGCAGATTTAGGTTCATTAAGCCTTAGACCTTCAGAAATCAAGCGGGTCTTCTTGCAATATCTTTGATTTCCGTGGCTGTATTGATATTTGTACGAAAAATACCAAAAAATTGTCAAAAAATTCTGTTTTTGGCCCAAAATTGAGCCTTACCTAGGTATAGCGGCACGATCCCCAGGCATATTAGATATCACAGAGATATAATCTATTACTCCAGAAAATATGACTCAGTTAGACAATCATTTCATAGTGGGCACAGACCCATTTTAATAGCATCCCTATTTTTTACCAAAAAATGGTTTTTTAAACCCAAAATATTGAGGATGCACAATTTTCTTGTCATCATATTTTGAATATGGGTGAATTACGTTAACTGGCCAAAAATTGTTGAAAACAGATGGTTACATCAAAAGTTATGGCCATATAACTGCTCGACTGAGAATCTACAGGTGTCACAGGCCTTAAACTGCCTGTGTTGCTTTATCTACTTTCACTGTCTCCTCCTGCTGCGACAGTTTTGTACTCAATTGATTATCGAATCTTGTAATGAAGGAAAGGAACAGCATCTGTATAATTCATACTATGAAGAGTCAATATCACTTTCCTTATTCATTGATTTCTTCTCATTCCTGGGTGTCACGCACAGGGCCGTGATCCAAGGGGTCATTACATCCAAAGTTAACACTGACACTATTGTACAAGTGTACTATCGAAAGCGTGTCATTACCTCCTATGTTACACTCGTGTACTATACTTATTGTAACGGTTACAAAGAATTGAATTGACATTATGCGAGGTTGATGAATGGAATTGTTAATTTCACGTAGTTTAAGTTCTTTGCTGGCTTTACTCAAGAAAAGTATTTAAGGAAAGAAAATTCACAAGATCAATAGACACCAACTGTATGCAAGCCAGTTCAGCATTTCATCGGAGATGTTAAGTTGCAAGGCTTATACTTAAATTGCTTTGCTATTAGAGCTTGCAAAGAAAAGGAAAAGAAAAGACAATTAACCACTTGTTTTGTAACTGGGTTAGGTTCGTTCTTAGATGGGGATATTTCAGTTCCATGAATATAATATTAATATTATCTTGGTTTTTGTTTCGCAGAGTTTTAACAATTCTTAAAAAGAAAACAGTCGGTCGGACGCGGTGACAAAAGATCAACTGTGTTTTATGATAAGATTGTTTATTGCAGTATTACTTTCTTCAACATAACAAATTCACCCCACAGGGTTTCTTCTGTAGCTAGACACATTGATATGCATAATACCAATAATGAGCCAATGACGTATGAGAAATTCTATCTGGAACTGACATTTATGACATCATTTATACAGTTATTTGCGAGCATTTTGATAGCAATTGGACCTTATAGTGCAATACTTCTTTCTTCAACCTCCTTGATGACTGGTGGTCGATTAATCGGTAATCGATGCGTTTATTGCAAAGCCAACACTAGCAGAAGCCGATAGCTCAGAGAAATGCGAGAAAAGACAAATGACGACGTGTCGTTTACACGTGAAGATGAATGAGGCGCACGGAGCGCTGCTAAAGCTGCATTATTCGCTATCCGTGATTGTCATGAGGCATGACCCAGCACTCGCAAATTACCATCGATTGCCAAACATGACCTTCGGCCTCTAGTGTCGACGTTCGCGTGATGTGTGCAAGGTGGCTAAAGGCTGTTCGTCGGCAAAGATAAAGTGTGATCATTTTCATACTTCCTGATTGGCCATTGGATATCATAGTTTAAACCAGAGGCATAGCAGAGCCATAATGGCATGACACCGTCACCGTCAAAGGTACCTTTCTAGTAGACAGCAATCGTCTATTTACCCCACAGCGACTACAATTGTTTGTTTGTAGCCCTTAATTTTATTATCAAAATATGATGCAAGATATGAAAGTATGATTCAAAAGAAAACAAAAGAAACCTAACCATTCTCTAGTGATGACATTCGTTGAGCGACCTGCCAAACATTTAGTCACTCAGTGATCGTACTTTGATCGTGGAACGGTATGCAAGTGAAACTACAGCCTTGGGCATGAAAATACGGTACCTAATAAGTAGCTGACGAACTTTTGACACGGAGCCTGTCCCTGCCCAAAGGTACCGTGGAAAGGCTTGTACCCAACTAGGGAACGTAACCATGCCAACTGCAGTACAGATTTATGCTTTACAGATGGCAATTATTTTGTTCAAACCAGGCCAAGATACCGATTGACACACAGTACGTAACTAGAGTTTATTGGATAAGTCGTATGTAAACTTCGTTTTTATGGACCAGATGTTCCTAAAATGTGCTACATTACCTTAAATTTCACTGTACTGTTCTTGTTTTGTATCTAAAGCTTTTATAATTGTTTCCGAAATATGTTATATGTTTTTAACCGTTTTGACGTCATTTTACTTATCAATTGTAAAATATTGTGTTGACTTAAGTTAGCCGTTTTTATTGCAACCATTTCAAAACCTCTTGTTCCAGACTTTGGCATATGTCCCAACATTTCTGGGGTAATTGCGTTACGGTGGGAATTCACATTTTATGCAGATATTTATAATCTCCAAGCAGATTCCTCCGGTGGCATAAAACAGTAACATAAGCTAGGGAAGGACTTCAGCCGGCAGAGGGGTAAAATTTGCCACCGCGGAATCTGCCGCAGAACGGAACGGGTCAAAGGCAGCGGGAGGGGCGATCTTTTCAGAAACGTGTTTTTGCTCCTCCTAGTATCCACTTACCTCCAATGTGCAAATTGGATAAATTTGGCCGGGATTATCGTTTTACAACCCTTCCGAGCCAGTATCTGGAACAAACGCGGCGATCCGCGCCAGTTCACAGCGGGGGCTTCCCCCCGAGATCGCTGGAGCAGACCGCATCGACAACGTATTGACATATGAAATTATCAGTTGTACACAAATAATACTATATTTACTAGTTGTTACTTGTATATATCTCGCAATAAAAGCTGTGTTTTAACTAAACACTTCCTGTGTCATTTTTTCTTGTCTGCAACTTCGAATCTTTACCGATCAAATACGCTTGGATTCGGTTTAATCTCCAAGCAGATTCCTCCGGTGGCATAAAACAGTAACATAAGCTGGGGAAGGACTTCAGCCGGCAGAGGGGTAAAATTTGCCACCGCGGTGGCAAATTTTACCCCTCTGCATGCCGGCTGAAGTCCTTCCCTAGCTTATGTTACTGTTTTATGCCACCGGAGGAATCTGCTTGGAGATTAATTCGGTTCAAGGACCCACACTCTTTAAACTTTTGACGCCAGAAATCGGCGTGTAAAAAAAATGTGTAGACAGAACTTAAAATTTTGGAAAGATATCCACATAATCAGCACGTGTATTTGCAGCGAAGCCGATTTGAATTATTTTTAACGGCGACCGGCGACGATCTCAGACTACAAACAGACGGGCGCTGTAGCTTCGTGAAATGTTGGGTAAATCGACGTCAGCGCCCCCCTCCCCACTGCACTTGCGTGGCAAATTTTACCCCTCTGCCGGCTGAAGTCCTTCCCCAGCTTATGTTACTGTTTTATGCCACCGGAGGAATCTGCTTGGAGATTAGATATTTATACTACGTTCTTGGCACACATCTTAATCAATAAAATGGATTATTGACCAAAAAGCAAATCTGAAGACGTTTAACAGCTGTTGGCTACTCAGAAATGGTGGTGAGTTTCCTGGAAATCATTTATCATCCCTAAAATACACCAATTGTTGCGCCGATGTCTCACCTTAGGGAAATAACGCGTTTTGTTTATCTCACAACGGATTTACTGATAATGCTTTAAGACACCTTTTATTATGGCATGGAAAAGAATCATTGATGGCTTCCCAAGAGAACGGATACGTGAGACAGTGTTGAAACCGTAGGAGGATATTGTATCAGAAGCTTAAGTCGTTTCTTGTTTTAATAGCGAGGAGCAGCTGAAAATGAAAGAAAAATAGGCTTGCCTTTGAAATCGTTATTCAACACACCAATTTGTAGAATTGGTGAGTCTGGACTTTGTTGGTACTTACTTACAATTACCGACAAAAGTTACTCTTACGTAACAAACGTTGTGAGGTTAACTACAATGTATACTTGTTGAAAACCCTACTCAGAGAGAAAACTGGGGTTTTGCATCTACTGCGGCAGATCGGTGTGACCAGCTTATTGAAACCCAGCTAACCTAAAGTTACATACTTTTACGATTAATCTCTTTCAAGCTAGGTAAACAGGTCATGTTGACAAAGCAGAAAGATAATTACATACAGTGATAGCAGAATGTGGTATCTCATTACATTACATGTACAAGTTTAGCTTTTTCTCGTTTTTGAGACAGCTGCGTACATTCTGGATCATGTATTGGAAATGATAGAAAAATGATAATATGATAACATTTTGAAGTACGTTGTTTGAAACCTTTCTTTCAAAAGGCTGTAGCTAGAGTGTTGCTAACTATCATGCAAACATTGTTTTATGAACCAGATGTGCCTTATATAAAGCATGGAATATTTCAAGTAGCAAACGCTTAGGGGATAATTTGTTGGCATAGGCATTAAAATATCATTCAAAGCACTGTTGCATATTCATTGATATAGCGTTGTGTAGCGTAACTTGTGATTTTAGACCGTAGGCTCTCCCTCTGCATTGCAGTTTGTCAGTCAGTTTATTACTGAATTCCAATATCCCTGCAGAGATCCTACTATTACCACGATTTACCTCCCCCCGTCTCTCCAAACCTTTGCAGCTATGTAAGTGAACCAAACACTTGTACAGTCGTGTATCTTCTGTGATTGTATCCCCCGCATAAAGTACAGCTAAGCTCTTGTCTGCGCAGTATTATGTGAATCTGATGTTTAGATAGTAACGCCGCTATAAGATACCATAACCAGAGGGCCCAGATTAGGTGCGGATTCTCCATGCTTTACGATATTACACTGAAGCGCTTCCCGGTAACATTGGAGCGGGAAGCAGTTATCAGTTGTACTACCTATTGCTATGGAAAGTGGCAGGTCGCATGGAAAGTAATCAGAAAAGATCAGAAAGTTTTCGCATTGCAGACGGCAAAACTTGCTAGGTCCGGACCAGCCAAACTGTATATCAAGAAGGCAACCTTTTCTTGGGATTTCCTAACGTGTAGTAAGAACTTTCTTTGGACACTGTTTTGAAGAGAATTGTAGCCTCCTACGATACAGCGAAAGCGACAAACTATACTCCAAGATATAAACGTTGTCATGAGCAGATAAAGAGTATCAGTGGCGAGGCGCTGACAAGACGTCTGCAGGGCGGACGACCCTGATGGTCAAACTTGTTGGCCTCCCTCCATCACCAAATCCCCAGTGCTGGAGACTAATGCGTCCCTATCGGACTACTGACGGACCGCTGTGCTCTTAGGGCCGCCGCCTGATTTCCATAGGCGCCATACTCTAAGTGAGAAGTCTTACATCAGCCCAGGCTTCGAGTTACCTTTCCATTTATCTTTGGTCCAAGCGTGCCCGGAGCGCCTCCTGCTAAACTAGGGTCGCGCCTCGGACATCTTGGCCACCATCTTGAGCGCAGGAGACGGAGGCAGACTTTTACCCTTAGACCAAGGGAAAATATAGTGTTTCTTTTTTTTTAGGATTGCAGCCGAAGTGATCAAAGAAATACTTTTCAACAATGTAAATTAAGCCGAAATGCATACGGACACGAATTTTTAACATCATATTCTAATCATGCAGATATATTTTATACATTCAAAGAACAATTTGCTATTTCGACAGAAGTGAGGGGGGGGGGCATTGGAAAATGATTCGACAACATTCTCATTACTTACTTACATGTAGATGTTAGATCTTATGACCCTTGTTGGAATATTGAGTGATCAGGAACACGGAAACATGAAAACTTTTTTCCGAGGCCTGCTACTCGCAATCAGGCAGAGGGGCGTCCATCCGGGACGATGAACATCAAAGCACGATGAATATATCTTAAGTGAGGTAAGGTAAAAAAGTATCATTTTTGGAGTGTTCTGTTAAGTGGGTCATTATAAGGCATTTTTATCATTGACGTAAGTTTATGACGAGTTGACTGGAGAGAGAATTTGAGTTGAATGGATCATGGAGTAAATAGATAATGTAGTAGATAGTCAACGATATTGTGACTTTGGCGTTCAAAGTAACCAGTCCTTATACTGTTATGAAGCTCTTACTTGTTGCTTCCGGTCCTATATCAGATGTATGTTTCTCATATTGTTGGTCTTACTGCTGACATCTAATAAGGATACCTGGAATGGTCTCGGCTTTGCTGCTGATCTGTCGCTATGGGCGGTTCATCAAAAACTGCAGACAGGTGCCTCGGATCCGTCGTACTGGCGACCATATTAACGATTTTGTCAGCGAGTGTCAGATCAGTCCCTTCTGGCCTAGAAAGCTCTGGATACACCTTGTGTGGTTGATTAATGTCTTTCAGATGCACCGGCGAGGCAATGAACTTTTTGGAGGTTAGCGCCCGATGATGCAAGGAGTGAACGGAAATAGCTTTATTTTTCGTTGTCTCGTAGAAAGAGCGAAAATGGTTGTTTCTCTGGTAAAAGTTTATAACGATTTTTCGAACAGAATGTTTTACCAGAAGCATACGATGGTAATGTCGCTTTGACCCGGCGTCACCTATGAAAAACAACTCGGCGCGAACAGGTCAGGAACATAGCGTGTGGGCTTTGAGATAAATCCCCTTCTCTCCCTTAGGTCAGTCATTACTTTCACCATTCCTGCACGACAAACGTTATTAGCTCGCCACCAAATTGATAGCCTGAAGCTAGAGATGGCAATCACCATGTAGCCGTAACTCTTGGAGCGAAAGGGAAACCGAGTTTGATGTCTACTTCCGGCACTTCCCTGTCCAACACAAGCAAAGATCCTGTGATAAATGGTTCTTCTACCACACAGTCAACTGATCCACATTGAACAAGTTGCAACCAGGAATCTGTTTCTTTGGCTTGAAGTTTTACTCCCCATCAGTCGTGTAGAGTCTTTAATGAGAGATGAATATTGATTAACTTGACAATGCAGTTGCATCCTAATGTGTAACTTGTCCCTTGTGAATGTATTGCTGGATAGCATACAGAGCATCAGTAAGAAAGTCTATATGGTAACTAACGCACACAAGTTGTGTAACGTGTCCTTCATCAATAAATTGCTGGACAGCATACAGAACATCAGTAAAGGTGCGCTCCCATCGTACTTGTGTCAAGCTTGCGTCACTGCGGGCTTCGAAAGATACTCAATGAATTTTAGGAGATGAAGAACGAATTTCTTTCTTTTTGTGTATTTTGTCGTTTTCTTAGTCATCCTTTTACGTATTAAGCAATATCTAAATTCGGAGAAAATAACAAAACAGTGACGCAGTGAATGAACCCCGCACTGACGCAAGCTTGACACAAGTGCGGTGGGAGCGCACTTTAAGAAAGTCTGCATACAATTTGGTTCCAATGCTATCGCCAAATCAACAAGAAGTATCTTAACTTCTTATGTAGCAACATAATCAAAATTCACTTATTTCAACAGGATACTTATGTTTTCTATTATTCACACTTTGAAAGTGAAACAACATAGACACGTGTCCAAAGATGATTTTATTGTACACGACCCGCACCCTTACTGCAATCACTGTGCGCGAATATCCATCAGCTTTCGTTGATGTCAGATACATTTCATTCTTGCAATAACTTTATTCCCCTGAAGTGTTGTGTTTCACCTTTCCCAGGAATTATCAAGCAGATATTGCACACTTGACTGACAAAAAGCATGACTCTGTTCTTGTGAAGGCGATGAAGCTATCCTTATCAAACCTGGCAGAGATTACTCAAGTGAATACAAGAAATCTCTGAAGCGTTTGCCTTGATTGCTACAAAGCTGTAAAGAGAAATTAGTGTACTGTGAAACGTTGGCGTAGGTTCTCCCTCTACAGGCATAATATCAGCCTCAGGCAAGTTCTCCATCACAAAACGGATTACATCAGCCTGTTTGTATTAGATAGTGCTGTGTCGTATCCTCTGTTAATCTTTAGTTTGTAATCAACACAGTAAGTTCTGATATTCTCCCTGTCCATGCAAAGATTTCAGCGTTGTCGAAAAACCGAAGGGGCCAACAACCGGCTTCCTAAAGGATCCACTGGTCCCTTTCTCTATCTACACGTCATATATTTTATTATGTGGAGCTATAGTAAATAAATGAATGAATAAAAAGCAAGATTTGCAAGCATCACGAACGGCAACGCTACATTGAAAATCATTAAAACATGCCCACGTTTACGATTCTATACAAACGCAAAATTTATCATGTCAGAAGGATCAGAACTCTAATCTATTCTTAATGGCTTATCTTACAGGATTCATTCTCAATAAATGTGCATGAATTTAAGCTTCGTTCATCTATCTTCTTCATCGTAAGCAGTGCTCATGTGGTGTACACAGGGTAAGGAACCAGGCGTTCGTTGTGTGTGAAAAGGAAACAACACAGAGAACTTAAGAATTGTGTGTAGGTTTAGATGTCAATTGGCCAATGCCGAGGTGGAAGTCAGGTTGAGGCTACCATGTACCAACAAGACTCCAAGTTCAATGCATGTTCTAGTAAAAAAAAGTTTCGTGGCGCAAGTAAATTAAAGCCAAGATTGGGAACCTCAATTTAAGTTACTCATCGTCCTTTGTAGCGTAGATAATATTCCTTGACCTGCCCAGTATGATTTCCAAAAAAACTCACCACAAAAACCAACTCTTCACAAGGCCCCAAATGCCTCCTAGATGCCGTGCCGTAGATTGTTTAGATGATCAAGGCTTTGTTTTTTCCATGGTGAGTCGTTACTACGACACAATGGTGCCATCGTCGATGTAATCTCACCTGCTGAACTAGTTTTACTCCTTTGTAATTAACCGCCAGGCAACAAATCTTCGTGTGACTTTTACTGTTCAGATGTGTTCTAAGCTCGTTTGAGTTGCAGGCCAGCATAGCCTTTTTTTGCCTTAATGACCGATGGCTTAATCGACTTCATGGAAATTGGCAGCCAAATGGCATGTCCGGCTCTCCGAGGAGACATTTCCTTATGCCCAAGGGCGTCATCTCCGAGTGAAAAACGTATGCGCCATTTCACACAGAAAGTGAAACATTGGTCCACTAGGGTCATTTTCTTGCAAACACGCACGACGGATGAATATGTATTGGTATATTTGCCTCTCAGAGAAAACGATCTATATAAGCTTGTTCATCGTTTAAGAAGTAGAACAAAGAGAAAGCAAAATTGCTCCGGTGTAGTTACCTTCATCTATATGAAGTACGCCATGCACAACGCTCTCAGGTATCTTGTTGATACGGCTTCCCGTGTTTCTTCTGTTGTGTGTTGATCTTTGCAAACTAACTTCATTTCTGTCTAAAAAATCGAAAGAAGAGTCATGAATAAGGATATTACTTATGTCTTTCTCTATTGCTAGTGAGAAATGACTTTTGCATCACACATTTCGACACATGTGCATGACCAAAGGTGGAAAATAATTGGTAGTGCACAAAACATGTAATTGGTAGCAAACAAACGTCCCGTTGATAAGGGCCATGAGCAGGCGCACCGTAGTTACTTATTTCGCCAACGAGGAGCTTCCAATTGGTTATCACAACAATTAATGGACACCAGTGGATCAGCGTAAACAGTGCTTAATACATGGCGGTAAACGGCAGCTTAGTTAATTAGAACTGCAGGCTTTGACCGCAGTAAACTCTGACCTGCGAAGTTGATAGATGACCGGTAAAGATGCCCTGCGCCATTAACTCGTTGACCCGGGTGATAAAGAGACTAATGAAATTTTACGACAAATGGCACCGTGGGAAGTCATTGTATTCTAATTCTCCCTGATTGCCTGTGAATGTGCTCGGTGTTGATTACCTTCGGGGCAATGTGTACTCTGTCATTACCAGTCAAGTTTGATTCGTCAATCTTCCACTTGACACAGTCACACACTTATCAGGCACCCCATCCTAATCTCCAAGCAGAGGTTAGGCTCTGGCTGTTTTTTAACGTTTTTTAGTCTTTTTTATCGGGCTTTTTATTTTGTATTTTATCTTGCTGTGTCAAAACCTAACCTCTGCCGGTAGTCGCAATTTTCAAAGCGCCATAAACCTAATCACTTCAGCACATTACGTTAGGTTTTGTTACAGCAAGATATGATACAAAATAGAAAGCCCGATAAAAATGACTAAAAAAACGTTACAAAACAGCCGGAGCCTAACCTCTGCTTGGAGATTACCCCATCCCACCAGACGGTGATCTCGCTCTGACCTAAATTGTTTGAGTTTAATCCTTGACGTCGTAATTGGAAAATCCTGCAAAATGTAGAAGTGTCACTGAAAAGATGACAAATTATGAAAAGCGTAAACAGATTATTTCTTGATTTATGAACTTCGTTGAGCGTTTTGTCAAATCACTTGGTTGCTGCGAGTTCGCCGCCCTAGTGGCATGGGTGTATAAGTGAACGTTTTTGTTCCCGAAGAATTGATGATTGTTAGACAACATATTGACTGATGAGGATCCGATTTTGTAGAAGTTTGGGCCAGGTTATGCCCCGATTTATTTCTGTAGCAGTAAAAATGGTCTGTATTCCCTGAAATCTCTAAACAAACGTTACATTTGGGACTGCATCGTGTAATAAATGATTATCATTTTCTTTCTTAATGACACGTAAAGCCTTCCACTCTACGGGATTTGCTCGAGTGACTAAGTTATGAACTGCAATAGCATCATACATAGACGTTATGACTTTGTGGATATTGCAGCATTCTCATTGGTCTTTCATATGTAACCTGTTCCTAGTTTCCATATGATTTGCATATTACTTGATGTTTGGTACAAAGAACGAGCTCGCGACGGACATTTTGCATACATTATAAATTAAAAAAAAAAGATATGACGTGAGCTCTATACATCAACAAAAAAATTGCAGTCTTTGCAAACGCGGCAAAAGTGGCACTAGCAATAACTCTTTTGAAATATTTATGAAAATATGAATGTATTTTGCAAAGTTGTTGGTACAATGTACTCGGTTCCACACGCTATTCCTGTCCGGGTCTTATCTAACCATCTGGTCTTATATACCTGCCCGGCCTGAGTTATGTTCCTATGTCCGACTATAAAAGATCTATCGATATACCCTGGATACGCTCAACTTGCACTGCCGCAGTGTATGACGGGCGGGCTATTATGGTGTGTGCCAGGTGCGTAAGCATAGCTGTAGGATTAAGTCTCCGCATTGTTTGCATACATATGGCAATAAAATACAGGTGCTTAGGTGTGCTGCGTACCTCAGATGGATCGTAGAAACTGACAGGTGCGATAGCTCATCGCTGCCTATTTCTGAAGGATCGTCAGTCAGTTTCTTTGGCGGCGTGCGAGACAGAGAATCGAGGCGACACTGGCCTTTTGTGTCGCGCTAACACCTTCCATAACAGTCCCGTCCTTTCGTCAAGGTCAAATATGTGGAAAACGTCGCAGTTGCAGCAGATGAAATATTTTCTTCAGCATCAGCGGGCCGTCCCATAGAACGTAATATCGGCATCATAAATCAAAGCATTGGATGTTCTTTGCATTCATGGTGGTGTCTCCAGCGCTGCTTAAAGAGCACGCGGGGACATTACTTTATTTCCCTATAAAGTGTGAGATCCTCCCGGCGGAAAATCGCCGTACAAAACTTTCTATTGCGATCGTAAATCCGCCGTTCCTCATAGTCCCAGCAGCGCGGGTGTAATGATTCGGGGACTCCGCTCCGACCTTAGGTTACCAACAACAGGTTTTATAAAATGTGATTAATTCGCAGCCGTGTTATTAGAAAAGTAATTTCGGGCGCATCTGGAGAAGCTATAGTGATTACGGCGTATGGCGGTCATTCAGGCTGTGAATAAATTTTATGGGGTTATTTGTATAACCAATATAATTTTCTTTATCGGTGGTTGGGGAGACAGGGGAAAAACATTCGGGGTTTAAAGACTGTGGGGGTCAAAAGGCACGATGGAGGGGGCACGGAGAAATGGGGTTTTAGGGACATTATTTGGGCATGAGCCTCTGCGACGAATCCTCCGAGCCTGACGAAACTCGCAAAATTATTGATGACTCGGATTTTTGTAAACGGTTTGATAAAGCCTATTTCATGCTTTGGGAATAGTGTAATAGATACTAAAGCCCCTCTCTGCAGGTGTTTAGAATAAGGCTGGGAAAATTTTCATGATTGACGCTCACATCTGTGAGGTACGCGTGGAACGTGCCAGAAAATACCATCAGTTCTTTTGAATTGTTTGTTCAAGCGTCTACGTAAGCGTCATTTGGAAAATGTAAGCGTGCATCGTTTCTTTGCAGTTTGGTCTATGGCTTGGGAATATAGGAGGTTGGACATTTCTAAGATCCATGGATCAGTTGTGATCCTTGATTGAGAAACAAATCCTGTTCAACCACAATATGCGACTTTATAATGGCAGAGTCGATGACGTTTAAGTGAATTACACATGATTTCGGTCCTTGAAATTCCACAAACATGGTGATTTTGTGTATAGTAGTACAATACAAACTTCTTGATGTGTACCATATCATATTTTAGATCGAACATGTGCCAAATAAAATACCACATAAGATGCTTTGGGTGTGCCAAGAAAAGTTGTTAGATATCCGTGTGGGAATAAAGCTCTTGGCACCAAGGCGACGATAGAAGTTAGAGCTACAGAATGGCTCAAAATTGGTTTACCTGAAATATCTTATCTCATTAGTTGAGTAAACCGATAAATATTAAGAAAGGTAGCCCCAAACAGGATTTTTTAAAATTCCAAGCAGTGTGTAAGAAAAAATAGTACTAGATAACTTCTTAGAATCATCCGGGGAAGTCGTAACGTTCACTCCATCAGAAAAAAAGACTACAAAGCAACGGAGGTGTGGTCACGCGTCACCGTGGTATATATCATTTGTACACCGTGACAAGTGCACGGCGGCTCCAGAGTTTTGACGTATAGCCCCTTCCCGTCGTTCGCTCATTGTTGAGAATCTGCAGCCACGCGTGTTGGTAAACTTGTGATGAATGGTGGAGCACAACAGAACCAAGATAAAGTAGTTTGATTGCGATGGGAAGTGAGTTCTTGCTTCCACGTTATGGCCGAACTACGTGCCTGTGTTTGATGTGGCACGTACAGGGATATCGACGTTCGTACTTTAGTTTCCGTTGAGTCACGGCGTGCTGTTGGAAGTTTGAAAGTAACAGATTTGCTGTGTTTCTTCGAAATGTTGCGATGTCAAGAAAGGCATAAGTCTTTTTAAAGTCAGACTACGATGCATTGCAAAACTTCTATTCAGTCAAAGCTAACCAAGAAACATAGAAAATCCCAACAATTGTACAAAAAAGTTGAAACCAACGAAGGAAATGATCAGCGTATATCATCTATCAAGTAAGCTCCAAAACGGGAGTCATATATACAGACAACGTAGATGTAGGAAAGAAATAAAGTATGTAAAATCATAACTCATCTTCTGTTGATTTTGAATGTGCCTTGCACACGGCATAAAATCCATAATCAAAAGCTGACAGAACGAATCCACCCAGAACGCCCTCAGTTATCAAGGTGAACGTATCAATTTTGGATACTTCTTGCTGATGATGTCCTTTATCTCTGGCTCGGAAATGCGTTACAAGTGCACTATTGGCAGGTCTGTGTGTATTGCCCACCCATGAAAAATTGCGAGGGCCTTGGGGGAACGTTTTTTTGCATCTCATTTAATTCTCGTATATATAGATTTTATCACCACCACTCTCGATCAGAAATACAATATTCCTTACCTTAAATGTATTTTGCATTAACGAACTTGCAAAGAATATTCATGGAACTTGAAATGGCTCATCTCATGTTGGAACAGAGAAACATTGCATGTTATGTAATAAAGTTTCTATAGTAGCTAAGTAATTGAGAAGCTATAGAGAATTCAATAACCTTTCCTTAAACAACAAATCGTATGTAAGATACAGAGTACCATACAAGCATGTCTATTATGTATCTGGGCGTTCCACGTTATGACCCTCGCAGGCGTATTTCATCTGTAACTGACATTCCATCAGAAGTCTCTGTGTCCTGCGGTTCTGATATTACGTGGGCGAAATGAGTTCTTTAACTTTTAAAGAAAGAGAAATTGAAGGGTCTCAGGAGCCTTAGAAGTAATGTATACAGGGTCTTCTCTAAGATTGAGGGCTAATATGGGCTAAGGTTCAATGTTTAAGCTTATGACCGATGCCTTGTCTATGTAGAAACATTTGTAATCTAGAGGTTTATACAGATCAGACCAAGATCATCTCGAATGACGTCACCGGAATCGCTGGATGTCATACGCTATTGTTGTCAATGGTAACTGGCAACGTAATCGAACCAAAGTAACTCTTAGCTGCAGGTCAAGTTTTCTTTCTTGTGAATGGCTGGCTTCAGTACAACTATCCTTCGATGAACTATTTAATCCAGTTCACGTGACCCAGTGTGACTGCCCTGGCCACTCCCTCTTTCACCTTATTTGATTGCATTGCCTTCTCTCCAACTCAACCGAGTTTGTCTTCATGACAGGGAGAATAAGCAGTTTTCTACCCAAGGCTCTATCCTACTTATGAATCATTTCTCCAACATATGGTAATCTGTATTTGTTATATGACGAAGCTGGTGTTGAACTTCATAATTCATCTTTAGGTATAATCCACAACAATTGTTTCATAATAACTGAGAGATTTATTGCGAATAGACAATGAGTAACGAATTGATGAATAATGAACTTCCAATTCGTGGCGAACTTTTGAACAGCTTTTTACATATTTATACGATCCAAGATGATGTAGTAAAAGTTTTTGGAGAGATACGTCTTGTTGCAAGTGCAACCATCACAAAGAATCCGGAAGATCCCCCTCTCAGGAGTCCTTACTTTCAGGAGAGCCTGTAGTGACTCGACCCTATCTGATAGCGCGGGTCGGAAGAGATCCGTCTGTCAGGCAGTGTTTGATGGTAATGAATGGGTCCCCCACGAGTTTGGCAGTACCAAGCCACTCACATCCCTTCCTGCCGCTATCAAGACCCGCTGGCCGGAGAGTCCGATTAACACACCCGTCCCTCTCCCTTGTATTATACTACGAGTGATTACGCCAAGATTGGTGTTATGGGGTCTTCCAAGGCGGCCAATCTTCAAGAGAGATATTATCGAATCGAATTTGCTTTCTCTCCCCAATAGTTCCGAGCGGAGAGCCCTTGATCTCGGTGGATGTTGAAGGCTACGCGGGTGGACTGTTAATCGATGTGTGAGGGCTTGGCGCTGTCAGAGGCGGCCCACAAGACGCCAGCTCCGTCCTGAAGCCGAGGTAAGATGCCAGCTCTTCCTGTTTATTAGCCTTGTCGCAGGTAAGTAACCTTCAATCTCGGCAGTAGCGGTAGGTAATAACTGCTGCATTTTGACTGTTACGACGGCCCAGGAAATGATTCGGGAAGGTAGTACCGTGATATTAGTGCAACTGGTAACGAGACTCCCATACGGTTAGCATATACAGTTTACTGGCCTGGAATCTGCTGCATTGCTGCCTGAGAGTAAAACATGTTGTAAAGTATAGTTTCATGTGGCATTTCGATGGTATAAAAGTAAGAATAGCGCAGTTTTATTAGTACGGGCCGACATGGTTTAGAAATTGAGACTATCTTATAATTAGCCGTCACTCTTTCGATGCTCACTGAGGTTTTGTGATGTTTTAACCATACATTGCTCGTAGGAAAGTAAGTAAGCAACAATACGAGTGGCTGATGAAGGGAGTCCAAATAGCCTAGATTTGACCATTTACGGTTTGTTAATTTTTGCCGAGGGAGTTGCGGCTGAAGTTACGAGGCAGTGGCAGATGGGGAATCAGTGCGCCAATTTTGCGGCAGATTATACGACAATTTCGGTAATGATGCCAAAGTTCAGGCGTAATTCGAACCGTGTGCGGGGTTACCTGATGGCCCGTGTACGGCGTTCACGTTACACAGTGGAAAACATCGGCTTCCTGTGGTTGTCATCGAAGGTAAAAAGCACGCCTTTGAATTGGCTCAAGATTCAATACCAATTCTGCAGAACTGCAGTCGACGTGCAGTAGGTATTAGGAATTATTAAATCCCCGCAGTGGGCCGGAGTTAACCACTGTTTTTCGAGCATGGGATCAAAGTGGATGTAATCCGTGCTTCGCTTGATACAGATTGATCGTGGTGGGTGTTTCGGTAGGCAGCTCCCGGGAGACCCGGCTTCTCGGCGCACTGAACTGAAAATAATGGCCTCCATAAGGAAATACCATCGACTTTCTATTTATTTGTGCCTGCTGGCCTCATTTATAAGGTTTCCACATCGCTGCACAGGGAGGTGTCGTGGCATATCTTTTGTTTTAACGCCGGCGTGCGCCGCATAGAATGTAAAATGTAGTCCAAGTGCTGGACGTTTATACAGTCTCGTTCTATTGGTCATTTACCCACAAGGTTCTCATTCTCGAAAACGTAGGACCCAACAACTTTAGAGGAAAACGAGCTGGAAAAGGGAAACTGATGTATAAAATTATGGTACCATAAATTGTTATAAAAAGGTTCGAAGGATTTAGGTAAATACAGTATCTACCATAGAAGTGTTTTTATCGTAACACTACTATAAATTTTACCCTTTAAAGTTACTGTGTCTCTATGCATCATTGCAATTAGCCTTCGGGAATGAATTTGCATATGATAAAGATTGGTTTAAAAGACGGCCGAATAAAGTGCAAACTGAAAGAAAATTAGACCGCATGCAAACGTTGCCTTCATACGTCCTCAGAATCTAAGAAATCTAGGAAAGATGAACCTGGAGGGAATTTTACTTAATGATGACGGAACAATCAAGCTCCCTCTGAGAAATATACATGATATGACAGATGTCAGCGTCACCTACGAGTCTCCAGAAGTGAAAGGGACACCTCCCTCTACAGTTTACACCCCATTCCACTGCGGCTGGTGGCGACTTCCCAAGGCCCTGTAATTACGCTGCGACCAAAGACTTGACAGATCGCTAAAACGAATTTATGAATTTCATAGATAAAAACTAATTTTGACGCTTAGTGCGTTGTTGTCTTTACAGTCATACTGTTAGATCTTGCATGACATTCAACTTAGTTTATTTATTGAGATTGCAAACAATACAATACATGACAAGCTCTAGCTGATATTGGGGCGTATGAAGTAAAGGGTTGCACACTCAGTTTCTGTGTAGGTTGCAGTGACGACGCATCGCGATCGCCGTCTGGTGAAATGATCGAGGGCCATGTCGTGGTTTTTATCTGCCGTATATGTTAGAGCCAGTAAGACATCTAACCAGTGCTCAAAATTAGCTGAAATAGAAGTAAAGCTTTCATAGAAAAACGCTTTCTTTTACATTTATACGGTCATTTTGGCCGTATGTAAATTGAAAGCAGTGATTAATGAGTTGTTACGGAAGAGTGTTTAGGGAAAATATGTGGACGTCTTTTTGATTTCTCGCCTTGACCTTTTCCGTCTGCTGGACCTTGCACCCCAAACCATATCTCTCCTGCAGTCCCTCCCAGCCAATCTAGTGGAGGTCGTGTGGAACGAAATACCACCCAAAGAAGCAGCCACCACAGTCATGGAAATAACGCGTCTTATAAACAGCAGCAATAGACATGCTCCACTCGAGTACTGTTACTACAGTAGCTGTGAGCATCAACGATTCATAAAACAAAGCTAAAGCAGTTGTAAACTTTCTACTTGAATTGGCCGAATAGGAAAAACTGCATTCATAACATTTCTGCTTGAATCGACCGAACAGGATACCCCCCCCCCCCCAATTCCCATTTGAAAGAAATCGATGAACACTTTCGTAGATATAGCGATACCAGTTTTTAACTCTCGATGCAAAATAGATAGTATGTTCAGTGCTCAATATCACTCAAATCCCAAGATACAGATCTACAGCTTTTATCAGTATGTTGTCTTGTCTTCATGTGAACTGAAACGGCACCTGGGTATTCAAAATGCTGTTCACGTCGGTATAGTTATTTTAAACATAATTTAAGCACGAGCCCCATCTCATCTCAATTGTTCGCCATTTTTCTGTTAAATTGTACTCTTTGCAAAAAAGGGAACGTATAAATGCACCAAGCGAAGATATATGTGTGTAGGAAGCTATTAATGTTGATGAGCAAATCATGAATGTGATTGGTCCAAACTTTACACGTCAAGATCAGTAGGACGGGAACAGAGATGGGCGTCTGGTATCAGAATGTACGCGGCACACTAGAAGGTCTGTTGTCAACTTTGATCAACGTAGTGAAGCATGAAAACTCACTGTACTGTCACTATGCATGTTGGTTGACGTGGAATGTTTGCCAACAAGAGATGCAGTAGGTCCACAAGAATTATATGTGGTACGGGATCTAAACACGCGCTGACCCTTTCCCGTCGTTCACTTTATATAAAAGGGTAACTATTTTGTATAAACTGAACATAAAGCCAAGGAGTACCATTAAAAAGCTGTTGGTGTGCTTTCATTTATGTATTCTGATGTTTTAACATAAATGTACGTATACCTGTTTTGATGACATTAAAACGGGAGTGAGCCACTTAAACACACGTAGTGCCACGGAATGTTTCAGTGCCTTAAGTAAGGTTTCAGCCAAATTCTAGTGTCTCATTATATTGCTACACAAACACAAGGCATTTGCTTTCAAACGAAAAGCAACATGGTCGTGGCTGACCTGCTTGCTAGATGTATGAGCCAATCTAACTTAAAGCCATAAAAATAACGGCCATATTCTAGTGACTAAGTGCATAGGTTTATGAACACTGTGGACTACCCGAGGCATCTGACAGTCTCGTACGTATTGTCTTTTTAAAACTCAATCAAATGGTAAAATAATTTTCAATGATTTTGCTTAGAGTCTCAAGTTGTTTCAAAAGTTTTTTGAACAATTGAATTAGCAAAAAAAGTTTCACACCTTTTTTTGGCTGTTTTTGTACGCCTGACTCCAAAGCGTTAACTTCATATTCGGCGCGGTAACAGCGCTTTTGACCTGGATGAAAAGAGGGCAGTCTTATTCCAAAGCAAATTCAATTATGTTCCCTTGGCAACTGAACCCACGTCCCCCCGACACCCCTACTGAAGCCTGGTGAAACTGCTGTATCCTCAGTAGTACAAGGTCGGGTTTAAGGTCAAGGACCTTCCGACATGACTCCCTACGAGAAGATTTCAGTTAATGTCAAATGTTTAAGTGGGTATATGAATTAATACAGCCTGGCTTAGGGTCGTCTATACTTATAAACAAGGTGATTTGTGGGGCCCACCGGATCGTCATTATACGTGACCTAAGGTGCTAGCTGGACGGGCTAGCCCGTGACAAAGTAAATGGAGTTATGACTTTGAGTCAGTAAGATCGCCAAGTTCGGGACTATTTTTAGACTGATATGAATAATGAAGTTTTCGTGAGGTCTAAATGTCTGTCTGGTCAGTGATAACACACAGCCAACGCTGGGGCTGGTGCTTGCACGCAGACTGGACGACGCTGCGTACGTGCTGGCTATAGATATAGGGAACCGGATAGAGCTTACATGTATGATGAAGGCTTTGTTTGCCATCAGAATAGTTAAACAAAATTCACAATCCTCTAGTTGATGTTGTTTGTCCACGTGATATTGCCTAGAAGACACAAAAGTCAGCAAGTCCTAAAATACACAAATTGGTAAAGGAAATGGCCACTGCACCAAGCCTCTGAAAAGAAATGAAAACAGCAAAATTATGATTAGACGACAAAATAATAGAGGATTCCAAGTCCCTTTTTTCAGACAAAATGACCAACCAGGATCATGTATTGTAAAATCAGTATTCCAAGATGCACACTGATAAACATAATAGCCAACGTTTGTTATTATTCAAGCACTTGCTGAAGTTCACTACCAAAGACATCTGGGCGGCACCAACACTTCAAAAGAAGTTGGAAGCTGCCCCAGCGCGAACTTCACAAATGGGACAGAAATGGAGGTCAGTCCGGTAAAGCCCAATAGGAAAACCTGAATGCAATAAGAATGACCCCAATCAGCGGACGCGTTTCAGACCACTGGTCTCGCAGGTATCGCCTTATCTTTCGCGAACAGGACAGGCAGGGTCACAGATTTTTACTAGAATGGCCGCCGACGAGCTGACAGAGAAACGCCACCTTTTAACGAGTAGTAATGATCGCAGAAAGAGTGTGAAATTGCCCACGCCGCTTGTCGTTCGACAAAATTAACTCCTAGTAATAGGGGGCAATGATGTTTGCCTGCCTCTTTGTCTGAAAATTAGGGGGAAAGACGGCGTTACCTTTATTCCATAGCGCAGTACAACAGTTGAGTGCGTTCCCATCGTAACACATGGCTGAGCGTTTCCACCCATTCCCTCCTTATTGGACAGATGGTAGGGCGGAGGACGTTACTGTTGATAGATGGCGGGGACTTTTGCGCTTAGACTAGGATTCCAATTACTCTCGGCATTTGTCGTTGTCTCTCGGTGTAATACCATTCAAAAGGGAGATTAATTGACGCCATAGCAACATTCATAAACAAAACATTAGGGCAATTTAATCGTGCATAAATGCCTCAGCCGTGGCTTTGTTCAATCGAACGATCCCGTAGCCACGCCCCTCGGTCAAACACCTCCGGCAAAATGTACAAAGGCAGAAAAATAGCTGACGCGCACAACTGCAGTCACGTGCGGCCACATCTGTCATTGTAAACTTGCAGGTTTTAATGGACATTATGTATTGATCTGTTTGGTTACATTTTGCATTCATGTCTGATTGTTAACATAAAACTCTATGAAATGTTTTGCCATCTCATTAGTAGTTGATGTCAAATGTCGATGCAGACTTTGAAAACTCCTGAAATAATCACTAATAACACATACTGTATGTTTCGCGTTTAAATTATGCATACACTGATATAGCTAATACTAATCAATAAATAGATGAATAGATATTTTTCATGAACACAATAAAGGCAATTAACAATATATATATATATATCTTAGAACAAAGTCGGTTGAAATTGAGTGGGGTTTTGACGTGTATCTTACTCCCTAGAACTCACAGTTTCCTTTTGAATATTGTAGGTACGAAATATAAAAGATCACCGGGATGTGTGAAAGTCGACAGTAGCAAGCTATTAGCTGTCAACCCTAATGCACCAGGGGGACCTGTATCATGGAAGAAATAGTGAGAGCTTATAACTTATTTATGATGTAGGTGTCAAATGGTAACGGGGGTTTAAATCTCACCAGAGAAGTTGCTTCAGAAGAGATCCTTGCAGTTCATCGTTGCACTCATCCATCACTGTCAATCTTCTAACATCACAAATAACCCCCAGCTACATGATTCCAATAAGGATTGTCGGATCAGGAGATCAACACTAACTGTAATAGATCACTGTAGAGCGATGCTGGCACCCTCGCATCAAGCTGCCAGTTCACAAAGTTCACTAAAGTCTCTGTTTTGAGTTGATCAACTTGATGTGTAAGCAGAGTTGACATGCTAAAACTCAAACAATACCGCCTTTTGTTCAGATATCAGGCTAATCAGGGTGAATTTATTCAGTAGTTTGGAACCGAAAAAGCTTGCAGGAAAATTGACTCAAAGCATGATCTTTTTTACTAATGAGGGGAAAGCCATATAGTTGACTTTAACTTTATTCTTGGCCAAATAAATAGGTTTAGCCGATGCAACTACAATACATGTTACCACCATTTGGGCTTAATCGTGATCACCTGGCCACTTTTTGTTTGGGTCCCTTAGATAATTTCTTCCATTGGCCGAAGCATTACAAATCTTGTGTATGGTGACCACATTCTGTCGGTCCCCTGATGAGTGGTCTTCTTGGGCAAGGTTGGCCGTACTTAAAACAAAAAAGTCAATTAGTTTGTACTGAAGAGTTTTTTCTCAATTAAAACTGAGGATCGTGAGGTACACTGTGTAGCTTAAATCCTACTAGTTGTCCACACCACATTTAACATCGCCCCACTGCGTCCAAATTACACCTGCCTGTATAGGTCTCATTGAGGCTGATTCACGGAACTTCTGTTTCCTTGTTTTCCTGCCGGTAGCGGTGCGGTGGGAAGGCAGGTCCATTTATCAGTCTCCAGCGTGATTTCCTGCGGGAAAATTAAGCGCTGTGGCAGTAGTCCAGCTGGGTACCGGCGTGGCCTCCGGTGATGCCGAAATGGAAGTGGACGGAGTGACATCCATCACAGTTGTTCTGGTCATCGGAGGGGACTTTCTGCCGCCTAGATTGATGGACTTATTGATGAGACAGAGCTAGATCAAAAAGAAAGAAGTGTCTTAACCTAGTTTTAAATCTTTCTGATCCCAGTTGTAGGTCTGAACAAAATCCGTAGGGAGGGGAACACCAGGTTCCCCAAGCAAAGCTTTTGGTTATTGCCTTTAGTGCAAGATTGCATCGTACCGGATCCCTGCACTCAATTATCTGAACTTCCAAAGATGGCAACCAAGTTTTGTGGACGTTTCATGCATGCAAACTGTGATCAGCTCAGGATTAATTTTATCGAGGTGAAGTTCCCTCGTGAATTAAAAAGAAATCAGCAACTCAAAGCGATGTTGATTTTAAGCATCATAGGTCTAGATCTAAGTAGATTCTAACTGTGACAAAAGTCTAGCGCTTCTTACCTGAAGTTATGATTGTCTGCAACGCGCAGATACAAGGACCACCGTAGATCAATGTCCTTGCAGGAGACCCTAACCCGAAATGCCATTGAAACTAGTATAGAACTATAAAGTTAGTCTTTCACCCGTCGTCAATATATTGGTCGTATGTGCAGCGATCTATGTATCACAGTATGATAATGCACACCTTTACCCTGTAACGGAAGAAAAGTTTCCCTCAGCTTGATGTCATGGCTGCGGTCAGGTCATCATTCTCTTCATAGGCCTCCTGCATGCATAAGACAACCATTGAAGGAGCTTTACAAAACTGGCATGGGTCTTATATTATACCTGATTGGTCGAAAGGAGCTAATCGTTCGTACCCAACGCCAGTGCCTAATTCCAAAAGATAACTCTTTTTAATCCATTTGAACATCCCTTTGTGAGTTCCACGACCTTGCCAAATAACTTTGTTTCATTACTATTCATATGAAATACTTAGCTGTCTCTACTTAACACGGTGCATAATTTCTGTTTAACGATGTTCAAATTTATTCAACTTGCAACAGCAGATAGTATAAACCCTCCATCATTTACTGTCTATTTAATTGTACTATTTTCTCAATGTTTATGCAAAGTAGGCCTTCATTTGCATGATTGGTATCAGTCAATGTTCCTATCTTACTCAGCTAGATATCTTTTATGATTGAAATTGTCCTATCATAGAACGTATTGGTTTTATAATTTCTTGTCGTTCATTATGGAAATAAGATCCTAATTTGCATAATTAGCAGTTAACTGTACCAATCATCACTAAAGCTACCTACATACCAAACATCAAGTCGATCTACAAACCATTCCTTCAAATTCAACAAAATGCCCCTGCGGTTCTATAAAAAGCTTATTCGAGGTTAAAATCTACGTTAGTATCTCCCATGCACATTAACTACCTTCCAACCAAAAATCATGAACATAGCTTGCCCAGAATAGGAGATATAACAACCTGAATTTCCGTTACAGTTCCACTATAGGGACCAAAATATAACCATTCCTGGGTCTTTTTAAGGGCATACACCAAGTAGAAACGAAGTGTAGATCATCATAATGTGGGTTCTGTCCATAAAAGAACACAAAACAGTACGTTTATGACTCCTACTATGGATGCACTCGGATGCTACAGCACATTTGTGTTTTCTTGGATTAAGTGCTTTTCGGATTGATTAGCCTTATCACCGTCGGCTGTCACTATTGCTTTTTAAAATATAATTTCCTTGTTGATATAGCACTAGTAAGCAGAACACGGGGCGTACCCGTGGGCGTTGGGCCCATGGGTGTTATGGAAAATTTGTGGTTCTATAACAATGCATCATTTGTTGCAGATATGAGCACATATGGGTCGTTCCTACATACAAATTTAGTTGCTGTTTCGTTGTCCATAGACACAGACACGAGAATTTGTACTTCAAAGCATCTTCCTTTCCCGGAATATGTACTTCAAAGCATCTTCCTTCCCAGAATGATCCAGAATATGTACTTCAAATCATCCTCCTTTGTCAGTAACCCTTCAGCTAGTTTTCATGCTGATGGTGTGATCAGTATAGTCTACCTTCAGGCCAAGATCAGCAAGATACAAGTCATAACATTGGCCTCGCTGTATGGTGTTGTTGTCCGTAATGCCGATAGTTCCCCTTCTTACCTACCCCTGAATCACAGCAGCGTTTCTAACCCGTCCCACAGGGCGGAGGTATTAAAGGATTTATTTTAGCGTTGCGCAGCGCGAGCTTTACGACCTTCCTTCTGTCTGGATGAATCATCCGGCGTGATTATTAGCGTGTCACCCCGTCTCTTAATGTAGTCATTTTTGGAAAGTTACAAAGCAAACATGTAGGAGGTCGTGAATTATTGACGACTCCTTCTGGTGCGCTCCCGCGTCGCATCGTGTTATAGTATGTTGCTATCAGGCCTGGGCGTGTCACTAGGAGTCCGGAAAGACTCATTTCGCTGGGATATTCGGGTGGACTTGGAGCTGTAAACCTGCCGGTTTCAACATCTAGCTGCCTGGCATGTTATGATATAGTTTTGTCTATTTACTTTTGTGATCAAAATGTGTTATAGAGCCTGCTGCTATCAGGCCTGGGCGTGTCGCTACAGGTACCAGTCCAGAGTCCAGGAAGACTCGGCTCGCTGGGATATTCGGGTGGACTTGGAGCTGTATACCTGCCGGTTCCAACATCTAGCTGCCTGACATGTTCTGATATAATTTTTGTCTATTTACTTTTGTAATTAGAACGTTCGGCCTTTGGTAGATGCTGAAATGTGCTCGGATGAAAGCTAAGTATTTCCAGCCAAGTATTAACACCTGAAGAGTACCACACTAGCTACGCAAAGGAGGCATCTGGTTGTTAATCTAGACTTACAATACGATGGCTTCTTTCATATACTTGGTAGCACACATAATTTCGTATATTTGTAGATTTGTGTATGATACACGCTAATAGCTGACATTTTGTTGTCAGTTTCATTTTACATCGCTGTGTGGCCCTTTCTAGGCAATGTGCCAAATAGAATCCTAGCTTTGGAATCTACATCTAACTTCCCAAACTTGATGTATCAGAACAATACCAAGTGACACGCTTAGGTTCCCCGACACAAGTCCCTAATACCCAAATGTCCCCTTTCCACTAGGACGGAACTCTCGTCGCGCTCTCTGCTATCAATTAGTTTACATATCGCTCAATGAATCTTTTTACACTTTCTGTGCTTTTTTGTCTTCTCAGTCACACGTTTACGTTTTGCATGATATTCTCAGTGTGAAAGTGAAGGTTACCCATATCCTATTGAGAAAGGGGGCCTTACATCCAGGCAGGAGACCCTGGAGATCAAAGCAGCCATGTAGGAGCACTTGTACTTGACGTGCCAATTATTTCTAACGATCGCGTTGATTTCTCCTTAATTACCCCATAGGCATTAGGCTATTTAAAGTCAGCGATTTTACGGTGTGTTGCACAAGGGAAAGATAACAAGCTGGAATCGCCGATTGTCAGAATATAAAAGAAACCACTCTAACCAGGTGTGTACTTTTGTACAGCAGCAAATATGATAGCCCAAGCATCTGTAGAAAGTCCACTACGTTTCTTGTACCTGAAACACCCTAGTGGTTTAAACAGTCATAAAAAATGAACCTGACGCATCCTAGTAGTTAAAACAGACGTAAAAATGTAACTATCTGTCAATAGTTGCAGTTCATCAAATCATTCAAGTACCGCCGAAACTACAGTGTAAGGTTGAAGAACGCCAACGATATTTTCGATAACAAACACTCCCCCAAGTCAGGCGAACAAAGCGTACGGCAATGTTGAAGACTAAGCTATTCCGTGATGCGATTTTACTATCATCATTGTCATTGCTTCACATTAATGATATGAGTACTACAAAAGGCACTTATCTGAAAGGTCCCCGGTTTACTCTCTCTTGCATTATTACAAAACTAAAGGAAAATACCTCTCATGAATATACTTGGAAGATGCCGTGGCCTCTGCAGCTTATGGAGACCCCAACTGAACGGCTGACTGCACGTAATGAGATGCTGATGATTTGTGTCAATCACAACAAAAGGTAGCCCACCTCTCAAGGCTTAGGAGAAGTTTGAATGTATCTTACAGTTTCCATATCAGTGCACATAAGAAAGGCATGTTATCAGCCATAAATCTTTGATAGAATATGATCCTCATTTCATTCTTTCTGGTTACCGTTGTTTTAAGCCACAGGCGGAACCCTACCCCTCGTATCCCGTCACAGGGAAGACGTATGACTAAACATTCTTTCTGCCATTTCACATGCTATAAATTGTGGCAGATGTATTGCTGCATTCTTTCCGCTGCATTACCCACTAATTTCAAACGAAAGAGCATTCTGCGACGTAAAGAACACCGTAAAGTCATCCATTAGAACACAGAGGAGTCCCTCAGGCTACTAGAAACGATGTTGATAATAATACAAATGTCGCCCTACAAATAGCAATGATGGTGAAGATATGTGTAATATATTGAAATGGTTTAATGTTTACTGGTATATAATTTGTACATATGATAAGTAAACAAGTCATAATAATCAAAGCAGACATTTTGTTGCATACTCACATGAGGAACACAGAAACGAAAGCAAGAGACGACCACTGGCGCTTGAGGGTTAATCACACAGTCCACAGGAGCGGCCAGACCAAGCATAAAACTAGCTTGATGTGAGCAGTCACCTGGGCGAGCATTTGGAAAATTCATTTGCCCGCCCTGCACATAAATGGCTCCATTTGGCGCGCATCTTACCCAAAACTACTTCGTTTTACGATCACAAAATAATTTGAGAAGAGGCGAACTGGGGGCAAATTTATTTTCCGTGTTCATCAAGTCTGTAAATGCGCAATGTGGCGTGATATGAACTAGTCTACCGACAGCTTGGAACTGCCTTTACTTTCCTAGTTGGCATATAATCAGTCTTTCCTAACCTTTGGATCGGCCCTGCTTACTTTCACCACGGGTTGTGTGCCAAGCCAAGTGAACCGTGGGTTTTTACATGACTGCACGTTGCACTGTTACTCGTAGCACATATGATTGGAAGTCCTGCTCTGGATACTAAATGGCTAACTATAATGGACTACTGATTCATTGAACAGCAAGTTTGTTTATACTATATGCATCATAAGATATTGAACAGTCGTAAAATAAAACAAACAAATTTCAAACAGCCGTGGAGATACTCGTACATATGGTCAGGGAACACGGTGGCTGTGTTACGTTATGATTTTTCATAATTCTTTGAAGCAATACGTACAGGCAATATCACTGCGGACAAATGTTCCCCGTGCTGGAGTCTAAGTCGTCCTTGGCCTTAAAGACAACATAGATATACCGTTCTCAGAAATGTACTTACTTTACATACATGTACTTACTATATAAGATATGTACTTTTCCTGGCTGTACTTGTGTCATCTCACACATAAGCCACTTGAGATGTGTTCTACCTGTTCTCAACCGTGATTGTTCGAACAGAATAAATTAAACAAATTTTTCAAAACTTGACGCTCGGTATTTAAAATGTGTTTTTTTTTGTATGAAGCAAAGATGAAATATACAAGACACAGTCGTTCCCAAAAAGTACCAACGTGTTCCCAAGACTTGCGACTTGTTTAGAAATGAAAAGCAAAACCTAGCCATGCAGCACAAGATAATCAGCAACAAACGGAGACAGTCGCTAGACGGCTTGCACTTGAAGCCTTGTTTTATCACTTTGAACACCATGTTGAACTGCATGTTTGCCCAAGGGGCTTCACCTGCTTAGGTTATCCGCAGTAGATGAAGAAAGTCTATTACGATGTTCATTACCTTGAAATTGTGGAGGGCAGACCGTGACGGCCGTGCACCTTCCTTCTTTGGAGTCCACATCGATTTTTTTCGGTCTGATTCTCTCAAGTTGGGCAGGATATTCTTCACCAGAGGGCAGGGGAGGGACGGGATAGGTTTCTGTCCGCTCGTGTTCATCTAAACAGGGTTTACTGATCAATAGCCGAGGAAACAGAGGGTTGGAGGCTGACGAGCACGGTAAATCACGCCTTTAGACTTTCAACGGTGGTGCACGAGCGAGTACAGAATGGGGCAGTGGAAAATGATCATGCAAAAAAATGAAAATTACGCGAAAAATTTCAAACAAATGTTTCCGTAGCAATTTGGTAAAGGCAAGGAAAGTATTTCTATAAAGACACAATGTTCAGGTCATTGATATATGGGAACGAACTAGATACATGTCCGTCGAAAACCTTTATTAGAAACCCTAAAAACGAATCAATAGATGGAGGAGAATAAGGTATTAGTCAAAACGTATGCTGTAAGCTATGTCATCGGTTCTGTTAAACCTCAGAGAGTTCTTTCCAAGGCCACGGTTGCCTAAAAGACCAGTTTGAAAACGTCTTTTCTTCAGACTTGCTGTACATTATCGATCTAATGGCCTAAGTATGTATAAATGATTGTAAAACTTTTGTCTTTTGTTCAAATACATCGTTCTTTATTCCCCTAAACATACGAGTGTACAGTTCTATACAAAAACTGAGGATACTAAAGACACACCCATCCTACTGAATTTAGTTCAGACCTACTCTAAGTGCTAATTCTTATTCCTTTGGAAGCCGTCAGACCCACTGCCTTGGTAATCAGTGTCAGATTTGTTTGGCTTATTTTACCACAGGAAGTATTCACGTCATGAACAAACCAGACGTAATTTAAAACATCATCGCTCAATCAGTATCACAAGAAAACCAGCCAGATTAAGTGCACGCAAATGCCTAGTCATGTTTGGTCGAGCAGGAAGAATAAGATGTTAAAAAAAGACTAAAAATGATACAGAATGAGCAAAATAGTGAAGTGTGAGATGAGTGCAGTTCGTTTGTACATGCCTGCGTGGCTACGAAGACGGTCTGTTCATCCATGTTAAGGTTTGACAATAAGAAGTTCCGGCTGCTATTTCCTTGGAGACGTGTGAATAGATATCATATCTCACAAACCAAATGTGTTCCCTTTCCATAGCCTTACGTCATAATGCTGGCTGTTTGCCAGGATATGCCTTGGGCTGTCGCGGCCTCCACTCCACGTGCTCCATCATAGCGCCTTATCATACAGCGGGCCACTAATTTCTGCCCTTTGTCTAATCCCCGCCTCTCGCCTCATCTCCTCCCGGCGCCGTAACTCAAGGCAGCCCATTTCATACTTGTAAACAGCCCGCCCATTTGGTCAATCCCTCTGCAATCTGGTCTTTTTACGCTCGTCTGGGGATCAGGCGGATATGTTCTCCATTTTTCTAACACTCGAAATAAGTCCCGGTGTCCGTATTGGACATCGATCTCCGTCCTTTCCTGAGGGAACCAGAGGTTTAATGACTTGCCGTATGCTTGGGCTCATGTCCGTTCCATTGATATTCACTCCCGCTGCTTGGACTACCTCTCCGCCGACTCGCATCGTCATTCCGATAAGAGGAAGAGATGTTTAGCTTCGGTTCTGCTCTGCCGCCTCCTTGATCTTTGCTGGCCCCAATACTTCAGCTCAGTGAGTGCGGGCTCTGTTGCTGCTTCTGTAGCTCCGCTAAGAGTCTTACCTGAAGATCATTCGCACGTGGGTGGAGAAGATACAACATTTCTCCCGCTCGACAAAGCTGAAGAGTTCAGCCACCTTCCGTGAGATTTTATCTCCTGTGAAGGTGACCGAGCTTTCCGCACAAGAAGATTACGGTTATGTGGAGTGGAGACTGACAAATCTTATCTGTAAAGTACATATGTTCCTGCAGTCTCTGAGCCGAGGATCAGGGCCAGGAATAGCATTTCAGTCTCTGGAGAAGATAAACCGCCGAGTGAGTCCCGAGTCAGTAACTTCAGAGAGGAAGACTGTCTGTTCCTGAGAGACAATCCGTGCTCACTCATGAATGCCTGCTACTCTGGATAAACTTCGCTGCGGTATGTCACTTGTTCACAGTGTTGTGTTGATAGCAATATTGCGAGGGATCAAGAAGGGGCGGAGACTATAAGTTCTCTGTGGGATGTCGCTATAGTGCTATCAAGCTAGACGGGTGGTTTGTAATAATTGTTCAACTGTGTGGCTTTAACAAAATCGATGATTGTATGCGACCATTTTATTGGCTTTATTTTTAATTAGGGGCGTCATGTCCACTTTTAAACTTTAAATTGGTTAATCAAGAGTATCAAACCGTATTGCCTTTTTTCTCTTTAAGGAGCGAGTATTATAGATGTACTACTGGATAGCGGTTAAACAAAATTACTGCACTTCCCCTCAAAGCTTCCTTTTCTATACAGCTTCGATATTTTTCGATGCAGCTTTGTATGACATGTTGGTGTATGCTTGGGATACAATCAGTAGATACGAAGTCATGGAAGAAACTTTTAGGCGTAGTCTAGATACATGGTTTTATCCGCAGCAAAATTATCCATATATAATGCATCACCAAGTCTTAATTTGACTTCATGGGACTTTTACATTGGAGTTTGCTAGAAATCTGCATAACGCATGACATATTGAGAACTGTACGAGACAACCTGTCGCGGTTTGGCTTTGTTAGATTTGGTGCATTCCTTTGCCCTTTCTGGTGTATTCAACAGATACAAACCTTAGAGTTATGTTCCACGTTTTTTAAAAACCACTTTTTGGTTAAGCCCCTGCGATACACAGCGACTGCATTAGTTGTTTAGATCTAACAGCCGCCGCTGTCTACCTTCGTATAACGCTAACTTCACACCATTTACGGGAAACAATACTATTGGCTTCATCTACCATGACTTTGAATTCCACGTTTACTAAGTATATCTACTGTGGCGTGTCAGGACAATACCGATGATGATGTTATAAAACGAAGAAACCTTGTTGAGCATCCGCTGACATCTTTCCGCGGCAATCCACGTATCGATTGATGAGACCCTGAAGTGGAAGAGTCGCTCAACTCCTGTTTTGTGGTAGATTAGCCAGCCTGTTAGAATTGTAATTGCTTTATTCAAAGATGGCGTCAGCGGAATGAGGGAGTTGTAAGGTCGGGCACGTCTGTGACCGGGGCCCGGTGTGAATAGACCGTACAGGTCTCGAGTCGCCAGGTAGACTGCAAGCGGATTCTTGAATGATTAAATGGGTAGAAGAACTTGTTGACATGTAATGAGGATCTGTCTAGACAACAACGACAGAAATTAACCTCGATAACACGATGCACATGACTCAGACCGAGGGTATTGCAGACACTGCACCTCTCTGGAGACAATGCGCTCTTGATAATGTGATGTATTAAAGGCACATATCTTTGTTGAAGCTACCTCGTTACTTTTTCGAAAAGCTGCCTCCAGATTGCAGGCGTGCCCTTCTTCCATATTTCACGTTTGACATTTGAGTTTTCTACTTTCCCACAGGCTGTTGCCCCTATCAGTTCGGAGAACGGCTGCCAAAGCGCATGTATAATTTGGCTCTTCGCAGTCAAATTCTTCGGCTGCGGAGACTTGAAATAATGCCCATGTCACAAGGCCAGGTCTACTTCATGTCAAGATAGACAATGACAAACGTGGTCGTTCAAGATGAACGACCCATTTCCGAGTCTTTATCCCCGCCCGGAGCCATTTTGTGCATTTGGAAGTATGTATATCGGAGATGGAAGCGATGAACGAGGACTGCTTCCGTTTTGTATGCGTAAGAGGATGTTAGATCACCCTAGATAGTGGTCCTGGAAGGGCGATAACGGCCTTCAGCAGAATACGCGCAATTCGTAAGTCCTCCTTCAATGCCTTTCTACACCGTCATTTGTCGTCTTCTGTGGGTCCGCAGTGTACGAAGGATATTCCCACACAAGGATGGAGACTATTTCCTACTTTATTGGGACCTTGAGTTATTGTGTAGTAGAACATCAACCGTTTCCATGATTGTACTCTTCAGTCAACTTTGTCAATATAGAGGCTTACTGTTTCATTTTAAAGTTACATAATATTTCTTGAGTCTTAAAGGCCACGATCACTAAATGAAGAAATTCGAAAGAGCCGTTACAGTGTTTGGAACTAAAACAGGTTGTTCCTGAAGTACCCTCTGTGAAAATACGACTGGATAATATATCAAATCATTCATGTTGCAAGCCCAATAGATCTGGTGATAAATTGCCTTCTGTAACAAACTTTGTTCGCCAAGCCCGCTCAAGTTAGCCTTCAATGTGAGACACAACAGACTGCGCAATAACTCGTATATGATTCGAGCTGTAGTTACAGTACACTCATTTCTGGTTGGCGAGAGCAAGAAACCAACTCTCTACCATCATATATTCGTGGTAGTCTTATCTTTCCACCAGGACCTCTATTTGTCACTTAGGGTGAGGTTTGGAATATAAGCATTTCTTTTTCATTTTTCGTATTAATTGTTGTTGCAATTAACAATTAGTTAGACTACTGTCCATTGGACTCATCAAGCCAAGGGCCGCCAACAAAGCTGGGAAAATGAGATGTCTTCATCACACTTGGGCTCGATAACATAAAGCCAAGTAAAGGAAAAGAACGAGACGGGTTTGCTGAATTGACAGGAGAGCAGAGATGACAGGCAATCACGCGTTATATTGAGCGAAATAAACGTAAGACGGGGATATACTGAGAGGTATTTAGAAACGTCAGATAAGCCACGGTGTATTTCATTGGGCGGCAAGCAATTGCACCGTTCAATGACGTATGAACATACACGTGATGTGACACAATGACCAGTGACGATTGTAATTAAGTTACCGTACGCGTATAGCCTATTATAAACAAAAAAAAAATAGTCACAGAGATGATAAAGTCTTTATCATGCAAATTCGTGTATTAGTGAAGATTGTGGAATTTAATACAGATTTGACTAAACGCGAATTCTTTTAGACTTTTTAAAAGTAAATAATCGTCATATAATATATAAATTTTTATATATATATGGGTTTAGGAGAATGCTAGATAGTTGGTCCGTTTGATGAATACAGCGTAAATTAGAGTGTTCTCCCAAGTATGAATCATAGTGCAAAGAGACAGTCACATGAGTAGATCTTTATCAAACCCGGCGGGTACAGATGCTATCTTAAGCTCTAGCCAAGACCCTCTGTACATGTACCGAGTGGGGCATATTGCTACTACCTTGGGTTGCCCATTACTTTATTGACTGCTGCTGCCAATGCAAGTCGTCGTATTTCTAAACATTGAGGCGATTTCAGGGAGGTTGGTCGGGACCTTTGAACCATAAACGGGGACATCTAGTATTGCCATCAAGGGGATTCTTCTCCACTCGGTCTGTCCTTAAACAGTAAGCGAAGTTCTGCTGTGGTGATGTGGCTGAGTCCAACGTCCCTTTTCAAGTTGTTATTGAAGTTTGTGGGTTTTCTGCCCCTATTGTCTACTTCCCTCTTTTGGATCCCTGAAGATAAGCTAGCTGGCTTTTAGCTCGGTATGTCGGATCCGGACGCAGTGTCCAGCCAGCGTCACTCTCCGTTGTCTTATCTTCTCAGAGAGTCTCGGTTCCTCCCAGGAGGCATTTAGCACTCTCCCGAGCATCCAGCTAACTTCTTGTCTGCCACCTAATGTTCTGTAAATATTCTTGCGTGAAGCGCCCTCCTCAAAGATTACCGTTTCCGATATGAATTATAAACAGTCTGTACTTTTTAAAAACGTTTTTTAAAGGGTTGATTTTGGACTTTGGTGAAATTAGCGAAATTTACTTTTATACATTTTTGCGTGTGACGCAAAAAGAAAGCTGAAACGCTGTATGTTACTATTTACAAAATGCTAAAAATGTATCAATTCATTGCTCTTTGCCGATAATCGTGCGCGGAATGTAGTTGTTCCATGGTCACCAGCTGCCTTGCATACCTGAAATCGTTGGTTGGTTGACCATTTTGTGTGTTACAGACTGTGATGCCATTCAAGATTTGTAGGCACCGCCAGCTATAAAGCTATTTTCAGTTTGGAGAAGAATAAGCATAACGATAATACTGCGGCATACCTAAATGCTCCTCAAGATCTATTGACAGTTGTCCATTTTGACTTTGAACACAAAGCTGTAACAGTTATAAGTTGACCAGGTCGAATTAGAGCCATACACCGTTGACCGTGGAATAATAAGGGCTACAAGAGCGCCCCAATTTCAGCATGGTAAACCATAGAATAGGCCTTAATTGGTTAGTAGGGATCTGGGGAGGGTCAAGGCGCCACTCAATCCCTTCATCACTTCATACCTAGATCATTCCATGCTGTAGGTATGTTTGTGTACATACAGTTGTTTTCTCCCAGTTCTATGAACGCTCGTGCTGTTTTTGATTGTTGTGCATTGTTAGTATAATGGTTCTTCGAATGTTCAGCCTCAAATATAGAATCACAGCTATACTTTACCTCTGACAGTATGTCGATATAATCATCTTGAACTAGTTCAACGTCCTCATTCCATCCCCTTTATCTAATATCAGTGATCAATGAAAAAATTGCTTGGACCAATTTTCTAAATAGCCTTTGTTAGCATCGGCTCCATCAGAACACGTCATTTTCAGGGTAAAACAGCACAATTGGGCATAAGAGGATTGCCCAGTGACATCGGGGTCAGGCTATAGTTTGGAGCTAAGCAAATAGCCTATTGCACTGGTAGAAAACGCCCATAATTTGTCCCACTCCATTTATTCTTACTACACGCAATGTGCCAGATGCCATTCCTAATAAGCCTATTTGGCTGAAAACGAGCGATCATTACACCTCGTGCAGCACCAACTGCTTTCCGGTAGGGGGCGATGTTGTACAAACTATTGGCTAACATTAGGCACATCCATTTTTCAATCAGTGACTCATGGAAATTAATATCCTGCAAAGTTGCTTGATTGACTTATGCTATAATCATGACTTCTTCTGGGAAGAGAAGTTCTCTGGGTAATATAAAATCGATGGCGAGGAAAATCCGGGGGGAAAACAACCACTAGAGCGCGGCGGGAGGGTGTCACGTATACTGCCTGCCGACGTTAGCTACGTCTGGAGGAATGCCAATAGAAATATTTCCTGGACAGGAAGGCCAGGTATGTTGCATGCCACCGATCTGTGTTATCGTTTAGTTGTGTAACTGATCCTGTTGGACTAGACAGTGAGAAGACGTTTGTCGTATGGATTGCTAGGAATATAAGATGGCTTTGCTATTGGGTTGGTGTGCATAATTCATGATGACTCGCCTTGTCTAGTCTTCGTTGTGTCAACTGAACTCAGCTGTGTGTATCAACTACATGTAGTACACACCACTTCATCAATATGTTGTAGATAGTCACGATGATGAGACACAACTTCATTTTCAGTAGGTATCATTAGCATGGGGTTTGAAGAGGCTGATTAGATCATGTCGGTGTAACATAAATCTAATTTCTTGCAAACAGCTTTTTTTTCTCCAAGGCAAGGTCGACGTCTACTCTGCATAGCAGTCATTACCCCTGAAATATTAATAAGGGTAATCAGTCTCACTTTATACGTAACGGTGACAGGTTGGTACAAAAATTCTATTTTCGACCTGGTAATGTATTTAAATGAACAGACACTGGGAGGCCTCTAAAATGCGGCCTCCACGAAAAACTCTGTAAAGTATTTTGATTGTAGTATCAGCTGCCGTCTCGATCCCGGTCCCCCCATGGACGAATCTTAATATGATATCATGATCAGACGACACAGATAGCAGAGAAGGATGGAGATCCATTTGGTCTCGTGTCACTCTAATGTAAATAAACTGCCATCTAGCATTCTCCAGATGTGGCTCACCTCCATTTTTCACGGCAGCGGATTCGTTCCCTGGTCGGTAAATGTCACGAAGTGCGTTCCCAATATTCCATAAACGTCGCGACGCATGACCGCACCCTGTGCTTTTCCCGTTCTGTGGAGTTTCTCTTTGCCCTGCGTTTCTCCCGCTAGAATTGCAAGGCAGGTAAAAGTCAAAGGGCCCGCCCTCGACTCTGAGAAAATTCCCCGTCTTCTTCAGTGCTAAACCATTCAACCAACGGTGTCAAATAAAGATCTAGCCGAACGCCCACCCTGCACGCCTGAGACCGCGGAGGGATTAGTTATGTAAGAGTGATTTTTTTGTGCGTACATATAATAAGTATTAGGTATTTTACCAATATTTAGCTCTGGGCAATAGTAAGGGATATGGGAATAGTTGTATTGGTATTCTGTGGGGATGTCATGGACTAGCGTACAACAAAGTTGTATGCATGCAAGGGGAAGACTGTTATCGTAAGAAAAGGAGTTACGCACGTCTATTACAGACTGCATATCGCCTTTATCTTTATAACCCACAGCAGGATTATATATGCCAGGTATGGGGATATAAATCATTCCACTAAACCTCGTCTGGGGCGCGTTTTCCACTTAAACTAACAAGGATCAAGATTCCATTCAAATGCCCTAAATTTCTTACCTTATTCTTTCATTTGAGATTAACTAAACCACAAAGTTCTTTTGATGGTAAATACTGCTCTATCTTTATCGACAGGAAATTAAATATTCATAACTTATGATAATCAAAAAGAATTAAGGCACCACGGTGACTTTCCGCCCACTCTCTAAACATGGTTGACTCACTTATAATGTCATGACGATGACCAATAAGCTTATGTAATTTGATTGATATGATTATGGTTGTGATTTGTCTGGCGTTATTCCAGGCGTCGTCATTTTTATTAGATACGTCATCACTTTTATCAGATACGTATACGTCAAACGTTTAGTGAGATTGCGTAGCATTGGTTAGTCATGTCTAATTTACTCCTTGTGGGGACCTCGTATCGTAATGCTTGAAATAAAGGCGTAATATGACTAATGGCTGTGGTTTGGTCCATACCAAATATTACAGAGAAAATTACGCTGAACTGTTACATAACGAAATGTTCATGATAGCTATATCATGCATAGAAGACATATGACTTCTCTGTTCTTCGTCTCCCTTGTGAAAAGTGTAGTTGATAAAGAGACCTAAACTCGTGTTCCGGTTTGTGTTATCCGCCCCACTTCTGTCTTCTTTTGCCGCTTTGCTCAATTCCTGTCCGTTCTTGTCCTGTCACATGCGCGTCAACGTTCGTCACCGATTAGCTATCCTCTACATACACCCCAAGTGCCCTTCGTTGTCACACGCGTGTGATGTTATTTATGGCGAAACAAGCGTACAGGTTCCTAACAGGTCCCATGTGGTTTACCTACTGCCAAGGACAACTCCCTATCGTCCCCTTTATCTCAACTCGGGTCCCAAACCCCATCGGGAAACAGGATCCGATTGGCAACCAGTCCTCGCCACGTTTGATAACACGACATAAAGGAAGGGCAATAAATAATATATCACAGGGCCTGTTCTAGGGCACACATACACTGCAGCTGTGCATCAATTTCCTCATCATGTTGGTTGAGAAAGATGGTGTATTCTTGATGGAGAGCATATATCTGGTCAAATACTTCTCCTTTTATTGCTTGGTTTATTACTATCCATAATAGAAGATCCAAACTTAGTGATGTGAAATTGCCCTCGGATGGACTGAGTGTCGTAAAGTCTGACTTCAAGGCATCAACTTTATTCCCACACAGCATTTTCAATATGGAATTCAGTAATAATCAATTTAGGGCGGCGTTTGGGCATAAATCATGGGTAGTTAGCCTGCCCCTAGGGAGCGGAAGAGTGGTGAACGAGGAATAAAATTGCGATTGGGGGTGACCCGGGGCGCTGGTTTGGCCCAGCCGAGCGGAATGAGTTTTGACTATTGCACAATGTTCTATGATTGGAGCAAATCCCAAGAAAGGCACGGCGTTATTTGCCGGTAATTCGCGGTATACATCAGCTGAAATAGGGTCATCCGAAAACGCTACCCTCCCGACTAGACATAGCAGGGGGTCGGCGGGCCCAGTCTCCTGTAGGCCGCCGAGGATTTATTGAGGTCCCGTCCTTTTGGAGGTGAGCCGAATGACTTGCTTTAAATCTCCCCAGGTCTCCCATAGGAAGTATCTTTGCAGCAATATGCATTTACCTTGCATGGAGGAACTGTGGTTGATATAGAGTAGAGATATATAGAGACTTACATTTATACAGGCAGAAAATGTGATTGTGTACAGCAGGTGCTAGTGCTTGAAGATACGGTGCATCGATCGCAGAACTGCTTGTGTGTCGGCATACATGTATGTATAGTGAGATCTTCACCACCAGATTCTGACATTGAGAGATTATACTGAATTCCAAGTATCCAAGTTAATAATGACAGAATGGATCAGTCAAAGGCTGTAGAAAAGACGGATCTCTATTGTTTGCTTGGGGAGTTTAAGTACAAATCTACAAAAAGATGTCTTGTCGATGTGATATAAAAAATATGGGATCAAAAAAGAGACTTAAGTATCAACATTACGAAATACTTGATATGCTTGTAATCATTACATCATGTATGACACATCATGTTATTTCTGCGTCCCTAAAGGAGGTACTGTTTAACATTCGTACTTGTATAAGTTGATCACGGAGCGTGTTGAATTGCAGCTATTTGCAATAGCTATGCACAAAGCAGAAAAAGGGTTTACCCTCCTTTTTTGTTTTATAAGCAGTAAACCAGCAATCAGAACTTTACGATTATGTTTACGTTCATAAATACCTTCCTGTCCATAAACAAACACAAAATTAATTCTTAAGCCTGCTATTCTAGCATATTACCCACGTGTAGATATGAGATTTACATTTAAACATTGTACTGGCCCCCCATGATTGACCCTGCCCTAGTGCTAGCCATATCTCGGCACTAAAATGGACAAATCCAATATGACAAGCTCTGCCACAGCAGTACGTGTGTTACAGATGCTAACTGTGCAAATTGCTTGGAAAAAGAAAGCTAGAGCGTACATGAAGTGTGTTTTCCGTGACAAAACCCTTGTTGAATTATTCAAACGTGGTGGAAATAATGCGAAAATTGCGTTACTGTAATCCACTTTAGGGGGAAGTTCCTACAACATTCTCACTATGTCACCTTCCGTTTCATCGATTCCCTTGTGACTGAGCACATTTTCAGCAACTGACCTTGGTTGCTCCTAAGGGTTGTATGACATTGTCTTCGATATATTTACTGCATCAAATTGACAACATTTGCCTAGAATTTGTCGTCACCTGATTTAGATGTCAATTGATAGTTTTTAGAAACCTGCTGATCAACAGATCTTACTCAGTGTCCGTGACGAAAGGTGTAGTGGGTGCTACCTGGAACGTCTGACTGTTTCCAAAATCTATGAGGTTGCTTGAGTACTGTTGCCTTATGTTTCATTTTACCTGGATTTCCAACCTCCATCGACACGTATTGTTTTGAAAATGTCATACAGCTCCCATGGTTTTGTGACGGAGAGGTTTTTGAATGTCCTTACCAACGTTTATTTCTGCTAGATGCCCTACGTACCACGACGAACGCAAATGTGCCTGCGCTGTACTGTACACAACGTGACAGTCGCGCACAAGAGTAATTCCCCTGGCAGCTGGAAACGACATGTAGCATTATGGGCGTAAGCTTGCCATAACTCTACAGTCCAAAGTGGATGTGCTTGTGTACACATCGTGTCATGCGTGACTCATCGGTTAATACCACTAGAGCCACCCTATACTTAACTCAGGGGCGATCAAGTATTGTGGAAAAGGGACAGTTTACTGTTAGTAGACGTGGGGACTGAGACGGTCCATTCCTTGTGTTCAGTCACTGATGTAAAATGGGGTTTAAAAAAGAGCGTTTTCTAAAGATTGATGGTGTGTATTTTCAAGTAGGTGTTTTGAAAATATGGTACATATTTTATGTACAATAGTATTTGCATATTGTCATATGGGTTATGTCGTCCACAACATGTACCATAAGATGCCTTTATTACCATGACTTCGTAGCTTGTAAGTTGAGATACTTGCAATATTCAACATGAAAGGCTGCTTGTATGATGAGAACAGAACCGGTATCACTAATGTGGTGATGGTAAAACAAACAGAGTCTGTTACATGCGGTGGCATGGTTTTGTTACAGGTAGAAACATGGCACTCTATTTTGTTCCAATGGTTTCCTTATGTCAACTGTCGGTGTATGTCATACTTGCGCAATAAGAGACCAGTACACATTGCTTTCGCAAGTTTTTCTTTATCCCAGCATTACATGATTAGTCATGCGCGTAACGATGTGTAACCGGACACACCCACTTTACCTTGAGGACACATAGAGGGATGACGTCAAGGATATCACATGTCACTTTAACATTTCAGGCCAATTCGTCTCCTGCAGGTGGTCCGTACATGACGCCAAAGATTGAATAATTCGCACCAGCTAGAAAGAATGTCCTGTAGTCGGACTCCAGAGCCCCTTTGACGACATGGGCTTCCGTATCTAACCTTACTAGCTGCAAAACCGATTTCCTTTGCCGCCGTACCGAGTTTCACTCGTCTTTCAGGCATGGATTTATTCGGTAGCGTATGTATGCTTTTAGAGGAGATATAATCTCCCTTTCTATGCTCAGTTCGAGCAGGATGTTATGACAAGATAAGGCAGTACATCTTCCGTGTCTCCGCGGCGGTATGTTGTCAGGTGGCGCGGTCGGTGAACTTTTCGTTGCTGGCAAGATCTTCGGAAACAACCAACTTATTCGGAGAATATTTTAGGTTTGGTAGAATATAGGTTTCTTTTTACGGAACCAGATTGTGGCGAGAAGCAGAGCTCCAGTTAGAAGCTGTATAGAAGGTATCTGAAACACATAGAAACGTAAGCATGGGAGATTTTGCTGGTTGTGTAAGAAACCCTCAATATCATACAACCAACTTCTAGTTCTGTTAGCAGTCTTATCATGACCCTTCTACTATACTGGTTAAGACGCACAGAACAATAGCTAGTAAGACGTGTTGCCATTCCATTGGTTAGCTCAAGTAACACTGATGCTAAATGACTTTTCTTTTAAGAAAGATACAAAGAGAAGGAATGGGTGTGTTTGTTGTCACATGCCGCCTTTACGAAAGTATATGCATAGAACTAGATGGCTGGCAACATGTCAAGGACATTTCCAGTTCCCACAAAATAGGCTCAAACTATGTAGGATATGTATAAGATATTTATATGATTAATCCATCGTAACCCTCCATGCTAATGTGATCACTGTTGACACAATAGATGGCAGACATGAGGTGGTCCATTAAATTGTGGGTTCTCAAAAATATTACCGTTTTGGCTTCATTGAGACAACAAAACAACCAAACCAAACAAAGCAAAGTATACCGTTGGTTGCGGCAATCAACCTAGCTTAGGTCGTACTGGAAGTTAATGTAGACGTCTGAACGTAGCAAAATCTCCAGATCCATTGAACTTTCTTCAGTTACTGTTTGTAGTTCAGTTCACAAGGCATTTTACCCAACATTTGAATTGACTTAGACACTTGTGTTCAGGTCGTAACAAAAAGACATAAAACACGTGTTCCTATATTCACGGTATATGTCCTCAATACTGTTGTTCATTAGGTATATTCTCAACAAACGTTTATTCAATCTTCATTCAATATCATGCCCATCATTGAACTTGCAATCACGAATTACTGAAAGACAATATACCGGAATGATAAAACCATAGATTAAGTTGAGTAAGAAGTGGAGTAAACCGCCACATACTCTTTGGCAAGAGCTGAAAGCGGGCAACCAAATCAGTCTGACTGGGTGTATCGATCACCTGTTCAACTGCCAGCATTGATTCAATTACATGTGAGATTGTTGCAGCCCAGGAGTCTCTGCACCGAATCTTCTCTCCCTTGGCTCTTAATCCATCCAAGTCCTGTCCGGCCTGAGTGAACAGTAATCAAGTCAGCTCCAATCGTGTACGGGGATCCTTCGCCTATTGACGTACAGGAAGTAAGGATGTTCGTCGTATGTTCAGGTCATGTTTGTGACTTTATCAAAAGAGTTGAGAATGAGGACATTTGTGGTACAATTATGAAAGGGTGTGGTGCAATTATAAAAGGTTTTGGTACATAACAGCCGATTTTCAACAAAAATCACGTCATTTAAAGAAATGTGGAAGCACTCATTAAATTTTGTCCTATTTCTGTCAGTCCAGCTGTGAATGTGTTTTATTAATTACCATATCTATCTAGATTCACATGGTATGCATCGATGACGCATATGTACGAATGAGACATATCGTTATCCTATTTACTACGCCCCTGCTGTAAAGGACGGATTCATGGATGACATTTATGGAAATCGTCACTACGTCACAGCACACAGCTGTGTATCATTCTCGTTTCTCTCTTTCCTGTCAATGTAGATCAAAGTAGTGTTCATTGACTAGTTACGGCGATATCACACTTTAGATATTTAGTAAAGTTACAAGATGAAAAGTTTGTAAATTTAAAACTTAACAATCTAGTTCTCAAGAGGCAAAAACGATAAAATTGGTCAATACACTATCTTTCACACGATTTGGAAGTAATAAGGTAACAAGTGAAAAATAATGCTCTCCAGAAGACGATGAACGAAACTGAAATCCAACCAACACGTCTGTCAAGAAAACCTAGCATCCTTAGCTTAGGCAAATGAAGATACAACTCTTTATAATCCATTCATCCCGTCTATGTTCTCTGACAACAACGAGGCCACACTTGAACTACCCACAGGCAATGCATGCCATGTAGAACAGCCTGCAGATTTCATTTTGAATTCACGTGAATACATTTTGACATCGTTTTTATTACGTTAGATGTTACTCCAAAAGATGCATGTTCGTTGTCAAACAAATAGGTAATGATACTTGGTTACGTTTTACCTGAAAATTTAGGATAAAACAATATCTCTGTAAAACAGGCGCTAAATGTGACAAACGTAAGTTATTGCTGTAGGCCGCTGTGGCTTAAGGGTCAAGATAACGTACCATCGCATCTGAATTATTCCGCTTTTCATGACATCTGGCTGACAACTACTTATGGCCAAGCTGCTTTAGGGGAGACGTGGGCATTAATTTTGTTGTCGAAGATGTAAAGTTTTTTTTATATTTTGGCGCTTTGCATATTATGCTTTGTCACCAATAGTGTACTAGAAAACGCAGATAAGAACGCTTTCGGGATTTCTTACCAGCATGAGATTACAGTTTACCCTGCATGTGTGTGTCTGTGAAGCGCGTTGACGCGTTTTATTACCGTGATGACAAATGATCTGACTGTAGTAAGATACGTCAAATAGATTGCTGTTGGCTGGTCTTCAATATGATAACCATTTTCCAGCATTTCAAACGTATAGCCATTTTTGTGTGCGATTTACTGTTTATATACGTAGCCTGAAATTCCGCATTTGACACAATGTAGAATGTACAAAAGTAGCGTTGAGAAAATAAGATGACTGAACCTACCTAACGTTACATTTCAAACCTTTCAATTGCACACTATACATTGACAGGTCTTAGATTTTTTCTTGGATTCTAGTTGAACTGTCCGGCCCAATCGCCGAAGTCTTGTCTTGTTGTTCTTGTATTCAACATTGTTAGTTATAGTTTTGTATGTTAGTGGTGTAGCAGATTCTTGAGTCCTTCACCACAATGTTGACGTAAATTCATGTTGACTACAGTATTAGGAATTCGTGTTGTCCTTCTCTATGCTTTATAGATGTTAAAATGCACTGGTGAGCCTCTAAACTTTACCTGCCGAGCACAGAGGCAAATGTGTCTTCTTATGTTATTGACAAGCTTAGTGGAGCAATGGAATAGTCTATCGACTAGTAAAAAGAAAAATAGATTGACCGTGAAAACTCAGATGATACTTTGAAAGTGCTCAATCATCCGACCCTCATCTAATTAATATTGTAAGCAGTGCAGTGATAAAATCTATTATCACGAACACGTCATAGACACAGTTTATCAATAAAGCAATATTTCATTAAAAATAAATCAGACTTACTCCATTGTACATAATCCGTGATCGCATAATGGCTTTGAGTTAATTATTTGACAAATCGTAATTGAAATTGTTTCCCCAAACAAAGTCCTTCAATCATGTTCTTACCATAGAATTCCGGTCGGTAAATTTTGCCTAGATCAGAAATAAGTAATAGAATACAAATACGCGTATACGTCGATTATGTTAAGATACTTTACTGCATACTGTTTTCCATAGGACATTAAAAATCTGAGCCGACGTCACAGCGGCCTTCCTGTCGTGCAATGGCTGTCTAATCATCGTCACTGAGGGCGAAACCATACATGACATGATTTAATTTGTACCGAATTAATCTCCAATCGCTCTGACACGACAATCCCTGGGGTGTAGTGGGGGCGTAGCGCACAAAGGATGCCCAAGTGTAGGGTGGATTGTTGTCCCTTTAACTTGACTAATTACTACTTCGTTCCCGACAGTTTACCGATCTACATGCAAATTAATGACCCAGCGTAAAAGGTTGACTGGGTTGTCAAGGAAATTTAGCGGGGAGACAAAATATGAGACATGACACTTTACTTTTGTTTTGTTATCTTATAGTATGCCATTACCTCCAAATTTAGAAGTTGTATCTAGAGATCTGAATCGTGAAAGATGAAAAGAAAACTGTCAGGATGATGACAAATTCTGGTAATGATTTTGATTTTCTATATCACGTGAATGCAGTGATAATATCATGCTGTGCTTTTATTCGGTATTGACCAGTTGGATATGTGAAAAACCAAATTGCGTCCTTATTACAAAAGGATTGCAACATATAGACCAATTACGATATAATAGATTCAAACATTTAGAGAGTCATAGCACAATCAAAATCTATGCATACTTTTCACAAGTTCGTCTAATGGCTAAATCAGGTTGGTATTACTGTTTAATTGACTTTTGTACAATAAGTACATATTAATGGCATTGTAGTTTTCTTATTATTTGTCCATTGCAAACTCATACTAGGAACTCATATTTCTAAGAGCACAAGCATATGTATCTTAGATACAGACTATGACCTTTTTGTAATGTACCCTTAGATAAAACTTACAGGGAGCAAAGTTTGAAGAAGTTTGTACATCCTCTTTATGTTTATGATCAAGATAAAATTTTGTGGTCAGATGTTGTCGCTCAGATCTGGGAAATGCAGCTGTGCCGTGCTCCTGACGGCCTTTTTTCAGGCAAACCGTCTTTTCGAGGCCCTTTTAAAGCCCGCTGGGAGTGAGGGTGCCGTGTTCAATTAAATTACTTGTGAAAGGTGATGTCACGCGACATCCACAGGCGGCATGGTCGGTCCTGTCGAAAGACACACCCTGGCAAGTTTGCACCGTTAGGAGTTTCTCACAACATAAATTCACCAGCGCTAGAGAAGACCTTTTTATTTACCGCCGAGGGAATAGAGAGAAAGGTGATACATGACACGTCCAATAACCTTCCAGCGCTTCAGCCGCCGGCCCCTTATCATAGCCCGTAAAGCAGCTCATCTCTCGAGCCAGCTGGATTGGCGCACAGTGATTTGACAGGAATGCATGAGCATTACATGGCCCCCATGGGAGATCCCTTATCTATAATTAAGCTCCAGCCGAGGCTGGAGATCCGTCCCGACACGTGAAAGAGGCTGCGCCTGTGGAGAGACCTGGTTCGGCATCGCGGCAGGTCTGCAGGACTAACCCCAACCTGGTGTCGTCTTCACTGTCACCTGCCTAGGGACAGGGTAAACGTAGGTGAACATTTCTGCATAATCTGGCTATCATATCGTTTCGCAAAACTTCATTCGTGTTCAGATTGGCTACACAGTAGTGCCAGTAGCAGAGCAGGTGGTTAAACAGGTGTGTTACAAGGCATAGGAGTTTATCACTTTTATGATAACTGCAAAACGCTGCTGGTTTGCCCCTTGATTCAAGTATTGTTTAGCAAAGGAGGTATCTATTTCGACAATGCTAGTCCTATTTTCTGCTGATAGAGAGCTTCTTCAAAACAGCTTTGAGGTCGATGTCGTGACCTCTCATGTGTGAGCAACACCAAATCCTCCAGATGTGTTCATGGTAATTGCATTTCCCTTTACAAGATCCCACCCTCTCCAGGCGCGTCGTTAGAGACACAGAAGGTCGTGAACAGATGCCTCCATCCTTTCTGGAGTAGGGATTTGACCGGGTGATAACACACCGGGTTATTGCACAGGGCTGTCTGCAGTTTGCTTTGATCCATCAGGGTTGAAACACTGGAAAACTCGTTCACCTTTCTGACATAAAAGAAGCAACTTCGGGCTGACGATATATCTCTTGTGGCGTGATGTCTTCATTTATGGCACTGCTGCCGCGTTCGTCTTCATTTGGATCTCATTATATCCGTGTGATAGATTGTTGAAATGAGAGTTAAGGACGGAGGAGGGCATCACGGGTAATAGTGGCTGACACCTACCGTGCCACAGGGTACAATAAGCCTCACGCACCCACCAGCCTGGGAGGGCTTTTTCGACACCTCGAATGAGACTATTTATCTCCTGCTGAACGAATTTCAGAATATCGGGACCCGACTGCCTATTCCTTCGCGTACGTCATAGGCAAGGTAGAGACGGGCACTTTAGTATGTCTTTAGAACATACGGAATCGATCATACTCACTGTGGGTGGCTGTATAAGGTACAAAGGTCAAGCGTTTATGGGCGTAGTCGAAAAAAGTGCTTAACTTTTCTTGGAATTATTGAGGTAGCTATACAGAATCTATTTCCTGTGACTAGAGAAGGCATTATAGTTCCGTGAGAAATATCCATCAAGCTATAGGAAAGTGAAGGCCGTTTGTTTTAGGGGATGTACCTTCTCTGTAATTCTCATGCACTTTAGATATCTTCTTTGCACGGCAGTGAATGTGGAAGGTCATGTCTTACATGTAGCTCAGTTTTAATAGTTCAAAGTATATCCCTGCAATAATGCATGTAACGTAAAAACTAATTTAACTAAAATTTATATGTATACGTGTGCGTTTGCAAACGTTTAAAAGAAGAGCCTTTCACTAAATGTTTGAGCTTTGAGTATCATTTATTGTAGATGCAGTTAAGAAGATGTGTATCTATACTTGTTCAGGAAGACCATCATCAAAAGGGGTGACGTCGTGACAGGATATTTTTTATTATACTTTTTGTACATGTTTGGAGATGATGACACAGCTTTTTTGAATCTTCAAAACTTCCTCTTTAGAATTTCTGAAACATCCAAACTAATGTACAGAGCTACTGACTCTTGTAAAAGCTCAGTTCAAAATCTAGAAATACCTGTACATAATCTGGTTGAACGCTGAAACTTTCCCGAGTGTGCACTAGAGCAGCGTTGAACGTATCACTTTAGAATCAGACATCCACACTTACATTGCCTGAGGGTTGATTCCCAACTCATTCCTGGGCAGACATACCTTATCTCCAAGTGATACTGAATCAGCTCAGTATGCTCAGTCCGCGTGTCGGTCAACCCATTCCCGCATTTATCTTTACGGGGATCAATTGATTGCCTATTATTGAGTCACAATGTAGTCCTAGGTATCGGGCTGGTTTAGTATATGTGACTATTGTAGGTCCATCTCTCTGCCATAGATGGTTCTAATCAAATGTCAAGGGCTTTTGCACATGAGGAACTCCGTTGTAGATGTGCGAGACGAGATTCCTGTGGGTACAGTGCTGTTTGCTTGTATGCATGGATGTAATTTTGTGGCAAGTATTTGATGTTGAAGACTAACAGTGTCATATAGCTAAGTTTTCATGGGATAAAAGAAATTTCTGCACGAGCAGATCTTAGCTAGGGAGTGAAAATTTTAGATCTGGCATAGCCGGCAGTCCACAAAATTAAGACGTATTTGTTTAGTCATAACGGTGACGGAACGGTTTTTTAATCATGCATGGCTCCCACCGTCTATATATCTTTATCCCACCGCAGGTCCAACTTACATTGTTCATTGAAGTGTGTGAGTTTGGAGTTGGTATCAGAAAAACCTGCTAACAATATTATCACTAGATGTCATTTCCAAAATTTATTTGGAGATGTTATGGGCGCAGGTATAGCTGCAGGGCTTGTCTCCCTACATTACTTCAACTTGTATCATCATCGTGCATATTTAAGCCTCCTTATATGGAGGGTACTCGGGGTTTTTCAACATAATGATGATGTATAATACAAGCCTGGTCAAGGTTTGATGTGAAGTGGCCGATACAATTACGTTTTTCAGAAAAATTATTATTAGCAGATCCAGAACACTCTCCTCTCGATTTGAGTATACCTTTAAACACATACAGAGAATGCAACTGTAATTACAGCAATACTTTAATTTTTGTCTAGTCTTATATTTTATTGATGTCTATTACGAGCACCGGGAGTTTGACTGTTTTTAGATATATGATAAATCGCACCCCTGTGGCAAACACCAGGTGTGTCCAAGAAGAGTGGAGACCAGTTGCTCGGATTCAGATTGGTGTTTTCGTAATATCGGTCACGTTTACAATTGATTTTTCTTACAATATTTTAGCCTGGAATCGGATTTGTAGGTACGAGCTTCCTTGTTTGGCATTCTACTTGATTTCTTAGCCTGATGATCAATTTTGATGATATATACAGAATGGCATGACGGATTACCTGTCTGAAGTAGGGAAAGCTGGGGAGATTTGATCAGTTTTGATATGTCTTCGGCGATAGATGGCTTTGGACCATGAACCTGCCACTTTCTTTGTGATTGACAACACCGTGGGCTATTTGTGTGTAAGCCTTTGGAACGAATGGTGCAGAAGCTTTCCTGGAGAAAAGGGCATTTCTAGAGAAGAAGGTTTTAACTAGAAAGGCCGACATTTGCTTGAGAGCAAATACAGCATATTTCAGCCATCTCCCTCCTCATGTAACAATAGACTGTTCCAAAATCACCCATGTGCAAAAATGGAACACTTCTGCTTAAAATGACTTCTAACTACTAATCACACTTATGAGCAAAAATGAATCTTACAAAACCTCCTTCAAGAATGGACTCTTCTAGTGCACCCCATGTAGAAAGTTAAAATAGACGACTCCAAAAACACTTCCGCTAAGTAATGGAATTTTGAATCATCAGCTGTCCAAAACCATATATGAAAAAAAAACCTCTGTGCAAGAATCGACTCTTCCTGTTATACCCCTATGTAAATTGGAGCGATCCAAATATACATCAGCTAAAATAGGTCATCGACATAATCAACAAAGTCCACAAAATGAATTTAAAAGAATACCCCCTTCGTCGAAGAATGGAATCTCCCAGCACACCCTGTTTAAAATTGCACAATAGTCCAGAAATACTCACAGTACATGGCCTTTTGTATGATAAGCAACCCAGTCCAAAACTGAATTTTAAAAAAGTCCCCCGTGCATGAATGGACTCTTCCAGATAACACCAGGCTTGCTGATTGGCTGCCGAATCCTCCTCATGTGCAGTCTTCAGGTGGGGGTCAACTTCCATTCAACAAATGGAATTCGGAATCATCACCCATGTCCAAAACTGAATTTTTTTTAAATCCCCCCTATGTGCAAAAATGGACTGTCCCAGTAGTAGTCTTATGTGAAGTGGTTCAGTGCAAAAACACTTCCGCTAAAAAAACATTGGCATCATCACCAAAGTCTAAAAGTAAATTTTAAAAAACACCCCCTGTCCAACTATGGACTCTTCCAGCAAAATGAGCTTGCTCATTGGCTGTTCATTAATTGGATTTACCTTGTCCCCCAACCACCTGGATGTCTATGGACTAGGTAGGTAGGTAGTAGATAATTGGATCTACCTGGCACACCTGTGGCCCTGACACACCAGAATGACCTAGAGGTCGTTGACCTCGGCACTTCAATGTCACATGTCCAAAACTCTCCCACAAAAACCTCCTTAAGGAGCCATTTTGAAGTGATTCATACCAAATATTATACATGGATCCTTTGAATAAGTATCTAGGGCACCTCTGTCCCAAATTTCAGGTCATTTGGATGTAATACCATGGTACAGGGGGCCAAATTATACAGTTTTGGTCCAAAAGTTGCAATAAAACCTTAATAAAATCATTTAAGGAGCAGATATGAAAAAAATGAAAAAAACACATTTTGGTATTGGCTCACTCTACCCTTGTGCCAAATTTCAGGTCATTCGGTCTAGGAACGGCGGAGATGAATCACTTTGAAGATTTGACAGGAGAAAGAAAGAAAGAAAGAAACATTACGAATACAATATATTTCACCATACTATGTATGGCTGAAATATAAAAATACAACATGTGAAGTATTGAGCCAAGACACCATATCACAGGATATAGCTGTTATAGCAACACCTCAAACAGAAGCTCGACATTTGGTCACGTTGTTGAAGTTGTCACTAACTTTTTGTAAGGCAGTAACTTAGTAGTATAAGACAGGAAGTCTGGATGATGACAAATGAGATGGCTGCTGAAATTCCCTTTTGTGTTATTTCCATACAAAACTGCGCTCACTTTTCCGATATATAGCCCACTTGGTATGGAGGACGTAGAGTGTAGTAGTAAAATACGGAGATTACCCATGCCCTTGTATTGGAATGTAAGAATATGTCGACATCGAAGCAAGACGATAGGGTCGATTGGGCAAGTTCCAACGGCTGTATTACAGCTTTCATGACCCCTCTTCGGGTAATAGATGAAAGCTGCCCAGTCAGGCGATTCTGCATCGAGTTTCCACTGAATTTTTGGAAGCCTTGTAAAGATTTCGACTGTTTATGGTACAGAGAAAGTTGGAACAGATAAACATATGAGACTTGTGTGTAATTAAAGAATAATAGTAGTTCTCGGTTGTCAGGATGATCGAGACCTCGATTTTCACATGTGTCGTTGAATGCGTATATATTTGGTTCTACATAACTGCGTGGTATCTGCATTCGGTGAATACCAGTTTATGTTCCCAATTTAACAAGTCGAAGAAACGCTGGGATGATGTCTACAAAACAAGTTTCCTATTGCATTGATAACTAAAAAAGTGTGTGTTTCTTTGATAGCGGTAAGAATGATGACATGTCGGGGATATTGCTTCAAAACTGTTCGACAAATTGTTCTGAAATACTTTTGTTTGGGATAAGTGATCATTGCAGCTGATTTATATTATTCAGGATCTGACCCTGACTTTACGACCTTTAGAAATAAAGGCGTTGCGTGTCAAGGGAGCCCATTCTTTACAATTCTGTCACCCGTAGTGATACTTGTGTCTAATAGGAAAGGAAAGAAGTGTACAAAAAATCAATGAATACGCGTGGTATCTTAGTGTGATCCCGGCAATTAAACTGTGTTTCGATAGTATTGGTGGCGCCATCCCCATCTACCTTTGATTGAAAGGTGTTTCTGCAAAACCCTGCCCCCGCCCATTCACATAAGAGATTATCGTTATCAATATTCAAGAATTGGAATGGGTGTTTTCTATATATAATCAAATGATTTTCGAAGTAACTAAACATCTATTGCCAGAGACTTTATTCTAATCCAGTCAGGCATTTATAATTCATAGACGTTTCATGGCGAAATTGTGTGGTATCGAAATCATATGCATGTTTATAGGTTTAAAACTCTTTAAGGTTTTCAAGAAAGTTGTGTTAAACTTTGACATTAATAACTAGCAGAACATCCCAGTCTTTGTCTATAGTGATGATTTATAGGAGAAAGAAAGCATCTTTGGCCATCTTCAGAACGTGCTGTTGAAGCAACGATACTTCTGGGTCATATGAACCTTATCTACCAGGCTATTGCGAGTGTAGTCGGTTGGCAGATTGCTTTCCATCGTCATTTCTTTCGAGAGTAATGGCTTCTTTCCCCATCAGGGGTAATTTGTAGCCGAGTAACAACCCTTTGACGCTGGTACTTGGAAAGGTTGATGAACAGCGTGTCATACTATTTGTATAACTTCAGCAACTCACACCCACTTTTGGCTCAATTGGGACGATGAATAAAGCGGCAACGTGACCCACTCTTTGCCTAGATCATTCCCTCGTTACCTGTAGGAGACGGGTAAGAAGCTCACTAACATTGCAGCAATCACCTCTGCACGAAACTAATGTAAGTATTGCGCTTAACAGGTTCACTAGAACCCTGCAACTAAGTGATAAGTACCTTACTATTGGAGTGATTGATGAGCTACTGCTTTCAAGCTGAGGACTAACCAGTATTATCTACCGTAAGGCAACTCTCTATGACTGTACAATTAGAGCAATCTAAACACTCTTTCATCAAAATCAATGTCATCAGAACGATTCTGCACACTTTGCATTGAAGTTAAGCCGGGGAATATGATAGTCATTTGTTATCACTTTAAAATCGCTTTTCTCATATGGAAAATTGTAGGTAATTGAACTAGCTTTGTTCACCCTCTCAAAGGATCTATGAGGAAAATTGTTCTCCAGAAGTCCAATTCAAACTTTAACTGAAAATTAAGATAAGGTAAGGGCAAGAGTTTTCTTTGTAACAGAACACACGCTAAAGTAAAGATATTTCACATGGACCTTGTACGTGTTATATGTGTGACGGTGCTTGCAGCATCCATAAATGCAGTTTTATAGTGATTTGATAAAATAAACAAGTCTTACCGGTCTCTCAGTTGAACTACTTCTAACTCTTATATTATAAGTGCCCTAGACTGGTTGATGTTCCATCAACGCCGTGAAAGTGATTGGTCTGTATGAGCTCAAATACAGACAAAAAGCGAACACAATCCAACAGATATACGCAGAGAATGATGACTGATGACATAATATCCCACTGTACTGACGGAAAGCACATTTGCAGCGAGGGACTCCATCCAAAGGCATGCATGCTATTCATCTTACTGGGGTGTTGCAATATTGAATCGCCAGTTTGCGATCTGGCTCATGCATTTACTCGGTTTCTGGGGCGCGGTTGTCCCAGATTTGGTTAGGCTTACATTGTAGATCTGGACCCCCAACAATAACAGCGTTAAGCTGGTAAGAGGATTTCATTGGTTCACGCAAAGCCACTCTTCACCGCAGGACAACCCAACAGTATGTCATGAATGTCAATCTGTGGCTACAATAGCCGTGGATAGTTATAGCTGCATGCTTTACGTGCAAAACTATTATGATTCTGTTTCTCTGTGACCTAGATTGCTTACACAGCCTGAGGTTCTAAAGGCTTAAATCATATATACATACACGAAGCAGTGCAGAATGCACGAATGAATACCTCCATAACCACCAAGGATTGGTTAGCCGATAAGCAACATGTTTTAGAAACTTTGAAAACGTAATCCTTGTTTTTTTACTTTAAACGTAATCGTCTGGTCGGCGTGACGCCTCTCTGCTACCTATCGGTTAAATGGTCGGCTGTGATTCACTATCGGGTAGGGAATCCGTCTTAAAGCTAATGCCTCGAGGGTATTGGGCCTTATAACAAAAGCCGAGACCCCAACTCCCAGCCCATGCATTTCTCCCTTTAATCCTATCCAATTAATTTCAGGACACTGGCTTATTTTGCCCGGATCTTAGGAGCATCCGGTTGAAGCCCGGAATCCATTATAACGCCATTACCGTCACAACTCTACTGATCGCCACCATATACAGACTGCCAGTATAGTTTCAATGATGCTTAAAAAGACATGATTGGTAAAATCATCTCATAAAAGATGGATATTAAATTGCAGACATGTCAGTTTTTTTTTCGCTTTGTATAACTTGAATTACCTATTCCGATATCATTGTAGCAAATATGCTAAGCAGATAAAGTAATGTCTTCTAGATACACCTCACTAAAGCTCTTTCGAACGGAAACGCCCAGAACAAAAAAGTATATACATTGATATCAATGTTACTGCATAAAGGTTTCATGTGTGGTATGTGGATGATAGTGAACGATTCCGTCATCTCCTGCTGCTAATAAACACCTGGAGGTGATTGAGGTCCTGAGTTGACAGGTGTTGCAGTAGTCACGATAACAGCTTATTAAAACGTTTCATGTTTGGGACAAGACGAATGACGCCTTACGGCGACCACTGACATAGTTCCCTCAACAAAGGCCATTCATACGGTACTGGAGTGTGCCTTAAGGTGCACTCTCACTGCACTTGCGTCAAGCTTGCGTCACTGCTGGGTTCGGTCACTGCGTCACTAATTTGTGATTTTCTCCGATTTTTTGTAATGTAGATATTGCGTAATACGTAAAAGTATGAGTTAGAAGACGAAAAAATAAACAAAAAGTCAGAAAATTCATTCTTTATCTCTGAAATTCGTTGAGTATCTTTCGAATCCGCAGTGACGCAAGCTTGACACAAGTGCAGTGAGAATGCACCTTTACATAAACGGTGTCCAAGTTCTCCCCTCTAATATCAGAATATTTTGAAGATATTAATCTTTGCTTGATACTAATTTACAAAGCATATTATATCCTTGTAAAACTGAGAAAGTACATTTGTACCTTTATATACTAGTAAAATCGTTTTAACAAAGTCTTAAACTTTGACGGCCATTATACTGCATATTCTGCACGACAATTTTCATTTACCTTTCCCGTTTTAATGTTAGTTTTCACACAACGAATTTGATCTCTTCCGGCGGATTAGAAGGTAAATAGGGTTAGTTACCTCTACAGTCAATATGACCAATCAGGTTCCATAACAGTCATATCACCAGGTGTTCTTTACCATTTCAGACGAGCGCACGTACGTACGGAGAGCACGCTGATGTTGCCATGTCTGACTGACGACGAACTGCTATGTAGCAAACGATGACCAAGAGCGTCCTTAGGCTTCCACTGGGGGTGGTGTTGGCCTTGACACTATGTCCCCATCCCTCAGTGAACAAACTCACAGGATGCGAGTACCCGAACGTGACCACCGGCATGTTGGAGTACAGACCGTGCGAACCGATGGTCATGGACATGGCCAAACTGGTCGACCCTGTGGTGGAGCCGGCCAACATGACCTGTGGTAACACCGGGTCGGAGTTTTGCACTATGGTAAGTGCAGAATGCATTTAATTGATAATAGTAATATAGTGTAGTTTATAAAATCTAATGTTTACTGGTCTGATACTGCCTGCCAACTGCTATGGTAATGTAAAAGTTTTCTAGGAGTCCTGGTATCGAGTGTCTATTCAACTTAGAATCTTACAGCTATAGTGGTAGGCGGGCACATAAGGGTATAGGAGACACGAGTTCTAGAGGTGACGGGTTCCCCGGCTAGAAGCTGTGTCCTTGGGTCGACCGTGTGGCTATCTTTACACGACTTTTCTCACTCCAACCAGGTGTAAACATGAGTACCTGACTTCGGCTGGGTAGGAAAAAGGCGGTGGGAGGAGAGGGTTGGGCTCCCCCTTCCAATACCGTGCCCTATCGGCTGCCCCAAAGGCTTTGAAAATGCTACGTGACTACCCTAACCTTCAGTGAAGTAGCAAATATAGTAACTCTCAGTTTCGTTCGTATATGATGCTGCTATAAACCTAAACGGTTGTGACAAATATTGGCGTATTAGCAAGACGAGGGTTAGCATGCTGAAAGGATGAGACAACACAGATGTAGACCAACCAGAGTGACGCCTTTGTCACGTAGTGCAATGAACTGAACCAATAACAGGTCAATTGTTCACGGATAGAATAGTACAAAAATGTATTGTATGGTCACAACAGTGTATATAAACATATTAGGTGCACTACAATATGTGATAGATTCTGAAATCGTTTCTACAGCAGATCTCAATTTGCTTGCTCAATTTTGTATTGCTCTAGGCAACATTTCTCTTTGTAGCTTTTCATATCCCTCATCTTAGTGACATCCATTCTGTAGAAGACTAATCTTGACTCAAATTTCTTTTGACACATGTGCAATCAACCAGTCTGGGAGGGAGAATAACACATTCCCGATTGATCTAAAGATTATCCGATGGGTTTTAATCAGTAATGCAGGGCGTTTCGTGCGAGGGGGAAATCCCCAGGCGACCTGGGTTATTCTAATCCAGCCGTAACGTTTTGATGGGTGCTGAAATGATAGCGCCGAGATTACTGTCATCACCTTTTGAAAAGCTTTCGAGAGCTGGCGCTGGATATTAAGAGAGATTTATTTTCATGGACGTCTGAATAAGAACACGCATGCAACACGGAAGAGATCGGTAACTTTACTAACTGAAAGGGAATACTGGTGTTTTATGGTTGTTTAGAGTGTCGCGAATTTGGTTTGTTTTGCGACAAATAAGTCTTTTGTTACGAAAATGCAGATAATGTATATTGAAATTCTTAGCTATGCTACCTTTCTACTTAATTGTAAACACGACGTAGTTTTATACAGTGATGCATACGGATACATGTGATTTAGTACTGCGAGGTTCGCGAACCAAAACTTTATACTATTGTTAGACATTTTGACTTGATACTCACTCATCACCTACTCTTTTTAATGAAAAAGCACTCGAAATCGATTTAGATTTTGATTATCTTGCTCACATGTCTTTGCTTCGTCATGTCTCTCCTCACCAGGGCTTTCAACAAGTTCTCAGACATAAAACAATAGCAACGTCGCCTGTAAGCCAGATAAGAGCCTAATGAAAGCCATGAATTGCCCATGATTTATGCTATCATCCCCCTATCCCGACAGAGTAGTGCATGAATCATGCATGGTGTCGTAATAAGTGACCTACTGGCACGGTTTGGGGGACTCTGATACCAGAGGGGATGTTAACCGGTATCGACATACAGGAGGGCGTTTCTCAGAGTTAGGAACTTAATTTCTGTTTATGTACCCTTAAAGTATACACATATACCATATATTCGTGTTTGGTGTTTTTATTTCACCACTATGTTGACTGTTAAAATGGAATTTGATATCCTGCAACCGTATTAAATTACCGAAGTCTGTGGTTTTCATGCAGATTAACTTTAAACGGAATCCCACCCCACCCCACGCCATATCAAATTTAGATAATCTTTCACAAATGATCTAGGTGATCATTATGAATTTGAGATAATCTATTCGGAATAAATGTTAATTGTGTTGATAAACTGTTACTGTTAAAGTTTGCGTTTTGGTATAATTCACAGATCACATGGGATGTAGGGATTTTGGCATATAGGATGATATTTCTGTGTGGTATGATTTTACGTTATGTTCTACGATGTAAAGCTGTAATATTTCAAAAATCTTAAAACGCCAATAGCTCTAATCTGTGAACCATAAGGCACTTAGCTTGAAGTCGTTTAATAGGAAGATGCTATGAAAGGCGTTTAAAACGTATTTCGTAAACTTTTACCTGCTATTTGAGTTTTTCAAGGACCTAATGTTATTGCTACGAATGCCAGGGTTTCATACCAAGGAATATTAAGACAACATTTGGCAAGGATGTCGTAAAACAATTACACTGTGTGCATGTTGTAGTAGGTAAAATAAATGAGGTACCAGCACAACCCCCTGAGGATGGTGCTCTAAACTAAGCCCACAAGCCTGTGATCGTCAATTCACCACTTAATTGGCATATCGGAGCTCAGGGGGCTTGGCTTGCCCCAAATTACCCACACGACAGCCGTAATTCAATTTCGCTGTTTGCTGCATCGTTGCTACTTAGTCAGGATTTATTCATCTCGTATGTTGATTTTTTTTTAGTTTGCTCTAATGGAAGTCAACAGTGGCGAGGCTTTGGAACACCATTTCGTATACATGTACCTACCAAGAGTTTTGATATCAACGTGCCCGTATGGCGTATTTACGTCGTCAACATCGTAAATGAACATTGTATTCGTTGCATTTAATCACTAAGCTGACTACAGTTTCGTATGCATGTATTTTGAAATTTGTACTTGTCCGCATCTGTAGCTTCCTCCCAGAATGAAATTACATAGGTTCACATCTCCAGGTGCCATGCAGCATGGCCAGTCGGTCAGAGGTCACGATATCGTCTGTCAGACCCGGAATAAAATGTCATTGTGAACTGTTCACAAGAAAACTTTCCGTGACGTCCCCAAAAAGATTTATGCTCGGTTTGGCTGACGGAACTGGCACTTCGCGTGCGGAACCCCAGCAGTTCGTACATTATCAAAGCGCAGATCGATTTCTCTCTCCCACCAGTGCCGGCATCATTGTAAATAACACCCATAAGACTAGTGAAAAATTCAACCGTGCCTGCTACACGTTATAAACGTACAATTTCTTTCATTACCCATAGGGTAAACAAAGATGCGTCACGAGCATCAGTAACACGCACCACGGAGGACAGCCATGTACGTGTCTTGCAAAGTGCAACTGTCTTGGTACTTAAAAGACTGTTTTGGATCCTTCTCGGTGGTTGGTTATGTCACAGACTGCTTGAGGATCCTATGAGATCAAAATCGTACGGTCGCACAACCTATGGGACCGCGCCTTTATTAATAGCTTCTTTCTGGGTTCTAAAAATTCGACTTGTGATCACAAAAAGCGTTTTTGCTGTAATCGTATTGTTGAAGTTGTCATGACGATACAGGCATGTGACAGGATACGAGTGTACGTAAATCTAGGTCGCATATTTCCGGTGTACCGTCGAATTTTTATTTTAAGTAGTGAAAAGACAACACCAGAGCACCACCACGGCACAGATAAAGCAGCTCCCTGGATCAGGCTTTGAACAAAGGCAGCTTGTATGGTTGGAGATGAGGACGGAAAGCTAGCAGTATGCAATCTTTAAGTCTATTTTTAAACCTACATGCCTTTTTGCCAGACAGTGCAGCACTTGCAAGAACCCAGGCTCTCAGGGAAGCTTTAGGTGGTTGGATCCATCCAACTTTTAATCAATCCATCCTCCCGTTTCTCCAAGGATTTCATCGGCTTTTAAATTTACATCCCTTGGACCTTTTTGCTGACAATAATAGGATCTTCCCATGAAACATATTAGGGAATGAGATGGAACACAGCCCAGCATTGGAGGTTTAATCATCTGGGTTTATCAGACGTCCAGTCAGAAGTCCCGATGGATATCTTTCACTCTGCTGCAGCCTGAAGCAATCAGAGTCTTTGATTCCTCCCAAATTGGCTGAAAGCACTTTAAGAGAACTTCAATGATTATGGGTCAATACTTTAAAAACGTTGTGGAAGAGGTGTGGTTTGTAGAAATTGCAATTGGCTTCAAACTGTTTTATAAAACACGAAAGAAAATTTCCAAAAGAGCCTTTGACACAAGAAACTGTAATAAAATGTGGTCTGTAAATTGTTATGACCAACGTTGTCTCGTCTCTAGATATCTGCTAATTTTTGGAGACTATCGAAATAAAGCTGGACTGAATGTTGCCACTTCTTAAATCAATACGCTTGACAACGTCAGTCATGTATGGGGGGCTTAAAACGGTATACTTGCGTGTAATGTGTTCTAACGTACTGTGTTCATATGCAGACATATGTATCCTACTGACGTATCCGTCTTTTATGCATGTATGTGTACGAGTGAAAACAGTCTAGACTGATCTTAGCCATATTGATATTCACCCTTCAGTGGGACTTCAAGGAGCACCCTAGATATCATTTTAACAGGGACAGCAACTCTCAGTAAAAGTTGTGATATTTCCACCCCAAACTTGGCGGCAAAGGGCCATTAGCCACCTTCAGGGAACGCGCCCATCCATCAAGAGAACACAATGTTGTCGTTGTCAATGAGTATTCACCACATGGCGGCATCGCCTTCTCGATCGATGCCAAGATGTCTTCCCCCTGCCTTGCGCGTGTAATGGAAGCGTGATAATGCGGGACCCATGACTGGAAGAACATCGAGCTGCAGGAAATGTCACCCTGATTACAAGATAAGATCGTCATATTTCCTTCCAATTGGGCTTCCTGGAAACATAAACTTCCCATTACAATTGCTTTATCAAATACAGATTTTATCTTGAGCATCAGAATTTCAAGTTTAAAAGTACAGCGACAACATTTTTGTTTACTGCAGTCAGATAAATTACTGAGATAAAAACGATTGGGCGCCTAGGAATGCAGCTATCATCAAAAGATGAGTTGTCTTAGTTCGACTGATTGTTTTCATTAACAGTGCCTGTAAATTAGAACATATTAAGTCGTCAATGTACTTTTAGTGTTTTGAAAAGAATTGGCATTTGCACCGGGTTTACGCTTGGAAAGCTCAAAATCGTTCATTACCACATTCTGCATCCGGCCACTTAACATACGTCACTGGACTTATCGATTGATGCTAATATACATGTATGTGTATTGGGGAAAATGGTAAAATAGGGTTCCGATGGTAATGCACCACAATGCTGCTAATTCTCATAAGCGCATTGTAGTTTCTCATGCAAACAAAACTTCCAAGTAGCAGACAAGAACAGAAATAAACATAAACAACTTTTGTTTCTATCATAGAGAAGTTTTAACAACAACCACTGTCTATGCTCATAGCTATGGTGCCGCAGCGTGCACGTCGTCACTCTCTTTCTCTGTCTTTGAAGTTCAGCACAAATGGCAATTTAAGTTGACTTGCGAAAGCGACCTGCGGTAAGTTGTACTGAAACGTTGTAATATGAGCAACGACAATATTGGAGAATGCCACGCGATTCATATCAAAACATGCCTCCCAATATCATTCACGCTCACTTAGCGAGCGACGGAAAATTGCCTTACCATTACTCTGAGGCAAACGCTATCTCCTAGGAAATAGCATACATAAAACAAGCTGTGGCATATATTGTAATTGGCGTATTAAAATCCGTATCATGAGATTCTTTGACTTTATGATAGCTTAATGTGATGAATTTAAAACGGGTAATGATGACAAGTAGTAAATTACATATTTGTAAAGCACTCATATGTAATCTCTTTGAATACTTTCCTAATAACCAAGATTCAGTTGAATATATATACTATACATTCCATACTTAACTGCCAAGCTTCCTCGCCCTTTCAGGTGTTTGCATGAATGATGGCAACAAAAATTGCACTAGTTCATGATATTTGTTTTGACATCGCCTCAGGCGCTCTTTCGTGTGTTTCATAGTGACAAGCTGGTATAAATCATGTCAAAATGTTTCTCGTGTGCAAGCGCAGATAAGGCCTGCAGAAATTTGTCATGTTTGAGTTCTTCTTTATTGCTTGTGTCTTAATATACTGCGAGTAATGTTGTATGAACGGGCACGGATGTATAAAGATGTTACCAGCGCGTGGATAATGCTCTGTCACAGTCGGAAGTATGTTTTGAATTCTCCTGTGTTCTACACCACTGTTTCTAATAAAGAGCAAGGGAAAACCATTCGTCAGCATGAAATATTTATCGTGGTTTTATTTCATATTGAAATCGAGTGCCTACAAACATGCAGACCAAGAAAATGTTGCACGTACTGTCAGTATCATCATCGCATTCTTCTTTATGTTCATTTTACAACAAGCTATGCTGCACAGAGGCAGACACATACACTGACAAATGCATCCAAAATATAAACTTCTTGGCGAATGTAAGCATGCCTGCCAAATGCAAAGTATACCTTCATGTGGTTATGCTTGACCTCATGGAAAATGAGCAAGACCAAAACTAATCCAAGCGAGAAATCCCGTCTATCCCAAGCCACTACCACACTGCGTAAGAAGATACAGAGTCTCGGAGGTCTTACATACCCGTTAGCCATGTAACCAAGGTACCTGAATAGTCCCAGAGTTATACGAAACAATGCCCTGATGGCGTGCTAGTTTTTTTCCTAACCAATAGCACTAGGGCCGGCGCAACACGTTTGTTATCTTATTTTATGAGGACGAGCAATGTCGTAAGCCCGCCTTAGCCCCGGGAAATCCGCCTTCGTAATTAATAGACCGTATGGTTAAGCCCGATGCAGATAACGCAGCTAACAACGCCCTCAGGCCACATGAATCACCCCCGGAGATAACCTCCTAAACACTCCTCGGTAGGCCGTATTCTGCTCATGGCTAACCCGACCGTGAAGGCAGTTTGAAAGCTACTCAAAAAGCCAAAGATTGGCATGCTGTCTTTTGTCGACTTCACATTCACTGACAAAAAGAAAGCAGTTCACCTTTTAACATCACAAAACCCACACATGATAGAAAAAGTGGGATCTTTCGTCTTCCACTGTCTTCGAAAAAGGAGTCGAACCCAATAACCCAGGATCTAGAGTTAGCTTTTATTAGTTTTAGACCAGAGTAGACACTTGTGTTATTGTATCTTACACTGTTTGAATCTATGTTACCTGCAAATAGCCCACGGGCAAGAATTTGCAATAAACTTGATTATTAAAAGTACAGGTAGATACGAAATGCAGATAACCATTATGGACTGCATAGTATGGAAGTTCAAGAGGAGCCGATTGATACAATGACGTACATAAAAGGTTTTAGTTTTCCCGTGGTACTGAAACAAAGGGTATTTTCAAGACGAACCAAGAATGGCCGTGACGTTGATGGATCAATCAGGGAATTGAGCTGAAAATCCACACGCCTGCCTATTGGCAGGAGGGATACATCAGGACACCATGCCCTTGCTGGCTGAGGAGATGGTGCTTTGACTGGAGTTTAATCACAACTGCAACGCAATATAGATTTTCCGTTCTCTTTTAGGAGGGGCGTGTCCTTTATACATGTTTGTATGTCATACGAGGGACACATTAATCAACATACATGCATAGTGTACATAAACATTGCATAAACTTTAGCGATGATGAATAAGGCTTATTTAGAAGCGTTTGATACGTATTGATATATAAGGACAAACTTCTGATGAATTTGCCCCATTAATCAGCTGAGGCTAAGGATCATTTGATATTTCAAACGGGCCGTTTAGGTTTAACTTAATTCATTCCTGCCCTGGGCCAAATTTAACCTGATTACCGTTCAGCCACCTGCGACATGACCCACCTATAGAGGACTTTCCTTGTGAGATCCACTACTATTCCGACTGGTAGTAGCGAGCTGCTCCTAGTGAGATTTGGTACGAGGTAATGCACATGTAACGATCGGGTCATTCCAGCAATCATTCTGCAATTGTGCTCTCGTCGCGTATATAGATCCCAAGCTGCCACACGCAAGCAAGCTGCTACTGATATGGTCCGCCATTACTCTAACGACTAACCCCCTCTGCTTTGAAATCGTGCAACAAAGAAGAGCCTAGACGGACAAATCGATGTCCTCGCGCCTGATAGGCAACAACAATCCGGTCTAATGAGCGTGATGTATTTGTTACTATCCCATAAACTAATCCGATAAAATCGCACAACCCTTTGTGACAGTGATATTGTGGCCTCGCACGCCATGCCAGGATTGATACATGGGTCTATTAACGAGTTGCTCTACACCCGATAGTCGGGAGGTGGTCACCCATCGATGTTAATCTATCTAGCTTGGACAAATCTATTGCACTAGGCTACCATGGCGACTGATCGTATCTACACGTAAGGATACATTTGAATACGATGAAGATATTTTAAAAGATGGAGTTTGAAGTTCAGTAAACTAGTAATACATGAAAATCTCATTTTTCTATGTGTATTGTTAGAACAATCTCTTTCACATTCGTTCCATTTAATTTGCGATGTTACATAGTTTGGACCTACCAGTTTTCGATGAGCAAAAAGTGAATTGGTCTGGTAGGATACGACCTATAATGCTTTGGTCGAAACCAAGCGTTAGTTACAGTTGCACCAGTGGTTGACAGGATCCTAGGACTAATAGTTGGTACATTTTAATTTTTGAAACAAATCTTTCTGTAGTACATTTGTGCAAGTAATATTTTTCTTGTTGTTGAATCTCAATTTGTAAACTGAATAGACCCAACTTGAGGCAATTGAAACCCATTGTCGGGATACGTGATTAAATTGTAAGTGTGGTTGGCACTCCAATATATAGAATTAGCCTTATCACTTTACCTGTCCTAAGGAATCAGCTTATGGCCATCGTGAAACCGCACCGTCAATGACGATGATTCTGTGCGACAGTTATCCCAGTATGTTGAGTCACTCCGGATTTTATACATATCATATAACGTTAGGCCAGGTGGTCCCATTTGGTTTACTTTGTAATGTTTGGTAGTTGCCAGAATAAACAATGTTGACTTTATTGATTGGCGAACAGTAACAGAGGCAGGGAGAACTGAGATTATTCGTTATTTCTTGTACAGACTTTGACGTTTCATCCACAATATTTTACAGGATGCTCCATCTACATGCGAAGTCTGCGATGCTCGTATTTCGGGGCTAGCCCACCCACCGAAGTTCATGACCGATGGAGAAAAGGGACCACAGCCTATAACATGGTGGCAGTCAGTGTCCTGGCTGAACTACCCATCCCCGCTGCAAGTCAACATCACATTCTCGTGGCAAAAAACGTTTGAAATCACCCAAAACATCAGAATAGTTTTCCAGTCCCCTCGTCCGTACCAGATGATCATCGAGAAGTCGTTAGATTACGGCGCGACGTGGCAGCCGTGGCAGTACTATGCACGCAGCTGTCGAGATGCGTTCGGGATGCTGCCGGCCAGGGCCAGCACCATCTCCCGGAGGGACATCACCAACGTCATCTGCACACAGCTGTACAGCAACACCCTTCCGCGCAAGAATGGCGAGGTGTTACTGGAGGTGGAGGATAGGTTCAGGCTATATCTAAACGGCAGAAAGAGCGGCAAGAACATCGACATCGAACTGCATCAGCACAAGGGCTTGGAAAAATTCGTGTCCCTGACGGACATGAGAATACGGCTGCTGCAGCCAGCCACTAACGGCGTCTATAGCAGGACTTCTGCAACTTCCAACGAACTCATGAGATATTACTACGCAATTTCTGATATCCAGATCAGGGGCAGGTTAGTATTAAAGACATGGAACAACAAGGGAACCGTTAATGCTTTCTATTCATAGTGGCAGAAACATGCGCATTGCCGTCAGTCCTTTATTCAATTTTTACCAACATCTTTCCTACACTTGCACCACTGTATTGGGTTGTATGTTCGTCATCTTCTTGTGATTTGCTGGAAATCTAAAATGCTATATACTATAATCCTTTGCTGGTTATTTACACTCAAAATCACATATGAAATAAGGTAAAAACTATCCAGACAGGACAAGGGCAATAATATATGACATAATATGAAAAATATTGCAATTGCAACTTCGATTTGAATTCAAGACTAAAAGTTTGAAAAAGGAAATGAGATCTACATCTGTTGCACGTACAAGGGTTACGCCCATATGCAAAGTTACAATGTTGACATAAGATCAGTGATTGATTCTTTAAAAAATTGTGTGAGTGTTTACTTAAAGGTAACACAATCAATGTTCAATTCTAGTGCTGGCGAAATATAACCAACATTACATGGCGTTATCAAAAGCTGGTTGCAGATACACTGATTACCTTAATGTAAACGACTTATTTTCTTAAAAGAATGCATGCTAGGCATTTCGTAACATAAAGGTTATCTTGGTTTTCAAATGTCACTAACTATTATTCATTTCTACCGTTAGGTGTAAATGCAACCTCCACGCCAGCTACTGTCTTAGGGATACGAAGACTAAGAAGTTTTATTGCGATTGCAAACATAACACAGAGGGGTCCGACTGCAACAAGTGAGTGGCAATTGCGGCCTTGGCACAATTAAAGTTTTTAAAAATATTATTGAAAAACTCTATCATTTTTAATTTGTTGACATCGAACTCCACAGTGTGTTATGGGTTAATTCAGACATGTGCATAATCTAAGACAACACAATTCTGCGTGTAAGCCTAACATAAGGGTTGTCTACTAAGTATTCAATCTCTATATGTACCTATTTTGTAATAATTGTGTCAACATTGGTACAGTTACAGTAACAAGAACTATAATAGAGAGAACTAATCACGTCTTCCAGTTGATTAAAAGAGTGTGGGCATATTAATCGTAGTATCACGGAAACAGAAGACAATACTATGACGTGCTCTGTCCCTCCAGGTGTAAGAAGAACTTCGTCGCCAGACAGTGGGCGTCCGGCAGCTACTATCCACTGGGTACAGGTTCAGCGAATGAGTGTCGAAGTAAGAGAACATTCTATCATCATTGCACTTCGTTACGCGTCTATTTGTTCAAACCATTCTTTAAGATGTCATGATGTTACTTTCCTATTTACTCGTTTTAAGATATTACAAAATATCTATTGCTGATATATGATTTCTAAGTCATATTGATTTGGCGCTTTCTAGGATTTTCCAACGACTCGGCCTGTAAGTAGTTTTTGTAAGCAGATAACACCCTCAATCCACTAAGACGGTGGCATCGCTAAGAACGCACTGCGGCCTAAAATCTGACAGAGCGCTCTCAGAAATATTCAGACACAATTGAATACCTTTACGCTTTGTGTTTTATTATCTTTCAGGTATTACCTTTTACATATTCTAGATATCAATGAAAGACTTACACAAATTCAATTTAGGGCACAATGAGGTCACCGTCTAGTAGAATGGGGGCCTTAGCCATATTTATGCAGGTGAGATATATAGTATGAAAAACAACTCAGAGCAAGAACAATTATTGATAAACAAAAATGTTTCAATATCGTTGTAAACTATAAAGAGACAAAGAGTGATGTGATTAAATGTCTGCATGGTGTTTGAAGAATCTATCTAGCTTTAAGCACCTCTGTGACATACTACTTTGCTATGTTGTAACATATATATAAATTGGACCCACATCATTTACTGTCGGCAAAAGCCAATGGCAGATGTGCGTTGACCAAGCGCCGTCTGGCGAGGTACCGCTCAATTCCAAGTGAAAGGAACACTAATCACAATGTCAGCCAATGCGTGTTGAGCGTTGAAAAGAATTCGTTCCAAAAGAGGGGCTCACGCAGCAAACGTAATTTCGACACTGCACATGCGTAAGCATTTGTACACCCGCCGTTTGGAATACAAACTGTCATCCATCTTCATATTCGAAAGATAACGCGAGTTTAAAAGTATATCCATAAACCTTAATTTGCCAGCGTCATCTACCGATAAAATGTAGATCTGCAGGACATATTACGAAAATTTATCCCAGGTTCTTTTCAAAGAGGTTGCATCGGTAGAAATGAGACCATGAAAGATAATCAAATAGATCCGGCAATGCTTCATGTTGCCTCTGAGAAATATAGGATTATAAGTGTCCACCTTTTGCATGGTGTTTCTCGTATTTTACTGTATCGATCATTCTTTTTACGAGAACCATCTGCTACTGTCGCTATCTTTAAATTGGTCTATGGTTGCCTTATTGATAAATGTCTCCAAAGCTTCAGCAATAACTTATCCTGGCCCATTATGTTAGAGAGGTTGCAAAGGATATTCGTTTAGATATTCTGCTGTTGAAGTTTTCTAACATATTATTTAACATGTTTTGGTACATTAATGTTGCACGATATTCGCTAAATCCGTGGAGGCTTGCTATGAATGTGAAGTCGAAGTTGACATCGGACCTTAGGTAGCATTTTCTGATATACGAAGTACGAACAGTGTGTTATCTTATTAGGATGAACAAGGAAAATGTTCTTAAGAAGACGGAATATTCCCATGGTCCCATATCGGACGGGGAGGCTTTGTTGGATGGCATTTTCTGCCTACGCAGGAATATCTGTTATAGTTATTGTACACGTAATGGTACCCTGCGGGATATCCATGGGAGGAGTATTGTAAGCTTGTGCAGAATGGGATTCACTATAATGAAGCCTATAGTCTCGTATCAGCATAAAGGTTACGTGGAGGTTTATCTAACGTAATACAAAATGGCTAGTATTCGCAGTGAGATTAGAAAAGTGAACTTTCTTCAAGCCAAGGTTTTGATACCCGAAATTCTCGAGCATGCGAAGCCTCGAGCAAGAAATAAACCATGAACATGCATGGGAACTCTGTAAGGATCTATTCTTGAGTGATAGTCTGGCTAGTAGGTACATCAGATTATATATAGCATTTGGCAAAGTAGGCCTCTCTGACCGCGTTCTAGCTCTTCATGTAGCTTTAACGACGTGATGATTAATCGTATTATACTATCTAAGTTTGTCTGTAAATGGCTGTGTGATACGTCTTAGTTTATGTATGCATAAACATAGAAATGCATGACCAAATCTACGAAATTTTAAATGTTGAAAGACAATTGAGGCATCAATCTCTATAGTATTAACACGCCCGAGCTCACGAAGCCTTATTTCATTTCTGCCAATTCGTCAGAACGTCTCAAGGTAGCCTACAAGTTTCAGGGCTCACTTACAGACGGATGATTGATGATTTCTTGGATCACCGTAAATTTAAGCCCGGCTCGGTAGTTCCCGACCCCTGGTTGAGGTTAGGCTCTAAATCTGGTTTGGCACGTTAGTTTTCGTACCGAATAAGCCGTTCTGTACCATCAGGAGAAGCCCAACAAAGCCGGGAAAGTGCTTCATTCGTCACCCTGTGAACGGTTCTTTTGGTGGATCAAGCTAAATGACGTTGAAAAATCGTCTCCTCGGGCGATGGCTAATCTGAATATCGTTCTTCTTGACATTTGGTCTCAGCCCCGAAGTTTCCAGTCATCTATTCTTCAATTTTTTTTCCAGTTCTGATGTGCGTTGGAATTAATGTTTATAGACGAACCGCTACGAGTAGAGGGGCATATGTTATTGTGGTAATCCTTGTTGTGCCTAGTGGGGTATAGGTATCTCCTTACAGGGATGGGTAACAAGCCCCTCCCTTTTGAAGACCTTTTAATGCGTGCTCAAAGCACCTTCTCAAAACATCCCTTCAGAAAGACGGTGCAGCCCCTACGAAAATGCTCTGACCCCGAGACTAGAACCGGGATATCTCCGTTACCGACTTATCAAAATAGGATCTCAACGATGAGAGCCTTTTTAACAGTTTAGCCACTGGACGTCCTCTGTATACGCAGCATGCTGTTGAGATTTTGACAAAATTATAGACATAAGATTAATGCCTGGGAAGACGAGCAGAACTTTCCATCTATGTCTCCGTTGAACTAACGCTGTTGTCTGACATCAGGATCACACAACTAAAGCTACAAGGAATATCTTGCAAAGTAGAATTATTGGAATTTACAAGATTAATGTCGCATCTTAAAGTTTCTTCTTTTGCAGCCTGATATATAATACTGCATCTAAATTGGTATATGTCTAAGAATTGACAGTAACAAACTACAGCAGTCTTCTCCAATTTGTTCTCTTGTTTTTTCTCTGACTGAAGACATGGAAATGATGATATTGCGCACAGCAATTGCACCTCAAGAGGTTTGGTTTTTACCAATTGTTTTATATTCCAGCATGTGAATGCAACACCCATTCTGACCGCTGTCGGTTCATCCAAGTGTTGGGGTACGTGGTCTGTATCGGGTGTTACCATAACACCATGGGCAGGAACTGTGCAGAGTGCCGCCCCGGGTACTACAGAGATGCTACCAAGGAGATCACCGCACACGATGTCTGCAAAGGTACCTAGACATAGTTTTGGATGCAATGTTTCATTTGTTTTTCTCAAAATGATATGCCATCGAATTCATGAGCAATAACTATTCCATAAGCACATTGCTGCTGCAATACATTTGACAATGCACACTGGAAGAAAATGTGTGAAATTTGCGCAGTGTGAAATATGGCTCAACAAAACAAACTCAAAGTCATAAAAGCTCTTCATGATCAGGAATTCTTTCTCGCACTCTCATAGGTTCTTACAATGATCAATGTTGACTGAAGGGAGCTGTATGTTAGATCGTATTCATTGCTTTTATTGTTGTTGATCAGCCTGTGACTGTAACCCCATGGGTTCGAGACACGACAAATGCAACGCCACGACTGGCAAGTGCCAGTGCAAAGACGGTGCGGACGGCATGCGCTGTGACATGTGTGTGGGAGCTTACTACTGGACCAGAGACAAAGGATGCCAAAGTAAGTGGTTCTGTTCTGACAACAAACCAAGTGAAGAAAGACACCCCCTCCTTAAAATGTGCAAGTGCATTAAAAGAAATTGCTGCTTTGGATCACTAACTATACAATGTCGAATAATCTGGTAACGTTGTTCGGCTTTCAGAGGCCGTTTGTACCTTCAGCGAGGACAACAACTGCAAAAACGGCGGGACGTGCGACAACTATGAGCGATGCATCTGCCCAGAGGGATATACCGGCAGGCTTTGCGAGCGGGCAATCGGTATGACGTCACCCAGGAAAAATGGCGGAGGGAATGTAGCCACAAGAAAGATGCCGGGACATACATGCACCCTCATGGCTGTCCTGACTGTCATATTTTTGAATATGATATCCTGACATACGTAGACAACAGCACCGACTGACAAAGCTTGAATTGACTTAAAAACACGAACTTTTCTCATGAATTGTAAAATACAAGCTTAAAACTATTGAATATCAAACCCTTTGGTTTGTAAGATAGCTATTGGAAGTGGTTACATTCATCTGTGACCCCGAGGTTTTGGGAACTTGACTAAAATCCTTACTCCTGTCAAAATTGAGTAGCGAGCAATCTTAAAATGTCAAACAAACTCCATGGATACTTCCCTGCATGAATATTTGTAGGCAATCCAAGCTCATGTCCAAAATGCCCAATCTTGACTCCACCCATCAGTGGTTGAGGAGTGTAATGTTTAAGATGATGGGCATCGGCTATTTCTCAGATGAAATAATCACAACTGTTGCTTAAATGTGCGTCTCAATGTTGACATTGAACTCCAGCAATGCTTGAGGAAGCATTGTAATTGTAACTGACATTTGTAAATAACCAAATGCTGAAGTAGTATGGTATTTGATACATACGCAAAAATTTATAAATTAAGATGACAAACACAATAGATGCTATTGCATATCACCATTTGTAAAATTTTTGCACCGTGTGATGAAATAGTAGTACGTCTCCACAACCATAAAGAATGCAAGAAAACGTTATCATTATAAAGTCGGTATGCTGAAATTTTCTACGTTGATGTTTTTTTACACAAGCAGTAGACCGCAAAGCATTGCCAATGCTTGATGGATGTGGTGAGGCCTGTCTAAGATGATGTTATAGTGATATGACATAGTTCGTACTGCATGTGCAACAAAAGTTGTTATGGGCTCGCATTATGGACTCTGTATTAGAGTTGGTTTAGCGAGCCTGTTATCTATCGGTGCGACAGTAGATGATAAGAGACGGAGACATGACACAACGTATCTTAAAATCCCACGCGTAGACGTAGCCATTTGGGTGACGTGAATGTTAAAAAGTGAACACCTCGGTTTAAAAGAGACCCCCTAGCGTATAGAACCACTAAAATCACTCTGTGCAATTGAAAAGAGTTCTAGAAAAGGCCGAATGCATTTTGTGGAGTAGAAAACAAAGCAGAAAGCTGTACATACAATTTAGTGAATTGTGATATATGGTAAGATAGCAGTAGTACTCTTTTTAATATGCATGCTTACGCCCTCAATTTATGGATAGAAGTATGATGTGGTGTGAACGGTTTTGTACATTGGAAGCGTGAAAGTATAGTTTAGAGTTGTGTTAAGGGATATCTATTTAATTGAGGGATGACGACGAAGGTAATCTCAACTTGGCTTGTTGGCAAATTCTAGTAATCAGGATTGCTTTGTTTGATCATGTCTTGCTATGGGTATATCGGTACACCAATCTGGCAATGCTTACAAAAATGGCTGAAAAGAAATGCTTATAACAGTTGCAGTTTCATATTAGCACATTTGCTATCTTTTGTACATCAACTTTTGGTTTGATAACAAGCATATTGATTTTGTTAAAAATGATATAAGGGTTTTACTACATCCAAACACTTCGAAATGCCGTCATCCTTCGATCAATATAAGATACCCAACGACTAGCATGATACCCATAATTCCCTGCAGTCAATATACCTCAAGAGGTGGCCGACCTTGAGTGACACAAGGTCAGTTATTCCCTTCCACACTGTGTGAATAAAGGCTATTTTTGATAGGGTACACCATATATATCGGCGTCTGTTGTATTTTTCCCAAAAAGAAAATCAGAGTCTTCGTCACTTTTACATGCCCGAAGAAACCTAAACTCATGGTACGTCCTTCCAGCCATGTGAAGGCCAAGTCTATATGCCCGTACGTCCATTCTAAACCGATACTTAAAGAAGGGTGTCCTTACCAGGGGAGTTGAGAACCGTGCTGACTGGATATTCGTTACATATGAAGAAATACGCAAGGCGTCTACGCCCTACACCACATGTAATCTACCGGAGCTAATGTATATTGCATGGGACATCTTCAGATCGATAAGTCCGGATCAAGGACATTGGACGGTCCAATTTCCGTTGCGTAAGAAAACATGACGACGGAGGAGGCCCCCTATGTATAAAGTTACGGCTTATTTATATCCTTTTGAAAAGCTGGTAGCTGCCTTAACGATAAGTCACTTGTATAAGGGTAGATATACTCCAATAAAGCGATACGTGGGTCGACCTTTACGGTGATCCGTATGGATGCCGGAAGTCGTGATGCGGTGAAATTCCGTTATCATTGAAAGGTCAATCATACCTGCAGTACTAAGCAGGGTGCTTACTTATGATGAGACAAATATGGCGACAAATTGAAAAATTCTGAAACGTTGAAGACAGCTGAACCTTCCTGTCTCCATTTCTTGTTGTAGTCGTTTTTTTTGGCGCACTTTGTCTTTATTGATTTTCAAAGTTACTGTTCTGGAATATTAGTCACTGTGAAAGATTTACAAGGACTGCCGAACTAAGATGAGATTCTGTTTCTGGTATTTATAAGTCTAAATGACGTAGGGTACCTTTGCGAAACCATCGATGCGTTTTACTGCAGTTTTGCCATATTTATGAGAGAAGTCACAAAAAATTCCTGGAAAAGGTTTAAGGCTTTTTATTTGATCAATGCCTATGACGCTCGTAGTAAATCGGAGCTTATCTTTGAAACATACAATAAAATCTTGCTGCTTTTCACACGTACGCGTTGCGATTTCACCGTCCATGATGCACGCATAAGCAGACGCCGCATACAGTTCATCAGATGTGATGTGATGAATGTTTGCTAAATGTTCTGATATCAATCATCTGCACGTTATGTGTCCCGTGTGCTGGGCTTATAGTTATAGGCCCCCTTTCCATTTGACGGCGATCGCTCTGCGCTCTCACTGCGACCTAAATGGGATATGTGTAACTTCGCTTTCACACTGGGTACATACAAAACGTAAAAGTGTGACTGAAAAGACAACAAAACACACAAAGCGTAGAAAGATTCGCTATACAATTCGTTGAGCGATCTGTCAAATTTCAGGTCGCAGAGAGAGCGCGGCGAGAGCGCCGTCCTAGTGGAAAGGGGGTATTACTTCAACACAGCTACACCCCCATTCCACTAGCTCTGCGACATCGCTGCGATAGCCCTGTAACCAAGAGGTTTGACAGAGCGCTCAATGAATTTCATTGTTATTAGAAATACTATTTTTACGCTTTGTTTTGCTTTTTAAGTCATTTTTACATTTTGCATTATACTTTGATCAAGAAGTGAAAGATTGTGAAAATCCAATTAAGGTCGCAGTAAGGTCGTATCGCGAGCACCATCTTCTGAATTACAAAGACCCACAATCAGAGGCATCACGGATGTATGGATCTGCGTCATTCTCATATACCGCATAATCTCTGTCGCCATAGCAACGGGGCTGTCATGAATAATTACCCGACAGTGTACGAGAGACGGAAATTACAAATTCATTGTAATCACCAATGCCGTATCGTTGATTACCGATAGGAATTTGTCATCCGTATCCTATTAGCGAAATTTGACTGATAAATATTTGATTGCAAAAATTCATACTCTGTAGAAAATTTCATTATTTGGTTTCGGAAAAGCAAATGATATTATTTTGACTTGCCACCGTCCAATATATCTCTTAACTTGAAACATTTCAATGACAATGATCTGATGTGGGAGCATACAGTTTCTGGACATATCTCTGAAAATGGCTCCTAGGGACTCAACAAAGATGTACACAAAAAGGTCAAAAAATGAAAAAAAAAGGTTGACTTTGCTCCTGACCGATGTTATACCCTGGGGTGTCACTTTACCCGCTTTCCGTGAGAGACTTTCCATTTTTGAAACCGTATTTGCCGCTTCTGACGGATGGAAGTTATTTTAGCACGTATTTATGGAGTTCGGGAATCTGATCAGGGCTATTTCGGGGATATTTGTTCAACAGAAGACACATGTTAGGGTTATTTCCTATTCTGTTTGCACGACATCACGTAACATTGATACCAAAAACGTCACTGCAGCTAGGTATGTCGATGACATCATCTAGCTTGGAGCCAGACGCCATCCATGTTGGTAGGTCCTCAATAAAAACTATCCTCTCAACGTCCTGTCCTTTGAAGACATCGCAAGTTATTCTCAAAAGACATCTGATATATCCTGCAATTACATATACTTTTACCAATGTAATTGTACGATGTTGCCATATATAAATTTAGGCTTTGATACTTCAGATACACGTAGGCAAACATATTTGCCAGGCAAAATCGCCATATTTCATTTTGCAAATCATTAACAAAAATCATTGACAACATGTTACCAGCAAATGATATTTGACTTTGTAGAGATGACATGTGTCATATAGACTACTAGATTCACTGTACCGGATACAATGTACTATAGATCTATCACTTGAGTAATGTGAAACGTATGAAAACGATACCGACAGAACCTGACAATGGTCTTATCAGTTAAGTTTTAATTCTAGATAATCCACATGGCATTGATGACTCCATTTCCCTTCAATGCAATAACAAAAAATTATTTTCAACATATTATTTTGATTTTAAAGGGAAGGTTTCGTGTAACTTCCTAGCAATGACAGCTCACTGAAATTACAGGTAGTGCTATATGAGGCCGTTCCATGGAAGAGTTATCCTCCCCTCGCCCTAGTTTTACGATGAGAAATTGAAACCTTGACGGCGAGGTCACCGGGACATTATACGGCAATCATCGATCAATAGTCCTCTAACAGATATACGGTGGAACATCAAATGAACTCCGGATCCTTATGCATCCACCATTTGTAAAGACCGATATAAAACCTGATATTGGTGACAACTGGTGGTGGTACATAACCATGGTTAACAGTTTATTAAAGCACGATATCGTATTTACAATTGTGCTGGGAAATAAAATGTTGACATGTTCATGAACCAAGGTGTGATTTGCGGCTGCCTTATGAGAGGAATGGGCCTATGAAATAGCTATCTGAGATAGATCTCTCCGTCATCATTAGTGGGGACTTGATCCCACCATATCTTCAGATGTTCCCACCTCGCCGGAAAGGCCACACCATCCGAAGGTGCACGGGGCCTGGTCTGGGGTGTGGATATTCGGCAGGCAAAAAAAGTGACCGGGTTGAAATAACGACTTTCTGTTGCAGCCGTATTCTGTATTTATGCAAACACGGAGACGTTTTACATTGAATAAGGTATGAATATTACTTATTTGTTTATTATGTGATTCGTGTGTGATGAGTGGAATGCATGGAATCCTATGTTATTCTCTTTTTGAGATTACGTGTAATATTATTTCGAAGTGATTATGCTTGGTCAGTATTGAAATGGTTCATATCCGATGTCCACGAATTTGACCTACAACCTTGCATGTTTTATATGGGACTTATCAGCTGTGCAATCTGATGTTGAGACGGCAATGGCTTTCGTCCACATGCAACATGCCGACCACGCAAAATCATGGGTCGATAGGTTTCATTTCTAGATGTTTACTAGACGAGTAAGTTCTTGAAATTGTGTGATAGTTGTTCAGAGACCGGTTCCACAGTGTTAACAGACAGAGCAGGGCTCCAGGCACGTTTGAGTGGCACAGAACGTGGCGAAGAGCCACACTCCCCAACCAAGCTTGTTCATCATTCCCAACATTAACGTGGGGGGAACATGTTCGGAACAGCGATATCATCTTGTCAGCTTAAAAGGTCTTGAATGGCATCGTTATGTAGTGCTTATGGTGCTTCATTACGATACATGAGGGCAGGTAACGTGAAGATAGCCTAGTGGTAAGATCTTGTCTGAATCAGCTGTCACTCAAGTGGAGGCCGTTGCTTTTATCTACAGGGCATCCGCAGTGTCAACTGTTAGAGCGTTGTCTGCCACAACAAAAATGTAAAAATTACACGGCATGCACTTGCAGTATGATGTTTAACGATGCTAATACAATTTATGGGAGGGCAGCCTTCAAAGGTGCATTTTTGCACCTGTTTTGTCCTCCCTTTCACTATGTGAAAATCCAAATAAAGAAATAAAGAAATTTATAGGGACTTGATTATTATCGTACTTTAAAACTTCAAGGCTAGTAGAATCTTGCAGCAATTCGTAAATGGGAAAACTATCTTTATTTAGCATTTAGCCAGGCCTTATTGTTCTCACTGATAAAGATACCTCGTCAACAGTATTATGTCATCGTGTATGCTGACTCTCCGACAACATGTTTTCCTAGGTTTAACAGAGGTAATATCAAGAAAAAATCTTCACGTCCTCATCATTATTTTGTCCTTATCTAAGTCCTGACACAAGGCGTTGTTGTGAGAATACCAACAAAAGCATCATCATGGGAGAGTAAGTTACAGTACAGCATCGTTACGCGGAAATAATAAAAACTGCAGGAGCCCAGCCACTCCCCTAGGTACGTTATTGTAGTACTTGTACGACTACACTCTTCTTACCTGTGATGATTCAAGCGTCCCGAAGTAAACCAATGTCACATAACCTTCTGACATGCCTGTCATATTGCCAGGTACAGTCGGGTAGAAGTGACAGCCAAAATGAAACCTATGTTTACTTCTGACATTCACCTAATCCCACAGCGAGCTTTGCCGCAAGAGCAGAAACCTTTCAGTAAAGGAGAAAGAGAATTGAGCTACCACAAAGGTTCACCTCAGTTGATATGCCGAAAATGGCGATGCAACGATGATCGCCAATGGAGCGCCAAGAGAGCGCATAAAAGTTACTGACCTTTGAGTTTGACTGAGAGCGCGCTGGGGTCGCCGGAGACATCCCACTAGCTATAGGGCAGCTTTTCTTGGCATCGCGGCGCTCTCATGGCGATGAGGCAAATTTGCCTTTGTTGTGCCGTCAAGTGTATTGCCCATAGCTGTTGAATTTTGCCTTCTTTCGACAATTTCGAATCGCTGTATTTTCTTACTCGATATAATCATTGAGTTGTTATTAGGAATGTGATCCTTGTACCATTGAATGAAAACATACCGTTAGTCTACTAAATACATAGAATTATAATACATTAAACTTCTGCCTCGAAAGAAACTATAATCGAAGTTTCTGTCCATATGCTTTCGTTTAAAGTCTGTTAGAATAACGAATTACAGTGTGCTCATAACTAACATTTTTTCACAACATTTAGACAATGCTGATTATACAATTAGTGTGACTTTTAATGTGTTGTTGCTTATTTGGTGAAACGGGCTCCGTCATATTTACCAGAATAACGTTGACTCGGGGCGGCTTCCTAACATCGTCCTTCAATGCCTGGCCTTTCGCTTTGGTTGACAGTTGTAATTGCGGGAAGATGCATTACTCTCCATCTTCAGTCATACCCGTAGGAGATGTCTAGTCACAGATTTCGGAATCATTCCTTTGTTGCAAGTAAAAAGGATGAACTCGACAATTGTATAAAGTTTTCATGTTGTTATGTAAGGTTAGGGACATACTATGTAACTTAATGATCACGAAACCCGTTCCTATATAAACCCACAAAATAAATATCATAAGACCAACGACATTTATTTTATTATGCTTCGGTATGAGCTAAACAGACAAAACTTTACAAACAAAAAGGCCATATAATAGCGGTTGCTTTCGAGATTATTTCACATGCATATGGGCCATTTCAGCCCTCACTAATTAGATGTGTTTTTCTAATGCCAGGCAAACGTGACAGTTTTACCATTTGACGTCCCCCGATGTCAAGTTCACAATAGCATCAGATATTAGGAATCTTCTTGAATTAGATTTAGGGCCTCTTTCTGGCACCGGCTGAAATCTATCACTGCTCACAAGTGACCTTCGATTTCACGAAGAGCTCACAGGCCAACTTACCAAAATATTCATGTTCCATCCATGACCCTTAGCACAGTCAAGTATTTACTTTGGAAAATGTAAAGACAATAAGAAAGTCAAAGGATAGTTTGAAATTACAAAGTGTGCTGTAATCTGTCTTGGTAAAATTGCAGCCCTTTAAGAATATCACCAGCTAACACGTTTTTAAGAAACGTTCAAAGTGATGAATTCTAGACGTTTAAATGAGTTGGCCAAGAACCAAAGAAATTTGCTGAGGCTGCAAAGTAATCGCCAGGGTGCCATACATCACAATGGGATCTGGTAATTTTGAATTACACGTACGCATGTCAACCTCGCTGCCGAGTGAAAACCATAATCCGTCCGACTCCTGATCGATTCCTCCCCGGAGTGACTGCAATTCCAAGTAATCACATGATAATTCTTCGAACCACGCAGTAACGACCAACAGGTAATCATTAGTGTCTCATGTAGAGGAAAATACACCTTATTAGAAGTACTCTTAATGAATGTATTGGATCACACAACAATTTCTTTAATTTATTTGCACATCCATCACAAACTATGTGCAGAGTTTTGTTCATACGTTGGTTCTAATGAATCGCATTTTCTTTGATGCCAATTATGAATAGCATTGAATTTTGTCCCATTTGTATCCATCTAAAGCCAAAAAGCAAATGGAAGAATTCAAGTTTGGATATTTGGCAGAACTTTGATATCAAGAAGTTGACGAGTAATGTTTGTACTCAGAACGTGTTTTAAGTGCTTCAAAACTCCTCACGATCATGTCAACAGTGTAAAGATTATAGACATACCGACGAAAAACTGAAATCTTCGGAGCCAGTCTGTTCTTCCTAAGCCCACTGCTATATGTTATATGTCAACGTAGGCCCAGAAGGGAATTTCTTGTAGCAACCTAGATCCATACACGGCATTTGTTCGGTTGAAAACTGACAGAGCTGTTTTCGCTACTTTTGTACTTCAAACCATCCTTTAAAGTTTAAGGAAAATCAGATACTAGACATACACAAACTTCTCAACTTCCAACATTTGAACAAACGAAATAAAGGATGTAGCAATTGTCATTTTTTAGGATCTACAGTTTGTATCCGCGATCTTTCTCTGTCTTCATCATGGCTTCTTCGTACGTCAGCTGCGTCTTTCAAGCCCAGAGATTTGACAAAGATATATGGTGGTATGGTAACATTTCGGGATGACATATGGTGATGCCAGTGTGTGTGTGTTTTATACTGACGCCCGACTTTGTTCATTTGGCGTGATGCACGACAGCCTTTACGTTTGAAATATGATCCTCAAAGCATTAAAGTGCAGAATCACGCAGCCTCTAGATCTCCAGTACAGGGCGTTACGGAATGGAGTTTCCAACAGACGGTCCCTTGTTGGGGGCAGTAGAAGCTGTTGGACTGGCTAAAAAAACACTACTTGTAGATCCCGAGGCCTCCCCTAAGGGGCTCCAATACATGCGCATTACAAGTTTGCAAGAAAAGTATCACAAATAACATTTCTGTGAAGAACATAGTCCATTTACCAAGAAATACTGTGTAGCTTTCTTCGAAGTTATCTGAAACATAATGGATGCTTTTGTATTCGTCACAAGGTCTCTAAATCACAGTAGATAAGCGATTGTTTGATATGAAAGTAAGAGGAATGATCTATCTGAACTGTCTTATGTCATTAGCCGGCAGACAGGCCGTTATAGGAAACACATAGTGATACGGTGAGGAGATAAAGGAGCAAGGTAATTTTACCATTGGAAGGAGAATGGATGGTCCTAGAAGGGAATATGTAACGCCGCTTCGACAAGTGTGGACACATTTATTCTATACGTTTTCCGGGAACGTATGCACACTGATTGGTGTACTTTGTCAGACACAGTCCATTTTTCTTCTTTTACTTTCAGAAAAATGTCTAGCTTGAATCACAGCTTAGCAGTCGGCCATCATTGACGACTGTACCTTGATATGGTGAGTTTTCTTTTTTTAAGCGTGCGCAGCCTGCGCTTACGTTGGCCAGTGGTAGGCGGACTCGCCTCTGATCCATGAGTTCGATGTCGGCTGTATCGCACACCCGGCATCCATGCTACTGGAAATAAAGGGGCACAGTCCTTGAGACGGGAAGTTAAGCCAGGGTCTACAGTTCGAAAATAGATAGGTAATCGTGTGGCGCAATCGGTAAGATGTTTGACACAGACACCAGAGTTAACGGGTTCGAAACCGCTGATTTGTCCCGATGTTGTGCCCTTGGGAGAAGCACTCAACATGACGTTCCTAGCTTCGGTTAGGGCAGGATAGGACGCTTTATGGAGGTCCCGTGTTTGAGGAGAGCCACACCTCGAGCACGTTACAGAACCCATCGCACTTATCGAAAAGAGGGGTCCTTCCCAGCGTGAGTGGTTCAACCCTATACATTCCTACGGCCGCACCTGGGGCAATTACTGTCGCATTGACGTGTCGTGGCACATAATGGCAGCTCGCTCCAGACACTTGCGATACAGCCCTTCCTATTGTAAGCTCATCGCAATTCAACGACTGGCTGCCAAGAGAGAGTAGTCGGCCCGCGCCCAAACTATACCAATAAGAGGAATTTTCCCGTACAAACGATCCTGTAAATACCGTACATGTCGTCCGTCCAGTGGAACAATATCACTCCTCAGTGAAACTGACTGGTTCGATATCACTAGACATCTACGGAATGACTTGTTAGCTCCCTATTACCAAAATGGTAACTGCTTAACACGATATACTTCTCCAAGGCAAATGAAGGTCGAAGATTGTGTAAAACCCTCAAGAACAAGAATATTTCAGCGATTTAACTACACAAATATTCTTTTACTGTACCTGCGATTCGGCATGTTCTTATCATCATTCAAGTAAGCTGTTACAAAAGGACCTCACTAATTGTTGAGCTATCCTGTTCAGCCAACAAAGTTCCCTTTGGGGCAGCCTACTGGCACGATTTATGGTATTTGCGCAGCATTTCGACGTTTTTACCGTCTCCTTGTGGCCAATTTACTCCGGAACGTGCACAGCAGTTAAATCATGGCTCCATTATTGCACAACTAGTGATTACCATTGTCAAACGGAGTCCAACAGGAAAATCTGTCAAGCAAATTTTAATTTGGTTTTGCGTTTGCTCAAATATATCACTAAGCGATATTGCTATCAATCTATGGTTCAGCATATTACAACACGTTTCAATGATTATTACAGGAAACTCAAAGTTTCTTTACGCCAGGCAGAACATTTGTCTCACTTCTGCTTAAGGGCGGACCAAGAGCGAAAGGGGGTGTACATGCGTACATGTATATACTTACCAAATTGTTTTGTTTGATTTGTTATTTCTATCATTTGCGCTTTTCATTTACTTTATTTAATTCATTAACTTCATTTATTTCCTCTTGATTTATGTCTGTCTTCCAGAGTTAATGAACCCACGTCACGCACTGTTGCAAGGTATGAGGGCGTTTAAGAAGTCTCCGCGGTTATGAAAACCCCCAAAGAATCCCTTTGACGTCATAACTTCTATTTCTTTGAAACTATTTTCATCATCGCATTTGTATCATACATACGTGTCATGGGGTTACAAATATGTTCATGTTGTATATTGTCTGATTGCAGAAGATGAATTGAATTTACAAACCAGCATACAGATAACAGAAGTTAGATGCCTCCTTAGGGCCTTCCATATGCTAAATCTCTTTATACATCCTGTTTACGTACATTGAACGTGTTCGACTGATCTGCAACCTTGAACCAATCGAGTTTATTCAGCCCTTAACTGTATCAGCTCATTACTATTCATCAAGACCGACATCTTTTATGTCTCCTACGGGGATTGTCAATATGAGCGATTGATCCGTCAATATTACAGTTTGGTATCCAGCGCCGTCTCCAATACGGCAAGAACATGTCAGAACAAAAGGGAGTCGATAAACTAGGAACTTGTTAAAAGTACACCAGGGGAAAGGGTATTCAAAGTCTCATGGTTTCTAATGTTGACAGTTACAAAATCACATCGATGTCACAATATCAGCACAGACAATTGCAATGGCCACCAGAAATGACTTGATTTACCTTTATTTTTGCAGTGCAACATGATTGCGACTCATTGTTGACATTTGAGCATACGCAATGTTTCTGAAACATCAAAAACTCCCGGACGATAAAGCTTTATATAGAACCTAACATAACGAAGGTCCATTCCAGTACTATGACTGACGATGTTCACTGAAAGATGTAATGTTGATTAATCTGTAAATATTCTCTCTCTAGTACCCGATATTTCCCTTCATCGCTGAAGATCTAGTAATAAAATTATTATTCCAATAGGCGATCATGGGATTTTGTTAACGACAAGAGTCTAGCAGACTTTATGTCCTGTGAGTGCAATATGGGAGGAATGTTTTATTCACATACTTATACTCAGTAGTATTATGAACTTTACGGCTTCACTGTAACAAGGGCACTTACCGGAAAACAAGTCATGAAAACCGATCGCTGGAGACCCCTGAAATTACAAACAGTTCTAAAAGGGTTTGATTGATGGATCTCGTGCCAGTGTTTATTGCGAAACAAGCCGAGATACCGCGATACCGATGCGACATGCTGAAGCCGAAGGGCGGACTCCTCCGCCTTTTCGCTGCGATATCCGCGATATCTACTCAGAACCAACACTAGATGTTATCTGGCGGCAATATTACAACAGTGAACAGTGTACTATCACATTCACACGCAAAAAAGGTTTCAGTTACAGACTGCTTGCCAAAACATTTGAGCGATCATACATTGGACGATGGTAGCGAGCTGGTGACTGTATTTTCTTCTACCAAAGCAACTTCGTGAAAAACGTAAGTCGAATCCTTAACTTCGTCAACTAGCTTGTCTCTTTACAGTACTTTACCTTTAAGTCAAGTATGAGTAAAGAAAGTTTCGGTAGAAAATGATAAGTGTTATTGATGCCTTTGGTGAATTAGTAGTTTGTTTGTGCATTTCAGGCTTATCAGATATCAGGTACTCATAGTCATAATTCAGCTTTCTACCTACATCCGACAAATAACAAATGACTAAGTCAATAAATGTACCGATAACACTTATTATTAGAATTGCTAGCTGTGAATTAATCAGGAAAGAATGACTTGATTGGAGATATCTCGAGGAAGTTAATGTGAAAACAAGTTCTACTTTGAGTTCTCATGGTAAGATACACGGTGTAAATAATCATATCAGATGGAACATGTTTCGGTGCAATACTGCAGTGCAGCATTTGAGACCAAAATAGCCCGTGGTACAATCCAGTCAGAGTGCCGTTGTGTAGCCCAATCTCTGAGAGTAGGCTCAAACTAACAGATGGATACCTGTAGCGTCTATCAAGCTACGTGGGCGTGTAACTTTTGCAAACCATTGAATGGCTTTAAGAAAATCCTGCAAACCAAAAGTTAAAAATGCCGGATATGTGATATACATATGACACACAGAACCCGGTCATCAATTCAGAAAGTTCGGTCTTGTGCAATGAGTCACGGTCAATTTGAATTGTACTAGATGCCCATTGGCCTTTTCACTAATTCCATTTCTATCTGTTATTTCTCTCAAAGAGTGAGCTGAAGATACAGATGAAGAAAGGCCTTAAGTGTCCACCTTCACAAATGTGTAATTTTGCGTGGTAAATACTCTCTTGGTGGGCTATATTGATATTAATTATCATAAATATAGTGGTCATCAACAAAATGTTCAACAGTTAGAGACAACGGTAAATGCTTCTCTTGCTATCTTCTTAGTTTATGTTTGTATGGCAAAACGTACTTGTTCGAAACTGGCAGTAGTATATCGACACACTTGAAAAAGGCAACTTTAGTCTTATCACAACAAAACTGGTCTAAAAGCTGAAGGGTTGTCTTCTCTGCTTTTATCATAATTTTATTTAAAATATAATACGTTGCTCGTCAGTGCCGACCGCATCTTTTCGGGGTTTAGAAGACAACAGGGACTGCCATGCGCTTACCATTCTATCCACGTTTATATATAATTACAAAGCGCCTTGTCTCAACTTACATAAAGGTTCGTGTTCGCTGCCACTGAACCTCAGACGCTTTGGTTCCCTCATAAAGTTCTAAATGACTTCCCAGAGGATGAAAGACGTCATTGGCGCCATATGGACATAAACGGGGTTGATAGATGTGTAAGGCTGGGATGTTATCTCGTGCAATGATGAACGGTAAATCACACAGAGATGAACACTTTGTTGATCCACTGCGTGATTTTATCATGATATAACAGTTTATAGATGGTACTCTGGCATATCTAAAGTCTTGCATCTACCACATCAAAGGCGGGTGTGTGTTGGCGACTATTTTTTTGTTACAATTCTGAGAATTAGCTGTGGGTGGGCGGGAAGGGGACTCCGACGGAAGCAGTGGATTGCACAGACATGAAAATCGTAAGAAACGACAAAACGAACAAAGAAACAATGTTTGTAATAATAAGGGTAACTTAAATGTAATTCATATGTTCCCAAGCTAGCTATGCTTAGCAGGTACATAGGTGGAACCTCACTCTAGTTAGGTGTAGGTTAAGACCCTAACTTTTTAATTCAGTAAAGCTCTATTGGACCTTTACTGTCAAAAAGTACAAAATGTATTGCATCAATAAACACTTTTGACACAACCTTGTTGTTCATGATGTATAGCATGCCCTAAAAACGCCTGCTATAGTTCCTTATCTTACCTCCTTTATTGATGATGTCATTTTCTCATAACATACTGTTGAATGCTAATTAGTTAATAACTTCGAGACACATAAACGCTCGATCTGACGCCCATCTTCAAGATTTATGGGCTGATTCTTCACGCATGTATCAACGCCCTTTTCAATGAAGAAGTCACAATAGCACAAAGCACTTGCAAAATTATTCCCGGTATGGAACGATTGTACATTTGGCTTCAAAGTCTTAAAGTTTCAGAGTTTACAGTAGTGAAGAAAACATACATCCCCAGGCCTTGTCTTCAACTAGACTCCGGGGTAATATTGTGTGTGCCTGCTGGGAGTTGCTCCCGGCAATGGTACAGGCTGATCATTATTACAACACGAGCATTCAGGGAGTGCTTACGTACGTAAGGCGTTCTGCTAGAGTTATTACTTCTGTGAATGATTGATATCTACCATGGTGCACAATGAAGATCATTTCAAAGATACAGGTGTTTGAAAGTCGTTCAGGATATTCGCAGATTAAGAGCTGATGTACAAAGGGAGTCACGTGAAGCTCAGGGATTATTTCTTTGCCGCGGTTCCAAATTGTTCGCTCCATCTTCTTCCCTTATCTTTCCTCTGTATGAAATCTCTAATCAATAGAAGGCTGTGACTTCATTCCTCATGTCAATCCAAGTACTTAATTTTCTTTTTTTCGTATACATATCTAATATTTCCTTTAATCTCTGCTCAGGGTGCCATTAATGAAGAGTAGGAACTCACGAAATCCTGATAAAACATTAATCATAACGAAGTTTGGTTTTCGGCGCTGCTGGTAATATCAGGACTTAAGCGATAATGGAATGTGCAAATCCCTCACATTGTAATTATGTTGAGTATATAAGAACCTTTGTATATGTTAAGACAGTTGCAGCCCTGGGCATTAAGTAATCAGGGTTCAAAAATCGTTTTACTGTAAATAAAAGTCAGATCTTTTTCTGAAAGCGTACTTTTCTTAGTGGCGTTACTCTTGCCAATGTTACGTTTAAAACTATCTCAACGTCAACTTTCCCGGTGGCCACTTTTTTCAGAACACTTCAACGGCATTAATAACAGTTATAATTTAAAATAATGTAAGTTAGAACCGATAAACAGAAGGAGATATTCGTCTTTGTCTTTCCCACAAAAGTAACCGTTGTAAGGGAATCTACCGAGAACATCTGCTACTTCATACGAGCGAGTGACACTTAGGATCTTTCTTCTCCAGTGCTGAAACAATAACTTTTATTCACGGCTTCAAAGAAGTACGTAACTCCTCTATCAGACAACTGACTTGTAATAGTAGATAGAGGAGAGTACGGGGGCTGAAAAATTGCAACAACGGTAGTCCTAATAACCTCAAAGAGTGCATTTAAGTCTATGATGCCATAATTTGCACGACGTTGTTGAGAGTATTGGAGGAGGCTATACGGATTCTATATTCAGCGGGCATACGAGTGTAATAGGTGTTATGGCTCACTGCACTGAACAGGTTTTAAAGTTTGAATGTTTAAAAAAGAGCTATGAAGGGATCGTGTTTACTGGACCTTATCATGAAACGTTTATGGACTTTAATCTCTTGTGTCTAGGGGACAAAACGCAGGGATAGTTTTATTGGCAATTCACCTTTTATGGGAAGGGTTTTGTTACATGTTTCGTTGGAAGCTGACGTGATTGGTGTATAAGATTACTGGCCAAAGGATCTTTGCAGAACTAAATTAAACATGGCTCTACGTAGGAAAGTATACATGTATAACCGTTCTCCTATTGCAGCTTCCACGGGTGCTGCAGACCACGTTTACAAGTGCTATCGCTGCGTGGAGAATAGATGTGAGGGGTAAGGTCTCTATTTTTGTTTGTACATCTACAGTAATATGAATGCATCTTCTTATACTTTAAAGGCTATTGATAGCAATTAGTCAGGGTATTGGACGGTAAAATACTGGAGTCAAAACCAGCAAGAAATAAGTAGAAATGTAAGGGTCTGCAGACTACCATAGATCTCGCTAGAGGTCGCAGTGTTAGATGTTAATGTATAGGTCGCGTCCAAGATGTCTTCACTTAAGTACGAAATCGCAATTAATACGGTTATTACACTCTTGATTGTACTATTACTGCACATGCGGCGGCTACTAGTACATTAGCCATATGTTACCCAAAATATAACATACAACAAGATTTTGTCTTGTCTTGTATATCTGCCCTAGGCCTAGCCATACATTGTTCACTATCAGCTATGACTGTTTCTAAGGGCGTTAGATCTACAGTTTAACAGATGTATCCGCGCTATTGTTTTATTACCCAGGCTTTGTAACCTTGCCTTTAAAGTTACCCTCTTCCAAGGCCTTGTCAATGTGTCTTTTTCATACAACTGCCACTTCACGAAGGAAAGGTCAGGTCTACGAGAGACCCCTGCCAACACGTTGCACGCTATCCCCATGATCAAGCAACATGAAGAAAATTGCATTTGATTTTCGCAGGTGATTTATGAATGTTCGGTTACCTAAATAACCATGGACACTATTTCTCTATGTATAATTGATGTGTAAAAACTGACTTTCGTTTTATATACCCAGTCTCTTGGGACTCCAACCACTCAAAGGAGCTGCTGCTGCTCTGAATGTGGTTCAGAGGACTAGTGGCTGCACAAATTGACCATCAACGAACCGAGCTTATATTTAGTTTGGCAATTGTTTTCTTGTTCAATATCTTGAAGGGCAAGGTCAACAAGTCCTTATAAGTCGGTAACGTGGCGACCATGTTGATCTGGTTGACTTCAAGTGTGACAATGTTCGGGTAGTAATGACGGCACCCCGCCCTTTTGAAGCGTGGCATTTAGAACGAGTCAATGAGGATTCAGAGCCAGTCAAGTGAGGCTGATGCGCACATAACAAGAGGGCGGCGAGATGTTGTTATTATCAATGCAAACACAGCGGCTTCGCTCCACTGAAGCGCAGTGAAGTAATCATATTATGCGGAGAGCAGATTTCTCAAAATCATTTCAATTTTATTTTTAGAAACGCAATATGAGAATACATCATGTTTTATCATTTGACCCAAAGAAGAGGGGTCATTGCAGATACATTATGATAAATATAGCAGAAAACACATGAAGTCCTAGAAATTCTTATAGCTATATGCAAGGGTAATCTGTCTGAAAATAATTCATTGACTTTGCCACCGCGATGTTGAATGGATCAGTAATCTCCAAGCGGAAGGGTGCTTCATTTTGTTTTTGCTCGCCTTCGTTAAATAGTGTGATTTTACGGGTGATCTCACGGCATATGCACGCTTGGACCCGAGGTCTCGGCATGTAGCTACCTGCTTTTCTGGTGACTTGAATCTAGGTAACTTTTGATGGATGTTTGATGATTTGCCGCCTGAATTGTCTGCTCGAGGGGATGGAAAATTGGTACATTCTTCAACATCTTTTGGAACTCATTTGGAAAACTAGATTGCATCGGAGTATATTAGCTAGAGGGAATATAAGTTATCCCTTTCTGATTGTTTTTTTTTCCATATCAAAGTTCAGATTTCAAAGTTTTACGTGTGCATCCGTCATGGTAAAACAGTTGGTGACTGCCACCGTGTATGTGTTTTTAGACGTCCCATGATGTTGTTGTTGCTGTTTGGTGTAGTATGGTGTATTTGTCCAGGAATGGGTTGATATCCCTTTCAGCTATTCTAACATACTTAAATCACCTGTCTGAACGTGTTAGCCCCAACCGATAGACGGGTGAAACTGCAACAGAGTTCTCAGTATTTGAACCAGGTTATGATATATTGCCTACTATTTGGAACCAGGATCTCAGCTGAAGCTGGCAACTGTTGAATAGCAGGGACATCCCTGTCCCATGATAGGAAAGGTCATAAAACTACAAGGGCATGAACCGTGATGTGGAATGACGCTAAATTACCAATGGTCACCCAAGCGGCAGGCTCTGTTCTAGCCGAATGGGCTTGGAATGAAAGTGAACATTCCGGCTCACTGATTTAACAGGGGGATCACCGGAGGGGCTTTAGACCAGATTCTGAAGATAACAGCCCTAAGCACTTAGCGCAAGGCCAAGAGCACATTTGCCATATTTGATGTAAACATTGAATAGCCTTAGAAGTTGAATATTATCTCTGTTCTTCTTGCATACATATTTGCACTGAAATCAATGCAATGCGTATGTAGTCGTGCTTTAAAAATAGCTATAGTGATGAAATTCAAGTCAATGTTCTTTAAACCTGTGTGTTTAATGATTTCGATGACAAATCTCTATTGACGAGAAGCCTCTTCGTCACAAAATTGTTGTCTCTCCAACTCAAATTATCAATGTGCCGTTATCGTATAATCATATCTATATTCGTGTTTGTTCACGGCAGTGTTAACAAGTCGCAATTCAATGGCACTGCAACTAGTTGAACGTATAATCGCTGGTGAATATAGGGCCGTCAAACCAAATATGCAAACTGTCATTGGAGCATAAGGATGCATATTATTCCATGCTGTTACCACACATTATCGGAGAGCCTGCAGTCAGAGAAGAATTGTTAGCGGGTAAGATTCTGACACTTACTTCCGAGCGACCTTCGAACAACGACAAATTACACGAAGACGCGTTTTGATGGCTGCTTCAAAGGTGCGGAAATGCAAAGATCTTATCGGACAATACTGATTTCCAATAACCATGAACCCAAACCGACCTCCTCTGGGTCACTTAGTTGAAGAGGAGACAATTTACTTATTTGACAAATTCAGCATCTGGAAATCATCGCGAAGAATAGCTCTGTAATTCGACACCCACCTTCAGCCATCCAAGCCAGCGTCATGTGAACACAAATGCCCGAGTATAATTGAATCCCAACTATCATTGTCTCCAGCAATGCGCCACAGCAGGGAAGGGTGAAACATTTGTTGCCATGCAGACTAACAATTAGACGCGATATATTTCTGCGAAGTGACAAACTATCTAACGTGATTATGAGGCAATTAAATGATAGAATTACGATTGAAAATGGTTCAAGTCTCTACTTCTGGGTCTCTTTTTTTCTCCAGGACCGTCCCACTTGTAAGTACACACGAATATATACTGTCAAGTGCTCCGTTTATCTTGGCATTACTGCGGCTCTCATTGGGGAACTAGAGCGCGTCTTCTGACACAGGGCTTGTCACAGTTATTGTGTTGATCAGTTTGCTCATGCTAATGTCAGTTGTAGACAGGCAATCTTGGCAAAGGTTACGAAGCAACTTTCTCTTCTGATTGCTTTCTCCGGTTTTCCGATGATGATAGTGCATGGCGAGGCAAAAATCAATTTCTTTTTATGGTCCGCGTCTTTTATGGTCTGGAGCATGACTACCCAATAAACGAATTCCATATAGTTTCGTTACAGTGCCATATTTTCCCAGCAGTTTTTCTCGTCGACTGGCATTTCAAAATTTTCAGATGGTTGCACGGCTTGGTGGTTCGGTGCCACCATTTGCCTTGGAATTTAGCAACGGACGTTTTATTATTTAAACCATAGAGTAAGAAGTGTTTTATTACTCAACACGTCATTGCCACAACATAGAAATTTTGTAGGCAGTAAACGGCTAGATAGACATTTTAGCCAGCAATATTCATTTGATTATGACGGTATGCATCCGCCGGCGCCAGTCAGACATATGTATACAACGTTTTCTGTAATATCTGAACATTGCAAAGATCTTACATAAAAACACATCAATCTCCGCCAGATGAACAAGGTCTGGTTAAATGAAATGATGACGTGATTGCAGCGGAAACGATGCCCTGGTGCAACCCTGAGTGATGAATGTTGTATGGAATACCCAATTTTCCACTGCGGCAAGTGACTCTCAGCACTGGGGCGACCTACCCTTTTAAACATAAACTTCTGTTTCACTTCGCCGCGGATTCTAAATGTCTCTTGCGACGCGTTGAGAAAGAAAAGGTCATGCCAGCCGCAGGAAATTTGCACGGGGAATTATATTAGGCATATTTATCGCCTGCAAGATTCTTGCATAATGACATCGCCGCGCGGCAGTCCCTGGCAGGTGTATGGGTACTGAGATCATATCATAAACATTATATACAAATTAAAGGATAGCGACTTCACAGCGTCAGTGCGCCGTGTGGAACAGAGATACGTGGGGGAGCAGTTGGAGGCGTCACATGCCAGTCTGTGTGGAATAATCCCAGGTAAGCCTGCTCAGCTTAATTGATACGTAGTGCAGCTGGTGTAACCGATGGGGGGCATAAGGTAAAGCTTAGTGTACAGTTATTCAACCAGACTGGTCCACAAGGCATCGTAACGGGCGGGATGATGGCTGATTTAGGAGGTCTGACGGGAAGCGCGAAGGGGTGAGTTGGACACAAACTCTTGCATTGGAGCCTTGGCTGGGCAATTTTGCAGCCTTGCAGCCTATGCATATGAAAATATTTGAGTCTGCTAGTTTCATTAATAAGCTCTTGTTACACTTTAGAGATACTAACCACAGTGTGATGTTGAGAATCGGTGTTCATCGTTCTAAATTCAACTTGGATGCTGTGACTCCTTGGTTTGAGACATGCGATATATGCGCAGGTTATTGAAGCTAGCTGACGCCCAAACGTATTGTAGGTATGCCTGCATGCCATAGGGCGAATAAAGGGCACCAGAAGCGTTCATAACACGACTTCGAACTGGAACGAAGTCTGATTGAGGAGACGGCGACCGGTGACCCCATACGTTTGGAGAATGCGGATTTCCTGGGCAAAATAGTCATAGTATTAGAACTACGGACAAAATGTTCTTAGAAATAGCAACACATTGATTAGTATTGAGCAAAATGAGGCATAATTTATGTACAGTATCTTAATTAGGCCGTCGTACTAGACCACGATCGCTGAGCAACCTTACAGAGACCAAAAATGGATTTGTTTGACCTTTGGTTTCATATTTTCTAACATAATGCGAGATAGTAAACTATCGAAAGACAAGACAAAACACAAAACATAAAAACAACTTCTCAATGTATAAAATACGATTTACCAATGGTCGCCAAGCAGTTGCAGCTCGATCGCAGCCTGGTGGATATTTATTTATTTCTTCGTTTAGCTGTGCATACAGCCAAGATTGCTCAACTAGCTGTTAGCTATCATTAAGGGCTAACCATTGCGTTGTTGGTCAGTGTCCCTGGGAAACTAAGGCAACCATACTTATTGACTTTTAGATAGGTACGTATTGGGCAGAGTACGTCTTCATGTATAACACTCCAACCATCGTATACGCCTGGCATAGCTGGTTGTTGACCGGGTAATGCCTCAAATATTCCATAAGCAAGGCGTACATTTTCTTGTTAAGGAATACATGTATTTTGGTAGTGATGTTTTACTTTAAGAAAATTTCTTTTAAACATTGCTGCGGTGCTGTGCTTTGCAAAACGTGGATTCTTAACTTACGTACAACTTATGTGTTTAGGGTAAATAAGGACTAAAAAAATTGCACTTCGTGAAAGTATCTTCTCGCTACTATCATATACTTGTGTTGTCGGTTTTGGCTGCAGTGGTTTTGTTCACGTAGCTCCCTTTATTCACCCCACTGGGTCCCACTTTAATATTCTCACCAACATCAGGCCGGAGGGTTTCTAACGGAGGGACTGCACAGATAACAGGTGTCCGTGTCTCGTGCTTGCAACTGATGTCTACTAAACAGCGCCTATATCCCCGAGGGGCAAGAGATGCGGTAGGCGAACAACGTCATAGAAATAGTTTTGTTCTAAATCTTGCATACGTAATCATCGTATTTTAAGATTATGAGTTAACAAAAGACGATTTTAAATTACTTATGATAGCAATGACATTTAAGGATGAAGGAAAACTAGTCAGGTGAAGCTTAAGCTTACATTTTTTAAAATCAATACAGAATGATTCCTATTCAATATCCTTTGTAAATGTCAAACCCAGTACAACCATCGCTTATAAATTCACCCATAGTTTTTGCATTATGTAATGTGTAAGCTCCCCGGGCAGTCTTTACTGCCAGTCTCATCTTCTGTAGGCGTCCCAAGCGACAGTAGTCTTAAATCCTGACCACAGTAGAAGCGTCGACGTTCCTTGGGGCATGCTGAAGACAAATACCAAGATCTTTGATCACAAATCACATCCCTCGTTTTTCTGTAATTGGGACTGTTTCTCAGCTAGAAGGTACAACTAATGCGTGCACTCGAGTTGAACTTTGTTCTGTGAACTAGAATCGCGTCGTGGATGTCATAAATTCCTCCCTCTGGTGCCGCAGATGGTGCAGAGAGATAGATGCCTCTGCTCTGCTCTGGAGACGACGGTGATTGCGTGTACGTACGGCATGTCTACCAAAAACACAGGACATGCATTTATTCATTTTACGACGTCAGGGTATGCCGTCATTATGTCACACAACAAGGAATTCAACAGAGCCAAGCATTAGTCAAGATCTGCTCAGCCCACATAAAAAAAACGTCTTCCAGAACTGCTATTGTGTTGGACATTATGAACTTGCACGCACACAGTTCTACGACAAGCAAGTCAGCATTATAGATAGTTGTACGTTATAGAAAGAGAAATAACCCCATACCATAGGGAATCATGGAATCGATACATCTACCACAGCACGAAAACAACTTTTTAAGCAAAGTTTCAGAGATACGTATAAAGCCCTTAAAGGCGGAGAAATATTTCAGCAGATTTTAAGATCTATTAAAGGCATCGGAAACATACATTTGGCATTTACGGAAGATTTTAGCGTTTGTAAATCTAACTTAATCTGTTGTGTTTCTTTACGTGAATTTTACATGTATTTTAGTATGCCGAAGAGACAACTCAAAAATATTTTCTGTCAAAACGGACAAATACCGTTTCTCTAGATCTGTTACAAAATACATGTTAACCGGCTAAGTCAAATGTAATAAGCCTTTGTCTGGTGTTAGATAAAACATTGCGTCATCTGTTTTATAACAGTCAAAACTGAAAATTATTGCGCTTTCTGGTACAAAATGTTATGTTTATACCTCAGCAAATACAAATACAATACAATACAAAGTCAAATACAATAATCTTGTGTGTTTTTTAGCTATTCCGAAAGCATTTGACGTATTCAAACTTTCTGTGCGCAAGGTTTAATTCGAACAGGGGAGAACCTCTCACGGTTAGCTTATATGCGCTATTTTACGTTATATGAGATGTTGCGTATACCATGGTCAATATTGACCGAAGGATGCCATATATATAATTTATTTCGAACCGTCATTTACGCAAAGAAGGGAAGACCTCCCCCGTTAATATACTTGCTAAGCCGTATATGAAATGTTGCGTATTTCATTTGAACATACGACATGTTTAATTTTTGAATCCGCGCAGTTTAAGCGAAGTAGGGGAGACCTCCCCCGTTTAGCTGATATGTTGCCAAAACGTATATGAAATGTTGCGTATTTCTGTTGAACATACGACATGTTTAATATTTGAATCCGCACAGTTTAAGCGAACTAGGGGAGACCTCCCCCGTTTAGCTTATATGTTGCCAAAACGTATATGAAATGTTGCGTATTTCTGTAAAACATACGACATGTTTAATCTTTGAATCCGCACAGTTTAAGCGAACTAGGGGAGACCTCCCCCGTTTAGCTTATATGCTGCCAAAACGTTTATGAAATGTTGCGTATTTCTGTTGAACATACGACATGTTTAATCTTTGGATCCGCGCAGTTTAAGCGAACTAGGGGAGACCTACCTTGTTTAGCTGATATGTTGCCAAAACGTATATGAAATGTTGCGTATTTCTGTTGAACATACGACATGTTTAATCTTTGAATCCGCGCAGTTTAAGCGAACTAGGGGAGACCTCCCCCGTTTAGCTTTTATGTTGTCAAGACGTATATGAAATGTTGCGTATTTCTGTAAAACATACAACAAGTTTAATCTTTGAATCCGCGCAGTTTAAGCGAACTATGGGAGACCTCCCCCGTTTAGCTTATATGCTGCCAAAACGTATATGAAATGTTGCGTATTTCTGTAAAACATACGACATATTTAATCTTTGAATCCGCGCAGTTTCAGCGAACTAGGGAAGACCTCCCCCGTTTAGCTTATATGTTGCAAAGACGTATATGAAATGTTGCGTATTTCTGTAAAACATACGACATGTTTAATATTTGAATCCGCACAGTTTAAGCGAACTAGGGGAGACCTCCCCCGTTTAGCTTATATGCTGCCAAAACGTATATGAAATGTTGCGTATTTCTGTTGAACATACGACATGTTTAATCTTTGAATCCGCGCAGTCTAAGCGAACTAGGGGAGACCTCCCCCGTTTAGCTTTTATGTTGTCAAGACGTATATGAAATGTTGCAAATTTCTGTTGAACATACGACATGTTTAATCTTTGAATCCGGGCAGTTTAAGCGAACTAGGGGAGACCTCCCCCGTTTAGCTTTTATGTTGTCAAGACGTATATGAAATGTTGCGTATTTCTGTACAACATACAATAAGTTTAATCTTTGAATCCGCGCAGTTTAAGCGAACTAGGGGAGACCTCCCCCGTTTAGCTTTTATGTTGTCAAGACGTATATGAAATGTTGCGTATTTCTGTAAAACATACAACAAGTTAAATCTTTGAATCCGCGCAGTTTAAGCGAACTAGGGGAGACCTCCCCCGTTTAGCTTATATGCTGCCAAAACGTATATGAAATGTTGCGTATTTCTGTTGAACATACGACATGTTTAATCTTTGAATCCGCCCAGTTTAAGCGAACTAGGGGAGACCTACCTTGTTTAGCTTATATGTTGCCAAGACGTATATGGAATGTTGCGTATTTCTGTTGAACATACGACATGTTTAATCTTTGAATCCGCGCAGTTTAAGCGAACTAGGGGAGACCTCCCCCGTTTAGCTTTTATGTTGTCAAGACGTATATGAAATGTTGCGTATTTCTGTAAAACATACAACAAGTTTAATCTTTGAATCCGCGCAGTTTAAGCGAACTAGGGGAGACCTCCCCCGTTTAGCTTATATGCTGCCAAAACGTATATGAAATGTTGCGTATTTCTGTAAAACATACGACATATTTAATCTTTGAATCCGCGCAGTTTAAGCGAACTAGGGGAGACCTCCCCCGTTTAGCTTATATGTTCCCAAGACGTATATGAAATGTTGCGTATTTCTGTTGAACATACGACATGTTTAATCTTTGAATCCGCGTAGCTTAAGCAAATTTGGGGGTACTACCCCCGTTTTATCTATTGGCTTATACCGTCTCAAAGGTTTTATGAAACGGTGCCTTTTTCTGCTGAACATACGGCATGTTTGAAGCGCAGTTTATGCGAACAGGAGGAGACCCTTTCCTTTTTATGTTATACCGCATATATGTTCTGAAATTCCAGGGTCTAAATCAGGGTGAGGTTTTCTTTGTGGCATGTTGACACTCGAGCTAAGAGACGGTAGAAATCCCGACTACTGCTATGAATATCTCCGCGACTCAACCTCTGCTTGAAGAATAAGGATGTAGTAGGTATACCGTTTTGTGCAGTGAGTTGTGTTTTCTCTATAAAACGGCAAGCAGTTCTTACTACAGGTAAATGTACGAAATATGTTTATTTCTTTATCTACAAGCAAGCGTCGAGAAAGAACAGTTTGTGCACACAGGCGGTGTCTTCTCGTGTTGCTCGTGTTTGTTTGGGCAGGCAAGATGTAAATTTATTCAGCGTTATTTCGTACTCGCCATGGGGCGCACGCCTCCGTCCGTCCAAGGAGGTTGAACTTCCTTGGTCCGTCTGTGGCACAGCTGTGTCATGTGATAGGATGTATCCAATGGCAGAAAAGAGTGGGGGGTTCAAATTTACGGGCCATACGTACGACAAGGAGCGGTTATTTTCCAGGCGTTCATTTTTGAAGAGAAGTATTGAAGAAAGTTTGGGCCTGCTCTAGCCCGCAAGTTGTGGCCGCGACACCGCTTTTACCGCCTAGGACCCCCGGTGACGGAATTTGACTCAAAGATACGATGTGGCTATCATTCTGTACAAGCTGTTGTTGTTGGAAATCGACACAGAATGGAAATCACGGCCCTTGCACCATCCGGATTAATAGAAGCCGACACTGCAAGCTGAACATGTTTCGCGTTCACAGAATCCAGGACCATCCAACAACACGAGTCATATCGGCCACTACTCTAGGATACTCTAGATCTTACCGGATTCTTATTCCTGTGGTGACCAGATGGAACTGTACATGTGTGCTCTTTTTAACTTACGCCGAGACGCTTGACCCGACACTGGAAATGGGACTGTGGACTGCTGCACGGAATTGCGCAACCGTTGTGATATTGTTTCAACTGCCGACTACATCAGAATGAAAAGCCACAAATACCTAGTAGGCTGTAGGTTTTTTTTACTTTTCCATGTAATATTTTCTCGTAATTCAATAAAATTTTAAAGTTTCATCCATTGTATTTTCTTGCTTTGAAATGTGCTAATGATTATTCTCCTAAAATGGCACTTATCCACACCTTAATGCACACGTATATGAGACGTACAGAGGGAACTTTAAACATGTCTTAAGGGTGTTTTGATACGTATTTATGACAACTTTAAGCTGCTAAAAAGAAAAAATATAGACACATTAAATCTTCTTAATTCACACGTATATGAGACGTAAATAGGCTTTAGATCAAATAAACGTGAAGTTTAAACATGTCTTAAGGGCGTTTTAATAAGTATTTATGGAAAATTTAAGCTGCTGAAAAGGCACCTAAACACACGTTATAATCCACTTAATGAACACGTATATGAGACGTAAACAGGCTTTAGATCAAATAAACGTGAAGTTTAAACAAGTCTTAAGGGCGTTATAATAGGTATTTATGGCAAATTTAAGCTGCTGAAAAGGCAGCTAAACACACGTTATAATCCACTTAATGCACACGTATATGAGACGTAAATAGGCTTTAGATCAAATATACGTGAAGTTTAAACATATCTTAAGGGCGTTTTAATAGATATTTATGGCAACTTTAAACTGCTGAAAAGGCACCTAAACACACGTTATAATCCTCTTAATGTACACGTATATGAGACATAAAGAGGCTTTAGATCAAATAAACGTGAAGTTTAAACATGTCTTAAGGGCGTTTTAATAAGTATTTATGGCAACTTTAAGCTGCTGAAAAGGCACTAAAACACACGTTATAGTCCACTTAATGCAATTGTATATGAGACGTAAAGAGGCTTTAGATCAAATAAACGTGAACTTTAAACAAGTTTTAAGGGGTTTTTAAAAATCATTTACGACATCTTTAAGCTGCTGAAAGACAACGGGAAAACCGGAAAATAAGGACTAACACGGACCTACAGAAAGACCACTTAAAGGCAATATTTACGTACTCGTATAAGTGGTGTATAGATCCGTAAAGGAGGAAAATACGTCAACATTACGCATGGTTTCAGCATCCTTAAATACCGTTTTTCGTGCCGTGTACAAAGTTGTGGCTCGTATATTAATCTTTCTTAGAAGCTGTTCTCTATCTTTCGCTTGAAACACAAGGCATATTACAGGTACGATTTGAGATTTACCTTCGTGTACCAACACTTCTATATCGTTCATCTAGCAGTAATATGCCATTGATACTCATTCAATTCACCTTTCTTTTCTAAATGACCTTAAGGCATCCTTTTTCATCAAATAATGTAATACAAATGATATATCACCAATACGTCTTTCAATCCTATATGGCAGGTAAAGCCACAACCGTCAAGTAAACTAAAAACCGAAAGTGCGACACAGCTATTATGTTTTAGTAAACGCAAGGCGGTTCGCCTTGAAACTCATTTGGGTGATCTTACCGTGCATTGTACGGTAAGACTCCCGAATGGAGCCTAGACCTTCTTCGGATGGAATAATTTCAATTTCATAATTGCATGGAGCCATATTAATAGGACACCTGGCATGTGATGAATGGCGTCGAACAAACGCAGATAACGCATGGAAGTACGCCATAATGAAACTTGCTTTTGTGTTAAAGGTCACCATCGGTCATACAAAGTTACAGCTCCGTCGATACGTGTCCTTAGAGACGTAGATCTGGAAGGTTGTGCAATAAAGAGGACAAGCCTTCATTATAGAAATCACGACTAAATTGCACAGAATATTCTACCCGAGGCGAGCCGGGGAGATCTTTAGAGGTAGAGAGCGTGGAGTGAAATAGCCTTCTTATACTAGTTGTCTCAGTTGTTAGCGATGAATAACACCCATTGAGTGATTATGTATGCATAATAATCATTCATCCATCATTCTATAGTAAAGACAGGAAAACAGCTGGTTCATTATTCTGTGTATTACATTTTTGTCTAATTAGCCTCAATCCAATGCTTAATAGTCTTAAAGTGTGATTTATCAGTGTTTACCCCGATGTAATACATAATGGCAGTACGACACGTATTGTCAACAATTTCACGCTAAAGCTGTCGATGATTCCCATGATACCATCTGGCTAGTCAGATAACCACGGCGTTTACTATCAACAACAAAATCATTTAGGTCTACATCTCCCAGGATCTACTTACGTCATTATGAATCCCTGTCCACAATCTACTGACTGAGATAATTTTGAAAAAAAAAGGAAACAAGCGCGAGTATATACATATGCAATTTTGACATCTCACATTGACTCCAAGAAGCACACAGGAGTAGTCATAAATAGGGCGTGGGTGTTGAGAGACAAACAAGTTTACAGTTTGCAAACATAAGACAATTGCGGGAGGGGACTTAATGCCAGTAACTTTTGCTTGCCTCAGTTTTACGTAACTTCATGATGCAACATGTAAGGAGTGTCCTGTGCACACGCAGTGTGTGGTGGGTATTTGTGCCATTCAACATGTCGAGTGTCACTGTTGGTGGGCAGTCAGCTATAGTATATAACGGGTTGAACTTGAACGCACCTTGCGGCAGCAGTGTTGTGTAGATATTATTACACATCAACCATGTCTATGTTGGTTTTCTTGCCTGTTTGCTCCTGTTAAGGCGCCTTTTTTGCCGATGTAGGACGCGCTAGAAGCAAGTCCCATCTAGAGATTACGAACGTTGCTTTCCCTACATCAGTCATACACTATGAAGCTGTCACAGAGGTCCCCGCAATGGCATTTGGCTCCCTGTGCGACATCCCTGCGCATTACACGAGTCGTACTTCATACACCACTTATCCTCGCATATCTCAGACCCTCGCAGCCGTCCGCATTTCTCCATTTGTGACGGACTGTCCATCAGCTGACACGACTGCCTGGAACCCGAATCTGGTGGCTACATCCTGTAGATTGTGCCCCTGCGATTTCCTTACTGTTCAGTTTGGGCAGCCCCCGGTGCGCAATTAACTTGCTTTACAGGATGTTTCTACTGCAAGGTGGCGGTTGGGACAAGTAGAGGCCTGTTGGAAGAGATGCCGTCGTGATTCATTATCGAGGGCGACAGCCTGCCCTTTGGATGTAAGCCCATGGGAGTGTGTCCCGTCAGATAGTATACCTGCCGTGAATTCTAATCCTAATGTTATAGTATAACTTACGAAGAGTATCTTACAAGAAGTTGAAAGAGACTTGCCACCGGCGTCTTGCCGTGCTATTTCTCATTCTATCCAACTATTAGCTAGAGCCTTTGACGAATGACGGCAATGGAATGGCTGTCAAGAAAATTCTGAAGTATATTTCTCGATTAGGTTTGTTGTTTCGTGATTATTTTGTTATCACATGACTTTTGTCTTACTAAAAAAAAATAGGGACAAATATAATGTACCGGGGACATCACCTAGCTCTTTTTGGTTCAAGTACAACGAAGAGCAGATTCTAACCTACAAGGTTCCGTCATTGTAAAGACTATAATTCCTCTTTTCTTCCCATATAAAGCTGCCCCCAACGCTACAAGACAGCAATACAGGAACATCACATGTACTAGATCGTTCTACACACGAACGTGGAATATTGTAGATGGTAACACTTTTTTTTACCTACGACCGCTTACGGTGCAGTTTGGACGATTTTGTGATCTGTACATGTGTGCCTATGACGAATATACCTAACTAAGGGTTATGACCCACCCCGGGCGTAAATTGTGGTGTTGTGTTATGCCTAGTAACTTGTTATAACCACCGAATAAAATCAACGCGTGAGCGACGCGAACGAGGCGATTTTATGAGATGCACTTCTACGATGTTACGTCATAAATGTGAGGAATGGGGACTTCTGATTGGTCGACGCCGTCTTGCTATATGATGATATGCATTCTAGCCCTGGTCTGCAAATTATGCACTTAAGGGTGGTATTTGCAATCAATTGGACAAAGAATTGCATTTCTTCGTCTTTTCTTTGCTAAAGTGACTTTTAGGTGCTGGTTTCCTCCAGTAACTTTAAATTACTTTTGTCAGCGTCAATATGCCGTGCAAAGAAATGGGAGCCTGGAAGGAGTCAGTCGAGAGTAGAGAATGGCGCCAAATCTACGTCTACTTGATCTTGCAAGTGACACATACGACATTTTACTGCCATGTGCAATCTGTATTGTCGTCATGAATATTTAGCCAGGCTGTTCAAAATGCATTGAAATCGATTGATTTCCCGACAGGGTCTTTTGTCAAGGTCAGCAAAAACCCTTGCTTAACATCTTTATGAAAGCTTTTTTATGTGCTGAATATTAAACAGTATGAGCTGCCTAAGAATAGACATCTTCGTCACTGTAAGATAATAGCTTCAGCCTTTATCAGTTGTTAGCACCATGACATTGGTAGATGGCATATTATAGGCAGTTACTATACACAACAAGTCTGTAGAATCTAATCGATTATATCACCATTGTGACTTAAAAATGGTGTGTCCCGAATAGGGCGTCCATCTCCTACAGGTTCATTCCACAATAAACTTGAGCCATCACCGTCTTAAACACCACTGATTGTACGTCTTGGGTTATTATACATAAAATCCGTATTTCTTTGTTGAAATCACAAGATTTGGGAAACCTCAAAGCTTGCCTCGGCATATCCTAGGTGATAAATTTCCATTAGTGCTGTGAAGAAATGTATCGTGGTGCCCAGGTGTGATTCACCGCCCCGCCTGGGGACCTGTTCCGTGCGTGCTGCCATTATGAGTTTTTGAGAAAGGAATTCATCAGGCGCTCCCGTGAGAACCCTCCGCACGTGTTGTTTGCATTGTCCTCGGAACTAGAACAGACCAAATTACTCATTTCGACTTAATCAATATTTGCATTAGATCTATCGTGCATGCCTGTTGTCTCATTTTGCCTCTCACCTTTCCGTACATGTTTCAAACAGTGTTTCTTCTTTTATATTTGACCACACATTGGTCAAGACCTGTACAAAGTGTGTGGTACTTTGCTTTTCAATTCTTTCTCGGAAATCGATGTGTTCTATAAAATAAGTACGTGTGAGAGGCATGCTATACTCCACGATAATGCCTTATGGCCACTTTCTGTACACATACCTTTGTGGTTTACGACAATTTGATACTAGCGATAGTGAAGGTATCTCCGGGGCAATTTTGTAAAGCCGTCATCACTGCCTACTATTCAGGGATCTATTTCGAACACGGTTTTTGGAAGTAGCTGGCTAGAAAAAAACATTGGGTCTTTAACAAGGTAGATATTGTGCATAAACGCCACAAGTCCCTGTCAATGGAATAAAAGGTTGCTTGAAATATAGTTTGACATGAACATCCGCCCGTTGATATTAAGATCATCTCCAGGGCGTGGTCAATACAACTGAGTCATCCACATAACAATGGTGGCTGCAGGACTGCAGTGTGGATTATACCACCTTTCCGATAGGATGGAGCTCTCGCCACGCTCTCTCGGCGAACTAAAAAGTTGACGATTGCTCCACGATTTGCATAGAAAAAGAAAACAAATTTGAAGAGCGGGACGAATTTTAAGCTCCACTTAATCAGTTTAGCACTTAACGGATTGGTTCATGGTCAAAACCTACATCTTCTTTGTCTTAAAAATGGTGTTCGTATCATTCTCCTGATGAATGAAGACTTTTCACGAGGTGTGCGGCGTTATCGGAATACTACACATGCTGCAAAAGTGTCTTCGCGTGAGAAATTAAAATAAAGCAACATGGGAACAAAACAATTATCCATGTGATTACCAGACTTCTGGCGCCTGAGCGCCGAGTATACCTCATCATTACTGAGCAAGTACGTAAACTATATGGTATACCTAAAATAGGCAAACAGTAATGTTGAACAATGTTTATATATACATATATATATATATATATATATATATATATATGTATATTATTATTTCTTTATTTCAGGCTCTAACTGGCCCATATGACATAGGGACAGACATGAAAAACAAAGAATATGTACAACATTTTAAGACAAACTGACAATATCAAGGCTATGTGTAGAGGCGGCGCCAGAGATTAGTGAAAAATGAATTCTGGTAAAAAGAGTCGGACCTAAGTATGGACTGTATAATGGTGTTAGTTGAATTGAAAAGCCTATGTACAAAGGAATGGCACTGTTTCCGCCATCTGGCGTCGAAGGTATCGGTATGATTAAACACAAACATTTCACTAGCGCTGCAGGATCTACTAGACTCATTATTATACGGAAACAATTGTTGTAGGCAATGCGACATTTCGACAGAACACTTGAACGAAAAGAATTCCATAACTGCGCACCAAAGAGTTGGGAGCAATGAGATGTGAACAATGTTTTCTTAATAGTAGGTGAACAAAGACAAAATTTTCGAATTATAGTATATATATATATATATATATATATATATATATATATATATATATATATACATAGAGAGAGAGAGAGAGAGAGAGAGAGAGACAGAGAGAGAGAGAGAGAGAGAGGGAGGGAGACAGACAGACAGGCAGACAGAGAGAGAGACACACATAATCCTGGTATATTTATCACATTATTTTAGTTCCAAAAAGTGTTTCTGTCAAAAAACGTGTTAACTACTTTCACATGAGATAATGATTGACACAATTATATCACACTATTTAACTAGTAGATACAATTTAATCTCTTACCATTATTACTAGTAAAACAATGGGATAGAGGGATGCTATCACATTATTTCACTAATAGAGACCATCTATATATCCCTTATTCCCCGGCATTTTTCCTTTCCCGGCGTATTACCAGTTAAAAATCACGCCCCCCCCCCTCAACAGCTTACGCCAATGCCCCCAGAGAGGCCGGTTAAGGAGGCTACCCTCTATCCCATTATTTTACTAATAAGAGATATATAGAGGGTCTCTATTAGTGAAATAATGTGATAGTACCCCTCTATCCCATTATTTTACTAGTAAGAGATCAAATTTGTCTAAATGTGTGTCTACTAGAGAAAAAATGTAACGCACCCCTCTATCACATTAATTCACTAGTATATAGACAATCATTAAGATAACCGTTAAAAAACAAGTTATCAGAACTTTTACAACTATCACGTTTTCTGTCCTAGAATACTTTTCAAGGCTAAATAAATGTGATAAAAAATCAAGTCTGACAGAGAGAGAGGAAGAGAGAGAAGAAGATATATGCTCGCTTTATATAGAGAGAAAGATGTTCCCTCATAGCTAGCTCCGCTGAATATGCATATATTTCCACCCTTCATTTCGTACTTTGTACCTATCCAGGAATAGACTACAAGGGCACAATAACAGTATTTTAAAACAATCCTGATGAGTTGCTATGTATGTTGTAATATCTCTAATTTATGGCATGTCCGTTTAATGTATCTGTATGCTGTATTTGTTGATGGTATCAGTATATTCTGTACTGTAGGTTACCGTAAATTTATCATGTAAAATGTGCTTATGTCTGCAGTACCTTGTCCGCCTTAATAGTTCGACTTCCCATTTGACTTTTTTGCCGCACAGTTTTTGACACTATTCTCCATTCGCTTAATTAAACCATTATTTTACTCTATAAGGACACGACCGAGCGATTTGATAGAGCGATCAGCGAATTCCATAGGGTACATTTTGTATGATGTTCCATTTATAAAGTATTTGGTTACAGAAATCTTAAAAGTTTGGTCCCACTGACGTCGCAGTGCGATCGCCGTCTAGTAGAAGGAGATTATAAAGTTATAAACTTCCAAACGAATTGGAATCAATGCATGAATGCGTCGTTTTAGCCATTCCTTTCATACGCCATATCTCTGTTCATGCGACTCGACAAGGATATAATAACTGTGGCCACACCTTCCGGACTTATTTCTTGCCATGACCTCTGTATGCTCTTCGGTCGCGTGACGTGACAACTTGTGGTTTTTACATCGCGTTTTAAAGCCTACAGTAATCTTTTGACAGTAAAATAAAGCAGTATACTGGGACATCCTGTGCTGTTGTCTCTTTCAAATCTGTTCCTCTTCATCTTTATGATGTGAACATGTTCAGCCTTTTCAAGTCGTATAGTTGGAATCTATGCTAACATCCGCCTTTGCGTCTCGTGAGTGGATATGTATGATATTATTGGAAGAAAATAAAATTTTTATAGATATGTGGGGAATAAAAATAGTTCTTCACATACAATTTTGTTGCCATACATGTAATTATAAGTGGGAAGATGTAATTTCTAACTCCCCGCACGCGCCCTTGCCAGCAACACGTGCACAATATCTAAGTTGTTGCCCATAGGTTACGTACAACTATAGACCATACCTTAATTCTTGTTCTAAGTCATGGCTCACATCTCCCCTAGAAGCCATTGCCTCTATTCAATTCCAGTGCCGTCCTGTCATTATCTTTGACAATCTCAGTTATGACAGCGCCTTCCATTGGCGTCAAGCTACATTAGACCTGTATGGTGCTTTATTTCGTCTTATCGAGATTCTAGATAAGAATGACAGAGGGCACATGGATGGCGAGGATTAACTTTCACGAGTGCACAACTCAATGTGCCAGTTTTATGACTCCGTGCCCGGCGTTTCTTTCCTCTCACGACCGATTCGTTGGCGCGCCGCCCTCTCGTGACCGAGATCTAGGGGTGCTTGTCTCCATCTAGTGGCAGTAATCTCCGCTACCCACTTCTTTGTTGGACCGTCGTTATGTTACGATGGAGCCTTTGATCTTGTAGCATATCAAATAGTGTGATCCTACGTGGTCATCAAAGAGAGGGAGGGAAGATGGATCCCAAGCTGTACGTATGTATGAGCTAAGCCACTAACATTATCGGTAGGACTACATTCTGTGCTTACACGTCGAAGTCGCCAGGTTTTACTTTACCCCCATGTTTGGAATAACAATTATTTGCTACCTTTAATGGATGTTTCTTAATAATCCTTAGGCACGGTGTGTTTACAGTCTCTTTCAATCCTGAGTTCTATTGTTGTAGTTTAATTATGAGTAATGCAAAGATTATGCAATTCTGGGAGGCAAACATTTGCCAACAACGTGTAGACAATAGAAAAGATTATATATGGCTCCCATAGGGCACATTGTTAGTCGATCATCCCTGCCGTAAATTTATCTTTTCATAGACCGGATGCAGGTAGGATTCTGTGGGTGAATGTGAGCCTAAATATTTCGGACAGACCATCTGTGCCGCTGGCGACGTGTTCGTGCCAACAGTGTATGGATAGCGCCTGTGATTAACGACTTAGTAAACCACAGGGTATTACTACACGTCAGCATATCTGCGGAACGACCTGCCATAATTGTTGTGTTAATCCCATTGCGTGTGTGTAAAAGCCAGAAAGGAAATGTTCGTTTCTTGAAGAGGAAGCCAGCCATAAATGCATTAGCTTCAATAGGAGGATTATGCCTCCAAGAACTAAATGCAATTGACCATATTGACGGATCTTTGGGGGGTTATGGTCGGAAACAACATGACGAGCTAAGATGAAGGTGGCATGAAATGATTTTGACATAACATAAGGAAATGAAAGGCGCATGGATGAAGTGTCAGTATAATTCGTAATGGAAACCTGAGTATGTCAGACCTTCCCTAGAACTGCTTAAGTCTGGTGTAGTTCAATTTTTTTCAGAGTAGAAAAGACGCCTTGGCTCGGTATTCACCAAGAGCCTTAAAAGTTACAACCAAGCCTTTACTGTTCGGGCGGGGCCAAAAGTGGTCTCTTGTCTTACTGTTTTAAGGTTGGTGTCTTCATAACTGCCCCATAACGTAGATTTTACGCCAAATGGCAAAAAAAAGACGCGATAACAAATATGTTTTAAATAATACTTGTTCCTAAATGTGAAACAAAATATTTAATGATTTAAGTTGCAAAGCTTCTTTGAAGAGAAAACACCTGAAATCATAAAAAAGGACGCAAAGCTGAAGTAGTATTAATGACTATTCTGATATTATTACGTGTCATTGTCAGTCATAACTCCCTTTTATAATAGATAGAACAGAGTTCAATACCTGTGGAGTCTGTTTCTTTTACTATGAATTATTTTCCTTATCTTGTTACTCCAGTTGCATCGTATTCCGAGGATGCGTATTTCATAGGTCCAAAGCTCATGAGATGCATTCTGCACGGTTACATGATGTAAGGTCTCGTGACACTATCTATTCCCCAGCAGGCCGATAACCTTATAGAAGCCCATGGCGTGACTACGCGTGCGCCCCCTGTCATGGCGGATCAGTCACGCCAGGGCTCAAAGACATACATGCCATAACACACGCCTCACACCGAGACGGGTAACCTACTTATTGCGATCCTAGCAAGACTAGTACTGGCTTCCGGGCTTCATAGTCCACTAGGACCGCGACCTAAATTGGAGGTGTGCAACCATTGATTTCATAATTAGAGTATCATGAAAAATGAAAGGACTTAACTAAACACTCCAAGCGTAAAAAGACTTCCTTTCTTTGAATTTTATTGAGCGATCTGTCAAAACTTAGGTCGCAGAGCAATCGCTGCGAGGTCGCCGCCAGATTGGAACGGGGTATCATCAAAGTTGTAATTGGTGCCACATTCATTTGCAACAGAAAGGGAAAGATGCTTAATGAAAATGAAAATAATTCGTCATCTTTTGTATTGAAGTAGAAGATATAGATTATATAGCCTATACTTTAAAGCCTGGAGCACACAATTGTTACTGGATGGTCCTCTCTCTAAGCCCTCTTTCCACTAGAAGGCGATCGCGCTGCGCTCTCACTGCGACCTAAATAGGATATGTGTAATTTATAACCTTCGCTTTCACACAGGGTATATCATGCAAAAATTAAAAGTTTGACTGAGAAGACAGTTAAACACAGAAAGCTTAAGTGTAAAAAGTTTCGCTTCTTTTCTATCAATTCGTTGATCAATATGTCAAGTTTTAGCTCGCAGAGAGAGCACGGCGAGAGCGCCGTCTTAGTGGAAAGAAGGTATAAATGTCACTGACCGCCTGACGAGTTTGGAAGCACCAAGCGTTCTCCGAACAGGATCAGGTCATCAACCCAACACCTGTGGCATGAGATAAACGGTCCTTTCAGATAGCTCATTGGTTAGCAGAATGATAGATGTAGCCAACGCCAGTAGCTATGGGACTCCACAACAATAACTCATGTAGAGTATCTTTGTAGGAAGGTGTTGCTTGAGCGTTGTGTAGGAAACCTCTAATCACAGGTCCCTGAACCTAGAGCATTCAGTGGCGCTAAGAGGAAATACTCTGCACAACAGTGCATCAATGCGATTTGATGCATATTGAAAAGCCTATGGGTGCTGACTTGCTCGGTGTTTGTCATATGTTAAAGAGCATAAAGATGATATACCTAAGTATAAAAGCGGGGCTGTTGTGTTCAGTAACCCGAAAGTAAAAGCTATGAATAGAGCTCCGGCAATTTAGTCTGCATATAGAAACGTATTTGTATGCTGAGGGAACGCAAAATTACAAAATTACCATCCGACCGTTATGCCTACTGACCTATTTCACCAGTTAAGAATTGAGCATTGGAGAACACGCAGAGTGGAAACGTACATGTAATTAGAAAGGGGCGTCTGTTCGATGGATTTCATCACCCCCTCGGCATGGACCCAATGCGACGACTAGCCATGCATTACTTTACAACTGGGACGGAAAAATGGTAAGATTTGGTATGGTTTGACTAGGGGCTGGTTCGTAGATAACAATTACTGTGTCGAATTATGTGCATCCAGTCGCACGGATTCTTCTCATTTGTGTGTGTCTGTAAAGTGCCCGCTGTAAATTAGTAATTTAAACGCTGATACCGTGGATAAGGTTCTGCAGTACCGTTCTTCTAGTCTTGAATATCTAGTACAACTTCGTATACAGCTGCATGGGAAAATCTGGTGCTGCATTGGATTTCTACTAAAATTTCAAACGCCAACGATACTGTGACTCAATCATAATGTGGCGATGTTATACGGTGATTTGTAGTTACAGCGGCAGTAAAATTCCTTCAAACATTTGATCTACAATCTACAATCATAACGATATATACAGAGAGATAACGTAGGCTCCTGCAAAAATAACATTCATATATTTATACTTATCATAGGTCGTTATGTCAAGGCAACAAAATAAATTAATGAATCAACATCACTATATCAAACATCAGTATGTTGACGTTCGACGCGCAGACGGAGAAACCTCTTCTTCTGATCTCGTTTTTCCCTTAGATCGATACAGTTACCCACGTCTGCCTGCTGCCTCAAGGCTCCTTGTCAGTATAATACAGAGAAAAAGGATCTAAATGACATTGTCTGATACCTTTACAAAGCACGTATTATCTTTGCAATATTTTGTTATCATTACATCTCGTTACATACTATATATTTCGAAGACACAAGAACTTCCCAAAACCAGACTCTTCACAGCTGGTGCTATCGACCCTCAATCTACTACACTACATCTCGCATCGACTTTCCATCCTCAACTTTCTAGCAGCTTAATTCGCTCCGAAGTCTGCAAACCAGACGGCGCTCTGATTCCACGCACCCAAATGTGGGCCTGCCCTTTCTCTTTATCACGTAATATTGATCCTCCCATTTCGCGTCCCAGAACTCCCTTCTCGGTATTGGAGAGTTGTGAGTACGTTTATTAGTCCTGCCGTTGCCATAGCCCCGTCTGTCCGTGGAGACTTGACCGAGCCTTACACCTTGATATGTCTTGACATTCTGCAGGTACATTAGAGGACCTGCGAGCTGCTCTTAATGAGGAGGCTTCAGAAGTAGCTTCTGGAGGCACCAATTACGAAGCTAGCCACCCATAGAAAGGTATGTATCCTGGATTTGCCAAGTTCATTGATGTCTGCCAGATTGCTTCTGGTAGCTGTAGGCTGTTGGCACGCTGAGTTATTTGTTTTCCATTTAGATTTATCTCAGATATTGCCATCATGAATATAATAAGGACCTAGTGTATATTACATACCAGATGTTTTGCCATGCGTCAACATGTACTCTGACCAGGCACTTCGGGCAGCTTTTACAGCCCGCTTTGTTGTAATCATGATTCCTTACGAAAGGGGATTGACAAGAAGTACCGACGCTTTTTGCTTTATCTCTTACGTGTTAGAGGTATTTCTTAGAAGATTCACATACCTCTTTATGAGTAAAGTCCCGGCAAAATGTGCAATTTCTTCTTGACTGATTCCCATTCTTATAAGACCATTCTTGGCACGTCTATAAACCAATGAAACATTCTAATCACCAACCAACGCGCTAATCTCCCTCGTCATCTTCCGTAATGCTAATGATCAGTACGACCACAAATTACATTAGCAATTTTAAGAAGAACTGATCCAAATAGAGCCCCACCGTATCTTTACCATCACCACATACCGACACATTACGGGTAGTCTATGGCGATATTCCAACAGAATAAAACCTGTTTCTCTCAATTCAAAGGGACCTAATAAGATGCAAATCGATCCAATCTGAAATACCTTGCATGATCTCAAAGACGACCGGAATACAAAATTGCCTTTGTCAGTTCATCCGAGAAAGTTTTATCGCCATTTCGCCCATCTGCAAAATGTAAAACGAATCGACCTCTATATTTCTTGAGTGATTAATTTCTAATGTACCTCCTGTCCTTGATCGTTTGTACATGTGTAAGGCAGCCCATTAACCAGCATTGCATGCAAGGTCTTACAAGCCATTGTACGAGAACATATTGGAAATTCTATTCAGGGCCCCAATAATTTTGGATTTAGTAATCAGCCCGCATAGTATGCCTCAAGTAACAAATCATCGATTCACTGGAAGTCAATAGATGTAATGTGTCGGAAAGGTCTCCTTGCATATGTATCCAACACCTTGCTATATCTTCAACGTGAATCTGAGAATTGAATCGAATCTTCTGGCGTAAAGGTTGGTAATGAATGAGATACAGCGAATAGAAGTAATCAATTTGTTAAGTAATCTGGGAGATTCAAGTTTCTCCTCCAATTGCAAAAACTGATTACGTTCTTGTTGTAGAACCTAAAAATGCATTAATTACCGGGCGGGGAAACATATGATACTATATGGCCTTCATAGGTTGGTATCCTCACACACTCTAGAAGATATATACTGATCCGGGTATTGTACTTACTGTCTCACCGACGCGTGCAATATGCTTCCCTTCAGTGATTTCCACTTATTCCGATTGTGAAAGACTTAAAATGGCTAGTTTCCCTTGTATAGCCGCCCAAATAGAAGAAATAGATATATTGGTAAACCGACCTACCCAGGATTTATTAGGCTGATTGCAAAGACAACAAAGGCCCGCAATACCCTACATACTTTTATCACACCGCACGAATCAACTCAAAAGGTCGATTGGAATCCTCACATCTATATGTTGCCTTAGGTTTCCTGTGATGAGACCAGAGGAAAAGTCGATATTAGGTAGTCTCAGAACATTTGTTTCTAAGGCAACCTAAACTCGCAATCTGTTGCAATTAGGGGACACGGCGCTTCCTCCACTGTTATCAGGACGCCACGGCTCATCAAGGACGACGGCCGTACCAACAATGAGTGATTTAGTACTGCAGTCACAAGGCACGTAAAACTAAAACTAAAAGTCTCAGCACATCATACTGCTGCACTACATGATATCATCTTGACAAACCCTATTATTTCGGCTGAAGTGTCACAAATGCGGGGTGAACATTACTTTCCATCCTTCCATTACAAAAAATCAGCTATCTTTAATTACAGTGAACGTCTTATAGTTGCTTTCTTAAACGGATTGTTCTCATTCGTTTAACAAGTCATGGTTATAAACTGCGCGTTGCTTCTCCACACGTCTGTAAAATGAGCTGCATGAGTGTTTGAAACTGATGCTGCTGTATTCGAATTTGAAATGTCGTTGACTTTAGAATCGGGTAAGGTAACTGCCGTTCATGGCTCCATGGCTGATTACATTTGTGGATGTTTGAGAGGTACAAGTATCGACAACACTAAATGTTTTCGTGCCGAAACAAGAATAGAATCTCATCGAGGTAAAACAAACCAATTATCATGGTAATCACATGGGCCCAGTAAAATTAGGAAAGCCTTATTTTTTTCGCTTATACTTGTCTGCAACTGATGAGTGATTATTGACTTTCAAACTTTGAAACTTGGGAATGGGAAAGTGACGCTTCCTCTGGAGCCAAGGGTAATCTTGATACCTCTGGATAAGAAATTAATTTTGATTCTGAAACGCATGCACTGCATATATTTTTTAGGAAATGATATACTAAACATAGTCATCATTTGATATAAAGATGTAACGTTATATACGTAGTGACCAGCAGTCCCTCAGAATCGTCGTAAGTGCCATTGAAATAGACGTGACTACAACGTTCCATTTTAGACATTGGCTTTTATATCTAAGCTATTTTAGCGCACTACAGAAGAATGTTAGACGGAGCGTATGTCTTAAACTTATTTGAAATCCGCCTCCTAACGTCGCCAGAAGTACGGAGTTAGCTGGTTTCACAAGATTTGCAGTTTCACACGCCAATTGGCAATCTTGGATTCCCTGCGGCTTCTCGGGGCTAGACGCGGGAGCAAAGCGAATGAATCTCAAATCCTTCTGCAGTGTTTCAAGACATTTAATCGGTCTTCCTTATTCCAGGACTTAGACCGCCGCACATGGCCCATTTGGGATCACTTCTATGTGTCTGGCTCAATCTCTCTATATATCATCTTGAGTTGTTAGAGCCATAAGCGTTGGTGTCGCTGACATAATGCTTGCAGGGGTTTTCTACAAGACGAGTAAGTGTTCGTTTTAGCCGGGTGTATATCAGCATCACGTTTTGTCATCGCGCGCGCGATCGTTTCTTCGCTGATACGATTCACAGACTATACATTGCGAGGTTTCTTGTAGCCATGTTTACATGACACTAGGTAACTATGTCAAAAGGGCAGCTGCTTTACGTCGTGTTTACCATTACTGCCTTAAAGGATGAATAATATATTTTGGTCATTATCAAACACAATTATCGTATATGGGTCAACTGGTCAAACATGCCTTCATCATGTTAATATGGAGGCAATAATTTCATTATCAAATTTCTACTATAAATATAGGGCGTGGGTTATCTCACATACCAAGGTATACTTTTTGCATATGACGCTAAGAAGTAATTGTATAAAGTAAGCGGTATTTTCGAGTTGTTATAACTTTTTGTTGCAGAAGATTAGAGCGTGTTATATCCCAAAGTGACTATGATAAGCACGGTTATAGGCCAAAGTGCCTCGTAAAATGGCCGAAAAGAATCAGGTAGACCGAAATTTTACGGTAATTTGTCGGAAAATTCGATTATGGAGAGCAATAATGAAATATTGATGCCGCCAGAAATAATTGAAACAGGCGTCGCTATACGTCGAGCAGACCTGTGATGGATCCTATGGAACCAATCATCAATCTTCTCTCTCCACCTTTATTCATTTCTGTTATGTCACCCATGCCCCCTATTCTGATAATTGCGGTGAAGAGGTCGGCTGGTGCCTTGTGCGTAAGTCGCAGGAAAACTGATTTACTTCAAGGTTCTGCGTCCTGGCACCTTAAAGGAGGAATTCTTCACCTGTTTGTCTTTCTGCCTTAAGCGTTGTGGATACCACACCTAGTCGTTCTACTTTCTTGGTCCCTTCGGCTCCCCTTTTTGCTTTGTGCAACCATTATATCTTTTATGTTATATAGTTTTATAGTTATCCCTGATCAAAGATCTATAAACTGTAAGAACTACATTGTGAGGATTGCGGGTAGAAAGTTTTCAGTGCTCAGAAAACCTCACAAAGTCATTGCTGAAAATTACAGTGCTGTAACAACATTGAAAGGTGACATTTGTAGTTAGCCTTCAGTTAGAGAGGTACTAATGACTGTTGAAATTTTAACATTTTGACTATAGGTTGTACATTGCTGTGTCCTTCGCATTCTAACGTGTCAAAGGATAAGCCTGCTACGCCATTAGTTACAATAAGGCATTGGCATTTGAAGCTTTCATACGATTGATCATTGTAACCTAGCTTAGAAACGCTGGTTGAACTGCTCTAACCCAATGTGGCTAACAAGGACTTTTATTCACAGACGGGTTCATCAGGGTTTCCATCTTGAGACAGTTTACCTTTTTAAGCTGAGAAACGTGACAACATGTTTGGAAGATAATTTGTGAGCTAAGAATGGACGACGTGACTTGAATGTCCTATTGATACTGCACATTATCAGTGATTGAAGCATCGGACAGAAGGCGTGTTTCAGAGAGAAAACATCTGAAGATGCTTAACACATAAGTGTAATCTTTAGTAGCCTTAAAACTCTACGGTAAGAAAATACACTAAACTGTAGGTGTAGTAGAAGAGGTTTCTTTATTCTTATTTTCTCACATTTTCTTTACATATTGAATATCGAAACGGTTTAACAAGAACAGTATCTTTTATTTTACCGCTAAGTTGCTACACACTGGTGTAGCAGTTTTGAGACTTGGGTTATTGTTCGCATTGTTGGCACTTGCCTCAGCTCTTGTGTCTCCGTTTATATATCTATGACGGAGTATTATGGAAATAATCAATTTGATCATAGATATCCGGAAGTCGTTTTCGATATTGTGAAGGAGCACCAAGACCATATGATAAAATGCAATTGTTGTACTTCGAGCACCCCAGCTATAAATGACTTGTAATACCTTGAAGCCAATGATTTCTGCTATCTTATGTACTAAGGAAGGTCGAACATTGACAGCCCCATTCTAGAGCATGGTCCTCTTGGTGAGGTTGATGACTTTCTACATCGAGAGGTCATTGAAGCATTAGCAACTGACAATTCCCATATAGGGAATTATTCCAAATGTACCGTGAGGGTTCTTCGATGGAGCGAGCCAGGAAGTTACATGAATGTCTGTAAGCTGCGAATGGCCAGAAGGGCATACAGTGTGTGCATGACTGTCATGGTACCTTCATCAGCAACGTCTTGCAATTATTGACTAGTGACATGCATGCACCCGTATATAGAAATGGTGCGTCTCGAAAGCTCTTCAAGTTCCGTATATTTGTTTAAAATTTTTTCATGGATATGAATGACTATTGGCGGAGTCATGTTAAAGAAGAAGTTTTTTTCTAAAATCCCACATTTTATAAAAACAAAATCAATTGAATGTGTCAAATATAATCATGAATTAACAAGAAAATAAATCATTTGTAATCCTGAAACTAAACAGTTCAATTACCAATTCAGAGACCATTGTCTGGTGCATGGTGGGACTGTAGGACAATATTGTCCAACATCTCGGTAGATTTCAACTAGAAGCAAGTAGATGACAATGAATTGCTGAAAACTGAAAACAAATTCACACACACACACACCTTAAGTATTGGTTTTTAATTGGGATGATGTCAGAGATGAAAGTAAATTTTTGACTGAAAGCAAGTGGAAACTGAAGATGAAAAAATACCTGGACATATTTGATGTTCCTCTAGAGTTGAGCCCGTCCTTAAGCTCAATTGCTTTCTACATCCATAAGCAACGAGCTATTTCAGTCTTGGTGATAACGCAAACTTAAGTCGTCTCTCTAGTGCTTTAAGAAAACTCCTAAAGCTGAGGGAAAACGTTGGTTACCTGCCAAGTAATTCTCCCATTCGGTATATGAATGTTAGTGTACACATATTTTTCTGGGGTACAATTATGCTTACTTTCGTGAATCCATCACTAATAAAAAGTGTACCATCGCTGGCAGGGAAAGTAGAATCATTAACTTTGTGATAAGATCCATGAAGGTCTTCGTCATTGATCATGAGTCAATGCAATGAACTTGTATTTTACAATTGGCCATTTTCATCCGAGCTATCCTAACTCCAAACGGTACTTTAAGAGCTGCCTACCAGTTTGGGATTGGTTCAGAACGTATTCTTCCACTGATGTGTGCTACTGTCAAGTTATAAAGTCTGGTAAGCCTAAGTTACGATAAACGATGTAAGGCGTGCTAGATACGTCCTGCTGTTATATAGTAGCCAGCAGTAGGCCTCGAGGCAATCGTTAAAGTTATGTGTACAATATATGCAAGCCGAGATAAGACGGAAAAATTATCAAATACATCTCGGAACAACACTTTTATATGTCTCGAGGCGCCGAACATGCAAAAAATAAAAGAATGTGAAATATCTAGTTCTTGATAAAGACTTCTTTATAGGTTCCATAATCCCAGCTTTCAACTCACCTTGAAACATAGTATTCAAGGCAAGTAATCATTCAGAACCATATAGCCACAATGTGTATGTATCATGAACGTTCATGTAGGCATGAAACATAAAGTAGTCGCCTACTTTCCTGTTTAAGGCCACAGCAAGTAAATGTTACGGATGACGAAATCCAAATGCGCGCACATTGATTAAAAGTAAAAGAATTTATATGCAAAGATGTATCTTCCTTTTATATTACACTTGTCTAAAGAGAAAATATGCCGCTGGATCTGTAACCAGTATAGTCTACAAAGTGTATCGAGCAGCGTTACTTACTGTTAGCGTATTTGATTCTGTTGCCAGGTGTGGCCATATCATAATATGAATTGCAGCCCAAAATCTACAGCACACCTGACAAGTGCAATGATATGCTTGGTTGATTAGGCCGGGAATCTAGGTCATTCTTGGCATTGCCTCAGGTGCACGACAAGACTGTGACGATATTGAAGTAATGTCAGGGCACAGACTTTAACGTTTCATGCCGAAAGGGCATTAATATCTCGTGTTTCGGCGTCACAGTTCACAGGCAGTCTAAAAATATCTGCGTGGAGATTAATTACACGGTGGAACTCGATGTTGTTTTACTGACCTGTCATGCACAGTGCGTTATTCATGCCCGATTCGTGCCAACAAAGGCTATATTTATGACAGTCGTGTCAGCCCAAAGACATATCATAGGTGTCAACTTTCGCTATATGCTCACGTTACGGTACTGAACAACCTGGTAGATGCAGCAGTGGGTTTGCGATAGTAGAATCTGTAGTTTTGGTTCAACTTTAAGTGGTAAGTTGACAAGACCGGATTGAATGTACATCAAAATTAAACAATGTAACTGCTTTACTTTCGGAAGGATGTGCATTTGGCTTTCCTTTGAGAAGTATAAACAAAGATTATGTAAATATTGTAATTTGAATAAGATAGAAATACAAATTTGGCCTAAGTTTGCATATTCAATGAGGAGAAGCTATTTTTGTAGTTTTTTCCGTCAAATACCAATTATTCATATAAGTCCTTAATTTGCATAATACATGCAAAAGTGACACAATTTTTCTAAGTGGTAATTGGTTTGACAATCATCAACATTATGAATGAGTGTAAGTTGTTCAAAGGTGAACGGAACCAACAGAGATTATGTTAATTTGGAAGTCATTTGCACAATTAGAATATTTCATGGATATATGAGGTCTACAAACTGTTGTTCATTACGTCACTTGGGAATAAGAAAAAAAAACTTGGCGATATAATACTGGGATGAGAAGGTATATTGGAAGACATTTTTTAAAAATTCACTTTGACAGACATTACAGTAGTGGTGGCGCACTCAAGTTATCTACTTATATTAGAGCCAACAATACACACACACACACACACACACACACACATGTGTTTTTGCATATATATATATATATATATATATATATATATATGCAAAAACATAAACTGGAGCAAGACGTAAACAATACTGATAACAAATGGAAATTAAATAATTTGTATGACAAAAGTTGGTATGCGCGCGTGTCCAAAAAGAAGAACGCGAGAACCAAAAAGCTTGGAAGAATAAGTCAGGATGGTTGCTATGGGATGTGCAGTGTACGCTAAGACATATGCTAAGGTACAGGTAAAATGGGATTACCCAGCAAGGGCAAAGAGGATACCCCTCTAATCTGAACCTCTCGGCAACTAAGTCAGATCGTTACATACGGGTATTGTCCAATTGATTTCTGAAGAAACCTGAAGCAATCGAAATCACAGTATTATTGCCTTAAGACCCTAAGGCGAAGCCTTTATTGTGGCACAACATCACAAAGCTGTGAAGTAATGGGGAAGATTTACCGATATTAAAACCTGACTTTATTATTTTTTTACGTTTATTACATAAAAATTAAAAAAAAAATGTTTCAAACAACAATTACAACGCGGACCGCAGGTGGGCGTAGCCATTATGGCGGATGTTTGAACCAAGTTGTTGGCTTGGGTCTAATCTATCAGATATGAGAAAGTCAACTGTGAACCTTTAAGCATATTTCGGGCGTCATCCGCATCCTTGCCGAACTTTGCCACCCCTGGGTACTTTACAACAAGCCTCAATCACCGTGGAAGGTGCTTCCAGAAGCAGATAGGGTCAGGATCCTATATATGCTGCATTTTATCTTAAAGATCACTTGTGCGAGCAATATTCCTCGGTGCTCCTCTATGCCATCAGTGCAGCCCGAGGGAGCAACTTCTCGTTGAAGGTATGATACTAATTCCTTTCTGTCAAATTCACTGTCAAGTTATCATTGCCCTGGGTCACCGCCTCGGGGTAAAGAAGTATTGCTATAAATATTGCTCTCTTCGTGCGGGTTGAAAAGTTCCAGGAGCACATGTGAGACGAGAAAGTTCGCTAACTATTGATTGTGCCCTGATCAACACCACAACCAGACGGTGCATTCATTATTTAGTATGCAAATGTTTATGTGGAAGGTAAGGGGCCTTAACGTGGCCGATGGACTGTTAAAATGATTGGCTGCTCTCGTGCATACGTTCGACGACGTGTGATTATTAGCTGAATGCAAATACATGTCGCTGCCATGGTTTGGAGCGGATGGTGTACACGACAACCGTGCCGTATTGCGGTGATGAATGTGTCCCCGCCATAGACGTGCTGTGTTGATAAGGATCTGAGTCCATTCCTGCTCCATTCCCCGACACTAAGCCTTGCCAACTTTGTAATCTAACATTATCCTTAAACGTTACAATTACGGCAATTGCCTATTTTGAAATAGGGCTACACGCATCCGTCCTTCCGTTTCTTCAAATTACGACCGAACACATTATAGGTGATTGTAAGGAAACAGACGCACAGGGTGATGGAGAAGCCGTGGGTGGTGTGCCAGATGAGGTAAATGATGGCGGCGGCCCATATCTCACTCCGTCCCCTCTCCAGGACTCGCGGTGGAGATTCTTCTCGCCGCGCGTGGATGCGCTGTGTGTCTTTTCAAACTGTCTGCCCTTCTGATACATCTTTTATAACCATGCCAAAAAAACAAGAATTATGACTTTCGTCGTGCTCCACGATAAGAAAACTCTCCAGTATTATAAATTCTCCTGAGTTTCGATACATTTTCTATGCGACCAAAAGATAGTATACCATAGTTACACCTGCTGAAACGAACCGAGTTCCAGTTGCATTGAGCTTCATGACAAGACCATGACATAACATAGTGCCTATGATATTCCATTTACCGAGCGTCAGTATGATGTAGAATAAGTCCAGCTATCCGTAAGGTATACCTAGTGCTGCTTCTAGGGGCTCAGCTTCGATCTAATGATCTCTTCAATCTTGCAGCTTGACTATCGCACTAGATGAATGGCGATAACTACTTCCTGTGATGGCACGAGAAACGCCGTTATCCTGTCTTGAGTAAGGGGGGGGGGGGGGGGGGGTCACGACTGATTGGTCGTCCCGCCACGACAGACGATAGCGTCGTCTGACGCCTCTCTCCGTTCCGACCGGGCCTTTTCTCTCGCTCAGATGCAATCACGCGAGATAATGACTTTCCCTCTGGGCTAGCCTCACGGAAGGAGAGGAAGGAAAACCATATCTGTCTTTCATGCAAATTCGCCGTGTAAAACTTCCTTGACCTTCTCTAAGGTCCGCCTCACTTGTCCTGTTAAGAGCGTCTTGACAGAGACATCTCAGAGACATTATCTTTAACTCTAACATAGAATTATCATTTCTGAAGCATGGTAAAATGCTTCCGGGAACGCGTTCTATGGTTTTTTGAAGCTTATCGGTTTGAGTCTGTGGTCTACTTAGTCTGTGGTCTACTTCAGAGTATACTTTTAAATCTTAAAGCTAAAGGCCATGTCAGCATTACGCCGAAGCTGTTCATGAGAGGGGCAGGCAATGATTGACGTTAGGCAGGCGCTATCCGGGATTCGGATCGATAACCCCGCGCACCATTCTGCTCATTAATTATTCACACTGACGTGGAAAAATGGGTTCGTGCAGAATCGACTTAAAACTTTGACATCTGTGAGGCAAACGAAAGCTGTCAGCACCGGTCCCAGCTATTCTTCTTCTCTCTGTTGACGCTGACAGCGACGTAAATTGGAGGTTTCCTCCTATTCAATTGGTTACCTCACCGGAACCCTGTGGGTCGTATTCTTCCCTTATCGATCCGTTCCCCTATCCCAATTTTCCGCTGTAAATCTAATTGTATAACTGCCAGTGTCGACAGGAAGATGGGCCAAATTTGAATAAATTATCTGTGGGAATGATTGGGAATTCCGGCTGCGTTGCAGCGGCGTCTCTTCCGGTTGTCTCCCGGTGTTGGAGTGAAATGGAAACCCAGACTCGCCGTTGGAAGCGTGCTGCGCCGTCCCGTAAGTATACGGTCGTTCTTATTGAAATGTTAGGCAACTGGGGAGGGGAAAAGGTTATATTACGGCGGGGCTGTTTTGGTCAGACCATTCGTAAACCATTTCGGAGTGGGCGGGCGGCCGGATTTCCTACTCCTGTGAAAACATAATCCGTTTCCCCGCGCAATTGCCTCCAATTTCCGAGTGATCAAGGGCCAGTGTGGGGCACATGTATCAAGTGAATCCCGCGCAATTACACAGGACTCTCGGCGATATAGCTTTACGAAATCCGTGCAATCGTTCGCGGTGGCTTTTCTACTTCTGCGTGCTCGCATTAACGGTTGGGTTGTGTGCGGCGCGGTTGCGTGATTGAGGATATGACGCCCTCCATGAAGACTTTTGTGTGAAAGAAGGGCTTCTACGGTGAGTTTCTGAGATACCATTGTTCCCTCAGATACGCTGTATAGAGTGGTCCCCTGTGTATAGGATTCCTGATAAGTGCTGAGATACGGTAATGTGGTAGGGACGGTGTCATTGGCCGCAGTGACCCGGCGTTCTCTCTTTATTGCGGATTTCTACTTTCACACCCCTGCAGCATCGACGAAGCTGTCCGACCTAATTGCGGTTTTCTTCAATCTCCTGCCGTTAAAGGGGCCCTGGTGCAGTGGGTACGGACGGTGCCTTGTACTTAACGTGTTAGGCATATTTACATACAGTGTAGTAATGCAGGTACTGCGAAATTATCACTAAGGCGTGCCACCAACTTCGTGCCTTGGCCCCAATCTAATATAGTATTCCCACGAGTGTGGGTTATGGTACAGCTATGAGACGAAACGTGCTCTAACCAGTTCCGTCATCTTCGATACGATAAGGTTTTGCAATATTTTTTGCAGAGCTTATACCACGCTCTATGTAGCCACCGTAGATGTTGTTATGGCCTGACACAGTGCACAGGCAAATTCATTCGGCAGTCATACTGTACCAACAGTCGTAATATATATGGAGAAAATCGGTTCAACGTATAAAAAGGTCATTGCCACCAGGCAGAATTGGATCATGCCCGTTAGCCGTAGGCGTCTTAGAATTCACCTGAGTTGACTTTGTAGAGGCGTAACCATTAAGAGCGTGTAGCAGGGGTAATAACTGATTAACTCATAGTAAAATTTACGGTAACTGTTGTTAGAAACCACCATTGTACAACTAAAATACAATTATTCAACACTCCTTCCAGCACTGTTGACAGCTAACGCCAGTTTCATAATACCGCAAGTATTTCTTGCTAGACATTACAATATTGACATAGGAATAAGAAGAACAAAGAAGCATAGGTTTTCTTACTATCTATGTAGATTCTCAACTTATATGTCTCATATGTTTGGATATGACAAAGCAAAAGTGAAAGGTGCACTTGAACTTTTCTACCACATCGATATCAGTACAACGCATGTTGATATGCATGGCTATGTTGGTGATTCTATCATCGATTTTATGCTGTCTCGTGTGGAATTCTTTTTAACAATTCCCATATGAATACATTGCAGACGATAAAACAGATACCCGACAAAACTAATCTATCGCGAAAATGTCAAACTTAACAGCAAATCTTTACATTACAAACCGAGCAAGTAGCGTTATATCGCCTTACGGGTGCGACGATGCTCCATACATCTGCACTTCAACCTTGTCGTATGAGGACATTGTATTTACGACACAGGACTTACTTTCAATTATGTATGGGTAATCCCATATGTGAACAAATTTGACCTTTGGGTCATCAATTGGCATCTGCTGTCCGTATCTCACAATGATAATCGATTTCGTGCAAAAATATAAAACCGAAACGCAATAATTCGAAACTGAAATAGCGTGTTGGTATCCCTAAGGTACAATTTAGACACATTAACATACTCATGTCCGTTCTGGTCAAGACATCCGGAATTACGTTACTGCTCATCACAGCGTTTTATTGTCATGTTCGGCACCAGTTCCAAACATTACATATACAACAATAAGGAAGACAAACTATTTGTTGTTCTTCATGTGATCAAGTCGTACTTCTGTCGCAAATATGTTATCATACCGACAACTATTGTAATTTTATTTGCCAAATGCATTGAGTTAATTAAGTAAAAGTATGGAGAGGTTACGCCCCTCCTGCATCAAAATCTACATACTATCTTTACTCTTCTTAAAGCATGTGTAAACAAATTTTAGAGCTTACATGTAATGGCATAATATACCTTCACATTTCCTCTTTAACTAATCGTGCGTATCTCACATCCAAATTGTGACAGAAAGCTTTAACTGTACAGTAGACCCTACCCACCTTCTCTGTAAACAATTGATTCCAGAATTGTGATTTCTATGCTCACTTCTAGAAGTATTTGCTTTTGGATTCTGACATCGACAAAATGTCCCCGTGTAATCCCACGAGTTAAGCGAGCCCTTGACATGACACCCGCAGTGATATAATTGAATAATGCACTCCTAACGACGGCTTTTGTTCTGGGAACAATCGTTTATCACGGGAGTAACGGCGCACATTTTCCATGGTCATTCAATGCCGCTTGCGATATTGGCACGTGTCCCAGCACATACATGCTTCACGTACCACCAGAAAGCTATTACATGAAATATATGTATCTATGCCAAGAACAAATCGTCCTCTTCTGTAGCATACTACTTGAGAGTAATATTTCGGTATAATCTGGAGGAAAGTCATTTCCTACTGCAAACGTGTCTAGTCAAATCGTGTCTAAAGGCTAAAGAAATGTGATACGATATCTCGATATATCGTTCCTACACTTAGCATACGGAGCGAAGACCGTGCGAAAGAAACGTTGCAATGTGTGGTTTCGACAATTTCTCGTTCATGGTCGTTTTGCGTCATTGCTGAAGTGGCTGTCTGGCTACTAATAGATATATATCTGTTTTCAAGCACTGTTGGAATCTATCTTGGCGTACAACTACCTCTTTGATATCTCAAACGCAGTTGCTATGCCGGGAAATATTGGTGAAAGCACCCTAAGCTTTCCTCCATATTGTTGCTGTAGCCTTCATCAATATTACACACTGTCCTAAGAAGAGCAGAATTGTCTGACTATGCTAAATGAAAAGACTACATTTTTTCCTGTGAAACTGTGAATCTGTATACGTAGTAAATGGTGGCTGCATATAACATAAGACTCACGATGTGTTTTATCTATCGGTGCCATCTACAACTTTTTTAAGGGCGTGCACGAGGTTTGCTTCTGTTGCCTCTCCTACATCCAAGCCCAAGGTGACCCAAGACTTTAGCTGGTTGACCTGAATCGCAACCAATGAAGCAGTGGCTGTCCCTGATAGAACGCCTGATATAACATGGAGTAAGTGATCCCTGATGCTCGTCAGAGATCAATATAAAAAGCCTTGCAGCCATCGCGACGTCGCTAACTATATGATGTAGTCAGATTCAGTTGAACACTTTCAAATTTGAAGAAGGAGTAAATTTATTACATAGTAATGCAAGAAAAGCCTGTTATAAATCAAGCTACGCGTACCTTTAAGACAAAAATATAAATTTTACATGATAGCTATTCAAGTAACCTGCTTTACCCTTTCCTTCATACCTTTATAAGGACGGACATAAGCACACAACATGCTACCCAGTTCGCCAACTTTGATCTGCGGAACAATATTGATGAGAAAATTAAACCCACCTCTGGTTACTTTCAGTGCTCGGACACAAATTGGAAATGGCATGTGATAACGTCATGACAAACCCCATCCTACCGCAAAACTGATAACAGCGACACAATCGTAAGGCTCTCTGTGACATATCCCGACACAGGTGCGCTCATGACCTCTGGGCACTTTATGACGGGCTTAGGGCATAACGGCAAGGATGAACTTTACTGGAACTAGAATTATAGCTGAGCTTGGTGAGGGTATGTTCAGAATTACAAAGGACTCAGCCACCGCAACTAATTTTGATGGCGGTGTGATCATGAACAGGGGTCACGCGCAAGTTCGATGTAGGTCAGGTTTGGTAATGAACTCGTTCGATCAACTGTCGTTGCTATTGTTCACCTCAGCGTAAATGTCGTCGTCAAACTCAGGTCCGGAGTTTATCTAAAGGTTTGGGTTATGTTAAGGAAACGAAAGCCGACGGCTCTTCGTGTGGGGAGGTGGTTTGAAGAAGCGTCGGTATGCAGAGAAGCAGGAAGATTTTCGGACGTTAAGACGCCAAGCAGGGATTCCCCTGGGTTCAATGTTATCACGGGCTGACCTTGAAAGAGCTTCGGCTGTTCAATTGCAGACATCCTGCTTTATTGTAAATTCACCTCAAAGGCAAAATGCTCTCACATGACAATGGAAAAGTGCTGACAAAAGGCCCTCTCGGAGCGCTCGCTTTCAGACCGTAGTCTGATAATTCCAGTTGTTCGTCACTATGCCGCTCTGATGTACCGATTGTGCTTGTCGAGCGTATGCATTTTAGCAAGCCTCTAGTGGGCAAACTTGATGAAGCAACGCAGCAATGCTTTATGAGCACTCTGCGCAATCGATACCATTAAGGGGGAAAGATTGGATGTAAATCTTGAGGAAGAATTGGCAGGTCCAATGTGAAATCAAGGAGTATTTCCCACTTCGAAACATTTGATGTGTATTTGCCGCAAATTACAAACAATTATTAGATAGTTTATTGTGTGTGGAGAATGTGGATAACGTTAAGATTGAAGGTCTGCCAAAAAGTAATCTCTAACCAATGATGTGTTAAGAACCTAAAGGAAGACAAACTATGACGTTATGGTTCAAATATGTGCTGCACTAGTCAAAACGCTGTCTATGACGCTGTAACAATTAGCTGCAGATGAATGACATATATTACAGTATTTAAAAATATGTTTGTAAGTTCTGAGTTACTGTTGAGGCACTGATAATGTTGATTTAGGAATAACTTATTGAGAAAGAAATCTACTTGTGTTTAGAATAAAAGAAGTAGCTTTCAATTACATACTTATTCCACATTTCTCCACACACAACATGGTAATAAAAGTATAAAAAAGTATTGATAACAAATAATAATTGATAAAAATATCTTCAAAACGATAATAGAATTATTGTTTCATTTGAAAAATAGTCCAGGCGACCTACGAACCTCAACATTCACTCATGATAAACGGTAGTGCCTCTAACCCGAGACTTTATAGGTCATAACTATAATATGTTACAAAAACCATTACTTCCAGCGCTCTCGGAAAATTACTGTTGCAATATACCTCAGTAATGCAGTCCGTGGAGCTTGCCATTATGAACGTGATAAATTGACTACAACGTAAATGGCAAGGCGAATGTCCACACCAGTAAGATTTTACAGAACTGATTGCCAGAGTAGTGAACTGATATGTAGTCAATATTGGACTCATATATAGTGGGGATTTTCCTTGATGCGGTCCGAAGCATCTGTGATGGCAAAGATGTAGCCATTAGGCCTCCCTTGTCGGTTCATGCTGGACAACTTTTTAAAGATCAGAGATTAGGCAGGCAAAGTATGTCAGAGATTGATCAAAACTAGCTTTGCAGTATAGGGCACGAGAACACTTATACTAGGCTGATGTATAGGCACTCGGAAGTACGTACTGTTGTAATGGTCAACAAGGGAAGGTGTACAGCGAGGGGTCTTATATCAACTGGATAAGATGTATTCTTTATGTCCATAGCCCTGTATGATACATACTGAAGTTGTAGAGAATGCTGGTAATTTACATTTCGTATTGCATGGCATCAATGTTGAAATCTTGGGGATGGTCTACCCAGCAAAGATGCTGTTCTTGATATTGGAGAGCCAGTGATAATTAGACTTGCAATTCTCTCGCTGATTGCCAACTGATTGGAGAGGTCGAGGACGAAAGAAAATTTATGTGAAAAGAATACTAGAGAACTTAGTAAATATGAATTGGTTGTTTTTCTGCAGTCTTAATTTTATTTGAAACAAATCACCTTTGCACTAGGTATGAACCTAGGGATAACGGTGGAAATGCTCTACTTGCAGCATTTCTTCTCGTAAAGCTATCAAAAATGTAACACACAGTAACTGTTGGTCTACAAACCGCCCCCAGACAGACTATACTCTGCAGAGCCAACTGCCCATAAATCCCAGCAGAGTTAATATGGTTATTTTGATTTACTCGAGACTTTGATGGAACGGGGCAGACATTGTTGTGCCATTTCGATCTCCCCTTATAAGAGGGCAGTCACGGGTCAAAGGTATAATAATTGTATTCGATCATCTGTCATCCCCCGACCGTAGTTATGGTTATAATGACCTTGTCTTTCACATCTGACAATGAATAACGGACTCCTTTCACAATTCCCAAGTTCATGAAAAGCCGCAGGTCAAATGTAATCGTCTCGTCAGAGGTGACAGGGTAACGTGTCCATGCTTTGCAGGCTCAGCTAAGTGTTGAATAAAATGAGGCTTCCCTACATGGGCTCTGACAGTCACAAGGTTTTAATAGCTACAAGGCAGTTTATCCTTTCTTTGCTTTGTCCCACTGCATAAGAGCACAGTGTTACAAATGTTACAATAGTAGAAGGGCATTGATACGTTGAGGGAAATGCCATACATTAAAGTGCCATGCATGACTGCATGCCCAAAGTTTGTGGCAAAATGGTTTAACTCAGTCGTAGACGCAGCCTACCCATAAAAACAACGGCATCTCAGCAGCAACTTGTCCAATCGCCTCTGTGTGACAAATAGATCATGCTCTTAAGAAAGTTCTTTTAAGTTCAACATGCTAGGTGGCCACGATAGGGTTGTCTTCCTGTTACCAGGTACAAATGTTTTATAGGTCAATCTACCACCTGTTACCACAAATTCGAGGAGATCTACCCAGCATTAGTGGCTTTAATGTTGAAAGACTCGCCTCGATCGATCAATATGGCGCCTCCTCTGACCTTTGACATACCAATTTGGCAGTGATTACAGTCGTCCCCGATGGCCGCCATGTTGTAAAAGATGCAGGACCTATTTACAGTACCCGCTAGCTATTGCATCAAAATGAGAAACAGCAAATCGATAATCTATTGCGAGGACCTTTGGTTTTGTTGTTGTGTAGAGAGAGGTTTTACTATAACCACTTACCTTCTGAAAAGTGAATGTCATTAGGATATGATAACTGTGTGTTTTATTGACATTAATGCAAGTCATAGTTCCAGTTGTACCTTGCTAATTAGGTAAAAGTAAAGACTAAAATTGTTGGCAATGCTGGCACTCTCTATTATACAGAAGGTATGTATAGTGTGGTATTATGTCTCCACGTGAACACGCACATGCAGCAAAAAAAATCACATATACATACTGTAGGAGATAGAACAGTTAGAATGCAACAGAAAAATCGATAGAAAAAATACTGAGCATCAAGTGAATCAATGCATGGAGTTTGCTCAATCTTTCTCCAGCTTTAAAAGTCATGTTCTGTAAGTAAGATATCATCGTTGTGATTTCTGTGCTATCTAACATGGCCTAACCGTGATGACTGATACTTTGGAATCGGCAATACATTTTGCAAGTAGAGCATTTGGTGTTATTTTGTCCTCAAACAACATTCTGATGACACAGAATCTGCCTGTGGTGATATTGACATTGTATCTTTTATGTTCACAAGTGCAATTTTGTGCAGATAAAATCCGATAGCGTTGACAGTTGCTGCGTCAGTGAGTACAGTACTGCCTTTTTGGTTCAGGGGCGAACCTGTCACGCAGGCACTCCTGATGCTCGTCTAAGCAATATCCATCTTTGTTTGATCTTGTCATCGCAGCCCTCTGAGGTCTCGTTACAATTGATAAATCCGACGCGAGAGGACTGTACGGGATTCTGATGCATGCTAAGGAACTTTCCAGTATCGCGGGGCTGGGTTATGATGGGAAGATGGGCCCAAGTACTATGTCTCTGGTCAACTCTAGAACGTATTATGGTACTGCAAGGTATGTCTAGAGTTAAGAACAACGTTTGAATCAAAAGCGCCCTTACAATTCTAGTTTATCTGTCACTGATTTTGCTTAGCTGTGATGAACCATGTATGATGTGTATACCTATAAAGATTTATTCATTTTATTCCTACTATTTGTCGAGATATGTTGCTGAATGGGTTGGTCAGGCATACGTCTGTGTTTGCAGCAATTTGTCTGTTTGATATGTTACTGACTCTAATCGTACTTTGAAGTTAGATTACTTTAATACCACAAGCAAACGGGAACATGCCAGCAGCTTCTGTAGCGAAACATTAACAGACATTCGTCTTCTCAGCGCAGCGCATCATGGTGTGATGATGCCAACTGTTGTCCACAATAGATCTGTTTATCAGGCCAGTGGGACAAGGCAATATGCCACGCAGTGTACCGCATCATTTTACTGTGACTGAAACACACATAAACCATTGTCATTTCCATCAGACCACGCCATGGAGCGTAAAAATATCTAGCTGGTGAACGGGGCCAATACAAGCTCAATATATATACAGCGTGCCTATATTTTTGGCAGGCAATTCTCGTGGATCTGTGGGACGACTATCGGGTACATAAAGATAGCCTAGGTGAGGACAGCGAATGGAAAACGTCATTTCTTCATTACATATTGGAAGTTGTATCTCCCTGAACATTCACAGACACCGAGTGCTACAATTTTACGATTTCCTGACGAAAATATGGGATTTCGAAAGGTTTAGCCTGTTTCAAATCCATTTGGCGCGCCACTTTCAAACGACTCGTTCATGTTATCCTCCGTGTATACACGATCATGTCTGCCCATAGTATCCACAAGGTATTGCAACTATGCCAAGGGTGACGGTTACTTTCGACAGGTTTCCTAATGCAGAAAGACGCCATAAAGGTGAGTTTCAGTAGATCAAACGCCCCAAGTCTCTAAGCGATGTTCCTGTGTCAATTTTCCATGCAACAGCCGCAACGGAGCTAGAAAGGTCATTATGCAGGTTTGATATAGCAAAAGAAGGGATGCAGAGTTTTTGACTGTTATCCTTTCTAAAATGTCTTATCTAATTTCAGCAGGGTCATCTTGAAATATATTCGCAGGGAGATCATTGGATCGAAGAAATAAGGAGACGATAATGTTGTTGCAAACAAAGAAGGGATTCAATGTGCTCATAACGATATACCAAATAGGCCTAGTCGTAAATTAATCCTATTTGAACAATAGAAGTTTGTGCTTTAATTCTAATTGAGGGAGCGTATTTCATGTAGTTTGCATTCGTTATGTATAAATTTGTTAGCATGAATTGATTGATTTTCCTAACAGAAAATGACAATTTTATCATATATCGGTGTTATCTAATTTGTTTGCCTTTGTGTAGCCCGTCTGTCTAATGTAAACATAATTAACTTTGCACGTGAAATTGTGAATGAGAGGTAGCGCTGATTTTATCCCGGTGCAGTACCACGGATGATTCATACATTTCCTCCGGTAGAGACGGAATAACAAGTATTGCAAATCAGCAATTCGTGTTCACGTACTAAATTCTACTTGAAGTGCGGGAATTATGTGATAGATCGTAAGCGAAGCACTGCCTTGCCCACGAAATAGCAATTCTCGCACGTCCTACTTACCGGCAATCCATCCTTCGTGACAAGATGTGGTTGCGCACCTCTGTGGCATTTAAAGCCCTGTCGCTGGCCATAAACGCTTCCATTCCGAACAGACGGAGCCGGCAGGAACCAAACTCCTGGGGAAAGATTGATCGCTTTTTCAGCTCCTCTGAGACAGCAAGACATTCTGGCCTCTTAACTGTCGGCCCGTCTATCTCTGCATGTAGACAACGGTTCATGCAATCTCACCTCAGGAGTTTGTATCCGCCGTGATATTTGTGGTCCCTTGAAACCAGTCTCTTTGAAGTCATTTTAAGTGACAGGAAACCCCGATGAGAGTTCAGTTGATATACGAAGAGAAATAACAAGGTTCACATTTCCACTGCTGAATTCCAGAAATTACAGTATAAAAGTAAGGGATATTTCATGGGTCGAGACCTTGAAAGTGATGACCCAACTTTTCTCGGAAGATTTAAGACATTTTTTATAACTCCTAAATCATAACGTTGACACATCAGGCACTTCAAAAATATCCTATGGCTTGTCAAGTATGCAATTTGTTTTAAAAACGTTTGTTGTACTTATTGCGATCTTGACATAGACATTGTGTAAATTGTGAGAACGTCAAAACAACCAAACGGCCATTATCTTTCCGTTTTCAACCGGATTAACTGAACAGATATTTCGAGACAAACAGCTACAATTTGGCAGCGCGGGGATTTCGTAAACACGCCGAGGTTCACCAAAGACGTCAGGAAACGACGGAACATCACAGGGTTGTCCTTTTACCGCTGTGTTATCAGATAATGGCGTCCTTTCGTCGCCTTCCCCTGGTTAGATTGCTTCCTGCCACATCAGTACGGTGCGGTGTCCCACAGGAATGCCGTGAAAGGCCAGCCCTCCCGCCGAGCCGCCAAGAGTTAGCTTTAAAGATGTATGAAGTCGACAGAGTAATTTCATTATCTACTTATCTCAATTAGAGGGTGCGCCGAGGGATGGCGTCATCCCCCTATAGGCTGCTACGTTACACCATGACTTGATCATTCTGATTCATAAAAATAGCATGTGTACTACTCCTTGAATTCAACGATCTGCATAATATTAGCACGCGGAATGGGCATTGGGCCCTCTTGATTTCGTCAGATTGGTTGGATTGCCTTAAATAGAAATAATTCACAAAGATCCAAAAAACAAGTCATTGCTGAATAATATTAGCGAACTCATTTCGAGTATCTATAAGTAATTATTTTGAATGAATAAGATTGTAGGGCTTCGTGCTTTACTGAAACAATTAAGTGATTTCACTTTATGCTCTGTGGAGATGCGATTCTAACGTCCAATGATACAATGATGTCAAACATGTATATGTGCCTTCATTTGTTTAAGTTCATCATCTTGGCTCTTTATAGTTAAAACTGGTAGAATAATGATTGCTGAAGATTGCTATAAGTAACTAGATTTCCCACGTTGCTTTACTAAGACGGCGTAATATTTCATACTTTTACATTCATATATAAGTCAAACTTACCAAAGAAGCAAGCGCAATGACTCACTTTAGAGGCAATCGCTCAGTTACAACCGTAAACGCTGCCAGCTCTTTCCCATGATTACTCATTCTGTCGCAGTTTCTTCTCTGGTCATGGGTTAACAAACTTTTTACAGCCTCCAGCGGTGGGTAAAGTTTGAATATGCCACTCCCATTAACGTTGTGAGTCATGATAAACTCAAATTTGCCCAAATATCAAAGAGTGTTGATTTAAAGCAGGGGTAGATCGTTCGGGGTAGGGGTCAGGCACCCCTGACCCTTCCTGAGAGCAATCATCAGCCTCTGACACAAAATATCCATAGAGATCCACTTACCGGCTAAATTAATCGACTCGGGTTGGAGAGACCATACATGAAACAAATTGGGAGAAGGGCAGAGCAAATGTCAGGGACAGGGAGAGCGGGAGAAATGAGCAGGAAAAATATGGAGAAATTACCGCATCTCCCCGTGGCATTGTAATAGACCACCTGCACCTCGTTATCACCTGGGCTCGCCTGCCCGTCTGCAGGTTCCGTGAGGAGGGAACGGGACGAGCCGCAAACTCGTGCCTACAGAGATACTGCTGAAGGTAAGCTGAGGATTATCAGACTTTCCTTCCATTCTTTCCAGCCAAAATCGCTACTTCCTATTCCCCCAATTTCCGCACGGCTTTTGAGTCAACCATTAATGCGATTAGTACCGTTAGCTCCAGTTTTCAGCAGCCTATGTTTGTAAAATGATAATAAAATTAAAGTTTTCTTCCTCTTTGTACTCTATATAAACTCCACGCGGCAAATTCTGACGAGGCAATACAATAAAATACCGATTCATGTTCAGATTTCCCGTTGGTAGAAATCCCACAGCAAGTCCTCGTGTACTTATCTAAGATCGTATAGAGTGCTTTGACAATGGCGGTGGATGTAAAATACTTTTGACAAAATTCCTATTGACTCATTACAATGGCGTGCCTGAGTTAGGGCGTTTACCAGATCTTCACCGGAAATAACCCCTTTACTGCGGCATACGCTGCGCCTTACCATCCTAAATCGCCGCGCAGCGCCCGCACCAGGCAGGTGTAATGTTGTGGAAAAATCCATGGTCAAGAAATTCCACGGGGGAAGATTAATGAATCCCCGGGCCTGCCATGTCAAGATGCGGTAGTTTTGAAGATGGATTTTCTTCCTGACGTGACATGACTCTGCTATCAAGTACGCACGAACTTCCTGTAGTGCCTTTGTTAAAGCGGCTTTACGGCGAACAATAGATCGTTACGCGTACATGGTGGGTTCCAAGAATTCTAAATGTTTATCCGTTTGGAGTACACACCCACCACGTTGCGTACCACACCCCCTTTAATACGTGTTTATTGGGTCTTTAAAGTTATGCTTCATCAGAGGGCACATGCGCAGTAAGACGCCCATGACCATTTAATGCATGACATGCACTGGTCATGAATTTTTGATGCGCGACTTGAAAAGGTGCGCCCACCATGGGTGTGTCCGTCTCTGTGAATTGGGCCGGGTGATAACAGTGGTATCGGTTACACTTATTTAGATGTGGAGCAGGAGAGGGAACGCTCAGAGGCAGTCGAATCAGGACTCTTCGTAGACTTTTTGTCGGTATGTACAAATATATATGTATCTTTCTTGCGTGGTGTTTTTTTATAATTACCATTCATTTGGTTTCGATTTATTGGATGAAACCCTCACCATCCGTATAAAAGAAAATGATGGCAACGCATACTACTTGACGTAAATCTTCTTAGCAGGTTTTCTTAAATCTGTCTATATCTCTTCAACTTTTCTGCATATGTCTAGCGCATACAGTTCAAAGCCGTTGGATTCATGTAATTTGTAAAGAGAATCGACGGCCACAAAACTTTGAGAAAATGTTCCTTTTCATTTGGTAAGTCCTCTTGACTTAACTCCGCTTAAGTCCGTATGGAGTTTTCCATTATCATTGTGTCAATTTTTCATTCTAATTCCTTGAAAAACGACACGTTTCATCTTCTGCGCATTTGGTATTTGATATTTGTACAATAAAAATAAGACCTTTTTGGTTGGTTCTCCATGTTCTTAACAATCTCCCCGTGTGATTTTCCCGTGACAATCTTCTAACAGGAATCATTGATGTCTGTGTCAAAGATTGTGACGAGAGAATGCGTTTGTTTATTATATACAGTAATCATCGGAATGCAACATAAGCGCAAACGTTTGTAAGTAATGCAACCTAACATAGAGGCGCTTTCTTCGTTAAGTACTATACAATTATGTTGTGCTTCGTAATCCGTTTTCTAGTTATAAATTAATATCTATTTAGGTATTAGGTAATTAACTCTACATACTTTAATTTTGAAACTCCAATCATGATACGCACTTAACAAAAGATATAAGCTCCCTTAAATCGAATTAACTATTGTTCTCACCTTTTAGACACTAAATTAATCCACAGGACTGAGGGAATAATACAATCTATATCAATTTAGCCGCTGCGTATAGGCATAATTGTCACTTATCACGATATTAGCATCGCATTCTAAATTCAGGCTCACTATTATACCCTAATGTGATTTGATATTACCTACCATTACATAACGCAGCCATTCGCATATTTGCGCTTAAACTGCGCTGACTAAGCACACATAAGCTTTTTAAAATCTAGTTATTGCTATGGATTGATTTTAGCAAAATATATAATGCAGTGACTGCATAGAAATGCTTCTGGGCAAACGGATAATGATAGACATGCTATATTCTAACAGCATATAGGCAGGGTAGGATGAATGTTTCTACGGCTGGTGCTGTGCTATTGATGTGAAATGTCGCAAACTTGGCGTAGGCTTCTGTGTATGCGTGAAAATAGCTACATGACGTGGCAGGGTACCATTGTAATGAACAGATTTAAAGTTGGGTTTAGTGGTAAGAAATCAAGTAAATGATGGGCATAACTAAGGTAACAGCTATGAAAGTACAGTTGACTAAATTTTTCTACAAGGCTGCTGGTAGTTCCTTCACCTTTCCAAAATATCGGAGGCTGGCAAGACAGACAATGGTATGTCAGACTTTGACAATGACAGGAAGGCCATTTTCCGTATGGGTGCAGGTGGATAAAGCACAGTAGTTCATTATCTGACGCACCCCTTTAAACCACTACCTAAGGCCCCCTGGGATACCCCTACTCATCCTCTTGAAAAACTGGTACAGCTACTTCAACACAATCAATGTTAATCTACCCTGACATTTTCCCCATAGTTGTGAATATTTCATGGCTTTCGTTCTGATTCTTTGTGTATTGTGGTTATCAGCACACAAGGAGCAAATGTCAGCCCACTCGGGAAGGACGCTATTGTTGTACGGCAATCTAAAACTACTCCACACGAAACTTTCGCTCCTCCCATTGCAGTTCCGCTCTCCTCCGGCGGAAGGAAAGCGCTCTCAAATATCGCCATTTTATCCAAAGTTTTCCAGTTTCGCATTATGATTGAAATGGCGCTGGTGCATGCGTCCCAGTTAATTGTTTACTGCCGCATGAAATATGAATATTGAGAAATAAAGGTTACAAAAATCACGATGCACGTGAAAAATCTCTGTTGAATTCTAATCAGGAAACTCATTAAGTGTGCTCAGTACCGGGCCCATATTTTATACGAGGACGTGTAAAAGTGCTACGCCTCGAGGTTGCACGCCTGGAGTAAGCATGTTTTATCGTGGCACTTTTACACTTTAGGATTATTAAGACTGATCCTACGGACCACAATACCTCAGTGCACAGCTGTTGAACAGATAGCCCTCTTATGCTACGGTGCATTTTCTCGGACAATGGTCTAGCTATTTTTGAAACGCCAGTTCCAGCACGATGGTTTTCCAGTAATATACATATAAATGACGTTTCGATTTTAGCCTAGGCGCTCTAATAAAGGTTTAAATAACAGAGGTCATTCTTGCGGTCGATAAAATCTTCTAATGTAACAAGGTGTCATAATAGACAATTGGAAACACGAAGGGCTCAGACTTAACGTCATGAAGACAGTATCTTTTCTTTTTCTATTCACATTTTGAAAGTTGGGAATTACAGGGATTTTCTTTCTTTTGGTCAAAATGCCATTGAAGTCAAGAAGTTTGAAACTAGTTTCATGGATAAAAGTAAGGCGATAAACCAACATCTATATTGTGAACAGTCATAGCTACATATGTTGTCGGTGGATCAAGACAATAATGCAGCGGATATTAGCCCTTTTATGATTATAACAATGAACTTTTTCATGATACAGTTGTCTTGAAAATGTCTATGTAGCCAACTAGGGAAAAAAACTTAGCATGGATCAACCAGAGAAAAAGGGCAATCGACTGAAACACCTTTTTCCCCACAAAGCATTGTTCTCATCCTTGGACAGACTCGCACTTCATTATGCCTTGGTACATGTAGCTTGTCTTCAGCTTGACTTTGGCTTAGCTTTGTTTTCTTTGGAATCCAAATTGTCTTCAGTCTGAATTGTCTTACAACCTTTCCTATTGGACATCTGAAATTGTCTTCATTCATAGTTAGAGTATAAAAGACCTGTTTCTTCCAGATCTCTTCAGTGTCACTGACGAAGGATAGTGGATTCTATCCAAAACGTCTGACCGTTTCAAAACCATATCCAGTTGCTTGAGTAACTATTTTTGGCGTATCTTATTACCTGGATGTCTAACCTACATCGACGTATCTTGGTATATGTACGTCACACTCCCACAATGATAAGGACAATAGTTTTTAGCCATTCCCTCGGCAAGCAGAAATGCTTGAAGGTCAACAATAAACCTAGAGCCGATCAGGTAGATGGAGCGATAGCAATGGCGACAAACGTCTGGTTACTGGGATTTGCACACCTAAAGGGCTTAGTCCAAATCCCCACCGCACGCCATCGATCAAAATAATACTCTGGAAGTCACGGTTGATATTGATCAGATTATTTTTTTTCTATTTCTGTAGCAGTCACAAGATGCACTTCCCTAATCCACAAAATGTATCATTCAAGATATATCTGAGATGATGGAAGAGACGACTATACCAGAATTAAGTGATACAAGCTCCATTTCGAATTCCCAGGAAGGTTAACTACCTCTGGAAGTGATCAGTGATCAGTTTTGGACCTTGATTTAAATTGTCATGTAAAACACAGATATCTTTTAGTGTCACTGCTTGTGCAAACATTTCCAATGACCAAAAAGTTATATGTAAATATGAGCATATATTAACCCCTTTCTCCGGTTCATCCTTCATTTATTATCTATTAGCCTAATAAGAAAATGGACTTTGTGTAGAACCGAGTGTTTGTGTCTTGTTTGACCCGCAACAACATAACTTATAACTTTCTGGTGCCATAATACTAGCTCATAGATCTGTCATCCATTCAGAGGTCACTGTACACTGTACAATACTCTTCGATGAGGATAATGTGATAGGAAATACATGTATAAGAATTGTCTTGGTAAAAAAGATATTTTTGAGGTTCTTCCGTCAACCTCCAATTTTCATACGTGACATTTAGTAGCAAAGAACGGCATAATATCCTAGGGACCACACATCTCCAACAACATAACCAGATGTGAGGGAAATTTATGCCGCGGTTGCACCTCTGAACTTACAAAGTTAACGCTCCATATTGGGTAAGATATTGCTGAGCTTGCAAATTGGCTTCCATCAGTGCCTGCAGAATTATTCTACAGAGAGTCGTATATGTGTCATTACGTCCTGTATCAAACAACTTACGATCCAAACGAGGGTAAATTGCCGCAGATGGCCCTAACGGTATGGCCCGGTACTTCCTATTAGACAAGATTTATGGCATTGTCTTATCTTAGTTTTTTTGGGTCATGCAGACTAACGGGTATTGATGAACTTTTGATAAGATGGATGGTCGTGCCATGCTTATAGCAGGGTGGTCTATCATTGTCAATAAGGGAATGTTACACTTTTTATTATTACATGGGGTAGTTACAAATATACTATATCATTATCCGGAGCCCTGGAAGAAAAAGCAGGAAAAGGGGTATGCTCTCTACTTATCTTTTTCAAGAAGAATTCACGTACAATTTTACCATAACATCCAACTCATTTATGCGTCCTTGAAATAGATTAGCTGATATTGTTATTCACATTATGAAAGGTAATCCAATTATCTATAAGTAGTTTATTAGGGTGTTTGCAATCCACTATAAGCTTAGGGGATTGCAAACTGCATAAGTTAGTTAAAGCGATGTACTGTGTTAATCGTTCTCTGGTACCTGATTTCATAAAGTCCTATTTGAGAGACAATGTGAATGGTTCATGTCATGTGGACCAATCCCCTGCCCTAATAGATATGACGTGTAAGGTTTATAGTATTAATGGATTAGTTAGTAACTATGAGAATGATGGTTTTTTGCCACATGCTTTGCTATTCCCTGTTGATATGTCAGAATGCAACTTAGTAAAATTACATTATATTAACAAGTTATGAAGTTCTAAGAAGAGCAATTTTTTTCCTCAGGGATTGAAAAAAAACCTTGGTTCTCGTCATTTTTTGTACGATAAATATTGCTTATAAAAAGATTTGAAAGTTATTCTATGCATAGCAAGAAATTGTTTAAGTCATGACAGTGATTTTTCACCTTCCCGGTTATGATATTTTGTCTACAGTTAAACTACACTTGCTGCCTGAATGCTGTATCATATTACGCATGGTCTAATCCCCATCCGTTATTGCTGTAACGCGCAATTAGTGACGGCCTTCAAGATCTGCAAACGAACTTACAAGGCCATTCAATTTCAGAAACTTGAAACGGTAGATGGGCCGCAGACGTCGGTACTTGGCTGCGACAAGTTGCTTCCTGGTAGTCAGACTTTTTTGAAGTTAAAGAATATCCAATCTGAAAATCCATTTTGTCACCAGAAATTGCTGTCATAACATTGTCTATAAGTTATGATGTAGTCATTTTCTGAATCTAGTATTTCTTTGAAAAATAATAGATAATAAAAAATGAACGGTAAACAATTCTAGTCAATAAAGAACTCGCGTGTACTA